>CM060906.1:153484556-154853056 GCA_030737815.1 Allium fistulosum | reverse complement strand
AGGTCGCTCACTGCTACAGTTCGTTAAGCCGCTTATGGGATAAGTCGCATGAAGTGTTAGGTCGTTAACGACCTATACTAAGTCGCTGAAGGAAGCTGGTGTATTGAAGTTAGGTCGCGTGAGTTGTATTTTAGGTCGTGACCGATATATGTGTTGTAAAGCGTTGTGTTGTACTTATGTTGTATTGTTTTTAGGTCGGACTATCTTAGGTCGTGATGTTTTTAAGTCGTGATGATTTAGGTCACGGCCGACCTATGGTAAGTCGTCTGTGTTTTAGGTCGTGTTGTTTTTAGGTCGTAGCCGACCTAAGTGTTGTGTAATTTTCTGTGGCGTGTGTTGTAGCCTATAAATAGGCAAGTTGTGTCATTTTGTGAAGTTTAGTTGATTTGAATAAAAATTCTTGTTTTGTTAACTTTGTGCTTTCACCAAATTGGTAGTTGAGTGTAATCTCCTATCTCCACCTTCGACATTCGAGTGCGCTCGAATCTTCGATCGTTGAAGCCAATTCGTGGAATCAAGTGCGCTTGATCAACGCTCGAAGAATTGTAGATCTCTCTTCACGGTATCGTGCGCGATCAACGTGTCAGAGATAGCTAGAATTCGGTATCTTCGGATCAATGAATTTGGGCATTTCAGTATTCTTCATTCCATCGACTACTACTTTCACAGAATCATCATTTTGTTATTCCGCTACTGCACCATTTGGTATCAGAGCTTGTTTTAGCCAATCATAGCTAAATCGAGTCTTGGAGCCAATTCTTTTTGAAGAAGTTTGAAGAGTTAAAGAGGCCGAGCTACATCAAGCAAAGCCGAGTTGAAATCGAAGAAGTTGTGTTTATCGTGTTCATCGCGAAGTTGCAACAAAGTGGGAGTTTTCGATCCATATCATTTTGGATCTAAGTTCGAAAGGTGTTTGAAACTTGGAGTGGGGCCGAGAGTAGATTGAAAGTACATCATTTGGTATCATTTTGAGAAGATTGTTCATTCAACAATGCCGCCGAGAAGAGCTAATCGCCATCAAAATATTGAAGCATTATATAGAAGAGAGGAGGCTGACGAGATGGAGCAAAGAATTAATGAAAACTTTAATGAAAAGATTAATGAAGGGATTGGTCAAATTGAGAAGATGATGTTAGAGATGAATCAAAATCAGAGAAGGGTTTCACCTGAATCTAACCATGGGGAAGTAGAGTTTCACCACATTCAAATCGAGAGAGAAGCATCGATAGTAATCATAGAAGTATGGATCGAGATTCTTATAGAAATGTTGGTGATCAGAATGTGAGTGGTCGAGAACGGAGGAATGTAGGTCGAAGGGATGTTGGTGGAAGACGTGATGGTAGTAGAGGTGTTGGTGGTCAGGATCGACATCGATATACATCTGATTTTGAAGAGGAGTATGACGGGGGTAGTGTTCAAGGACAAGGACGAGGTCAAGGAAGAAATTACTTTGAGTATGATCACAAGTGGGAATCGGGGATGAAAACTGAAATTCCTGAATTCAAGGGTGGTATGCAGGCTGAGGAGTTTCTGGATTGGATGGCTAATGTTGAAGAAATTTTTGACTTCAAGGAAGTTCCAGAACATCGTAGAGTGAAGTTGGTTGCTACAAGGTTGAGGGGTAGAGCTTTGGCATGGTGGCAGCAAACCAAACTTACACGTGAACGGATGGGGAAGTCAAAGGTTGAATCATGGGAGAAGATGAAGAAATTGATGAAAGCAACGTTCTTACCTTACAATTATCAATCTCTGATGTATCAACATTTGCAGAACTTGAGGCAGGGCACAAAGACTGTTAATGATTATGCGGATGAGTTTTATCAACTTATTGCGAGGAATGATATTATGGAAACAGAAGATCAATTGACAGCTAGATTTGTTGAAGGGTTGAGAATGCAGATTCAGGATATGGTGAACATGTTTGATCCTAGATCTATCGCTGAAGCACACCAGAAAGCACTTGCTTGGGAGAAACAGGGAAGACGAGGTGGTGGTGTGTTCACAAATTCCAATAATCCAGTGAAGGGTGTTAGTGGAAGTTCTAATGTTTCAAAAGTTGTTGCAAAACCAGTTATGAATGAGGTTGGAAAGACGAAAGTCAATAATGGTTTCAAGTGCTATAATTGCCAGGAAATGGGTCATAAGAGAAGCGAATGTCCAAAACCAAAGAAGAGAACTATGATTGTTGAAGTAGAGGATGAGGATGTCGGAGAAGATCTCAATTCACAGCGTGATGAGGAGGAAGAAGTGTCGGGAGACGAAGGATGTAATCTGATCCTACGAAGATCTTGTTTAACACCGAAGCAGGAAGAGGAGTTGAGTTGGTTGAGAAGTAACATTTTCCAGTCAACTTGCACTATTTTGGGAAAGGTTTGTAAATTTGTCATTGATGCTGGGAGTTGAGATAATATCATTTCAACGGAAGCTGTGAGAAAATTGAAATTAAAAACTGAGAAACATCCTAGTCCTTATAAACTTGCTTGGTTGAGGAAAGGAGGAGAATTAAAGGTATAAAGGCAAGCTTATGTTCCATTTTCTATTGGAAAGAAATACAAGGATGAGATCTGGTGTGACGTGGTTGACATGGATGTTTTCCATTTGCTGTTGGGAAGACCGTGGCAGTACGATCGTGAAGTACAGCATAATGGTCGAACGAATAGTTACAGTTTCTTGTTCGAAGGCACGAAGATCACATTTGTTTCGAAAAAGCGACAGCAGAATGAGAACAAGCTGGAGGAGATTGAGGAATTGAAAACTTTGTTGTCCTTGAAGGAATTTGTGGAAGGGATAGAGGAGAGTCCTGAAGTTTTTATGTTGATTGGGCATGAAAGCAGTGAAGTTACTGAAGTTCTAGAGGAAGTGAAACCAGTTTTGGAGGAATTCAACGATGTGTTTCCAGAGGAGTTACCAAAGGAGTTACCACCGCTTAGATACATACAGCATCAGATTGACTTGGTGCCAGGTGCTGCATTGCCTCATAGACCACACTATCGGATGAGTCCCAGGGAACACGAAGAGTTAAGAAGGCAGGTGGAAGAATTGCTTGAACAGGGGCGTGTGTAGGAGAGTTTAAGTCCTTGTGCTGTACCAGCTTTATTGGTACCCAAAAAGGATGGAACGTGGAGGATGTGCACAGATAGTAGAGCATTGAATAAAATCACAGTCCGATACAGATTTCCGATGCCGAGGCTTGATGATTTATTGGATCAAATCAGTGGGTCCGTAATCTTTTCTAAGATTGACTTGAAGAGTGGTTATCATCAAATTCGAATTAGACCAGGGGACGAATGGAAGACAGCATTCAAGACAAGGGAAGGATTGTACGAATGGCTGGTTATGCCGTTTGGTCTATCGAATGCACCAAGTATATTCATGAGGGTGATGAATCAAGTTTTCAGGCCATACATTGGGAAATTTGTGGTAGTTTACTTTGATGATATTCTGATTTACAGTGCTAGTACAGAGGAGCATGTTCAGCATTTGAGGAAAGTGTTGACTATTCTTCGAGAAGAACAATTCTATGCAGCAACTAAGAAATGTGTGTTTATGGCACGGAGTGTCTTATTTTTGGGATATGTTGTGTCGGAAGAAGGAATACAGGTAGACCAAAGTAAAGTTGAAGCTATCAGAGATTGGCCGCAACCCAAGACGATAACAGAAGTTCGTAGTTTTCACGGGTTGGCTTCATTTTATCGAAGGTTTATTCCACACTTTAGTAGTGTGATGGCGCCTGTGACTGATTGTATGAAGGGTAAATAGTTTGCATGGACGGAGGAAGCAGGAGTTGCTTTTGAGCGAATCAAAGAACTCTTGATGTCAGCACCAATTCTAGTGTTACCAGATTTTCAGTTAGTGTTTGAACTACATACTGATGCATCCAAGGTTGGGATTGGAGGAGTGTTGAGTCAGAAGGGACGTCCTGTTGCATATTTTAGTGAGAAGTTATCAGGAGCGAAGATGAGATATAGTACATATGACGTGGAATTTTATGCTGTTGTGCAAGCTATTAAACACTGGAGACACTATCTATTTCAGAAAGAGTTTGTTCTTTACACTGATCATGAGGCGTTGAAACATTTACAGGGGAAGACAAGATTTCCGTGAGACATGCATCATGGATTGCATATCTGCAACAGTTTACATTTGTTGTGAAACACAAATCGGGAGTGACGAATCGTGTTGCGGATGTGTTAAGCAGGAGAAACCATTTGTTGACTACAATGAAAGTTGAGGTGGCAGGGTTTGATGTATTGCCAGAATTATTTATCGATGATCCTTACTTTGCGAAGTTTGTTGATGAAGTCAAGGAGGGGAAGACGGATGAGTTTATGATGGTAGATGGTTTTCTGTTCAAAGGAAATCGATTGTGCATACCAGAGGGTAGTTTGAGAATGAAAATTGTGAAGGAATTACATGAAGAAGGCCACGTGGGCAGAGATCGTACCTTACAGTTGATTTCGCAATCATATTTTTGGCCGTCGATGAGGAAAGAAGTGGAGAGGTTTGTTGAGAGGTGTCATGTATGTCAAGTTTCAAAAGGAACCGCTACAAATGCAAGGTTATATATGCCATTGCCTGTACCTACTAAGCCATGGGTTGATGTGAGTATGGACTTTGTGTTGGGGATGCCGAGAACGCAGCGGGGTAATGATTCCATTTATGTGGTGGTTGACCGATTTTCGAAAATGGCACATTTTATTGCCTGTAAGAAGACGGCGGATGCTGTTCATGTTGCTCAGTTATTTTTCAAAGAAATCTATCGACTTCATGGATTGCCAGAATATATTGTGTCGGATAGGGATACTCGTTTTCTGAGTCATTTTTGGCTAAGTTTGTGGAAGATGGTCGGAACGAAGCTGAATTTTAGTAGCGCTTACCATCCACAAACTGATGGGCAAACGGAAGTGGTTAACTGATCGCTGGGGTATCTATTGCGATGTTTGGTAAAAAATAATCTGAAAAGCTGGGATGTGAAGTTATGTTAAGCAGAATTCGCTCATAATCACGCGGTAAATCGTAGCACCGGTTTCAGTCCATTCCAGATTGTATATTCGAGTTTGCCAAGGGGGCCGTTGGACTTAACGGTAGTACCACAACCAAAGGGGACGGTAAAATGAGCTGTTGATTTTGTTGATGGATTGACTGAATGTCATAAAATCGTTCAGGAACGATTGGAGAAAGCGAATGAGAAGTACAAACGATCTGCAAATCTGAAGCGAAGGAGTGTTGAATTTCATGAAGGTGATTGGGTTTATGCAGTGTTAACAAAGGATCGTTTTCCGATAGGAACGTACAATAAATTGAAAGCACGGAAGATTGGTCCAGTGGAAATTTTGAAGAAAATCAATGAGAATGCATATCAGTTGAGATTGCCGGATGATGTTCATACGTATGATGTTTTCAATGTCAAATATTTGATTCTGTATCATGGAGATGAGACTGTTGTGGATGCAGAAAGTGCAAATTCGAGGTCGAATTTTTGTCAACAGGGGGAGGATGATGCAGCGCGATCTACAACCGAGTTAAGTCGTCCCAGAATTTTAGGTCGCCCACGACCTAAGGAACGTATAGGTCGCTCACGACCTATGGAACTTATAGGTCGCTCACGAGTTAACTGCAAAGTGAAGCCATGCAAACGAGTCGACGGGTTAAAGGAACATGCGCATAAACGACCTAACGAAGAACGAGTTCACGAGTTAAAGGGAAAGACGTTGGAACGACCTAACATGCTGTTACGACCTAACGAGTTACGACCTATGATAGGTCGCAGAGAAAAGGAACGACCTAAGTTAGGTCGTGGGAAGATATGGGGAAATAAGTCGTTCACTATAAGTCGCGAGACTTTAGGTCGTGAAGCCTTAGGTCGTGAAGACTTAAGTCGCGAAGATTTTCTGGTTGCCGCTTGTTTTTAGGTCGCTCACTGCTACAGTTCATTAAGCCGCTTATGGGATAAGTCGCATGAAGTGTTAGGTCGTTAACGACCTATACTAAGTCGCTGAAGGAAGCTGGTGTATTGAAGTTAGGTCGCGTGAGTTGTATTTTAGGTCGTGACCGATATATGTGTTGTAAAGCGTTGTGTTGTACTTATGTTGTATTGTTTTTAGGTCGGACTGTCTTAGGTCGTGATGTTTTTAAGTCGTGATGATTTAGGTCGCGGCCGACCTATGGTAAGTCGTCTGTGTTTTAGGTCATGTTGTTTTTAGGTCGTAGCCGACCTAAGTGTTGTGTAATTTTCTGTGGCGTGTGTTGTAGCCTATAAATAGGCAAGTTGTGTCATTTTGTGAAGTTTAGTTGATTTGAATAAAAACTCTTATTTTGTTAGCTTTGTGCTTTCACCAAATTGGTAGTAGAGTGTAATCTCCTATCTCTACCTTCGACATTCGAGTGCGCTCAAATCTTCGATCGTTGAAGCCAATTCGCAGAATCAAGTGCGCTTGATCAACGCTCGAAGAATTGTAGATCTCTCTTCACGGTATCGTGCGCGATCAACGTGTCAGAGATAGCTAGAATTCGGTATCTTCGGATCAACGAATTTGGGCATTTCAATATTCTTCATTCCATCGACTGCTACTTTCACAGAATCATCATTTTGTTATTCCGCTGCTACACCAGACACCTAGGCACCCTGATAGTTGACTTAGTATGGAGTACCCCTTTTGATGTTGTAGAGTAGCATATTATCGATGTTATGTGCTAACTCTTTTTGTAACGTCCCTAATTTTGATAACATTAATCAGGAAATTTAATCAGATAAATTAAATAGAATAATGATGATAAGGGGATTAAAATTTGAATAAACCATATATAGGGTCGTGCTTATTAACAACTTTAATTGGGTTATTAGCTAATTAATATACACATGGGCATATTAGTAAAACAGCCACTTCATTATACATGGCTATACACTTCTCATTCTTGTCTATTCACGTTGTTTTTTCTCAAAACAAAAATAAACGCAAAAACCATAAGAAGCCGGCTATTATCAAAGAGGAAGATTACAATCTAAAGCTAAGGATCAAAGCTAGGAAGGATTAATCAACAATACAATTTCAAATTAATAATCATACCTAAGGTGAATACTAATTTCATACCATCTCTATTTTATTCTATGATTATATGTTTTCGGATTTATAATAAAATTAGTTTTATGATTATATGGATTATGATATGCTTGAACTATATTATGTTTGATTTATTTTAATTCATTCACATATGAATTTGCACGGTTTTGATGCAAAATCGAGAGCCTATGAGCTAGAATGCCAAGGAAAATTTTTAAGGTAAGTAAAACATGATTCAGGAGATGGGTTTTAATTTTTAGAATTTTTCGAGCTGTAGAAAATTTATTATGAATTTCTAAAGGAAAATATGATATAATTGGGTTTAAAATTTATTTCAAGTACTTCAGGAAGAAATTGGGTCTGAAATTTTAATATGTTTGTTACATGAAAAATTGAAATTCTGTGATTTTTGGTGATTTTTCCCAATTGATTTACTAGGGAAAATAAATTATTTCAAAAGAAGGAATTATTTGCAAATACTGGTTTTGTTAATGGAAGGGCTTAAATGTTATAATTTCTTTTGGTTTAGATCTGATTAAATGCGGTAGTTTTATTTGTTAAGTATTTTAAAAGTTTTGAGGCAACCAATCAAAGATTTACAAATAGGCAAGTAGTTACAAAGCAATTACTAAAAGTGGCTAAATTTTAGCCTTTAATTTAGAAAAGTTGGTTCTGCCTCAAATAGCAGCACCTTTCAACTCCCTTGACTCCGCACCATCCCAGTCGAAACCCATATAGTCGAAACCTACCTAGTCGAAACCAATACATAAGGTATCTCTTAGATGGTATGCGGTGGATTAGAAGGAAGGCGAAAGCCATGGTGTCGAAAGGGTTGCTTCCTATGGGGACGAAGCCTTGTTTTGTTTTCCAAAGTTAAATTATTGCCATGTTTTATTTAAAGCTTTCAACATAGTCGAAATATATGCTTTTGAAAGGGTTTTTAGCTTTCAAAGAAGGTTGTTATACTATGTGAAGGTGTTAGCTTTCGAAGGGGTACTTTTTCCTTTAAATAAGAGCTTTCAAAAGGATTGGTTCCAACCAAGTCGAAACCCAACCGCTAATTTCCCCTTCCGACTGTATTGAAGCCATCTATGTTGTCGAAGGGTTTCCTCTGTTTTAACTTAAACTAAGCCTTTTTCCTAAATGCTTTTGAAGGCGGTTAGGGGTTTCGATGGCAATGGAGTCAAAAGGGGGTTTCGACTCTATCCTTCAATGTTTTAATTTAAAAGGTTGTTGCTCTCGACTAGATGGTTCTGACACCATCAACTTTTTCCCCAAAACAATTTTATAATTGGTTTCGAAAGAGATACTTTCGTATATAACCATTTTGACCCAAAGGATGTTTATAAAGGGTAAACCCAATGCTTTCGAAAGGGTACTTTTATTTGTTTCGAAGCTATGTTTTAAAGAACGTTTTGATACTATCGAAATGTATGTTTATTATGTTTTGAAAAGAAGTTTATGCTTTCGACGGAAGTCATCCGGAGGTTTTGAAAGAGATGTTTTAAGATTTCAAAACATAAACCCAATCTCAATTTAAAGGAATGACCATGGCATAAGTAAACAAAGGGTTTTGAAATGAATAAGTTTTCATTGATTATAAAGGTTAAAGGGTTTAGTCAGGATATATATAAGGAAGATGATAAACCACAAGTGATGGTGTTATTTGTTGTTATGAGTACTTCTTCGTATACTTATTCACATTGTTATTAACCCATAACAGTATTTTGGGGAAGGGCAGAATAACCAGCTGGGTTGACCCAGTAGTAAATATAATTTAAGAAATGTTAAAATCTAAATTAAGGATATTGGAAAGGGACAATAGGTTCACAGTAAGCCCATGAAACATGTGTTTACTAAAGATATTGGCAGGGGCTAATAGGTTCATAGTCAGCCCATGGAAACTATGATTGGTATTGGCAAGGGCCAATGGGTTTATAGTTAGCCCATGAAAACTATATCCGGATTAAGATATTGACATATAGTCAATAGGTTCCTAGTCATCCCATGAAAACTAGGATAAGGGAAAAGATATTGGAGTCACCAATAGGTTCTTAGTGATCCCATGAAAACTATGAAATCGGACAGATAGTCCATAAATAATTAACAGGTTAATAGTGACCCTTAAAACTATAATTGAGACAGATAGTCAGAATGAATGGGGATGTGTAGTCAGAATGAATGGGGATGGGTAATCTAGATTTGATTTACTTGTTTTTCTTATCATCATAATGTTTTGAAATACTATGTTTTAACTATTGTGGATGCAAGAGCACGGTATGTGGTTTATAAATGTTTTAGGATACTAGTGAGGGGAAAACCTGTTCCGCTAAGCGGCGTGGTCTCACTGATATATAAATGGTTTGAGATGGTATATTATTATTCATACCAGGCTTTTTGTCTAACTCGAAGTTTTTGTTTTCTCCTTAAACTCCCGGGTACTCAATTGACTTTGAGTAGGTTGAGAGTTAAGGTTTCCAGATGTTCTTTTAGATGAATAAAGCTTCTGAGGACGTGTAGGAGGCAAGCTTGTTATTAGAGTTCTTTTATTTTAGCTGTGTGTTTTGATTGTAAAAGGAAAATTTGTTTTGTTGCCTTATTACATACTTTGACCAACCAAGGGGGCAACTTCATAGGTCGCTCTTCGCGTATTTTGTAATAATTATACATTATCTGAACGTGGTCTGCGAACTGAGATTATGTAATCAATTTTGAATATTTTGGAATGGAATGTGGAATTTGTTTGTTGTTTAAATTTTTTCTATATTCTTATGTTTCTGTGTATCAATATATCTAATATCGCAGTATTTGGTAGCCAAGGATTAATAATTATGGATGACTATAACATCCATAGCCGTTAGTTTTGGGCCTCCAAGTAAGGGGGTGTTACAAGTTGATATCAGATAATAGGTTTATGAAACTTTAAAAGCAATTTAAACCTAAAAGATTTTTAAACATAATCCAATGGATCGGATAATAAGATTGGGGTTTGGGTTAACGCTATAACAACGTACTTGTATTTGATATATATAGTTATATATATATAAGTACGTATTCCCCGCTCTCTTAGACCGTTCTTTTGTATCATACTAAGGCTTGTATGCAGATTTATGAGACAGGAGATATGGAAGCAGGAAACGGAAGAGGAAATCTCGGTGGAGGAAGCACCACAACTAATGAAAATGCTCAACCCACTACAAGAAATAACCCTGCTTGACCGGCTAATGCTAGTAATCAAAATGTTGATGCCAATGTGGGTTCTGGAAATCTACCAATAGATATGGGGACGATGTATCAGTTCTTTGTTGGTTTGATGCAAGCAGGAGCTGCTGCTGGTGTTGTTGGAAATGTAGGAGGAGTTAATCATGTGGCTCCAGTTGGGAATTATTATGCTTTGCAGAGTAGAGATTATACCAGTTTGGGTGGGAAGCCATTCTTAGGAACGGAGAGTGCCAAAGAGGTTCATAATTGGTTATTGCATTGTGAGCGTATATTTACTGATTTTGGTCAGAATGATTGGAAAAAGAGAAGGTTGGCCTCTAGATAGTTGTAGGGGTCCGCACTACATTAGTGGAATAGTGTCACTGCCGGAATTCCAAAAGAGCAGTTAACTTGGGCTGATTTTAGAATGAGGTTTGAGCAGAAGTTTGTATCTGAGTTTGCTAAGTCAGAACTAATGAGGAAGTTTATGGATCTAGTTCTGGGAGAGATGTCAGTAGTCGAGTCAGCTACTAAGTTTGAAGAGCTATCTCGATATGGATATGCTACTATAGATATTGATATCAAAAGGAATGAGAGGTTCATTCAGGGATTGAGGCCCGAGCTTGCTAGAATGACCATGACACATGTCCGTGATTCTTGTAATATAGCGGTGGAGATGGCCATTCGCCATGAGGAGTTACTTGCTGAGTTTGCTAAAGAGAAGTCAGTGGAAACTCAGGGTTCTCAAGGTAAAAAGAGGAAGTTCTTTAAAAAGAAGGGAGCCCAGAAGGGAGATACTGCTAAAAAGTTAAAGGCTGAGGTAGTTTGCTATAAGTGTGACAAGAAGGGTCACTTTGCGAATGAATGTCGGTCTAGGAAACGGGAAGAAAGCTGCATGTAAGAAGAATGTGAATTGCTTCAACTGTGATCAAGTTGGGCATTACAAGAATCAGTGTCCAGATTCAGTTAGGATGGAGAAAGGAAAAGTTTTTGCTATTGGAATAGCTAGGTCTACTACAGCTGATAAAGGAAAGACAGTGATGGAAGGTATGTTTTTGATTCAGAGTATACCAGTTAGGGTACTTTTTGATATAGGTGCATCACATTCATTTGTATCTTAGTTTTTGGTTGATAGATTATGTTTAGAACCCACCTACCTTGTTACTTCCTTAAGGATTGCGAATCCAATAGAAGGGTATGGAACTCTAGGGTTAAAATGTGACCAGTTAAAACTTGACTTGTTAGGTCATAAGTTTACCTAAAATTTGTATGTTATTCATTTTGTAGATATCAGAATCATTTTGGGTATGGATTGGTTGGGTAGGTATGAGGCTAGAAGATTTTTCCAGGAAAGACAAATATCACCGAGACATCCTGATAGTCATAACCGAGTGATAATCTCAGTAGAATACTGACCGAAGTGTTAGTGCTTTACTTAATGCCATTGGGGTAGGAAATGAGTTAAGTCAGGTTCAAGTAGCAAGAGAGTTTGCAAATGTCTTTGAGCCAGTCCTTGGACTACCACCGAGAAGAGCTGTTGAGTTTAGAATAGATCTTGTGCTAGGAGCCAAGTAGACCATCCAGCAGGATGACACCGACAGAGATAAAGGAATTGAAGGTGCAGCTAGTGGATCTAGAAGGAAGGAGTTTTATTAGACCAAGCAGTTCGCCTTGGGGAGCGGCTGGGGTGTTCGTAAAGAAACCGGATGGGTCGTTAAGGATGTGCATTGACTATCGTAAGTTAGACGGAAGGACAACTAAGAATAAGTATCCTTTGCCCGGAATAGATGATCTGTTTGACCAGTTGAGTGGAGCCAGAGTGTTTTCCCAGTTAGATTTGGCGACAAGGTTCCATCAGTTAAGAGTGGCGGAGGACAGTATTCCTTTGACACTTGACAGCATTTCGAACTAGGTACGGTACATATGAGTGGTTGGTGATGCCATTTAGATTAACGAATGCACCTGCTTTCTTTGTGGATTTGATGAACCGAGTTTTTCGAGAGTATTTGGATAGGTTTGTTCTGGTGTTTATAGATGACGTTCTAGTCCACGCTGAGGATGAGAGAGAGCATGAAGTCCATCTTAGAGTGGTACTTGAAACGCTAAGGTAGAATCAGCTAAAGGCAAAGTTTACCAAGTGTCATTTTTGGAAGAAAAAGGTAAAGTTTCTTGGTCATGTGATTTTAGAGAAAGGATTGTCAGTCGATCCAGATAAGATCGAAGTAGTGAATAATTGTAAGAGACCAGAGACGGTGACTGAGATCAGGAGTTTTCTTGGACTTGCTGGCTACTGCCGGAGATTCATTAAGGATTTCTCACAATAGCAGCACCCTTAACTAAGCTAACCAGAGAGGAGGTGAATTTGTTTGGTCCGACAAATGTGAGGAAGCATTTCTTAAGTTAAATCATTTATTAACCAATGCACCCGTGTTAGTAGTTCCAGACGAAAACCAAGGATTGGTGGTGTATACTGATGCATGTGGAACTGGATTAGAAGCAGTGTTGATGCAGAATGGTAAAGTTATTACCTAAGCATCCAGGAAGCTTGGACCGTAAGAAGTTAAATACCCTACTCATGATTTGGAATTGGCGGAAGTGATCTTCGCATTGGAGATATGGAGACATTATCTCCTAGGGGAGAGGTTTGAGCTTTATACCGATCATAAGTCATTACAGTATTAATTCGCTCAAAAGAAGTTGAATATGAGGCAGCAGAAATGGCTGGAGTTTTTGGCTGCATATGATTTTGGTATAGATTATACACCAGAAAAAGGTAATAAGGTAGCAGATGCGCTTAGCCGAAAACATAAGAATGTGGTGTTAGCTATGTTGGTAGAGTAGAAATATTTAGAAGCTTTAGTCAGTTGCGATGTGCAGTTAAGATCGATTGCTGGTTCTAGTCAGAGTTCCGCCAGATTGTCTTGCTTAGAAGTTCGACCAGTATTGATTGAGAGAATTGCTTCCAAGCAGGAGGATCCAGTGTTGGCTGAGAGAATCAAAAGGCTTGAGGCTGGAACTGAGATCGATGATCTAAAGGATTTTACCTTTGACCAAAGAGGATGGTTGATAATGAAGGGATGATTGTGTGTTCCGAATATTGAGGACTTAAGGAAAGAAGTTCTTGAAGAATGTCATCGATCCAAGCTTAAGATTCATCCTGGAGGGACCAAGATGTATCAGGAAATGAAGAGAAGCTTCTATTGGGAAGGTATGAAGAGGGATGTTGGCTTGTGGGTTAGGCAATGTGCAAACTATCAACAAGTGAAAGTTGAACATCAGAAGCCGAGTGGATTGCTTCAGCCTTTAGAGATTCCAGTTTGGAAATGGGATTCGATATGCATGGATTTTGTAGATGGGTTGCCAAGGACAAATAAGGGTAATGAAAGTATATGGGTTATAGTGGACAGATTGACCAAGAGTGCCCATTTCATTCCAGTTAGATCAACCAAGACGGCACCTGTTTTAGCTAAGTTGTTCCTGAAGAACATAGTTAGACTGCATGGAGTTCCTAGTAGTATAGTCAGTGACATGGATGCTTTGTTCACTAGTAACTTTTGGAAGAGTCTACAGAAAGTGATGGGTGCCAAGCTTAATATGAGTATTGCGTATCACCCTCAAGCAGATGGGAAGACAGTGAGAGTCAACAAAGTACTCGAGGATCTATTAAGAGCTTGTATATTGGACTTTGGTGGATCTTGGGAGGATCACCTACATTTGGTTGAGTTTTCCTATAATAATAGTTATCAGAATAGTATAGGAATGGCGCCGTTTGAAGCTTTGTATGGAAGGCCATGCAAATCACCCACATGTTGGTTGGAGATTGGAGATAGATTAGTCTTAGGTCCAGACTTGGTTAGAGAGGCATCAAAAAAGATTGAGTTAATCCGAGAAAGGATGAAAAATGCTTGGTCCAGACAAAAGAGTTACGCAGATAAGAGGCGTAAAGACCTATAATTCTCAATTGAAGATAAGGTTTTCATTAAAGTATCACCAATGAAGGGTGTGATACAATTTGGAAAGTCAAGGAAGTTAGCCCCAAGATATGTAGGTCCATTCCAGATTATAGAGAGGATTGAAAAGCTCGCATACAGAGTAGAGTTGTCGAGCAGTATGGCAGGTGTCCATAATGTATTTCATGTGTCTCATATTCGCTAGTATATGCATGATCCAGAGATTACTATTCCTCCGACAAGGTTGGAAGACTTAGTAGTAGAGCCTAATATGACTTTTGTTAGACAACCAGTTCGGGTTGTAACTAGAGATGAGAAAATATTAAGGAATTAGATGGTCAGGTTGGTGAAAGTTCAGTGGTGCGATAACAAGAATGACTGTACTTGGGAGACAAAAGATAGGATTAGAGATACTTATCTTGATCTGCTTTGAGGGTATGTCTATGTTAGATTATACAGATAATTGCTAATTAGATAGGCTAGTATGGTTGTTATGGTTATTAGGAGTTATTACAAATGATTACTATGTTTAGTATTTAGTCCTTACTGAATTTCGAGAACGAAATTCTTTAAGGGGGGAGCCTGTAACATCCCTAATTTTGATAACATTATTCTGGAAATTTAATTAGATAAATTAAATAGAATAATGATGATAAGGGGGATGAGATTTGAATAAACCATATATAGGGTCGTGCATATTAATAAAGTAAATGGGCTTTAGTTAGGTTATTATCTAATTAAGGTACACATGAGCATTTTAGTAAAATAGCCACTTCATTATACACGGCTATACACTTCTCATTCTTGTCTATTCACGTTCATTTTTCTCAAAACAAAAATAAACGCAAAAACCCTAAGGAGCCGACCATTATCAAAGTGGAAGATTACAATCTAAAGCTAAGGATAAAAGCTAGGAAGGATTAATCAACAACAAAATCTCATATTCCTTATCATACCTAAGGTGAATAATAATTTCATACCATCTCTATTTTATTCTATGATTATATGTTTTGAGATTAAGATTAAATTCGTTTTTATGATGATATGGATAATGATATACTTGAACTAAATGTTTGATTTATTTTAATTCATTCACATATGAATGTGCACGGTTTTGATGCAAAACCAAGAGTCTATGATGTTAGAATGCCATGGAAAATTTTTATGTTAAGCAAAACATGATTTTGGAGATGGTTTTTAATTTTCAGAATTTTCAGAGCTGTAGAAAATTTATTATGAATTTCTAAAGGAAAATATGATATAAATGGGTTTAAAATTTATTTTAAGTATTTCAGGAAGAAACTGGGTCTGAAATTTTAATATGTTTGATTACATGATAAAATTGAATTTCTATGAATTTTTGGGATTTTTCCCAATTGATTTACTAGGGAAAATAAATTATTTCAAGAGAAGGACATATTTGCAAATACCGGTTTTGTAAATGGAAGGGCTCAAACGTTATAATTTCTTTGGTTTAGATCTGAATAAATGCGGTAGTTTTATTTTTAAAGTATTTGAGAAGTTTTGAGGCAACCAATCAAAGATTTACAAATAGACAAGTAGTTACAAAGCAATTACTAAACGTGGTTAAATTTTAGCCTTTAATTCAGAAAAGTTGGTTCCGCCTCAAATAGCAGCACCTTTCGACTCCATTGACTCCGCACCATCCCAGTCGAAACCCATACAGTCGAAACCTACCTAGTCGAAACTAGTACACTAGGTATCTCTTAAATTGTACGCAGTGGATTAGAAGGAAGGCGAAAGCCATGGTGTCGAAAGGGTTGCTTCCGATGGGGACGAAGCCTTGTTTTGTTTACCAAAGTTAAATCCTTGCCTTGTTTTATTTAAAGCTTTCGACACAGTCGAAATATATGCTTTCGAAAGGGTTTTTATAAATAGCTTTCAAAGAAGGTTGCTATACTATGTAAAGGTGTTAACTTTCGAAGGGGCACCTTTTCCTTTAAATAAGAGCTTTCGAAAGGATTGGTTCCGACCAAGTCGAAACCCAACAGCTAATTTCCCCTTTCGGCTGTATTGAAGCCATCTATGCCGTCGAAGGGTTTCCTCTATTTTAACTTAAACTAAGCCTTTTTCCTAAATGCTTTCGAAGGGGGTTGGGGGTTTCGAATGCAATGGAGTCGAAAGGGGGTTTCGACTCTATCCTTTAATGTTTAAATTTAAAAGGTTGTTGCTCTCAACTAGATGGTTCTGACACCATCAACTTTTTCCCCAAAAAAAATTTATAATTGGTTTCGAAAGAGATACTTTCGTATATAACCATTTTGACCCAAAGGATGTTTTTAAAGAGTAAACCCAATGCTTTCGAAAGGGAACTTTTATTTGTTTCGAAGCTATGATTTAAAGAACGTTTTGATACTATCGAAAGGTATGTTTATTATGTTTTGAAAAGAAGTTTTTGCTTTCGATGGAAGTCATCTGGAGGTTTCGAAAGAGATGTTTTAAGATTTCAAAACATAAACCCAATCTCAGTTTAAAGGAATAACCATGGCATAGGTAAACAAAGGGTTTTGAAATGAAGAAGTTTTCATTGACTATAAAGGTTAAAGGGTTTAGCCAGGATATATAAAAGGAAGATGATAAACCACAAGTGATGGTGTTATTTGTTGTTATGAGTACTTCTTCATATACTTATTCACATTGTTATTAACCCATAACAGTATTTTGGGGAAGGGAAGAATAACCAGCTAGGTTGACCCAGTAGTGAATATAATTTAAGAAATGTTAAAATCTAAATTAAGGATATTGGCATGGGACAATAAGTTCACAGTAAGCCCAAGAAACATGTGTTTACTAAAGATATTGGCAGGGGCTAATAGGTTCATAGTCAGCCCATGAAAACTATGATTGGTATTGGCAGGGGCCAATAGGTTTATAGTTAGCCCATGAAAACTATATCCGGATTAGGATATTGACATATAGTCAATAGGTTCCTAGTCATCCCATGAAAACTAGGATAAGGGAAAAGATATTGGAGTCACCAATAGGTTCTTAGTGATCCCATGAAAAATATGAAATCGTACAGATAGTCCATAAACAATTAACAGGTTAATAGTGACCCTTAAAACTATAATTGAGACAGATAGTCGGAATGAATGAGGATGGGTAATCCAGATTTGGTTTACTTTTTTTGCATATCATCATAATGTTTTGAAATACTATGTTTTAACCATTGTGGATGCAGGAGCAGAGTATGTGGTTTATAAATGTTTTAGGATAATAGTGAGGAGAAAATCTGTTCCGCTAAGTGGCCTGGTCTCACTAGATATCTAAATGGTTTGAGATGGTAGATTATTATTCATACTAGGCTTTTTGTTTGACTCAAAATTTTTGTTTTCCCCTTTAACTCTCGGGTACTCAATTGACTTTGAGTAGGTTGAGAGTTAAGGTTTCCAGGTGTTTTTGTAGACGAATAAAACTTCTAAGGATGTGCAGGAGGCAAGCTTGTTATTAGAGTTCTTTTATTTCCGCTTTGTGTTTTGATTGTAAAGGAAATTTTGTTTTATTGCCTTATTACATACTCTGATCAACCAAGGGGCTTCTTCATATGTCGCTCTTGGCGTATTTTGTAATAATTATATGTTATCTGAACGTGGTCTGCGAACTGGGATTATGTAATCAATTTGGAATATTTTGAAATGGAATGTGGAATTTATTTGTTGTTTAATTTTTTTCCATATTCTTATGTTTCTATGTATCAATGTATCTAATATCGCCATATTTGGTTGCCAAGGATTAATAACTATGGATGACTGCAGCATCTGTAGCCGTTAGTTTTGGACCACCAAGTAAGGGGATGTTACACTTTGGTTGTAAGGACGGGTCAAGTATGATTTGTATACCCTCTGTTTCATATACTATATGGACTTCTACAGTATTTTGAGATTATTTATCGCTCACACCAGACTGTTGTCAGACTCGAGGTTTTATGCTTTCCTTCTTGGTACATCGGGTACTCTTAAATGAGTAGACTAGAGAGCAGGTGTAGATGGCATATGGATTTCTGCAGATGGACTCGCAGGAGGTGACATTTTCTTATACTTATATTTGAGTTTGTTATTGCATATTCCGCTGTATGACACTGTGGAGCCTTGACATTATTTGACTTACCATTATTAGAGATAGTTTATTAGTTTAGTTTATTTATGAGTTGTATAACCTCTATTATTGTTTTGTATAACTATATGAGCCTATGTATTCTGATTTAGTGGTTCATGTAGTTATTACTGTCTTAACAGTTTTATATTCATGAGGACTGTTATATTCATTCGATGCGCGGTAAGAAATATGACTGGTTATGTGATTGATTGATGTTTCTTTCTCTTTTTTTCTCTTCTATCTCCCTTCTTTACTTCTTTTCTTTCCTTTGACAATCATCCTGCATCGAAGGTGTAAGGCAATCGTTACACCACCATTAAGGAGGGTTGTTAGATTTTGCAATTTGGAAATCATGGACCGATATTCATTAGACTATTTCCTTGTTTGGATAGAATCAAAAGCCAGCATATAATTGATTTTCCTAAAAATACATTCGAAGTACACAATGTGTTTTATGTTTCACACTAATGCAAGTGTATACATGACTCAAGCGTAATAGTAGACTAACTCAATTAGGAAGTGGACATTGAAGTTGAGGTTTCTATGCCTAGAGTACCTACTCGTATTATTGAGAGTGGAGTCAAGAGACTTTGAAACAAAGTTGTTAAGTTTGTTTATGTACAACAATGCACGGGTTCTAAAAATAGTATAATGGAGCTGGAAGAGAAGATGTGTGTTTCCAATACAAAACTTTTTGGTGGTATAATTCCACCTATTTTAAGTTAATTTAATTTCAATATAATTGAACCGAATTTCTTGCTAGCATAGATATTGTTTTGTGTTGCAATGTGTAACAACCCGCATATTTCACGATTGTATATTTAAATGTTTTATTTAAATATAGCATCGTTAATCGGATTAAAGTCCGAAATGTTACTTTTTGTAAACAGACGAATTGGGACTCGAGACCACTTCCATTGAGTCCAAAATGAAGTTTATAACTTTTTTGAGTATAAACATCGATATGTTTGGAGTTGAGTAGAATTTTGATATTTTTATTTAGGGCTTTGGGTTTGGGTTTCAGCCCACTAACCCAACACAATACCCTAACTTGACTCAACCCCTCTTCATTCATTCATTCCATTTCCTAACACTCTAGCTCAAGAGAAAATGGGGAAAAAGAATGGGAAATAGAAATTCCAAACCCTAGTTTGATTTGAAACTCAAGTTCTTGCTCCAAAATCAAAGAGAAGCTTAGGTAAGCATCCTCTCCATCTTCTCCATCTCAATCTCTCTCCAATTTCAGAAATTTCCAATAACCTAACTTAGGAAATATTGCTTATGATCTTAGATTGGAGCTTCTAGAGTTGAAATTGAAGAGTAGTTGATCTTTCCTTTGCTTTAGAGCTTCTCGTTTATTGTTTTTGGGTTTAAAGGTGAGTTCTTTAACTCACATCTACGTCTATAGTTATCATTGTTGTTAGGTATGAATTCCTAACATTTGTGCATATTCATTTGCTTTTGATTTGAATTGATTTGGTGAATTTTCCAAATTTTGGTGTTTTGGTCCAATTTTATGAAAATTCTACTATGGATGTTTGGACATTGATATTTGGGGTGTATCGAAGAGCCTTTAAGGCTAGGTTGTCGCTTGGCGTAAATCCTTAGTCGTCGTTGCTCGTTCGATCGCTCCCGATACGTTTTGGCCACTTTGGCCTAGGCAAATTATTGTCCAGACCAGGTGACCAGATGTCTGGTGACCAAGTCCAGACGTCTGGTTTGGACCTAGAGATAAAAATATAAGCACGCAGAATATTAAAAAAAGGCAGAGACTAATTCCAAACGTCTAAAATTTAGGATCAGACGTCTGGAAGGGTCTCAGACGTCTGACTTGAAGTTTCAGACGTCTGGGGGTTCTATGGATTATTTCCAGAGAACAAATCCAAACGTCGGGATTCTAAACCAAACATCTGGTTTGTTTTCAGATGCCTGGATTGAACCTCCAAACGTCTGGAATTGAGAAGTTTGCCTATTTGCTTATGTTTTTCAGTGGATTTCCTATTGTGGAAATTAGGGAGGCATCCCTATCATACTTTCATATTGTAAAGCGGGTCCCTGTCAAAGTTTCATTGTAAAGCGGGTCCCTGTTTTTTGGAAACGAAGAAAAATTATTGCTGAAATGTCAGCAACTTTTATAAATAAGTGCTGATATTTCAGCAACTATCTGTATCAAAGTTTTATTGTAAAAACAAAGAAAAATTATTGCTGAAATGTTAGCAACTTTTATAAATAAGTGCTGATATTTCAGCAACTATCCGTGTCAAAGTTTTATTGTAAAAACAAAGAAAAATTATTGCTGAAATGTCAGCAACTTTTATAAATAAGTGCTGATATTTCAGCAACTTTCATAAACTGTGTTCACAGTGTACATAAATGTTGCTGAAATATCAGCAACTTTTATAAATAAGTGTTGATATTTCAGCAACTTTCATACACTATGTTCACAGTGTATAGAAATATTGCGGAAATGTCAGCAACTTTTATGAAATGTTGCATCATGCTCTGCAATAATCGTGAATAAAAAACAGGGACCTAATTTACACTGAAATTTAGTGAAGGACTTTTCGTGAATTTTGAAACTTAATAAGGACCTGTGCCAAAAGTACCCTTTCCTATTTTTAATCGATTGTTGTTGATCCGGATAGTTGTCATCACTTATTATCGACTTTGATGACTTCCTTCTTTGGATTTTTGGGAATATCCATTTGATGGATTTGATATCGATTTCTATGGTTTTGATTCACGTCTTCGAATGTGAATTTTTGGTGATTGATTGTTTCTACAATCATTTCTGTGGTTTGTCACTTTAAAATACAAAGGTTTCTATACTAGTAGTAAATATTCAAACTCTTTTCACAAAGATGTTTTCAACTCTATTTTAATACAAAGCTCGTTTTTAAATCCGTTTTCCAATCTATTAGTATATACAAACCTTTACCTCATTCGTATGAGAAATCTAATTAAACGGCTTAGTAAAACAAGTGGTATGAAACGCTTGCGTTTACTTCGTCGGTTAATTCTTGGACTTGTTCGATTGAACTCTTGTGACAATTTTCGAGTGGAGATCTACAATCTGTTCGTAAATATTTAAGTTAAGCCAGTGGTTATGGGACATGAAGCTAAACTCATCTATTTACTAGCTTAGTGTAATTGATGCTTCTTATTGATCAATGATGATCATTTTATGGTTTAGAATAGCGATGTGCGATGTCTCTTTATCCGCGTGGAGGACTGTACCCTATTTAGGGGAGTTTCGTCTCATTTTCCGCAAGGGGGGACTATACCCAGTTTGGAGGAGTTTCGGCTCATAGTCCGCAATGGGGGACTATACCCTGTTTGGAGGAGCTTCGGCTCATTAGAGGAGCTTTGGCTCATTGTCCACAAGGGGGGACTATACCCTGTTTGGAGGAGCTCCGGCTCATTTGCGATACACGTGTTGGTGAGTTTTCATGCTCCCGTTTGTGATAGGCCTTCCCCTTTTTGTGATTTCTAGATTTATAGTTGATGATTTCTAGAATTTGTGTTTCATCGATTTTTTATGCGATTGGCATTGATATGTTTTGTCAATATTTGAGTTATGTGAATAATTTAAAGAATATGACATTCTTTTTGGTGTTTGAGAATATTTGAGATATTGTATGATTTTTGTTGTTATCTGATGTATACTTGTCACAGTATGGCATTATTATTATCATACGTTTTTGTGATATCTCTTTTCCTATCTCATTTTATATGATATTTATAGCTAGACTGATCCATTTATTATTTTCTTCTTAAATAATACTCGGGTCAGACCGAGGTATTTTAGGTGCTTCTGCTTGACTTCTTATCAGGGTTCGTCACCTGACTTTTGGCTAACTACTTTAGCATAGTAGTTTTTGTTAGTATACATTTGAGATAGAGACTCCTAGTTGTATACTTATTCTTTTGTCTAGCACTTGTATCTATTCTTTTGTGATGTAGTGGATCTTGTATGACCACTACTTTGATGTACACTTCTATGTGTTATATTCATATTTGTTTACGCTTTTGTTATATGAATATCTGTGACTGATTTGTGTTATGTTTATTTCTATATTTGTTTCCGAAGTCCACATAGCCACTGTGTGGTAGCTTTGAGTTTGTATTTGATATGTCGGATTCCATCTTGAAATGAAATGTAAGTTATATTATCTGACATATCGATACTCGCACAAAGCAATTACACAGATGGTCGCTCCTCAACAGCCTTATTCTTCGTGCTAGTCGACGGCATTACCCCGTAGTGTCCTTGGCTAGTGTGAGTATAGAGGTGGGGCGTCACAGCTTGGTATCAGAGCCAAACTTCGGAACAATGTAGAATAATCTAGCAAGGATCATTGTCCTAAGTCTTTCTTAGGAATCGTGCCATAGGATTTAATTCGAGTCTTCGTACCATTCTATCCTATTTCTTTTTATGATGCCTTGTTTTATCAATCAAGTTTGTTTGATATTCATTCTGAGAATAACCTTTTTCCTCTTCTTTCTTTCTTAAAGAAGAGAAATGGTTAGACCTGGCCGTCCTAGCGCCGGTCAATCCAGTGCTACTCCTCAGGATGGAATATTTATGTCAGCTCAACAACTTTTAGATCTTGTGAACAATGCCCAAGCTGTCGGACCCGTTCCAGCGCCTACTCACCCTAAATCCAGGTTTTCACGCTTGTGCAGAGATTATACCGCTTTGGGTGGAAGGCCATTCAAGGGATCCGAAAACGTTATAGAAATCCAAGCTTGGCTTAGATCATGCGATCGCATCTTTTCTCGCATGGATCTTATTGATCTTCATCGAGTCCAAGTGGCTTCTAGTATGCTCCAAGAAAGAGCATTAGATTGGTATGAGCTTTTGATTTTGGAAATTATTAAAGCAGATCTTACTTGGGAGCAATTCCGGGAAAGATTCGAATTGAAGTTTGTGTCGGAGGCTGAAAAAGTAACTTTAGCCCGACGCTTTATTAACCTTGTTCAAGGTGAATTTTCTGTGACGGATTACGTCGCATCTTTTGAATCTCTTTCTAAATATGTGGTCGAGTATATTAATACCCCATTGAATAAAAATCAGAGGTTCGTCTATGGGTTGAATAAGAACCTCAAAAGGCCTTTACTTCTGAAATTGGAAGTTTCTTTCGATCAGCTTGTAGATATCGCTCTTCGACTTGAAGAGGCTGATAGAGAAAGTGATGTTGAAGTTATGAGTGCCAAACAGAACTTCAACATCAATAAGAAGAGGCATCCCTTTATTAAGTTCGAAAGTCCTAATCCCAATAAGAAGGTGAAGCAAGTAACTTCGGTAGCAAAGACTCCAATCCCTAATCGTGGAGAATGCTACAATTGTGGCTCTAAGGACCACTATATAAATAGGTGTCCAAGGCCTATTTCTTACCGCTACTGCAAAAGTTCAGATCATTATATATCTTCATGTCCCAAACTTCAAAGCAAGAGAGAGGGAGAGCTGAATGTTATGCAAACACTTAGTAACACTTCTCGTGGTCAAGGTAATTCTCCTTTTATCCTTGATGGCATTAATTTGTTTTGCGATTATCCTATTTCGAATTTCTTTTGATTCAGGTGCATCTCACTCTTTTATATCAAAAGAACTTGTTGATACTTTTTCTTTAAATATTATGGGCTTGATGACTTCATTGAGAATTGCGAATCCGATTGGTGGATCCGCAACACTCAGTTTGCTTTGTAAAGATGTCGAGATTATTTTATATGATTGATTTTTGGGAAAGGGTTGGCTTAATCATTATGAAGCCGCATTCATTATGTGAAGATGCTGAGGTTAACTATCTAATCGAACAAGGTCCAAATGAGGTAAATATATATCAGCTTGCTATCTTTCTCTTTTATTTGAATCTATGTAGCTCTTCCATTTGGAATCCCGAAGATGATGAATATTGGCTCTGGACTAGTGTCTATGGTAAAGTTATTAAACTCACTCTTGGAATGTTGGGATGAAACATCCATTGCTCTTACACGGGTATCGAATTAAAAGACATACCCGACAAAAGATTTTTACCCCATGATGAGGCCACTAACCTACTTTGGGAAGATCATATGGAACAGTGGAATACGAAGAACCTCCGACCTAGGGCAAGATTGCTAAATCGCATGATTATCAACACCATAATACCAAGAAAAGGTAGTCATGAGCAAATATATGAAATAGAACACAAAGCTATGTATGCTATATTTGGTGGTATTAAAGTTAATTGGGCTCAATTTATTTTCGACGAAATTAAAAATTTCTGGATTTACAAGCGCCAGACAATTGTTTATGCACCATATATAATGCGGATTCTTCAATTCCAAGGTGTCCCTTCTTACTTATCATATTTTGAAGAACTACAAATATAAAGAAAGTGGCTCCAAATATTTAAAGCTTATGCATCTACTGGACGAACCGCCACCGATAATATCATTTCCTCAATGGACTCTACAGTAACAACAACTACATCAGCAATAGCCTCAACAAGAGCAGCAACAACTCCCTCAACAACAACCAGGTCCTTATGTTTTCCAGCAACAACCCTTCGAATATCACTCAGACTCAGAGATTTTAGAAGCCTGAGGAGAACCTACTTCAATAGAATCATATCGTGACTTATCAATTCGAAATCAACAAATTTTATCTCAAGGAAGTTGTTCGTCTTGACAGATCTGTCTCAATGCATATCTTCTCATAAGGGCAAAATCGAGAAAACACTGGATAAGGTTGTATCCACTATTGGGAAAGTAATGAGGAAAGTTCGTGGTCGATCATCATCTCGGTCCTCATCACCATCACCTCCTTCACCTGTTCCATATATTTCTTCTGTTCCAGGGTCTTCAACAAAACAATGAGGAAAAGAAGCCATGGAAGAACCATTAAAGGAAACAGATAAAGAGGAAAGTGAGGACTTTAATATGCAAGATCCTTCACCCCATCAGCAGGGGTACTTAGCTTTTCAAGGGTTGTCTATTCAAGAGGATGAAGAATATAATGATCAACGTCATTGGCCCGAGTACACCTCTGATCCTTCAGCTTTTTGGGGTTATTATAATGATACCTATGGAAGTTTTTCTGACTCGTCTCACCATTACGAGTAGTTTCTAGGTTTATTTCACTGTATTTCTCTTTTATGCATTTCTCATTTTATGTACTAATGTTTCAGTTATCATGTACTACAAGATCTATGTTTTAGATAAAATTTTCTATTTTCTCTACTCTTTTTTTTTGATAATGCCAAAAGGGGGAGAAATATGCATACACACAGGGGGTGGACAACATATGATATACATACAGGAGTAAAATATGTTTTATGTTACATAGTTTGTCATCATCAAAAAGGGGGAGAATGTTAGGAACTCCTATCTACCAGTTTTGATGACGACAAACCATATAATTATAATTGTACATATATATCTCGTATCTTATTTTTGCAGATACTCAAGGATACTATGACGACCCCGGATTTTATATAAATTTAAATTGATAATTAATTTGATTTTTGAATAAAAATTGTGAAATAAATTGGTAAATTAATTTGAGTTTCTCCAAATTCAAATAAAATATGTGTTAATCACTTTAATTTAAATCTTGTATATATATGTGAATATATATGTATATATATATATGTATATATTTTGAGTTTGAATTAAATTTTAACTAAATGGTTTAAAGATAAATTATAATAATAAAAATAAATATATATATATATAGTTTTATAAAATATAAAGTAAATACATATATATCTTAATCACATAATTAATAAACAATACAAAAAGAATTGATACAAAAATAATACAAGAAAAATAAAATAAAGTAATAAGACAAGATAAAAGAAATATACATTCATGTTACAAATATATAATAAGATAAGTATGTAGGCTAAGTAAAAGACAATAACAATTAATATAAAGATTCTAGCACACAAAATAGATTTTTATCAGCCTGGTTAATAAACAAGTAAGAAGTATACATAGAAGTATTCAAACATATATAAATATCTAGTAGCTTGCCAAAGAAGATAGTCAAATACATTTAAGTAGATTCACAAAAAGAAGACAAATATAATTAATGTTAAGATCCCTAGTACACAACATAAATCATCTCAGCCACCAAGCAAGATCTGTAGCCACCAAACCAGAGTATCAGCCCCAAAGCAAAGAAATATCCCTGCTAAAAATTGTACAAACCCGTATATCACCCTGTACAAATATTATCACTAGTAAACTCAATTGCTATCCATCATCTCATTTCATTCTCGTCCATTCCAGGCCGAGGAAAAAAAATCTGAAAATGAAAGTCATTCAAAATTAAACAAACATTTCAACATAAACAACAATACAATCAACTCTACAAACCAGAGATCAAGAAAGTTTTTAGCTTTCAATTTCAAGCCTGTTTCAACATAGAGGAAGCTCTGTTCTTCTCTTGAAACACGGTGAGTAACATCTTTTCTAAACTTAAGTATCCTTGAATCTGATGGCATGTTAATTCTCTGGAATAAGTAGGTTCTGTGTGTTTATATGTAAGTGAATTATCTGTATATATATATGTGCATTGCTTTTGAATTTGGGTATCCCTGTTCTTAGTTTTCAAGCTCAAGACTTGATCAAAAATCATATTCTCTTAAACCAATGGCTGTTAGAACATGGATTATAGACGAAAGCTATATTGGATCATAGACTAATGTTTAAAATTTTAATTAAATTAAAATTTAACTTGAATGTCTCTGGAAACTCAAAATAACAGGGTGAGCTTAAGGTAACTAAAAATTCAAACATATTAATTCACTGATTGAATCGTATAATCTGAGAACTTATCCAAAAACTTAAATTTTAAAAAACTAAAATTATCAATTTTAGTGATAGATTGAGGATGTAATTCTGGTTTGACCAGAAAAGGGTAATTTGGTGATCTCTGGTGATCTACTACGTTGTAGAGGTCGTGATCTTTACGGTGATAGAAGGATGATCGAGGATTCGAGGAAAAATAGTGCGGTGGTGGTCAGAAGGTTGTGGAGGCGGCGGTGAACTCGTAAAGTCTGTTGACCTAATTTTGTCAAAGCTAAGTGATTTGTTTCGTTCGTCGTCTAGAAGTGATCGAGTGCTATGGGGTGTTAGGTGATGGTAGAGTGTATGACGACGAGTAGTTGGCCGAAGTTTTGAATTTTCTAGTGGTCGGGATGTCGAGAACGACGTGGTTTCCAGTTTTGATGGTGGGCCAGTGATGTTTCCAGGTTTGGATTTTGAGTCGATTTTCGATTTCGAGGGGATAACGAGGTTCTGGTGATCGGGAAGATGAGCGAGGGTGATCGTTGACTCGTTCGACGACGTAGTGTCGTCTGGAGGAGATCACCGGCGTTGTGCACGTGCACCGTGCACGGCGAAGAATTGGAGCTGGGATTGCTCTCGAGTTTGTCTCGAGTAATTCGAGTACTCAACTCGAAGCAGGATTTCGCGAGTGTCTCAAGTATTTACTCGAGCAAAATGACGTTGGTCTCGAAGCAGTTTTTGTGGTGGCTCGAGTAGGAAATGTTTTACAGGTTTTAAAACCTGGACCTGTTTTAGAATTTCAGAATTTAATTTTTTAAGTTTTTAAAGAAAGACTTGAACTGAGATTTTAGAACTAAAGTTAAATATAACTTCAAGTTCAGTTTGAAATTTAGTCTAGGAATTTAAGTTTTAAAAATTTAAATTGTTTAAAACTTAAAGGTATTTAAGCAAAGTAAAAATGAAAATTTGAATTTAAATTGTATTTTGAATTGAAAAGGAGAATTTAAACAAAACTTTTAAAACCTGAACTTAAATATATCTTGAATTGAATTCCAGATTTTGAAATGAAATTAAGTTTTTATAAATTTAAATCTTTAAATAAGTTTAAATGTTAAGGTCTTCTTTTAATATGTGAAATCTAAAGTAAATTGATTTTAAACTTTATTAAAGTTAAATAAGAATTCATTCAAAATCTTGAAATAGAAATGAAGTTTTTAATGAAAATTTGAAATGAATGGTTTCAACCATATTGTAAATAACAATTAAATCATAAATATGGATGAGTTTACTTTAATTAATGAAGATTAATGATTTGTAATTCATTAATTAATGAGTTCTTAACGGTTAATCAATTTATAATTAATAATGATTAATATAAGTAAATTTCTTTAGAAAAGAAATTAAAGAAATTTAATAATTGATTAAGGTCATTAACTAAGATCGTTTGAATAATTAATTAATGTGATAAATTTCAACAATAAATTTAGATTGATTAATTCAATAATAATCATTTGTGAAATTATTAAGTATAATTACTTAATGTAAGTAATTAAGGAATTAATTATTCAGAGTAATTATTGAGTTAATTTGATTAGTTCAAGTCAAATTTCTAAAGTTAATCTAGAATAATCCCTTGATAATTTTGGGAAAATATAATTACTTAGAGAAGTAATTAATAGATAATTACTGAATGTAATTAATTGAATGATGATTTGAAATTTGAGTAAATTATTTGTTAATAAATTAAAGGATTAATTAATAATGGTGATTAATTAAGATTAATTTAATAATTAAAGATTAATTGATTCATTAATTAAGAATGATTAGTTAATAATTAAGGGTTAACTAATAAATTTGAAAGGAGGATTTATTTCAAATAATTTGTAATTAACTTATGATAATTAACCCGGATTAATAATTGATACATCTGATTTAAATGAATCAGTTGATTAATAAAAATTTACTTGTGAATGTTTGGACCTGACTGAATGGTTGAATTGTTTGATATCTCTGATTTGTGATGTTGTGTGATATATTCTGATTTGTGTGTGATCTGTACTATAGTTTATTTATCTGTGATATTTATATATCTGTGATCTGTGAATAAAAGATAAGCGTTATAGTTTATACCGCTTATCAACTATATTTCTGTGTTTGAATCAGTGATGATTTATTGATGTTGCACTACTGTGTAAAACCTCTGGACTACACCATACACACACAAATATTGATTGCACGAGGAAATCGGTTAAGTCACAGATGATTTAAATCTAAATTTTTGAAATTGAAATTTTAATTTCAATTGATTTTGGAAATTATGGTTAAAGATGTTATAAATGTGTTTATATGAATTTAAACCATTTTAAAAGTATGGTTTTGAGAATTTGAATTAACCCAAGGACTTTAACTCGTATAAATGAATCGGATTTTCCGAAACGAGAACTAGTTGTTTTCAAATAATAGAAGCTTTCATATAAGGAATGAATTTCCAATTTTTGTCAAAAGAATTTCAAGTTTGAATTGAAAATGGTTTTCCAAGTTACAAGTAAATCTTTGGAAACGTGTTCTGAAAGCTATAAGTGAAATCGTTGATTTAAAGATTTAATGAGTTAATCCAATTGAAATGGAAATTGATTTAAAAAATCTATGAATAGATCTTTGTGAAACTGGGTGAACTTTGTGAGATAAATCTTTTTGTGTTAAAGATTAAAATGGTAATGTGTTTAAACCATTTGAAAGTGAAGTTTTGGGTAATAAATTGTGACTCAATTGAAATCCCAATATCCATATGTTTTAAAATATTGCGCTCACTATTCGGTTTAGCCGGGAGAGGACCTTTGTGTCATACAACCCATTCCCAATAAGTGATACGTCGTATATAGATAGCAATTGAAGACCGGTGGTGAAGACCGGGTGTTTGCGAAAACGATAGGATAACCTATCGATTGTCTCTGCACCGAGTAACGCCCGGTATAGAGATTCCCTAAGTGATGGGAAGTCCGATTGGGATTGTGAATACCCGGATTGCAAGGGCTTCTTTGGAAGTGCCTTCGGTTCTGTTCGAACCCGGAACAGACTTGTATGGTTGTATGTCTGACACTACACTTTGAGATATAAAGCCGATTTCTTTCAAATACATTTATGTTTGGTGGCGGAGAATTTATTCTCTTAGCTTAACACCCTTCTCTGAGACGTACGAGCTCAGAGGTTATGTAGTTGAAGGTTATAAGTGATATACTCCCAATTTGGTAGTGTGGCATGCTAAGTGTTGCTGTGTGTTGCTGATCATTTGTTGATCACAGCATGACTTTGTGAAAAAGCGTAGCTTTGTGGACGAGACCTCATCGAGCCTCATAAACCAGAAATGGTCGAAACAGGAAAGATGCGGCAAGGTTATGAGGGTCGCTCCCTTTAGGGTATGTCATTTCCTTCTGGAAAAAGGAGATATTATGGTATGGAACCCAGATATTTACCTGTGTGGTTGCTCCAATCTCATTTACTCTGTGATTGTTGTTGTGTGATCGAGGCCTCGGATAAAGTTCTCAAAGGACCGGGGGGTGGCATACTCGAGTAGTAGTTACCTAGTGACAGAGGTAACCCGGCCTTGTGTTGGCAGAGACCCAGGTAGGTTCTCGGGACGTCCCTCCAGAGGCGTACCCATGTGGCAGTAGGAAGTTCCTTAGCCTGACCATTTGTTGGAAATCCAAAGAAACAATACGAGCCCTTTACGATTGTAGTTGTATAACCTGTCTCCTCAGGCGGCAGCTATAGCAGGCATAATATAATGGTACCTATGCTGGCTAAGATTAATATTATACTTTCGAAATGTTTTCCACTATGCAGTATTAATAATATCAAAAGGATTTTGCATAGTAAGCATGTTTGATTATCATAAGAAGAAATATCCTCCAAGTCTGCGATTGCATTGTGTGTGTGGTGGGAGGTCTTATGGTAGTTTCATTTTCCAAAAGCATTGCGGATTTCAATGTTTAAAATTCTTTTGTGGTTTGTTTTAAAGATAAACTATTTTTGTTACTTACACCAGTCCCATGACTGACCCGGAGTTTATTGTTCCCTTCCTAAACTCTGGGTGCCCATAATTTTCCACACGGGCAGTCTAGAGTTGGGTTTTTCAGATAGTCAGGTTTAGTAGAACAGTTGGAGCTAGTTCAGTTTTTGGAGATCATGGATTGCACTTGCTTCTCTTGGTGCAACGTGATGGTGGTTCGAGCTGATGTTGGAGTTGTTGGACTCATTCTCTTTTGAGGATCATTTGGAGTTATCACTTCTGTTTTCCACTGTATCATTATTTATCTCTGATATTCTTGTACCATATTGATATCATTGTTGTATATCATTCTGGATATATATTCATTGGAGTTGTATATGATATCATTGATTTCTTTATTCCGCCGTGTCGTTATACTTACTGTGTCATAAGCTCCGGGGAGCCAGATTCGGCGTTTAAATCTACGGCGTTAGAGTACAAGTGAAGTACGGGTGCCGATTTTCGAAGGCCGAGTTCAGGAACCTTACATTTGGTATCAGAGCTAAGGTTGAACTTTAGCTCAGGAGTATAACACATTAAGTAGCTCATTAGAGATAGGGTGAAGTATACCCTAGAATGAGTAATCCCTAAGATATCCGTTCGAACGCCTCAGTAAATTCTCTTGCTATTCACTGATAGTAAGTATGAGTGCAAGAAGAGGATGAGATAGGGGACAAAGGAATACGACTATAAATGGTCAATACGCTGTAACAACAAGGAAACAATCTTTTCTCTATCAATCTCTTTTGTTCAGCATCTTTTCTCAATTCTTCGATAATTTCTGGTAGATTCAGGAAGAAGAAATTCAATATATTCATATGGGACATAAACTCCAAATAGGCCAGAATTGTTTGTTTGGATGAATTGGATGAATTGGTTGCTTTGATTGCTATGGTTGATAGGTATACTTTAGTTTTTAAACTAAAAGTTTTGAAATTGTATCCATATATCTATCTATTCTTTAGGTCCGGATATGTTCTAAGAATGGTTAGTTATCCCTTTGAACTAACCGATGCCCCTGCATATTTCGTATATCTAGATAACCCGAGTATCTTGTGAAAAAGTTAAAAAGATTCGTTCTCGTATCTATTATTGATATTCTGATTTGGTAAGCCATATGCAGAATAGATGTTCAGTTAATTTGATGAAACATTTTTCATCTAACTTCGTGTCTCCCTGGCAAATTTCGAGGATGAAATTTTTTAAGGGGGAAAGTCTGTAACGACCCCGAATTTTATATAAATTTAAATTGATAATTAATTTGATTTTTGAATAAAAATTGTGAAATAAATTGGTAAATTAATTTGAGTTTCTCCAAATTCAAATAAAATATGTGTTAATCACTTTAATTTAAATCTTGTATATATATGTGAATATATATGTATATATATTGAGTTTGAATTAAATTTTAACTAAATGGTTTAAAGATAAATTATAATAATAAAAATAAATATATATATATATAGTTTTATAAAATATAAAGTAAATACATATATATCTTAATCTCATAATTAATAAACAATACAAACAGAATTGATATAAAAATAATAAAAGAAAAATAAAATAAAGTAATAAGACAAGATAAAAGAAATATACATTCATGTTTCAAACATATAATAAGATAAGTATGTAGGCTAAGTAAAAGACAATAACAATTATTATAAAGATTCTAGCACACAAAATAGATTTTTATCAGCCTGGTTAATAAACAAGTAAGAAGTATACATAGAAGTATTCAAACATATATAAATATCTAGTAGCTTACCAAAGAAGATAGTCAAATACATTTAAGTAGATTCACAAAAAGAAGACAAATATAATTAATGTTAAGATCCCTAGTACACAACATAAATCATCTCAGCCACCAAGAAAGATCTATAGACACCAAACCAGAGTATCAACCCCAAAGCAAAGAAATATCCCTACTAAAAATTGTACAAACCCGTATATCACCCAGTACAAATATTATCACTAGTAAACTCAATTTCTATCCATCATCTCATTTCATTCTCGTCCATTCCGGGCTGAGAAAAAAATCTGAAAATGAAAGTCATTCAAAATTAAACAAACATTTCAACATAAACAACAATACAATCAAATCTACAAACCAGAGATCAAGAAAGTTTTTAGCTTTCAATTTCAAGCCTATTTCAACATAGAGGAAGCTCTGTTCTTCTCTTTAAACACGGTGAGTAACATCTTTTCTAAACTTAAGTATCCTTGAATCTGATGGCATGTTAATTCTCTGGGAATAAGTAGGTTCTGTGTGTTTATATGTAAGTGAATTATCTATATATATATATATATATATATATATATATATATATATATTTGCATTGCTGTTGAATTTGGGTATCCCTGTTCTTAGTTTTCAAGCTCAAGACTTGATCAAAAATCATATTCTCTTAAACCAATGGCTGTTAGAACATGGATTATAGACGAAAGTTGTTTATTGGATCATAGACTAATGTTTAAAATTTTAATTAAATTAAAATTTAACTTGAATGTCTCTGGAAACTCAAAATAACAGGGTAAGCTTAAGGTAACTGAAAATTCAAACATATTAATTCACTGATTCAATCGTATAATCTGAGTGCTTATCCAAAAACTTAAATTTTAAAAAACTAAAATTATCAATTTTAGTGATAGATTGCGGATGTAATTCTGGTTTGACCAGAAAAGGGTAATTTGGTGATCTCTGGTGATCTACTACGTTGTAGAGGTCGGGATCTTTACTGGTGATAGAAGGATGATCGGGGATTCGAGGAAAAATAGTGCGGTGGTGGTCAGAGGGTTGTGGAGGCGGCGGCGAACTCGTAAAGTCTGTAGACCTAATTTTTTCGAAGCTAGGTGATTTGTCTCGTTCGTCGTCTAGAAGTGATCGAGTGCTACGGGGTGTTAGGTGATGGTAGAGTGGATGACGACGAGTAGTTGGCCGAAGTTTCGAATTTTCTAGTGGCCGGGATGTCGAGAACGACATGGTTTCCGGTTTTGATGGTGGTCCAGTGATGTTTCCAGGTTTGGATTTTGAGTCGATTTTCGATTTCGAGGGGATAACGAGGTTCTGGTGATCGGGAAGATGAGCGAGGGTGATCGTTGACGAGTTCGACCACGTAGTGTCGTCTGGAGGAGATCACCGGCGTTGTGCACGTGCACCGTGCACGGCGAAGAATTGGAGCTGGGATTGCTCTCGAGTTTGTCTCGAGTAATTCGAGTATCAACTCGAAGCAGGATTTCGTGAGTGTCTCGAGTATTTACTCGAGCAAAATGACGTTAGTCCTGAAGCAGTTTTTGTGGTGGCTCGAGTAGGAAATGTTTTACAGGTTTTAAAACCTAGACCTGTTTTAGAATTTCAAAATTTAAATTTTTAAGTTTTAAAAGCAAGACTTGAACTGAGATTTTAGAAATAAAGTTAAATATAACTTCAAGTTCAGTTTGAAATTTAGTCTGGGAATTTAAGTTTTAAAAATTTAAATTGTTTAAAACTTAAAGGTGTTTAAGCAATTAAGTGAAAATAAAGATTTGAATTTAAATTGTATTTTGAATTGAAAAGGAGAATTTAAACAAAGCTTTTAAAACCTGAACTTAATTATATCTTGAATTGAATTCCAGATTTTGAAATGAAATTAAGTTTTTATAAATTTAAATCTTTAAATAAGTTTAAATGTTAAGGTCTTCTTTTAATATGTGAAATCTAAAGTAAATTGATTTTAAACTTTATTAAAGTTAAATAAGAATTCATTCAAAATCTTGAAATAGAAATGAATTTTTAAATGAAAATTTGAAATGAATGGTTTCAACCATATTGTAAATAACAATTAAATCATAAATATGGATGAGTTTACTTTAATTAATGAAGATTAATGATTTGTAATTCATTAATTAATGAGTTCTTAACGGTTAATCAATTTATAATTAATAATGATTAATATAAGTAAATTTCTTTAGAAAAGAAATTAAAGAAATTTAATGATTGATTAAGGTCATTAACTAAGATCGTTTGAATAATTAATTAATGTGATAAATTTCAACAATAAATTTAGATTGATTAATTCAATAATAATCATTTGTGAAATTATTAAGTATAATTACTTAATGTAAGTAATTAAGGAATTAATTATTCAGAGTAATTAATTGAGTTAATTTGATTAGTTCAAGTCAAATTTCTTAAGTTAATCTAGAATAATCCCTTGATAATTTTGGGAAAATATAATTACTTAGAGAAGTAATTAATAGATAATTACTGAATGTAATTAATTGAATGATGATTTGAAATTTGAGTAAATTATTTGTTAATAAATTAAAGGATTAATTAATAATGGTGATTAATTTAGATTAATTTAATAATTAAAGATTAATTGATTTATTAATTAAGAATGATTAGTTAATAATTAAGGGTTAACTAATAAATTTGAAAGGAGGATTTATTTCAAATAATTTGTAATTAACTTATGATAATTAACCCGGATTAATAATTGATACATCTGGTTTAAATGAATCAGTTGATTAATAAAAATTTACTTGTGAATGTTTGGACATGGCTGAATGGTTGAATTGTGTGATATCTCTGATTTATGATGTTGTGTGATATATTCTGATTTGTGTGTGATCTGTACTGTAGTTTATTTATCTGTGATATTTATATATCTGTAATCTGTGAATAAAAGATAAGCGTTATAGTTTATACCGCTTATCAATTATATTTCTGTGTTTGAATCAGTGATGATTTATTGATGTTGCACTACTGTGTAAAACCCCTGGACTACACCATACACACACAAATATGGATTGCACGAGGAAATCGGTTAAGTCACAGATGATTTAAATCTAATATTTTTGAAATTGAAATTTTAACTTCAATTGAATTTGGAAATTATGGTTAAAGTTGTTATAAATGTGTTTATATGAATTTAAACCATTTTAAAAGTATGGTTTTGAGAATTTGAATTAACCCAAGGACTTTAACTCGTATAAATGAATCAGATTTTCCGAAACGAGAACTAGTTGTTTTCAAATAATAGAAGCTTTCATATAAGGAATGAATTTCCAATTTTTGTCAAAAGAATTTCAAGTTTGAATTGAAAATGGTTTTCCAAGTTACAAGTAAATCTTTGGAAACGTGTTCTGAAAGCTATAAGTGAAATCGTTGATTTAAAGATTTAATGAGTTAATCCAATTGAAATGGAAATCGATTTGGAAAATCTATGAATAGATCTTTGTGAAACTGGGTAAACTTTGTGAGATAAATCTTTTTGTGTTAAAGATTAAAATGTAATGTGTTTAAACCATTTGAAAGTGAAGTTTTGGGTAATAAATTATGACTCAACTGAAATCCCAATATCCATATGTTTTAAAATATTGCGCTCACTATTCGGTTTAGCCGAGAGAGGACCTTTATGTCATACAACCCATTCCGAATAAGTGATACGTCGTATATGGATAGCAATTGAAGACCGGTGGTGAAGACCGGGTGTTTGCGAAAACGATAGGATAACCTATCGATTGTCTCTGCACCGAGTAACGCCCGGTATAGAGATTCCCTAAGTGATGGGAATTCCGATCGGGATTGTGAATACCCGGATTGCAAGGGCTTCTTTGGAAGTGCCTTCGGTTCTGTTCGAACCCGGAACAGACTTGTATGGTTGTATGTCTGACACTACACTTTGAGATATAAAGCCGATTTCTTTCAAATACATTTCTGTTTGGTGGCGGAGAATTTATTCTCTTAGCTTAACACCCTTCTCTAAGACGTACGAGCTCAGAGGTTATGTAGTTGAAGGTTATCAGTGATATACTCCCAATTTGGTAGTGTGGCATGCTGAGTGTTGCTGTGTGTTGCTGATCATTTGTTGATCATCTGTTGATCAAAGCATGGCTTTGTGAAGAAGTGTAGCTTTGTGGACGAGATCTCATCGAGCCTCACAAACCGGAAATGGTCGAAACAGGAAAGATGCGGCAAGGTTATGAGGGTAGCTCCCTTTAGGGTATGTCATTTCCTTCTGGAAAAAGGTGATATTATGGTATGGAGCCCAGATATTTACCTGTATGGTTGCTCCAATCTCATTTACCATGTGATTGTTGTTGTGTGATCGAGGCCTCGGAAAGGTCCCAAAGGACCGAGGGGTGGCATACTCGAGTAGTAGTTACCTAGTGACAGAGGTAACCCGGCCTTGTGTAGGCAGAGATCCGGGTAGGTTCTCGGGACGTCCCTCCAGAGGCGTACCCATGTGGCAGTAGGGAGTTCCTTAGCCTGACCATTTGTTGGAAATCCAAAGAAACAATACGAGCCCTTTACGATTGCAGTTGTATTACCTGTCTCCTCAGGCGGTAGCTATAGCTGGCATAATATAATGGTACCTATGCTGGCTAAGATTAATATTATACTTTTGAAATGTTTTCCACTATGCAGTATTAATAATATCAAAAGGATTTTGCGTAGTAAGCATGTTTGACTATCATAAGAAGAAATCTCCTCCAAGTCTGCGATTGCATTGTGTGTGTGGTGGGAGGTCTTATGGTAGTTTCATTTTCCAAAAGCATTGCGGATTTCAATGTTTAAAATTCTTTTGTGGTTTGTTTTAAAGATAAACTGATTTTGTTACTCACACTAGTCTCATGACTGACCCGGAGTTTATTGTTCCCTTCCTAAACTCTGGGTGCCCATAATTTTCCACACGGGCAGTCTAGAGTTGGGTTTTTCAGATAGTCGTGTTTAGTAGACTAGTTGGAGCTAGTTCAGTTTTTGGAGATCATGGACTGCACTTGCTTCTCTTGGTGCAACGTGATGGTGGTTCGAGCTGATGTTGGAGTTGTTGGACTCATTCTCTTTTGAGGATCATTTGGAGGTATCACTTCTGTTTTCCACTGTATCATTATTTATCTCTGATATTCTTGTACCATATTAATATCATTGTTGTATATCATTCTGGATATTATATTCATTGGAGTTGTATATGATATCATTGATTTCTTTATTCCGCTGTGTTGTTATACTTACTGTGTTATAAGCTCCGGGGAGCCAGATTCGGCGTTTAAATCTACGGCATTTGAGTACAAGTGAAGTACGGGTGCCGATTTTCGAAGGCCGAGTTTAGGAACCTTACATTTGGTATCAGAGCTAAGGTTGAACTTTAGCTCAGGAGTATAACACATTAAGTAGCTCATTAGAGATAGGGTGAAGTATACCCTAGAATGAGTAATCCCTAAGATATCCGTTCGAACGCCTCAGTAAATTCTCTTGCTATTTACTGATAGTAAGTATGAGTGCAAGAAGAGGATGAGATAGGGGACAAAGGAATACGACTATAAATGGTCAATACGCTGTAACAACAAGGAAACAATCTTTTCTCTATCAATCTCTTTTGTTCAGCATCTTTTCTCAATTCTTCGATAATTTCTGGTAGATTCAGGAAGAAGAAATTCGATATATTTGTATGGGACATAAACTCCAAATAGGCCAGAATTGTTTATTTGGATGAATTGGTTGCTTTGATTGCTATGGTTGATAGGTATACTTTAGTTTTTAAACTAAAAGTTTTGAAATTGTATCGATATATCTATCTATTCTTTAGGTCCGTATATGTTCTACGAATGGTTAGTTATCCCTTTGAACTAACCGATGCCCCTGCATATTTCGTAGATCCGGATAACCCGAGTATCTTGTGAAAAAGTTAAAAAGATTCGTTCTCGTATCTATTATTGATATTCTGATTTGGTAAGCCAAATGCAGAATAGATGTTCAGTTAATTTGATGAAACATTTTTCATCTATCTTCGTGTCTCCCTGGCAAATTTCGAGGACGAAATTTTTTAAGGGGGGAAGTCTGTAACGACGCCGAATTTTATATAAATTTAAATTGATAATTAATTTGATTTTTGAATAAAAATTGTGAAATAAATTGGTAAATTAATTTGAGTTTCTCCAAATTCAAATAAAATATGTGTTAATCACTTTAATTTAAATCTTGTATATATATGTGAATATATATGTATATATATGTATATATATTGAGTTTGAATTAAATTTTAACTAAATGGTTTAAAGATAAATTATAATAATAAAAATAAATATATATATATATAGTTTTATAAAATATAAAGTAAATACATATATATCTTAATCCCATGATTAATAAACAATACAAACAGAATTGATACAAAAATAATAAAAGAAAAATAAAATAAAGTAATAAGACAGGATAAAAGAAATATACATTCATGTTTCAAACATATAATAAGATAAGTATGTAGGCTAAGTAAAAGACAATAACAATTAATATAAAGATTCTAGCACACAAAATAGATTTTTATCAGCCTGGTTAATAAACAAGTAAGTTGTATACATAGAAGTATTCAAACATATATAAATATCTAGTAGCTTGCCAAAGAAGATAGTCAAATACATTTAAGTAGATTCATAAAAAGAAGACAAATATAATTAATGTTAAGATCCCTAGTACACAACATAAATCATCTCAGCCACCAAGCAAGATCTGTAGCCACCAAACCAGAGTATCAGCCCCAAAGCAAAGAAATATCCCTACTAAAAATTGTACAAACCCGTATATCACCCTGTACAAATATTATCACTAGTAAACTCAATTTCTATCTATCATCTCATTTCATTCTCGTCCATTCCAGGCTGAGGAAAAAAATCTGAAAATGAAAGTCATTCAAAATTAAACAAACATTTCAACATAAACAACAATACAATCAACTCTACAAACCAGAGATCAAGAAAGTATTTAGCTTTCAATTTCACGCCTATTTCAACATAGAGGAAGCTCTGTTCTTCTCTTGAAACACGGTGAGTAACATCTTTTCTAAACTTAAGTATCTTTGAATCTGATGGCATGTTAATTCTCTGGGAATAAGTAGGTTCTGTGTGTTTATATGTAAGTGAATTATCTGTATATATATATATATTTGCATTGCTGTTGAATTTGGGTATCCCTGTTCTTAGTTTTCAAGCTAAAGACTTGATCAAAAATCATATTCTCTTAAACCAATGGCTGTTAGAACATGGATTATAGATGAAAGTTGTTTATTGGATCATAGACTAATGTTTAAAATTTTAATTAAATTAAAATTTAACTTGAATGTCTCTGGAAACTCAAAATAACAGGTTAAGCTTAAGGTTACTGAAAATTCAAACATATTAATTCACTGATTCAATCGTATAATCTGAGAACTTATCCAAAAACTTAAATTTTAAAAAACTAAAATTATCAATTTTAATGATAGATTGAGGATGTAATTCTGGTTTGACCAGAAAAGGGTAATTTGGTGATCTCTGGTGATCTACTGCGTTGTAGAGGTCGGGATCTTTACTGGTGATAGAAGGATGATCGGGGATTCGAGGAAAAATAGTGCGGTGGTGGTCAGAGGGTTGTGGAGGCGGCGGCGAACTCGTAAAGTCTGTAGACCTAATTTTTTCGAAGCTAGGTGATTTGTCTCGTTCGTCGTCTAGAAGTGATCGAGTGCTACGGGGTGTTAGGTGATGGTAGAGTGGATGACGACGAGTAGTTGGCCGAAGTTTTGAATTTTCTAGTGGTCGGGATGTCGAGAACGACGTGGTTTCCAGTTTTGATGGTGGGCCAGTGATGTTTCCAGGTTTGGATTTTGAGTCGATTTTCGATTTCGAGGGGATAACGAGGTTCTGGTGATCGGGAAGATGAGTGAGGGTGATCGTTGACGTGTTCGACGACGTAGTGTCGTCTGGAGGAGATCACCGGCGTTGTGCACGTGCACCGTGCACGGCGAAGAATTGGAGCTGGGATTGCTCTCGAGTTTGTCTCGAGTAATTCGAGTACTCAACTCGAAGCAGGATTTCGTGAGTGTCTCGAGTATTTACTCGAGAAAAATGACGTTGGTCCCGAAGCAGTTTTTGTGGTGGCTCGAGTAGGAAATGTTTTACAGGTTTTAAAACCTAGACCTGTTTTAGAATTTCAGAATTTAAATTTTTAAGTTTTAAAAGCAAGACTTGAACTGAGATTTTAGAAATAAAGTTAAATATAACTTCAAGTTCAGTTTGAAATTTAATCTGGGAATTTAAGTTTTAAAAATTTAAATTGTTTAAAACTTAAAGGTGTTTAAGCAATTAAGTGAAAATAAAGATTTGAATTTAAATTGTATTTTGAATTGAAAAGGAGAATTTAAACAAAGCTTTTAAAACCTGAACTTAATTATATCTTGAATTGAATTCCAGATTTGAAATGAAATTAAGTTTTTATAAATTTAAATCTTTAAATAAGTTTAAATGTTAAGGTCTTCTTTTAATATGTGAAATCTAAAGTAAATTGATTTTAAACTTTATTAAAGTTAAATAAGAATTCATTCAAAATCTTGAAATAGAAATGAATTTTTAAATGAAAATTTGAAATGAATGGTTTCAACCATATTGTAAATAACAATTAAATCATAAATATGGATGAGTTTACTTTAATTAATGAAGATTAATGATTTGTAATTCATTAATTAATGAGTTCTTAACGGTTAATCAATTTATAATTAATAATGATTAATATAAGTAAATTTCTTTAGAAAAGAAATTAAAGAAATTTAATAATTGATTAAGGTCATTAACTAAGATCGTTTGAATAATTAATTAATGTGATAAATTTCAACAATAAATTTAGATTGATTAATTCAATAATAATCATTTGTGAAATTATTAAGTATAATTACTTAATGTAAGTAATTAAGGAATTAATTATTCAGAGTAATTAATTGAGTTAATTTGATTAGTTCAAGTCAAATTTCTTAAGTTAATCTAGAATAATCCCTTGATAATTTTGGGAAAATATAATTACTTAGAGAAGTAATTAATAGATAATTACTGAATGTAATTAATTGAATAATGATTTGAAATTTGAGTAAATTATTTGTTAATAAATTAAAGGATTAATTAATAATGGTGATTAATTAAGATTAATTTAATAATTAAAGATTAATTGATTCATTAATTAAGAATGATTAGTTAATAATTAAGGGTTAACTAATAAATTTGAAAGGAGGACTTATTTCAAATAATTTGTAATTAACTTATGATAATTAACCCGGATTAATAATTGATACATCTGGTTTAAATGAATCAGTTGATTAATAAAAATTTACTTGTGAATGTTTGGATCTGACTGAATGGTTGAATTGTTTGATATCTCTGATTTGTGATGTTGTGTGATATATTCTGATTTGTGTGTGATCTGTACTGTAGTTTATTTATCTGTGATATTTATATATCTGTGATCTGTGAATAAAAGATAAGCGTTATAGTTTATATCGCTTATCAACTATATTTCTGTGTTTGAATCAGTAATGATTTATTGATGTTGCACTACTGTGTAAAACCCCTGGACTACACCATACACACACAAATATGGATTTCACGAGGAAATCGGTTAAGTCACAAATGATTTAAATCTAATATTTTTGAAATTGAAATTTTAATTTCAATTGATTTTGGAAATTATGGTTAAAGATGTTATAAATGTGTTTATATGAATTTAAACCATTTTAAAAGTATGGTTTTGAGAATTTGAATTAACCCAAGGACTTTAACTCGTATAAATGAATCAGATTTTCCGAAACGAGAACTAGTTGTTTTCAAATAATAGAAGCTTTCATATAAGGAATGAATTTCCAATTTGTGTCAAAAGAATTTCAAGTTTGAATTGAAAATGGTTTTCCAAGTTACAAGTAAATCTTTGGAAACGTGTTCTGAAAGCTATAAGTGAAATCGTTGATTTAAAGATTTAATGAGTTAATCTAATTGAATGGAAATCGATTTGGAAAATCTATGAATAGATCTTTGTGAAACTGGGTGAACTTTGTGAGATAAATATTTTTGTGTTAAAGATTAAAATGGTAATGTGTTTAAACCATTTGAAAGTGAAGTTTTGGGTAATAAATTGTGACTCAACTGAAATCCCAATATCCATATGTTTTTAAATATTGCGCTCACTATTCGGTTTAGCCGGGAGAGGACCTTTGTGTCATACAACCCATTCCGAATAAGTGATACGTCGTATGTGGATAGTAATTGAAGACCGGTGGTGAAGACCGGGTGTTTGCGAAAACGATAGGATAACCTATCGATTGTCTCTACACCGAGTAGCGCCCGGTATAGAGATTCCCTAAGTGATGGGAAGTCCGATCGGGATTGTGAATACCTGGATTGCAAGGGCTTCTTTGGATGTGCCTTCGGTTCTGTTCGAACCCGGAACAGACTTGTATGGTTGTATGTCTTACACTACACTTTGAGATATAAAGCCGATTTCTTTCAAATACATTTCTGTTTGGTGGCGGAGAATTTATTCTCTTAGCTTAACACCCTTCTCTGAGACGTACGAGCTCAGAGGTTATGTAGTTGAAGGTTATCAGTGATATACTCCCAATTTGGTAGTGTGGCATGCTAAGTGTTGCTGTGTGTTGCTGATCATTTGTTGATCACAGCATGACTTTGTGAAAAAGCGTAGCTTTGTGGACGAGACCTCATCGAGCCTCATAAACCGGAAATGGTCGAAACAAGAAAGATGCGGCAATGTTATGTGGGTCGCTCCCTTTAGGGTATGTCATTTCCATCTGGAAAAAGATGATATTATGGTATGGAGCCCAGATATTTACCTGTGTGGTTGCTCCAATCTCATTTACTTTGTGATTGTTGTTGTGTGATCGAGGTCTCGGATAAAGGTCCCAAAGGACCGGGGGGTGGCATACTCGAGTAGTAGTTACCTAGTGACAGAGGTAACCCGGCCTTGTGTTGGCAGAGATCCGGGTAGGTTCTCAGGACGTCCCTCCAGAGGCGTACCCATGTGGCAGTAGGAAGTTCCTTAGCCTGACCATTTGTTGGAAATCCAAAGAAACAATACGAGCCCTTTACGATTGCAGTTGTATAACCTGTCTCCTCAGGCGGCAGCTATAGCAGGCATAATATAATGGTACCTATGCTGGCTAAGATTAATATTATACTTTCGAAATGTTTTCCACTATGCAGTATTAATAATATCAAAAGGATTTTGCGTAGTAAGCATGTTTGACTATCATAAGAAGAAATCTCCTCCAAGTCTACGATTGCATTGTGTGTGTGGTGGGAGGTCTTATGGTTGTTTCATTTTCCAAAAGCATTGCGGATTTCAATGTTTAAAATTCTTTTGTGGTTTGTTTTAAAGATAAACTGTTTTTGTTACTCACACCAGTCCCATGACTGACCCGGAGTTTATTGTTCCCTTCCTAAACTCTGGGTGCCCATAATTTTCCACACGGGCAGTCTAGAGTTGGGTTTTTCAGATAGTCAGGTTTAGTAGACTAGTTGGAGCTAGTTCAGTTTTTGGAGATCATGGACTGCACTTGCTTCTCTTGGTGCAACGTGATGGTGGTTCGAGCTGATGTTGGAGTTGTTGGACTCATTCTCTTTTGAGGATCATTTGGAGTTATCACTTCTGTTTTCCGCTGTATCAATAATTATCTCTAATATTCTTGTACCATATTGATATCATTGTTGTATATCATTCTGGATATTGTATTCATTGGAGTTGTATATGATATCATTGATTTCTTTATTCCGCTGTATTGTTGTACTTATTGTGTTATAAGCTCCGGGGAGCCAGATTCGGCGTTTGAATCTACGGCATTTGAGTACAAGTGAAGTACGGGTGCCGATTTTCGAAGGCCGAGTTCAGGAACCTTATAGATACAAATCGAAGCATGGAGCATGGATCACAGCAGTAGAGAGATAAATATTGTATACAAATCTTAGAAATAATATGTAAAATCTCCCTGGGTTTTGTATATGATATAAAATACACACATTTACACAAAAGAACAGATTTTACATAATCCAGATGTCTGGTACTGTGCCCCAGACGTCTGGACCAAGCCTTTGGAAATCTTCCAGATAATACATGACCAGACGTCTGGTCATCACAATCCAGACGTCTGGATTTGGCTTCTGTAATTTTTTTAAATATACAACTATCAAATCTGAAAGGTTGTTTCTGCATCTCTTCTTCAAATCAGTTCTACCCCAAACAGAAGCAACTCTAGAAATAAAAAGAAATGGTAGCAACACTTCAAATCAATCTTTTCACAACTATAAATACATCAGTGATTGTACGATTAAAGTAACGAGTTTTTGATTTCTATTCTCTTTATCTACTTTGCATTCAAATTCAAGTTTCTCATATTTGCTATCAATATTTCAACCAAAGGTCATTAACTTTGGTTCAGTTTTCTTCCATATTTCCAAAGTGCACACATATTCATATCTATACATATCCAGTGGAGATTATAGGAAGACTTGTACGTACTGTCAATATCAGTGCTAATTAGAGCACATTCTTGACGAAAGATTTCTATTATAACAAGCATATTCCTCCGGGCAAAGCGAGGGTTATTGATTAATGAAATTCCGAAGAGGTGCTTCGGGACTGAACGTAGGACGGGAGGTCCGAACCAGTATAAAATATCTGGAGTGATCTTTTTCATTTTACTGTTATCTCATTATTTTAATATATCGCGTATAAAATTAATTACTTGTCATATACATAGTATACGATCCATTTAGCCTTTCAATTTCCAATTTATAGTGTACAATAAGCTATCTTTCGAGAGAAGATTGGTATTCATATGTTTGAGAAAAGTTCCCTAGGGATAGTAAGGAGAGTTTTTATTTTGGAAGGAATAAGAGATTTTAGTAAGTAAATGAAATTTTCAAGGTTTAGGAAGGGTATTCCTAGGGTAGTAAGAAGAAAATCCACTTTATCCATAAAATTTACTTTTTACAAGTCAATTTACTGTGTCTGACTATCTCATCATAGTGTTTAGGAGATTCCTATCGATAATGTTGATCAAGCGCATCGACCAGAATTCTTAAAGCACTCAATAGGCAAAACAACACAAAATCATCTTCTATATGATAAACATGTCACTTAAAATTTTATGAATGTTCTTTGCTCGTTTTAAGAACAAAATCCAATTATTCTTATAAATATCTTATTAAAAAGATTTGCAAATTTTAAATTTTTGTTTTCATCCATAATCAATAAATACAAGGATGGTCTCATCGAGATATTCGCAGAATACTCGATTCATAAGATGGATGAAATAAGCTGAACAAACTGAATGACATCACGAGTCACTCATAAAAATCATAACGAGTGCGGAATGCGGTAAGTGGAATGATACCCTCCGCAACTCGTAGCTGCTGAAAACCGGTGGCAAGGTCGAGCTGAAAAGACCTTAGCACCACTCAATAGATTGCTTAGCTGATAATCCTAAGACAAGCTCAAATATACCAAAAAATTCACGAACTACTTGAGTGAGGGAAATAACATCTTCCTCATCAAGTGGGTTTAAAGAATAAAATGATGGCACCGAATTGGAATCAAAATCATTAAAAAAAATAGAAATCTGCTAAACAGATTGAGGATGTTGAAGATGGATAGTCCTCTTGGGACATAGGGTATGGGCTTCATAATGATTAAGCCAATCCTTTCCCAAAAATCAATTTCGAAGCCTAAGTAACGCATAACATGCAAATCGGCTCGAAAAGAATAATCACATAAAATAATCACGACATCTCCACAAAGTAAACTGAGTGTTGCGGATCCTCTAATCGGATTCGCAATTCTCAATGAAGTCATCAAGCCCATAATATTTAAAGAAAAAGTATCAACAAGTTCTTTTGATATAAAAGAGTGAGATGCACCCGAATCAAAAGAAATCAAATAGGAAGATCACGAAATAAAATAATGCCATCAAGGACTAAATGAAAAATACCTCGACCAAGAGAAGTGCTAGTAGAGGCTTGCACAACCTTTAGCTTTCTCTCTTTCTTGTTTGGAAGTTTGGGGCATGAAGATAAAAGATGACACGAACTTTTACAATAGCGACAAGTAAGGGGCTTTAGACACTTATTTGCATAGTGGTTCGTAGAACCACAATTGTAGCATCGTCCACGACTAGAGGTAGGAGTCTTTGCTACCGAAATTGTCTGCTTCCCTTTTTTGTTGGGATTAGGACTTTTGAACTTAATATGCCTCTTCTTCTTGATGTTGAAGTTTTGTTTGGCATCCATAACTTCAACATCACTTTCTTTATCAGCCTCTTCTAGTCGAAGAATGATATCTACAAGCTAATCGAAAGGCACTTCTAGTTTCAGAGGTAAAACCCTTTTGGGGTTCTTACTCAAAGCACAGATAAACCTTTAATTCTTTACAAGATCCAAAAGTTGTTGGGCAGACATGAATACGCCATTCAGAGAAGGACTACTGGATTGACCAGCGCTAGGACTGCCAGATCTAACCATTTCTCTTCTTTAAGAAAAAAGAGGAAAAAGGTTATTCTCAAAATGAATATCAAACAAACTTGATTGATAAAACAAGGCATCACAAAAGAACATAGGATAGAACTGTACGAAGACTCGGATTAAATCCTATGGCACGATTCCTAAGAAAGACTTAGGACAATGATCCTTGCTAAATTATTCTACATTGTTCTGAAGTTTGGCTCTGATACCAAGCTGTAACGCCCCACCTCTATACTCACACTAGCCAAGGACACTACGGGGTAATGTCGTCGACTAGCACGAAGAATAAGGTTGTTGAGGAGCGACCATCTGTGTAATTGCTTTGTGCGAGTACCGATATGTAAGATAATATAACTTACATTTCATTTCAAGAGGAAATCCGACATATCAAATACAAACTTAAAGCTACCACACGGTGGCTATGAGGCCTTCGGAAACAAATATAGAAATAAACATAACACAAATCAGTCACAGATATTCATATCACAAAGGGGGAAACAGATATGAATATAACACATAAAAGTGTACATCAAAATAGTGGTCAAACTAGATCCACTACATCACAAAAGAATAGATACATGTGCTAGACAAAAGAATAAGTATACATCAAGGAGTCTCTATCTCAAATGTATACTAACAAAAACTACTATGCTAAAGTAGTTAACCAAAAGACAGGCGACGGACCCTGATAAGAAGTCAAGCAGGAGCACCTGAAATACCTCGGTCTGACCCGAGTATTATTTAAGAAGAAAATAATAAACGGATCAGTCTAGCTATAAATATCAGGTAAAATGAGATAGGATAAGAGATATGACAAAAATATATGATAACAATAATGTCATACTGCAACAAGTATACATCAAATAACAACAAAAATCATACAATATCCCAAATCATCTCAAACACCAAAAAGAATATCATATTCTTTAAATTATTCACCAAAACACAAATATTGACAAAACATATCAATGTCAATCGCAAAAAAATTGGTGAAACGCAAATTCTAGAAATCATCAACTAGAAATCTAGAAATCACAAAAAGGGGAAGGCCTATCACAAACGAGAGCATGAAAACTCACCAACACGTGCATCACAAACGGATCGCTAACCCATGGTCGCTAACCATAGAGCCGGTGCAACGACGTAGTACAGTGAACGCCCGAGGAACCTGAAACTCAAATAATCCGGAACATCGACGTAGTACGGCGTTACGCCCGATGAACCAAACTCCAATAAGCCGGAACAACGACGTAGTACAGCGAACGCCCGATGAACCAAACTCAAATAATCCGGAACAATGACGTAGTACAGCGAACGCCCGATGAACCAAACTCAAATAATCCGAAACAACGACGTAGTACAGCGAACGCCCGATTAACCAAACTCCATAAAAACATAGGTCGCTAACCTATAAAAAATGAGACGAAGCTCAATAGAACTGGGTACAGTCCCCCACGCGGACAAAAAGACATCGCACATCGCTAGTCTAAACCATAAAATGATCATCATTGATCCATAAGAAGTGTTAATTACGCTAAGCTAGTAAATAGATGAGTTTAGCTTCATGTCCCATAACCACTAGCTTAACTTAAATATTTACGAACAGATTGTAGATTTCCACTCGAAAATTATCACAAGATTTCAGTCGAACAAGTCTAAGAATTAACCGACAAAGTAAACGCAAGTGTTTCATATCACTTGTTTTGCTAAGCCGTTTAATTAGATTTCTCATACGAATGAGGTAAAGGTTTGTATATACTAATAGATTGGAAAACGGTTTTATAAACGAGATTTGTATTAAAAATAGAGTTGGAATCATCTTTGTGAAAGAGTTTGAATATTTACTACTAGTATAGAAACCTTTGTATTTTAAAGTGACAAATCACAAAATTGATTATAAAAACAATCAATCACCAAAGATTCACATACGAAGACGTGAATCAAATCCATAGAAATCGATACCGAATCCATCAAAATGGATATTCTCAAAAATCCCGAAAAAGAAGTCATCGAAAGTCGATAAATGGTAACAACAAATCAGATCATCAAGAATCAATTAAAAATCGGAAATCCACACAAAACTGCCTAAAATAGGCAAAATACTCATTTCCCAGATTCGGTCGACTGAACTGTATGGTCAGTCGACTGATACAAGGCCAGAAACTATCGGGTCCCAGATTCAGTCGACTGGCCTTTTGGTTCAGTCGATTGAACGGCCATTTGTAGTATTTTCAGTCTAGCCCCATGAAGGGCAAAAATCCAACGGAAGTGATCGGACGAGCAACGGAAACTAGGGAATTATGCCAAGCAACAACCCAGCCTTATAGGCTCTTCGATACACCCCAACAACATGTTCAAACATCAAAGATAGGATTTTTTAAAAGATTTGACTTCAAAACACCAAAAATTGGAATATTCATCAAACCAATTCAATTCAAAGGCAAATGGACAAGGAATAGATGTTAGGAATTACTACCTAACAACTATCAAAGATATAGACATAGATGTGAGTTCAAAAATTCACCTTTAAAACTCAAAAACACGAATGAGAAGCTTTAAAACAAAGGAAAGGCCAATTCCTCTTCAACTTCAACTCAAGAAGCTCCAATCTTAAGCTAATAAGCAAATATTTCCTAAGTTAGGGTTTAGGAATTTCTGAAATTGAAGAGAGATAGAGATGGAGAAGATGAAGAGGACGCTTACCTAAGCTTCTCCTTGTTTTGGACTTGAATTTGAGTTTCCTAATCAAAACTAGGGTTTAGGAATTTCCATTTTCAATCTTTTCCCCCATTTTTCTCTAGAGCTTGAATGTTAAGAAATGAGGAATGAAATGAATGAAGAGGAGTTGAGTTAGGGTATTCAGTTGGGTTAGTGGCTGAAACCTAAACCCAAAGCCCAAAATAGAAAATAGCAAAATTCTACTCAACTCCAAACATGTAACAACCCGCATATTTTACGATTGTATATTTAAATATTTTATTTAATTGTAGAATCGTTAATCGAATTAAAGTCCGAAAAGCTACTTTTTGTAAACAGTCGAATTGGGACTCGAGACCACTTCCATTGAGTCCAAAATGGCATTTGCGACTTTTTTGAGTATAAACATCGATATGTTTGGAGTAAGTTGAATTTTGACATTTTCTATTGGGCTTTGGGTTTGGGTTTCACCCCAACTCACTCTATAACCTAGTTCAGCCCTCTCCTCTCCTCTTCACTTCATTCATATTTTCTTAAACACTCAAGCAAAACTGAAAATGGGGAGAGGAAGGAGAAATTAGAAACTCCAAGCCCTAGATTCCATTTGCAAACTCAAGTCTTGCTCGAAACTCTTGGAAAAGCTTTGGTAAGCCTCCTCTTCTTCTTCTCCAACTCATTCTCTCTTTAATTTCAGAAATTTCATAAACCTAACTTAGGAAATGTTCTTCTTTTGAGCTTAGATTCAAGCCTCTAGAGTTGGAGTTGAAGTGTAGTTGATCTTCCTTTGCATTCAAGCTTCTCCTTCATCATTTTTAGGTTTAAAGGTGAGATTTTTATCTCACATCTTTGTCTATAACTATCTTTGATGTTAGGTATGAATTCCTAACACTTGTTCATGATCATTTGATTTTGATTTGGGTTGATTTGGTGAACATTCCAATATTTGGTGTTTTGAAGTCAAAACTTTGAAAATCCTAGCTTTGAATTGTGAACATGTTTTGGTGGTGAATCGGAAAGCCTATAGGGCTGGTTTGTCGATTGGCAAAAGCCCCTTAAGTCCATTGCTCGTCCGATCGCGAATTGGAAGAGTTTGTGCTTCGTTTGAATAAGCTGAAAAACAGCTTTAGTTCCAGTCAGTCGACCGACCCCCTGCAGTCAGTCGATTGACGGTAGAAACCAGGCAAAACTGGGTCTGCCTGCAGAGAACAGAAGTTTCTGTTTTCTGCAGTCAGTCGACCGACCCTCTACAGTCAGTCGACTGACTACGGGAAAAGAAACATTCTGGTTTCTGGATCGGTCGACCGACCCCCTGCAGTCAATCGACTGACCTGCTTCATTTTGCCTATTTTGCCTAATTAGCTTGAGAATCCAACTTTTATCGATTCGTGACTATCCGATTTATTATTATCATTTATTATCTTCTCTGATGACTTCTTTTTCGGGATTTTTGAGAATGTCCATTTTTATGGAATTGGTATCGATTTCTTTGGATTTGATTCACGTCTTCGAACGTGGATTTTGGTGATTGATTGTTTCTACAATCATTTCTGGGATTTGTCACTTTAAAATATAAAGGTTTTCTATACTAGTAGTAAATATTCAAACTCTTTTACAAAGATGATTTCAACTCTATTTTAAATATAAAGCTTGTTTTCAAAATCGTTTTCCAATCTATTAGTATACACAAACCTTTACCTAATTCGTATGAGAAAATATAATTAAACGGCTTAGCAAAACAAGTGGTATGAAATGCTTGCGTTTACTTCGTCGGTTGATTTTTGGACTTGTTCGATTGAAACTCCTGTGACAATTTTCGAGTGGAAATCTACAATTTGTTCGTAAATAATTAGGTTAAGCTAGTGGTTATGGGACATGAAGCTAAACTCATATATTTACTAGCTTAGTGTAATTCACACTTTTTATTGATCGATGATGATCATTTTGTGATTTAGACTAGCGATGTGCGATGTCTATTTGTCTGCGAGGGAGACTAAACCCCGTTTCTGTGGAACTTCGGTTCAATTTGGCGGGGTAGCGACTCGTGGTCTTCGGACCGTTTATGGAGCTTCAGCTCAATTTTTATGGTTAGCGACCATGGAATAGCGTTCCATTTGCGATACACGTGTTGGTGAGTTTTCATGCTCCCGTTTATGATAGGTCTTCCTCTTTTGTGATTTCTGGATTTCTAATTGATGATTTCTGGAATTTGTGTTTCACCAACTTTTGCGATTGGCATTAATGTGTTTGTCAATATTTGTAGTTTGGTGAATAAAATAAAGAATATGATATTCTTTTTGGTGCTATGAGATTTGTGAGATATTGTATGATTTTGTCGATTGTTTAAACCATACTTGCCCTAGTTTGACATTATTGTTATCATACGTTCTTATTATATCTCTGCTTCTATCTCATTCCTTTATCTGATATTTATAGCTAGACTGATCCGTTTATTATTTTCTTATTAAATAATACTCGGGTCAGACCGAGATGTTACAGGTGCATCTGCTTGACTCCTTGTCTGGGATCATCTTCTGACTTTTGTCTAACTAAAGTATATTTGTAGTTTTTGTTGTTATACATTTGAGTATAGACTCTATGATGTATACATATTCTTTTGTCTAGTACTTGTATCTATTCTTTTGTGATATTGTAGATCTTATTTGACCACTACTCTGATGTACACTTCTTTGTGTTATATATTCATATCTGTTTCCGCCTTTGTAATATGAATGTCTGTGACTGATTTGCGTTATGTTTATTTCTATTTTTGTTTCCGGAGGCCTTATAGCCACTGTGTGGTAGCTTTAAGTTTGTATCGGTATGTCGGATTTCCTCTTGAAATGAAATGCATGTTATACCATCTGACATATCGGCGCTCGCACAAGGCAATTGCATAGATGGTCGCTCTTCAACAGCCTTATTCTTCGCGCTAGTCGACGGCATTACCCAGTAGTGTCCTTGGCTAGCGTGAGCATAGAGGTGGGGCGTCACAACATGGTATCGGAGCCAAACTTCGGAACAATGTAGAATAATCTAGCAAGGATCATTGTCCTAAGTCCTTCTTAGGAATCGTGCCATAGGATTTAATTCGAATCTTCGTACCGTTCTATCCTATTTCTTTATATGATGCCTTGTTTTACCAATCAAGTTTGTTTGATATTCATTCTGAGATTAACCTTATTCTCTTTTCTTTCTTTCTTAAAGAAAAGAAATTGTTAGACTTGGCCGTCCCAGCGCCGGTCAATCTAGTGCTACTCCCTAGGATGGAGTATTTATGTCTGCTCAGCAACTCCTTGATCTTGTAAGAAATGCTCAAGCTGCCGGACCTATTCCTGAGCCCACACATCCCAAATCTGGGTTTGCACGCCTGTGCAGTGATTACACCAATTTGTGTGGAAAGCCATTCAAAGGTTCCGAGAGCGTTATAGAAGTCCAGGCTTGGCTTCGAACATGCGACCGCATCTTTTCTCGCATGAATCTTATTGACCTTTATCGAGTCCAAGTGGCTTCTAGTATGCTCCAAGAAAGAGCATTAGACTGGTACGAGCTTTTGATCTCTGAAATTACTGAAGCGGACCTTACTTGGGAGCAATTTCGGGAAAGGTTTGAATTAAAATTTGTGCCGGAAGCTGAAAAAGTATCTCTATCTCGACGCTTCATTGACCTTGTTCAAGGTGAATCTTTCGTGACCGGCTACGTCGCTTCTTTCGAATCTCTTTCCAAATATGGGGTCGAGTATATTAATACCCCATTGAAGAAAAACCAGAGATTTGTTTATGGCTTGAACAAGAGCCTCAAAAAGCCATTACTTCTTAAATTAGAAGTTTCTTTTGATCAGCTTGTTGATATTGCTCTTCGTCTCGAAGAGGCTGATAAAGATAGCGATGCTGAGGTCAAACCAAACATCAACAAGAAGAGACCTTTTAAATTCAAGCCTAATCCCAACAAGAAGGGAAAGCAAGCAACACCGGTAGCAAATACTCCTACCCCTCGTCGTGGAGAGTGTTACAATTGTGGTTCTAAGGACCATTATGCGAACAAGTGCATGAAGCCTCTTTTCTACCGCTATTGCAAGAGTTCGGGTCATACTTTATCTTTGTGTCCCAAACTTCAAGGCAAGAAGGAGGGTAAGCTAAATGTTGTACAAGCCCCTTCTAATACTTCTCGTGGTCAAGGTATTTCTCATTCTATCCTTGATGGCATTATTATATTTCATGATCTTCCTATTCGAGTCCTTTTTGGTACGGGTGCATCTCACTCTTTTATATCAAAAGAACTTGTTGATGCTTTGTCTTTGAATGTTATTGGCTTGATGACTTCTTTGAGAATTGCGAATCCGGTTGGTGGATCCGCAACACTCAGTTTATTGTGTAAAGATGTCGAAATTATTTTATGTGATTACTCTTTCCGTGCCGATTTGCATGTTATGTGTTACCTTGGTTTCGAAATGATTTTAGGAATGGATTGGCTTAACCGTTATGAAGCCCATATCCTATGTCCTGAGCGGACTATATATCTTCGACATCCTCAATCTGTTAAGCAGATTTCTCTTGTTCTGAAAGATTCAGATTCCAATTCGAAAGCATCCTTGTATTCTCTAAATCCTCATGATGACGATAATGATGATGAGGAAGATGTCATTTCTCTCATTCACATTGTTCGTGAATTTCCCGACATATTTGGGCCCGTTCTAGGATTACCACCTAAGCGAGCAATTGAGTTCCGAATTAATCTAGTCCCAAGAGCTCTACCTATTACTCGTCCTCCTTATCGTATGTCCAATAAAGAAAATGAGGAGATGCGCAAACAATTATCTGAATTGGAAGCGAAGCAATTTATTCAATCTAGTTCCTCTCCATGGGGAGCTTCGACAATTTTTGTGAAGAAATCTGATGGTACACTTAGGCTTTGCGTTGACTACCGCAAACTTAATGATCTCACCATCAAGAATAAATATCCCTTACCGCGGATTGATGATTTATTCGATCAGCTTAGTGGTGCTAAAATATTTTCACAGTTAGACCGAGCAACTGGTTTTCATCAGCTCCGTATTGCAGAGGACAGCATTCCTTTGACATCGTTCCGTACTCGTTATGAATTTTATGAATGGTTATGCCATTTGGCTTGACGAATGCTCCAGCTTATTTCGTCGACCTTATGAATCGAATTTCCAAAGACTTCCTCGACCGATTTGTTCTCATCTTTATAGATGATATTCTTATTTATTCTAAAACCGAGGAAGAGCATGAAAATCATCTTCGGATTGTGTTGGAAACTCTTAGGAGAAATCAATTGAAAGCAAAGTTTTCAAAATGTCACTTTTGGCAATATCATGTGAAATTTTTGGGACATATCATTTCTGAATCCGGAATTTCTGTGGATCCTTCAAAGATTGAAGCGATTCAAAATTGGAAGAGACCGGAGAGTGTGACGGAAATTCGTAGCTTTCTCGGATTGGCGGACTATTACCGTCGGTTCATAAAAGACTTTTCTAAAATTTCCGTGCCTCTTACTAGTTTGACAAAGAAGGGAGTTAAATACATTTGGTCAGACAAGTGTGAAGCTTCATTTCAAAAATTAAAAGAACTTCTTTCCGATGCTCCTATTCTTGTGATTCCCGATGGGAACCAAGATTTTATTGTTTATACCGATGCTAGTCGTGTTGGTTTGGGTGTCGTTCTCATGCAGCGGGAACGTGTTATCGCTTATGCATCTAGGCAATTAAAGCCTGCCGAGACTAGATATGCCACCCATGATTTAGAGCTCGCGGCTATTGTTTTCACCCTTAGAATTTGGCACCATTATCTTTTGGGGGAGAAGTTTGTTCTCTACACCGATCATAAATCATTGAAGTATTTATTTTCCCAAAAGGAACTTAATTTGCATCAACAACGTTGGCTCGAGTTCCTTGCATCTTATGATCTTGATATTCTTTATACTCCCGGAAAAGGAAATCTTGTTGTCGATGCCCTTAGTCGTAAGCAACAAGCGATTGTTTCTTTGATGATATCCGAGTGGAATGATCTCGCGACTTTATCCACTTGTGAGATTCGAGATCGTGAATCCAATTTATGTTCATCTCTTGTTTTGTGTAGCCTTGAGGCTCATCCTTCTATTTTAGACCGCATTCTTGAAGCTCAGAAGCATGATCCCGAATTGGTTCTTCTTAGCCAAAGTTGTAGGGATAAAATTGATATTGAAGGTTTGAAAGACTTTGATATTGATACTCGTGGCGGTATTCGAAAATTTGGTAGACTTATTGTGCCAAATATTATTGATCTTCATAAAGATATTTTAGAAGATTCTCATCGTTCTAAATTGACCATTCATCCCGGTAGTAGTAAGATGTACGCGGATATGAAGCGACTTTATTATTGGGAGGGAATGAAATCTGATATTGCTAACTTTGTTAAGCGTTGCATGACTTGCCAACTCGTTAAGGCCGAGCATCAAAGGCCCGGTGGGTTATTGCAATCGTTGGAAATTCCAATATGGAAGTGGGATCAAATTTCCATGGATTTTATTGACGGTCTTCCCTGTTCTTGTTCGGGTCATGATAGCCTATGGGTGATAGTTGATAGACTTACAAAGTCCGCCCATTTTATTCCCGTTCGGTCCAATCGGACCGTCCCTATTTTGGCTAAACTCTTTGTCAAGAAAATTGTTAGATTGCATGAAGTTCCTACTTCTATTGTTAGTGATCGTGATCCATTGTTTACTAGTGGATTTTGGAAATGCCTTCAAAAAGCTTTGGGAACAAAGCTTAATTTTAGCACCGCTTATCATTCCCAGTCCGATGGACAAACCGAGCGTGTGAATCAAACTCTTGAAGATCTTCTTCGTGCATGTGTTCTAGATTTTGGTGGAAGTTGGGAAGATCATATTTCTCTTGTTGAGTTTTCCTATAATAATAGCTTCCAATCTAGTATTGGGATGGCTCCTTTCGAGGCACTATACGGAAGGCCATGCCGATCTCCTTCATGTTGTCTTGAAGCCGGTGAGAAGCTGGTTTTAGGTCCAGATTTTATTCGAGATGCCATAGAAAAGATTGACCTTATTCGTCATAGGATGAAAGAAGCTCAAAGTAGACAAAAATCCTATGCCGATAATCGGAGAAGGAAATTAGAATTTTCTGTGGGAAATTTTATGTTTATTCGTGTTTCACCTATGAAGGGTGTTGTGCGTTTCAGTCGATCGGGAAAATTAGCACCTCGATATATTGGCCCATTTCCCATCACCGAACGCATTGGTTCCGTGGCTTATCGCCTTTTATTACTGGCTCAATTTTCTGCTATTCATGACGTTTTCCACGTCTCTCAACTACGGAAATGCATTCGAGATTCCGATTCTATTCTTGAGCCCGGTGTTATTGAAGAAATTGAAGTTTCGCCTAATTTGACCTATGAGCAACAACCTATTCGTATTATTGCTTCGGAGGTTAAACGTCTTCGAAATAAAGATGTTCCTCTTGTGAAAGTTCAATGGTCCTCAAATCCTAAGGATTGCTCTTGGGAATCCAGAGAATTCATCGAGCGGACACATCCGGACTTGCTCTCTTGTGCTCCTTAAGGTGAACTTTTTATTTCAAATTTCTTCTTTTTGTGTTGATATGCTTTTATAATTGTTACTTCCTATTTATTTCTTGGAGATTGCGAGGATGCAATTTCTTTAAGGAGGGGAGTCTGTAACAATCCGCATATTTTACGATTGTATATTTAAATATTTTATTTAATTGTAGAATCGTTAATCGGATTAAAGTCCGAAAAGCTACTTTTGTAAACAGTCGAATTGGGACTCGAGACCACTTCCATTGAGTCCAAAATGACATTTGCGACTTTTTTGAGTATAAACATCGATATGTTTGGAGTAAGTTGAATTTTGACATTTTCTATTGGGCTTTGGGTTTGGGTTTCACCCCAACTCACTCTATAACCTAGTTCAGCCCTCTCCTCTCCTCTTCACTTCATTCATATTTTCTTAAACACTCAAGCAAAACTGAAAATGGGGAGAGGAAGGAGAAATTAGAAACTCCAAGCCCTAGATTCCATTTGCAAACTCAAGTCTTGCTCGAAACTCTTGGAAAAGCTTTGGTAAGCCTCCTCTTCTTCTTCTCCAACTCATTCTCTCTTTAATTTCAGAAATTTCATAAACCTAACTTAGGAAATGTTCTTCTTTTGAGCTTAGATTCAAGCCTCTAGAGTTGGAGTTGAAGTGTAGTTGATCTTCCTTTGCATTCAAGCTTCTCCTTCATCATTTTTGGGTTTAAAGGTGAGATTTTTATCTCACATCTTTGTCTATAACTATCTTTGATGTTAGGTATAAATTCCTAACACTTGTTCATGATCATTTGATTTTGATTTGGGTTGATTTGGTGAACATTCCAATATTTGGTGTTTTGAAGTCAAAACTTTGAAAATCCTAGCTTTGAATTGTGAACATGTTTTGGTGGTGAAACGGAAAGCCTATAGGGCTGGGTTGTCGATTGGCAAAAGCCCCTTAAGTCCATTGCTCGTCCGATCGCGAATTGGAAGAGTTTGCGCTTCGTTTGAATAAGCTGAAAAACAGCTTCAGTTCCAGTCAGTCGACCGACCCCCTGCAGTCAGTCGACTGACTGTAGAAACCAGGCAAAACTGGGTCTGCCTGTAGAGAACAGAAGTTTCTGTTTTCTGCAGTCAGTCGACCGACCCTTTGCAGTCAGTCGACTGACTGCAGGAAAAGAAACATTCTGGTTTCTGGATCAGTCGACCGACCACCTGCAGTCAGTCGACTGACCTGCTTCATTTTGCCTATTTTGCCTAATTAGCTTGAGAATCCAACTTTTATCGATTCGTGACTATCCGATTTATTGTTATCATTTATTATCTTCTCTGATGACTTCTTTTTCGGGATTTTTGAGAATGTCCATTTTTATGGAATTGGTATCGATTTCTTTGGATTTGATTCACGTCTTCGAACGTGGATTTTGGTGATTGATTGTTTCTACAATCATTTCTGGGATTTGTCACTTTAAAATATAAAGGTTTTCTATACTAGTAGGAAATATTCAAACTCTTTTACAAAGATGATTTCAACTCTATTTTAAATATAAAGCTTGTTTTCAAAACCGTTTTCCAATCTTTTAGTATACACAAACCTTTACCTCATTCGTATGAGAAAATAATTAAACGGCTTAGCAAAACAAGTGGTATGAAACGCTTGCGTTTACTTCGTCGGTTGATTTTTGGACTTGTTCAATTGAAACTCTTGTGACAATTTTCGAGTGGAAATTTACAATTTGTTCGTAAATATTTAAGTTAAGCTAGTGGTTATGGGACATGAAGTTAAACTCATATATTTACTAGCTTAGTGTAATTCACACTTTTTATTGATCGATGATGATCATTTTGTGATTTAGACTAGCGATGTGCGATGTCTATTTGTCTACGAGGGAGACTAAACCCCGTTTCTGTGGAACTTCGGTTCAATTTGGCGGGGTAGCGACCCGTGGTCTTCGGACCGTTTATGGAGCTTCGGCTCAATTTTTATGGTTAGCGACCATGGAATAGCGTTTCATTTGTGATACACGTGTTGGTGAGTTTTCATGCTCCCGTTTATGATAGGCCTCCCCCTTTTGTGATTTATGGATTTCTAATTGATGATTTCTGGAATTTGTGTTTCACCAACTTTTGCGATTGGCATTAATGTGTTTGTCAATATTTGTAGTTTGGTGAATAAAATAAAGAATATGATATTCTTTTTGGTGCTATGAGATTTGTGAGATATTGTATGATTTTGTCGATTGTTTAAACCATACTTGCCCTAGTTTGACATTATTGTTATCATGCGTTCTTATTATATCTCTGCTTCTATCTCATTCCTTTATCTGATATTTATAGCTAGACTGATCCGTTTATTATTTTCTTATTAAATAATACTCGGGTCAGACCGAGATGTTACAGGTGCATCTGCTTGACTCCTTGTTTGGGATCATCTTCTGACTTTTGTCTAACTACAGTATATTTGTAGTTTTTATTGTTATACATTTGAGATATAGACTCTATGATGTATACATATTCTTTTGTCTAGTACTTGTATCGATTCTTTTGTGATATTGTGGATCTTATTTGACCACTACTCTGATGTATACTTCTTTGTGTTATATATTCATATCTGTTTCCGCCTTTATGATATGAATGTCCGTGACTGATTTGCGTTATGTTTATTTCTATATTTGTTTATGGAGGCCTTATAGCCACTGTGTGGTAGCTTTGAGTTTGTATCGGTATGTCGGATTTCCTCTTGAAATGAAATGCATGTTATACCATCTGACATATCGACGCTCGCACAAGGCAATTGCACAGATGGTCGCTCCTCAACAGCCTTATTCTTCGCGTTAGTCGACGGCATTACCCAATAGTGTCCTTGGCTAGCGTGAGCATAGAGGTGGGGCGTCACAAAACATATCGATGTTTATACTCAAAAAATTTTAAACGTCATTTTGGACTCAATGGAAGTGCTCTCGAGTCCCGATTCGACTGTTTACAAAAAGTAACATTTCGGACTTTAATTCAAATAACGATGCTATATTTAAATAAAACATTTAAATATACAATCGTAAAATATGCAGGTTGTTACAGTCTGAGATCCCCAAACACCACTATAAATAGGATCCTAGACCTAGCAATTCTCTCACAATCAAATTTTCTTCCAATTGGGTTCATTGCCTGAGGTTGAACCCTAAATAGAAAATATTTCTAGGAAGAACGTTTTTTTTATAAAAATATTAGATGCCTTAGAAGGGGATCCAGGAAGGCTATGGAGCAAAGCTAAGAACGACAAGTGAGTGGATTTAAATTATATCTATTTTATATTTATGATATATATTATCGTTAGATTCCCGTTAAATAGTTAATTCAGCATTTATTTCAATAATTAGTTCTGCTAATTTGTTATGTTGAAACTGTAAATTTTAAGGGAAGTGAACTTATATTTGAATGTTATTTATATGGAAAAAGAAAGAAATCCAATTAAATATAAGTAATATTAGGCTTAGAAGTTGTAGAGAAAGGCATAAGCCTAAAAGTGAGAAATTTACAGTAAATTATGTTAAAACGGGAGAAATGAACTAAAAAGGGGAAATCTAATAACTTGATTTGAAAGTTAGTGATAGATTAGTTGGTTGGTTTAAAAAAGGGAATACATTTCCATAGTTTAATATTGTAAGAATAACGATAAACGCAATTGCAAGAATAAAAGCAAAAAAATTGGAATTATGGGAAAATAGAGACATTACTGTATTTTGCTTTACCCAATAATTAAGAAAACAATAAAAGAAATATTTTGCAGTTACGAGTTATTGTTTATAGCATTATTTAGTATTAAAATATGGAAATAGATTTTTAGCACAGTTTTTGTAACCAACCAAATAGAATAGAACTTCTTCCTAGAATAAAGAGAATAACGTGAAGTGCTAAAGAAATTAAAGAAGAAGAAATAATCAAGTTAATTATTTGACAAGACTAGAAATAATAAACAGAATATGTGCCTAGATCTGCATTTACTGCGCAGATAGTAGAATAAAAAGTAAAGCAGTTATTATGATAAGTAATTTGTGACAGTCGGACGTAGTCCCAAACCAAGATTCTCATATAATATAAGAGAACTAAAGAGAATTCAATATCATAATAAAAAAAGACAGACTAGAATAGAAAAGAGACACTTGCAATTATTTTTATAACATGTAGATTATAAAAGAATATAGAAGTAACAGTTGCAAGTATAATAATAACATAGGTTATAATTAGAGATAATAGAAAAAGCTTATTTTAAAACTTACACTAAGTTAATAAGCAAACATAGAAGAAAGGCTCATACCAACAGCATTCTCTTTCAATCGGGAACTGATGGTCCCACAATAGTTAGGTGAGGTTGGGACACGCTTATGTTGATTATGGTAAATAAGTAGCCAACAGAATTAGAAAAGTAAACTAAACGCATAATAAAAAAATAGACGTAGGGTCTAATAAAATGTTAAGATGCGTTTGGAGCAGCCCAAAGGATGAAGAGCCTAACGAAGCAGTTCATCATAGATTTTTAGCAAGAAATAGCACGTCCAACTTAGTTAATTTGGACTAGAAGGAAGTACGAGACTTCAACGGGATGTGAGGGAACTCTAGGATGGCCCTCTGGGGTAGGCCTAACGAAGCTGCACCCCCGGAGGCAGGTCTGTAGGTGTTCCATCAAGAGGGTATGCCTTGACTGCTCTTGCATTGCAGGCCTAACGAAGCGGACCTTTGTAGACAGTCAAAAGGTTGATGAATGGAGTAGGATATTCGTATGACACCGTACTCTAACTTGCGAGTAGGTTTTAGTGGGCAAGACCCAAAAGGATAGTCGCATGCGGAGATCAAGCCATCATCAACCAAGAGCGAGTTCGGGAAAGACTAGAGTTAAACCAACAGACAATTGATTCTTTCACTATCAAGACATTGGATGAGGGGCGCAGCCAATTGGATGTTTAGATTGTTTGCAGTAAGGCACGGCCATTTAGCTCTTTAGAGGTCTTTCGATTAGTTGAGGAATGGCTGCGTGGGGCCATAGCCAAATTGAGAAAAGAGACAGACCAAGTAGAATATCTGTATTGTAGGCCTAACAAAACTGTTCTTTACAGATATAGAAAATCCCCGACCGAGTTTCGTAGAAGGTAGACCTTGTTGGCGGGATTCAGGAAGTGGACGGAACGATTACATATAGTTCTCAAGATACGCACTGGTGGTACATTGTGGATGTACGAGCATTAGTATAGGCTAGTGCGGATGCAATTTTATGTTTTCATAGTAGACGACGAAACATCTGTATTGTAGGCCTAACGAAGCTGTCATTTACGGATGTAGTTATAGAACGCTCTAGGAGCAAGACGATGGAGTCCTTTTCGAGAAGGATACGAAAGGTACTATGGGTAGTACCTAGGACCGATGCGGTCATTGGGCATGTAGCTACATATATATTTGTTATTAGGTTTTAATCTACTAGGGAGTAGATGGGTACGATTCACGCACAGAGGCGAGAGTATTATAAACCCAATAAACGTAACATAACAGAAAATGAAAATAAAATGATATATGTAGAATTAAGCTTAGAAGTGTATAATTTGTCCATTCACCAGAACTTTAGTTCTGACCCCCTCCTCATACGTCCCACAGGTTAGGTGGATGGCAGAGACTTTCCAACTTTGAGACACTTGTTTAGAAAGTGTTATTATCTTGGTGAGTATTTACTTACCATTATATTTTAATCAGTTCCGTTGTGAGATATTTACTTGAACTCTGATATATTTGTCTTTTGCCTATTTGCAGAATACCAGATACCCAACTCGGGCTTCAATGGGCTTGGGTTTTAGCATTTTTGCGAAAAATCCGAACCCACTGAAATTCGGGTTGTTACAGTAACATATTTATCTTTTGTTGGATTTTGCATAGCAAAAATTCCAACATTCTCGTGATGAAGTTTCAACTTTCATATTTTCCTTGACCATTTTCTATTTACCCTTTAATTTAGTCCTTTTCAATAAAGGAATTAAGAAAGATGGTCAAATCTATTAAATAATAGTAAAGCAAAAGAAATTCAAGCTCTCTTATTAATTGTAGGATCTTTCTCTGCTCTCTTTAATTCTCTCTCTAGATATTTTACTTTTAAACTTTTAATTTATCACTTTTATTTTAATAAATTCTAATGCCAAATTATAATCAAATACATACTTTTAAAATTTTCTATAATTATTCACAAATGCCTTCTTAATTCTCTTCTGATATTTTACATTTAAGTGCATACATTTAAATTAATTACATAATTCAAAATTTAAACAATTTAATAAACTCAGCTAATGAATATTCGATACGTCATGTAAATCATAAAATATGAACAATTTCAATAGTATACCATACTAACATCAACAAATCGATAAAACAAAATTTTCATTTGCATAAAATGATATGTAAATCACATAGCATAAATTATATACACCAACAATAATAACCAATTTATTTTATAATTGGTTTATATCAATGAAGTTATCATGCATTAAAGTGAAAATTATATTTTTAGCTTTAAACACCTATATTTTAAATTTCCATGATTACTTACAAACCCTTCTCAATTCTCTCCTAAAATTTTGTATTCATATCTATGTATTTGACTAATTATGTGATATTTATTTTAAATCATTCAAATAAATTCAATTAACTAATATTTATTAATTCATCTAATAAATCTTAAAATGTACCAATTAAGTGTGTATACAACATTCATATATATAAGCAAAAGTAAAATTATTATTTTCATTCGTATATAAAGATATATGAATCGCATAACGTAAAATGTAAACATGAACAATAATATATATTTTAATTTATAATTCATTTATCTCAAAAAATATCATACATTGCATTACAAAATTTCATTTTTTACAACTTTTGAAGGATAAATTTATATTTCACAACATGGGTGTGGAAGCATGGATTACTCTAATAAAAATTAGATTATGGAGACATTCACATTTTCAACATGATATTAAAACTTACCCAACGCATAACTCAAATTAGCGCTACATAATAATAATAATTATTATTATTATTATTGCAAATATTAAAGTTGTAAACATGACACTCCTACACAATGTGAAATTTATGGTTAACTACAAAGTTAAAAAAAGTTTACTAATTGAAATCTCAGATGATAAATAAAAGTTCATGTGCAGATAAGTTGATTGTAAGATGTTTTTCTCAACTACAATTACATATAAAGTTCTTCTCATTTTTTCCCTACTTTCTAACATGAAGCTCCATATATTTAATTAGTTAAGTTGACCATTGATTTAAAATATTTAAATATATTTAATTATGTAACATTCATTATTTCGTCATAAATCCTTAAAAATATATATACAATATTCATATTAAGAAAAATGGAAAATTCATTTTTTTCATCTATATACATGAAAAATACGCGTATCACATAGCATCAACTATTTACATATATGGTAGCAAACTATATACATACACACACATATGTATGTATATTGTGTTTGCTATTACCAAGTTAGGATAATAATTGCGACATGAATATATGGTTAGCGTCCATCTACCTTACATCTGAGCTATGCATGTCATTTTAAATTATAAATTCTTTTATTTCAATAAATTTATCATACACTACTTGAAAAAAGTTCAATTTTCAACAATAATTAATTTTAAAGATTATTTTTTAACAACATTATCGTGTGCAACGCACGGGTTACATACTAATAATAAATAAGAGAAATGATACGGGTAAAGATAACAAACGGCATCGAGTTTGAATGGTGGTTGTGTGCATTTAGGTGTAAATCCATGAAAATAATAAATAGACTTTTAATAATTAAATATTTGGCAAACATTATTTGACAACCAAAAATACAAAACCAATTTTTATAGTTTATCATGAAAAATATTGCTTTTCTTTCCTAGTTATATTAGTAATATATATCTTTCTCCATCTAATCAAAAATGATATGCGAAAATTCATCTAAATAAATACAAAATTACTACACATGTATAATACGAGGGATCTCCACTATATACACAAGAGCACAACATGATAGCTAAAACAATCTTTCTCTTTGACCATGTCCATTCTAGATGAAATCAATTTGTTTTTCATGAAAATTATGGTTGTTTAAAATGATTTTCGTGTGAAATTGAAGAAAGGATGAAGATGTTAGCTGAATTTCAAGTTGAATATATTGAATTTCAATTTGATTTAACATTAGAATAGTTTATTATTGTTGTTGTTGTAGTATGTTTGAAGTTTGAAATATGGAAGATGAAGTAGAGTAATAATATTGTAAAATTTTACTGTATGTTGAATAAATTTTGGTGCATATTAGTTTCACAGGTTCATTGATGAACTTTAAATAAAATTTGTTAAAAATTTCAAACTTCACGGACAATAATATTATAAAAAAAGTATTTATATCTAATGAATACGTTAATCTGTAAAATTCGTTACTCAGAAATGTGAATTTTCACACGGATCATTGTTTGTATTTTTATTTGCTTGAGCAATTGTATGTGAATAGATAGGTTAATCAAGGTTGGTTGACCTGTTGGGTTCCACTTGGATTTAGGAGTGAGTAATATTTGGAGCTAAGTAATATTTGGTTAAACCAAATAATTCAAATATGTTGGTTCATTCTAGTTGGTAAGGTTTGATTTTCAAGTTAAGTTGACGTGTAACATATACCTAAAATATTTCATTTATTGTCAATCAAACCAAACTAATTGAACCTTTATGACATTAACAAAATTAATAATTTTAGGTAATATACATATCAGTTCAATAATCAAAATAATATTTGAATGAGCAAAGCACATGTAAAATATCCTTGATGATCTTAAATCATAAAACTCTAGTTTTATAAATGGCTTCAATAAACGTAAACTGAAAACACAAAAGGAAAAAATTACACAGTTTTGTTGGAATTGGAATTCGAACTATGAAGTATGAACCTGATTGATATATCAAATTTTACAACTAAAAATAAATATCAACTTCTGTTCCTACAACGAGTCTCACCTAATTTGCAGATAAGCGCAGTTCGAAATATTTGTGATGGCAGCACAAAATTATGAACATATTACAACCGTGATAAAGATATAGAAAATATATATAAATGTTGTTGATAAAAATCACAAAAATACCAAACTTAAACACTTCAATCGCGTAAATATATTAAGTTAAACATTCCAATCAAATATTATCATATATATATATATATATATATATATATATATATATATATATATATATTTAATTGGTTCTACATTCAATTTTTTCCTTAATTGATTTGCGATTTATCGTACATATGTACTACGAATTCTAACAATGCTAAAAGTTCAATCATATTTTGTACAAATAAACTTGCGTCGACGTAAGTTCGTATACATTCAACCAATGATATTATTTTGAATGTAACCAAGGAGACTTACTTACCAATGGGATGAATAAACTTTCTACTATACACAAGCAGGACTTCCGTCTTTTCTTGGATCACTAACAGCAGTTAGCATTCCTCTAATGATTCCATCCGTCTTCTTGTTTGGATTCGAAGAAGCGGAAGAAGTAAGATTTTGTACAACAAATTGGCATACTGCTGCTGCACCTGATTTCATTTGAAGTTGATGATTCCTTTCTGCTAAGAATTCTTTTGCAGCCTCGGAAAACTCGAAAAGTTCCCCATCAAGGGCAGTCCAATTTTCATATTGCACCAAGTTTGGGATCAACTGCACGAGTATCAAAGTTCCAATACAATATTTTTATATATTGTCTATAAACCAAATTACATTTTTGATTCTTTTTTTTTAATTTAAAAGAAATAAATAAAATGTTGGGATACATAAAATCTTAGAAAGGCTACAATTTTATTAAATTACAATTTAAAATATTCATGTTTAAGAAATCGACTTTCAACATTTTCAAATTTGGAAAAATTCAACCATTGCATCTTAGGAAACAAAATCAAAACCTTTTAAATTTCAAATGTTTTGTGTGTGTGTACACGTGTGTATGCATGTAAGAATTCCTTTTTTTCAGAAAAACGGGGAAAAGATTAAAAAATAATTATTTCGACAATTTTGTCCAAGGAGAAAGGAATATTGTGTTACTCCTTTTATCAACTTAATCCATCTTCAAGAACACTTCAGTCATTCGTCTTATCTAAAATAATTTTTCTTTTAGCAATACCAAAAAACAAAGCAAGTAATGTTAAAGAAAATTACGGTGTGGTAGAAACGTGGATGTTGTACAGCTTTCAAAGGGTCCATTCCCAAAACAAAATGGTTGATAAAAACTTGAGTTACTGCTGGAATTATATTCATTCCACCACTTGCTCCTAAAACTCCAGCTAGCTGGTTGTCCTGCAAAATACAGTCTGAGCATAAATTTTAAGTGTATATGTATGTGTATATGTATCTATATATAGAGAGAGAGACGCACACACAAGATGAATTTCAACAATAAAAGTTACAAAGTGTGATTGCCTTTATTAACTGCTGCTTTTCCTTAAAAAGTACAAAAAAATGACAGCATTATGAAACAATCTATCAAAAGGTAAAAAAAAAAAAACAAATGCAAATTTTATTTATCAAATTTACAATACGAATCATATTTTCTTTAAACTAGAGTCAAAATGTAGGTTTTGGAAGTTGTATTTCTGCATCCAAATTGAGCTTTTGGCATCTGATTTTTGAAAGGAAATGCACTTTAAGAACAAATCAGAGGTGTTTTTGATTGTATGTTCTTTGTTAATTTTTCAATTTGAAATATTAATTATCTTTACTCTCAAGAACAATTTTTGTTGGTAAAATTCTCATTTTAATATTATAGATTCATCCTACAAAAGCCTAGATCAAAACAACAAATTCTCCATCAAAATTGACACCGCTTCGAAAATTGATTTGGCATACAAATGCCCATCTCAATTTTGTACTCATGTTCTTTTTTTTTGTTTTATATATATATATATATATATATATATAAATATATATATATATATATAATCACTACAGTAATACCTGACAAGATAAATATGTTCAAAAACAAGAAATATAGATAGGAAGCGGTAATGACAATAAGTTTTTGAATAATTTGCTGCTTCATCCAACACTTTTTTTTTTAGCTAACCAAAAATGAGCTTTCTTTTGCTTTTTTCTTCATGCAACAACATCAATTCACCACTTGTCGTATGCATGTATATATCCTCATATTCCTTTTATTTTATGGAGAATAAGAACGTAAAAAGTACTGTACAGTTTGCTAAAAAATACATAAAATGGAAAATTACTAGATAGTTAAAGTTACCTTGAGGATAATGAGTGGTGACATCGAAGACAAGGGTCTCTTATTAGGTTCAATGAAATTAGAAGGTGCAGGTGGTAAACCGTCTACAGTTGCATCTGTTGGTGTAGAGAAATCGTCCATCTCATTATTAGCTACAATTCCTGTAGATGGTGACATCACTCCTCCACCAAAATACATGTTAACTGTACTTGTGAAAGCTACTGCATTCCTCTCAGAATCGACTATAGACATATGACTCGTTCCATGGTCTCTTACTTGACTCCACCTATAAAAGAAACATTCAAAATAGCATATTCCAAAAATTACAATAGATTTTTCTTTGAATTTTGTGTTGAAGTCAAAGACCTGTTCAAGTAATAGCTAGGATCAAAAGTAGTGTTGTCAAATATTCTTTCTTTAACTTGCTCAGCATAGGTTGCTGAAAGCATATCATCAACATATTTTGTACAGTTAACAAACTTTGAGTCTCCAAGATTCATCCGAATAGCAAGTGTATGCTTAACTGCTTCGATTAGACGATGTAACCCAAGGAAGCCTTTCATAGCATCAAGTGTCTTATAACTTCCTAATATATTCAGAACCTATTATTAAGCATACAGAGCAATTAACAATATTTTTATTACATAAGATCATGATCAGAATATGTTAAAAGTATATCATATTACCATTGAGACTCCAAGTGCTCCAGAAGAAGGCAGTGGCATTCCAACTATGGTGTACCCCAAAACATCTGAATACAATGGCTCTGTAACTTCAACTGTATATTTTCTCATATCATTCATAGTTACAATACCTCCAAGATTCCTGATATCTTGAACAAATTTCTGACCAATGCTGCCATTATAAAATGCTTGTGGACCCTCTTCAGCTATTGCTTCTAATGAGTTTGCTAATTTAAAGTTATAGAAAGTATCATTGAGCTGTAACAGTTTTCCATTAGGTGCGAAAACTTCAGCAAGTCCAGGATCAGACATTATTTTATCTTTATTTTGATTGATCGATAATGCTAGATATGGTTCGATTTTGAATCCACTTTTTAGGAGTGTTATAGATGGTTCGAAAAGCGATTTCCATGGAAGCTTTCCATATAATAACCATGCAGCATGTAGACCAGCTATTTCACCAGGTATTCCCATTGACAGTGGTCCCAATGATTTGGCTAATGGATTATTTTGATACATGTCCTGTTGAAGTAGAGTAACGAATAAAAAGAAGTGAGTCCTGGAATTGCCTTGAAGTTTTTTAATTTACAAAAATATGACTAGTCACTTTGTTAAAACAGAAAATACAAACATCTATATTGATGATATGGAACCATCTTATGTGTATAAACACAGGCAAAGTATGGAATTATCGATCGTTTTATGAACAGCGTGGAATTATCATTTAACTGGTATGGATACACACATTTTTTTCTTTCTTCTGTCTTTACCACATTAACTGACTCTAATATACAGGCGAAACCCTCACATTTACGCCTTCACATTTCAGCATGTGAATGTTTACACTCCGTGTGATTGGTTGATGAAAGTGGAATACATAGATTAATTATTACTGGAACAAATAATAATGACAATATCACAAACTTGAAATTTTGAGTAATATGTGTCGAATATTTTATGGACAAAAAATAAATAAGTTTGTTTGACTGATTTTCTCTATCGCTAGATTGAGCGCGTTGAAGAGATTTTATATCACTTGTTTCCATATCTTTAGGATAATATTAATAATTTTCTAATTATATGTATGCTACTGAGGATATTTAGATCGGGTCTATACATCACAAATAAAACATTTATAAGACCTCTCCCTTATTCTATATTTATTAGGAAGTGTAAAAGGTGTACACTTTTGTTTCTAAAATTATAATGGTCTTGATTTTGAAAATCTCACTTTAATATGAATTTCATTTGGCCCTCTAGACATCCTTTCGGTGCTCATTCATACATTTCCTTTTTTAATATGGTAGGGCTTCAAACCCAAGACTGCTAGATCTTCACTACAAAAGCCTTGCTAGTGGATTTTAACCACCACGGATGTAAGTTTCCTAATCGTCCACTAGTCCATCATTAGATTGTCCACAAATGAGTTCTACGATGTCCAAGCAAACCGTTCATTATGAGGTATTCATTATGAGTTTTACCATGTCCACATAGTGTTCCCATCTTGATTGTGCATACTAGTTTTAGGATCTCGATGACCGTCACTTGGCTACTAGTTATTGTATCTTTCTAGGCAATATAACCTTATCTTAGTTTCACACGGGAACCATACTATTTCTCACTCTAGAACTGGGGCAGAATATTGTATCGTGGCATATATCACAAATGAACTAATTTGATTAAGTGCGCTTTTTCAGAAATCGATATCACTGTTACTTAACCCCCTACTGTTCCTGTGAGTATCACATATCTTACAACCAATCCTTTTTTGCTTTGTTGACCGTACTAAGCATACTGCCATGAACTATTAATTCATCCGTAAAGATAGCTGGTTATCAAAAATCTTAAAATCCTACTATTTAAATCCCGATTCAGATCGGATCACTCTAGTTCCGATTCGGTTTACATTTCAATTCAAACTCAGTTAAAATCGCATTACGAAAAATCATTTAATCCATGCTTGTATATTCAATATGCTTATTTGGATTCACAATTAATTGTATTGCTTTCTAAACAAAATAAAAATGAAACAAACCGAGTTTTAACTTTTAATGTAGAAGTTCAAACATCATAATTAATTTCAAAGTGTGCACAAACTTCAAAATATAAACATTTTGAATCTACGATTAACGGTTTAAATTCTGTTTTGGTTTAAAATTTGAATTTTACAATCTACGATTTGAATCCTGTTTTGGAAACCTTGCGCATAAATGAGGGATGGGCCCAATTTTTTACATTATTATAGATCAGATTATTGGTGGCCTAAAAAAGCCACTTCTCAAAATTTTCCAATCTTGTTTGCGCAATGTTCAACCTCTAAAGTTGAGACTGAGGGGTGTTGGAATGCATCGTGTGAAATCCATAGAATAGAAAAACATACATTATATGTAAAATATCTTGTATACAAAACAACCTGTTTAACTGATTATGTGCAAATCTCAGCTTAATTGCAAATTCAGTTATAAATAAAACCCCATGGGTAGCACGGTTAGTTAAGACATACGGTGCTTACATTGTTCAATCCTCACCAACTACATACCTTTGTGATTTCTTGAAATATGTATTGTGGGTTTGGCTTCATTAGCAACTACATACCTTTGTGATTTCTTGAAATATGTATTGTGGGTTTGGCTTCATTAGAGTTTACAAACAAGCTTGATTCTTCAGGTCTTAAAAATAATAAATTCATTAAAAAAAAGCAAACAAAAAATACATATTTTGTTCAAATAATTATTAAACACTGATCCATTGATCAATTAGTAATACAAGGACAAGAAATAATTTCTTTCTTAATAATACCTACAGAACAAAGCTCTTTTGATTTTATACTTCAATAAGACATAATCAAATAAACCTTAACTAAAAATAATAACTAATCAAAAAAAATTAAATAAGCATCCTTACAGCAACCAATGGATTGCTTTCAGCCTATCACGACCAACCATTTTATTTATTCAACATCTCAATAATTTAACATTATTCCCTGGGACCAATTTATAAGCGTATAGATAAGATAAGCCAAACGTACCTTGCACTCAACTCATTTTATGAGTGTAAACAAACATAAGCTCTCACTATTGTATAGTCACCAACAAAAATTGATGTTATGTCCATTTATGGAAAAGGATGCGCATAATAATATATATCATTTGTCCTTCATGACCACTATCAGTTTCAGTTCCGAACTTTATGTCCACATTATAATTTAAGTGGATCAAAAGATATAATGGATCAAGTCAAAATAATTTATCTGTATACACTGCATTAGTTTTGTAATGAATAAACCCAAAAAACATCATCTAAATCTGAACTACCATACGAAACGAACAAACATTTTAGCAAAATGAATTCCTCACTACAAATCCATATCCAATTTGCCTAAGGGATTAGATAAGCACTGTATATTAAATTGGTTATGTATGATTACGACAATCATACTATTGAGTTGAGGTTTAGAGAAATAAATGAGCAACTCCAAATTTCAATGAACGCCTTGGAAATAAATGAACCTAATCAAACCAATTGTAAACAATTAAAATGAGTAAAACAAAAGAGATGAATACCTTAGAAGCAGCCAATGGTGCAGTTTCTCTGGCATCAAAAGCTAAAGCTTTGCCATCTTTTGCAGATCTAACGACCATGAAAGCACCACCACCAATTCCACTCGACATTGGATGTCTAACCCCTTCACATATTGCTGTCGCTACTACGGCATCCACGGCATGTCCTCCTTTTCTCAGAACTGAAGCTCCGACTTCAGAACAGTATCCGTCATCTGCTGCCACTACTCCGCTCTCCGATTCAACTGCATCACTGCCGCCTGTGCTTTTTAGCTCTTTTCCCAATTTCCCTAATTCTTCCGAACCGCGATATTGGACGGATGAGAAATGGAGCCCCAGAACTGACAAGGAGTAAGGATTTAAGTCGAATTTTAATTTAAAATGAATAAAAATGAGATATGTTTTGAAGTTTCAAAATTCCCTTTCCGCGATCTAAAATGTGGATTTCGCTGTATATACTAAAATGTAGAAGTTCGCTGAAAACACTGACGGATCCTAATTTGCATAAAAAATAACATGTTAAACATAACTTATGAATTACTTCTTATAGTTCTACTAGCAAGTATTTTGGAAGGTTTTTAAGTCAGAATTGATTGAACACTGTAATTAAAATCAAGTAAAAAGCTGTTTGTGAAAAAAAATTCATTTAGAAATGAATATATAAATTAAATCTTTATTTTTATTAAATAGAAATGAATATCATCACACTCAGCGCACGTGCTATGATGCCCGTTGGTTAAAAATAAAAATAAATATGTTTTTTAAAACTTATTTTTGACAACCGTGTATTTTGAAATTTAAAAAATTGTCATATATAAATCTCATTAAATTATTATTTTTGTTTGGTGTGCCAGTATTATAGGAATTAAATGGCTTAAATAATGTCATTTTATTAAAACAACGTTAAGGAAATCGTGTTAATAGTCGAAGTCCGTTCTCCTAATCAAATAGCACTTTGCTGATTGACAATGTTCAAAAGGGAAAGGATTTTACCCTTAAATCTCATACAAAAATTAGCGATTGTTGAATCAAAGTAATTGCACAAGACTAATTCTATTTAGACACGTCTTATTATTTTAGTAGCCCTTTAAATTTTTTTCAAAATATTCATGATAAAATTGCCCTTTTTCCATTCACTCGTCTTTTTACTTCACATCATATTTTCCTTCATTTATCCATCTTATCAAATAAACCCTAATAAACGAATTTTGGGCAAAATTTCAAATCTTATGCTTGAATCGGTGGATAGTTATGATGATAATACAAACCTAATAGAATCCAAGAGCTAAAACCTAAATTATATGTTATTTGATTATTTTTTATTTTAAAAATGCACAATTCACAGAAAAGATGAACTTTGAATTTATGTTGTTGCGTGATTTGTTAGAGTTATTTTTTTAATGAAAAATTCTTTTAATATAGTGATTTTTTCTATGGTGAAATTCTTGTATGGATTGATTTTTACTAAAGAATGGTATAAATGGAAAAGTTTCACAATAAAATGGGTATACTTAGCAAAACCATGGGTATATTAGTTTTTTCAGTTTTACAATGAGCTACTCTGCTACTTTTGAGGTTTAAATAGAATTAGCCTTAATACAAGTATACGAAAAAAATACAAAAAGAATTTAAATGGATCAAAGTATTATTACATTTCTTATTTAGATCAAATTTAAGGCTCTGTCTGCTTAGAATAAGCAATCACTCTGACCACTTATTCAACAATAAGAACTTTAAATGTTGTTTGTTTTTATTAAGCAATAAGAACTAAAACACTTATTTGGTGAACAAGTGATAAGCATTTAAATTGCTTAATCAAATGATGAATGCTTAATCATAATACAAAAATCTTTTACCCTTTGTAAAGCAGTTGTATCCACCCCCATAGTGTACAATATCTTAAACAATTTTGTTCAAAGAACTGTCACAGAGCATCAATATCATAAAGTATATAGGAAAATTAATAACAAAAATAAAATAAAATAAAAATAAAAAAACGGAAAGAGAATGAGTAAGCAAATAAGGATTCAAAAGCAGGCTGAGGAATCAAAGAATACGCAAAACGTTTCAAAAACAGAATGCATATTTAGTGTGACTATTGCTTACTGAACAGAGTCGTGACAGCAAAAAGCGTCACAATCCGGTGCACAGAGGAATTGTGACGGCTGAGGAGGGATGATTCCAGGTCTTGCTCACAAGCAGGCGCCATTTAGGGTAAAGGAATAGATAAGAAAATTGAAGGTTACTGGATCAATGGCAATGGAATCTGCATAAGAATATGAAGGGTGACTGATATGGAACCCACTTGCTTTTGTACGAATTATCAAGTATGGAGGTTTTAACGACAAGGGAAAGTGTAGAGTTTTGTACGCTATTGGTTTGTTGGGGGTGGGGTTTTGGTAAATTAGTGGAAAACAAATAATCCACGCTTCGTCATTCGTGCAAGTTATATATATATATATATATATGTATGTATGTATGTATATGATTTTCACTTAAAGGGAATCTTTGTGCAAAATAATATGTTTTAAAGACAGCACTTCTGAAAAACCAGTTTTAAGGACAATTTTCAGAAAAAAGATAAATGAAGTTATTATTTTCAGTTATATAAAAATAATGATAAATGAATTTATCATTTTTCTGTATAACTTAAAAAGATAAATGAATTTATCAGTTTTCTGTAAATTGTTCTTAAAACTTATTACCCTAAAATGAAAAGTCATTCAACCTAATTTCCACCATATATACATACACACACGCATAATAGTTTTAAGGAGTCATAAACAAACATACATACACACACGTGCGCATTCAATTATCAAACACAAATGTTAGCTATTAGATCTTCCTTTTATTGTTTACATCTTGTGTAAGAACAAAAAAATTCAACGATTCAGATTTATTGCGTCAAAATTAATATTCTATTGTGTTCAAATAGTCGATCGGTTTATCGTGCTTGTACTCTAATATCGTTTTGTCTTTCAAACCAAAGAGTGAGAATCCAAACAATAAAACAAGTAATATTTCTCCTTAGAACTAAATTTAAAACATATTTAACATTTTCTCTCAACTAAATCTTCTTATATTAGTTCGATTCTAAATTTTTTTCAGTATATTATCATTTGTATTTAACTAAATCCATTGAAAAAAATCATTAATTTTTTTTTAAATCATGTAATTGGATTATCGGTTTTCCACGGTTATACAATTGTACTAGTTAATTAGAACAGGTAATATTTCTCCTTAGAGCTATATCTTAACCTATTTAGTATTTCCTCCCAACCAAGTCTTCTTAGATCAGTTTGATTCGAAATTTTTTTCAATATATTATCATTGGATATTTAACTAAATTTAATGAAAAAAAATCGTTAATTTTATTTTTTAAAATAATATGATCGAATTATCGGTTTTCCACCGTTATGCAGTTGTACTAGTTTAATTAGAACATGATACGAATGTGTACCTACCACGTTGTGAATTTAAGTGGAAATGGTCTACAAATTTATGACAAAAATAAAATTCAAAGTTATCTCCTTGCATTACCAGAAATTTTAACCGTCACACATCCAGCACGCTGAAAACCCATTCTAAATGTACACGATAATAAAATCCAACGAAATTTGAAAATAAATTGATAGAATTAGATTGGTGAAAATTAAGAGCAATTACTTCTTTCCAAGCTTATTAGGCGACGTCCACCTTCCAAAATTAAGAATTTAATTATTTGTTTTCTATTTAGATTATATTTGAATAAATTTTCAAGTAAAATTTGCAAGTGCAATTATTTTTTTCCATTTGTAAATCCTTTTTACCTATCCTTAGTGTACAACACTATGAACCAGCTGAGTGTAAATCTTTAAAAAAAAAAAAGTGTTCATTTTGTCTGTTAACCTAAAATGAATTTAATGGTTAATTATAGATTTAGATTCGGGTCGAAAATAGAAGAATTAAGTCGATCAAAAATTTTAAGTGATTTTAAATTGAAACAACAAATTACAAAAGGATAATCAATATTTATGACTAGGTAGCATCATGAACCATGTACATACCAAAAGTTAAGGGTTCGTGTGGTTTAATTTTAAGTTTGGTGTTTTTCATTTTCAAAATTCATTATAAAATATTAAAATAGCGGAAGAAGATATTTAATACTTTTAGCCATTATAACAATGATGGAGGAACGAGTGAAAGGATGAAAACGAAGGAGGATGGCGGAGGGGATGGAGGGACGGTGTCACCAGAAGGACAAACTTTGCAGTCCAATTAGTTTCTAGGACACACATTCAAAGAATTACTTTATAGGCCAAAGTCAGCAGAATAATTACTTTTCAAGGATAAAGTCAGCAGTCCAATTACTTTCAAGGACATAATTTCATAGGTTTTAAGGTCCTATAAACTAATTATTTTGTGTTTTGTCCTTGAAAATAATTATTTGAGTTGTGTGTCCTAGAAGCTAATTCCACTTGCTAAAGAGGCCATTGTGGCTAATTTCCACTTTACTTACAAAAAGTTCCATTTTGCGCTTGCGTTTTCTAATTGGTTGTTTTAGTTTGGACGAAAACACAAAAGTAAAAATGATAATCCAAACAGAAGCTAATATTATTGTCAAGAATTCATTTTTGAATAAGAAAGACAACTTTTAGGAAAATGCATTAAGGAAAAAAAATGCTATGTGGACTCCATCTGAGTAAAACAGTTAACAATTTTACCGAGTTTGCAAAGCAAAATTTACCAACAACCTATCAATAAAATGAAAAAAAATAAAATAATGATTTACCGGAAACCATTTTGATGGGGTCTAGTCGACAAATTGTGGAAAAATAGTAATTAATTTGCACAAAATTGACGATATTTACGGTTTTTTATTTATTTTTGGGGTCCAAAGGCAAGGCAAGTGATACCTTCATCTAGGATAATGTTGCCGAAGACAGTGGCAACAAAATGTCCCAAAAGTTTATAAAAATATCGACATAGTAGTGTACCAAGGCAAAAAATAAACAAAATGATCCTTTGCTCTGGCATTTGAGTCCTAACTCATGCCTTTAACCACCAAGGTTCAAATCCTAGAACCAACGGGTTATTTTTTCTTTTTCTTTTTTCTAAAGTTTTGCATAGGACAACCAACATGATGGGACCGGCACTGCTTACGGCAGACAATTTTTTTTTTACATAATAGTTTTCCAAAAACTTTAAAAATGAACATCCTTTTGCAGTTTTGGTGCCACTTTAACACTTTTAAAAAAAGAACCAAGTAAGCAAATAAAGATTCAAAAGCATGCTGAGGAATCAAAGAATATGTAAAATGTTTCAAAAACAGTATGCATATTTAGTACGATTATTGCTTACTGAACAAAGCGGTGAGTGCAAACAGCATCAAAGTCCGGTGCACAGAGGAATTTTGACGCGTGAGGAGTGATGATTCCAGGTCCTGATCACGAGCAGGCGCCATTAGAAGAACAAAACGACGATGATTATGGTAAGAAATAGAAAACAAAATGGGAGTTTATTGGATCAATGACAATGGAATCTGCATAAGAATTTGGAGGGTGGCTGATATGGAACCCACTTGCTTTTGTAGGAATTATCAATGTCTGCGTTGGCATCTATGTCTGACGCGTCAAGCGTGGACCTAACGCTGCTGTCCAGTTCAAACGAACCGTTCGCGTCAGACGCGACGCGTCCGAAACGTCGGACGCCGTCTGACACAAACGGTTCGTTCCCAATCGTCATATACCCCTTCACTCGCTATATATAGCATTTCATTTCTCAACCAAATCACCAACAAAAAACACTAAAAAATCCGAAAATTCAACAATTTTTACAAGATTCGTTGTCGATTTTTTCAGAAAAACTTTTTTATATTTGCGTTTTTCGTATTATTATCTACCATATATATTTTTTTCAGATTTTTTTTGAATTACTTTTCTTAAAATGTCTAGCCACTCTGCTTTTCTTCTAGCAGAACCATCGTCTACTGGAACACCGACAAAACAAACGCGTTCATCGATGCGTATTTACTTTACCCAACAAAGCCGTGAGAGCAAAGAGCATCAAAGAAAATTGGAGGTTATTGGATCAATAACAATGGAATCAGCATCGGAATATGAAGGGTGACTGATATGGAGCCCACTGGCTTTTGTAGGAATTATCAGTATGGAGGTTATAACGACAAGGGAAAATGTAGAGTTTTGTACGCTATTGGTTAGTTGGGGTCTGCCTTCACTCATTGTTAATCATACAAGTTAACAAAGTGATACACAATTTCTACTTGGACGCAATTCGCAAACACAGTTGGTGACAGAGTAAATCTTAATTATTAGATTTTATCTGATTTCCATTTTACAACCATCCAGAATTTTGAACGTTTTATAATTAAATATTAGAATTGTTTGAATATTTAGATCTAGGACTTAATGTGAATAAAAATAATTTCGAAAGCTTGTTTGAATTATGCTTAAAAATGAATGATAATAGTTGTCAACCCGCCTTTTGGCAAGGCTGTAGGCAGGCGGATTTAACTAAGTCGATTTCACGATTATCGAGGCAGGAACACGATGGATTCGGTTTAAAAGGATGAAGTTCACCTGGATATGTCGTTCGGTCGAGAAATGGAGAAGTTGCACGGCTCGGTCTGGATGCTCTGGATCGCTCGGCATTGAGGTGACAACAAGGTGGCTCGGCATTGGACATCGCTCGGCATCGAGACTCGCTCGGCATCGGACATCGCTCGGCATCGGACCTCGTTCGGCATTTGTGGTTCGGCCTGGGAGTCACGGGTCATTCGGCATTGGTGGATCGGCATAGGCCGGTCGGCCTTGGTGGGTCGGCATGGGCCGTTCGGCCTTGATAGGTTGGTCATCTGGATTCGGTTGACTGGTTTGAACTCAAGAATGAGGAAGTGGGTTCGGCATTGGGCTACTCCGAGTCTTAGCACGAGTTACTTCGAGTCTCTCCCGGGATAAAACTGGGTCGGCTTGCTTAGATTTTAGGTTCGGTCACAATGATGATTCTGGTTCGGCAATGGCCCTGATGGGTCCGGATTGCTCAGGAGGTCCAACTACCTGGATTTGCCTATAAATACAGCATGTGGGGGTTCAGAAAAGGGATCTTCTTTCTGCTCTCTGGCTTTCTCTTTTCTAAGGCTACTCTGCCATTTTTGTAACTGTAATCGATTATTACAGCAATAAAAAGGAAACTTCTAAGTGGACGTAGGCTAGAGTTAGCCGAACAACTATAAAATCTGTTGTCCTTTACTACTTTCATTTTAATTTTTACCATTCTTCATATTATTACTCTCTACATACATTCTATCTGTTATCGGTAACTGTTAGTTGGTGCTTTCCTTTGGATTTGGGTGTTAGTGACCAATTTTGGCGCTAACAATAGTAAACTTTAATTCAGAATTAAAAGTGATTAAATTCGTTTTAATAATAATTCATTTTAATTAACGTATGAAATTATCATTTTGGGACACTGTCTTGGATTTTGAAAAAACCAATGTCATTGGATCTAGAATAATGAATTGTTATACGCCGATGAGTTTCGTTGCGATCAGACGTAGCGTATGGTCGTACGAGCTCGAAACGCATGGCGATTAATTTTAGAGAATTAAAATAATATAATTTGATCATGAAAGCTAACTTCTGTATATGATGAAGTTAGGTTCTGAAACTAGTTTCATTGAGTTCGGAATATGAATAATTAGTTTTTGTTATCATTCCGCTGTAAGATTATGATGCTTTTGTTCTCCTATTTCTTGTTCGTTTTCTTTTCTTACTTTTCTTTTAGCCTAACGTTCAACATTTTCAGCACTTCGGTGATCAATACGTGAATATTTTGGATGTATTAGTGTCTACATTCGGGGATCGAAAAGGCGATAGTTACATCGCATGTAAGAACAATAAGATCCGACAATCCGACCTTATATCTAGATGTTGTATTCTTTCAAACTATAGAGTGTGAATCGAAACAAAAAACATGTAACATTTCTTTCTATATCTATATTCAATGCTGTTTTTTTTTTCAACAAATGTCTTCTTAAATTTTATTTCAATTCTAATTTTTTTTTTCAACATTTTATTATTCGATATTTAAGTAGAACTAACGAAAAACATCATTAATTAGTTTTTAAATTGTGTAATCGAATTATCGATTTTCCGCTGTTATACTAGTTTAATTGAATTACCGGCACATCAAACATACTTAAAACCCATTCTAACTGTACACAATGATACAGATTTGAAAATAAATTGATATAATTAGATTTATTTCTTTTCAAATGTATTAAGTGGTGTACACTGTACACCTTCCAAAATTTAGTTTCATCAAATACCGCTACTTGAGTTTGAAAATTACGTTCTTTTTGTTTAATTTTTTCAAAAATTTTATTTGTGCTATTTTGCCGTTATTTTCAAGATTTATTTTTGAAAATTTACCTCTTTTACTGCAATATTTACCATTTTAATTGCAATTATTTAAAAAAATATTAATTATTTATCAGAAGTTGCTTATATTTTATGTCGTGCAGATGGAAAAACAAAATAATCTAAAACGTGTTTGGTAGAATCCACTTTTGAAGCACCTCATCTATTTTGAAACACAAGGAGTGTTTTAAAAATCCACACAATAAATTCTCTTGGAGTTCATCACGTATGACGTTAGGTAGGATCCAAAGGGCCAAATGGTGCCATTTATTAAAGCATGTTTAGTCACATCCACTGTTGTAACCAAATAGCACGTTACCAATTTACAGATTACCCGTTCAAATTTCATACGTAAATTCATATTCAAATTAGTAATAGTTAGATCAAATTAATTTGGTGTGCTAACATTGACACCTCAATTTTCTTTTCTGGCCACTTACAGTAAAGATTATCCTATAATAACGAGCTCTTCTCTTTCTAACACCACCTTTTTTACTTTAAATCTACAAGCACCCCGACAACATCACAAAAATACATACTTTCCCTCTTCTCCTTCAACATCCTTCAAAATTATATTTCTATTTTTTTTTTGGATTCTCACTTGAGAAGTATAATATTGTAAAACAATATTTATAACTTTCATTTGAAAATTATATTTACATCACAATAAACAAGGCATCAGTACTGAAGTTCTGCATGTATCATGAATGGAGTTGGATCAGATTATGTGTAATGTATAATTCGAAGTTTCAATTTACAAAAAAAAAAGCTTTTCTCTGTTCGACTACCAGCTGCCGTTCACAATGACTGGTGGTCCGTTGTTACTGGCCGTTTGAAGTTTCAATTTATAAATAAAGAACGTTTTTCTTTGATCGGCTAGCAGCCGCCGTTTACAATAAATGATGGTCGATTATTATTGGCCGGCCAAAATTTCAACGACAAAAAATTGATGTTTTTCTCTGTTCGACCACCATCTGCCGTTTACTTGTGGTAATGGCTGGTCGTTAACAACTGAGTGAATAAATGTAATGCGGTGGTCAGAAGCACACACAAAATAATCGTTTCTATTAAAATTATAACGGTGGCCAAAAGAGGAAACTGGGATACCAATAGCAGCACACTTAATTTGCACTATTAACACTAGTGTAGCTGGAGGAGAAATGTGATAAAAGAATTTAAAAAGTTCAACGCATTATCTGTTTTCTATTTAAATTATTTATGAATAAAATTGATTGTGAGTAATTTATTCTTTTCCATTTGTAAAGCCATTTTATCAATCCTTAGTGCACAGCACTGTGAACCGTTTGAGTGTAAATTTTGAAAAAACAGTTCATTTGGTCTGTTAACCTATGATCTCCGTGGTTAATTACAAAGTGATTTTAAATTGAAACAAAGAATTAGAACAGAAAATCAATACTTATGACCATCATGAAGCATGTACATACCAAAAGTGAAGGGTCTGTTTGATTTAATTTTAAATTTTGTGTTTTACATTTTCAAAATTCAATAAATAAAATGAAAAGAGTGGAAGAATATATTGAATATTTTTAGTCATTACAACGATGATGGAGGAATAACTGAGAGAATGAAGCAACGACTGAGGACGGCGAAGGGGACGTAGAGACGGTGGAGGAATGATTTGTTTTCTGTGCTTTTGTTATCTTTTACAAAACAGGAAAACAAAATAAATTTGTTTTACATTTCGTAGTTTAATTTAATTTTTCTAATTGGTTGTTTTAGTTTAGATGAAAACTCAAAAATAAAATCACAATCCAAACGGGGCTAATATCGCTATCAAGATTACATTTTTGAATAAACAAAATTTTTTTAGGAAGATTCCACTGAAGAAAAAAAAATTGTTACGTGAGCTCCACCTAAGTAAAGCAATTTAAAATTTTATCCAATATGCGAAGCAAAATTTGACAACAACCAATCGATAAATGGAAAATATAAAATGATGATTCATTGAAAACCATTTTGGTAATTTGTTACCAAAAAACTAACAGTATTTACGGTTTTTTTTTTCTTTCTGTCAAGGACAAGCCCGACCCAAAGGTAAGACAAATGACACCTTCGTCTAAAGCAACACTACCGGAGATGAAGGCAATAAAATGTCCCAGAAGCTTTTAAAAACATTGAAGTAGTACTGTAGCAGTGAAAAAAATCACACAAAATAATTTGTGGGTGCTCTTGTTTAAGTTCTAACTTATATCTGTAACAGCCAAGTTCAAATCCTAGAACCCAAATTTTTGTCTAGACCAACCACTTTTTTTTTTTTTTACATAACAGTTTTTCAAAAAATACAAACATAAATATCCATATACAGTTTTGGAGTCACTTTAACAGTAAAAAAAAAACAAAGGAAGGAAACAAAAAATCTAGTAAGCAAATAAAGATTCAAAAGCATGTTGAGGAATAAAAGAACATGTAAAACGTTTCAAAATCAGAATGCATATTCAGTATGATTATCGCTTACTGAACAGAGTCGTGACAGCAAAAAGCGTCGCAATCCGGTACACAGAGGAATTTTCACGGGCGAGGAGGGATGATTCCAGGTCCTGATCACGAGCAGGCGCCATTCGATGAATAAAGCGACGAAATATGGAGTATGAAGGGTGACTGATATGAAACCCACTTGCTTTTGTATATAAGTATGGAGGTTTCAATAGCAACGGCAAAGGCAAAATGTAGAGTTTTGCACGCTACTGGTTGCTTGGGTCTTTCTTTTTGATTTGGATGGTGCTTGCTTCAAACAAAGAATTCACGCTTCGTTACTCATTTACGTTGAAAAAAGCAAAAAATATATATGTTTATTGTTTTGTCATACTTGTACTCCAAAGTTAAGTTAAAAATAGCATTCTGTCACCTCATGCTGTCCAGAGCAAGGCTCATCAGAAATCCGAATCACTATTTACTAAAAGTTTCTTATGTTGATATATATATTCATTGTTCTACCTCTATCTAAATTTATAGCCTCCCAGACTAGGTCGTTCTTTTTACGATGTTTCGTTGCTGTGTCGAAATCTTGCAAGACAGTCTCTGATGCAGCGCCGCCTTCAGGATAAAACAGCCGTAAATTAATATCAACAGACTCTTGCACGAAGACTGATGAGCCGATAGCACTCAAAAAACTATTGCTCGGATCTAAGAAAGTTTTAGGCAGAAGAAGAAGAGAACTTGGGGTTTTAACTTATAAAAACTTTGTCAAATAGTTGAGTTTATATAGGGAAACATCTGAGTAAAAAACGTGACCGAGTCATGAGAAAATACGGGATCTGAGTTTACTGGGTCTTATTACCAAGTTAAAGTCGGTTTAAAAATATACTGTCAAAAAATAAGGAACTCTACAGCACAATAGCCAAGCCAAGCCCGGGTCGGATCGGGTCGAGTAGGTCGGCGTGTGTGCGCATGTATGATAACCATCATGCTCTCCCTCCTCAACACAAGAGAAAACATTGGGTGTACAAATGATCCATCATTTCTCTTGTGAATCCTACATTTAAATATGATCACTATATAGTTTCCCACAATGTAGGACTATTCAATAAGAAAGGTATTCTATACTCCTTCCAATATTTTTAACAGTTCATTTTAAAATCAAAATTTTCCAACTATCCCCCACATGAATGTTTAAAAATATTTCTACAGCTTCGCGGACTAGGTCGCTTTCTTTAAAACGTTTCGCCGTTGTACCGAAATCGCGCAAGACAGTCTTTGACACAGCGCAGCCTCCATGATAACTATTGCTCGGATCTAAGAAAGTTTTAGGCAGAAGAAGAGAACTCGGGGTTTTAACTTGTAAAAATTTTGTCAAATAGCTTGGTTTACATAGGGAAACATCTGAGTAAAAAAGGGGTCGAGTCATGAGAAAATATGGGATCTGAGTTTACTGGGTCATATTACTAAATCAAAGTCGGTTTAAAATACTGCCAAAAAATAAGGTGCTTTACATCGCAATAGCTAAGCCAAGCCAGTCCTCGGTCGGGTTGGGTCGGTCGGCGCGCGCGCACGTGTATAATAGCCAGCACGCTCTCCTTACTGAACACAAGAGAAAAAATTGGGTGCCCAAAGGGCTCATCCTTTCTCTTGTGAATCCTATATTTAAATATGACCACTCTATAGTTACCCATAATGTAGGACTATTCAATAAGAGGGGTATTCTATACTCCTTCTAATATTTTTAACAATTCATTTTAAAATCAAAATTTTCCAACTATCCCCACATGAATGTTTAAAAATATTTTTCTTATGCAATTTCTGATTTTATAAGATTGCGAATAAACAAAGGTATCTTTCGATTTGAACCTTTGCATAGTTAGTTAGATCTAGATTATACTAGAGTGACTCGTAGTCTTGAACTCTATCTCTGACATCAAACCATGCATAACCTTTCTAGGGTGCAGTCTATAGCCGGTGCTTTAAAAGTCATGCACATATATCCCAGTTTAGTGAATGCTCTATGAATTTTGCCCAAAATTCAGTAGGAAACGGCCACATTTCCACATTCACATAAGTGAATATATCAAGAGTGCTCATATAGCTAGGTACTCCACTTCACATAGAGTGTAGATTTCATTAAGAGTTAAACCCATCCTTCTATTGCTTTAGGACTACATGCTTCTAACTAATGAAACTAGCATGTTCAATCAACGTCACTTCATAACTTGTTATTACTTATGGAACCTAGTTATTGTGATCTCTAGTCATTAGGTTGGGTTACCATTATGAACGACTTCTCATTCTTTGAGTTGTCATCCTAAGCGCAATAGCCTCATTCTTTTAGATATAGAAAAGACTCTCTCTCTGGCCAATCCTTTCGTCAAAAAATCCTCATGTTCTCATTAGTGCGTACATAATCCATTCTTACAGATCCTGAAGAGAAATACTCTCTTACGGTATTGTGCTTACGATGAATTTGTGGTCTCTTACCGTTGTAATAACAGTTCTCAACTTTTGCAATAGTCGCGGTACTATCGCAATGAATCAACACAACTGGTATCAGTTTTTCCCATAAGGGGATCTGAGCTAGAAGATTTCTTAAGTAATCCGCTTCTTCACTAACAGTAGCTAGTGCTATCATTTCTAACTCCATAGTGGATTGTGCTAAAATAGTCAGTTTCTTAGATTTTCAAGAAACAACTCCTCCAGTAATACTGAAAACATATCCACTAGTGGCTTTGGGATCGCTTGATAACGTATTCCAATCTGCATCGATATATCCTTCAAGGACGGCAGGAAACTTTTGATAGTGTAATACAAGGTTCATAGTTCTTTTAAGGTATCTCATGACCCTTTCAATAGTGTGCCAATTCTCTATACTATGTCTGCTAGTAAACTGCACAATAATCCTACGACATAGGCAATGTCGGGTCTAGTACAATCAGTGGCATACCGAAGACTGCCAGTGATGCTCGCATATTCAAACTGTCTTACACCTTCACCACTATTCTTAAATAGTTTTACACTTGGATCATATGGTGTACTAGCAGATTTACATTCAAAGTAATTATATTTCTTAAATATCTTCTCAATATAATGAGATTGATCCAAAGAAATTCCTTTTTCAAACTTAGTAATCTTAATACTAAGAATTGCACTCGGTTCACCAAGGTCTTTTATATCAAAATTGGCACATAGTATGGACTTAACATAATTCACAGCATGAATATTTGAACCAAAAATAAGTAAATCATCTACATATAAACATATGATAGTGCAAATGTTATTCTCGGATTTACAATAAATACACTTTCACTTTCTTTCACTTTAAAACCATGTGAAATAACTAGATTGTCAAACTTTTCAGGCCATTGTTTATGTGCATGTTTAAGACCATATAGAGATTTATCTAATTTACAAACTTTATGCTCTTGACCAGGTATAACAAAACCTTCAGGTTGGTCCGTATAAATCTCTTCTTCTAATTCACCATTCAAAAAAGCGGTTTTTACATTCATTTGGTGAATTAGTAGATCATAAAGTGAAGCAAGAGAAATTAATACTCGTATCGATGTTATTCTTGTAACAGGTGAAAAAGTATCAAAAAAGTCAATGTTTTTTCTTTGTCTAAATCCTTTAACTACAAGACAAGCCTTATATTTATCAATTGTGCCGTTAGGTTTCAACTTCTTTTTAAGTATCCACTTACAATCTATAGTTTAAGAACCTAGAGGTAAGTCAACAAGATGTCAAGTTTTATTAGATTCAAGAGATTTCATTTCATCATCTATAGCTTCTTGCCAGAGGTCTGAATCTAAAGAAGACGGAGCTTTTTTTAGATTAGTAGGGTCCTCTTCTAGTGCATAAGCATAATATTCTGGACCATAATCTTTAGTTATCTTAGCTCTTTTACTTATTCTAGGTTCAGATTCAATTTCCGCATTATGTTCATTATTTCTGAATATTGGATTATTAATGGTTGATATGCTCCCCTATTCCTAAGTTTAAATGGAAATTTATTTTCAAAGAAATCATCATCATTTGACTCAATAATAACCCGAGCATTCAATCAAAAAATCTATATGCTTTACTGTTAATGGAATAACCAATGAAAACACATTCATATACTCGACTTGCTAATTTAATTCTTTTAGGGTCAGGAATACGAACATATGCTAAGCAATCCCAAGTTTTAAAATAAGACAAGTTGGGTTTATGATTTTTAAAAATCTCAAAAGGTGAAATTTTGCTCTTATATTTAGAAATTCTGTTTAAAACGTAACAAACAGCTAACAAAATTCCCCCCACTAGTGTGATGCTGCACCCAAATGTAATAAAACATCTACAACTAATTCATTAAGAGTCCTATTTTTTCTTTCAGCTTTACCGCTCATTTCAGGCGGATAAGGTGCAGTTCTCTCATGTATTATGCCATGTTGATTATAAAATTCAATGAATAGGCTAGATTCATATTATGTTCCTCTATCACTTCGAAATCTCTTAATTTTCTTATTAAATTGGTTTTCAATTTCAATGACAAATAACTTAAACATATCTAGCGCATCCCTTTTATTTTCATGAGATAAACATAAGTGAAATTAGAGCAATCATCAATAAAAGTAATAAAGTAGCGTTTACCATCTCTAGTTAGAGTGCCATCAAGTTCACATATATCAGAATATATTAAATCTAAAGGTTCCGACTCTCTAAACATAGATTTATGTGGGGTCTTTGTAATTTTATTTTGGTTACAATATTCACATTTTTCTTAATCACTTATGGATACTTTAGGGATTAAGCCTAAGTTACTCATGTTATGAATCAGTCGCTTATTAACATGACCAAGTCTAGCATGCCAAATATTTAAATCACAGAGCATATAAGCAGAACTATTAACTTTATTCAAATCAACATTTAACCTAAACATCCCATCTACAACATATCTTTTACCAACAAAAACACCATTTCTAGTGATGGTGTACAAGTCAGATCCAATAGTTTGAGTAAAACTAGCTTTATTTAACAGAAAATTAAGTCCTAAATTTTTCCTCATCTCTGGAGTGTGCATCACATCTTTCAGCAACAAGTTTTTTCCAGAGGTAAACTTTAACTCCACAGTTTCAAATCTAACAACAGTAGTGGTGTGAGAATCTCCCAACATCACTTTCATGTCATTAGCAACATTATATGTTTTATACATTTCACGATCATAGCAGACATGGCGATAAGCACCAGTGTCTATCCACCACCCTTCTGATCCACCAATTAAATTGATCTCAGTAAGCATAGCCATAAGGTTTTCTTTGGACAAGTTAGCCTGAGGTGTAGGATTTGGCCTGTTCCGACACTTTCGTGTCATATGGCCTGGTTTACCATATTTTAACATAAGAACAACTGCCCAATACCATTCTTTAGGGGGGCGCATTTTGCTGTTTGTTCTTAGGCTGATTCTGATTTTAGAAATTTTTCGTATTTGGCTTCAGTCCTGCGTTTGTGGATTTCTTAGTGTTGTTACTAGATACAACAAGCACCTCTTCATTATGGTCATGTTTTCTGGTCTTCTCTTCAATACGAAGACGAGTAATCAAACTTTCCAAGGAAAACTCCTTAGTCTTATGCCTGAGAATATTTTTAAAGTCTTTCCAACTAGGGGGTAATTTATTAATGAAGATAGCAACCTGGAATTGTTCATCTAAAGCCATACCTTCGGAGATGATCTCATTTGCAATTTTCTGAAGCTCGTACGACTGCGCCTCCACAGACTTGTCGTTTGTCATCTGAAACTTCAAATAGCGACTGACAACATACTTTTTTGCTCTAGCTTCTTTGGTATCATATTTCTTTTGCAGCGGATCCCAAATCTTTTTTGCTAACTTGTCGGAGTTGTATTAATCGTACAGATCATCGCCAAATCCATTGAGGATGAAATTCTTGCATAGATGATCTTGTTCCATCCAGATATGCAGCTCTTTTGATTTTTCTATCCATGCTCACATTTTCTCTGTCTTAGTTTCGTTGGGTTTGTCTGGCAGCTATGGTTTGTCTGTTGTCAATACATCGACCACCTTCCGCGTAGTAAAAAAGAACTCCATCTTTTGGCTTCATCATTTGAAATGCAGGCCCTCGAATCTGAATGGCATGGCAGATACAATCGGAACCTGAAATATTGACTTTGGGCCAACTGAGTCGTCAACGATCGAAGCCATAACGTCTTAAAATTATTGTACCTCAATCTGAATTTGTAGCGTATTTATGGCTGAGTTGTGGGCTAGATCACTCTTTTTAAGACGTTTCGCCACTGTGCTGAAATCGTGCAAGGTAGTTTCTGATACAGCGCCGCCTCTAGGATAAAACAACCCTAAGTTAATATCAATAGCCTCTTGCATAAAGATTGGTGAGCTGATAGCACCCAAAAAACTATTGCTCGGATCTAAGAAAGTTTTAGGCAAAAGAAGAAGAGAACTCGGGTTTTTAACTTATAAATTTTTTGTCAAATAGCTTGGTTTATATAGGGAAAAATCTGAGTGAAAATGGGGCTGAGTCATGAGAAAATACCGGATCTGAGTTTACTGGGTCTTATTACCTGTGACACCCCACTCCGAGACCCACATTAACAAAGAGTATTACTGGATAATACTGTCTGCTAATGCAGAGAATAGGGCTGGTTAGGAGCGACCATCTATAGTCTTGTCTTAAATATCTATTGAATACGTCGATTAGTGCTCTATTTTTTTTTCTCAACTGGATCGACATATCCAATAAACGCTTAATACAAAACTACAGGTGGCTATAGGATCTATCAAAACAAAATACAACAACTCAAATGCATAACACATCACAGAACAACAAACAGATAGTCAAAGTCCATTTAAAAATATACTGGCAAAAAATTAAGAGCTCTACATCACATTAGTCAAGCCAAGCCCAGATCGGGTCGGATTGGGTCGGTCGGCGCGCGCGCGCATGTGGTAGCCAGCATGCACTCCCTTCTCAACACAAGAGAAAACATTGGGTACCGAAAAAGCCCATCGTTTCTCTTGTGAATCATATATTTAAATAGGACCACTCTATAGTTCCTCATAATGCAGGACTATTTAAAATAGGGGTATTCTATACTCCTTCCAATATTTTTAACAATTCATTTTAAAATCAAAATTTTCCAACTTTAATATTATATAATAATAATGTATTTTTTGTTCTTATATGCCTCAAATTTCTCCATTGGCCCATAATAATAACTGCCAAACCAAAGGTTTATATAACAACCTAAAATTTTCATTTGGTAGTAAATTGTAATTAATCATTTAATTGAAGATTAAGCAAACTAATGATTTGGAAGGAGAACTTGTAAAGATAAATGAATATGGACTCGGTTCGAGATATCATTTACATATGAAAAACATATAAATTTTATTAAAATCAGATTAAATGTGTAAAATGAAACGGTCAAAGACCACTAGGTCAAGTGGGAAGATCTCTATATTGTGTTTTAGAGATGTATTCGATCCCCCGATACATCAAACGAGTATTCTTCTTAAAATCAAGTATCACTCCTACTATCAAAAAAATGTGTAAAACAAAAAGGTAAGATAGGTTAGGACATAATTATAACAACCCGTCATCTACAAAGCCTCGATTCACGCATAAAGGGCGCTGACATCGCAAACCTCGTAGACGTGGATCGTTTTTATGTAAAACAAATTACGAAGATATCTATAATATTCTACATTTCCTGAAACCCATAGTGGAAGGAATAAAATATAATAGTAATTAGTAATACAATCCCAAACAAATATGATAAACCTCACTTACCGATTTGTTGTGCATCTTCTCCAATTTGATATAGATTCTCCTTCTCCTTTGCTGTTCAGAAATCTTATGCCTTCAAATGCCAAATTTCTTAACAGTTTTGATTTATTTGTGTAGCTCTCTTTGAGATGATCGATTCCACATATACACACACACACACGTTTAATTTGGATTTGATTTGATTGATTAGATATTGATTTAATGATAACGGTTTTATATGTGGAGGCAAGATTATTATAGCAAAAGGAACGATTACGGTTTTAATTTAATTATTTAATTTCATAAAATTATGGAGTGTTACATTCTCCCCTCCCCCATAAAATAATTTCATCCTGCAATTCACCGAGATAGTCAATGCACCTTGCATTGGAGAGTAAAAACATACAAAACAAACATAGCTACATCTATAATACAATACAAGCAAAAACACAACCAAGAGTATAATATACATATGATATATAAAATATGATGATATGATATGATATGATATGAGATGAGTGCAAATGCAACTAAATTATCCTCCAATATGAATGCAACTACAGTACAACCAATATGTATGCAAACATCCTAATATATGCAAATATATATAGTTCTATATGCATCCATATGCAACATCTATGTCAAAGTGCAAGTAAACAACCACGTCCATAAACACAATTAGTAAACACATATATTAAGAAATAACACATATAAAATTATCTAACAAAGTTTGAACACCTAAATATAGGTTTCTATACTAGGTTGGAATGTATATACATACAAGCCAACACGGTAAAAACTAAACTACTATAACTCAAACAAAGCAACCATAGCAACCAAAACATGTCATAAGGAACTGCATATAACCAATCCAAACATCCATACATCCATACCTACGTCAACTAGCTAGATAAAGCAACCATGCAAACAACAATGACCTAAGGAGGAAACCGACTAAAGGAACTTATTGGAAGAGAGCTCGTGATGGGGAAATTCGAATAACCTCATCGATCATGCATATTCCCATCCAAACCTTTTCTTCACCATACTTAGACCAACTTCCTTTCCACATTTTCATATCGTGTCACATCAAGTCTGTGAATACGCATATGGGGTATTCTAGACTCTGTCTCTACATTCACCTCATAAGCCAACTTGTCTCTACCATAACCGCTAAACCATCAACGTATATTCGCGGATGGGATAAACATAAAACGTGAGACCACCCAACAAATTTTCAAGAAGCCACTTAAATGTGTTGACTTCTTTACTCTCTATAAAATGGGAAAGGCCCAACAACTTATGGTGCAAGCTTTTCCATATAACATATCTCAATAGCGAGTCCTTCACCTACCTAACTACCCACTGCAAACTCTCTATGCATGCATATCCTATGCGGTTTCCATCCTTTAGCGTATCATTAAGGTGCCTCTAAACATATAACATCCAAATATAACTTTGATTTAAATAGATTGCATTACTGGCATATCTCTATCGTCAAACGTGCTCCACCACTTGCTTCTTTGTCCTTGGCCAATTAAAACCCTCTTCATATCCTTTGACCTATCTCACTAAACTCCTTCTTTAAGTCCATAGGCACAACAACATAATAACGAATGGTGTCTCTCCTTTAATGGACTAACATTTAGGATACTTAGTTGAACCCCATACTCTATCACGGGTTAATTCATATATATTACAAGAGGATAATCCCTTATTTTCAGTAAACACAATATTATTATAACAAACTCCAATTCTATTAACATAAAAATAGTTCAAAAATCATTTTCTAGTTTAACAAATTCAATATTAACTACTAAAAATTAATTTTGAACTAACTTCGCTTATTTTTTTAAAATACCCATATTTCGCGTTTATAACCTTATTTCATATAAAACCAATTTATAATGCATATATACATATATATATATAAGTATACACATCATTTTATTTATTAATTAGTTAATTTCCAACACCTTTAAATAATATATCGTTTATATACATAAAAATATAATTTTAAAATTCAGTTTTTCTACTAACTATATTCATACCGGGTTTGAAAATATTTTCCAAAATCTTTAAATCATTTATTAATGCATATTTTCAAAATTTTATATCACATATCATTCAATTTCCATTCAAAAATACATACATACTATAATTGAAAAATTCATATTTAAAATAATAATTGTAAATTTCTATTATATTAATTTAGACACTTATCCATATGTTAGTTAATTAATATGAGGATTAACTAATATTGAGAAAGTGATGTGTTTGATGGTTAATTATGAATTTGATTTACATATATGCTAACATATGTAAATACCAGTTTTGTGACTTAAAAAGTGTAACGACCCATGAATTTATCACTTTGGAAAATAATATTTAATTTAAAACTATTCAAATATAAGGTTTTATAACACAAATTATATTGTTTTGAATAATGATTAATAATGGTAGTCTTATTTTGAATAAGTAATTGCAAAAATATAGTCTTTGGAAAAATATCGATAAAGTGATCGAAAATCATTTTACCTATAAACTGCGTTTTAACCATCAGAAATCGCAAATGAGTCTGCACAAATACACTTATTTATCCATATAAGTAAGAATATGTAATAAAATTATTTATTTTATTTTTGAAAATAAAATGTTTCTATGACATCATCAATGATATCATCATTTTCAAATAATCGATTTTTGAATTTAAATTGAGTTTAAATGATTTAATAATTATTTTAAAATCAAATGAGGCCCTTTGGATTATTAAATAATAATAAAAATATTATTTTCATTACCAATATATATAGTTTAACTAAGATGAAAATATGACCGAAAATCGACATTGGAATTTGTGACGATTTGACGTAGAGAAGTTGTGAAACGCTGTAGGTTATATGTGACATACATATACACATCCATGAACATATGAAAACACTTAAGAATTACCATTTACATTTCATATTTACTAATGGTAAAATAATATAAACATCATGATATTTATTTACAATTATCATGATATTTCCCAACCAAAACAAACAAAACTCTCCATCACTTGTACGCCATGGGTAGCACATGGGTATGGCAAATGGGGGGTATGGTTCGACCGTGAGGATGATGGAGGAGGATGATGCAATGGTGATGTGTGGCAAAAGAAATATCATGAAATTTTTCTCACATTTTTTCCTATAAATACAAGCCATCCATCCTCACTTTCATTCACACTCTCTTCTCTTCATTTCTTAAGCCTTTTCATGTTCTTCCTCCTCTACATTATGGCTTCCATAGCCTCTTCAGAAAATTCAAAAATAGCGTCGAAGTTCTATTAAAATAAGTCGTAAATTATAGAGAGATATACCACTTCGAATCGAGTTAGTGATCTTTTCCTTCTTCTCCTACTAGGGGTGTACCCATCTAAGCATCCCACCACCCTTGCAAGCCCAAGGTCGAACCCCTATGAGCTTGGTGTAAAATTCGTAAGCTCCGGTTTTGGAATTACGGAGCTATAGTTGATTGAAAGTTAGATCAAAAGGATATCAAGTGAGAAACTCTACTTATTTTTATTATAAATTATATGGTGATATGATATACTTGTTTTCTATAGTTGCTTATCATATTTGGATGGGATGATATGTTTGTTTGATTGTGGAAATAATTCACGCTAAATACACGTCAAATTTACACAAAGGAAATCACTTCCTATATGAATTATAAAAGTGTTACAACATAGTTAAACCTCTTTAAAATGATTTAAAATGGTTTATAAATGTTTTATAAATATTAAAATTCAATTCAAAAAAGTTTTGACAAGATATGAAATTGGAGTCAAAGGCGCATCACGTAACGGCAGTTCGCGATTTCGTGCCATAAAAGTTAAATCAATGTGTAAAGGGAATATAGCTCGGAATGATTCGAAATTAGAATTTTTCGAACTCTTATGACTATGGTATTCAACTATAGAGGAAAAATTAAGATTTCATTAAGTAAAATTTTAGATGCGTTCAAACCAACTTTTCAAAAACACGGCGCTTTGCCAGTTCGGAAACCAAAATGGCAAAATCTTTAAAATGAATATTTTTAAATCTTTAAAAATGTGAAATAAATGTTTTAAAATGGATTTGAGTTATAAAAATGGATATATGTGGAATGAAGTTAATGTTTTGATCAAAGAAGCTTTTAAAAAAACACTTTCTGTAGCACTTTTTGGTAACTATGAAATTAAGATTTAAACTTGGGATTGTCTTCCCAAATCTTTTGCAAATGTTTTTCAAATAAAAAATCAATTATTTTAAAGAGTTTAAAGTTGATCAAATAACTTGACCTCCCTATGAGTGAGAGAGAGATAATCTCTAGGCTTGAATTTGGGAAACCAGTTGCTTGCTCTCCCTAGCTATCCGGACCTGGCCCGACGGAGGGGATGGTAAAATTGATTTACCCGGCCACATTTTCCTAAGATAAAAAGAGATTTGGAGATTTCCAAAAGTTAAACGAGATTTTAAATAATAAGATTTTGGTGATATATTAAACATATTGGTTAAACTCTATATTAAATTCCAAGGAGGGAACTCATACTATCCGTATGAATTTAAAAGGCGATTTCACTGTTATTCGACGAATAGTACAGGTTGAATACGGAAATTAGTATTGAGTATAATTAATATAATTCCTATGGATCCTATTTACTCAATACTAATTGGTTTGGAATTTACCATCTTAGATAACATGGTTTTAACCCATTTAAAAGATATGTTTTGAAATATGAAACCTCTATTAAAATTGTATTAAATTATGGAAACATTTTCCGATGTAATTAATGAGAAATGGTTTGGTGATTCCAAAGTTAGAAAGAGTTTCAATGATTCCGTATATACTGAAAAATGAATGGTTTAAAGATGTATATCTCTAGAAGATATATTATCTGGATAAAAGATATTGATAAATTGAATAATAACCACTTGCATACTTAACATCTTTTATCGATAAATTGGTTCGACGGAACCAGGGTCGGATTCAGGTGATTCCTATCCGAAAAACCACTTTGAACCAATATACATTCGAAAGTGAAATATGTTGAAGACAATGATTTTGAAGACAAAGATCTTCATAATGTAGGGTTGCTTGCCACTAACCTTTAGGGTGATACCCTTATCATATATATGGTGGCAGTGGTTCCGTCAATTTAAAATCTTCGACGCAAGGACTACTCGCTACTAATCCTAAGGGTGATTCCCAAATAGGATGTAGTAGGAGAAGTGCCTTTGGTTTGTCCTGTTCTTGGACAACTTTTACGAATGAATGTCTGACATTGCATTTCTAAGAGCACGTACATTGATCTCTACAAACGTACATCTGTTGGTGGTGCAGGGGGCAACCCCTCCTATACTTAACACCCTTCTTTGAGACGTACGAGCTCAAAGGTTGTACTTTTGTGGAAATGTTACTCCAAATATTCACCTTTCAACTAAGTCGAGACCTCTTTAAGAAAAGAGCAAGAGAAAAAGAGTTCCATCCAAACCTTTCGAAGGAGTCGAAGGGTTGCTACCATCAAAATCTGAAAGCTTCAGGACCTTTTGAAGGTGTCGGAAGGTTTCTCCGATCAATATTCAGAGGGTTCTTACCTTTCGAAGAAGATGAAGGGTCGAAGCCACACCTGCTGAGGACAATGAAGAATAGCTCTTTGAACCTACGCCAAACCATTCGAAACCAATGGTTTTGCCTTCATTCAAACTGCTAGAAAGCATGTATTATCTTGAGTAACCCCTTTGAAAGCTATAGTAAGCCTTTTGAATCGGTTATCAAATCAGAAACAAGAACACAAGTGTAACCAACACCATCGAAACCAATGAGCAAAGGCTATCGACAGAGTCGGAAGCATTTACAGAACAACTCAAAGAAGAGGAGCACCACCATACCTTTCGATAAAGGCGACAACATGCTAAAGTCTCTCAGCAGCCACCTTCCGATCCAATCGAAAGCATTAGGGTCGAAAGGTGCTAACCCGCATCTATAAATAAGACCCAAGAGGTCACGTTTTGGGGGCCGATTCTTCTCATTCTCAACTTGTATACTCTTAAGTAAAGTGTTGTAACCCTAATTTGTAAATTGATTTGGGGATTGGAAGCAATAAAATCATCTCTTGCTTGCGAAAGGGAAGTTAGCAATTTACATATTATATTTCTATTCTAAAAACTTTTATCTGGTCTAATATTGTGTTTCAGGTGTCGCCTATGTCGATAGGACCCTCTCGACATAGTTGAAACCTCTTATAATCAAGTTTCTACAGATACCTACTCCGAGCTACTTTCCCACTGAACCTTTGCTTTCGACAAGAGTGAAACCAAACCACAACTCACTGAAACCTACAACCAACACAAGGAGCCTAGGGTTTAAGCTTTCGACAAGGTCGAAACCCATCTTAGATTCACTATAGCTTTAGATTATTAATCCAAACACAAGAAGGGCAAGTCCATGGCTTTCAACAAGGTCGAAACCCTATCTTTTGATCATTGATTTAAATCCAGGCTATTTAACAGCTTCAGGCCCCTAACTAAGTCGAAACCTACCAAGGTGAACCTAACTCAAGGTATCTCAACTAAATCGGAAGGAAGGCTTTTGAAGAAGGAAACACATTAACTCTACTGAGTTGAAAGGTCATTTAACACAAAAACCAACCCTTTCGACACAGTCGAAAGGTCGACCTGAGAAATTCTAGCTTATCAAATCCTATTCAAAGAGGAAATTCAAGAAGGATATATACCTCCCTTTCTACTCTACTTGCATAAAGGATAACCTCCAATCTTTAGCACATTTTTGGGGGTGTTGACAAGAAATCTTGTTAACATTTTTGACGCTAGAAGGAGGGCTCGAACCTCCGACTTGGATAAACCTGATAGAGTTAGGGGTATGCCCTAGGGGCAATTATGTAATTTGTTACATATATCTAACTCATTGAACAATCTTGTTCATAATAAAAGTGTTTCTTTCTATTATATACTTGATATAATATGGTTATATTAATAATTAATTGAATTAAAAGTACATTTAATAGAAAATTCATAAATGGCATATTTTGTGATAGTAGTTACAAATTGTTGTAACCGTGAGTAATTTATCACAATAAAAAAAATATACCATTTTAAATGTTCCTGGTCAAGATGCATCTAGACTAGATATCATTGTAACCGTTGAGACTAGAGTATATAACGCTCTCCAAATGTTGGGCAGTGTATTACTCATGACTATTGGGGGGCACCTAGAGATTACGTACTGATAGTTATTGGATAACTATGGAACGACTCACTCGATAGTTTTCTGTTGGTTAATATAAGGTCAAACAGAAAATATCGACGTGACTGATTTATGCAGTTCTCTCGACTTGAGAATACTGTGGATCTTCAATATGAAAGTTTCGCTTTGATTATAGTCAAATCATGGCATGGCGTTCCATCGAGTGACTATATATAGTTGGGTCGAGTGGAAGTATTGGAAGTGAAGCTTATGTCTTATCATGTAGGGTCCTTCTTATTGTAGACCAAGCGCCCTCATACATGGAAAAATTCATTTCAAAACAAGGTTGCCAATCTCGAAAATGCGTTTTAGGCCTCGACGTTGAACTACAACATTACTCTTTATTGGTGAACAACCACCTTTAGATTTGCCTCATCTCGATTTTCCTCCACCAAGTCGAGGGATACTAGAAGTAGCTTCTCATTCATCTTGGAGTCATAGTGCTTATGCCCGTGAGAATGGACTTCTATTTTGATTGGTATCATTGCCTTAGTTCCACGTGCTAGTTCGAATGAGGTATGCCAAGTTGTTGATTTTTGGGTTGTTCTATAAGCCCACAAAGCTAGTAGTATCGCATAAACCAAATTACCTTTTGCTCATTTCAATCATTTCTTAATGATTTATTTGATGATCTTATTTATTATCTCCACTCCTGCATTCATCTATGGATGTGCCACCACCGAGAAACTCTTCCTAACTCGATATTGAGTATAGAAATCGAAAAATTCTCCGTGAGTTGCATTATTCGTTATGATCTTCAATGGCACTCTGAATATACACAAAATGTTCTTAACTACAAAGTTGATCACTTTGTCGAAATAATTGTGATGGGTGGCTCCACTTCAACCCATTTTGAGAAATACTCCACTGCTATGTTGTATACATTACTCCTCCATGCACCAACTATAGCACTCCAATAATTTCATTTCCTTGAATTACAAATGGTCATCGGCTAACCATTTATGTATTATCTATATATGGGGATCTTGGTATCTTCGCTAAACTCTAGCACTTTTCACATTTCTTGAAAAATTTGATTGCGTATTAATTGATAGTTGGCTAGAAATATCTGTAGCAAAGTACCTTGTTTGCCAAATTCTATCCCCGGAGTGACCTCTATGGCTTCCTTGATGAACATCCTCAAGGATTTTCTTATCTTCATCCTTGTTGATACACCTTAGCAAGAGGGCTAAGAATCCTCTTCGAAAAAATACATCGTCTTGCATAATGTAATGAGGTACCTTATACAAGAGCTTTCACTTCTCGTTTCTATACTTCAAAGAGTCCCCTTCGTCAAATATTCCTTAAACGTAGTCATCACGACTCCTTCTCCTTGATATCCAATCTATAGTCAGTATCCATCTTATTGTTAAATGGTGTCTTCAATACCTTTACTGCAATGATTCCTACCAGTTGCGTATCTCTAAAGCTTGACAGTTATGCGAAAGAATCTACATTCTTATTTTCCACTCTAGGATATGCGTAATTGTGTGGTGCTCGATCTCGTCCAGTATTTCCAACACCATTGATAGGTAAGGGGCGAGTCATGCTCACTTAGCATAAAATTTCTTTTTAACTTGACAAACCACCAATTGGGATTCACTAAATATTTTAAGTGTCCATACTCCCAACTTGTTTGCTATCTCGATTCCCACTATTAATGCCTTGTATTCTGCTTCATTGTTGTTACTACAATTAAAGATGTTGAATATGTAAGAGAACATGTCGAAATTCAAGATGTCGAAAGCGGTAGAACATTCAAGAAGGGATATCGCACTTCAAACACTTTAAGAAGACGTCGAACTTCAACAAAGAGGAGATATCACATAAAAGCATTGAATCTCTAAGGATTTCGGACTACAAGAGTTATCAAACTTGAATAAAAGAAGGGGAGATGTTGAACCTCAACAACCTTGGAGGTTGTCAATCATATAAAAAGGAAAAGATATTGTATCCCAAAATAGCTCCTAAGGATATCGTGTATGAAACAAGCTCGAAGTGGATCAAATGACAACAGATGCCTAATGACTATGGTATAGAGGATATCGAACCTGAAGACAATCAAAGAGCTGCCAAATCACTACAATATGAAGTAGTGCAAAGAGAGATACCGCATTACTAAAAGATGTCAAATACTTAGATGTCAAGCCTTTATAATTATAACTATTGTAAAGCATAAACAAGCGGTAAAGGATGCTAAGCTTCTAAGAGTATGAGAAATATCAAATATCTACAGTTGTCAAAGATGCCGCATTTTGTCAATATCCAAAGAGATGTCGAATGACATTTATATAAAGAGAGGTATCGAGTTTCATTGGAACCAGGAAGGATGTCGGACATCAACAATATAGAGGGATGTCGAATATTGACAGTACAAAGAAGGATGTCGAAAGCCAGCGGTGTAAGTAAGGATGCCATATTTCACCAGTGTAACAAACAATGTCGTAAATCATCAATATGGAAAGGGAGTTGTAAATCCTTAATATGGCAAGGATGCCGTAAATCATCAGTGCGGTGGAATGTCGCATTTCAACAATGTACAAAGGGTTGTCGCATATTATCAATGTAATGAATGATGTCGAAAATTAAGGATACGAAGGTCACGTGGCGGCCATGCCGCCTACCTCCACCCCTATAAATACAGATCCAATGGCAATTTGGGAGGGTCGGTTCCTTCTCACCACTTTTCTTGCATTTTTCAAAATTGTAAACCCTAAATCAAATTGGGGATTTATAGTTCTTATTGTAATTTTGTGACTTTTAAACATAAGAACTTGTATAATCAACTTTGCATAACATACTACAAATGAATAAAGACATTTGACTAAAACTTGCTTTATGACATGCATATGACTCTTGTTAATATATATATTTAGTATGTACATGGCATCTTTTCTAATGGATCAAAATCATGAACAGGCATACTTCACCTTGGACTTATATACTCCTTGTGGGCTAACATATAGTTAACCAAGCTTATTACTAGCCAAGGCTAACTTGCTCAGCATATTTTAGGGTTAACAAAGAAATTTGTTAATATTTTGATGCTAGAAGGAGGGCCTGAACCTCTGCTCCCTACATATCTCATATTGGATTATCCTTGACCAGCATACATAGGGTATAGAGGATTACTCCAACCTGAATATTCCATACAGGAACTTCCCAAATTCTGCATAACCTTCCTTGGACAATATAATGACTATCTTGGAAAAAGGATCTTATGAACCTCAGGAAGTTTGGCTAATTTATCAAATCACTTCCGACCCTCGGTTTCATGAGGAACAAGTGTTAAGGATATTAGCACTACAAATCATGGAAGAAAAAAGACAACTGATTCCTTATAATCTCGATAAATGAAGCATAAATCCATTTCATATAGGCTCTATTCCTATCCATGGTTATCATCCTCTGCTTGGAAATGAAAGCACAAAAAGGATTATTTGTTCCTAAAATTGAGAAGGGCATACAATTCCAATCCAAAGGAACTATTTTTGAAAAAAAATTAACAAGAGACTTTGACAAATTTGCCCAAAGGTGGAAAGGAATAATTGGTCATCCTCCTGTACCAATCAAAGCTCAAGAATCTTTAAAGAGGAACTTACAGATGATGTTAATGTGTCAATCCAATGTTATAAGAAAATTAAGCGGGAGCAAAGAGCACAATGCCCTAGAAATTCTTGATCTTCAAGGATTCATTCACTTACTACTTTCTCATGAGAATATATGTCTTCTAGCTAAAGAGAGATTAAACTATTGGATTTCAAAGAAGAAGCAACCAGGAAATGAAAGGAATCTTAGAGGCGTTTATTGCCAATATCACCGAAGGAATGGACATGAAACTAATCAATGTCGTGCCCTAAAGGGAATGATTGAGAATTTCTTGGAAAAATAAGAGCTTCAAGAATTTATTAGCAAGATTTAAGCAAAAGGCAAATGTGTCTATAAAGAACAAGTAATCAATAAAGAAGAATGCTTAATAAAGTGGATTTATAAAATAAAGGAAAAAGCCTTTGATTCCACCAAGATAGCCTGGTCAAATCACCTCCTGGAGGAAGGTCAGAGTAAGCCTTTGGTCCCGCTTGTAAGGCCTTGCCAACGCACTACAAGCCTTTTGTCCTGCCTACATAGCTTGGTCGGAGTATAAGCCTTTGGTCCCGTCTTCATAGTCTAGCCAAAGCACCTCCTGGACGGAGGTCAGAGTAAGCCTTTGGTCTAGCCTAAGATGACCTGGCCCTACGTGGCCTGGCCAAAGCACCTCCTAGAGGGAGGATGGAGTAAGCCTTTGGTCCCGCCTAAGATGGCCTAGCCAAAGCACCGAACCAGCCTTTAGTTCCACCTATAAGGCCTGACTGGAGCACCTCCTAGAGAGAGTGTAGGTAAGACTTTGGTTTGGCTCAAGATAGCTAACCAAATGCACCGACCGAAACCTAAATCATCACCTAAGATGGAGATAAGGGGGTTCGATCAAAGCTCAGATCATTACTTAAAGATGGCAATAAATGAAATCTATCAAAGCCTAAATCACTACCAAAAGAGTAGTAAGGGGACAAAAAAATCAATCAAAAGCAAATCTAACTTTATCCTAAAGAATGGATCAAAAGTAATCTTCTAGAGGAAGAATAATTAACTGCGAGCTATTTTGCTCCACGGCAAAGTTAAAACAACCTTAAAAGGAAAGGTCAAAGGCTATCTATTCCGTAGAAGTGAGAATTTTAATGTTGGATAGTGACATCTGGGAAATTATGACTTATTACTCGATGTACTGAATTAACTCTTAACTCATGATTTCTAGATTGAAATTCGAATTATCAAATAACGGAAATCTCCATTAATAATCAGATGTCTATTCCACTTACCACATAAAGTTTTGGCCTTGTTAGTAAATGAATTTTTAATGGAATTTTGGGCATATTATTAGATAAATTTCTCATCTTCTTATTAAATGGTATTTTGGACTATTACCATGTGGTTTTCTGGTCTTCTATTCAGGTAATCGCCAAATGGTTTTCTGGTCTTCTATTCAAGTAATTTCTTGATGGTTTTTTGACTTCTATTCCAAAGTTATTGCCAAACAATTTTCTAGTCTCCTATTCAAATTATTGCCGGTTTCTGATTTTTTATCCAAATAATTTCTTGCCAGAAGATTTCTGGTCTTCAATTAAGATGAAATTATAATTACCAGACAAATTTTCAGATATCTACTCCTTCGAGACCAAAGCTTTAATAAAACTAAAAGACAAAGTTGTTAAAAGCTACATTTCTCAAAGTGGTAAATTAAATTCTCCTAAAATGAAGTTCAAATTTTCTAATAACGGGAATCTTTGTCATTAGACGGATTTCTAATTTCCTATTAAGAGAAGGAAGGGTTCTTCCGAACTTCTGATCAAATAATTTACTAATCTTTTTATCAAAATAGATTTTAGGTTTTAATGACAAGGTTTATATTAAGAAGACAAACCAATGCTCAATCAAAGCTACATATCATATTGCATCAAATTAAAGCTTTGGAAAACAAGTTGTATGTCTCAAACAATTCAACAAATTCAAAAAAAAGAATACAAAGTTCGTTCAAGGTGAAAATCAATCAGGTACAAATTTGTTTATTTTACATATTATGTACAAGAATTACAAGTACCAAGAAGGGGTAGCCAAAAGAGAAATCTGCCCAAAAAATCATAAGCGCTTCTTCATTAAGTGTCAAGTTTCTGCACCTTCTTTTTCAAATTTTTTGTGAGCGAAGAAGAATCAATAATGTGACAAATTGCCTCATCTAAAAGTTGTTTAAGCTTCTCCTCTTTCCTTATAATTATGTCAGCATCTTCAATTGACTCTACTTGAATTTTCAATGCGTTGAGCGCCTTGTTAGCTCCTTTTAAAGTCTGAACCTGGCTCTTTAATTTCTTAACCTATAGTTCAAGAATGTATTTTTCACGCTCAAGTTACTCCACCTGACCCTGATAGTTGTTAAGATATCGAGAAACATTGCCATCCCACTGCTTGTTCAAAAATTGAATGCATTCATATCTAGCAATTTCGCTACCGTCTAAACTCGAGGGTGGGTTCAACAAAGCAGAAATTTTTTCTTTGTCAATCAAATGAATAGGAGTAGGAAGGATGGATTCACCTCTGCTCATAATAAGTTCTAAGGATTGTCAGGATACATAGCTTTTCAACAAGTCTACTTCAAGATCCATTACCCAGTGTCATTGAAAATGTTTTCAAGATTTTGGAGAAAATAATAATAGTATTATTTGAAAGTAAATATTTGGGAAATTGGTTTATGAAATTGAGATCATGATACTTAGTATTATTATTCAAAGTATTTGATACTACTTTAAAAATGATTTTAGCTTAAATTTAAAAGGCATGACTTTGATGTATTGAACTCATTTCTATCGCTTGAAAGTAGTTCTATTGATGACTGCAGCATCATTGGCATTCATTTTTGGGTTTCTAAGTGTAGGATGCTACAAAGTTGTTTTGGTAAAACGCTTTTTGGTTTAATCCTGAAAGTATGGTTTGTTATATAAAAGGTAAGTATATATTATTTGAAAATGATTTGGAATAAAACTTGCGTGTTTAGTTCTAAATTTCTTCTTTAAAGAGATTGGAACATTTTCAAGTTAATTTATAGACGTACGTAGCCTATGCATTAGGATAGTATGGTAAGTGCATCATGTCATGATATGTTGTTTGGTAGTTATCGTTTGTTAAAATGAAACAGAATTTTCGACGATTTTGAATAGTCGGAAATCTTACTAATCGCTATAGAACCCGTAGTTGTGTTTTATGAAAATATAAAAGTTGACCTTTTGTAATTCTTGAACTGAGAAGGTAGCATGTTAAAACAAGTTATAAATTTGTTGAGCATACTTGTTAAGTAAAACAAAATGATGTTTTGTATGTGCACCTAGGATGTAATGGAGTATTATGCGAGTATGAACTTAATTTATAAAATATTGATAAACTTGAAGTTATGTTTTATGGAATGGTTCATAAAGATTTTAGTAAATTGGTATATGTAAGAAACCAATAAGATCAATACGTAATTAGTATGTAGATCGTTTTATTCGCATGACTCTTCTTGATCTAGGATTCGAGTACATGATTTTGAGGTGGCTTACATTGGTCCGAACAAGGATTTTTTCACTCAATTCTTAACAGCGAACACTTGACATGTATTCATGATACGATCCCGATGTTATCTATCGTAGTATATGGCTATTTAAGAAAAACAGAGGTTTCTAATCAAGGAACCAAATCGGAGTCCTCACTAGAGAGATCGAGTGATCTATACTAGTTTGGAAGTGAACTCTATGTGATCGAGCAAGTGATCGGATTTGATATTATGTACGGATGATTTATGTACATCGTATAGGCTTTAGTACATTTGCATGATATGTTATGTTGGATTTTGAAGTGTCTGGGGATTGACTCTTTTATTTGTTAGGAATTAGTGTGAATAATCATCCAAGCGATAACCTAAGGTTGTTAAGCGTAAGATATCTTTAGTAGATTGTTTATCGTCCTTGGATGATGGGAGAGTTTTGAACCCGATCAAACCGAGAGCTTTGTTTGCTAGTAATTGTGAATGCTATTGAGTATTGGCATATGCTTTTTCTTTAATAGGTTAGTAAAGGGCAGTGAAGCATGGATTCTCGGGATTGTACAAGGAAGTGGAGGATATTTTTAGGAAGACCTATCCAGAGTTGCTTATAGACTAGGGATCCTTCTTATCTTAGTATCATATATCTTTTATAGTGTACTCACTGCTTGAGGTGGAGTCGCTAAGTACTCATTTTGGTTTGTAGTTTAGTTTGTATATAGTTTCAGCAGTACACTATATATATCATGTTTCTTCCATCTTCATTGATTATCATTCTTGTTTGAATTTTGAGGACGAAATGTTCTAAGTAGGGGAGAATGTAGCGACTTGGAAATTCGAACATTTCGTCTTCGAATATCAAAATGTTTTGAAATATAGTTAAGTGTTTTAAATGAGATTTTATAACTTTAATAAATATCTTTTAATTAATGAATAATTATAAGAAACTTGTTTTTGAAAGTTGTTTACGAAAATAAATACTTTGAAGAAAAATCGATAATGTGACCGAAAATCAGTTTATCGATAACCAGCTTTTTAATCAATACAAGTTGTTATAACTTGACGCAGCAGATTAAACAAAAACAAGGTAGATCGATGAAAGTAGCAATCGATGGATTGGAAGATACCGAAATGCCCAAATTCGTTGATCCGAAGATACCGAATTCTAGCTATCCCAAACACGTTGATAGTGCACTATTCCGTGTTTAAAGATCTGCGATTCTTCGCATGTTGATCTAGCGCACTAGATTCCGTGAATCGGCTTCTGCAGTCGTTGAATCGAGCACACTCGATTAACCGAAAGAGGAGATAGGAGATTACACTCAACTACCAATTTAAGAAGAGGCACAAAGCTCTCAAACAAGAATTTTATTCAAAAATCAACCACCTTACAAATGGCACCACCGGCCTATTTATAGAAGTTACAACACACGACTCAAATTGCCCAACACTTAGGTCGGAAACGACCTACGACCTAAAAATAGTGCGACCTAAAAATAGGCGACTTACGACCTAAAAATATTACAACATAAGCAAATACAACACAACACTTTACAACACATAGGTCGGCAACGACCTAAACAACACGACCTAAAATACATGCGACTCAAGAAAATACAACATACACAATCATCTCGATACACGACTTACGACCTAAAATGAACGGCATCTGGATTGAGCGACCTAAGAATGAACGGCATCCCTTCATCAGCGACCTAAAAAAAACAGCTTCAGAAAGTCTTCGTGACTTAAGTCTCCACGACCTAAGGCCTCACGACTTATAGTGAGCGACCTAACTTCTTGCGACCTAACTTAGGTCGGAACATTTTCCTGCGACCTATCGTAGGTCGAATCATATATCTGCGACCTAACTTCTTGCGACCTAACTTCTTGCGACCTAACTTAGGTCGACTCATATCTCCGCGACATAAAGTAGGTCGTACTTCGATCTCGCGACCTAACTTAGGGCGTAACCTTTTAGCTTGTCTGCATTCCATCACTTTGAAGCCCGTAACTCGCGTGCCGCCTTTGCTAGGTCGTGAGCGACCTAAAACTTCGTTAGGTCGTGAGCAACCTAAGACTTCAACTTTCAACGACTTATTCCCAAGTCTTAACTCGTTCCTCTCGAACCCGTTAGGTCGTAGCTCCTTTCCTGGTGGCTCGTTAGGTCGTGTACGACTCAAAAATAGGTTAGGTCGTGAGCGACCTATCTCTCCACTATTCTGGGCTGCATCATCCTCCCCAGGTTGAGAAAAATTCGTCCTCGAATTTGCGCCCTCTTCCTTCACAACAAACTCCTTCCCATGATACGGTATCAGATGTTTAACATTAAACACATCAGACGTGTACATATCCTCCGGCAGCTTCAACTTATAAGCGTTTTCATTGATCCGTTTCACGATCGTTACAGGACCAATCGTGCTTTCAGTTTATTGTAGGCTCCTACTGGAAAACGATCTTTTGTTAACACAGCATATACTAGATCTCCTTCATGAAATTCCAGGCTTCTTCGCTTCAAATCCGCAGATCGTTTGTACTTCTTATTCGCCTTTCCCAATCGTTCTTGAACGATTCTATGACAATCTTTCAACTCATCAACGAAATCTGCAGCTTTCTTAACTATCCCCTTCGAGTGTGGTATTACCGTTAAATCCAACGGTCCCTTTGGTAAGCTTGAATACACTATCTGAAATGGACTGAAACCCGTACTACGGTTTATAGCATGATTATGAGCAAACTCTGCTTGACATAATTTCACATCCCAACTCTTCAGATTATCTTTCACAAGACATTGCAATAAATTCCCCAGCGATCTGTTAACCACCTCCGTTTGTCCATCAGTTTGTGGATGGTAAGCGCTACTAAAATTCAGCTTCGTTCCGACCATCTTCCATAAACTTAGCCAAAAATGACTCAGGAAACGAGTATCCCTATCCGACACAATAGATTCTGGCAATCCATGAAGTCGATAGATTTCTTTGAAAAATAACTGAGCAACATGACCAGCATCCGCCGTCTTCTTACAAGCAATAAAATGTGCCATTTTCGAAAATCGGTCAACCACCACATAAATGGAATCGTTTCCCCTTTGAGTTCGCGGTAACCCCAGAACAAAATCCATACTCACATCAACCCAAGGCTTACTCGGTACCGGTAATGGCATATATAATCCAACATTAGTCGCAGTTCCTTTCGAAACCTGACAGATATGACATCGTTCCACAAATCGCTCCACCTCTTTTCTCATCGATGGCCAAAAATAAGATTGAGAAATTAGCTGTAGTGTACGGTCTCTACCCACGTGGCCTTCTTCATGTAGCTCTTTCACAATCTTCATTCTCAAACTACAATCAGGTATGCACAATCGATTTCCTTTGAACAGAAAACCATCTACCATCATAAACTCATCCGTCTCTCCCTCCTTGACTTTATCAACAAACTTTGCAAAGTAAGGATCATCGACAAGTAATTCTGGCAACACATCAAACCCCGTTACTTCAACCTTCATTGTTGTTAACAAATGATTCCTTCGGCTTAACGCATCTGCCACACAGTTTGTAACTCCAGATTTATGCTTCACCACAAATGTAAATTGTTGTAAGTATGCAATCCATGATGCATGTCTCGCTGAAATCTTGTCTTGCCCTTGTAAATGTTTCAACGCCTCATGACCAGTGTAAAGAACAAACTCTTTCTGAAATAGATAGTGTCTCCAGTGTTTAATAGCTTGTACAACAGCATAAAATTCCATATCATGCGTACTATATCTCATCTTCGCCCCTGATAACTTCTCACTAAAATATGCAATAGGACGCCCCTTCTGACTCAACACCCCTCCAATCCTAACCTTGGATGCATCAGTATGTAGTTCAAACACTAACTGAAAATCTGGTAGCACTAGAATTGGTGCAGACGTCAGCAACTCCTTGATTTTCCCAAAAGCATCCCCTGCTTCCTCTGACCATGCAAACTGTTTACCCTTCATACAATCTGTAACAGGCGCCATCACACTACTAGTGTGTGGAATAAACCTCCGATAAAATGAAGCCAACCCATGAAAACTCCGAACTTCCGTTATCGTCTTGGGTTACGGCCAATCTCTAATTGCTTCGACTTTACTCTGGTCAACCTGTATCCCTTCCTCTGATACAACATACCCCAGAAATAAAACACTATGCGTCATGAACACGCATTTCTTCGTTGCAGCATAAAATTGTTCTTGTCGCAGTACCATCAGCACTTCTCTCAGATGATTCAAATGTTCTTCTGGACTTCCACTATATATCAGAATATCATTGAAATACACCACCACAAACTTCCCAATGAATGGTCTAAAAATCTGATTCATTACCCGCATAAATGTACTTGGCGCATTTGATAAGCCAAATGGCATTACCAACCATTCGTATAGACCCTCCCTGGTTTTAAAAGCAGTCTTCCACTCATCACCTGGCCTGATGTGAATTTGATGATATCCGCTCTTCAAATCAATCTTCGAAAAGATAGTAGCTCCGCTCAATTGATCCAGCAAGTCATCCAACCTCGGCATTGGAAATCTATATCTCACAGTAATCTTATTCAATGCTCGACTGTCAGTGCACATTCTCCACGCCCCGTCCTTCTTCGGTACTAACAAAGCCGGCACAGCACACGGACTCAAACTTTCCTGCACACGCCCCTGTTCAAGCAATTCTTCCACTTGCCTCCTCAACTCTTCATGTTCCTTCGGACTCATTCGATAATGTGGTCTATGTGGCAACGTTGTTCCCGGAACAAGATCAATTTGATGTTGAATGTCTCTTAGTGGCGGTAATTCCTTCGGTAACTCATCTGGAAATACATCCTCAAATTCTTTCAAAACTGGTTTCACTTCTTCTGGAATTTCAACCTCTTCACTGCTCTCACGCCCAATTAACAAGAATACTTCCGGCTCCTCTTCGACTTCTTTAACAAACTCCTTCAAGGATAATAAAGTTTTCAATTCCTCAATCTCCTCCAGTTTGTTTTCTTCCTGTTGTCGCTTCTTTGGAACTAGAGTAATCTTCGTGCCTTCAAACATGAAACTGTAACTGTTGGTACGCCCATCATGTTGCACCGCCCTATCATACTGCCATGGTCTCCCCAGCAACAAATGACAGTCATCCATATCTACAACATCGCACCAAATTTCATCTTTGTATTTCTTCCCAATCGAAAATTTAACACAAGCCCTTCGTTCAACCTTCACTTCCCCGCCTTTTCTCAACCAAGCCAACTTGTACGGTTTCAGATGTTTCTCAGTCTTCAATGTCAACTTCCTCACAGCTTCTGAAGAAATTATATTATCATAGCTTCCAGCATCAATAACAAATTTGCAAACTTTCCCCAAAATAGTACATGTCGACTGAAATATATTGCTCCTTAACCAACTACAATCCTCCTCTTGCTTTGGTGTCAAACAAGACCTCCTCATCATCAGATTACAACCTTCGTCTCCTGTCACTTCTTCTTCCCCCTCATCAGGTGGTGAATTGGAACATTCGGCTTCTTCGTCCTCATCCTCAACCTCCGCTATCATAGCTCTCTTCTTCGGCTTTGGACATTCATTACTTTTGTGGCCCACTTCTTGACAATTATAACACTTGAAACCATTATTGACTTTCATCTTCCCAACCTCATTCACAACAGGTTTTGCAACAGCTTTTGAAACATTAGAACTTCCACTAACACTCTTCACTGGATTGTTGGAATTTGTAAACAAACCACCTCCTCGTCTTCCCTATTTCTCCCAAGCTAACGCTTTCTGGTGTGCTTCCGCTACAGATCTTGGATCAAACATGTTAACCATATCTTGAATCTGCATTCGCAACCCTCCAACAAATCTAGCTGTCAATTGTTCCTCTGTCTCCATAATATCATTCCTTGTAATCAGTTGATAAAATTCGTCAGCATAATCATTCATAGATTTCGTCCCTTGTCTCAAGTTTTTCAACCTCTGATACATAAGCGATTGATAATTGTAAGGTAAGAATGTGGCTTTCATCATTTTCCTCATCTTTTCCCATGATTCAACCTTTGACTTCCCCATCCGTTCTCGTGTAAGTTTGGTTTGCTACCACCACGCCAAAGCTCTACCCCTCAACCTTGTAGCAACCAACTTCACTCTACGATGTTCTGGAACTTCCTTGAAGTCAAAAATCTCCTCCACATTAGACAACCAGTCCAAAAACTCTTCAGCTTGCATACCTCCTTTGAACTCTAGAATTTCAGTCTTCATCCCAGATTCCCACTTGTGATCATACTCTGACTGATTTCTTCCTTGTCCACGTTCTCGTCCATGAACACTTCCTCCACCAAACTCCTCTTCAAAATCAAATGTATATCGATGTCGATCCTGACCACCAACATCTCTACTACCATCGTTCCTTCCTCCAACATCCCTTCTACCAGTATTCCTCCGATCACGTTCCCGATCATCAACATTTCTATAACTGTCTCGACTCACACTTCTATGATCATTATCAATACTTCTCTCTCGATTGGAATGTGGTGAAACTCTACTCCTTCCATGATTAGATTCAGGTGAAACCCTTCTCTGATTTTGATTCATCTCTAACATCATCTTCTCTAATCGACCAATTCCTTCGTTAAGTTTCTCACTAAAGTTTTCATTAATTCTTTGCTCCATCTCATCAGCTTCTTCTCTTCTATACAAAGCTTCTACGTTTTGGTGACGATTAGCTCTTCTCGGCGGCATGGTTGATTCTTCAAAACTTTGACTTTCGGTTCCACTCCAAATTTCAAACACCTTTCGAACTTAGATCCAAAATGAAATGGATCGGAAACTCCCACTTTGTTGCAATTTGTGAAGAACACGATGAACAACAACTTCTCGGCCTTGAATGAAATAGCTCGGCTCAACTTGATCTCTTCAAACTTCTTCAAAATAATTGGCTCCAAGACTCGATTTAGCTATGATTGGCTAAACAAGCTCTGATACCAAACTGACGCAGCGGATTAAACAAAAACAAGGTAGATCGATGAAAGTAGCAATCGATGGATTGGAAGATACCGAAATGCCCAAATTCGTTGATCCGAAGATACCGAATTATAGCTATCCCAAACACGTTGATAGCGCACTATTCCGTGTTTAAAGATCTGCGATTCTTCGCACGTTGATCTAGCGCACTAGATTCCGTGAATCGGCTTCTGCAGTCGTTGAATCGAGCACACTCGATTAACCGAAAGAGGAGATAGGAGATTACACTCAACTACCAATTTAAGAAGAGGCACAAAGCTCTCAAACAAGAAATTTATTCAAAAATCAACCACCTTACAAATGGTACCACCGGCCTATTTATAGAAGTTACAACACACGACTCAAATTTCCCAACACTTAGGTCGGAAACGACCTACGACCTAAAAATAGTGCGATCTAAAAATAGGCGACTTACGATCTAAAAATATTACAACATAAGAAAATACAACACAACACTTTACAACACATAGGTCAGCAACGACCTAAAAAACATGACCTAAAATACATGCGACTCAAGAAAATACAACATACACAATCATCTCGATACACGACTTACGACCTAAAATGAACGGCATCTGGATTGAGCGACCTAAGAATGAACGGCATCCCTTCATCAGCGACCTAAAAAAAACGGCTTCAGAAAGTCTTAGCGACTTAAGTCTCCACGACCTAAGGCCTCACGACTTATAGTGAGCGACCTAACTTCTTGCGACCTAACTTATGTCGGAACATTTTCCTGCGACCTATCGTAGGTCGAATCATATATTTGCGACCTAACTTCTTGCGACCTAACTTAGGTCGACTCATATCTCCACGACATAAAGTAGGTCGTACTTCGATCTCGCGACCTAACTTAGGTCGTAACCTTTTAGCTCGTCTGCATTCCATCACTTTGAAGCCCGTAACTCGCGTGCCGCCTTTGCTAGGTCGTGAGCGACCTAAAACTTCGTTAGGTCGTGAGCGACCTAAAACTTTGTTAGGTCATGAGCGACCTAAGACTTCAAATTTCAACGAATTATTCCCAAATCTTAACTCGTTCCGCTCGAACCCGTTAGGTCGTAGCTCCTTTCCTGGTGGCTCGTTAGGTCGTGTACGACTCAAAAATAGGTTAGGTCGTGAGCGACCTATCTCTCCACTATTCTGGGCTGCATCATAACTCTATTATGCTAAGCTAATGAACATGTGAAGACATTAGAAACTAATTAACACACTTTGATTCAAAAAGCAAATGGAATGTTTTAGAAGCTTCTAATGGATAAGAGATATTTGTGTGTGTAAGGGTAGTTTAGTCATTTGCTAAAGGTAAGAGTTGTAAAGGAGAAGTGATGGGCATGTGGAGGGTGAGCCTTCCATGGCATGGTGGGGGGAGGGGGTGAGAACAAGCTTAGGAAAAACCATTCTAAGCCTATAAAAGGAGGGGCATACCCTTGAATTCATTACACAATTTTTACACAAAAAGTTATCACACTTTCATATCTTCCTCTTCATAATTTCCTAAAGCAAAATAATTTCAAAATAACTCCAAATCAACTCAAACTTGGACTAGAGCCTTAGAAAAATATCACAATGCACCCTCCTAAGTTAGATCATGAAGAAGTGAAGCCAATCTCCCCCTACAAGAAGAGGCCGTAAGCAAATAGAGATGTTTTAGGTAGGCAAGTGCAAAGCAAAGTGAAGTGGTAGGAAGTTAGGTGGTTGCAAGATTGGGGAAGGACTTGGTTGCTTGGATCTCGCTTGTTTGTTTGGTTAAAGGTGAGCATACTTACAACCTTGAATATATATATATATATATATATATATATATGTGCTTGTGATTGATTATTGCTTTGTGATTGAATGATATTGATATATGTTGTAATATTGATAAATGTTTGTAATATTCTTTCGATTCTTGCTTTGAAAGGAAATGGCATATGTAATCCATATATATGGACTTAAATGGGCTTATGAACTTATAGCATAGCCTTGAAACAAAGCACATAGGTTGAAGTTTAACTTTGGTTAGGTTGGACTTGGATTTGGAAGTGCTCTTATAGCGATAGTTGCTATGGATGTACTTAGGAATTGCCTTGTGTTCGGCAATTTCTATGGAAATTTGTAGAGAGATACTTAGGGGTTTCTTCCCATATTTGTGATGTTTTATATTTATGCTTGCTGTGAATGTTAAAAAGTTGAGTAACAGTATTAAAAAGTGGCTAAACTACACTTGTGCATAACAGCCACATTTTAGCCTTTGTTAAAGGTTTGAAAAGATATTTAAATTTAATTATTTTGTTTCATTCTTTTTTCAAGTGTATGCCGTAACGACCCTAATTGTGACTGAGATTATTTAGGACATTTAGTTAGGTAAATTAAAGGGACAATTTGGCACAGGTCCCTAATAAGTTTCAAAATACACAAAAACCCCAGTAAAAAAAAGTTTGTAAATTAGGTCCCTAGAATTAAGTTACCGAATAATTACATACACTTATGCAATTATTCAGTGAATAATTGCAGACATTTATGCAATTATATCAAAAAATTGCAGACATTTCCATAATTATTCACTAAAAAATTGCGGAAATTTCCGCAATTTTTTCAAAAATTTGCGGAAAAATTATGCAATTATTCACCAAAAAATTACGGAAATTTCCATAATTTTTTCAAAAATTTACGGAAAATTCCGCAATTATTCACCAAAAAAATTGCGGAAATTTCCGCAATTATTCACCGAAAAAATTGCATAAATTATGCAACTTTTGGATATAATTGCATAAATGTCTGCAATTATTCGATGAATAATTGCATAAATATATGCAATTACTTAGTAACTTAATTCTAAGGACCTAATTTACATACTTTTTTTTACTGGGGTTTTTGTATATTTTGAAACTTATTAGGGACCTGAGCCTAATATTCACTAAATTAAATGAAATAATGTAGATGATTAAGGGATTGAGATTTGTAAATTAATAAAGGAGTCGTGCCTTAATGAATACATAAGTAAAAGAGAATTAAAGATAAATAAGTAGGAGGAATATGATAAGGGAAAAATAAGAAGTTAATCAGAGAGCAAATCTCAACCTTCTTAACACCAAGCCAAGGTGAATAATAGATTTATCTCATTTTGACCATGATTTCAGTTTTATGATTATGGTCGAATTTTGTTGCAAATAATATGCCATGTTATATTTGTCTAAATAGATATATATGCTTGCTAAAGATTTTTGTTGTTTCATATAGACTTTATGTTAAGTTTAGATTGGAAAAACCCAACTAAATGACATCCAAATGGCTTGCATTTTGAGATATGGCCAAAAACATTATTTTAAAAATAGGCTTTAAGTTTTATAATTTTCTAAGTATTGTGGATTTATTATGAATTTTCTATAAGAGAAAATGGCTAATATTGGGTTTAAATTATTTATGACAATTTTATATTGATTTTGGGTCTGAAATTTAAATATGTTATAAAACATATTAAAAGTGAATTATGGTGAGTTTTGGAGAATTTTCCTAAGTATTAAATTATAATTATAAAATTATTTGAGTTAAGGGGCCTAAATGTTTTATACATTTATTCAAGGAGAAGGGCATATTTGTTAAAACACCTTAATTGAAAATTCATGAATACGGCAGCACTCTTAGAAAAGGATTTTGATAAAGAAAAGGCAACCAATAAAATATTGAAAAATTAGGCAAGTAGGTGGAAAAAAATTTCCTTTAAAGGTAAAGACCAGTTTTGCTTGGATTTACTACTTCGTCACTTCCATTTGTTGGCTTTCGACACCATGCGTCCACTAAAGAACCCATTCGAAACTAATGCACATGGTAGCAAGCAATTGATATGTAGTGCATTGGAGAAAGGTAGTAGGTACCATGTTGAAACCTTGGTTTGGAAGGGGTAGAAGTCATTTTTCAAAGCTTTCAACGCCACCACTTACTTCTGTTTATAAAAGATGCTTTCGAAGGGGTTGAAGCCAACTCAATTAGCTTTCGAACCAATCAACTTGCCTTTGTTTTGGAAAAGAGCTTTCGAATAAATTGCTGCCTTTTGTTTTATAAGAAGCTTTCGAAAGGATAGCCACTTTGAACCTATTTGAAACCCATGCTGCCGCGTTCATACCTTTCGAACTAGTTAAGGCTGCTTTTGTAGCCTTAACACAATAAATTTGAAAGGGTGCTTTTGCCTTTGTACTTTGAAGCCCCCTTCTCAATGCTTTCGAAAGGGTCTTGTAGCTGTTTTCAAATGGTTTTGGAGGCAATGGTTTTGAAAGGGTTGGTTTCGAAACTATCCTCTTTCTTTTACTTGGGATTTATGCTTTCGAAAGTAATGCTTTCGCCCTAGTTCTTTATGACCCTTAGCTATATTAAAAGTTAAACCCAATGGTTTCGAAAGGAATAATTATCAAAGATTTCGAAGCAATGTTTCCACGATACTTTACTTGAACCCATTGCTTTTGAATGGTATATAATATGTGTTCCGAAGGGGAGATCCCTAATGTTTTTGAAATGTTTATTTTGAGTGTTTGAATGGTAGGTTTCCAATTCCTTTGAAAGAAAGATTTAAATGGTTTTCAAGAAGGATGTCTAAGGTTTTAGTAAAGCTTTCGAAAGGGTTGTTTTCAATGATTTCAAAAGGCATTGTTTAAGTTTTTAAACAAATGTTCCGAAGGTTTTACCTTGGCTACATGGCCTAAAATCTTTTAAGTTAAAAAAAGGGTTTTAACTTACTTTGAAGGGACAGATAATCCCATTGATTAGCTAGATTTCATCAACATTGCTTTGTGTAAAGTATATATATTATGGCGACCCACATTTCGGAAGGTTTAAATCGACAATAATCCACACATGTCCAACTTAAACAATCCGAGATATAGATAATCAATAGGGTTAATTAAGAAAAATAAGAACAGAAGAAGAAAACAAACACAGAATCTCGCAGCGGAACGATAAAATATAATAATCAAATAAAAAGTTCATGAAGCTGTTTATACAATACATTTGATTATAATCTATACAACATTTATCAGAGTTATATATACATCAGGGATAAATAAATAATGTAGCAGACAACATGATGCAGGAATACTAATAGTAATAATATACCAAATCTTCGTCTTCGTCCTCCAGAATAAATCTTCAATGCGCTGAAAATTCAGGGCTGACCTGAGCGTAATGAAAAGACAAAACACTCGAGTCAGGACTAAAATATCCTTATGTAAATCAAATCAATATCGCATATAACATGAGTGTAGTAGCATTAGAGATGCTTACGGGATTTCACATCTCCTATCCAGTGTATAATGTGCGTGTAATAACTTAAGGGATGTTACAGGATTTTCCATCTCTTAAGGATCCATCAAAATATTTATATGTAGTAGAATACGCTACATATATAATGTCTAATCAATAAAATAAATATTTTTCTTAGCGTTAAGGCTTTACATTAATCCCCCTTAACGCGTTTTTAAGCATTGTCGTACAGTTTGCATATAAAACACCAGTTAAACGGTCAGTGGATAGGGATGCGCCATGATACGACAACACTAAACCAAAATCGTATGGTCTCGTATAGGGATAAAAGTATGATAAGGCACGTGAGGCAATGCCCAAGGTAGGATACTACCAGTTTACCTTTCTCGGCTGGTGGTAACGCATCATAGCCATGATCGCCCACCGCGTCCAACACTCCCATAAAATCGAAGGGTGCGCACCAATCAATCACAATGTAAATGATGGTAATACGAAGAAGTGCGTCCGCTCAGGGTAGCTAACCCAATTGGCCGGTACGACTCCTGTTTTGGCACAAGTGCCAGGCTAATCCATCATCCTTCTCTTTCTTCTAATCCAGCAAACGACGCCAAATCCAACCACTTCGTTCTGGATCATCACTCCACGTACATAGTTCTAAAAGTGGTTCTGGTATCGATAGAGAGTATGCCCATATCCAGCTCCGGTCTCTTTAACAACCAAACGTCGTTTTACACACCGGTTGGTACTTTTACATTTCGAAAACATTTCATACTTGACATCCAAAATATCATATTCGCTTCAAAATCAAATCCATTTCGAAACCATCATATTTACTCAAAATACACCATTTCACTTCAAAAACCATTTTTGCCTCAATATTTTGATTTCGCTTCCAAAATCGTTTCGAATTTCAGTTTAGGTTATAACTTCATTTTAACCTAATACATATTTAAATTCGGGATTTAAATATAAACACTCCTTTGACCAATTTGAATTTTTAGAAAATAGTTTAAATAATTTTAAAAATATTTAAATAATTAAAATAGTTAAAATTAGTTTAAAAGGTTAAATTAGATTTATATAAAATAGTTTAAGTATTAAAATGGTTTATATAGCAAAATCGTTTGGAAAATCCAAAATGATTTGAATATGTGAAAAGATAAATTTAAGTAGTTTATATCAAAAAAATTATTTAAAAATAGTTTCAAAGTCAAACTGATTCAATTTCCAAATTTCCAATTCAAATCACTTTTAAATTTCCATTTCGATTTTTATCAATTCCGAATTCGATTTTCAAAACATTGATTCAAAACACTTAAATCAAATTCACTTTCAATACCCAATTAGAAATCAAAATCCTCAAATATAATTCAATTCCAAGCTCAATTTCAAAATAGTTTGATTTCCATAAATTTAATTTTTCATTTTCTTAAAATCATATCATTTAAATACATTTCAAATCAAAATTTTTAAAATCATTTAATTTAACCAATCCAGTGTTCGTATATAATTTTCTATCCTATAACCAAGTGATCAGTTATTTCAATTTAATTTCAGGTATGGATATATATCATTTCAACCCAAATCACAGTGTCATAGTTATATATCATTTCAACCTATTTCTTATTTTATTCGAAATAATTCAATTTACAGATTTATACACTATAAATAATATACAGGATGATACAGGATATATCTAATAAATAGACATCCAAATCATCCAAAATATCAACCAATAGCATCCATCGCAATCAATCATCCAAACATTCAATATAATTCACAACAATTTCATAGTTATTAATATCGGTATTTTATGGCAGTTAAATTCCAATTTCAAATTTAACTGTCAATTTTAATTTTAACAGTTAATTCAAATGACAATTTAGATGACAATTAAATCTATCAAACAACAATCAATGAATTTATATCACTTCATAATTTCAAATTTAACTAGCATAAAAATATTCCAGTGCGTTGTGAGCGTTATAAAACACTCACCTTTATTTTCCGTTGTCGCTGAGACGTTCCGGTTTGGAACTAAAACCGAACAACGTCCGATTTTAGCCCAGATTCCGACTATCTCCAAATCCATCCAAACTAGTTTCATTGCGAAGCTCTCGTCATCGCAATTGCAACACAAAACGTCTCATCCCAATCCTACCTCGTATGTGAGAGTTATACATTTTATAAGTTCACCGATTAATTATAATTAATTCAAAATACAAATTTATTTTTTATAACAAAACCCATACCCAATTGAAACCTGGCCCGCTTAAAACTCCTTCTTCCTCCCCCTTCTCTTCACAAATCTGCTCCTCCCACATAAACGCATGCACGGCCGTGCGTTTCCACAAGTGACACGGCGTTCAGGGCCCTGAAGCTTCAATCCGACAACATCATCGTCTTTCTCTCATCGAGCTCCTCCGGTCTAGCACCTCCACATCTCGACCGAATACCCCACCTTCATCACGACAGTGCCCTCCTATATGCACGCCATGGAAATGTCGCATGCCACAAATGGTGGTTGGATCTCATGATTTTTTAGCCGTAGATGCTATTTTCCATACCGAGTTCAAATACGAACTTAAATTCGCGAATCGATGAGCAAATGGACAACAATCTCAAACCCTGGCTATCTCATTTTATTGTACAAACTGTCGAACCCTCAAAACAACCGTTGCACCATCCACTGAGCATACTAAATTGAAGCTCTGGTTGAAACATGATTTTTAACGTTGGTTTCGTGATTTTTAGACGAGTAGAATTCAAGTTGTGGATTTTTGAAGTTTGCATTTTTTCTCTTTTTACTATGTTCTTTGTTCCTGGCTCGGCTAAGTTAAAAAGAAGAAAGAAAGATGCGTGTTTGAAAAGGAAGGGGGTACAGTGACTATGTGAAAGAAAGTGACAGCATAGTCCAATCAAAGAAAATAAATTGTTTAAATTTTCAAAATATCTCGATTTAAGTAACTCAAAATTTCGAACCCGTGTCGAGGCATGCTGCTAGGCATTCATAATGTTATACCCCTATTCCGAACGCAATGGAACAAGTTTCAAGTCCTAATTCGATCGTATGGAGATAGCCTTATGGACCCAATTATTATATTAAATTTTCGATATTAATTTCAACGCGTTTCTATACCGTACGATCAAACGATAAATCCAAATGCTACAAAATTTGGAATCTGGTAATAATACACTATTACAGACCTAATGGAACCAGTTTCGTCGAATTCCGAGACTGTTCCCCGGAAGGCTATTTTTACTTGCCAATTTAAACTAGTTATTTTTAAAATTGAGTAAATCACTTTTAAATTCAAATTTAAATATTAACAATCTTCGTTGTTGTTTAAATAAAATTTACATCAGCTTTCGATATCATTTTCAATCATATTAAATTCAAAATTCAATTATTCAAATAATCTCCAATATTAAATTTAAATAATTTAATTGTTCAATATTCCACAAATTTCAATATTAGATTTTAAGTAAATTTTAGTTGTCAACCAATTACTTTATTTATATCCAACGAGGTTAACATTTGTTATTTAATCCAACTACACATCAATACATAGCATTACCTTCCAATACTCGTTATTACTTAAATCTTCGAAATTTGTTTATTTTAAAATCTTGTTCAAGTTCATATTCAATAGCCATATTAATAAATCATTAAAATCTTTATTTTTAACCCTTTTTATTCATCAATTACACTAAATTTAATAATTTAAAGTAGCTAAAAATATGGGTCATTTCATATATCATGGCGTAAGTGTTTTGAGTAAAGCAAAATATATAATTTCATTGTTTATAAAAATATGATATCAAGGGTAAATCATTTGCAAAGGTTATTTACAAGGAAATAAAAGTTGAATGGGGTAGTTAACCCTAAGTATATGACAGGAAATATGAATAGGGCAGCTAACCCTAAGTTTATGACTCAGATATTAGAAGCCGAATGAGACTGTTGTAGGGTCGTGCCCCGTACTTTAGCTAATAGCCCTTAGCTAATATAAGTCCAAAATTCCAGTACGTAGGGTTTTGTCACAAATGAGACTAAAATAATGTTACACACAGAAGGGAATATGCAAAGTAAAGACAGGTTATTGGTGAGCCCCCAAAACCATTAGGATCAGTTAACCCTAGAAGAAGACAGTTAAGGGTAGATAGCCCAGTAGTGTGTCTAACAGAAGTTAGATAATTGATTATGTCTAGTAGGCCAAAGTCAGCCAATGGTTAATAGTTAGCCAGATAAAACTATAGTGTTGATAGAGAGTCCATTGATTTCTTGACCTTTATGCATATATGTGTTTGCTTTAATATTTATAATCAGTTTGATTGCAGAATTTGATTTGCAAAAGACATGCTTATAAAAGGATATTAGTGAGGGAAACCCGTCCCGCTATGCAGCGTGGGCTCACTTAATATCAGTAAATCGAGATGTAACAATATTATTCACACCAGGCTTTATGTCTGACTCGAGGTTTATGTTTTTCCCTTAAACTCTCGATGCTCAAACTTTGATTTGAGTAGATTGAGAGTTTAGGACTTTTCAGGTTTAGTAGGTTCGACGAATAAGCATCCAAAGACATGTAGGAGGCAAGCTAGCTATGTAGGAGCCATTTAGTATTATTTCCGCTGTGATGTATTATGACTGATATGTCTATTTAGTATTCTGAACATCCAAAGGGGCATCTTCATATCTCGCTCTTGGCGTAATTTGTAATAATTATATTTGATCAAAACATGGAAATCATTTTAGGATTATGTAACTGAATATGAAGTATTGATTTGAAATGTAATCAGAAAAGATGTTTTGAAATCCGTGTTGATTTTATTTCATGTGCTTCTGATATTATGAACACCATTAACATTACCATATTTTGTTACCGGAAGTTAATACTTTGGATGACTGTAGCATCTGTAGCGCTTAGCTTCGGACCTCAAGATAGGGGATGTTACAAACTGGTATTAGAGCATAGGTTAATGAAAAACTTAAAATGGTTTTGAAAACATAATCCTAAAGAATTAGAGAAAAGACTGGGGTATGGGATAACGCTAAAGTAACATACTTGTATTTGCTATATATATATAAGTATACGCTTTATCTCTATTCTCCATCTTTCTTAGGCTATTCTTCTATATCTTACAAAGACTCGAATGCATATTTTAAGAATGTAAGATATGGATGCTAGGAGTGGAAGAGTTAACATTGGTAGGGGAAGCACCACAACTAATGAAAATGACAGACCAAACACTAGAAGGAATCCAGGTCGGGAACAAGCTGCTAATGTGAGTGCTGGAGCGCTGCACGCTGATATGGGAGCTATGTATCAGTTCTTCGTTTACATGATGCAGGCTGGAGTTGCAGCGGGTTTAGTTGGAGGAAATCAGGAAGCTCCTGTGGTCAATAACTATGAAATATTGAGTAGAGATTATGCCAGGATTAGAGGAAAACCATTTATCGGAACTGAGGATGCAATTGAAGTGGAGAATTGGTTGCTTCATTGCAAAAGGATTTTCGCTGATCTAGGGCTCAATGATGAGCAGAAGAGGAGACTTGCTTCTAGGCAGTTGTAAGGAGCACTGTACTATTGGAACAGTGTTACTGTGGGAGTAAATGAAGAGATCATGACTTGGGCAGAATTCAGAAGGTTTGAGGAAAGATTCATGTCGGAGATTGTTAAGTCGACTCTGCTCAGAAAGTTTGCTGTGTTGATGTAGGCATGACAATGTTGGAGTATGCTACCAGATTTGAGGAATTATCTAGATACGGGTATGCTACGGTTGATACAGTTATCAAAAGGAATGAGACCATCCACGGACTAAAACCTGAGCTTGCTAAAGCAACTTTGCCACATATTAGTGATCCGTGTGATGTAGTTGTTGAGATGGCTTTAAGTCAGGAGGAGATGCTTGCTTTTCATGATGGTAACAAAGTTGGGGAAGCTTAAGGAGGGCAGAACTAGGAGGGAAAGGTTTTCCATAAGAAAGGCGCTCAGAAGAGTGGAGCTGCCAAGAAAGGGAAGGTCGATGTAGTTTTCTATAAGTGTGATAGGAAGGGACACTATGCTCATGAGTGTCGGACATGCAAAGGGAAGAAAGCTACTGACAAGGAAGGAGTAAAATGTTTCAACTGTGATCAGATTGGACATTATAAGAACCAGTGCAAAGAACCGGCCAAGGATGGAAAGGGCAAAGTGTTTGCATTGGAACTAGCTACCTCATGACCAATGGCAGAAGAGAAAGGAAAAGCTACCTCATGGTATGTCAGTTAGAGTTCTATTTGATACTGGTGCATCACATTCTTTTATATCTCATTGTTTGGTAGACAAGCTTAACCTAGAACCCTCATACCTAGTTACTTCCTTAAGGGTCGCGAATCCGATAGGAGGGTATGTGACTCTTGGGATTAAATGTAACCACCTAGAGTGAATTGTTAGGTCATGTATTTGCTTGCAGTTTGCATGTATTTAATTTCGTAGGGTTTGGAATTATTTTGGAAATGGATTGGTTAAGTAAATGTGATGCTAGGATTGCCATGATAGGAAAATATCATTTTGACACCCTAATTGTAGTGATCAGATTATATACTCAATAGAAAATCTTAGTTTTTAGGTTAATATTTTGTTGGGTGTTCTGGAGGCAAAAGACGAGTTGAATCGAGTTTTCGTTGTTACAGAATTCGTAGATGTCTTTGAGCTCATGATAGGACTACTACTGAAACAAGCCATTGAGTTTCAAATAGATCTAGTACTAGGAGCAGAATTGATGAGTAGACCACCAAGTAGAATGACACCTACCGAGATGAAAGAGTTAAAGGTGCAGTTGGTGGAGTTAGAAGGTAAGAATTTTATCAGACCAAGCAATTCGCCTAAGGGAGCAGCTGTAGTGTTTGCGAAGAAACCGAACGGATCTTTAAAGTTGTGTATCGATTATTGTAAATTTAACGAGAAGACGATAAAGAATCGATATCCGTTACCGATTTGTTCGACCAATTGAGTGGAGCCAAAGTATTTTCTCAATTGGATTTGGCAATAGGGTTCCATTAGCTTAGAGTAGCAGAAGATAGTTGTGACGACCACGACTTTCTCTCCCGGAAAATCGCATCGACAGTAAGAAAGAAAGGGGTGAGAAGTAGAAAAGAGAAGAAGAGAAAAGCAAACAAACACAAATACTCACAGCGGAAACGAACAAAATATATTATATCACATAAATATTACATAGTATCATATACAACACTTATCAGAGTTACACAGATTACACATCATATACTAGACAGTTATAAACATCTGTCTAGTTATTACAACTCAATACAAAACAAAGATCTAAACAAGATCAACACAGCGGAAACTACTATCTATATCTACAACGCTGAAGCCTCCTGCTCCATTGCTCCTCCACAATTCGTCAAGGCTAACCTGAATCCCTTGGCTACTCGTAAAAATTTGAGTACCCAAGAGTTTATAAAACAGAAATAAACAACTTGGATCAGACATGGGTCTGGTGTGAGTAACAGGTTAAACTTGTTTAACTTCAAAACCTTTTGAAAGAAAAGGTATCACGTAAGACTCCCCACAAATAAACATGGGTAAGTTTTTACCTTACGCTAACCAAAACATTTGATAGGAAATTCGATTGTATTATAATAGGGTCTAGGGTTTTCAAATAAATATGAAATAGCTGAAATTGTTACATTATTAAATTCCAGCATACTAGCCACAAAGTGGGTTATACAATCAAGTCCGTTGGCACTTATTGGATTTTGGATTCCATACAATGGCAGGGCTACCGGGGTACCGCCCGTCACAGTACGTGGCCTAGATCAACGTACCGAGGATCACTCCCAATCCCCTGCAACACAAGGTCGGAACATCCCTTACTGGATAATTCCCGCACAAGATACCTCACGGTTGGGATCAGCAACCGCACCACTAAGTCGAAAATAGAAAGGGACATCTAGACAGAGGTAATCTTGTCCTACTTGGGTGCTACCCACTAACCTTGCTGCACCTCCCCTGTTTTAGCCATTCCCGGTTGATGAGGCTTGAGGTCACGATTACCTTTAAATAGAACACATCTATCTTAGAATGCTCATCGTCCACCTGACGATGTGCTGAAAGCATTCAATCCATACAAGTTCGTTCCGGGTTCGAACGAAACCGAAGGCATTATCTCGTTACACTCGTTTTGGAATCACCCTCAGAGTTAACGACAATAACCCTTGCACTCTGAATCTTCATCTTCACTTGATTCACGACCTATCGTTAATTTGGATCGATGTGGTATTCGGGTCTCCAGACCTGGAAATCCGGTATACGGAAACCCGATCCCGGTCTCATCGAAATCCAAAACGTATCTTTTAAGGCCAAGTTGTTTTAAAGGTTAAAACAATTCAATTCATTATCTTTATACACATAGAAAGATAATTCACAATAGATAATCAACATTATCAGATAATCCATATTATCATCACAATTCAACTAAACATCCATATCACACAGCATATATCTCATCAGAGATCAAACAATGCAAAGCATTCCATATTATTTATCCATCCAAAAGTAATGATTTATCTCATCTCTAATTAATTTAAAGTAAATTAAATTAATTACTTCATTTTATAAATCCTGCTTACTTAACCATTAATTAATTACAAATCAATTAATTATCCTTTAATTTTTCATTTCAATTGATCATCTTTGATTAATTATCTTTTTAATTACATTCAAGTAATTTATCCTTAATTAATTACTTAAATTAATTAACCTTAACCACTTATAATAATTAACCTTTAATTACTTCATTAATTAATTAACTATAATTAATTAAATTAATCAACTATAATTAATTACATTAATCCTTAATTAATTACATTAATTAATCACTTCATTTATTAATTATTACTTAATTAATCAATCTTAATTACATCATTAATTATATTAATTAATGATCCTTAATTACAACTTAATTATTAATTACTTAATTAAATTAATTACATTAAGTAATTAACCTTTAATTAAACAACATTTATTAATCACCCTTGATTAATCTTCAATCAGTAATTAATTACCCTTAATTACTTTCATTAACTAAATTAATTACTCCTTAATTAATTTCTTAATTAATCCCTTGATTAATTCACAAGTAATTAAACTCAAATTACTTCCATTAATACATCATCATTCAATTAATTACTTCCAGTAATTATCTATTATTTACTTCCCTAAATAATCATACCTTATTAATTACAATTAAGTAATTATTTATCAAATCATCTATTGATTATTCTAAATTAATTAAACTTAATTAATTAACTTAAACTAAATCAAATTAACTTAATTAATTACAATAAGTAATTAATTCTTAATTACTTCCAATAAATAATTACATTTAAACAAATTCTATAATTGATTATCTTTAAATTAATTAATCTAATTAACTATTAAATTAATCCTATTAATTAATTATTTAATAATCCATAGTTAATGACTTCATTAACTATTATTTAATTACTTTCCTTAAGTAATTAACTTATATTAATTATTATTAATTCTAAATTAATAAATCTTAATAACCAATTTATTAATCTCTAATTACTAAATTAATTAAGTGTTAACCATAACTTAATTAATATTTAATTACTTATTAATTAATTCTTAATCATTAATTAATATTCAAATTTATAATCCTTAATTATAAATTAATTATTCTAATTAATTTATCTTAATCATTAATTAAAATCAAATCCTATTTAATTAATGAATCTTAATTACAAGTTAATTATTCTAAAATTAATTAATCTTAAACCTTTAAGATTAAAGCTTTAATTACTTTTAAGTAATTATTTATTTCATTAATTTATTAGATAAATTAATTATCCATTTAATTACCCTAATGATTAAATGCATACAAATCATTAACTTATAATTTAACTTTAACAAGTTTTAAAATCAATTTAAAACCTTTAAATGATAAATAATATTTTTCTTATAAAAGAAATTTTACAAGATTTAAACAAATCCCTTTTTAAATTCAAAACATTTAAATTTAACAAACATTTAAACTTATTAAAACATTTGAATTTATAAAATTTATTTATCTTAAATCTAAAATTCAAAACTAAACTTGAATCCATATTTTAAAATTTTGATTTCAATTCCTGTCCTAATATTTCTTCACCATTTAAATTCAGTTTAAATTTAAACTAACAGGCTTTTGAAAAACCTGGCAACACATAAAAGTTCTCGAGACTCCACCAAAATACTTCGAGTCGCATACCTAAATACTTCGAACATCACTCGAAATAACTCGAGAAAAACTCGAGCCACACTCCTCTGTAAAAACAGACTTCATCCAGACATATTCTCGACCGCGTGCACGTGCACACCCACTGCCAGAGCTCCGATCATCGATGACTTCCCCCACCAGTCGACGTTCATCCACCTACCAGAACACGACCATCCAATCTTCGATCAATTCGCGAAATCGAAATCGAGACTTGAGCATCAAAACTGGAACACAGACTACTCCCAAACCCTGTCAACAATCCCTCGTCCTCCCATTTCTGATCACCAGAACGCCAGCGACTCCAGCGACGACTTCGTCCACGACCAAACTTCCATCTGCCAAATCCTCGTTCAACTCGATCGACTACAGGTCCCATTTCGATCATCTTTCCCTAACCCAGTAAAACTAGGTTTAAAAATTTCAAACCTAAATCATTTCTGCCTTACTTCCTTAAAAATTCTCCTGACAATTTTCCTATCATCCATGATCATTCCACTATCATCATTGAAGAATTCAACATCCCAGTTCCATTGAGATAATCAAAATCACTAAAATTTCATTTCTGACTTAAACCAGAACTGCTCTTTTAATACTAGACTAAAGACTATGATATTCATGTTAAAAATCATGTTATAGCCTATCTATTCCATATATAATCCTGAATCTATAAATTACCCAGTTCGAATTTTTACATTTATACAACATGTCTCTGTTGTTTTAGATTACAGAGGCACTCAGACTAAATTTAGTCTTAATTAAATCTTTTAATCTTTAGTTTACTAGGGAACAACTAATTTTACTTAAACCTTAGATCTACACTTAAAACTAGATCATGAGATATGATTTATATCAAAAACAGTAGCCTAGAATTTAAGATAACAGGGTCACACTGATACAAATAACATACACATCTATATACATTCATATACATGCAGAGTCATCTATAAACATCCATATCAAAACAATATTTATCACAGAATTAGGCATGCATCATAATTACTTAAGTTAATTTTAAGTAAGAATGTTACTCACATGATTAAAGATGAAACAGAGGCAGACTTAAGCTTTGAAATAGCTTGGAACCTTAAACTTTAATTACTGGAAAATGATTTGATCTTTTAAAACTTGAAACTGAAATGCTTTAAATCCCCAGAAGCTTTGCATGCTACTGAAGCTTGGTTACAGACAGTCTTGAAGAACAACTGCAGGCTTCCAGAGATGAAAAATGCAGGCAGTTCTCTGAGTTGATTCCAGATTTAAAATGAATGCAAGCAGTTTTTGATTTCAGATCTGTAACTTGGTTACAGATCTTATGTTTTGAGGAAGATTGTTTACAGACTTTGATTTTGTTTGAGGAAGAATTACTGATTTAGATTAGAGGAAAAGTTGAGAAGGGTTTGAGAATTATTGATTTCTAATCTGATTTGTATAAAGTCTGATCTGAAGATATATTGATTTCAGATTTTAGTTTTTTTTTAGAGAAAGATTTAAGTTTCTCTTGGCTTTTGAAAAAATGAAGATTAGAAAAGAATGGGAAATGAAGAAATGCAATTGTTAATATACATGCATATTTATGATTTATAAAATAAAAGAAAATGAAAATAAATAAGGACACTTGTCCTATACATTTGCTTATTTAATTACACATGTTTTACAAAGGGTTTAGATAAATGACACATGTCTTATAAGTAATTACTCATATTTCTATTTATTTTAAAAGTTATTTAAAAAGCCTTTTTCTTATTTATTTAAACACTTATATATATATATTAAAGAGAAACAAAAGCTAATTACATTTATAAATAAAAGTTTATACAAATATTATAAAATCCAAAACAATTTAAATATATATTCTTTTGAATTTCAAAACTTTAAATTCAAGTTTAAATAAAATTAAATCCTAAGATTCAATTTAAAAGTTAAGTTATATATATTTACATACACTATTTATTCAATTTAAAAATAACAATCCCATTTAGCATTAAAATTCATACATATTAAAATAATACATTATACTTGTTATTTGAAAATAACATATTTGATAATATAAACAATTTATATAAGAGATTATATTATCAAGTAATATTTAAAAAGAAATAAAACAAACCAATTTTGTAAATCTTATTTATTTAAACTTAAGTTAAAATATCTCTTAAACAATTAAATATTTACTTAAAGTAATTTAAAACTATAAAATTACTTATTTAAATATCTTTGAAAAGTCCAGATTAAATTAAATATAAATTTCCAATTTACCAAAGCTTCTATTTAATATATATATAAATAAATATATATATTCAAATAGAAAATATCTTATTAACTTTTTAAAAGATAAAATTACCAATTAATACTAATTTAATCAGATTATTAAATTAAATTCAAATCTTATTATCAAAGATTATCCATATCAATTTAATTATTCAACAGATTATTAAATTGATATTGTTAAAATTTCCGGGATATTACAATAGTATTCCTTTGACAACGTTTTGGACTAGGTATGGATCACACGAATGGTTAGTGATGCCATTCGAGCTAACTAATGCGCCAGCATTCTTCGTGGAATTGATGAACAGAATCTTCCGAGAGCATCTGGATAGATTCGTGTTAGTATTCATAGGCGACATTTTGATATACTCAAAAGAGCATGAAGTTCACCTTAGAGTGGTGCTTGAGATGTTGAGGCAGCATCAACTGAAGGCGAAATTTTTGAAATGTCATTTCTGGAAGAAAGAAGTTTAATTTCTTGCTCATGTAGTCTCAGAGAAAGGGTTGTTAGTAGATCTGGATAAGATCGAGGCTATGAATAGTTGGAAGAGACGCGAGACAGTGATTGAGATAAAGATTTTTCTTGGATTAGCTGTTACTATTGGAGATTTATTAAGGATTTTTCACGGATAGCGGCACCGATGACTAAGCTAACTCGTAAAGATGTGAAGTTTGTTTGGACCGATAAATGTGAGGAGGCATTCCAGAAATTGAAATACTTATCGACTAATGCATCTGTGTTAATTGTTCCAAAAGGGAATCGGGACTTAGTGGTATACACAGATGCATGTCGACAAGATTAGGAGAAATGTTAATGTAGAGGGATAAAGTGATTGTCTATGCTTCTCGATAGGTCAGACGGTATGAGGTTAGACATCCAACTCATGATTTGGAACTAGGTGCGGTAATTTTTGCATAAAAGGTGTGGAGACATTACCTTTTGGGAGAAATATTCGAGTTGTATATGGATCATAAGTCATTGAGATATTTATTCTCTCAGATGGAGTTAAATATGAGACAACAAAGGTGGTTAGAATTTTTAGCCGCTTATGACTTTGGTATTGAGTACACACCAGGAAAAGGAAATAAGGTTGCAGATGCACTTAGCAGAAAATGTCAGAATGCAGTTTTGGCAATGATAGCTGAGTGGGAAGATTTAGAAGAATTGACTACGTGCAGAGTACAATGGAGATCTAAGAGTAGTTCTAGTCAAGAAACTGCTATGTTGTCATGTTTAGAAGTTCGACCGGTGATAATCGAAAGGATTGCTTCTAAGTAAGGAGAGGATCAATTATTAGCTGAACGGTTCAGAAAGTTAAGGGATGGAACAAAGAGCGATGACTTGAAAGATTTCAGTCCTGACCAGACTGGGTAGTTGAGTAAGAAAGGACGACTATGTGTTCCAAATATGGGAAACATTAGGAAGGAAGTTCTTGGAGAATGCCAACATTCGAAGTTCACTATTCATCTAGGAGGAACGAAGATGTATCAGGATATTAAAATGAGTTTCTTCTGGGAAGGTATGAAGAGAGATGTAGGTTTATGGGTGAGGTAGTGTTTAAACTGTCAATGGGTAAAAGCTGAACATCAGAAACCGAGTGGTTACTTCAGTCTTTAGATGTTCCAGTCTGGAAATGGAATTCTATCTCCATGGATTTCATAGATGGGTTGCGAAGGTTGAATAGAGGAAATAAGAATATATGGGTTATAGTGGATAGATTGACCAAGAGTGCCCATCTTATTCCAGTTAAGTCAACTAGGACGACACCTGTTTTAGCTAAGTTATTCATGAAGGATATAGTTAGACTGCAGGGAATTCCTAGTAGTATAGTAAGTGATAGAGATTCCTTATTTACTATCGAATGCTGGAAGAGTCTACAGGAGAATTTAGTTATCAAGCTCAAGATGAGTACCGCTTACCATCCGCAGACAGTGGGCAAACGGAGAGAGTTAACAAAGTCTTAGAAGATTTGTTAAGAGCTTGTGTGCTAGATTTTGGAGGATCATGGAAAGACCATCTACACTTAGTTGAGTTTTCATATAACAACAGTTATCAAACTAGTATAAGGATTGGGTTAATTCGAGCTAGCTGCAGAAAAGATTGAGTTAATTCGAGATAGGATGAAGGAAGCTCAATCTAGGCAAAAGAGTTATGCTGATAAGAGAGGGGAAGACTTAGAGTTCTCAGTCGAAGATCATGTTTTTGTCAAGGTGTCACCGATGAAAGATGTAATCCGATTTGGAAAATCAAGAAAATTGGCACTAAGATTTGTTGGACCATTTCCTATTATAGAATGAATCGGGAACTCGCATATTGAGTACAGTTACTGAATAGTTTGGCAGGAGTCCATAATGTTTTTCAAATTTCTCATTTAAGGAAGTGTGTTCGGGATCCAGGGACTACTATTACGTCGACTATGTCAGATGATCTAGTAGTGGAACCGGACACGACCATAGTTAGAAAACCAGTTCATATAGTCGCGAGAGATGAGAAGAGACTAAGGAATAATACAGTCAAATTAATCAAAGTCCAGTGGGGTAACGACGAGAGATATTGTACTTGGGAAATTGAGAGCAGGATTAGAGATACTTATCCCGACTTGTTTCATGGTATGTTTTACCGTTATGTTTGATTGTTATGGGTACCTTATCGTAATTTCGAGGACGAAATTCTTTAAGGAGGGGAGTCTGTAATGGTCCTAATTTTGAATGACATTACTTAGGATATTTAGTTAGATAAATTAAGTGAAATAATGTAGATGGTTAAGGGATTGAGATTTGTAAATTAATAAAAGAGTCATGCCTTAATGAACACATAAGCAAAAGAGAATTAAAGATAAATAAGTAGGAGGAATATGATAAGGGAAAAATATGAATAGACTTTGTCCTTATACCCTAAACCCTTCTTACCTTCATTTCTCATTCACTTTAACACTCATAAACAAAACTAAAACCCCGAGAGCTTGGCCGGCCAACATTAAGAAGAATCAAAAGAAGATAAGATAGGAATCAAGTAAGAAGCTTGAAGAAGTTAATCAAAGAGCAAATCTCAACCTTCTTAACACCAAGCCAAGGTGAATAATAAATTTACATCTCATTTTGACTATGATTTCGGTTTTATGATTATGGCCGAATTAAATAATATGCCATGTTATATTTGTTTAAATAGATATATATGCTTGTTGATGATTTATGTTGTTTCATATAGACTTTATGATAAGTTTAAATTGGAAAAACCCAATTAAATTACATCTAAATGGCTTGCTTTTTTGAGATATGGTCAAAAACATTATTTTAGAAGTGGGTTTCAAGTTTCATAATTTTCTAAGTTACTGTGGATTTATTATGAATTTTCTATGAGAGGAAATTGCTAATATTGGGTTTAAATTATTTACGGCAATTTTATATTGATTTTGGGTCTGGAATTTAGATATGTTAGAAAACATATTAAAAGTGAATTATGGTGATTTTTGAGGAATTTTCCTAAGTATTATATTATAGTTATGAAATTATTTGAGTTAAGAGGCTTAAATGTTTTATATGATTACTCAAGGAGAAGGGCTTATTTGTTAAAATGTTTTAATTTAAATTTTTTGAATTTGTAGCCCTCTTAGAAAATGATTTTGATAAAGAAAATGCAACCAATAACATATTGACAAATAAGGCAAGTAGGTGATAAGAAATTTCTTTTAAAGGCTAAAAATCAGTTTTGCTTGAATTTACTACTTCGCCACTACCATTTGTTGGCTTTCGACACCATGCTTCCAACAAAGAACCCATTCGAAACCAATGCACATGGTAGGAAGCAATTGATACGTAGTGCATTAGAGAAAGGTAGTAGGTACTGTGTCGAAACCTTGCTTTCGAAGGGGTTGAAGTCATTTTTCAAAGCTTTCAACTCCACCACTTACTTCTGTTTATAAATGATGCTTTCGAAGGAGTTGAAGCTAAATCTATTGGCTTTCGAACCAATCAACTTGCCTTTGTTTTGAATAGGAGCTTTCGAATGAGTTGCCGCCTTTTGTTTTATAAGAAGCTTTTGAACCAATCAACTTGCCTTTGTTTCGAATAAGAGCTTTCGAATGAGTTGCCACCTTTTGTTTTATAAGAAGCTTTCGAAAGGATAGCCGCTTTGAACCTATTCGAAACCCATGCTGCCGCAGTCATACCTTTCGAACTAATTAAGGCCGCTTTTATTGCCTTAACACAATGTATTCAAAAGGGTGCTTTCGCCTTTGTACTTTAAAGTTTCCTTCTTAATGCTTTTGAAAGGATCCTGTAGCTATTTTCAAATGGTATTGGAGGCAATGGTTTCGAAAGGGTTGGTTTCGAAACTATCATCTTTCTTTAACTTGGGATTAATGCTTTCGAAAGTAATGTTTTCCTTTCAGTTCTTTATGACCCTTAGTTATATTAAAAGTTAAACCCAATGGTTATGAAAGGAATAATTATCAAACGTTTCGAAGCAATGTTTCCACGATCCTTTACTTGAACCCAATACTTTTGAAAGGTATATAATATGTGTTTCGAAGGGGAGATCCCCAATGTTTTCGAAAGGTTTATTTTAAGTGTTTGAATGGAGGGTTTCCACTGCCTTTGAAAGACAAGTTTAAATGGTTTTGAAGGAGGATGTCTAAGGTTTTAGTAAATCTTTCGAAAGGGTTGTTTTCAATGATTTCGAAAGGCATTGTTTAAAGTTTTTAAACAAAGGTTTCGAAGGTTTAAACTTGGCTTCATGGCCTAAAATCTTTTAAGTTAAAAAAAGGGTTTTAACTTACTTCGAAGTGACAGATAATCCCATTGATTAGCTAGATTTCATCAACATTGCTTTGTGTGAAGTATATATATCATGGCATAAGTGTTTTGAGTAAAGCAAAGTATATAATTTCCTTGTTTATAAAAATATGAATTCAGGGGTAAATCATTTGCAAAGGTATTTACAAGGAAATGAAAGTTGAATGGGTAGTTAACCCTAAATGTATGACAGGAAATATGAATAGTGTAGTTAACCCTAGTTTATGACTCAGATGTTAGAAGACCGGATGAGACTGGTGTAGGATCGCGCCCTATACTTTAGCTAATAGCCCTTAGCTAATATAAATCCAAAATTCCACTGTGTAGGGCTTTGTCACAGATTGGACTAAAATAATATTACACATAGAAGGGAATATATAGAGTAAATATAGGTTATTGGTGAGCCCACAAAACTATTAGGATCATTTGACCCTAGAAGAAGATAGTTAGGGGAAAATAGCCCAGAAGTGTGTCTAACAGAAGTTTGATATTTGATTATGTTTGGTAGACCCAAGTCAGCCAATGGTTAATAGTTAGCTAGATAAACTATAGTGTGGACAGATAATCCATTGATTTCCTGACCTTTATGCATATATGTGTTTTCTTTAGTTGTTATAATCAGTTTGATTGCAAGATTTGATTTGCAAAAGACATGCTTTTAAAAGGATATTAGTGAGGGGAAACCCATTCCTCTAAGCGGCATGGTCTCACTTAATATCAGTAAATCGAGATGTAACAGTATTATTCACACTAGGCTTTATGTCTGACTCGAAGTTTATGTTTTCCCCTTAAACCTCGGGTGCTCAAAATTTGATTTGAGTAGATTGAGATTTAAGAACTTTTCTGGTTTAGTAGGTTGGACGAATAGGCTTCCGAAGACGTGGAGGAGGCAAGCTAGCTATGTAGGAGCTATTTAGTATTATTTCTGCTGTGATGTATTATGAATGATATGTCTATTTAGTACTTTTGTCATCCAAGGGGGCATCTTCATATGTCACTCTTGGCGTAATTTGTAATAATTATATTTGATCAAAACCAGGGAATCGTTTTAGGATTATGTAACTGAATATGAAATATTGATTTGAAATGTAATCAGAAAAGCTGTTTTGAAATCTGTGTTGATTTTATTACATATTCACATGCTTTTGATATTATGGATACCATTAACATTACCGTATTTTATCACCGGAAGTTAGTACTATGGATGACTGCAACATCTGTAACGCTTAGTTTCGGGCCTGAAGATAGAGGATGTTACATATGCTAATTCCTATTATAGTATTTTAAAAGTGGTTAGAGATTTTTATGAATCTTTAAGAATTAGTCATGAATTTTTAAAGAAGGGGGTTTATTTTTATAAAAATATAAAAAACATGGTTTTACCAAGTTTAAAAGTGTTTTACAAACTTGTTATCGTAAAGTAATATTGAAAATGCTTTAAAACCTATTATATGTATTTTAAAAGTATAAACAAATGATTTAGAAAGGGGTTATGAATACTTAGTGGCTAAATCATTTTTTAATTACATGTTTGAAAAGTAATTAACTATGCTTTACCTAAAAACGACGAAGTAGGTTTATCTGTTTATGGGAGTTAATATTGATGTTCAAGTATGAGCAAAATCAATAATGCTCTAACCTACAGGCTTCCCTCTTGACAGAGGAATAGTTAAATCGGAAATGTCGGAGATGTGTTAATCATGTTGATTTCTTACTCGTTTATGGAATGTCATTAATACTATACTTAACACCAAAAGCCGACGAAGTAGACTTTTCTATCTGTGAGAGTTAAGAATGAAGTGTCTAGACAAGGATTTGATATGCAACCAGTGCTCTAACTTACCTGGCTTTACTCTTGGCCAAGAGGTAGTATAAGTTGGAATGTCAGAAATGAGTTAAGTATACAAATTGTGATTTCTATAAGCAATCACTTTTAACTAGATAGTCAATTAGTCGACTGTCGAAATTGACCAAAATAACTTAGGAAATACCTAGAAGAAACATGAGGGCTGTATGATACAGTTATCCTTGGAGATGCTATATTGTACGTACAAACTCGCCTTATTCTTTGAGGATAAATGATGAGGAAATCCATCTGGATAGGAGATATGTATTGTCTATTTATTTCTAAAATAACCGGGGTTGAGTTAATCAAAATTTAATTGATTGGTTTTAAAGCATTTAGTAAGCGAGGAAGTGTACTTATATGAGATGACTCGAACCCGTGACTACTTCAAAACCATATATGCGATCTTTGTTCTAGAAGCTGTTGTGAAATGGAGTGTTATAGAGTTGAACAATCTATCCTAATGTTAAGTCCAAGGGAGTGGTCAACATTGACATTTCGAATGATGCTATCATATGGCACTATCTATCTTGAGGAGTATTCAAATAGAGAGGACAACATTAGCATTCGTTGGAGGACATATGTAGGAATCTATGTGGAGATTCGAGATCTATTCAAGATGCTCGAACCCATGTAGCGATTCGTGATCTGTTCGAGATGATGGAATCCATTTGTGGATTCGTGTGTTGTTCGAGTAATGAAGACTTATGTGAAAGATGCCAAACATAGCCTCGACATTGGGAATGACTAAAAACATAGTAGGATGTACAATCTCGTGTTTAGCTTACCCATGAGGATATACCAACTCCAGATTTAGAGTATGCTTATCGATATGTTGCGCGCGAGAGTTATTGATACTTGGTGCCATGCAATTCACTGTTGGGCTAGTTGTGTTTACCTTAGAGTATATCCTCTTTAGGGATATACAGTTCTCAAAAGGTAGTTTTTGATCCTTGTCATAGAGTTCAGGTTCGACTAGACCAAAGAGATCTCTATGGAAAAATCCATATATGAATGCTCCTTAGCAGTATTGATTATATACTTGTTATTGTTGTATCGTACGCATAGCGACTATTTTTTGATTTAAGATCTACACCCTAGACATTATATAATATACTGATATATTCACTCATCAGATGGTTGGTTTCATTTGAGGGGAAAAATGTTACGGTAATCTCTATGGTCTCAATAGTTACTGTTACATGTCACACATATACTTGAGTTTCTCGCGCAGGTTTACCACGCTTATCCGGGTGTTATTTTCTTATAATGCTCGGGTCAGCCCCGTTTATATTTCTAGATTTGGCCATGGATGCTTTGGTGCTTATGGAAATGAATTAGATGTTTACTAACCATGGTATTCTTATTTCTGTTGCATTACTTTGTGTGTGTATATCAACAATTATAAGGACATGTTGTTATAATTGTCCAGGCTGATGATAGTACTTTAATTAGTAACTCTAAAATGCTATATATATATATATATTAGAATTACAATGTGTACTATCTTTTGATATTATATGTTATCATTCCGTTAAGAGATTCTGACGTTGTGTTCTTTTCTTCTTATTCTGTTCTTTTATTTTTTTTATTTTACCCTAACTATCTATCTTTCCAACACTAGGGTGTTCGACACACGAATACCATAGATATATTTAGTGTCGGCATTCGAGGGTCGAAAAGTCGGGTCGTTACAAGTATGGAGTAAGAAATTGGGGCAAGTTGTATAGGATACCAATGGCGTAAATCCATTCACGAAGAGTTTGATTGGGAGAAAGACAAAGCCCGCATTGGAAGTGCTCGGAAGTAATAGAAATATAGCCATTTGGAGGCGTATTACAATCATGGGTTTCAAGTACCCCAGCTATGTAACCTCGAACCTCAAATGGCTTAAAATACCTTTTATTTCCTCTAATTCGGTTATTATGGATGGTAGAGAAGGGAGAGATGGAAGCACTTTTCATATCAAAAATACTAGGTTGGTTATCAGCTACTGCTAAGATACAGAAAAAAGGAAACAATAGTAGAAAGAATGTCCATTACTTTTGTTTGAAAAAGTAACTATTCTTGGAGAAGATGAAATTGGCAACTAAGATTTTCGGAAGCATGTAAAGGAATGAAGAAGAAGAAAGGGAAATATATATACTTACCTCGATTTGAATCTCAACCACACAATTGGAATGATGGAAGAGCTCCAAAACATCAACTTATTAGTGACAAGGAAGATTAACGCGAGGATCCATACAAATTTTCTTAGGAGTCGGAAAGACTTAAGTTGCAGCTTTTTTAGAGGATCAGTCAATAAAGGAGTGACATGTGTACTTGAGAATTAAATGCGAAATGGAAATAAAGGCTTTTTCTTTTTTGGAAGAGAGAGAAAAACAAGAAGTGATGGGTTACAGAAAAATATGAACGTAGAAACAAGTCCACACCTATCTACAATCACTGCAGACTTAGAGGACATGTGTTACATCCATATTTTCAAAACATTGTTAAAGGAAAATTGATGCAAGCACCGAGCCAAAAGAACAATTATCACAGTGGAAGTTAGGCTTTGAAAAGGAAGCAAGAGCAAAGTCCATATAGTACTGCGCCAATGTCTTAAGTCGGCGGCAAAACATAAGGACTGCGCATTTCCATTAAGCATAGCTTCAACACTATAGCATTGCGTTGGTAACCCAAGATAACCACAAAGTATAGGGATTGATCTGCAATCCTAACACTTACTTAAATAGGCAAAACCGCGGTACAACCTTTAAGTACTAAATATGAGGGTTGTGCTGCGGTTCCAAAAGTAAGCCTTAATAATTTAGAACCGTGGCACAATCTTTAAGTAAAAACAAGATGTAGAGACTGTGCTATGGCACCAAAAGCAACACTAAAAATATATAACCATGGAACAATCCTTAAAGCGGCTATACACAATAGGGATGCACCGCAATCTTAAATAAATATTAAAGTGGCAGGGCTACGCCACAATCTTATATTAACATTGAGGCAATAAGGATGCACCGCCATCCTGATTCAACATTGAACTGACAAAATACAGCGCCAAAATTGCAGAGAAGTACTATCCAACAAATATAAAGACTCGAAGGGAGAAATATAGCAACAAGTCGCCCACATACACAGGCAAAGTATAGTAAGGAACTACCCCCAACGTAGAAGAGCTGCATGGTTATAAGCACTCCATAACTTCGCTATCAAAAATGGACCATTGACAACTGCGCTAACACACTTGAAGCCATACCGCACTGTTCCATCTAAACCAACAACAAAGCACAAAGAAAAGAGTAACTAAAGTCAAACTGTATAACTCAGCAAACAAAATTGCATCGCCATCTCAAAGCCTAGCCGCATCACCAATACCCAATCTAAGCTATTCTAGCAATAATCTGAACCGTAGTTGCGCCCCCATAAGAACAAAATTTAATGAGGAAAAATAAAAAATGCTCAACCCCATAGCCAAAAAAGATAAAGACCCACATCAAATCATGGCTTATTCAAATTTGGGTTTCCCGCTTTAATTTTAAGCTTCCTGCCCAAGTTCAAAATCCAGTAGCCCAAATCAAAGTTTCCTACCAAAGACCGCATTAGCCATCCATGTACAGTAGATAAGCAAGATGGATGATCGACATGTGGCATAATCCAAAGGCATAAATCAAAAGTGTAGAAGATGGACGTTAGCGATCTGTGCGAGTTTCTGCATACTATAAATGAATAAAGCACTATAGCAGAAAATGGGGGATTTTTGGACTTTACTCTTTTTTTAGGCATCGAAATCAAAATTGTATTCTCTGCCTTTTTTTACTTGTACTAAGAATGAAAGAGAAGATAAGGATTTTTCCCATGGTCGTAGGATTCAATAACATCTGAACCACGTAAATTCTCCGTGTCATTTATTGCTTTTAGTAATTTACTTTACCTTTTCTATTTTTAGTATTAAAATTGAGATGTGTTGCTTAATGAATTGAGTAGAGACCTTTCATAGGATTTTGAATCTTTTCCCTCATCATTATGTAAGCACTACGACGCATAATTACTTCCTTTAGTGAAAATTTTAATATTACTTAATTTAGCTGATTCTTAATCACGTACGCATTCATCATCCTAATTACTTCAAAAAATATTTGAGTGTTTTGAAGATGAAAAATCTCATTAATAGTGTGCATAACCTATTCCACGAGTGGCCACTACGGCCATTGCCGAATAGTCACGGCTATTGTTACTATGCTAAGGTCTCATTGGTTACAGGGATTCCATTTGCCCGGTCCTGCTACGATATCGATCAGTGTTGTATCCTATAGATTTACTTGTTCTATGAGAATCTCTCTTAGTATTTCTTCCGGTTCTTCCTCTAGTTGGATGTTACTCAGTAAATTCACCTTCCGCTTAAGTCAGAAGGTCTCAAACAGGGGATAGAAGCAAAAGAATCCAGATCAAACCCTCCGAAGAGATCGGAGGAATGCAGTCAACAGTATGAGACGGCTCTAGGCCTTTCGCAGTAGACAGAGGGGATTATCCCGCAGAATCCAAAAAATTATAATCCTCCAAAGAAGGCAAAGGAGTCTAGACAAGGACATACCACCCTATAACAACCCTTTCAAAAGCATGATAAGCCTTTCGGGTCGGTCGGGACACTTACTAGACACTTATTGGTGGTGCCGAAGGGTGTAGGATGAAGACAATAATAATAAGTCAGCAAAAAGCATAAGGCAACCTTTAGACAATGTTCAAAGAAAGTTAGGCCCCCGGCAACATCCAGATGGAATGCAATATATCGACAAAGACGAAGGACTCACTATAGCCAAGAACCCTCCGATGCTACTGAAGGGTTCATATATCGTATGGATGAAAAACCTTCCGACAAAAGCAGAAGGTCCCTAAAAATAAATGGAAGAAAAGTTCCTTCGATAGCGCTCAAGAATTCAAGTTGACATGTGAAAGGGAAACCTTTCGATGAAGTCGAAAGGTTAGCAAGTGTATGCAAGAAGGGAACCCTTCGACTCGGCCGAAGGCAAGAGGACGAAAGCATAGCCGTCGGCATATATAAATAAGACCCCAGGGGTCCTGTTCTAGACAGAGGTTTTTCTTCATTATATACTTGTAACTTCTAAAATCATGGCTCTGTAACCCTAATCGGGTAGTGATTTAGAAAATCTAATAAAAAATAAAAGTCTATTTGAGGATCAAAGGGAAGTCTTAAACTTTGTGCATTTTACTTACAGTTTTCTTTAATCTTTTCTGGCTTGATCGTAATTTTCAGGTGCTATTCCTCCGAAAGGTTCATATCAATAGGAATGAAGATAATCTTACTTAGGTAATCTCCACAACCCTTCAGAGACCTAAGATCTACAACCTAAACCCTTCGGAGACCTAAGATATACAACTTAAACCCTTCGGAGTCTTTGGAGCTGGACATTCTTCAATCCCTTTAGAGATTCCACCTTTCGCCATTTCCCAATAACTTCTCCTACTTGGATTCTTTAGAGTGTTGACCATAAATTTGGTTAACATTTTTGGCGCTAGAAGGAGGGTTCGAACCTCCATCTTGATCGATTCACTAACACTACGATTCTCTAATTCTCATTAGACCAGTTCTACATTAACTTCACTCACCTAGGTTTGATCATGGATAAGAGATTTAAAAGATCTGAACAAGGATCTTCTGAACCACACATGGCAAGGCTTTCTTATGTGAATATCAAAGAATCCAATCAGGATGAGGAACAAAGGTTAAGGCTTGAAGTCTTGAAAATTATAAATAGAAAGAAGGCAGATTCTTATGACCTAGAGAAATGGAGCTTAAATCCCATTCACGTAGGACCAACCCCAATTTTTGCACTTGGAAGGAAAATGAGTGGAAGTGACAACATTTTTAATCGAATGAGAAGAACCATTCAATCATATTCCCGAGGAACTATCTTTAAAAAGGAGATGATAAGAGACTATGATAGTTTCACATATAAGTGGAGTAAGATTATAAATAAGACTTTCCATTCAAGGGAAAACCGTGGATACATGGAGAAATCCTCAATTGAAGAAGTAAGCAAGGTAAAAGAGTTACCCAGTGGAAATATAAAAATTACTAAGGAATATCCAATCGAAACTTTAAAATTGAAAGAGTTTCCCTTGAGGGAAGAGCAACGGGTAATAAAAAGGAAACCTGCTCCTCAGAAGGAAGCATTAGAACCAAGCGCTAAAATAATTAGATGCCAGTCAAAGATGGCTCAAAAGTCAATGCTTCTTGAAGAATTTAATCTTACAGCGTCAATTGAAGACATCTATATTAGGACAAGGAAGGAATTGAACTATTGGCCCTCTCAAAAGAAGAAGCCAGGGTTTGAAAGAAAATCTAAAGGACCATATTGCAACTTCCATCCCATAAACGGACATGATACCAATCATTGTAAAGTACTTGGGATGATGGTCCTATACTTTCTAAGACAAGGAAAGCTGAAGCAATTTGTAAAGGTTTGATCAAGTAATGAAATAAAGGTTGTATTCTTAAAATAATAAAAATCTACATGGTGAGGAGGGAAATCCTCCTTAAACTTGGACTACATAAGATGGTAGGCTACCAATAATGGTAGAAAACCCTTGGTCGTGCCAAGATGGCCAGGTCAAGGCACCTCCTGGAGGGAGGGCACAAGCCTTTATCCGCACCAAAACCAGAAATGGCCAGGGTAAAGTAGCACAAGCCCTTATCCGCATCACGCTATGGCTAGGATAAGGCACCTCCTAGAGGAAGGACGGGTAATCCCTTGGTCCCGCCACGCTATGGCCTTGCCAAGGTTCCGAACAAGCCCTTAACCGCGTTACACTATGACCAGGTTAAGGCGCCTCCTAGGGGGAGGTCGGGTAAGTCCTCGGGCCCTGCTTCAAAAAAAGCTAGCCGAGCGCACCGAAAACCCGGATGAAATGTCCAGCGGACTAAGAAAAGTCCATGCCTAAAATAGTCACTGCCAGAAATTGGCATCACCTAAAATGACGACCACCAAAAAGTCGGTGATGTCTAAAATGATAGACAGGCTGAAATGGGCTCTGCTTAAATAAGCACAAAGTTGGGCTAAAGAGTCCTCGCCCTAAATAGGCCAAAACAAAAAAAAATGAACAAAGAAAACTTGGGCCCGAAAAAGGAAAAGCATGCGAAACTTCGTCAAGGTTTGAAGATGGCACATTCAATAGACAGAATCAGAAAGAATTTCGAACTTTTCTTCATAAGCGACTGCCAGATGGGTATTCTGGTTTTCTATTATTAATTACCAGATGGGTATTCTGGTCTTCTATTATTAATTACCAGAAATGGTATTCTGGTCTTCTATTGTTTATTACCAGGAACAGTATTCTGGCCCTTTTATTACTTGCTGCGGAAGATGGTATTCTGGCCTTTTATTACTTGCTGCCAAAGATGGTATTCTGGTCTTCTATTACTTATTATCAAATACATTATTCTAAACTTCTATTACCTAAATTCCAAGATTGGTTTTCTGGTCTTCTAATACTAAATACCGGGGTTTACTCCTGGTCTTCTACTAATTATCAAATGCCACAGCGGGTATTCCAGACTCTTGTTACTCAATTACCATATATGGCTTTCCGGACTTCTTGCTATTTATTCCAGATTAGAAATACAGGCCACTTATCAACAAATTTAACTTTCTGTCCTTATGACATCCATCATTGGAAACGACACAATAAGTTCCTATTTCATATTGCCAAAGAAAGACATTGTGATACTCTGAACATTCCTTTTACTAAAGCCAACATTCTAATTCCCCATTATTAAAATATGCCAAAAGGCAACTGCTGTATTATTTTAATATTTCCTAATATCCGAATCTGGGTCTGATGATGTCTTGTGAAGGTCCATCATTAATACTAAAGGATTTGGGTGCCAAGGCTACTAATTATTGAAAGTCCTAATTTGGGTGCAAAATATTTGGACTTCTACTCATCTCAAGTAATTTTATTCCAGTTAAAGAATATTATAAAAAGGGGGGGCTGCCACCAAAAGAATCTCATAGTGGGAACTTTAAGTCTTTTTATTCTCAGATCCCCTCGATAGCGAGTAACAGATCCAAAGACTACCATGTCAAGATCTCGGTTATAAATGTCCCCTCAGGGTCTTTATTGAATAACTGTTAGATTTCGATAATTATGTGCAGCTTAATATTAACTATTTTCAGGAATGCCGAACAAGTGAAAAGAGCTAAGTCAACGATCATCACCCATTATCGATAAAGATGAGACCTTAACATTTAGAATGAATCCCTTTTTTATATAATCGCCGCAATGATTTGCTAATATAGGCCAATGATGCCTTTTAGGTTTGTTTGTTGATTTCGAGCTAACAAATGAAAATACAATGTGCTACACGTTTTGTAGAAAATTCAAAATGGCAAGGAATTCAGATTCACTTAATCAAGAGAGGAGTCATGGACTAAAACGGTAAGCTAAGAAACACATCAATCTCCGAGGATCATATTCAAATCAAAGATGGACAAGGTGCAGACGAAAAACAACAAAACAGGTAGTATTTACGATATTATAAATATCACATTGCATTATGCTACATGGCATTACTAAGGTACGGATAATATATCCTATATATATTGAAGATGCTTGTTGTTTGATCAACCATTTATATAAAACCCAAAGATACCATGGAATCGGCACTCTAAACTGGGTTGCCTATTATGAATTATTAATATTTGAAGCACCGGGCTAACTTTTAAATTTTTGTTTCCAAGATGTCTATCCTCTCAAAAAACTTGGTCATTCCGAGTTGAGATTGATATAAGTATCTCCACCAATGAAATGCTTTAAAATTACAGTATCTCAGCTCTCCTTTTTCTTCTTAAGATCTAACTTAAAAATCTCGATTTCTTTGGAGAATTCTTGAATGGTGTGACATTTAGAAGCTGAAGGATTTTCAAAAAATTAGCTTCAATCAAACTTTACTCTTAACCTATCCTAGGTCATTGCAAGTTCTGAAATAAGAACTTTGAAAGGTAAAACTAGTCTTGTTCGAGTTTCCCATATCAACGAACAAAACAGAAATCAAATTTATTTATTTCCGTAATAAGAACACATATCGGAGTATATTTCTTGTTGAGACTTGCTATTGATGATAACTAGTGTGAATTCATTATAGTTCCATCTCTCGGTTAAAGGAGTATTGTAGCATAACCTTTAATCAATATCAAATAAAATATTCTAATTTTCTTCAAGAGAAATCTCTCTTCCACCTTCGAAGGAAGTCGGGTGAGGAGTGAGAATGTTCCATGTACGGAAGTCGATTACCCTAAGGTCTTCAATATCAAGTCATTTTTGAAGAAGGTTTTCTCCTATATAGCATATTGGTTAGGTTAATCTATTAGGGTGACATGATTTAGAGGAATAGATAGTCTGGAACACATATTACAGACAAGCCAAACGTAAAGTGTGTAACGATATATATATATATATATATATGTTCACGAAACAATTACATGTCACCTATTTATAATCATCCCTCCAATTCACATGAAACGAACTTAGAAAGAAATTCGAAAACAGATTTGTACTCATAACACCCGAACTGTTTAAGGAAGTTTTTTGAACAAATAGTCTGGTTCAAGGAAAAATTGCAACACACCCCTAGATATAGGCCAAGTCCTAATTTACATAAAAGTAGAAATATTAAAGTTTCGAGGCTGAGTGTTAAAAGTGCACTTTGCACAGAAATAGCCAAAGTGTCCCTCCCTACTTGTCATCTAGCGGAAGGTTGAGAATTCGCTGCTCTTTTTCAAAAAACACTGTACCCAGGCCGACATTTGTATAACTTTGTTAGATGGTTCTTAACCAACATTTGCCTTCAAATCAAAAATGGAACGACAATCATACAAAACGACAAAAACAATTAATGCTAAATCTCTAGAAATATGAGAGAGAGTGTTTAAAACTTCGCACCAAAATCTCTTTTAGAAATCCATTCGTCTTCTCCCACCTTTTCTTCTAACTTTCGTTATATAAACATTTATTTCCATAAAAAACAAAACAAAAAAAAGAGAAGAGGAGCATTAATGGCCGCCTGCAATCTCCATCAAATTCATCTTGATTTTATCAACACAGAAGCACCACACTGTTGTTGCTTTGTGTTAGGCTTGCTGAACCCTCCGCAAGGGGTGGAAGAGGTCAATAGTGCACAGTCTAGCAATATGGACCGCCTACAACCTAATTTCCTTAATCCACACATAAAATCAACGTACTCCTTGCTTTTTGATCTGGCCACAAACATCTTCTGGATAGATTTAGCCATATGGGATGCTTTAGAAGAAAACCCGGCGCTGATAACCTACTCTCCCTATTAGCCAATTTGGGTTGAACCAGTAGTCATCAACCCCCATCAATTTGGTTCCAGACCTTCCGCCTTTTCCAAATGAGCGGTAGGAAAAGGGGGAGGAAACCATCTTGCTACTTTTGGTCGCCTTCGATGTTTAATTCTAGGATGCTAGTTTAATTTTGAATATGTACGTATTGACAAATCATTTTGAAAAGTGTAATATGAAGTTATATATATATATATATCTGTGTGTGTGTGTGTTTGTGTGGATATTTAGGTATTTTAGTTGAATTTCTTAAGTTATATTATACAGCTGAAAATGTTCTTATGTATTCGTTACTTGGTTATATGATGTTTTGACAAGCAGAAAGAAATTAAAAGGTTTAGGACTTTTAAACTTCAATGAAATCTTATTGTCAAATGGACTAACCATTAAGCTATTTAGACCTTCCGACAATAAAGGAAAATTGAGGTTGGGATACCCTTTCGGTCCTATTAGAATGTTTAGTGTCGTAACTTTAATTCCCTTCGGAGGGGCAAAAAAGACACTCTATGGTACCAAAATGATATTTAAATGGATCTTAGATCATATTATTAACTTGATGCTAAGAGCAGTTTTAAACCTTACTAAAAAAATGAATGAAATGAATGATGAACGAAGAAGTGGGAAAGATAACCTAAAAGTTTTAAATCAGGTTTAGAAAATGACCTCCTTGTTTTGAGGAAGGTCAAATTGTTTAAAAAAACTCTTTTACTTGTACTTGGGACTTACATTTGCAAGAAAATGAAGCTGAAAACTCTATAATTCTTAGGGAGGATGACTTGGAAAGTCAAGAGCATCCCTTTGCCGGGGGGGAGGGAGCAAATGTTACTCAGTAAATTCACCTTCCACTTAAGCCAGAAAGTCTCAAACAAAGGATAGAAGGAAAAGAATCCAGATCAAACCCTCCGAAGAGATCAAAGGGATGCAATCAATAGTATGAGACGACTCCAGACCTTTCGTAAGAGACGGAGGGGATTATCCCGTAGAATCCATGAAATTCTGATCCTCCAAAGGGGGCAAAGGAGTCAAGACAAGGACATACCACCTTATAGTAACCCTTCTGAAAGCATGATAAACCTTTCGGGTCAGTCGGGACACTTACTAGTCACCTTTCGGCGGTGCCGAAGGGTGTAGGATAAAGACAATAATAATAAGTCAGCAAAGAGCATAAGGCAACCTTTAGGCTATGTTCAAAGAAAGTTAGGCCCTCGACAACATCAAGATGGAAAGCAATATACCGACAAAGACGAAGGACTCACAATAGCCAAGAACCCTCCGACGCTACCGAAGGGTTCATATACCGTATGGATGAAAAACCTTCCGACAAAAGCAGAAGGTTCCTAAAAATAAATGGAAGAAAAGTTCCTTCGATAACGCTCAAGAATTCAAGTTGACATGTGAAAGGGAAACCTTTCGAAAGTCGAAAGGTTAGCAACTGTATGCAAGAAGGGAACCCTTTGACTCGGCAGAAGGCATGAGGATGGAAGCATAGCCGCCGGCATCTATAAATAAGACCCCAGGGGTCTTGTTCTAGACAGAGATTTTTCTTCATTATATACTTGTAACTTCTAAAATCATGGCTATGTAACCCTAATCGGGTAGTGATTTAGAAAATCTAATAAAAAAGAAAAGTCTATTTGAGGATCAAAGGGAAGTCTTAAACTTTGTGCATTTTACTTACAGTTTTCTTCAATCTTTTCTGGCATGATCGTAATTTTCAGGTGTTGTTCCTCCGAAAGGTTCATATCAACAGGAATGAAGATAATCTTACTTAGGCAATCTCCACAACCCTTTAGAGACCTAAGATCTACAACCTAAACCCTTCGGAGACCTAAGATCTACAACTTAAACCCTTCAGAGTCCTAAGATGTACAACCTAAACCCTTCAGACACCTAAGATCTACAACCTAAACCCTTCGGACTCAAAGGGGGCTTATCAGAGTTGGTGTACATAAAACCTTCCAGAATCAATAAATCTGTAGGTCCAACTTTTCGATAAGAATCTTAACAAGTCATATCATGACAGCCTGAGGGACCTTCCAAGCCATAAACAACAGTTAATTTAAACTTCCGGTAAAGGTTTAGGTCGACTCTCTATACAAAGTGAACTATGGAAATTCAATCTTGCACAAGGAGGTAGTTTTTGAGAGAAACCATATAGAGGTGTAATCAAATCATAATCTCTACTACATTGACTTAATAAGACCGGCAAGTCTTTTCTCTTAAATCTCGTACCTAAGTTCGCTTAGCCCCATCGAAAGGTCAGAATTTAAGTCTAATCCCAAGTAGAGAAATAAAAAAACTTTTACATATCAGTAACCCATCAGCATACCGTAGTCTAATTTCACCACTGGGGATATCTCTGAGTTACCAGCTGGACATTCTTCAATCCCTTTAGAGATTCCACCTTTCACCATTTCCTAATAACTTCTCCTACTTGGATTCTTTGGAGTGTTGACCATAAATTTGGTTAATTGGACCATGACCACCATCTTCACCAACGTCGGCACCATCATGGAGCCTCCTTCGAGATGAACTAGTACGGATCTATAATGGATCGGCAAGGATCGATCCCAGTGCTCTATTTTTAACCCCAACTTGATTGTTTTGAACTTCTTCGAAATTTGCATCTTCATCTCCAGATTTTTCCTTCCTCGGTCTTCGTCTTCCATCAGAACTTCCTTCATTCGATTCAACTGAAGAACTTCCTATAACTCTATGATCCCTTGGGCAAGATCCTTCTCCTTATAGAGGTTTCCTTATCATTGCAAATTGTTTTGCTAATTCTACAATGATAGCATGTTGCATCGCTTCCATCCTTTGATTCATCGTATCTAAGTCATGCCTAGTCATTAGATCCAATGGAGGTTGAATAGTTCCATCACTCTTTCAATCATTTGCTCCATTGAATTTTTCTTTAATTACTTTATTTCTTGGATTCTTCTTTGGTCTCATACCTATCGGATCTCTTAGAGATTTCTTCAAATCCTTGTACCAATAGTGATCTAGCCTAGTCATCTAGTTCTCAGTGAAAGCACCAAAAAATGTTAGCCAAGAAAGTGGTATAAAGCCCACAGATCGATAAATTTTGTAGTGATAACAATTCTAAATTATAGAATTGTATTTATGGATATCAAACTAGCAAATAAAGTAATAAACAAAATGAACAGAATAGTGAAGCAAAAGAAAGACACAATCATTTATAATGGTTCAACAAATCATTAGCATACGTCTACTTTATCAATGTTTTATTGCTTGATTATCACTAATTCTTCCAAGATTACAATGGTAATTCAAAGTTCAAGCTCGGGTTGCAAAAAAGGCAAAGTTTCCCCGAGATTTTAGATAAGCAAAGCCCATATCATATCAAAAAGTCCTTTTTCATTGGAGATAGCCTCATATTTATAGCTGTAATGAATGTTTTTAGCATTTAAATTTGTCAGATCAGGCTTGAATTCATCAATTAATCAGATCTGCCATGGAAGGAAAGAAATTATTGAAAAGTGGATCGAATCTCGAGGCTTGATGGATTGATATAGATCCATCAACGGTTTGGTACCGATCCATGGCATTGGGCTAAATACTTGTCTTTTGCCTTGATATGCTTGAGGCTTCTTTACTCTTGAGTTTGGGGGTGTTACTCAAAATTTTCATAAATGAAAAGATAGGCTAATTAAGGATTCTTAGCTTAATCCGCTTTGGTTTAGGCCGAGTTGGGCCCGGGCCAGCCTGCTACAAGCTACCCGTGAATCAAATAATAGGCCAGTAAGTCTCCCTTGACTGCCATCCAGATTTGACCCCTATTAGCCATCCTCTCCCTGGCACTTCAGGCCGGCTTCCCTGGCCAGTGCACCCCGAAGTAATGACTAACTACCAGCTCATCAAACAAAGCATGATATCCTCATTACTCAGCCCGATCCCCATCGTCCGACCTTTCTTTATGACCAGCTAGTTTCCAAACGGCCGATTTATTTGAGCATCTCCCTCGACCCATCTCCAACTCGGCTCTAATTGTAACACCTCATATTTTTAGTAACATTATTTAGGATATTTTGTTAGTTAAATAAAATAAAATAAAATAATGTAAGATGATTAATGGATTGAGATTTGTGATTAATAGAGGTAGCCGTGCCATGTTATTGAGTAAATCAAAATGAGATAACATAAAATAAAATAGATAAAGGGTTAGGAAATAGGCAGGGGCAAAATGGGAACAAGAACAATTCTTATACTCTAAACCTTAAACCCCTAGCCATGTAACCCCTCATTCATTCTCATTTTCAATAATTAAAACAAAGAAGTCAGCCACCATTTGAATAGGGGAAACCCGTTCCGCTAAGCGGCGTATTCTCACTTAATATTAGTAACCGGGATGTGTAGTATTATTCACACCAGGCTTTATGTCTGCCTCGAACTTTATGTTTCCCCCTTAAACTCTAGGGTGCTCAAAATTAATTTGAGTAGGCTGAGGGTTAAGGTTTACAGGTTGTTAGTAGGTTGACGAATAAAGCTTCCGGAGACGAGCAGGTGGATGACGTATAGCTATTTAGGGGTTGTTGTTTTACTTTGTTTGATTCCGCTATGTGTAATAAGTTAATTATGATTATATGGTACTCTGGTCAACCAAGGGGGCATCATCATATGTTGCTCTTAGCATATATATGTAATAATTATATTTGATCCTTACCTGGAAAACGTTATGGGATTGTGTAATCTGAATATGGAACATGTGTTTTGAAATGTAATGAAAAATGTTGTTTTGAAATATGTGATTTGTTTCATATTCATGTGTTTCTGATATTACGGATACCATTAACATTACCGTATATGGTCACCGGAAGTTAATACTATGGATGACTACAACATCTATAGCGCTTAGCTTTGGGCCTCCAAATAGGGGATGTTACTACTTGGATCAGAGCATGTGTTTATGAAAAACTTTAACTTAAAAGATTTTTTTGAAAACATAATCCTAAAGAATTAGAGTAAGATCGGGGTATATGATAATGCTATAGTAACATAGTTGTATTTGCTATATATAAGTATACGTTACATTTCTAGTTTCCTAGTTCTCTTAGGCTATTCTTCTGTATCTCACGAGGCTTGAATACAGATATAGATGCAAGAAGAGGCAGAGTTAACCTAGGAGGGGACAACACCACCACAAATGGAAATGCCCAACCCAATACGAGGAGGACCCTAGGTCAGGTTCAAGCTGAAACTGTTGGTGCTGGAGTCCCACAAGTGGATATGGGGACAATGTATCAATTTTTCATAAACATGATGCAAGCTGGGATTGCCGCTGGGGCTGTTGGAGGAAATGCTAGAGGAGGAGTTCAGGAAGCTCCGGTGATCAATCATTATGCCAATTTGAGTAAAGACCATGCCAGGCTTGGAGGGAAGCCATTTATCGGGATTGAAGATGCTATAGAGGTAGAAAATTGGTTGTTGCAGTATGAAAGGATTTTTGCTGACTTGGGGCTCAATGATGAGCAGAAGAGGAGGCTTGCGTCGAGACAACTTCAGTGGGCAACCTTATTTTGGTGGAATAGTGTGACTGTTGGTGTGGATGAAGAGACGATGACATGGCAGAGTTTAAGAGGAGATTTTAGGAGAGATTCATGTCGGTGATGGTGCAGTCTGTTTTAATCAGAATGTTTGCTGAGCTAGAGCAAGGAGAAATGTATGTTCTAGAGTATGCTAGTAGGTTCGAAGAATTGGTTAGATATGGGTATGCGACTGTTGATACGGTGATGAAAAGGAATGAGAAGTTTATCAAAGGTTTTTAAACCTGAGTTGTCAAGGGCTACCTTACCTCATATTAGAGACCCTTGTGATGTGGTTGTGGAGAAGGCTTTGGTACATGAAGAAATGCTTGATTGTTAGAAGAAGAAAAAGGCTAAGGAGGTCCAGGTGGGACAGAGCCAAAAGAGGAAGTTCTTCCACAAGAAAGGTGCTCAGAAAGGTGGGGCGGGGAAGAAAGGAAAGTCTGAGGTGGTTTGCTATAAGTGCGATAAGAAAGGGCATTTTGCCAATGAGTGTCGTACCAGAAAGGCGAAAGAAGCAACTGGGAAGAAGAACATCAGGTGCTTTAACTACAACCAGATAGGCCACTAGAAGAATCAATGCAAGGAGCCCGCTAAGGATGGAAAGGGCAAGGTGTATGCATTGGAGCCTGCTACTTCAAAGCCAACTACTCAAGAGAAGGGAAAGGCAGTATTAGGAGGTACGCTTCTGATCCATGGTATGTCTGTTAGCGTTTTGTTTGATACTGGTGCATCGTATTCTTTTATATCTCGATGTTTGGTAGATAAGCTCAACCTAGAACCCTCATATTTAGTTACTTCCTTAATTGTTGCAAATCCAATAGGAGGGTATGCGACATTTGGGATGAAGTGTGGCCACCTAGAGTTTGATTTGTTAGGTCATACTTTTGTTTGCTGTTTGCATGTATTTGACTTTGTAGGGTTCAGAATTATATTGGGTATGGATTGGTTAAGTGAGTAAGATCCAAGGATATTTTGCCAGGATAGGAAAATATCACTTAGACATCCTGACTATACTGATTGGATAGTTTATACTGTAGAAAACCCTAGATGTGAGGTGAATGCTTTATTGGGTGTTGTGGAGTTAGAGGATGAGTTGAATTGCGTTTTCATGGTTAGGGAATTCACATACGTTTTCGAGCGGATAGCAGGATTGCCACCGAAATGAGCCATTGAGTTTCGGATAGATCTAGTGCCTGGAGCAGAACCGGTGAGTAGACCGCCAAGCAGGATGACACCTAGAGAAATGAGGGAGTTGAAGGCACGGTTGGTGGATTTGGAAGGCAAGAGCTTTATCCGATAGAGTAGTTCACCTTGAGGAGCAGCCGTAGTATTTGCTAAGATGCCGGACGGATTGTTAAGGCTATGTATTGATTATCATAAGTTGAATGAGAGAACAATAAAGAATCGATATCTGTTGCCTAGAATTGATGATTTGTTCGATCAGCAGAGTGGAGCCAAGGTATTTTCTCAATTGGATTCGGCGACGGGTTTCCATCAGTTAAGAGTGGCAGAGGAAAACATTCCTTTGACAACATTTCGAACTAGATATGGTTCATACGAGTGGTTGGTAATGCCATTCGGGTTGATAAATGCACGTGCTTTCTTTGTGGATTTGATGAACAGAGTCTTCCGAGAGTATTTGGACAGATTCGTGTTAGTGTTTATAGATGAAATTTTGGTATACTCTAAGAATGAGAAGGAGCATGAAGATCATCTTAGAGTTGCGCTTGAGATGCGGAGGCAGAATCAGCTAAATGCGAAGTTTTCCAAGTGTCATTTTTGGAAGAAAGAGGTTAAGTTTCTTAGTCATGTGTTTTTAGGGAAAGGGTTGTCAGTTGATCCAGATAAGATCGAAGTCGTTAATCATTGGAAGAGAGCAGAGACGGTGACTGAGATTAGAAGTTCTCTTGGAGTTGCTGGCTACTACCGGAGATTGATCAAGGATTTCTTGCGGATAGCAACGCCTTTGATTAAGCTTACCAAGAAGGAGGTGAAGTTTGTTTGGTCCGACAAATGTGAGGAAGCATTCCTTAAGTTAAAGCATTTGTTGACCAATGCATCCGTGTTAGTAGTTCCAGACGGAAACTAAGGGTTGGTGGTGTATACTGACGCATGTGGAACTGGATTGGGAGCTGTGTTGATTTAGAAGGGTAAAGTGATTGCCTATGCTTCTAGACAGCTTAGACCACATGAGGTAAGATATCCAACGCATGACTTGGAGTTAGCTGCAATGATTTTTGCTTTGAAGGTGTGGAGCCATGACCTTTTGGGAGAGAGGTTCGAGCTTTATACGGATCATAAGTCGTTGAAGTACTTATTCTCTCAAAAGGAGTTGAAAATGAGACATCAGAGGCGGTTAGAGTTTATTTATGCTTATGATTTTGGGATTGAGCACACATCGAGGAAAGGTAATAAGCTTGCAGATGCACTTAGCAGGAAGCATCAGAATGCAGTGTTGGCAATGATTGCTGAGTGGAAAGGTTTGGAAGCCTTGACAGCTTGTAGAGTTCAGTGGAGATCCGAGGTTGGGTCTAGTGAAGAGAATGTTGTATTATCTTGTTTAGAAGTCCAACCGGTAATGATTGAGAAGATAGCTTCTAAACAGGGGGAATATCCAATATTGGTTGACCGGATCAGAAAGTTAATGGATAGAACCGAGAGTGATGACTTGAAGGACTTTTGTCTTGACCAGAATGGGTGGTTGAGAAAGAAAGGTAGGTTGTGTATTTCTAATGTGGGAGACATAAGGAACGAATTTTTGGAGGAATGCCATTGTTCAAAGTTCATTATTCATCCAGGAGGAACAAAGATGTATCAAGACATGAAGAGAAGTTTCTTCTGGGAAGGCATGAAGAGGGATGTTGGCTTATGGGTGAAGCAGTGTTTGAACTGTTAGTAAGTAAAGGCCAAGCATCAGAAACCAAGTGGGTTACTTCATCCATTAGATAATCCAGTTTGGAAATCGGATTCAATTTTTATGGATTTCATAGATAGGTTGCCAAGATCTAGTAGAGGAAATGAAGGTATATGGGTCGTAGTGGATAGATTAACCAAGAATGCCCATTTCATTTCGATTAAGTCAACTAGGATGACACCTGTTTTAGCTAAGTTGTTTATGAAGAATATAGTTAGACTACATGGAGTTCCTAGTAGCATAGTCAGTGACAAAGATGCTTTGTTCACAAGCAAATTCTGGAAGAGTCCATAGGATGTATTAGGCACTAAGCTTAAGATGAGTACTGCATATCACCCTCAGACGAATGGGCAGACAGAGAGAGTCAATAAGGTACTCGAGGATTTATTGAGAGCCTGTGTGTTGGATTTTGGTGGATCTTGGGAAGATCATCTACATTTGGTTGAGTTTTCCTATAATAATAGTTATTGAGCTAGCATAGGAATGGCGCCTTTTCAAGCTTTGTATGGAAGGCCATGCAAATACCCAACATGTTGGTTGGAGACTGGAGACAGATTGGTCTTAGGTCTAGATTTGGTTAGGGAGGCATCAGAAAAGATTGATTTGATTCGAGAAAGAATGAAGGGCTTAGTCCAGATAGAAAAGTTACACAGATAAGAGGCGAAAAAACCTAGTGGAGATAGAGTTTTCATTAAGGTATCACCGATGAAGGGTGTAATACGATTTAGAAGTCGGGGAAACTAGCACCGAGATATGTTGGTCCATTACAGATTTTAGAGAGGATCGGGAAACTCGCAACTCGCATATAGAGTAAAGTTACCGAATAGTTTGGCAGGAGTCCATGATGTTTTCCATGTATCTCATCTTAGAAAGTGTGTTAAAGACCCGGAGACTACTATAGCACCGACTATGTTAGAAGATTTAGTAGTAGAGCCAGACTTGACTATAGTTAGAAATCGGATTCGTATAGTTGCGAGAGATGAGAAGGGGCTAAGGAACAAGACAGTCAAATTAGTGAAAGTCCAGTGAGCGACGATGAGAGAGACTGTACTTGGGAGAATGAGGACAGGATAAGAGATACTTACCCTGATTTGTCTGATGGTATGTTTTACCTTTGATTGTTTAGATGTGTACCTTATCGTAATTTCGAGGACGAAATTCTTTAAGGAGGAGAGTCTTTAACACCCCATATTTTTAGTAACATTATTTAGGATATTTAATTAGTTAAATAAAATAAAATAATGTAAGATGATTAATGGATTGAGATTTGTGATTAATAGGAGTAGCCATGCCATGTTAATGAGTAAATCAAAACGAGATAACATAAAATAAAATAGATAAAGGGTTAGGAAATAGGCAAGGGAAAAATGGGAACAAGGAAAATCCTTATATCCTAAACCTTAAACCCCTAACCGTGTAACCCCTTATTTATTGTCATTTGCAAAAATTAAAACACAAAGGCCGACCACCATTTTAAAGAACTAGAGGAAGAAAAAGCTAAGGAGGTAGATAAATGTAACATCCCCTATCTTGAGGCCCAAAGCTAAGAACTACAGATGCTGCAGTCATCTATAGTATTAACTTCTGATGACCACATACGACTATGTTAATGGTATCTATAATATTAGAAGCACTTCAATATGAAACAAATCACAGATTTCAAAACAACATTTTCCATTACATTTCAAAACACATGTTCCATATTCAAATTACACAATTCCAAAACGTTTCCTAGGCAATAGATCAAATATAATTATTACAAAATACACCAAGAGTGACATATGAAGATGCCCCCTTGGATGTTTAGAGTCATAACTAGCTTAATACACATCGGAAATAAACACAAAACAAAGAACTGCAACTCCTAAATAGCTATCCTTTAGCCTCTTGCTCGTCTCCGGTAGCTTTATTCGTCCTCCTACTAAAAACCTGAAAAGCCTCAACTCTCAGCCTACTCAAATCAATTTTGAGCACCCGAGAGTTTAAGGGGAAAACATAAACTTCAAATCAGACATAAAGCCTGGTGTGAATAATACTATACATCTCGGTTATTAATGTTAAGTGAGCCCACGCCGCTTAGCGGAATGGGTTTCCCCTCACTAACATCCTTTTAAAACATATCTTTTACAAATCTTTTCCTGCAACCAAAACTGGTTAAATACTGTAAAGCATCAATATATAAACATACATATCAGGTAATAAAAGTACTATCTGTTCAAACACTTTAACCTTTGGCTGACTCGGGCCTACCAGACAATATAAGCAAAAATTTATCTAACATCTGTTAGACACTTCACTTCTAGATGGTCTGTCCTTAACTATCTATTAAACACTTCTCTTCTGGACGGTCTATCCCTAACTTAACGTCTCCCAGGGTCACCTGATCCTAATGGTTTTGCAGGCTCACCAATAACCTATATGCATACAAACATATATTCCCTTTTATGTGTAATTATAATTTTAGTCTTACTTGTGACAAAGCCCTACACACTGGAATTTTGAACTAAATTAGCTGGAGCCAATAGATAATGTATAGGGCGCGACCCTATACCAATCACATCTAGTATTCTAATATCTAAGTCATTTTACTTAGGGATCCCTTTCCATAATTTTCCTTGAAAACCTTTTCAAAATGATATAAAACCTTTAAAATCAAACTCACATAAGGAAAATACATATGCTCTATGCTTTACCCAAGCTTACTTGCCATGTTATACACACACACACACACTTCACTCAAACATTAGTTGATGAAGACATTTAAACACTTGAAGTACCCCTTTCGATTCTATTGAAAGCACCCCTTTCAAAACCCATTGAAAGCATCTCTTTCAAAACCAAATAAAACCCTTCATTTATCTTAGGCCGAAAGGCCAAAATCTCCCTTTCGAAACCATTCTCAAAACCCTTTCGAAGCCTTTGAAAACCTTCCTTTCGAAAGCTTTAAAACCTTAGACATCATATCTTAAAACACTTCCAAACATTGCCTTTAGAAACCCTTGGAAAAACCTTCCATTTCAACCCTTTCGAAACCATCGGAAAACATTACCTTTCGACTCCTTCGAAACCCTTAGAGAACCACACCCCTTCAAAACCATTTTTTAAAACCTTTCAAAAGCATTAAACCTTTAGAAACTCAAACCTTTCGAAAGCACTTGAGTTCAATTTAAAACATGTGGAAAAACACTCTTCGAAACCATTTAAATCATCTCTTTTGAAACCATTGGGCTATACTTCAATCAGAACAAAAGGGGCAATAAAATCATTTAAAAAGCCTCCCTTACGAAAGCTATCCCTAAGTAAGGAAGTGATGGTGTCAAAGCCATTCCATCGAAAGCATTGGAGAAGTGGCTAATTTTAAAGGCTAAGTATAACTTTCGAAACCATCGACTTCGAAAGGTAAAAAGGCGGCAGCTAGGGGTTTCGACCCCTTCGAAAGCATTACTTAAGATAAAAGAGCGCAACTCATTCGAAACCTTTTCTTTAAAACACTTGACTCAGTCGAAAGCCAACCGACCCGAAAGCTATCCTTTCGAAGGCAAAGCATGCGCTACTTCCATTTTAAAACAAGGCATACTCCAACCCCTTCAGAATCCAGTGTTTCGACTATGTACCTTCCGCCTCTATCTAATACGCTACGTACCAAGTGACTTGATACCATGCTCATTGGCTTTGAAAGCTTGGTGGTGAAACGTCCTAGTCGGAACTCCTGGTGCCGAAAGTAGTAGAACAGGCTAAAAACATGTTATATTTTTTTAACTTATAAGAGAAAACTTTTTAACTAACCTGCTATTGTTTGTCAAATTTTCATTGGTTGCTAATATCTTTTTCAAAAGTGCTGCCAATATTTTCAGAAATTAACAATGTTTTTATTTTATAAAATACCCCTTCTTCTTAATTAAATATATAAAACATTTAAGTCTCATACCATAAATAATTTTATATATTCATTAAAACACTTAGGAAAAATCTATAAAATTCCAAAAATCTATTTTAATATGTCCTTTAACATATATGAATTTCAGACCCAAATAATTATTTATTTTGCCGTAAATAAATTTAAAACCCAAATAATCATTTTCTTTACTAGAAAACTAACATAAATCCACAGTAATTCAGAAAATTATGAAAATTGAAACCCGTCTCCAAAATATTATTTCTGATCTACATTTAAATTCGCAAGAATGTCATTTAATAGGATTTTCATATCAAACATATCATAAAAATCAATATGAACATTCATAAATCATCAACAAGCATATATAAACATTTAATCATTCAAATCATGGCATTATCGTGCAAAATCACTTCGGATTATCCTTAAAACCGAAAACCATAAGAAAATGAGATGTACTAACTATTTACCTTAGCTTGAGATTAAGGATTTGAGATTTGATCTTGATTAAGTTTATTTAATGCTTCTCTTGAATCCTAGCTTTTATCTTCTTCCTCTTGTTTTTGGTGGTTGGCCTTAAAATGTTTTTGCTTGAAAAAATATGAAATGAACATGTGTTTTTGTTTCCTAAGGGTTTAGGGTATAAGTTTATTGTATTTCCCCTTTTGCCCTCCCTTATTTCCTAACACTTATTTCCATCTTAGTTCCTTAGTTCATTGTACATATAGGCACGGCTACCCCTTATTAATCACAAATCTCAATCCACTAATCACCTTACATTATTTTATTTTATTTAACTAACTAAATATCCTAAATAATGTTACTAAAAATATGAGGTGTTATAATAAATCAAATCAAAAGCTATTCAAATCTCAAATCCTTAATCTCAAGCTAAGCTAAATAATGACTACATCTCATTTTCTTAAATGTTTTCGGTTTTAAGTTAAATCCGAAGTGTTTTGCAAGTTTATGCCATGTTTTTGAATGATTAAATGTTTATATATGCGTGTTTATGATTTATGCTTGTTCATATGGATTTTATGATATGTTTTGATAAGAAAACTCTATTAAATGACATCCAAATGCCTTGTGATTTTAGATTTAGATCAGAAATGATATTTTAGAGATGGGTTTCAATTTTTATAATTTTCTAATTTATTGTGGATTTTATATAAATTTTCTAGCGAAGAAATTGATTATTTGAGTTATAAATTATTTACGGAAAAATAATTAATTATTTGGATCTGAAATTTATATATGTTAGAGATCATATTGAAAATGATTTTCTAGAATTTTTGTAGAATTTTCCTAAGTGTTTTAATGAATATATAAAATTATTTGAGGTATGGGACTTAAATGTTTTATATATTTATAAAAGAAGAAGAGGTATTTTATAAATTAAAATTACTGTTTATTTTTGAAATCTTGGCAGCACTTTTGAAAAAGAAATTTAGTAACCAATGAAAATTTGACAAACATAGCTGGTTAGTCAAAATGTATTTCACTTTGAAGTTAAAGACAAAATTTACTTGTTTTTAGCCTGTTTCACCACTTCTGGCACCAGGGGTTCCGACCTAGACGCCACTATTGCTTTCAAAACCACTGCGCATGGTATCAATAACTTGGTACGTAGCGAATTGGATAAAGGTAGAAGGTACAGAGTCGAAACGTATGGTTCCGATAGGGTCAAAGCATGCCTTTGTTTTAAAATGAAGTTGTGCCTGCTTTGCTTTCGACTTGTTAGCTTTCGACCAGTTCAAATTGTTTTAAAGAAATTGTTTCGAATGGGTTGCACTCTTTTGTTTTAAGTAATGCTTTCGAAGGGGTCGAAACCCCTAGTTGCCACTTTTCTACCTTTCGACTCTAATGGTTTCAAAAGGTATACTTTGTTTTTAAAACTTGGTCATTTCTCCAATGCTTTATGAAGGTTGGTTTCGACACCTTCACAGCTTTCGAAAGGAATGCTTTTGACTTTACTGAGTTTCTGATCCTTTTGGTCTACTTAAAAGGTATAATCCAAATGGTTTTGACCTAAATGGTTTTCAAAGGTTTCGAAGGAGTAAATTTTGAATAGTTTCGAAAGGTTTTCACATGTTTTAAATTGAACCCAAAAGGCTTTCGAAAGGTTTAATGTTTTATTGCTTTCGAAAGGGTTTTAATTGGAGGTTTCGAAGGGGTGGTTTCCCATGGTTTCGAAAGGAAGATTTTCCAATGGTTTCGAAATGTCTAAGAGGATAGGTTTTTCCAATGTTTTCGAAAGACAGTTTTAAAGGAAAAGATGTCTAAGGTTTGAAGCTTTCGAAAGGTAGGTTTCTCAATGGTTTCGAAAGGTTTCTATGAACGGTTTTGAAAGGAAGGTTTTGGCCTAGATTGAATAAAGGGTTTTACTTGGTTTTGAAATGGGCACTTTCAATGGATTCGAAAGGGGTACTTTCAAAGGTTTAAATGTTTTCCATCAACAAAGATTTGAGTAAAGTATATATATAACATGGCAAGGTGATTTTGAGTAAAGCATAGAGTATATGTATTTTCCTTGTGTAAGTTTGATTTAAAGATTTTAAATCATTTTAAAAAGGTTTTCAAGGAAAAATTAAGGGAAGATTTCCCTAAGTAAAATGACTCTAATATTAGAATACCAGATGGGACTGGTGTAGGGTCGCGCCCTATACATTAGCTATTAGCCCCAACTAATTTAGTCCAAAACTCCAGTGTGTAGGTATTTATCACAGGTAAGACTAAAATTATGATCACACATAGAAAGGAATATATATTTGTATACAGATAGGTTATTGGTGAGCCCGCAATACTATTGGGATCAGGTGACCCTGGAAGATGTTAAGTTACGGACAGACTGTCCGGAAGAGAAGAATTTAACAGATAGTTAAGGATAGACCGTCTAGAAAATAAGTGTCTAATAGATGTTAGATAAATTTTGTTTATATTGTCTGGTAGGCCCGAGTCAACCAAAGGTTAGTAGTTAGCCCAACAAAACTATAGTGTCCAGACAGATAGTCCATTTATTACCTGATATGTATGTTTACCTGATAATGCATTACAGTTTTAACCAGTTTTGGTTGCAGGAAAAGGTTTGCAAAAGATATGTTTTAGAAGGATATTAGTGAGGCGAAACCCGTTCCGCTAAATGGCGTGGTCTCACTTAATATCAAATAGCCAAGATGTACAGTATTATTCACACCGGGCTTTATGCCTAATTCGAAGTTTATGTTTTTCCCCTTAAACTCTCGGGTGCTCAAAATTAATTTGAGTAGGCCGAGGTTTGAGGTTTACAGGTTGTTAGTAGGTTGGCAAATAAAGCTTCCGGAGATGAGCAGGTGGTTGACGGATAGCTATTTAGGGGTTGTTGTTTTACTTTGTTTGATTCCGCTGTGTAATAAGTCAATTATGACTATATAGTACGCTGGTCAACCAAGGGGGCATCATCATATGTCACTCTTGGCGTATTTACGTGATAATTTTATTTGATCCTTACCTGGAAAACGTTATGGGATTGTGTAATCATAATATGGAACATGTGTTTTGAAATGTAATGAAAAATGTTGTTTTGAAATATGTGATTTGTTTCATATTCATGTGCTTCTAATATTACAGATACCATTAACATTACTGTATCGGGTCACTGGAAGTTAATACTATGGATGACGACAGCATCTATAGTGGTTAACTTCGGGCCTCTAGATAGGGGATATTACACTAATGCAGCCCCCACAAGCAATCCTACGTTTGGCCCTCTGTATCGTTATGAGCAGTGCAGCCAGAAGTGCCTAGCTCGACCCCCTCTTTCAGGATTACCCTTAGCAGTATTCCACCTCTTTCCATGTCCTAGGGAAAAGGCTAGCCTGCCTGGTCCATCTTGCCACATTAGCATGCAGGCAAGGGCGACAAAGAAGTACTGCCAAGTATGACATCTTCTGACACAAAGCATGTTGTTAAACATGCTGCCACTATACAGGAATATTACCAAAATAGTAAGAGCGGGGCATGGGTCTCCCTATTAATGTTGACCTTCGCTGCTGACTCCCTTTGCTTTGCCAACTTTCCATCAGTAATTCAATATATGGTGCATCGCCTTTCCAGCCGGTTTTATGACATCATCTCAACTGTCCCAGCATTAGCTTCAACCGCTATAAATACCCCATTCATGATAACTTCTAATGGATTGTTGGTTGCCACCCATCAAAGGTCAACCATTCGGTTGTTGGTTGTCACCCGCCAAGGGTCAACCATTTGATTGTTGGTTGCCATCCGCCAAGGGTCGACCATACATTTGTTGGTCGCCACCCTCCAATGATTGACCATTCGGTTCTTGGTCGCCACCCGCCAATGGTCGATTCATTCAAAGGATCCATCAACCACTCACGATCTTGTGTCCTAAACTCATCATCAACTAATAATTCACATAGTAGCTCATCCCATACAATTCTAAGCTCAGTAAGCCCTCAATATTAGTAGTAGCATTAGTCTTGAGCCGTCCCTTTTATCTTGTTGTATCTTCTTTAATTCCCATAGGTTGTAATAGAGCCATATAATAAGTGAAATTAACAGTAGACATAGGAAGCATTGCTGAATCACAGTATATCCTGTGTAATTTACCCATTAAATGTACATTTTGGCTCTCAAACCAGACGATTAGCAAGTAACCTTTGCTTTTCGTTATGCAATTATGAGGCAACGAAAAATAAATTCAATATTCTAGCACTAGAAAGAGAGCCTGAACCTTCAGTCTCGTGGTTAGTAACCTCCTTTGCAAGCTCTTTTCGCACTTGGTATCACAGATCCAGTATGAAATATAGCAACAGCGAGTGCGGTCCCGGTCACACCTCCGATCACCGAAAAGACACCCAATATAGGGAACAAGCCTCCCACTACTCGCCAAGCATGCCCCTGCGAGATGCCATAGTCGATTGGACTCATGTCTAGACCCAAGGACAGGATAGCCATCATTAGTAGTCTTGCTCTCTGCCTCGCTCCTACCTAGACAATCCCTAAGGCCCGACACCCATGTTAGCATTCGAACCATCCCCCTACAGGCTGTCGAGTGAATCCCTCCACCATTTCCACCCTCAAAGGTTCATAAGGGAAACCGAATGCCCGTCTGCATGTTTGGGGGCATCCAAGTTCAGTAGCCAACGAATCTCTCAGGCTTGATCCCGAGCCTATGGCCTTTTGTGAAGAGGGCATTGAAATCTTCAAAGTTGCATTATTCAACCTTGTTGCCTAGACTATCCACCAAGGATGAGTTTTCATGTGCTTATTGCCTTGTTTGAGCACCATCGTCCTTAGTCGTGAGGACTAGCAAGCCATCGCTCCCCTCTTGGCTGACAGGCTATCCATGAGGATGAATTATTGAGAATTATTTTCCTTGTCAGGGAATGCCTAGTGTAACAACCCGCATATTTATCGATTTTATATTTAAATATTTTATCGTCAGTCGGATGTTAGTCCGAAAAGCTACTTTTTGCATACGGTCAAATTAGGACTCGAGACCACCTCCATTGAGTTCAAAATGACGTTTGCGATCTTTTTGAGTGTAAACTTCGATATGTTTGGAGTTAGTGAAATTCTCGCTACTTTTTCCCGCTTATGACCTTGGTTTGGACTACACCTTCTTTAGTTCAGCCCAACCCTCTTCCTCACTTCATTCACCATTTGTTTTAACATTCAAGCTTCATCAAAATGGTGGTGGGAAGTGGAAATTAAAACTCCAAACTCAAATTCTATTGCAATTCCAACATTCAACTCCAAATTCAAGAAGAAGATAGTGGATTCAAGCTTTAGATTGCTTCTCCTTGCTTTCAATCTCCATCTTCATACATTTTAGTGAAAAGGTGAGATTTTTAATCTCACATCTCGCCTATAATTGTCATTGGGTTGTTGGAATGATCCCCCATCACTTTAGCATGCATATTTGCATTTGGATTGGATTGGATTGGCGAGAAACTCTAATTTTCAGCGTCTTTGGCAAAATCTGGCTCTAGGTCGTTCTGGCCTCGATAGGTCGTTCGCGTGGAAAAGCCACGCAGGCTATAGGTCGCATCCCTTAGGTCGTTTCCGACCTATTATCACTCGCCTGCAGTTAGGTCGTAGGTCGCTCGAAGGAGTTAGGTCGTAGGTCGCTCGGCCACACTTAAGTCGCGAACACTTAGGTCGCCAACTCGCTTCATGACTTCGTTAGGTCGTCTCCGACCTTATAACCCCAAGCTGGTTTGAGTTAGGTCGCGCCTCTTTTAGGTCGCGTGTCACCGTTAGGTCGCGAACCACTTTTAGGTCGCTCGACCCAGTTAGGTCGTAGGTTGCGTGTCACCGATAGGTCGCGAGCCTCTTTTAGGTCGCTTGGCCTGCATCTGTTAGGTCGTTAGACCTATTGCCAAGTTAGGTCGCTGGCCTCTAGGTCGCGAGTCTTCTGGTCCCCAGTTTTTGGTCGGCCATTTTAGGTCGCGAGTCTTACTTAGGTCGCTCGCTTTAGCTAACTCTCGAACACCTCTAGGTCGCAACCACTAGGTCGCTTGTCTTCACTAGGTCGTACCGTTTGGACGAGGCGCTGCCCCCTGGACCCCAGGCGCTTCATGTCCACTTTGATGCATTTTGAGCTGATTTCCTTGGATTTTGTTCACGTCTTCGAATGTGAATTTTTGTGATAGATTGTTTCTACAATTATTTTTGTGATTTGTCACTTTAAAAATATGAAGGTTTCAATACTAGTAGTATATATCAAAACTCTTTCATCAAAGCGATTTCAACTCTATTTTATTACAAAGCTCTTTTTCCTAAACCGTTTTCCAACCTATTAGTATATACAAGCCTTTACTTCACTCGGATGAGAAATCGAATTAAACGACTTAGTAAAACGAGTGGTATGAAACGCTTGCATTCACTTCGTCGGTTAGCTCTTGAACTTGTTCGATTGAACCCTTTTGTGACAATTTTCTAGTGAAGATCTACAGTTTGTTCGTAAATATTTAAGTTAAGCAAGTGGTTATGGGAGATGAAGCTAAACTCATATATTTACTAGCTTGGTGTGATCGACACTTCCTTATGATCATGACGATCATTTTTGTGATTTAGACTAGCGATTGAGCGATGTCTCTTTGTCTACGAGGGAGACTAGACCCCGCTTTTGTGATGTTTCACCATCACATATATGGGGTAGCACCCCATGGTCTTCGGGCCATTCGTGTGTCAAAGGCCTTCGGGCCATCCGTGTGTTCGGAAAATTAAATGGATAGCTTCCATGAGATAGCTTCTCGTCCGTGTGCTCGGACTTCCCCTTTTTAGTGATTTCTGGATTTCATGTGTTGATTTCTGGGATTTGTTCTGGATTTCGTGTGTTGATTTCTGGATTTAGTGCTTTACCAATTTTCGTTGTTTTTATTGATATGCTTTATCAATTTTTGTGCATTGGTGAATTCGTGTGTCATTACCTTTTTATGTGTTTGGATCTTTGAGAAGATTCTTGTGATATTGATTGATCCCTTGTTGATTATCATTTACATACTTATAGTAGTATGCCATTATGGTTATTATATGTTTATGCCATACCCCTTATTCTATATCATGTCATTTGATATTTATAGTTAGATTGATCCGTTTATTATTTTCTTATAAATAATACTCGGGTCAGACCGAGATGTTACAGGTGCTTCTGCTTGACTTCTCTTCTGGATTATTCTGACTTTTGGCTAACTACTTAGATTGGTAGTTTTTGGTTGTACACATTTGAGATATAGACTTTATGTTGTGGATTTATTCTTTTGTATAGCACGTGTTGCTATTCTTTTGTATTATTGTGGATCTTTCTGACCACTACTCTGATGTACACTTTCATGTGTTATATATATATATTCATATCTTCTTCCGCCTTTGTGATATGGATGTCTGTGACTGGTTTATGTTATGATTATTTCTATGTTTGTTTCCGAAGATTATATAAATAGCCACTGTGTGATAGCTTTGAGTTTGTATCGGTATGTCGGATTTCCTCCTTAAATGATATGCGTTCTATTCTATCTGACATATCGGTGCTCGCACAAAGAAGTTACATGGATGGTCGCTCCTCCACAGCCTTATTCTTCGTGCTAATTGACAGCGCTACATCGTAGTGTTCTTGGTTAGCGTGGGTATAGAGGTGGGGCGTCACACCTAGGCTATCCAACAAGGATGAGTTTTCATGTACTCATTACCTTATTCGGGGACCTCTGCCCTTTGCCGCCCAGGATCGCAAGAACCATCCCTCCCCTCCTGGCCAGTAGGCTATCTACAAGGATGAATTACTGAGAATTGATTTCCTTGTCGGGGAATCTACAGGCTATCCAAAGAGGATGAGTTTTTATATGCTCATTACTTTGTTTAGGGACCGCCGTCCAGGACTACGCAAGTCGTCTCTCCCTTCCTAGCTAATAGGATATCCTCGAAGACGAATTACCAAGAATTCATTTCCTTATCAGAGATTGCCCAGACTATCCAACAAGGATGAGTTTTCATGTGCTCATTACATAATTTGGGGACCGCAACCCTCTACTGCCCAAGATCACATGAGCCATCTCACCGGTCCTTGCCAGCAAGCTATTCATGAGGATGAATTACAAAGAATTTATTTCCTTATCGGGGGTTTCCCAGGTTATCCGATGAGAATGAGTTTTCATGTGCGCATTACCAAGTTTGGAGATTGTTGCCCTATGTCATCTAGGATTGAACGAGTCGTCGCTTCCCTCCTGGCTGGCAAGCTATACACAAGGGTGAATTACTAAGAATTAATTTCTTTGTAAGGGAATGCCCATGCTATCCAACGAGGATGAGTTTTCATATGCTCATTAGCTTATTTGGGCACCGTCGCCGATTGCTATCTAGGACCGCATAAGCCATCACTCCCCTCCTAGTCGGTAGGCTACCCATAAGGATGAATTACCAAGAATTCATTTCATTATTAGGGAATGCCCAAGATATCCAATGACAATGAGTTTTCATGTGCTCATTACCTTGTTCGGGGACCACTGCCTTAATCTCTCCCCTCTTGGTCGGTAGCTATCTACGAGCATGAATTACTAAAAATTCATTTCCTTATCAAGGAACGCCTAGGTTATCCATAGGGATGAATTACCGAGAATTCATTTCCTTATCATGGATTGTCCAGGCTATCCAACGAATATGAGGTTTCATGTGCTCATTACCTAGTTTGAGGACAACCGCCTTGCGTTGCCCAGGACCACGTGTGTAACGACCCAGAATTTCTGTCATTTGAAATTCGTATATTTAATTAATTTTAAATATTGACAAGTAAGATTTGTAAGTCGAATAAATTTAATTTCGAATATAGAGATTTAATTGTTTAATTAAATCGATAATGTTATATTTGAAATTCAAGAAATAATTAGAAATTGGATCAAATGTGTATAAAAATGATTTATAAAGTTATATTAAATCATATTGGAGTTAGAATGATGTTATAGAACTTTTAAATTTGAATTAAAAGTTAATTTGTGAAAATTGAATATTTTAATATTTAATTGGCGAGTAAAAATGACCATTTTTCAAACAGTCTCGGATTTCGACGAAACCAGTTTAATCGGATCCGTAATGTTAAATTATTGTAAGATTTCAAATTTCGTGTCAATCGGATTTATGGGTTGTCCGGGGCAAGTTAAAACGCATCAAAATCGTTTTAATCGGTTTAATTTAAATTTGATCGTTTATTTCCGTAACTCTCACATATGATCGAATTAGCTCCCGAAACACATCCCATTGTATTCGAAACGCGGGTAAAACCTTACGAACGCCTGGCGGCATGTGTTGTTTGGAGTTCGTTTGAAAAAGTTGTTTTAAAATGAATTTAATATTATTATATACGTATATATATATGCGTTAAGAGGAAACCCTCATTCTTCTTCGTGGCCGCCAGTTTTAAACTTCAATGGCCGAAACGCTCCAGTTTTCATCTCCATTTTTCTCTCAATCCATTCATCTATTCGAAAAATTCCTAACTACAACATTGTAGAGATTGGAGAGATCTCCAAATCCAACGGCTGTGATGTGGAATGGAGCCACAAATCAACGACAAATTGCATTCAAAGACGTACGTTCGCACATGATTTTCTCAGCCCTAGATGCGACCGAGTTCGACGTCCTTCTGGGCGTTGGTGCGTGAGGAGGCGAACTTCATCGTGGCGTGGTTCGATCGACTTGAAGGTGATAGGTGTGGTCGCGTAAATTCGAAAACAAGTGGCGGCAATGTGTTTTATTCTCCTCGAACAACCTGGTAGGGGGATACGCGTGAGAGAAGAGAGGGGGAAGCGGGCCAGATCTGGTTAAAGTGAAATGAACGGCCTGGATTTTTTTAGGGTATAAAATATAAAAGAAAATGGTAAATTTTTATATTATAATTCGTCCAATCTTTAAAAAGCTGTAACTTTTTCATACGAGGTCGAAAAATTACGAAACTGGCGGCATCGGAATCGCAGCGACGAGCAACTCGCTGTGGTGCAAACGTGGAATCATTTCGAGCAAGTGAAAATTTTGCATTAAATCGAACGTGTTCGATTTAATGTAAAAATTGAACGCTCGACATTTTAAAAGCAAGGTGAGAACTCCTCACTCAATCGAATGTTTTGTTTCGATTAAAATTTTAAATAGTTAGATTTAAAATTGCTTGATTGTGTGATTGGATGATGATTGTTATCTATTGTGTGAAATAGACCCTATACGCCGTATATTAAGCGGATGTTATTTATTAAAAACATATACCGCGATAATTCCACCGTGAAGTGGAATTAATATTATCTATGTATTTGGAGTTGATTTCCCGCATTATATAGCGGATGAGACCCTATTGCGCTGCATAATAGCGGATAGTATTTTATAAATCCCATATACCGCGATAATTCCACCGTGAAGTGGAATTGGGATTGTGCTAACATCTGTGGATGCAGGGAAACAGGGAAGAGGGATCCAACTGGATTCCTCAAACATTTGAATTTATTTCAATGTTGTGTGTTGATTTATTTATAATCGCCATGTGATTATTTAATTATAATCTATGAATGATTATATCTGTGATTGAATTCGTTGAAGGCTATAATTTAGCCGAATATATTTTTGGTATCTTTGGATACCAGAAATAAATAAATTGGATTTTTGAAATTTAAGTTGAAATTTTAAGTAAATTCTTTTAAAAGAATTAGTTGAATTTAAAAGAAGGAATTTAAAAGCATAGAGTTGGTTTTCGAAATCTTATCAAATTATTTCCAAAGTATGGGAAAAGATTTTTTATAAATGGATTTTGAATAGTATTATTCGAAAGTTGGAAAATTTATTTAAAATGGAATTTTAAATGGTTTGGAAGAGATAAATGAATTTATTTAAAAAGGTGATGAATTTCTTGAAATCCAATTTGTAATTGATTTGGTATTTGAAAATAGATCTCTGGGAAATCGATATGAAAATTTATTTGGTGTTGAATTAAAATGGATTTGGTGTTGAAATAAATTTGGAAATCGATTTGTAAAATGATTTGGGATTTGAAATAAATTTAAAAATCAATTTGGAAATTGATTTGGTGTTTGAAAGTGAATCTTTGGAAAACGATTTTGAAAATCGTATAAAAAGTGAATATTTGAGAATGTAAATTCAGAATAGAATTTATAAAGGAAAGGGAAATTTGTTTTAAAAGTAAACATTGATCTATTTTTAAAGTGTGGAAACGAATTTACAGATTTGGGATGTAAATTTGAAATGAATCGATAAGGATTTATTTAATTGGTTTAAATGGACCATTTTGAGATGAAGTGTGAAATATGATTTGAAATTGGTTTTCAAATGTTGAAGTGTGGAAAAATGTGAAATTTGTTTTCAAAGTGATGAAGTGTGGAAATGAATTTACAGATTTGGGATGTAAATTTGAAATGAATCGGTAAGGATTTATTTAATTGGTTTAAATGAAAGTGATTTGAAATTTATTTTCAAATGGTTGAAGTGTTAAACCGTATCTCGCGAAGAGATTTGAAATTTAATAATTTGGGAAAAATTATTTAAATTGGTTGATTGTTGTGAACGTTGTTGATAGTTAAATAACCGACTATCAATATTTGCCTTTGAAATGGCACTTGATTTGTTTTTAAAACAAACGCTCACTATTCGGGTTAGCCGGGAAAAGACCTTTGTGTCATATAACCCATTCCGAATTAGTGATACGACGATATGGATCGTATTGAAGACCGGTGTTGAAGACCGGATATTTTCGAAAACGAAAGGACAACCTGTCAAATGTCTCTGCACCGAATTGCTCCGGTATAGAGATTTATATCACTCTTCTTGTGATGGGAAGTCCAGACGTGATTAGTGAATATCCGTATTGCAAGGGCTTCTTTGGAAGTGCCTTCGGTTCCATTCGATCCCGGAACGGACTTGTATGGATGTGTGTCTGACGTTACACTTTGAGATGTAAAGCTGGTTTCTATCAAATACATTTCTGTTGGTGGCGGAGAATTTATTCTCTAAGCTTAACACCCTTCTCTGAGACGTACGAGCCCAGAGGTTATGTAGTTGATGGTTACTAGTGATACATTCCCAATTTGGTAATGTGGCATACAAAGTGCTGTTGATCATTTGTTGATCAAAGCGTGGCTTTGTGAAAAAGCGTGGCTTTGTGAAAAAGCATGGCTTTGTGAAAAAGCGTAGCTTTGTGGACGAGACTTCATGGAGCCTCACAACCCGGTAATGGTCGAAACAGGAATGTTGCGGCAAAGGTTTTTAGGGGTAGCGCCCCTAGGGTATGTCATTTCCTTCTAGATAAAAGGTGATATCATGGTATGGGGCCCAGATATTTTACCTATGTTGATGCTGCAAATTTATTATACTTTGTGGTTGTTGCTTTGTGATTGAGAATCCTCGGATAAAGGTCGGTGATGACCGGTGGATGACATAGCTCGTGTGTTAGCTACCTAGTTACAGCTGTACAGCATGAGGTAGCGTCGGCCTTGTGTTTGTAGAGATCCGGTTAGGTTCTTGGGGCGTCTTTCCAGAGGCGTTTCCATTTCGGTGTAAGGAAGTTCCTTTGCCTGACCATTTGTTGGAAATCCAAAGAAACAATACGAACCCAGTATGGTTTTAGTTGTAGAACCTGCCATTTACTTATGGTGGTCACCACTGTTTAGATGGTAGCTATAGTAGGCATACAATAATGGTTGTATGCTGGCTAAGATTAATATTATATTTCGAAATGGTTTTTGACACTATGCACTAATGATAATAATATCGAATGATTTTGCGTAGTAAGCATTTTTGACTATCATAAGAAGAAATCTCCTCCAATTCTGCGTTTGCATTGTGTGTGTGGCGGGAGGTCTTATGGTAGTTTCATTTTCCAAAAGCATTGCGAAATTGTTTTATTTTCTTCGTGAAGATAAACTGTTTTAGTTCTCACACCAGTCACCATGACTGACCTGGAGTTTATTGTTTCCTTCCTAAACTCTGGGTGCCCATCATTTTCCACACGGGCAACCTAGAGTCAGGTTATCAGGTCATTCTGGATTCAGGAGATGTTGTGGAGCTCAGTGGCGAGCTGGATGGCGAAGCGTATCACTTGTATATGATGTTATTTATTCCGCTGTGTATTCTGTATGTGGACAAGTTTATATAACTGTCCAGTGATGTGTATTGTTGTAAACTCTGATGATGATGTAATGTATAAAATGATATAGTTCTTTGATTTAAAGATTATTCATTTATCTATTATAGGTTGTTCCACTGCGAATGTGAGATTCTGATATTGTTTCTGTTGCTTCTTCTTTCTTTCTCTTATGTCTTCTTCTACCTCTTCTTTTTAACCCTAATGATTCGGTTGTCCGGTATTCGATTGCGCGGCATTTGATACAGTGGACGTATTAATGTCGACTTTCGAGCGTCGAAAAGTCATATCGTTACAACGTGAGTCATTGCTCCCCTCATGGCCGATAGGCTATCAAAGATGATGAATTACTAAGAATTCGTTTCTTTATCGAGGAATGCCCAGGATATCCAACAAGGATGAGTTTTCATGTACTCATTAGCTTATTTAGGAACCTCCGCCCTTTGCCACGTAGGATCGCATGAGCCCTCTCTCCCCTTATAGCCGGTAGGCTATCCACAAGGATGAACTACCGAGTATTGATTTCCTTGCCGAGGAATGCCCAGGGTATCCAAAGAGGATGAGTTTCATATGCCCATTACCTTGTTTGGGGATCTCTGCCCAAGACCACACGAGTCGCCGCTCCCTTTCTGGCTGGCAGGCTATCCTGAAGATGAATTACCAAGTAATGATTTCGTAGTTGGGGAATGCCCAGGCTATCTAATGAGGATGAGTTTTCATGTCTCATTCCATTGTTTGGAGACCACCACCCTCCACTACCCAGGATCGTGCGAGCTGTCGCTCCCATCCAAGTTGGCAAGCTATCCATGAGGGAAAATTACTGAGAATTCATTTCCTTATCGGAGAATTCCCAGTCTATCCAATAAGAATTAGTTTTCATGTGCTCATTACATTGTTTATTGACCGCCACCTTCCGCCACTTACTACAATGCGAGTCGTTGCTCCCTTCTTGGTCAGCAGGCTATCCACGAGGATGAATTACCAAGAATTCATTTCATTATCGAGGAATGTCTAGGCTATCAAACGAGGATGAGTTTTCATGTGCTCATTAGCTTGTTTGGAGACTATGCTAGGCCATGCTAGGCCCTGTAGTCCTCTAAGCAATAGGCAACGTGTTACCTCGGAGAACCACTAAGCCCTGGGTGCTCCGGTTTGAGCCAGGGCTCGTCCGTCGCAACGCACGCGACTGTTTATCACCTAGAAGAACTCCTCGGAAAGCATGCGCTCCAACTCAGCACCAGTGCCACCCTCCACTTGATGATTGACAGGCACTCAGCTCGTATGAACGGACAACCAAGCTCAGCCTATTGCACGACAATCTTGCAACTTAGCACACTTTAAATAAAGAAATTTCTTGAAAATAATATGGGAATGCCTCGAGCAGCACGTCACCCAAGAGAACCTCTAAGCCCTCCAGCGCTTAGGTTCAAGTTAGGGCCATTCATTGGCAAAGCAACATAGTAAGTTTAAACTATCGCACGTCGGTTCAGCACCTAACAAGCACCCGTGTGAGATGGTCAACGTTCACTTCCGAGTCCCCACTACACCAAAATAGGCAAATTCTAACATTTATAAGTGTTACAAATAATTTCAGTAACACTTTTTAAGTGTTACCAATGGACTGTAAGGAATGGAGCGGCCAAATTTGTAACACTTATAAGTGTTACAAACATACGTATTACTAACACTTATAAGTGTTGGTTCCTAAATATACGGTAACGCTTATAAGTGTTGGTAACGAAATATACGGTAACACTTATAAGTGTTGGTACAGAAATATACGGTAACGCTTATAAGTGTTGGTAACGAAATATACGGTAACACTTATAAGTGTTGGTACTGAAATATATGATAACGCTTATAAGTGTTGGTAACGAAATATACGGTAACACTTATAAGTGTTGGTATAGAAATACACGGTAACGCTTATAAGTGTTGGAAAATGATTATTTAGTAACACACATATATATATACCAAAACTTAAACGCAAAGTTTAAATATAAACACACTGCAAATAATGGTTACCATATCACAAATAATTCATCATACATATTCAGTGCAAAGTTTAAACAATATACAATCATAAAACTGCTATGAATTTCTATTAACCCAATAAATAATTACAGTGTCCAATCCAGTTGTAAACAATCATACAACTAAAGCCACTATGTGTGGCCACAGAGATAAATAAGTATGAATTCCTCACACTTTTCTGCCATTTCTGTGCACAAGTTCTCAACACGTTCACCATTTCTGTGCACATCACAGCAACATAAACTCGCCAAACTTCCAGACTTAAGCCACATTCTTCTAATCTTTACTGGATGCATTTTATATTTTAACACTTCATGCAATAATACTTGAGATTGATCGATCGTTTGTCAAGAAAGGAAGTAAACATGGAGATGGATTATTCTCAACAGCAATTTGTATATTTAGAGCAACAAAATTTTATCAACAACAATAATGGTGTATTATTTCAAATAATTAGTATTGACCTTTTACAGTGTTAAATAGACATTGTTTACGATTATATAACTTATTTTGCAGTGATCATGAATTCGACTAATGAAAAGAAAAGAAGACGAGATGAAGCATTTAATGCTACTCCCATGATGATTAATCAGTCTCCCAAGATCTTGCAACTTCAAACACAAAATTTAAATTCAATCATGGTACAATACTCGTGTTTGGAACAAATTAACCACAATCAGAAGTTAAAAATAAAAGAACTTATTTTATTATAAAAACATTTCATTATTTACATTATTGATCCATACTAACAACAATCTAGATTTACATGAATACATACTTGAAACCTATGACTTTTGCTTATTGCGATTATAAATGAAACATTATATGTAACTTTCGCTAAACTATATACATATTTACTGCAAATCATTTGTTAACATCAATACCCATTTCCAAGTGAATCTACACTATGTTTTAGTTCAACACTCCTATTCATATCTTTGGCTTCAGTACTCGTTGTTATTAGATCTAGGTCTTCCAAAGTTGTATATACAGCAACGTAAATTTATAAACACAACTCTTATTTGTTAATCAAGATCAAATGAGAAAAGACTAAATAAATCACTATGCAGTGATAAAGTTCTAAGCAATAATTATTTTGCATACTCCATTATATATACTGTTATGGAACGCTGACATAAAAAATTCAAATAAGGATTGAACTATTTTTCTACTCATTCAAATATAAACATGGAAGAAAATAAAAAAATGGAACTATTTGTGTACTTGCATTGCTAATTAAAATGCATATCAGTCGCTTGCATCACATTATAAGTTGTAACTTGCATTGCTAATTAAAATGCATTAAGCATTATACAATGTTCTAGATTTTAAAACTAAGTATAGTTTGTACTCGGTTTTAAAGTTTTGAAACTGAGTACAGTTTTGTGCTTAGTTTTAAAATTGAGTACAGTTTTGCGCTCAGTTTTAAAAACTTATCACCCAAGACATATACATTGCCAACCAAGGTACATGCAAGTGATAACTTATGATAGTCCTAGCCATTTTACTCATGATAAAACTAATCAAGACTACTTGAATTACATTGAACTTATTTTAAAAAACAAAATTTCAATACGATATTAAAGTAAATATGCGATTAAAATGTCGGTACATATTCAAAAAAAAGCATGTCAATAGCCTTAGGACAAAAGGAACCCTGAAAATGGAATATACCTTATAAAAATAAAAAAACATAGAAAAAACAATATATCACAAAAATTGGACATTATATAAATAAAACATATTAACAATATTATCACTTGCATGAATTTAAACTATAGGTCATTTAATTTTGTTAAACAAGAGGAATACCTTACAGAACCTCATGCAACTAATTGTCCAGTTGTGTACTTCACGGTTCCTTGAAACATACGGCAATCTTATGCAAATGTGCTTTCTTTTCTTTCTTTTTTTGTGATAAATGCAAGTGTGCTTTATTATTCTGAATCCATAAAGGCACAACTCCTCCTTTTCTGCATGTTTTCATATATAGTAAATGTTAACAATGTATGTATGCTGTCTTTGTAGTTTACAATGTTATGTTTGCACTACATTTCCTGAGATCAAAAACTATAATTTATCAATGTAAATTAAAAGATTCAATATCATTAAAAAATATAGTATCAAGGAAAATGACCTCGAATTTTCTGTTAGCAAGGAAAACCACCTATACATTGAATCCACCTCAATAAGATAATATGTTCCAAGCGATAGCAGGCTCCTGTCCTTCGAGATGACAAACTTTGGCTCCATATCGCTGCTCCATTAGCTTTGTTGTTCCTACAAACTTTTCTGGTGGAAACTGAATGCAGAAGTATGTTACTACTTTCTTTCACACCTTATACTATTCATTTAAATAATCCTACTATCCACATAAAAGTATCTCTATTGTTGTAAGCCAAAGGTGGAGTCGGTATAGTTAGAACAAAGCAGCATTGATTTACCAAATTTCCGGCTTTCATTGTTTCTGATAGTTCATCACATAAGCGATAGCATGGCCAATTTATAAGTGTTGATTTGGTTCTGATGACAATACCATGCCTTCTATTTTTCACAACATTCACAATTATGTATTTTGACAACTAAAGATTGCACATAGACATATTTCCTTTATATTTCATATTTTGTATTACTCTTTTAGGCTCAAATTGGATTATCTAGTATTTCATTGTAAATAATAAAATAACTGTACAGTAAAAGTAAAAAAAAACATTTGAGGATTAAATCCAATCCCACAAGCATTGCAATTACTTCTGGATGCCTATTTCAATCCTCTACATCAGTCTGTCTCAGTTAACTAATCTCGGTTAGAAACCAAAACTTAAAAATAATAACTTGAATTTTTCTGCATATTTGTTTGGATATATTATAGTTGACATCATTTTGTTTTAGAATAAAATCGACATGCATTACTCCAATTTAAGCAATATAAGCCAAGTAAATCTTTTACGCATGTAAAATTATCATTGGAAATGATGTTATAATGGATGTTGTAATTATTATTTTCAATCATTATTAAATCAAATATTTTATGTGTTAAATATTGAACTTAACATAATCGAACTACTACTTATTTTATGTGTTAAATATTTTATGTAAGCAATTATAGCTGAATAAGATGGTTCTGGTAATGATATATGTTTTTCATTACTATGATTGTTTCCTTCTTAAAACCACTTCACTAAACTATTTCGAATTACAAAATCTTTAAAAGCATCTTGTCAGTTTATTTGTATAATCTCTTTCTCACATGTTTTTAATATTAAACTATAAAGTAACTCATTACATTCGAATTGCCAATATAAATTCGAATTGCATGTTCAAATTACAAATCATAAATCATACGATTCAAATTCAACTTTATTATATTACTCGCGAATTGATGTGTCAATAACGATGGAGATTATCAGTTCAGCGAGTTAACTTCTGTCATATTAATTGTTTTAGTTTGATTTTCTTTTTTATATTGATTACACATAAAGGATTTAATTGGATATGACAAGACATATGATTTTGTCATCACAGAAAGGAAAGAAGAGGAAAAATGGTAGTTTTGTAACTAATTGAAAGAGTATAAATGTAATTTTATTACTACTTTATAAGAGGAAATTCTTATTTTATCTTTTCTCCTTGGTAATAATTTTAGTTTCAAAATTCAATTATTTTATCACTCCCTTTAACCATCATGATTTCCCTTTTGACAATTCACTATCAAAAATACTTTCCCACAAAAATACAGCTTTCTAGTCTATCTTTCCTGTCAAAATTCTTGGAGTGTACTTCCTATACAGCAATAACACTTCAATTTTATATTTGCATGCATTTAACAGAATTCGCTTAACATGTAAAAGGTTGGGTAAAGGAAGCCCCATGAACAAAAAATCGCTTTAAAACTGTGTAGCAGGATAAACTTTGGATGTGTTTGTTTATAGTCCTGATTGTTTAATGTTGAATGCTCATTGTTAATGTTAACATAAAAATCGACGCTAACACCCCGGTGTGAGTATTAGTAATGTGAAAGCACCACCCGTTGGTACGGGAACTAGGAATAAGCAGAAAATAGCAGAAAAGTAAAGAGACAGCAGTTTTATAGTGGTTCGGCTCAAAATTAAGCCTACGTCCACTTTATATTCTTTATTGATGATTTGGTTACAACTCTTTACAATACACTTTGATTACAACACACTCTAGACGAGTCGCTAGAACTTTGATGTAAGAGAGCTCTTTGAATCCGTGTCGGATGTGTTAGATCTTCTCTTGAAGTTCGTTGAAACGTCTTTGGTGTTTGGAGTACTTGAAGTATTGGATGAGTCGAGAAACCAGCAAAGTATCGGCGTTCTAGGAATGAGCCAAAAAGTCCTTTGAAAGTTGGAGTATGTGGGGTATTTATAGGGAGAGTTCGGAGTTAGGTCGTAGGTCGTGAACGACCTAGGGGTAGGTCGTAGGTCGTGGGTGACCTAGTAGGCACGGTTTACGACTTAATAGTTGCACTTCGTCACTTGAATATGCTAACAAGTCATAGGTCGTGAATGACTTAAAGTAGGTCGTAGGTCGTGGGCGACCTAGTGGGCATGTTTTGCGGCTTAACAGGGTGCACTTGATCACTTGAACGAAGTGGCAAGTTATAGGTCGTGAGCGACCTAAGATAGGTCGTAGGTCGCTGTGATGTTAGGTCGCTCCATCCTTTAGGTTGTTGGAGAAGTTAGGTCGCTAGGTAGTTCCCTCCTTTAGGTTGCTAAGTCGTAATAACCTTTAGGTAGTTAGGTCGCTAGTACCTTTGGGTCACTAGGTCGCTTGAGGATTTAGGTCGCTAGTACCTTTGGGTCACTAGGTCGCTTGAGGATTTAGGTCGCTAGGTCGTTGGAGAAGTTAGGTCGCTAGGTCGCTGAGTGTTAGGTCGCAAAGTTTTAGGTTGTTCCAAAAAGAGTGTTAACACTTACCCCTCGAAGTACAGGCCTATGTCATAGGTCGTGTGCTTCGATCTAACTTTACTAGGTCGTGAGCGACCTAAAACCTATGCTAACTCGCGTGCCTATTCGCCTTCTTTTTGTTGCCCCATATAAATTGTCAGGTCGTTTCTTCCTCCTCACTTAACTGCTCCGATTTCCCGCCCTGCCATTGACGAATCTTCGAGCTTCCAAGGGCGAATTCAACCCATTTAGTCGTCGATTCATTTTTACCAACATATTACGTAAGTGAATTCAATCTCTATTCAACCATAATCGCCGCCAAATTATGAATCCATGTTTTCCGACCCAAGTCCAAATCCATGTGTCGTGTTACATTTTGAGTGATGTTGCGATTGACTTTTGATCGCCGTTTGCTATGTTGTTGTTGTGATTCATGAAAGCACAGCAATGTGTTGAATTTATGATGGATCAGAGGTGTTTGGAATCTATTTTCAGGTGACTTGGTGGTATGTAGAGATGATGAATTTCACAAAGAGGATGATGGATTTCTTTGTATTGGCGATAACGAGTTATCGGGTCTGGTGAGTTATTGCGTGGAGAGGAAGTTAGCGACTTAGTGAATTCGAGCGACTTAAGATAACTCGTGACCTAAGAAGCCTGGCCAACCTAAGAACTCTCGCGACCTAAGGATCTTTCGAATTTGCGACTTAACTTTTAGGTCGCGTTAGGATTTCAGCGACCTAGGACTTAGCAGCTTGGACATGAATTGCACGACTTAACTTTCTTGCGACATAGGCTTTAGGTCGCGGCCGAGTTAGGACTTAGACAAATTTGCGCTGCCTCGATCTGAAGTTTCAAGCCCTGAACCCTTTGACTTGCACAGTGCGACCTAAGGAAGCTCAATCTATGCTAGGTCGCTGAACGACCTAAGAGATGAACAGAATTGGAACACTTGTACAATTTGAAAGAGCTTGTTTGAACTTTGAACTTTGTTGAACTTCTTTACAGATTAAATCAACTTTAGTGCTAATAACCTGTTAAACATGACATTTGCAGAAAACTAGGGCGAATATACTGCCATTGATTGCCCACATCGAATGACAGATTAGTTGATAAAGAATAATCAACTTAAATGAACTTTGTGAATGAAATGCTGCAAATCAACAAATTCAAGTGAAGTATTAAAACAAAACTAAAGTAATCAACTAAAGCTGATTTGTTTGCATCAACACTGTACTTGGACTTAAAATAACAAGCCTTGAAACTCTATAATCGACACACGTCAACTAATTTGATTCCAGTTATATTTGCTTGTCATTTTACTAGTTTTGCACAACACTTCACACTTTTTAGGAAACGTGCATCTTCATATTTGAATATCCAGTTCCTTGTGTAGAATGACGTCTCAACAAGAAGAAACAGAACCAGCTGGAGAAGCCTTTCCAATTGCTAATCCGTTGGCTGATCCCCCGGAAAGAACTTCGACCTCCTTGAGTCATAGAGTCTTCAGCCAATTGTGCATCCAGTTCGGTATTGCCAAAGTAGACGCCTTATTTCCTGGGGTAAACGACACTGCTGACATGCCGCCTCTTGGTTTTGTCGCAGTTAATCGTCAGATGTGCTTAAGTGGAGCTATTCCTCCTTTTAATGATTTTCTTCGACAGCTTCTTCTTCGATTGACTATCTCTCCATTCCAGCTACACCCCAATGGTTATGCCATCTTGATGGGGTTGTGTGTGCTGTTCAGGAGGACGCTTGACCGTCTTCCAAGTTTTGAAGAGATCTGTTACTTGTGCACATTCGCAAAGAATAAAGACCATCCTTCGATTATACTTGTGAGAGGTGATAGAAACCGTAAATTGATTCTGGACTTGCCCGAGAGTGCACACGGGTTCTTAAGTCAATTCTTCTTTGTTCGGTGTCCCCCGGGATTCTATGCCGTCTGGAGAGTCGGAAGTAAGATTGCCTTTCTCCATTCACTTCATTTTCTGAACTTCTCGAAACTCGAATTGTCAAATGCTTAACTCTGTTCTTTACTTTTTGCAGCACTTCCTCCTCCACTTAGGGATCCTAGCCACAAGCCGACCCTTGAAACTTTGAGTGTTGTGGCTGCTGAAGAGAGAAGCGTTAAATTTTTGCTGAAAGACGAGTTTCTGCATCAGTTCGGACTTTTACACTCCTCTCGATCGACTCAGATTCGCGAAATTTCTAGTTCTGATACCAAAACATTAGCTGGAGAAGGCTCTCAAGCAGAGACATCAAATGCCCCAGTTTCTGCAGAAGAATTTGCATCAGAAGAACCTACTGTAGAGGCTGCACTGGTGAAGTGTTCTACTTCTGTTGATGTTGCGGGGTCATCTGGCAAACTCACACTCTCCCCAGTAATCGAAGAAGAAGAACCTCCTTAAAACTTCGGGAATGGTGATGATAAAGGAGTTGAGAGAAAGAGTCCCGCTAAGTTTGATAGTGACGACACTTTTGATGATCTAAGCGATTTAATGATAACCTCTCAAGAGCTTTTTAAGGATGACCCAATTACTACCAAAGTTATTTCTTCAGCAATTGAGGCGACATCCGCCTTGCAGCAAACTCCATCAACCCAAGAGTTAACGCCAGCTACTTTTGTAAGAAGCAACATCGTTATTCTTGACTTTGGCAACAACTACTTTCGCTGGCGCAGAAAGGCTTTCTAGGCGCATGAATTCGTCGACCTTTTTATAAAACTTCTCAAGTGAATTTGGTTCCTTCATTTTTAACCATCTCCTGAATTCACTTGATTTGTTGATGGCTCGCATCAGGTAAGTCAGGATCATACGGGGTTCTGCATTATCCACTTCGGCCAGGGCTATATTGAAACGGTTCTAGAAAGATCTGATAGATTCTCCTGGAGCTTGTTCAAGGCTGGACAGTGACAATATATCCTTAGCCTTTGAAGCATACAACCTGAACTGATCCTTGAATTTTCGAGTTAAATCAGAGAATTGATCCACGGACCGTACTGGTAGCTTTGTGAACCAAAGTAGAGCCACTCCTTCCAAGTACACTAGAAAGTATCGGCATTTAATCTCATCTGATGCCCTTGCACCGGTCATATGCCAATCGTACTTGTATAGAAACTGGTTTGGGTCACTTGTCCCCCTATAGGCCGGGATAGTAGGAGGTACAAATTTCCTTGGAAATTCTGCTTTCAGGATCCTTTCAGTAAACAGAGTCTTGCTTGGAGCAAATCCCCAGTCGATCTCATTTTCTTCCCTCTACATGCTCTCTTTCATGATTCGGCGGACCATCCCTGATAGGTACTCCTCATTGTTCAGAGGCATCGCCGGGCAGACGTCAGCTCCCCTTTCGGAAATTTGCATGGGCAAATGTTGGTGAAAAGTTGGCTATGGCCTTGAACCTTCAGCTTGGAATGGTGGCGCTTCGGCTGTGCCAGTTGCTCTTTGAGGAATACCTCTCTCTTGGGGATTATGAGCATCTTCGGCAAAGGTTGTTTCATTGTTTTCTGGTTGTCGATTTTCCCCGAGCAGAGCATTTAATCTGTCCATCATTAAAGCATTTTGAGCTTCAATTTGCTGGTATAATCCAGATACTACATCGTCTAATTCAGCCCTTGTGACTCCAACGGTAGGAGTTGCCTGGTTTGCTGTTGGGGAAGCAGAGGTCCCTTCATGAGCATTTCCGGATCTGGTAGATCTACTCTTTCTTCCAGGAGCCATGATTTCAGATAAACTTCTAGTCTTTAGAGAGATTCTTTCAACAAACTTTTGCAGAGCAATGGTGAGAATATTCCTGAGTTCAATTCTCTGTGAAAGCACCAAAATGTTAACGTAAAAATCGACGCTAACACCCCGTTGTGAGTATTAGTAATGTGAAAGCACCACCCGTTGGTACGGGAACTAGGAATAAGCAGAAAATAGCAGAAAAGTAAAGAGACAGCAGTTTTATAGTGGTTCGGCTCAAAATTAAGCCTACGTCCACTTTATATTCTTTATTGATGATTTGGTTACAACTCTTTACAATACACTTTGATTACAACACACTCTAGACGAGTCGCTAGAACTTTGATGTAAGAGAGCTCTTTGAATCCGTGTCGGATGTGTTAGATCTTCTCTTGAAGTTCGTTGAAACGTCTTTGGTGTTTGGAGTACTTGAAGTGTTGGATGAGTCGAGAAACCAGCAGAGTATCGGCGTTCTAGGAATGAGCCAAAAAGTCCTTTGAAAGTTGGAGTAGGTGGGGTATTTATAGGGAGAGTTCGGAGTTAGGTCGTAGGTCGTGAACGACCTAGGGGTAGGTCGTAGGTCGTGGGCGACCTAGTAGGCACGGTTTACGACTTAACAGTTGCACTTGGTCACTTGAATATGCTGACAAGTCATAGGTCGTGAATGACTTAAAGTAGGTCGTAGGTCGTGGGCGACCTAGTGGGCATGTTTTGCGGCTTAATAGGGTGCACTTGATCACTTGAACGAAGTGGCAAGTTATAGGTCGTGAGCGACCTAAGATAGGTCGTAGGTCGCTGTGATGTTAGGTCGCTCCATCCTTTAGGTCGTTGGAGAAGTTAGGTTGCTAGGTAGTTCCCTCCTTTAGGTCGCTAAGTCGTAATAACCTTTAGGTAGTTAGGTCGCTAGTACCTTTGGGTCACTAGGTCGCTTGAGGATTTAGGTCGCTAGTACCTTTGGGTCACTAGGTCGCTTGAGGATTTAGGTCGCTAGGTCGTTGGAGAAGTTAGGTCGCTAGGTTGCTGAGTGTTAGGTCTCAAAGTTTTAGGTCGTTCCAAAAAGAGTGTTAACAGTTAATGCTAAATATGAAAATAGTTGTTTGTTTACTTCTTTTTTAAGTTCCAAACGGGCTCTTTTTTTTGTTAAATTAGATAATAATTACGACAATAACCCCTTTATATCTCTAAATAAATGACGATTTTGTTGATTACAAATGGATTCGATCTAATATAAAATCCAATAGCCAACAAGTAAAACTATATTTTGATCTAAATTTTTCTTGAATAATAAATAGCATGAGTATTGATCAAATAGAATGCGAATAATTTTCTAAACAAACAAAATTCTAATATTTATCTTTTAAAAATGGTTAACAAATTATAACAAGAAAATTCAATTAAATATGAATTTTTTTTGGAAAATATGATGAGAAAGACATAATAAAATACAAATATCAAATCTCAAGTCAGTTCTCCAAAAATATAAATTTCAAATTCATCTAAAGGTATAACTAGAAAAACTTTTCATTCAACGAAGCTGTAATAAGCACTAATATATTTTTTATTAAGAAAGTTTTACACACTTCTTGTAAACAAATAACCTTTAAAAAAATTATCACTTGATTTTGTCTTATTAAGAACCATTTATTACAAACAAACACACCCTAAAACTACCTCAAATCAGATGGTAAAATGGATTCTGATGCTTCAGTACAATCGGTGACTTGATAGGACACAACTATGATGTAAAATATGCTATTGAGACCAACGATCTGAAAGATTGTCCACATACATAGCTTGTAGCCTAGCCACACCAATCAGATACACTACCTTCCCATGGCTATGATTGTCTGAACACACTAGTTAAAAGGTCATAATGTACGAAAATAAAAGGTTTCCACATATATATATGAATTGTACACATACTGTTCCTTCTCAGAACATGGATGCAGACCTTCACATAAAATCAAATATGCAGCAAAGTGCAAGGAGCCAAAGTATAGCACATGAAGGGAGCAACTAGGTCATGATTAATAAGAGGATATATGTATGTATGTATGTATCTTCTAGTTCTTCTTTTATTTAATATATTCACATATATAGGTTTCCAGTTCAATGTAAAAATAAACTTGCAATATTCCATGTTTAACAATTGCTTATGGACTCACAACAACCCACTCTATCCTTTAAGTTGGACTACACACACACATATTCACTCACCCAGCATACAACCCCTGCACTCAGCAAGATATTCAAGCACTAATTCACAACCATGCTACTTAAAGACCATGTTACATGTGAGATAATTCAAAGCAAGTAAGTATGCAATTATTTAAAATAAAGAAAACATGGTGTATATATATAATCACACAGGGAAGCCATAAAGGCCAGAGTCGACCATGGGCCTTATACAAAAACTAGTGTTATTGTCCTTGATTAAATCGTCAAAATAATTTATGTTTTTTATAAGTAACTTTAGTGGTAATAATAATTCACGTTAAACATCAAAATTAATATTAATTGTTTATGAACACTTTTCTAACTTTCCTACTTCAGAATTAGTGAGTTAATCTAGCCTTCTTTTATTAACCCTTTTAACGTATCCGAATTCTTGTTTGTGCATTTCTAAACATTATATTATATTTTAATAAGTACTAAAAAATTAAAAATTAATAGGTTAATGTTTCTTTTCACTAAATTATATAATTTTCTATTCACAAACAGCACTACACAATGAATCTCAAAATAAAATATTACGTCCAAGAAAAAGAATTTGTCAAACTATTTGTAGGTCATTGATATTGAAAAGAAAAAATTTGTTGACTAATCTATGAGTTATATTTTATCAGAAATATGTGCACAAAATGATTTGCAACAAAAATTCACTTTTGCTATTCGATTCGACTTAAAAACATTAATTTTAAATTTCACAAACTTAATTATTTATCAATAAATTTTATATTTACTTACCATTATAAAAAATAAAAATAAACTATAAACTATTACTTAGACATTAACACTTATTTGACATTATAGAACTTTGATTCCTAAAACTATACGAATTCAATATTTCAACAAACAAAATATAAATGTAAATATACTTTCAAAACTACAGAAATCATAAAATTTTAATTAAAGTTTACAGAAAAGTAATAGCTCACCTTTAGGCTTCAAGTCCTTTCTAATTCAATATCTGCAATCTACGATGAAGATGATCAACTAACAACTGCATTTCTGTACGCAGCCCCACCACCTGCCCCCCATCGAAGTCTGATTGGAGCATTATTGTCTAAATAGATCGTCGTCGTTCTATGGTTATAGAGTGACAAAGTCATCGCCTACTGCCACTGGAGTTCCCGCATTTGAAGCTACAATTCTGATATGCCACCATTTAGAGTCCAGCCGCGACTTCAGTTTTGGAGTTCCGCATCGACGGTCGCTTTTTTTGTGCTGTGTGTAATTGAAATTCTTCTTAGTGGTGCCCTAGTATTTTACGAGGCCCAAAGCGGATGCTTTACCGGCTTTACCCAAAGGCCGGCCCTGCGGCAGCCGCCTAAGATATCAACGAAGTGGTTGAAGTCGACGTCGACACTGATGTTAAAGTGATTGAAGTTGACATCGATGTTGAAGTGGTTGAAATACACGTTTGATATTGGGAAGGGCATGAAGTTGTCGTTGATGTTAGGAAGTGGTCGAAATTGACGTTGATTTTGGCGAGCAGAAGAAAACCCTAAATTAATTTTTTTTACGGCCGAAATAGGTTTGAGAATGGGTATGCATGAGAAGAGAACCCATGTATTTAATTTACAGAAGGCTCCTCTTGTTAATAAATTATTTACATTTTTACCTACTAAAGTAACACTTATTTGTGTTGCAAAATTTATTCAGAAAAGTATTTATTTTCGCCAACACTTTTCATGTATCCTAACACTTTTTTACTTTTGGGAGTTTGTAGCATTTATAAGTGTTAGCAATTAACAGATATAAAGTGTTGCAAAATCACTGATTTGGTGTAGTGCCCTCAACCTTCCTGGCCAGGCAACCAAAGAAGTTTGGTTAGACGAAGATAAAAGACTGCTAGTTATTCGAGACACGCTACCCTACAAGTTGAAAGCATAAACAAACTACTATAGCTAGTTTCTCTGATAATGAGTTTGCAACAAAGAATCTATTTTATTCAGTTCAATAGTGCACGGGGGCACAATGCCCGCCCTGCTAGTCTTACAACAGTTTTCAATCGCTAATTAGTTGAAAAGAAGAAAAGTGAAGAAGAAGCATGTCAATAGTGCTTTTTCAGGGCCGGCCAACCTGCACTCTAATCAACGCCCAAAAAGCGCCAAGTAAGGGAAACGATCAAGAACATGTTGAAGAAAAGAAAGCAAGCTCCTTGTCTTAAAAGCACCTCAGATGCTTCGACCAATCCAGACCTTGTCGAAGAAGGAGTATGCTGCCACCACCAATGCCTTTAACATCGATTCTCACAAGAGACCGTAAAGAGCTCCAAGGAAAACTCATCAAGCAGCAGACCAAGGCCTCAATGGTGACATTCTAATTAGAGGCACCGGCCCCTACTCCTTCCAAAGAGGCACAGAAGCTTCCAAATCGACTTGAGGCTGGGAAAATAAGAGCACCAAAGCAAGGAAGTGCTCTATCCCTGCCCAAATCCATAGCTTGAGAACAACGTTCGATCAACATTAGGACTTTGACCAGGAGACTACGTCCCAGCCAAGGGCAAGGTCAATTTCAAGTAGCCGAAACCCAAGAGCGGTCATTTGAACCTCAATCAGCAAACACAGCTGGATGCGTGAGGTGGCTACATCATTTCTAAATCTCGCTAAACCTGAAGAAAATCCCAAACAATATTGACAAAAGCCAAATGCTCAAGAGCATCGGGAAAGGAAGACGAAGACGAAGCCTTTTGTTTTTTACCAAGATAAAACTGTGCAGAATTTGAATCTGCAGAATGAATTGCATGGCCAAAGCTCCATGGGTTTTAAAGGGAAGGGGGTATTTATATGAATATCCCTTCAATCATAGTCGTTGTTATTGAAAGGGCAAAAGAAATCTCAATCATCTAAAGATGATATATGTTGTGTCATACCACACACGTGGGTGAAAAGACACCTTCCTACTGCATCTCGAGAAGCACAACTGTCACGACTAATGGTGCAAGGCCACGTGGATAGTACATTAATTACACAGCAGAATCACCAATCGATGGAAGTCTGCTCAATTTTACAAGCTTGCACCCGTTCAAGGGCATTGCATTTGGAGTACTCAAATTTTTCATAAATAAGGATATTCTTAGCTCAATCTGCTTCGGTCTGGGATGGCTTAGGCCCTAGCTAGTCTGCCACAAGCTACTAGAGCATCAAAAACAAGCCAACAAGTCTCCCTCAACCGCCATCCAGATTGGACCTCTGTCAGCCCACCCTCTCTACGCCACTTCAGGTCACCTGTAACGTTTCGACTTTTCGACGCTCGAAAGTCGACATTAATACGTCCACTGTATCAAATGTCGTGCAATCGAATGCCAGAAAACCGAACCATTAGGGTTAAAAAGAAGAGGTAGAAGAAGACAGAAGAAAAGAAAGAACAGAAAAACAGAAACAGAAACAATATCAGAATCTCACATTCGCAGCGGAACAATATATAATAGCTGAATGAATAATCTTTAAAACAAAAGACTATATCAGTTTATACATTACATCATATCATCAGAGTTTACAACAATACACATCACTGGACAGTTATATAACTTGTCCACATACAGAATACACAACGGAATAAATAACAAGTACGGTAGTACGCTTCACCATCCAGCTCATCTCTAAAGCTCCAGAATATCCAGAATATCCTGATAACATAACTCTAGGCTACCCATGTGGAAAATTATGGGCACCCAGAGTTTAGAAAGGGAACAATAAACTCCAGGTCAGTCATAGTGACTGGTGTGAGATCGTAAAACGGTTATTTTCACAAAGAAAATAAAATAAATCGCAATGCTTTTGGAAAATGAAACTACCATAAGGCCTCCCGCCACACACACAATGCAAACGCAAAATTGGAGGAGATTTCCCCTTATGATAGTCAAAAATGCTTGCTACGCAAAATCAGTTGATATTATTATTAATGTCTAGTGTGGAAAACATTTCGAAAGTATAATATCAATCTTAGCCAACATACAACCATTATTGTATGCCTACTATAGCTACTATGTTCAATAACAGGTTACCGCCACATTCCATAGCAGGTTATACAACTAAAACCGTACATGGCGCGTATTGTTTCTTTGGATTTCCAACAAATGGTCAGTCAAAGGAACTTCCTTACACCGAAATGGAAACGCCTCTGGAAAGACGCCCCGAGAACCTAACCGGATCTCTGCAAACACAAGGCCGACGTTACCTCATGCTTTAACCAAGCTATAACTAGGTAACTAACACACGAGCTATGCCATCCCCCGGTCGTCACCGACCTTTATCCGAGGATCCTCAACCACAAAGCAAGAACCACAAAGTATAATAAATTTGCAGCATCAACATAGGTAAAATATATGGGCTCCATACCATGATATCACCTTTTATCCAGTAGGAAATGACATACCCAAGGGGCGCTAACCCTAAAAACCTTTGCCGCAACATTCCTGTTTCGACCATTACCGGGTTGTGAGGCTCGACGAAGTCTCGTCCACAAAGCTACGCTTTTTCACAAAGTCACGCTTTTTCACAAAGCCACGCTTTGATCAATAGCACTTCGTATGCCACATTACCAAATTGGGAATGTATCACTAGTAACCATCAACTACATAACCTCTGAGCTCGTACGTCTCAAAGAAGGGTGTTAAGCTAAGAGAATAAATTCTCCACCACCAACAGAAATGTATTTGATAGAAACCAGCTTTACATCTCAAAGTGTAACGTCAGACACACATCCATACAAGTCTGTTCCGGGATCGAACAGAACCGAAGGCACTTCCAAAGAAGCCCTTGCAATCCGGGTATTCACTAATCATGTCCGGACTTCCCATCACAAGAAGAGTGATATAAATCTCTATACCGGAGCAACTCGGTGCAAAGACATTCGACAGGTTGTCCTTTCATTTTCACAAATACCCGGTCTTCACACTGGTCTTCAAAATAATGTCCATTCACGATGTATCACTATTCAGAATGGGTTATATGACACAAAGTCCTCTTCCGGCTTAACCGAATAATGAGCGCTTGTTTTTAAAACAAATCAAGTGCCATTTCAAAGGCAAATATTGATAGTTGGTTATTTAACTATCAACAACATATCACAACAATCATCAGATTTAAATAATTTTCCCCAAATTATTTATTTTCAAAATATCTTCACAAGATATATATTTTTCCACACTTTAACATTTGAAAACCAATTTCAAATCACATTTCACACTTCATCACTTTGAAAACAAATTTCAAATCACATTTACTCGCAGAATAAAATTCCCGATATTATTCATTTCCCTTCTCCTTTATAAATTCCCACTGTGAATTTAAATTTCCAAATATTCACTTTTCAAACACCAAATCCAAATTCCACATTGATTTCAAATTTATTTCAACCCCAAATCAATTACAAATTGATTTCTAAATTTATTTTAACCCTAAATCAATTACAAATTGATTTCTAAGTTTATTTCAAATCCCAAATCATTTTACAAATCGATTTCTAATTTATTTCAACACAAATCAATTTTTCATTCAACATCAAATAAATTTTCATATCGATTTCCCAAAGATTTATCTTCAAATACTAAATCAATTATCAATTGGATTTCAAACAAATTTATCACCTTTAAAAATAAATTCCTTTATCTCTTCCAAACCATTTAAAATTCCATTTTAAATAAATTTCCCAACTTTCGAATAATACTATTCAAAATCCATTTATAAAAATCTTTTCCCATATTTTGGAAATAATTCGATAAGATTACAAAATCAACTTTACGCTTTTAAAATTCCTTCTTTTAAATTCACTCAATTGTTACTAAAAATTTCCAACTTTAATTTCAAAAATCCAATTTCATTTATTTCTGGTATCCAACGATACCAAAAATACATTCGGCTAAATTATAGCCTTCAACACATTCAATCACAAATATAATCATTCACAGATTATAAATAAATAATCACACAGCATATGAAACAAATTCATACAACATATGAAACAAATTCATATAATTTGAGGAATCCAGTTGGATCCCTCCAACCTGTTTCCCTGCATCCACAGATGTTAGCACAATACCAATTCCACTTCGAGGTGGAATATCGTGGTATATGGGATTTATAAATATCATACGCTATTATGCGGTGCAATAAGGTCTCATCCGCTATATAATGCGGGAAATCACAATTCCAATATATACATATTCCAATATATATATATATATATATATATATATATATTGCTATATACTACTATATATACTATCATTCAAGCACACAATCAACACTATCAATAATTTTAAATATAACTATTTAAAATTAAACAAACCCTTTGTTTGAGTGAGAAGATCTCATCTTTGCTTTATATTTTGTAATCCCATTTCATTCTCGATTTGATTCTGCGATTCTCAACCTTGTATAAACATTTATATGGTTTATTAATATTCGGAATAATTAAATTATCAATTGCCATTTAATAAAATTTTGATTTACCAGTTATTTTATTCGAACCAATTTTCCAAAAATAAGTAATTATGTTTACTGTACAAACAAATACTTATTCATCTTTAAAATTGGAAAATAGCAAAATGTTGTCTTACTGTTAAAAAAAAATTGCCTTTATCTATATATATATATATATATATATATCTATAAAAATACAGTCTCTCCGAATAGCTTTTTTTATAAAAACCCTACTGTAATATATATATGTATACACATATATTCTCTCCGAAATCAATGCAGTAATTTTCTTTCTTTATATACGAATATATAAACATTGATTCATCCAATTTAAACTTATAACAAGAAGAAAATCGTTACCTATCAGCCTCATCGTTGGATTCAGCACTACTCAATATCCTCGCCTGCCTCACTCAACCCTTGAAATCGGCCTCCATCGTGAAACCCAAATGCACGAACGAATGCAACCCCTAACCGAAGCTGGTGATGTCGCTCTCGCCTCACCATCTTCTCGTTCGATTTCCCGCCTCCGATGCCAGCGACAAACCCCCACCATCGCTGTCCACGTCGTGCTCCGCTATCCTTATCGATGGCGAAGGCCCTGGGACGATTCGAACGCAATTTCGATTCTGCCATGTTTGAACTTTCGATTTCGCCTCTTTTTTTATATATATACCGAGCGGATTCGATAAAAAAAAACTCGGCTCGACTAAAAGAACTGCGGCCATTATTGTTTTCATTTGATTTTTTTTTCTTTCTGTTCGCCTGTATGATTTCAGAAGTGGGGAAAAGAAAAGGAAGGGTACGAAGGAGACAGTGATTTGAAGGCATACAGTTGTGATGTAAATGAAATACAGCTGTGGTTGGACTAAAATATCCAATTTAAATTCAAATCCAAATCGTTCCGATAAATGCATCTCAAAATCTTGACCTCCTATTGAGGCGTGCCGCTAGGCGTTCGTAATGTTATACTTCTATTCCGAACACAATGGAAAAGGTTTCGAGTCCAAATTCAATCGTATGGAAAAGATAGCTTTTTGGACCAGTTATAATATTTAATTTTCGATTTAATTTCAGCGCGTTTGCTTAACGTACGCTCACACAACAACTCCAAATGCTACGAAAATTGAAATCCGATAATAATACGATATTACAGATCCAATGAAACCAGTTTCGTCGAATTCCGAGACTGTACCCCTCAACGCTATTTTTAAATATCGATTTAAACGATAAATATTCAAAACTGAACAAAACAGTTTCAAATTCAATTCTGAAGCTTCTATTACCTTCAATATTATTAATATGAATTTTCCAAGACTTCATATTATTTTTAACAGGCTTAAAATTGAAGATTCAAATTTTTACCCAACTTTAGTAAATTAAATTCAATAATTTAATTCCAAATTCACTCTGATATTTGAATTTCAAATTGAACTATCATTCGAATATTTAAACTCAATTAAATATTCACATTTCAAATGTCAAAAATTCAGGGTCGTTACAATCTTTCCCCTTAAAAGAATTCCGTCCCGAAATTACAAGTAAAGAAGAATGATTCAATCCCCGTTTATCATTTCCCCAAACCAAACAGTTTTATCAAATTTTCAAAACAAATCTTTTTATTAAGGATCATCATTTCAACTAACTGTCCAAATCTTAACCATAGTTTCCAAACAACTTTATTCACTTCGCAATTCAAATTTAAATTTAAATTCGAATTTTAAATTATAAAAAATTTCTCAAAAATTTTCTAACTCCCGAAATTTTCAAAAAATTTCGCCAGCGTCTCCTTTGCGCGGCTAACTCGGTACTACTACAAAATGTCCCTACGGACTCTCAAATCCCAATAGAAAACAAAATGCCAAGTGGCAAATTCAGAAACTCATCAAATTTCATACTGAAATTTTTAAACACATACCTTTTGTTGAGAAATTCAAATTCATCTTCGAAATCAAAATCCAATTCCATTTTCCTTAGCCTTTACAATCTCTGTATACTTTACTTAACAACAACGGCCAAATTCACTTATTGGATTTCCAATACCCATTTTACTTAAGAATTTTCTCCATTCATTTCTTAAGTTCAATACATGTATTTACATACTTTTTATATTTATTTTCACTTCACAAACAAAGTTATATATTCATTTTCATTCAACTTTGCATTTTCAATTCCATTTGAATTCAATTTACAATTTCAATTCAATTTGAATTCATTTTATCTTCAAAAATTCACTTAGTGAAAACTCAATATTCACTTTTTCAAAGTTTTTAACTTCGACCAAAACAATGGTTTTCATTTTCTAGTTCAATTCCTACGCTTTCATTACAATTTTGAAAATCAATTTTTCATTAACGAAAATTTTCCAAATTTTTCAAAATTTTTCTAACACCCAAAATTTTCAGAAAATTTTGGCGGAGTCTCCTTTGTACGAAGGAGCTTTTGCAATTTGACAAAAGATATAAATATATATACATCGACCCACTCGGTCGGAAAAGTAGAAAAACAGTTCATATTTCCTATTTTGTATTGCGTAAGCGTACCTTTTTAGCATTTTAAGCAAAGCGGTTTATTTATTAGCATTTTGCACAACCAAAAATGCAGCCAAATGGCTTCCAAAAATCTGTACTTACTCAGTTTAAACATGTAAGTGACATATATAGGAAATCTATTAACATTTCACTTATTTTCAATAGTGAACACAAAGTTTTCATAAGCGATAGATTCAAAATAATTTCCATTAGCAATTCATAAAGTCTCAATACAATTAAATTGCTTTCATCTAATTTATATTAAATTCAATGGTTTCTATATAAATTAAATTGCTTACGACCAATTCACATACAATTTCCATTCAATTCAAGTGATTTACAACTCACCATCTTACATTCTATTTATTTTTAAACAGAACAAACTCATATCTATTTCAATTGATTCAAAAAACAATTTATTTGCTTTCATTAACTCATAGATTTTGATACAACCTCGTTTGTGTCAAACGACAATCGTTTATATGCACATTCAACCCGTTTTTATTTAGCTCACAATTCAAGTTTAAATTTAACTAATTCAACTTCCAATTCGTTATTTCATGAATTAATAATTTATCAAGTTAGTTTACTTGAATTCAATCCATTTTATTTTATTTTCCAAGTTTGGATTTTTCTTCAACTTGATTCAAATCAAATCTCATTTCCATTTTATAAAACTCATTTATAAATTCACATTACAAATTTCATTCCATAAGTGAATTTTATTTTCAAATATTTTTCTGGAATTCTATTTCCAATTATAAATCACATTTACAATTTACATTTACAAATTTCATTTGTATATGAATTTATTTCCTCATACTTTCAATTCATATTTATAAATTTCATTTATTAAATGAATTTATCTCCAAATCTTTGGTTATTCATTTATTTCTTATTCAATTTCCATATAACAATGATAATAATTCAATATTATCACTTCCTAACAACCAAGCATCCATATACTATAATAATTTACGGAAAATGATTTCCTTTCTATACAAAAATAGTTTTGGGTAAAATTATTTCATTTACCCTATTTAAAACAATACTGTATCGGTTTATCTTGTTTAAGAGTTTAGAAACCCCTATCGATTACAGTTGGCCAGACTGCACCGACCAGAATCTATAAACAATCAACCGATAAGTCAACACAATACAAAACAAATTTTGTATTCACTAACAAATACGCGCTCATATCTATTATTACACTCACACTCATTCTAGAGTACTACTGACTCTATCTCTAATGAGTAACACCCAACAGAGCCAGGGTTGTTGCTTAACCGGCTGCTCTGATACCACTTGTAACGTTTCGAATTTTCGATGCTCGAAAATCGACATTAATACGTCCATTGTATCAAATGACGTGCAATCGAATGCCGGAAAACCGAACCATTAGGGTTAAAAAGAAGTGGTAGAAGAAGACAGAAGAAAAGAAAGAATAGAAAAACAGAAACAGAAACAATATCAGAATCTCACATTCGCAGCGGAACAATATATAATAGCTGAATGAATAATCTTTAAAACAAAAGACTATATCAGTTTATACATTACATCATATCATCAGAGTTTACAACAATACACATCACTGGACAGTTATTTAACTTGTCCACATACATAATACACAACGGAATAAATAAGAAGTACGGTAGTACGCTTCGCCATCCAGCTTATCTCCAAAGCTCCAGAATATCCAGAATATCTTGATAACATAACTCTAGGCTGCCCGTGTGGAAAATTATGGGCACCCAGAGTTTAGAAAGGGAACAATAAACTCCAGGTCAGTCATGGTGACTGGTGTGAGATCGTAAAACAGTTATTTTCACAAAGAAAATAAAACGAATTCGCAATGCTTTTGGAAAATGAAACTACCATAAGGCCTCCCGCCACACACACAATGCAAACGCAGAATTGGAGGAGATTTCCCCTTATGATAGTCAAAAATGCTTGCTACGCAAAATCAATTGATATTATTATTAATGTATAGTGTGGAAAACATTTCGAAAGTATAATATCAATCTTAGCCAACATACAACCATTATTGTATGCCTACTATAGGTACTACGTTCAATAGCAGGTTACCGCCACATTCCATAGCAGGTTATACAACTAAAACCGTACAAGGCGCGTATTGTTTCTTTGGATTTCCAACAAATGGTCAGGCAAAGGAACTTCCTTACACCGAAATGGAAACGCCTCTGGAAAGACGCCCCGAGAACCTAACCGGATCTCTGCAAACACAAGGCCGACGTTACCTCACGCTTTAACCAAGCTGTAACTAGGTAACTAACACACGAGCTATGCCATCCCCCGGTCGTTACCGACCTTTATCCGAGGATCCTCAACCACAAAGCAACAACCACAAAGTATAATAAATTTGCAGCATCAACATAGGTAAAATATCTGGGCTCCATACCATGATATCACCTTTTATCCAGAAGGAAATGACATACCCTAGGGGCGCTACCCCTAAAAACCTTTGCCGCAACATTCCTGTTTCGACCATTACCGGGTTGTGAGGCTCGACGAAGTCTCGTCCACAAAGCTACGCTTTTTCACAAAGCCACGCATTTTCACAAAGCCACGCATTTTCACAAAGCCACGATTTTTCACAAAGCCACGCTTTTTCACAAAGCCACGCATTTGCACAAAGCCACGATTTTTCACAAAGCCACGCTTTTTCACAAAGCCACGCTTTGATCAACAAATGATCAACAGCACTTCGTATGCCACATTACCAAATTGGGAATGTATCACTAGTAACCATCAACTACATAACCTCTGAGCTTGTACGTCTCAGAGAATGGTGTTAAGCTAAGAGAATAAATTCTCCGCCACCAACAGAAATATATTTGATAGAAACCAGCTTTACATCTCAAAGTGTAACGTCAGACACACATCCATACAAGTCCGTTCCGGGATCGAACGGAACCGATGGCACTTCCAAAGAAGCCCTTGCAATCCGGGTATTCACTAATCATGTCTGGACTTCCCATCACAAGAAGAGTGATATAAATCTCTATACCGGAGCAACTCGGTGCAGAGACATTAGACAGGTTGTCCTTTCATTTTCACAAATACCCGGTCTTCACACCAGTCTTCAAAATAATGTCCATTCACGACGTATCACTATTTAGAATGGGTTATATGACACAAAGTCCTCTCCCGGCTTAACCGAATAATGAGCGCTTGTTTTTAAAACAAATCAAGTGCCATTTCAAAGGAAAATATTGATAGTCGGTTATTTAACTATCAACAACATATCACAACAATCATCAGATTTAAATAATTTTTCCCAAATTATTTATTTTCAAAATATCTTCACAAGATATATATTTTTCCACACTTTAACATTTGAAAACCAATTTCAAATCACATTTCACACTTCATCACTTTGAAAACAACTTTCAAATCACATTTACTCGCGGAATAAAATTCCCGATATTATTCATTTCCCTTTTCCTTTATAAATTCCCACTGTGAATTTAAATTTCCAAATATTCACTTTTCAAACACCAAATCCAAATTCCACATTGATTTCAAATTTATTTCAACCCCAAATCAATTACAAATTGATTTCTAAATTTATTTTAACCCCAAATCAATTACAAATTGATTTCTAAGTTTATTTCAAATCCCAAATCATTTTACAAATCGATTTCCAATTTATTTCAACACAAATCAATTTTTCATTCAACATCAAATAAATTTTCATATCGATTTCCCAAAGATTTATCTTCAAATACTAAATCAATTATCAATTGGATTTCAAACAAATTTATCACCTTTAAAAATAAATTCCTTTATCTCTTCCAAACCATTTAAAATTCCATTTTAAATAAATTTCCCAACTTTCGAATAATACTATTCAAAATCCATTTATAAAAATCTTTTCCCATATTTTGGAAATAATTCGATAAGATTACAAAATCAACTTTACGCTTTTAAAATTCCTTCTTTTAAATTCACTCAATTGTTACTAAAAATTTCCAACTTTAATTTCAAAAATCCAATTTCATTTATTTCTGGTATCCAACGATACCAAAAATACATTCGGCTAAATTATAGCCTTCAACACATTCAATCACAAATATAATCATTCACAGATTATAAATAAATAATCACACAGCATATGAAACAAATTCATACAACATATGAAACAAATTCATATAATTTGAGGAATCCAGTTGGATCCCTCCAACCTGTTTCCCTACATCCACAGATGTTAGCACAGTACCAATTCCACTTCGAGGTGGAATATCGCGGTATATGGGATTTATAAAATATCATCCGCTATTATGCGGCGCAATAGGGTCTCATCCGCTACATAATGCGGGAAATCACAATTCCAATATATACATATTCCAATATATATTGCTATATACTACTATATATACTATCATTCAAGCACACAATCAATACAATCAATAATTTTAAATATAACTATTTAAAATTAAACTAACCCTTTGTTTGAGTGAGAAGATCTCACCTTTGCTTTATATTTTCCAATCCCATTTCATTCTCGATTTGATTCTGCGATTCTCAACCTTGTATAAACATTTATATGGTTTATTAATATTCGGAATAATTAAATTATCAATTACCATTTAATAAAATTTTGATTTACCAATTATTTTATTCGAACCAATTTTCCAAAAATAAGTAATTATGTTTACTGTACAAACAAATACTTATTCATCTTTAAAATTGGAAAATAGCAAAATGTTGTCTTACTGTTAAAAAAATTGCCTTTACCTATATATATATATATATATATATAAATACAGACTCTCCGAATAGCTTTTTTTTTTTATAAAAACCCTACTATAATATATATATATACACATATATTCTCTCCGAAATCAATGCAGTAATTTTCTTTCTTTATATACGAATATATAAACATTGATTCATCCAATTTAAACTTATAACAAGAAGAAAATCGTTACCGATCAGCCTCATCGTTGGATTCAGCACTGCTCAATATCCTTGCCTGCCTCACGCAACCCTCGAAATCGGCCTCCATCGCGAAACCCAAATGCACGAACGAACGCAACCCCTAACCGAAGCTGGTAATGTCGCTCTCGCCTCACCATCTTCTCGTTCGATTTCCCGCCTCCGATGCCAGCGACAAACCCCCACCATGGTTGTCCACGTCGTGCTCCGCTATCCTTGTCGATGGCGAAGGCCCTGGGATGATTCGAACGCGATTTCGATTCTGCTATGTTTGAACTTTCGATTTTGCCTCTTTTTTTTATTTATATACCGAGCAGATTCGATAAAAAAACTCGGCTCGACTAAAAGAACTGCGGCCATTATTGTTTTCGTTTGATTTTTTTTCTTTCTGTTCGCCTGTATGATTTCAGAAGTGGGGAAAAGAAAAGGAAGGGTACGAAGGAGACAGTGATTTGAAGGCATACAGCTGTGATGTGAATGAAATACAGTTGTGGTTGGACTAAAATATCCAATTTAAATTCAAATTCAAATCGTTTCGATAAACTCATCTCAAAATCTTGACCTCCTATCGAGGCATGCCGCTAGGTGTTCGTAATGTTATATGCTTATTCCGAACACAATGGAAAAGGTTTCGAGTCCAAATTCAATCGTATGGAAAAGATAGCTTTTTGGACCAGTTATAATATTAAATTTTCGATTTAATTTCAGCGCGTTTGCTTATCATACGCTCACACAACAACTCCAAATACTACGAAAATTGAAATCCGATAATAATATGATATTACGAATCCAATGAAACTTGTTTCGTTGAATTTCAAGACTGTGCCCCGGAATGCTATTTTTAAATATCGATTTAAACGATAAATATTCAAAACTGAACAAAACAGTTTCAAATTCAATTCTGAAGCTTCTATTACCTTCAATATTATTAATATGAATTTTCCAAGACTTCATATTATTTTTAACAGGCTTAAAATTGAAGGTTCAAATTTTACCCAACTTCAGTAAATTAAATTCAGTAATTTAATTGCCAAATTCACTCTGATATTTGAATTTCAAATTGAACTATCATTCGAATATTTAAACTCAATTAAATATTCACATTTCAAATGTCAAAAATTCAGGGTCGTTATATCACCCCCTCGGCCAGTGCAACTCGAAGCAACGAGTAACCGCCACCTCGTTAAGCAAAGAAAGACATCTGCACTACTCGCCCCAATCCCTATTATCCGGCCCCCACTTATAACCAGCTAGCTTCCACACAGCCTATCTACTCGAGCACCTTCCTCGGTCCATCTCCAACCTTGCTTCGATATAGCCCCCACAAGTAACCCTATAGTTGGTCCTCCATATCATTCTGAGCAGTGCAGGCAGACCTGCTCGGCTTGACCCACTCCTTCAGTATAACCCTTGGCTGTTTTCCATCACTTTCCATGTCCTCGAGAAAAGGTTGGCCTGCTTAGTTGCCTAGCCACATCGTCATGCAGGAAAGGCCAACAAAGAAGTACAGCCAAGTATGTTATCTTTTGACACAAAGCATGCTGTAACAACTCGCCTTTTCAACCCTTAAAAGTCAATACTAATACATCCATGGTATTCACGTGTCGAGCATCCAAGTGCCAAAAAGATGGATTGTTGGGGAAAAAAGAAAAGATATAACATAATCTAACAATGTGATGAGTGGTATATGATATACAACAGATCTTTATAAAAGAAAACTGTAATATTCATACATCAATCAGAGTATACTAATCTATCATCAGCCTAGATAGTTATAATAACATGTCCTCATACTTGCTAATAAATATAAACACCAAATGCAGCGGAAAATAAAAATATACATTAGTACATCTTAGAGGCATCCAACTCATCTCCTGAAGCTCCAAGCACCACAACTGAATCTGAAAATATACTCGGTCTGACCCGAGCATTATAAGACCTAAGCATTATAAGACCCGAGCATTATAAGAAAATAATACCCGGATTGGTCTGGTAAACCAACGTGAGAAACACTCCTCAAATGGATGTTAATTTATAAAACCTTTCAAGAAATAGGTATCTTATAAGACCACGCCGCATATAAGCACGGATGATTTTTTACCTTATGATAACCAAACCATTTCATAGGTAATCTTCCGATATTATAATAATCTCTGGGGTTTAAAATAAATATTGAATCATAGCCGAAATTGTTACATTAATTAAATTCTAACATAATAGGTATACAACTAAATCTGAAAGACACTTAATGGAGAATGGATTCCATCATTGACAAGGCTACTGGGGTACCACCTATCACGGTAAACCTCTAGGTAAAATGTACCGAGGGCCTCGCATGGACCATCAGCATTGCAAGACTAGCCTACCCCTTACTGTATAGTACCGAATATTTCATCACCCCCATTGATTTGCAACCTTTTCACGAGAACTCTCATGCACAACCAAATCCATAAATAATAATCTAGAAGGGTGATGACAATATCCTAATGGGTGCGACCGACATAGCCTTGCGGCATATCCCATATTTTAGTTATTCCCGTTGGTAAGGCTAGATGCTACATTTTACCTTTTATATAGAAATCCACTTGGAATGCTAACACTGCCCTCCAGGCAGCAATGCAGTGCCAGCATTCATCCATACAAGTTGTTCAGGATATAAACAAACCGAAGGCACTACTTCTACTACATCCTTTTTGGAATCACCCTTAGGAATAGTAGAAAGCATCCCTTTCACTTCAATGAACTCCATATTCGATCATTTTCAAGATGTCTCACGTTCCAACGCTTATGTCGGTTCGAAGTGGTTTTCGAATAATATATCTGATCCCGGTTTCTCCGAACCGACAACAATAGTTTAAAAAATGAGCCAACATTTGATAGTCGGTTATTTAACTATCAAATAAAAAAACAATTCAACCAAAGATTTATACAAACATGATTAAGCATAAACCAACCACTAAGCTTCTTTAATTAATCCTTTCATTAATTAAAACCACTTTGTAAATACTTGCATCAAAATACTTTTACAAAGATATATTCATAAGTCTCCTCTACTCTTTACGATAATTGAAAAATATTAATATATTTATCTCAACTATACAAGTATACTCACAAAACATTTGAATTTCAAAACTTAGGAATAATTTTCCATATACTTGTATCAACAGTATAGGTATATTCACAAAACACTATATTTCCCATACTTAGAAAAGGTACTCATATACTTATCTCAACGGTATAAGTATATTCACCAATCTTAAGTAAGATTTCACTTCCAAAAACTATACTTAATTAGGCTAAGAAAAATGGGATTTTAAAACATTGATACAATAGACCGAAACACTTTCCTTTTGGTGAAACTAAGTAGATCGTATAAAAATTAGACCAAATATACTTAACACCACTTCCCGATTTTAAATGGTACTATCCCTCGATTAATAGTGAAATCAGGCAAGTCAGAAAACTAATCTTGCCGCGATACACATTCTTAGTTCTTAAGATAGTGATGAGTTTCCATACCTAGAAATTTGGTGTTAAGTATGAAAAAGACATTTTCCATACCATTGTAAGTTGAAATGATCGCTTATGAAAAATCAATTATCATTCTTCTTATAAAGCCATTTATAATTTTTTTTATAAAACTCCTTAGATTTACCATCTCCTTTCTATAAAACATTGTTTATAAATTACTTTAAAAATATCTAAAACATAATTATAACCTTCTTTTTATAAATTCCCAAAATTTATTCAATAACTCCTTTGTAAGCATTCTTTATATTAATTATAAGCTCTTTTATAAAATATCATTTATAAACTCATTTTATAAGTTCCCAAACTTACTTGCAACTCTTTTATAAAACTACAATTTTTTTATAAAACTCCCTTTATAAATTTCTAAATATAATTACAAAACTCCTTTTTATAAACAAAACTCCGAATATAAAACCAAACCCTAGAAATAAAACAAACTCCCAAATATAATTATAAACTCATATACTTTCCATAAAACGATCATTCCATTTATTACAATAAATCATAACTATGATTTATTCCTCCAATTTACCAAATGACAATATTCACCATTTATAGAAATATTATCCATAAAACTGTTCTTTTTATTTATAAGATACCACTTATAAATCTCTCTTTAATTTATAAAATACTGTTTATAAATCTATTCTTTTTATTACAAAATTTTATATAAAATGTTCCACAAACACTTATCCTAAAATATTTCTATATTCTTGTTCACGTCAAAATTGGCCACCAACACCCAATTATAGGTGAAAGCACCAATATCCGGTCACAGATCACAGATAGAGTATATGTAGAGAGTATAATATGAAGAATAGCCAAAATTAAAACGAAAGCATTAAAAAAGACAAGATTTGTAGTGGTTCGGCTAACTCTGGCCTACGTCCACTCTAGAAAATCCTTTTTATTATACTGAAATTTGATTACAGTTACAATCCGGAATTTCTGAAACAAAAATGGCAGAGTGGCCTTTAGGTGGAAGATAAAGAGAAACAGAATGAGAATCCCCTTTTCTAAAGCCACACTAGCTATATTTATAGGTGAAATCTCGAATATAGGGCCTCCTCACCTACATGGGCCCACCATCGCGACCGTCGAGCCCAACTCATCCAAATATGCCAACCTGAAGTAGACAACATGTCGACCCGGAGAAAACTCAGTGAAAACCTGTTGATGACCCGAAGTAAGATGAATGCCGACCTAACATGAATGCCAACCCCAAACGAACTCTCTTCTACTGACCTGAGTGCTGACCCGAAGTATCATGAACACCGACCCGAAGTAGCCCCTACAGCCGACCTGAAGTGAGGACAATGCTGACCTCTCTCAACTCCTGATGCCGACCCCATGTAACTTCCTATGTCGACCCGAGTTCCAACCTAAAGTGCTCCCATAGCCGACCCCAAGTTGCACCTCAATGCCGACGCCGGATGAACTCTCCTTTACCGACCCGAGTACTGACCCGAAGACCAACCTGCACCGACCCGAAGTAAACACTTTCCTGACCCGAAGCAAACCACATGGTGACTCGAAGCAACCCTTTGGCTGACCCAAAGCAACCCGACCTTTCCCGAAATCCATATTCCAAGTACCCAACATCGTTTGTCCATCGACTGAGCTGAATCCTGACTTCATATTCATATTTATTATCCGTAATTGATCATCCATCCACCTATTCGAACCAAACCCATAATATTCCTGCCTCGATAACCGTGCAGTCCATTGAATTAAATCCGCCTGTATACGGCCTTGACAAAAGGCAGGTTAACACTTGCCCCCTAAAACATGCCTTGTTATTACAAGGTGTGTTTTGAATTTCCATAAGTCCAAAATCCGAAGTCCATAATCCATTGATCGCCATATCATCCAACCTTGAATCCAATTCATTGCCAATCCAATTTCTTGACCTCTCCAGATCGTTAGCGAAATCCATGATGATTTTGAATCGATATCCAATTCTGAATTCATTCCAAATCCATTAATCGAAACGACGATCTCTCCGGATCATTTTATCCAAGTCCGGGACAACTCCGGGTCCTATAATCTAAATCTGGGACCTCGCCGGGTCTATATCCAAAACCGGGACCTCTTCGGGTCCATATCCAAAGTCGGGATCTCTTGGGGTCCATATCCAAAGCCGGGACCTCTCCGAGTCCTGCATCCAAAGCCGGGACCTCTCCGGGTCCATATCCAAATCTGGGACCTCTCCGAGGCCAAATTCAAATCCGGGACCTCTCCGGGTCCAAATCCAAATCCATAGACCTCTCCGGGTCATTTTATCCTACTCCGGCCTCAGACTCTCAGGTCGAGGACTTATCCATGGTTTTTCTTCTCCGGCCTCGACTCTTCGGTCAAGGACTTAATCCGTGAGGTATCCTACACCGGCCTCGATCCCCAGTCGAGGACTTAATCCGTGTTCGAGTCCATCCAGTCGCTCTCCAACGAAGGGACTCGTAACTCGTGGTTATTGCCCCGTCTCTCCGGTCGGGACCGTAACCTAAAAAACCAAAGTTTGCAGTAAACAGAAAAAACAAGATTTCATAAACCCGAGCACCACGGTTCATCGTCATCTCAGAGCATGCCTAAGGACCGTCCTCGATCCCATACATGTGTAAGTGACTTAGCCCCATTACTATGAGGTTTATTACTTATTCCTACCATCAAGAGATGACGACCTGTGCCCTTAAACCGGGATAGGTCCGATTTGTGGTGGATGATAGCAGCTCCTGTTCCATCACCGCTATCAATTTCCGAACAAAGCCATCCAAATCCATGCCCCCAGTTCCATGGGGAGTTGTGCTGATCCATTCTCCTTGGTCGGGGTTTGCCCCCGGCTGATATAATCAATATCTAAGCCTACTAATTTCCACTCCAAGTCCTTGGTTCCAATTTCCAACTATTTCAGCATCCATAAACGGTCTCCGATCATCATTTTCATCCTGCCCCCGAGTCCACAAGGGAATCATAGATCATCCTCTTCCAAACGTCCATCCAAGTTCTGATCCATGCCAAAATCCATAGCTCCATCCAATATTCATCTAGGAATCAAGTTAACATGACCTGGGGACATGCCCCCAAGTGAGGAACAATCTCTGGTTGGTCAGGGGCTTCTCCCGGCGACTCCACTCCATCCATTATGCTGCTTGCTTCTTTTTCCTGAATCTGATCCTGGATTTCCTCTGCTCCTGCTGCTTCAACTTTATGATCCACATTTCCAGTATTCTTATCACTCTATTCCCATGGTCTTGCACTCCCATTTGTCCAATCTATCGGAATAGGTTCTGCATCACTTCCTCCTGCCTCTTTAGCATCCTCTCCTACATAGCATCCATCATCATTTTTATCTTGTCCCTTCTCTTTGTCTCCTTATTGATTACCTAGCCATAGCTTCCTAAATCCAAGTTCCTAATCTTTCAAATCCAAGATCCAAACTTCCAAAGCTCTGAGTGCTAGCGTTCTTAGTGAAAGCACCAAAATGTTTGCATCAAAATTGGCCACCAACAACCAATTATAAGTGAAAGCACCAATATTCAGTCACATATCACAGATAGAGTATATGTAGAGGGTATAATATGAAGAATAGCCAAAATTAAAATGAAAGCAGTAAAAAAGACAAGATTTATAGTAGTTCGGCTAACTCCGGCTTACGTCCACTCTAGAAAATCCTTTTTATTATACTGAAATTTGATTACATTTACAATCCAGAATTTCTGAAACAAAAATGGTAGAGTGGCATTTAGGTGGAAGATGAAGAGAAACAGAATGAGAATCCCCTTTTCTAAAGCCACAACCGCTGTATTTATAGGTGAAATCTCGGTTATAGGGCCTCCACACCTACATGGGCCTACCATCGCGACCGTCAAGTCCAACTTGTCCAAATACGCCGACATAAAGTAGAAAACATGTTGACCCGGAGAAAACTTAGTGCAAACCCGAAGCAAACCTATGGATGACCCGAAGTAAGATGAATGCCGACCCCAACTAACATGAATGCCGACCCCAAATGAACTCTCTTATGCCGACCCAAGTGTTGACTCAAAGTATCATGAACACCAACCCAAAGCAGCCCCTACAACCGACCCGAAGTGAGGACAATGCAGACCCCTCTCAACTCCTAATAACGACCCCATGTAACTTCCTATGCCGACCCGAGTGTTGACCCAAAGTGCTCCCATAGCCGACCCCAAGTTGCTCCTCAATGCCGACCCAGATGAACTCTCCTCTGCCGACCCGAGTACTGACCCGAAGACCAACCTGCACCGACCCTAAGTAAACACTTTCCTGACCCAAAGCAAACCACATGGTGACTCAAAGCAACCCCTTGGATAACCCAAAGCAATCTGACCTTTCCCGAAATCCATATTCCAAGTACCCGGCATCGTTTATCCATCAAATGTGCTGAATCCTGACTTCATATTCATATTTATTATCCGTAATTGATCATCCATCCACCTATTCGAACCAAACCCATAATATTCCAACCTCGATAAATGTTTGTACCAAAATTAGGCACAACACTCTTCGGATGTGATTGAAGAGATTAAAGTGAAGAAATTAAATGGAAAAAGAGGCTATCTATCAATCACACCAATAAAAGCTTGCAGAAATGAAAAGACACAAGAAATTATAGTGGTTCGACATTGTAGCCTGTGTCCACTTTGAATGTTTTTCTGTTTTATCGCTGATTGATAACTGATTACAATAGTACAACACTCAAAGACTCAAGTTACAATGGAATTGCAGCAGAGTAACGGCGTAGCAGAGTCAAAATAGGTCATTTTTCTATTGGCATTGGGGTTCTATTTATATGTGTAGGTCTGAAATATCTGCATTTGAACTCAGAATGCTCTGTCTCACACGTGGGTGGGCCCACTAGACCAATCAGGGGTCATTTGGGATCGATTGGGATCGATCCCCATCTTGTTCGTATCGATGAAAATGATGTCCGTTTGGGCTGAGATCGATCAGAGACATTCTTGAGGAGGTAAGCAAGCTCCTATGAAATTTGGTAGCATTTGGACTTGTAGATTTCGAGTTATGATCGATCCAAGGTCGGTTTTTTAGGTTGGCTGGAGCGTTCGTATCGATACTTGCGTATCAATCCCTCTGCATATCGACCAGATGACGTGGAGTGATAGCTCAGGAGAGATCCAAGTTTCATGCTAGAAGTCTGCTTCCTTTGGTTGACCATGCTTTTTTATATCGGTCTAGTGTAACTCCTTTCGTATCGATGCTTTGAATGCCGCTTCGTATCGATGTTTAAAGGCCGCCTTCGTATCGAGGCTTCATGTTGCTTTCTTCATATCGATGGATGGTTGCTGCTCTTCGTATAGATCATTGGATGATCGATAGGAAATGGATGGAGGAAGATCGATACGAAATGGACATTTATTGATGGATGATGGATACAAAGGGAATGGTTGCCAAGTGAGTCGATGGATGCGAACAGGATGGTTGCAAGGTGATGGATACAAACTGGATGGATACGAATTAAACTTGCTTCTCATGAAACTTAATCGATCCATAACTTGAGCATACGAACTCCGATTGACCTAAAATTTGGAACGTTGGCTTTCATAGCTTTATTTGTTACACCATGTCAATTGTAGCTCGATCCGGACTAGGATCAAATTTGCCAATCCATAGTGAACCTGTGTGAAGTCGATCATCGGGACGGATTGTCCTTGGTTTCTAGTCAAGTCCTTAGTTTCACGGCCTTGCCAAAAGGCGGGATAACATTTGCCCCCCAAAGTACATCTTATGTGAACATGACGTGCTTTGAAAAGCTGCATTCTTTTATTTCGAAAAAGCTCTATCCGATTCGTTGAATAGTCACTGCCTTTTCACCAATAGATGTAACCTTTGATTGATTTTCAGCAGTATAAATGTTTAACTGTTGACTGCCAATGATCATACAGTGTTTTGTTGTAACTGAGTGACGCAGCGGATTAATCAAAACAAATGTAAATCGATGAATGTAATAATCGGTGGATTGGAAGATACTGAATTGCCCAAATTCGTTGATCCGAAGATGCCGAATTCTAGCTATCTCTGACACGTTGATCGCGCACGATACCGTGAGGAGAGATCTTCAATTCTTCGAGCGTTGATCAAGCGCACTTGATTCCGCGAATCGGCTTCTGCAATCGTTGAATCGAGCGCACTCGATTAACCGAAAGAGGAGATAGGAGATTACACTCAACTACCAATTGGAATGAAAGCACAAAGCTAATCAAACGAGAATTTTATTCAAAAATCAACAACCTTACAAGTGTGACACTCGGCCTATTTATAGGCGTTCAACTTTACAACAGAAATTTCATCATCTCCTAAGTCGGCACCGACTTAACTCACCCGACTTATGACTTAAGAAAGGACGACTTAAGGCAAAACAGTTACAACTCTTTACAAGCCTTCAGCGACTTACGACTTAACAAGACACACGCCTTAAAAACAGAAAAATACAAACATACGACTTAAAACAGTCGACATACGACTTAAAGACAGAAAAATACAAACAGACAACACCACTTAAGTCGTTGCCGACTTAACAACTCTACGCGACTCAACTTAGTAATGACTTAAGAAACAGCGGTCCAGATTAACTCGGCATAAGGATCAACGGCAACAGCTTCAGCGACTTAAAAGCATGCGGCGACCTAAAGAAATCAATGGTATAGATTAACCCGGCAGAGAATCAACGGTTTCCATCCTCGGCGACTTAACTCCTGACTCGTTAGGTCGTTCACGAGACTTAACTAAGTCGTAACTCGGTGACGACTTATCACCTGTTCCGTTAAGTCGTTCCAGCAAGTTATCCCTCAACTCCTTAGGTCGTAGACGACCTACAAATTCTTCGTTAGGTCGCAAAATTGTTTTTTTAAGTCGGTTACGACTTATACCTCCTTCCTTAAGTCGGTCATGACTTACGTCTTTGAAATCTTCTATCATGCTAAGTCGGTCACGACTTATACCTTGGACAAATGAGGGCTGCGCTGCATCATCCTCCCCAGGTTGAGAAAAATTCGACCTCGAATTTGTAAATTCTTCCACATCAGCTCGTTCATTCCCATGATATGGTACGAGATGTTTAACATTGAACACATCAGAAGTGTACACATCTTCTGGCAGCTTCAACTTATAAGCATTTTCATTAATTCGTTTTACGACTTTTACAGGACCAATTTTTCTGGCTTTCAACTTGTTATAAGCGCCCACTGGAAAACGATCCTTTGTTAACACTGCATAAACCAAATCACCTTCATGAAATCCAACATTCCTTCGTTTCAAATCTGCAGAACGCTTATACTTCTCATTCGCTTGCTCCAATCGTTCCTGAACGATTTTATGACATTCCGCCAATCCATCAACAAAATCAGCAGCTTTCTTAACTGTCTTCTTTGATTGTGGCACTACCGTTAAATCCAACGGACCCTTCGGTAAGCTTGAATATACTATCTGAAATGGACTGAACCCTGTGCTACGATTTACCGCATGATTATGAGCAAATTCTGCCTGGCATAACTTCACATCCCAACTCTTCAGATTATCTTGTACAAGACACCTCAGCAAATTCCCCAATGATCTGTTAACAACTTCGGTCTGTCCATCCGTTTGCGGATGATAAGCACTACTAAACTTCAGTTTTGTTCCGACCATCTTCCAAAAACTTATCCAAAAGTGACTTAAAAATCGAGTATCTCTATCCGACACAATAGATTCTGGCAATCCATGAAGTCGATAGATCTCCTTGAAAAACAATTGAGCAACATGAACAGCATCCGCCGTCTTCTTACAAGCAATAAAATGTGCCATTTTCAAAAACCGATCAACCACCACATAAATGGAATCGTTACCACGCTGTGTCCTCGGTAATCCCAACACGAAGTCCATACTCACATCAACCCATGGTTTAATTGGTACAGGTAACGGCATATATAAACCAGCATTAGTCGCAGTTCCTTTCGAAACCTGACAGATATGACATCGTTCCACAAACCTCTCCACTTCTTTCCTCATCGATGGCCAAAAGTAAGATTGTGAAATCAACTGTAATGTACGGTCTCTCCCAACATGTCCTTCATCATGTAGCTCTTTGATAATCTTCATTCTCAGACTACCCTCCGGTATGCACAATCGATTTCCTTTAAAAAGAAAACCATCAACCATCATAAACTCATCAGTCTTCCCTTCATTGTCCCTTTCAACAAATTTCTTAAAATAAGAGTCTTCTGCAATCTGCTCCGGCAATAATTCAAAACCAGTCACCTCAACTTTCATTGTCGTCAACAAATGACTCCTCCTACTTAAAGCATCAGCCACTCGATTCTTCACCCCTGACTTGTGTTTAACAACGAAAGTAAACTGTTGCAGATATGCAATCCACGATGCATGTCTCGCTGAAATCTTGTCTTGCCCTTGCAAATGCTTCAATGCTTCATGATCAGTATACAGAACAAACTCTTTTTGGAATAGATAATGTCTCCAGTGTTTAATAGCTTGCACAACAGCATAAAACTCAACATCATATGTACTGTATCGCATCTTTGCTCCTGACAACTTCTCACTGAAATAGGCAATAGGACGACCCATTTGACTCAACACTCCTCCAATCCCAACCTGGGATGCATCAGTATGTAGTTCAAATACTAGCTGAAAATCTGGTAATATTAGAATTGGTGCAGACGTCAAGAGTTCCTTGATCCCATCAAAAGCAACTCCGGCTTCCTCCGTCCATGCAAACTGTTTACCCTTCATGCAATCCGTAACAGGTGCCATCACACTACTAAAGTGTGGAATAAACCTCCGATAAAATGAAGCCAACCCGTGAAAACTACGAACTTCCGTTATCGTCTTGGGCTGTGGCCAATCTCTAATCGCTTCGACTTTACTTTGGTCAACCTGTATTCCTTCTTCCGATACAACATATCCCAGAAATAAAACACTCCTCGCCATAAAGACACACTTCTTTGTAGCAGCATAGAATTGTTCTTCACGAAGAATAATTAACACTTTCTTCAAATGTTGAACATGCTCTTCTGTACTCGCACTGTAGATCAGAATATCATCAAAGTAAACCACCACAAATTTTCCAATGTACGGTCTGAAAATTTGATTCATCACCCTCATGAATGTACTCGGTGCATTCGATAGACCAAACGGCATTACCAGCCATTCATACAATCCTTCCCTCGTCTTGAATGCTGTCTTCCATTCATCCCCTGGTCTAATGCGAATCTGATGATAACCGCTCTTCAAATCAATCTTAGAAAAGATTACGGACCCACTGATCTGATCCAATAAATCATCAAGCCTCGGCATCGGAAATCTATATCTCACAGTAATCTTATTCAATGCTCGACTGTCAGTGCACATCCTCCACGTTCCATCCTTTTTGGGTACCAATAAAGCTGGTACAGCACAAGGACTTAAACTCTCCTGCACTCGCCCTTGTTCAAGCAATTCTTCCACTTGCCTCCGCAACTCTTCATGTTCCTTCGGACTCATTCGATAATGTGGTCTATGTGGCAACACAGCACCTGGAACAAGATCTATCTGATGTTGTATATCCCTCAACGGTGGCAATTCCGTTGGTAACTCCTCTGGAAATACATCGTCAAATTCTTTCAAAATTGGCTTTGCTTCTTCCGGAATTTCAACCTCTTCTTTGCTCTCACGCCCAATCAATAAAAATACTTCAGGTTCCTCCTCTACTTCCTTCACAAACTCCTTCAAAGATAACAAAGTTTTGAGCTCTTCAATCTCCTCCAACTTGTTTTCCTCCTGTTGTCGCTTCTTTGGAACTAGAGTAATCTTTGTGCCTTCAAACATGAAACTGTAACTGTTGGTACGCCCATCATGTTGTACTGCTCTATCATACTGCCACGGTCTACCCAACAACAAATGACAAACGTCCATATCTACCACATCGCACCAGATTTCTTCTTTGTATTTCTTTCCAATTGAAAAATTCACACGAGCTCTTCGTCCAACCTTCACCTCCCCGCCTTTTCTCAACCAAGCCAACTTGTACGATTTCGGATGTTTCTCAGTCTTTAACGCCAACTTCCTCACAGCTTCGGAAGAAATTATATTATCACAGCTTCCAGCATCAAAAACAAATTTGCAAACCTTCCCCAGAATAGTACATGTTGACTGAAAAATATTGCTCCTCAACCAACTACAATCCTCCTCTTGCTTTGGTGTTAAACAGGACCTCTTCATCATGAGATTATAACCTTCGTCTCCCAACACTTCTTCTTCCTCCTCATCAGGTGGTGAATTGGAACATTCAGCTTCTTCATCCTCATCCTCAACCTCTGCTATCATAGCTCTCTTCTTCGGCTTTGGACATTCGTTACTTTTATGACCAAATTCCTGACAATTGTAACATTTGAAACCGTTGTTAACCTTTGTCTTCTCAGCCTCCTTCACTACTGGTCTACTGATAGGTTTAGAAACATTAGAACTTCCACCAACACCCTTTACTTGATTGTTAGAATTAGTAAACACACCACTTCCTCGTCGTCCCTGTTTCTCCCAAGCCAACGCTTTCTGATGTGCTTCTGCTACAGATCTTGGGTCGAACATATTAACCATATCCTGAATCTGCATTCGCAATCCCCCAACAAATCTGGCTGTCAATTGTTCTTCTGTCTCCATAATATCATTTCTCGCAATAAGTTGATAAAATTCGTCAGCATAGTCATTCACAGATTTCGTCCCTTGTCTCAAGTTTTGCAAACGTTGATACATCAAAGATTGATAATTGTAAGGTAAGAACGTTGCTTTCATCAATTTCTTCATCTTCTCCCAAGATTCAACTTTTGATTTTCCCATCCGATCACGTGTAAGTTTGGTCTGCTGCCACCATGCCAAAGCTCTACCCCTCGGCCTCATAGCAACCAACTTCACTCTACGATGTTCTGGAACTTCTTTGAAGTCAAAAATCTCCTCAACATTAGCCACCCAATCTAGAAATTCCTCCGCTTGCATACCACCTTTGAATTCAGGAATTTCAGTCTTCATCCCCGTCTCCCACTTGTGATCATACTCAGAGTAATTTCTTCCTTGTCCTCGTCCTTGTCCTCGAACACTACCACCATCATACTCCTCTTTAAAATCAGATGTATATCGTTGTCTATCTCATCCACCCACATCTCTACTACCTTCTCGTCTACCACCATCATCCCTTTTATCTACATTCCTCCGTTCACGATCATTCACGTTCCTCCCATGCCCTTGATCATTTTCAACACTTCTGTCTCGATTGGAATGTGGCGAGACTCTACTACCCCCATGGTTAGATTCAGGTGAAACCCTTCTCCGATTTTGATTCATCTCCGTCATAAGCTTCTCTAACCGGCCAATTCCTTCGTTAAGCTTTTCACTAAAGTTTTCATTGATTCTTTGCTCCATCTCATCAACCTCTTCTCTTCGATACAAAGCTTCAACGTTTTGATGTCGATTGGCTCTCCTTGGCGGCATGATTGAAATCTTTACAAACACTTCAAATTCAAACACAATTCGAACTTTGATCCAAATTGAAATGGATCGAAAACTCCCCCTTTGTCACTACTTCGCGATGAACACGATGAACACAACTTCTCCAAATGATGCAAATTTGATCTCCAAACTTCAATACAAAGTCGAACACTTCAACTTGATCTCGGCTCAACACTTCAAGCTCGGCAAATCACTTCAAACTTCAAAATGAATAGGCTCCAAGTCTCGATTTAGCTATGATTGGCTAAAACAAGCTCCGATACCAAAACTGACGCAGCGGATTAATCAAAACAAATGTAAATCGATGAATGTAATAATCGGTGGATTGGAAGATACTGAATTGCCCAAATTCGTTGATCTGAAGATGCCGAATTCTAGCTATCTCTGACACGTTGATCGCGCACGATACCGTGAGGAGAGATCTTCAATTCTTCGAGCGTTGATCAAGCGCACTTGATTTCGCGAATCGGCTTCTACAATCGTTGAATCGAGCGCACTCGATTAACCGAAAGAGGAGATAGGAGATTACACTCAACTACCAATTGGAATGAAAGCACAAAGCTAATCAAACGAGAATTTTATTCAAAAATCAACAACCTTACAAGTGTGACACTCGGCCTATTTATAGGCGTTCAACTTTACAACAGAAATTTCATCATCTCCTAAGTCGGCACCGACTTAACTCACCCGACTTATGACTTAAGAAAGGACGACTTAAGGCAAAACAGTTACAACTCTTTACAAGCCTTCAGCGACTTACGACTTAACAAGACACACGCCTTAAAAATAGAAAAATACAAACATACGACTTAAAACAGTCGACATACGACTTAAAGACAGAAAAATACAAACAGACAACACCACTTAAGTCGTTGCCGACTTAACAACTCTATGCGACTCAACTTAGTAATGACTTAAGAAACAGCGGTCCAGATTAACTCGGCATAAGGATCAACGGCAACAGCTTCAGCGACTTAAAAGCATGCAGCGACCTAAAGAAATCAATGGTATAGATTAACCCGGCAGAGAATCAACGGTTTCCATCCTCGGCAACTTAACTCCTGACTCGTTAGGTCGTTCACGAGACTTAACTAAGTCGTAACTCGGTGACGACTTATCACCTGTTCCGTTAAGTCGTTCCATCCCTCAACTCCTTAGGTCGTAGACGACCTACAACTTCTTCGTTAGGTCGCAAAACTGTTTTTTTAAGTCGGTTATGACTTATACCTCCTTCCTTAAGTCGGTCACGACTTACGTCTTTGAAATCTTCTATCATGCTAAGTCGGTCACGACTTATACCTTGGACAAATGAGGGCTGCGCTGCATCACTGAGTGTCGAGTGCCAGTGATTTGTTGTTCATTGTTTTGATTGTCTTCAGGCGAGCATCCAATTCCTGTCAATTTTGAAAATTGAACGTTAATTCGTCATACATGTACGTATGTTAACCTGACTCCTGTTCACGTTTACACGTTCACGGGTCATTGTCAAGTTCTTTTGTTTTTGTTTGGATCGAGTCTCGTATCGGTCCTCTCCTGTATCGATGTGAAATTCGAGTTGTAACAATGTTTGATGGTTGTTTTGAGTCACTCCTTCGTATCGATCCTCTTCTGGATCGATCTGAGAAGCTGGAATGCATGTTTCATATCGACGGCTATCGATACGAAATAGATAGTCCTTTGAAATGCTACGTATCGATGGATACGAGATCTTAGGGTCTTTGAATGGATGGATACGAAACCGACGCTTTGTATCGATGGAACTCAGTGATTCAAATAATACTTTTTCGTATCTTTCGTATCGATGAGATTTGAATTGATGGATATGAAATAAACGTTTCGTATCGATGCACAGATGGATACGAATCAGTTGGATATGCTTGTGTTGATGGATATGAAGTTCTGCCTTCGTATAGATGGAGGTAACCGGTTATCTCAGTATAACAACTGGGATATGAAACGTCTTTTTCCCTTGGGTACGAACTCATATAAATATCATTTGTACTTAGCCAAATTTTCTCACTTGCCATTGCCTTCATATCGCTTCGTATCGATTGGAAAAAAAGAGAACTGTAAAGTCTTTGTCTCCAAAGCAATCAATCTTTAATCCTTAAACCAGTCAATTTAAACTAGGTAATTAGTTGAATAAAACCACTATAAAATGATGAGACTCGAGTTTTAATGCTAACTCGTCCAAAGTCGTTGTCGATTCCGACGTTGTTGATGCCGGAATTTGGTCGGAGTGAAGTCAAGGAAGGAGCGATGGCGCTTTAGCAGCTTAGGGAAGAAGAATTGTTGATGGATACGAAGGAATCACTGGAGCATTGGGAATAGCTCGTATCGATCTGAGAACGTAGAAGCTCGTATCGATCTAGAAACAATGGAAGCTCGTATCACTCTGGAAATGATGGAGTTGCTTCGTATCGATTGAGAATGGTGGGAGCTTGTATCGATCTGGAGCGATCGATACAAAGACTTGGCCGGTGATCAATACGAAGCAATAGTTAGTGATCATTATGAACTGGGCTTCTTACGATCGATACGAAACCTAACTTCCTTGATCGATATGAACCGGGCTTCTTGTGTAACGATCCAAGTTTGAACTTTGATGGATACGAGACTTTTGCATACTCAAACACTTGACTCCGACGAGCTTCAACCTTGCATACATGGACTTAACCGTTAAACTTCATATTTGACTATCCCTTGAAGCTCGTCGATGGAACTGTAACATGACAAACTTTACGAACTCTAGCATGGATCGTTCTCTAAAGTAAGGACGACATGGTTGGGACGATCAGCGATGCCGGTCACTTCAGTTGATTCTCGAAGTCTTGTCGTTTTAACATCTTTCGAACCTCGTAGAATTTTAAGTATTATGTAGCACTACACTGCACAACACGATCACTCACTTCACACGGGGGGAACATGGGTTTATTTCAATGTGATGATGATTTTTACTGAGTTCCATAGTTATGGATCCAGAAGCTTCGAGCTATAGGATATTCAGAGTCCTCCGCTCCCTAAAATCGAAGTGCCAGTCATTGCGGTAGGTGAAGTTAGTTATGCCCCGGATGAACTGCCGGGTGCAGTTTTAGTCTTAAATCCGAAGGATTTTGTTCGCTCCAAAATTTCTAAAGGCATGCTAGGCAGGATCTGCCTCAGACACGGTCTATCTCTAGAAGATGTTTTGTTACCGGGACCGGAAGACAGAGCCCACAATCTCCCAGAAGGATACACTGCTTGCAACAGGTTCATGTGGGTTGTCGGAACGCTGTCCCCTTTTAATCAATTCATTCGGGAAGTACTATTCTTCTTGAGGATCACTCCGTCTCAATTTCATCTGAACGGGTACTAAATAGCTTGTTCATTATCTTTATGGAGCACCTTCTCCGACCTCCAACTGTCGAGGAAATTAGATTTCTATTCAACATTAAAAGTCACAGGGACAACCCTTCATTTACCTTTTTGGAAGCAGACAAAAACTGCCAAGTAGTGGCAGGAGCTTGGAGTAAATTAAGCTACTTCAAAACTGAATGGTTCTTCGTTTGGTGTCCACCCGGATTTGCCAGACGGTGTCTAGTTAGACGTAAGTGTTCTAACTTCTTTGTCGATTAACTGGATAATGCAAGTTGATGCTGAATCTAATACTTGGTTACCTTTGCAGCTTCGATTCTGCGGCCCGAAGGATCCCAATTTAAAGAAGTAGTAAGGGTTCTCCAAGCGATGCCAGCCGAGTTCAGAGAAATTGATGGAGTCCTCATTGATGAAAACTTGATTGCCGTGGGGCTAATAGATAGAGATCAAAGCATTGGGCTTGTAGGAGTTCCCGGAATGGTTCCGGTGAGGTAGGGTGGAAGAAGAGCTCCCGGAGTCATGATCATTGAACAGGGAGATGAAGAGAGTTTGCCAGTTGGGGACGAGCCCGCAGTTGCTCTTCATAGAGTCTTCAATTAAAAAGAAAAGGCAAGGCTCTTGCCCACAAATCCAAGAGGCGTAAAACTGTTGTAGTATCTTTGCCTACCGCAACCGCTATAAGTTGAGAGACTTCTCCAACACGAATGGAGAGTTCGTTGAAAGGATTAGCAGATATTCCCATTCCAGATTACTTGTCTTTATTTCAAGACTTCGGATTAGAGGGACTTCACTCCCCGTCGCACACTGATGTAGGCTTAAGCACCTTAGATGTAGGGGAGCCAACTCCTGCGAGCGAGGCCGCCACAATCGGTTGGTTGGGGGTTTGCACATGCACACACACACCGCACCACACAATTTCTAATCACACGTTCTCTAATTTCAGGAGATAACTAATTCGGCTTCTCTTTTCATCTTTCAGACACGACGTAGAGGCAAGGATTGATGCTCGGCAGTCTGCGTTTCGAACGCCATTCTTCTAGTTCTTATTCTGAGTCACATAGACACGAGACTAAAAAATATTATGATCACGGCCGCACCAGCCAAGAGCGTGACTATTATGAAAGGGAGAGGGAAAAGCAACACCAAAGTAGGCGCCGCTCCCGATTGTGATCGCCACACCCAAAGGTTACTCCAAACCCTCTAGCTCCGGAAGGCAGTCTTCAGAGACTTCACGTCAAATAGTGCCTCCTCAAACTTCGAGATCTGACGAACAAAGTCGAAGGACTAAGGCTGAAACTCCCATTATCACAGAACATGCCACTTTAAAACCCACCAGGGAGGGAGCGATGAGAAATGCTAAGTTGAAAAAAGATTTTCCAAATTTCTGCTTTGATGGCTTTGTATTCTATCCAAACTTGAAGCGAATCCTCAACGATGTAGAAAGACTAGTGTAGGATTATGTGCATGATGTTTGCAGCCAGTACCGAAAGTGGGTGAAAACTGCAGAAAAGGCTTCGGCGGTAGCTTTCGAGCGGGCCAAAATTATTGAGAAAATGGAGACCGATCTCGCTCAGAAAAATCGAATAATATAAGTGCTCAATAATGAAGCCAAGTCTTCATGAAAATCAGAGATGGAGGCTGACAAGAGAGCCGAAGAGGCAAAACAGTCCATGGAAAAAATGCGACGGTCTCATATGGACTTGGTTCAGGAGATGGGCCACCGGAATACTCTTGTCACAGAGGAGAGAGATGCTGCAGTGAAAGAGCTCAACAAGCTAAAAGAAAAACTTGCCGAGGCCATTAAGGAAAAGGATAAGGCCAACAAAGCTGCCCAAGAGGCATGCGAACAGACGGTGGCGCTCAAGGATGAAAGGGATGCGGCGAACTTAAAGGCTCAGGAAGCCGAGGCCAGAATTGAGAATGAAATTAAAGCGGTGGAGGCCAAGATGGAGAATGAATTTGAAGATCTCCCGGTCACATAAAATGCCAGCGTTTTAAGAAACCGCAATCTAAATTGGCTCGGTGAAGATTATCCCTTCTAGGTGTACAGAGCCTGGAGCCGCTTGGTGGAGGACGAGAAGGTAACTCGAACACTACAACCATTGACGAATTCGAACTGGAAAATCAAATACTTGTCGAAGATCAGCCGAAATTCCTCCATGACACTATTGTTGCTCTAGAAAAGGAAAAGCTTGCAGCTAAGTATTCGGACGTTGGAGAAGGATCTGGAGTTGAGAATCATGAAGCGGGTTCTGAAGCGCCCGTAATGTCTCAGTTTGAGCCTACTTCATCTATCGATCCTCCAGTTGTCTCGACGTATGACCCGGATGGGCCACATCTCTTACCAATGATTGAGCATGATCCGGAAGGTGTGTCGGCTCAACCGAGGAGCCAAACCAAGGAAGGTATTCTAAACACCTTTCCTATTCATCCAAATGTAGGAACACTGTCAAAAGACATTACTGATATTTTCTCCTATCTTTATTCAGCCTTAGATTCTGCATCACTTGATCCTCCTGCAACTTAAGGAATAAATCATGAGAAGGAGGCACTAATGATGGAAGCTACAACTACAACGGTCGCTGCATCAGTTGGGGAGATGCACGAAACCAGTTGTGTCTTTGATGAACAAATGATGGAAGCACTCCTCGGCCATCAAAGCGATCAGATCACCGAAATGCCTTACGTCATTGATGAAGATGTAATGATTACAAGTTCCTTGGGCCCAACTAATAGCATGCCGATGGGGATTCGAGCAGATCGGGCTGAGGAGATAATGGCGGAAATTAAAGCCGAGATAGAGCAAGCCAAGCAAGCTAGTAGTGTTGTTGGTGGCATGGCGGGTCCCGGCCCGGTCCCTATGCTTATTGTTTCTTTGGGTGACACCATCATCGATACCGGCGTGCCTTATTCTTCCAGCATTGAGGGTGCCACCGTTCCTCAAGTTCCACATACGGAGGGTATTCCAATCCCTTTAAGTTCCGAGGAGGAGACAGCTGTTATTCCCCCGACCGGAGACAAACCGGCTGGCGCAGGCCGGGGAGGCAAGGGCTCAAAGAGACATCCGAGCGGTAGTACAAGCGGGTCTACGCCGAAGAAGAAGAAAAAGTCAAAGGTGTATACTTGCTATTTTGTTTCCTCTTTTTGGTAGATAGATGGAATAGGACTTCCTTTTGCTTTTGTAGGCCGTGTATAGATGCAAGTTCGGCCCCTGCTTATAGGAATTTTTTGAATAAGTTTTTGTACTTATCTTTTCCAAAGAATAGTGGAAATCAAACTTCATTTTGTTTTTTCCAGCATAACTCTGTATTTATTTGTTTAAGTATTTCAGCACTCGCGTTTCCATTAAATGTACTTGTGATACTTCAGTCTCTGAGTCGAACTTGAGTCTGGTCGTTAAGTCCCAAAGTCATGGCTTCAGGTCATAACCAAACGTCGAGTCGTGTACCAATGTTGCACCGTTTTGGCTAGTAGCTAGTACTTGAGTTATGCCCCCCAGTTCTAGGGAGAATTGAAGTTGTCGGTCGGTAGTCGTTTTCTGCCTTCGCTAATTTCAATTTAACTTAGTCGGAAAAAAGTTAAAGGGAGATGAGTTTGAATGGTCGGATCACACTTGTTCATTTGCTGGTATCGATATCCACACTCTGGGGATTGAACTTGCATGTTGGCAGTCGGTCGCGCCTGCTTGTTATTTAGAACCATATCCACGCTCCGGGGACATAGGATAATTTACGGGCGGTCGGTCACACCCGCCTAATTCTTAGAATCATATCCGCGCTCCAGGGACATGAGTTGATGTACGGGCGGTCAGTCACACCCGTTTGATGCTTATACTCTGGTCCGCGCTCTCGGGGCCAGAGTCAGTTGATGGGCGGTCAGTCATGCCCAGTTAGTGTTTAGGATTGCGTCCGCACTCCGGAGACATAAGTTGTTTTGCGGGTGATCGGTCACACCCGTTTAATGTTTATACTCTGGTCCAAGCTCTCGGGATTGGAGTTAGTTGGTGTTTATACTCCAGTTCGCACTCCGGGAATCTGGACTTGATTGATGGGTGGTCAGTCACACCCATTTAGTGTTTATACTTTAGTCCGCGCTCTCGGGACCAAAGTCAGTTGGTGGATGGTCAGTCACACCCAATTATGTTTATACTCCAGTTCGCACTCTAGGAATCTGGAGTTAGTTGGTAGGTGGTCAGTCACACCCTATTATGTTTATACTCTAGTTCGCACTCCGGGAATCTGAAGTTAGTCTATAGATGGTCAATCGTATCTGTATAGGTATTAGGATCTCGTTCACACTCTGGGAACGAGGAATTGGTGAAGGTTACGAACGGTCGGGTTACATCCACCTTGATTTGGCAAGAGAAGTCGTGGATGGGTGGATTCATTCTCTTCGAGTTTGGATTTGGAGTTTGTACTCCAGCTTACACTTTGGGAGCTGGAGTTTGTTAAAGGATTGTCGTGTTTCAATCCTCCTTTTCTTTATAGCTGTTTGCCCCCAAGCTTGGGGTTTCACTTAGCGAGTGATCGGTCGGATCACGATCACTCCTTATTTGAATGAGTCCCACCGTGGGATGGGACTTAGCTCTTCGTGCATCATGACGGTCACATGATGCATTTCAATAATCGCCTCTCTGGTTTGCTGAGCCTGCATTTTATTGCTGGAATAAGAAAGGATGGAAAAGTCAGTTGCCTTATTACAAGTTCCAATTCAAAAAAATGCATAAACAAATTTCAAAGGAAAAGCAGACTAAAGGAATAAAAGCCGGTTATGTGTAATAGCGATGGAGACTCTCGCTGTTCAATGCTCTGGGTAAAGTGATGCCGTCAACGGTTGATAGTTTGAATGTGCCATCTCCAAGTCTCCGCTCAATGACATATGGTCCTTCCCATGTCGGTTTCATGTGTGAAGGGACCGGATAAATTCTCTTAAGTATGAGATCGCTAACTTCGAAGGTTCTGGGATCAAGGTCCTTAAGGAACTGGTTGTGGCGCCTGGGCCTAGGCTCAGGCGCTAGTTGTCAATTTTCTGAAAAACATACGCAGATAGATTCCTCTACACCCTTCCCTTTCTCCTTCCGCTGCGCATCCCGCAGCCTCGTAACATAATAGGCACGTCCAGCCGCCTAATCACCATGCACTACCCCAACCCCATTATCAGTGGGGAACTTCAGAGTTAAACACCATGGGGCAATCGCTGCCCTGAATTCTGCGAGGGCCGGTTGGCCCAAGAAAGCATTATAGGGGGAATTAATGTCTAACACAACAAACTGCAGCATCCGGACTCTCCGGCGATCTTTAATACCTAAGTCAACGGGAAATTCCACCATCCCAATGGGTATAGTTGCACTCCCGTTAAAACCATGTATGCGGGACTGACACGGTTTCATATCTTTTGCCTCCGTTCTCATTTGGTCGTAAGCTCGCTTAAAAAGAATGTTCATGGAGCTTCCATTGTCAACCAAGATCCTCTTCATTGAAGCAGGACCTATTTGAGATGAAATGACCAACGGATCAATAGTAGGGGCCTCGACTCTATTAGCATCTCGGTTCCTGAAAACGATCTCGTTTGTCATCATCCTCTGTTGTTTCGCCGAGGCCCCATCATTAGAATTACTACAACACTCAATGTCCACATGCCTAATCGAGCTGGCATATGACTCTATTTCCTTCCAGCTCCGATTAGCTGGATGAGGACCATCACTCACTGTGTTTATAACGAACCTCCTGCCAGTACGCGCAGGTTCTTCGGGCCTAGTTTGGTCTTGATTCGGATTAGATGGACCCGCACCTCCATCCTGCGGTGCCCGAACAAACTGTTCCAACTTCCTTTCTCTAATCAACTTCTCAATGATGTCTTGTAAATGATGGCATTCATTCGTGTTATAGCTGTAACAATCGTGGAATCTATAGAATTTTTCAGTCTGAATTTGTTTCTCAGATGATGGTTTCAGAGCCGGCTTCTTATACTGTCCGTTATTGCAAGCCTGAAGGTAAACATTTTCTAGGGAAGCGTTTAAGGGAGTATATTGGTCGAACATGGGAGCTCTGTGTCTCGGTCCCCGATTTAGGTCTCTCTTCTTTCCCTAACCTCCGTTACCCTTCTATTGACCTTGTTTGTTATGTATGTTCAATTGCACATTGCCGGAGTTCTCACCGGTCTGTTTCACAGCAACATTACTCTGAATGTCTTCAACAATGGGCCACACATCGTCCTGATTCCTAGATCGTCTAGCGTCTTCTCTCCTAAAGAACTGGGCCGCCTTAGCATAGAAACGATCCAACGACGCGGGGGGTTTCCCAGCCAACCAATTGCCACACTCGGAATCGGGATTGATTCCTTTAGTCAATGCCATCAAAATAGAATTATCATTGGGGTTGCTGACCTCAGCACAAGCAGCATGAAAACTTTCTAGATAACGTCTAAGTGTCTCTCCTGGAACTTGGGTAACACTGGACAAGGTGTTGACATCCTTTGGCCTTGTAACATGCATACGAAACTGTTCGACAAACTTTGTAGCCAACTGGTCGAAACTTGAAATGGATCTGGGTGGTAGACGAGTGAACCACATAGTTGCAATCCCTCCCAAAGAGATAGGGAAACTCCTACCGTTGACCGCATCGTCAGCCCGAGCGGCGATCATGCACCATTCATACTTTAATATATGTTGGCTAGGATCCGAACTTCCTTCGTACATGGGCAAGGTAGGCATCCTGAATCGACGAGGTGGCTCAGCATAAAGAATGTCATTGGTGAATGGAGTATGACTTCGGGAGATTCCCCAATCATTATTAGTAAGACCTTGACTTTCTCGGATCATTTGGCGGATCATGGTTGGAATCTCAGGTATTTGGATGTTCGGGGCCAAGGCATGGTCGGGTTCCATGTTGCGGGGACGGTCTGTGCACTGTCGACGGTCCGTTCCTCGCCTCCTTAGCTCCCGGTCTTTGGGAACGTAGGGTTAATGAGCATGGATGTGTTGAAAAAGGGCTGGATCTGGCTAGTTCAGGATCTCAGCTTCCAGATCTATAGTGGCAGCAGCTGCATGGTCATGAATGGTGTGATAAGGAAGGGCCCCTCCTCGGGAGGAGAGTCCAGCTTGGTGCCCTATGGAAGGACCAACCCCGGCTTGCCCGAGATTCATAGCACGCTGATGCCCGGAGGCTTCTGCCTAATTTCCATCCAACCGATGTCATGTAGATCTGTGGTTAAAGTCAGATGAAGCCGAACTTTCAGTCGAGAAATGTGAGACATGATCCCTCCTAGATCTCCTTCATCTTTCTTCGTTCAGCTGGTTTGTAAACTCTGTGTTGGCACGGATCTGCTGGGTGAGCTGCTGACGGCTCTGAGTTAGCTCTTACATGAGGATATGGAACTCCTCTATAGTCACAGGACATTGTGGATCTGAAGCTCCAGCTGATGTTTGGCCTGTGGTAGTCAGCTACGTGGGATTTTGCTTATCCCTTCCTTCTGGATCTACAGCATTTGAAGCAGTTCTGGTAGTATGCACCATGGTTGACGTAGCTCTGTCCTAGATCATGAGCAATCTGAGTAGAATGGAAGGAACCACAAGAAGACAGATCTGGATCTCCTCCTCATATTTTTGCAATCTAACAACGGAAGTAGATCCGATGAATCAGAAAAAAACGGAGTTTTCTCAATGAAAGCATCAAAGTGTTTGTACCAAAATTGGGCATAACACTCTTCGTATGTGATTGAAGAAATTTAATGGAAAAAGAGGCTAATCTAACAATCACACCAATAAAAGCTTGCAGAAATGAAAAGACACAAGAAATTATAGTGGTTCGGCGTTGTAACCTACGTTCACTTTGAATATTTTTCTTCTTTATTGCTGATTGATAACTGGTTACAACAGTACAACGCTCGAAGACTCAAGTTACAATGGAGTTGCGGTAGAGTAACAGCGTAGCAGAGTCGAAAAAGGTCCTTTTTTCTATTGGCATTGGGGTGCTATTTATAAGTGTAAGTTTGAAATATCTGCCTTTGAACTAAGAATGTTCCTTCTCACAGGTGGGTGGGACTACCAGATCGATCATGGGTCATTTGGGATTGATCCCCATCTTGTTCGTATCGATTAAAATGATGTCCATTTGGGCTGAGATCGGTCAGTGACATTCTTGAGGAGGTAAGCAAGCTTCTATGAAAATTTGGTAGCATTTGGACTTGTAGATTTCGAGTTATGATCGATCCAAGGTCGATTTTGTAGGTAGGCTGGAGCGTTCGTATCGATACTTGTGTATCGATCAGCCTTCGTATCGATCCCTCTGCGTATCGATCAGATGATGTGGAGCGATAGTTCAGGAGAGATCCAAGTTTCATGCCAGAAGACCGCTTCCTTTGGTTGACCATGCTTTTTCGTATCGGTCTAGTGTAACTCCATTCGTATCGATGCTTGGGATGCCGCTTCGGATCGATGTTTAGACGCTGCCATCGTATCGAGGCTTCATGTTGCTTTCTTCGTATCGATCGATGGTTGCTGCTCTTCGTATCGATCATTAGCTGATCGATACAAAATGGATGAAGGGAGATCGATACGAAATGGACATTTGTTGATGGATGATGGATACGAAGGGAATGGTTGCCAAGTGAGTCAATGGATGCGAACAGGATGGTTGGAAGGTGATGGATACAAACTGGATGGATACAAATTAAACTTACCTCTCATGAAACTTGATTGATTCATAACTTGAGAATACAAACTCCGTTTGACCCGAAATTTAGAACGTTGGCTTTCATAGCTTTGTTTGTTACACCATGTCAATTGTAGCTCGATACGGACTCGGATCAAATTCGCCAGTATCCATAGTGAACCTGTGTAAAGCCGATCTTCGGAACGAATAGTCCTTGATTTCTAGTCATGTCCTTGGTGTCACGGCCTTGCCAAAAGGCGGGATAACAATAACCGTGCAGTCCATTGAGTTAAATCTGCCTGTATATGGCCTTACCAAAAGGCGGGTTAACAATTCTGTTAAACACAAAATCTCTTTAAAATAAAAGATAGCCCCTTTTATTTCCTTGAAAATAAACAGTCATTATTATAATAATTTTTCTACAAAAGTATATGCTTTCCAATACAATCTTAAAACATTTAGATCTATACATATATGAGAAAAGAATAATAAAAGAAATTGAAGTAAAATAGAGAAGTACAAAAATTATATTTAACCAATGCTATTACTACCTTTTTATCTAAAGGTTCAACTTTTAATATATGTCAGTTTCGCTTCCAGTATGGCCAAACTATCAAATTTTGACATTTAACAACTTATATAACAAGTATATAACTGAAATAAAATCAATATGAATATAATTGGAAATTAAAATTCACAATATCGAGAAATTTGGATTTCTCTACTATATTCTTGTATCTCAATTTAAATGTCATTTGCTTTTAAAAGCGGATATTTAACCAAACCAATCAATAATTCATCCAAATACAAATGGTAAATTTTAACTACTATATATCATACTGATTATCCAAAAAGCTGAGTTAAAATTATCAAAATTCGAGTTAGCGCCGAAGCATTTCGGTTTGAACTAGAATCGAATGACATCCGATTTTAGCCTAAATTTTCATTTGCTCCAAATTCAACCAAACCAATTCCATCGCGAAGCTATTGCCATTACGAGCGCAAGCAAAAAGTCTCACCACGATTGGACCTATTAAGAGAGAGTTATTGATTTATAAGTTACCGGATTTTAAATATAATTAATTAAATACTAATTACATCAGTAGACCTTAATTACATTATACAACCATCTTCCCCAAATGAAAGTTCTCTCGCCCAGACCTGCTACCCACCTCCACCATAGTCGTGCCCTTCCTCTGCCCTTTTTTCTCACCATCCACGACTGTACGGCCAACCGACACCGCTAACAACTCCATTTTCGAATTTTCTACCCATCCCCACCACCACGACAAATCCGACCCATCTCCCTTTGTCACAACCTAAAGGTCACCATGTCAGCCTCCAATAAGACACACACCCAATAAAGAAACCGAGTTTCACCATATTCAGCCTCCAAGTGCTGATCGACCTAACGAACCCATTGCTAACCTCCGTTTCGCCAATTGCCTTCCTAATCGACCATAATCCTAAACCCTAGCCTCCTTCAAACTTTCGACCTTCATTGTCGAACACCCAAAATGGAGCCGTAACCTTCAGCTTCCCATCAACATATAGATCTACCCATTTTACACTCAAAGATCCTCACTTTTTACTTTTTTGATTTTTATTTGATTTGTTTTTGAATTTTCAAGGAAGTGGATAAATTTTTCTTTGTTTAAATGTAAATGAATGTAATTGTAAGGATAAGAAAAGGTGTGTACTGGCTTGTATAAGTGTTTTTTAGTTAGATTTATTTTCAGTTTTCCTGCATCTCACTACACAGCTTTTCATTCGCGTACGACCCGCGAGCGACAGAAAAAATACGATCACGTATAGAAATGCGATATGATCTCAAAATAATAATAATATACATAGGTTTTCTGATTTTTTAAATCACAAAAACCCCGTCGTTCGCCAAAAATTGTCAAATGGTAACTAAATATTTTCTAAATTAAAAATTATGGAAAATCTAATAAATTAAATCAAAATACGTCAAGGAAAATCAATTCGTTATATTAAAAATTAATTTCCTTATTATTTATTCGAATCATTTATTATTGCAAATAAATTTACAAAATGAATTCACCCATTATTTATTATTTAAAAGGAGTTAAATAAGACATTTAAATTCCTTAAATTTAAATCTAACTCAAATTTCTGATATCTTAAATCACTGTTTAAATATTAAATTCACAATTAAAATATTTAAATAATCCCTATATTTGAATTCAAGTTTTTAAACTTTAAAACCAATTATTTCAATATTTAAAATTAATTCAATATTCAAAATCAAATGATAAAATTTTGGGTTGTTACATTCTCTCCCACCTAAAAGAATTTCATCCCTGAAATTCCTAAAGTAAGGAAATGCCTCCAAACCCTTAAACTTTTCAAAATCAATTAGTTGAAATGGATTATTAAATTCCAAGTCTCTTTAAAGTTATGGAAAATTTCGAAAGCACATCCTTTGCGCGGTTCGATCAAAAAAAATACAACTTGCCACAATGAACCTAAACCAACAAAAGGAAACAAATTCCCAAAAGTGGCCATCCATATCTAGGGCATAAAATCATTAAACCAAAACAACAATATAAACATGTGCCTATTTTTCGAGGAAACCAACTCTACTCGGGAAATCAAACTAGCATTTGCTTTCATGAACCTACATCTCACTTACAGTTTATATCAAACCACATAACTTGCATTGCTAATATGAAAATTATACAATTTATTAAAGCCTGTATGATGTACATATATCATTCGTATGCAATACCAATCCCAATCACTTGCTCAATTACACAAATTTCACTTTCGAACTAGTATCACTCACTCGACTTTCCTAGTGCGGACTCCGATCTGGTTCCTTGATTAGAAACCTCTTTGTTCTTCTTGCATAGCCATATACTATGATAGAAAACTTCAGAATCAGAACAAAAATCTGTATCAAGTGTTAACCGCCAAGAATCGAGTGAAAAATATTTGTTCAGATCGGTGTAAATCAACTCGAAATCGTGTACACGAATCTGGATCAAAACAGTTAAGCAAATAGAATGATCTACGTACAACTTGCGTATTTATTCAACTAGTTTCTTGATTATACCAATTACTTTTATTCACATTCAAAATTAAATCACAATTTATTAAACCAATAGTATTTCATTTAATACTAAAATTACTTACTAACCATTTCATACAACTTTTACCTAAGTTAATTTCATTTCTTAATTCAAGTTCATATTAATATAATACTATCTTATATCCAAACGAGTATATACACACAAAATTTCAGCTTTGTTTTACTTAACTCGAATGTCCAACAAATTAAAATTTGCTTAATTTCTTACTAGCCTCTCAAATTTATAAGTTATAAATATGTTTTCACAAAAACACTTAGCTTTAATTTCTCAATCAATTTGGAAGTTTTCGACTGTCCAAAATTGCCAAAAATTCCATTTCACCTAAACAAATGAAAATTAATTAACAATAATCATAAAGATAAGCACAAACCAAACTTCTCTAATGCACAGGATACACGAGTCCATTTAGTAACGTAGTAGAAAATTTATGGACTAAACTCTGGGTTTTTATTTCAAGTCTATTTTAAAATAATAATAATAATAATAATATACCTGTCTCTTTTGGTAAATCGAATTATACCATTACAATTTGTAAATGAAGATTTATTTTTACCAAAACAACTCTATAGCAACTTTCTATGGTAGCAATCCCTCACATAGAAACTCGAATATGAACGCCGATGATGCTGCAGTCATCACTAGAATTATTTCCCAACGATAGAAGTGAGTTTATTGCTTTCTATCTCTTTTTAAAATCCATTTTAAAAGTATTTCTATACACAAATACTTTTAAATAATACTCTTATTATTTTCTCTAAAACTTTGAAAATCAATTTTTCAAAAACACCGAGATTTAAGTCCTCAAATTCTCAGTTTTAGGTCCTTTTTATCTATAAACCATATTTATAATTACAATTATATATAATTTTACTTTCTTATATAAAATTATCTCACAGATACATATGTCTTTGTTAAGATTATAATAATCAACTTTTATTAAAACTAAATTTTAACCCAACATTATCACCGAATGCCTTATATTAAAATCGTGAAATTGAATTCACAAGTAGTTCGTATTTAAATTTAACTAAAACAATAATTGCTCATAAACTATCTGAGTGCAATATAAATCAACATCAATAGTCAATGCTCCCAAACTAGACAAGCATGACTACTCAAATAATAAATGATATTAATGGAATATTATCATTTCCTAATAGACAAACACATCATAAATTACTATATCAATTTCTGAAAATTATTCTTTTATACATAAAATATAATCCTGGTAAAATTATTTCATTTACCCATTTACAAAACAATATTGTGTCGATTTTCCTTGTTTAAGTGTTTAGAAACCCCTATCGATACAGTAGTGTCCCATGTATCGACCAAAATTCATAAACCGCTCAACAGATAAATCAACACAATATAAAATATTTTTATAGCACTAACAAATACGCACTCATATATACATACACTCAAACTCATCCTTGGGTCTCGGTTATCCTATCTCAAATGAGTTAACCCCACCAAAGCCTAGATGTTCGCTCAACCTAAGCTCTAATACCAAGAGTAACGATCTGCCTTTACGACCCTTAAAAGTCGACACTAATACATCCGCGATATTCACATGTTGAGCATCCAAGTGTCGAAAAGGCAGATTATTGGGGGAAAATGAAAGAAAAGATATAATAGAATCTCACAACGTGACGAGTAGTATATAATATACAGCAGAAGTTTACAAAAGAAAACTGTAATATTCATACATCAATTAGAGCATACTAATCTATCATCAGCCTGGACAGTTATAAAAATCTATCCTCACACTTGTTGATAAATACAAACACCAAATGCAACAGAAAATAAAAATATACATGAGTACCTCTTGGAGGCATCCAACTCATCTCCTGTATCTCCAAGCATCCACAACAGAATCTGAAAATATAATCGGTCTGACCCAAGGGTTATAAGAAAATAACACTCGGATCAGCTTGGTAAACCAGTGTGAGAAACACACCTCAAATGAATTTTAATGTTATAAAACCTTTCAAAACAAAGGTATCTTGTAAGACCACGCCGCACATAAACACGAATAGGGGTGTAAATTTTGTACGATTGTCTAACCTTCGGCTCGGTTTGAGGCTGTAGGGCGTCCGGTATGTATCCGTACAATTAGCATTTTGGACAAGAATTAGGACAAGAAAAATGTACAAAAATATGTCCGTTCGAAAATGTTCAATGTTTTTCTATTGTCCGAACATTATATATCTGTTGTCCGGCTCGTACGACCAACGTCCAAACTTAAACCTTGTTTGGTTCGTATCCGCCTGAATTTGTTATAGGACGGGACATGAACACACCTTAATCTAGTAGGGTCCGAACCGTTTACGCCCCTAAACACATATGGGTTTTTACCTTACAATAACCAAACCATTTCATAGGAAATCTTTCGATATTGTAATAATGTCTAGGGTTTAAAATAAATGTTGAATCATAGCCGAAATTGTTACCTTAATTAAATTCCAATATAATTGGTGTACAACTAAGTCCGAAAGACAATTGTTGGAGAATGAATTCCATCAATGACAAGGCTATTTAGGTACCGCCTATCACAGAACACGTCTAGATAAAATGTATCGGGGGCCTCGCATGGACTCTTTGCATGGATAGTATCGAATATTTCATCACCCCGGTTGCTTTGCAACCTTTTCCCGGGAGCTCTCATGCACAACCAAATCCATAAATAATAATCTAGAAGGGTGATGACAATATCCTATTGGGTGCAACTACATAGCCTTGTGGCATAACCTTATTTTAGTCATTACCGGTTGGTGAGGTTAGAGGATACGTTTTGCCTTTTTATATAGCAATCTACTTGGAATGCTAACACTGCCCTCCAGATAGCAATTTAGTGCCAACATTCATCCATACAAGTTGTTCAGGATATGAACTAACCAAAGGCACTACTTCTAGTACATCCATTTTGGAATCACCCTCAGGATTAGTAGCAAGCAGCCCTTGCACTTCAAAGAACTCCATCTTCGATCATCATCAAGATGTCTCATGTTCGAACGCTTATGCCAGTTCGAAGTGGTTTTCGGATAACATATCTGATCCCAGTCTCTTCGAATCGACAATGATAATTTTTAAAAACCGGCCAACATTTTATAGTCGGTTATTTAACTATCAAATACACAAACAATTCAACCAGAGATTTAACCAAGCATGTTAAGTACAAAGAAACCACTAAGCCTCTTTAATTAATCCTTCCATGAATTAAAACCAGTTTGTAAAAACTTGTATCGAAATACTTTTACAAAGATATATTCACAAGTCTCCTCAACTCTTTACAATACTTGAAAAACATCAATATACTTATCTAACATGTATAAGTATACTCACAAAACATTTCACTTTAAAACTTCGGGAAACTTTTCCATATACTTATATCAACAGTATATGTATATTCACAAAACACTACATTTCCCATGCTTAGAAAAAGTAATCATATATTTATCTCAATGGTATAAGTATATTCATAAACCTTAAGAAAGATTTCACTTCTAAAAACCAAACTTAACTAGGCTAAAACAAATGAGATTTTAAGACATTGATACAATAAATCAAAACACTTTCCTTTAGGTGAAAGTAAGTAGATCGTATAGAAATTAGACAAATATACTTAACTTGACTTCCTGATTTTAGACAATAATATCTCTCGATTAACAATGAAATCAGACAAGTTAGAAAACTAACCTTGTCGCGATACACATTCTTAGTTCTCAAAATAGTGACAAGTTTCCATACTGTTAACAAGAAATCTTGTCAACACCTAAAAGTAGAGATAAAAGACTAGACCAATTCCTTTTGGTTTCCTTTAAATGAATTGAGGTGGATAGAATAAGTATATTCACTTTTGTCTCCTTTTGATCTAGTTGCTATAATGTAGACTTGTTTAGTTTTACCTTTCGATCCAGTCGAAATGACTAGCTATTTTACCTTTCAACCTTTCGAGCTTATTGAGATGATTTAGATATTCTCTAGAAAGCCTTCCTTTCGAAGCGGATGTGAGTCTCAAATGAATCTCCTTGGGAACCTCTGGATAAGGTTTTTCCTAGTGGGTTTCGACCCAGTCGAAGGCTTAATTTGTTAGTGGGTTAGGGCTTTAATCCAGAATCCGAAATATAGGTTTCGAACTTGTTGAAAGCTGAATCCTTAGACACTTTATGTTAGGTCTGGGTTTATAAGGTTTAAGTGGATTGAGGTTTGGTTTTGACCCTGTTGAAAGCAGTTTCCTTAAGTGTCTTGGCTCATATTAGGAATCGAAGGCCAAAGTGAGTTGGTATGGGGTTTCGACCTGGTCGAAAGTAGAAGATTCAGGAAAAGTGACCTAGAATCAATAATTTGGGTTACTTGAGAATATATGGGTTTCGACCTTGTCGGAAGAGACCTTTAGATGTAGTCGACACCTGTAACACAATGTTAGATCTGACAAAAGCTTGTGAAACATTAAAGTAATTAAAATTATTAAAGACTTCCCTTTATTAGCTCAAAGAAGACTTTATTAATAAATTTCTCTAATTCAATTTACAAATTAGGGTTTTACAACACTTTGAATTAAGAAAGTACAAGTTTAGAATGAATGAATTCCGATCCACAAAACATGACCCCTTGGGTCTTATTTATAGATGCAGGTCAGCACTTTTTGACCCTAATGCTTTCGACTTGGTTGAAAGGTAGCTACCGAAATAACTCTAGGATGTTTCTGCCTTTGTCGAAAGTAATGGCTGCACTTCTCTTCTTTGTGTTTCCCTATAAGAGCTTTCGACTCTGTCGATAGGCTTTTTTTAGTGGTTTCGATGGTGTTGAAATGTTGATGGTTTCGACACTGTTGGTTGCTTTTGAACTCTTGTTTGTGACTTGATGCGGAACCTCCTTGGAAAATAATGGCTTCGACCAGTTTGAAAGGCTTGGTTTAGCTTTCGAAAGGGTTGTTCAGACCAATACATGCTTTCGAGTGGTTTGAGTAAAGGAAAAACCTTTGGTTTCGAAATGTTTGGCGCGTATTTGAAGAGTTGTCCTTAATTGTCTTCGAAAGGTATTGCTTCAACTCATTCAAAAAGTCTTCAATCATGTAGGATCACCTGCTTCGAAAGGTGATCACCAGAGGCGAAAGGGTGCTTTCGACTCCTTTACCCCTTCAAAATGTAAAGAATCTTCTGGCCTTTGACTGTAGCATCCTTTCGACCTCTTTGAAAGGTTCTAAAGCTTTTGGACTTTGGTTGTAGCATCCCTTCGACTCTTTCGAAAGGTTTGGTTGGAGTCTTTTCCTCTTGTTCTTCTTTATCTTATACTCAAACAAGTTTGACTAAGTCAAAAGGAATTTCTGGTAGTAATATTTGCCCCCCTCCCCCCCCCCCCCCGCGAAGGGATGCACTTGACTTTCCAAGTCAACTTTGTCGAAACCTAGAAACTTCCCGCCTCTTGGTTTTCCTGCCTGAATCTGGGCCACTTATTTGAATCTGGTCGAACGACCATCGACCCTTTCTGACTTTTCTTATAAAGTAGCTCCCTTCTTCTTCACTTATCTGCAGTTAAATCAATTACGAGAGAGAGTAAAGAGATTTCAAAAAAATTCCAAATTATCTCTTCCTTAATTAAAGAAGAAATCAGATCTAACCGTAAGTACAAATTTATTTCGATCTGCAAATTTACCTTTCTATTTATCACTTTTTATGTTTCATGGTGAGTTCTAATCTTTTAGATTTTAAATTTTGTAGTCGAGATTTTGAATTTTGCTTCGGTTTTCTGGAAATTGTTCAAGTCTTAAAATTCAATTCATTCGAGATAATTTTGTGATTTAGTTTCTTGAATCGATGAGATTTACATCTTATTTTGAACCCAAATTCGGTGTTCATGATTACTGTTACTTTTTAGGGAATCTAAATTCTCGTTTTATAACTTTCAAAACCTAAAATGGTTAATTTATGTTGAAATCTACACGTTTGATGGTTTTGATTCGTTTGTTTATCAATTTTCTTTGAATCCCTGGTTTTGAAATTGGGTTTGGGGAAGAAAGAGCAATCTGTATTCTTCGCCCAGAAGCTTTGGAATTGTATGGATGAAAAATTGGCGCCACTAATTTACCTTTCTATCCCTTCGAAAGAGATTAAGGCGGCAACTTTTATTTCGCTTTCTTAGCTCTTTCTATGGGGTCGAAAGGTATTGAGGCGCTAATTTGACCGACCTGGTCGAAAGGTTATATAGTAAAGCTACACGTAGTCACCCTTTCGAAAGCAAAATGTTTTGACCTAGTTGAAACCTTTTATGCAGATTGAAATCTTCTCTTTTTAGTATGCTTTGAAATCATAACATCCTTTCGACCCTATCGAAACCTTCTGTAACTAGTGAGTCGGAACCCTCTATAATCACCTTTCTCCAGCATTGTCGAAACGTTCTAAGTTCACATGATTTTAACTTAGGACCTTTCAACTCAATGAGTATACAAGGTTTCGACGACATCATATATCCCCTAGAAAAAAATTAAGTCATAGGTGTCGATAGTGTCGAAGGGTCTTATTACCTTGTTTATGGAATATAGTTGTATGTACTTTGCTCGAGTTTTAAGTTAGTTTTAACTATTTGCTTTTGACAACTTGGCTTTTTATTGAGCTTTCGGCATTATTGAAGGGTATCGATAAGATATATACTCCAACCCTGCCTTTCGACCTTGTCGAAAGCTCAGTGGATATTCATATGTAAGCTTTTGACATTGTCGAAAGGTGTCTGTTAAAGGTTAATTTATCCTTCCCTTTCGACTCAGTCAAAAGCTCTATATTTTTTATTTTTAACTTTAACTCTCTCCTAAGAATTTGAAGTTTCATGTTTGGTTTTATGCTTTAGTTTCTATAATAGGTTTTTTTAATTCTTGAAAGAATGTTAAGTTCATAATAAACTGGTAATTTTAACTGAAACATTTTCACTTGGAAGAACCATGAGCTCTCCGAAGAAAATCGAAGCCACTTCCAAGCATTCTCTCATATCTACACAAGACAAAGTAGATGATATCCATAATGATTATGGGATTACTGGTGTGGAAGTTATCCCTCCTAGGGAATCTAACACCATCAGCAACCCTCTCGAAGGGTTCTTTGCTCATACCGCCATTCATATATGGCATGGAGGCTTCCTCCCTTTTCCAGAGTTCCTGCCTAAGTTCCTTTCTTATCTCAGAATTGCACCAATCCAGCTATCCCCAAACGTATACACTTACCTTCTATCTCTAGAGGTGATGGCATTGGAGTCTGGTCTCCCTTCTCTAAATGCTGAAGTGTTGAACCACTTGGTCCGACTGGTCAAGCTTAGCAATCTCAATAGCCAAATATTCAGAGCAAATCTCCAGAAGAAGCTAATATCAGAGGGGGTTAACAAGTTTAGAGACTGGGAGAACCAGTTCTTCTTTGTAAAGTGCTTCCTCAGTGGAACTTTCTCTACCCCCCGTAAGTCCAGATTTTCGTAATTTTTCTTCCATTCAGTAGTTTTTCTTGGCTAATCTTCTCTTTTGTCAGGTGCCCCTATGAAAGAGTTAAATGAGGAAGATAAGAGAACAGTAGAGTCCCTGATTACGGCCTCAAGCTAGATCAGGAGTAGATTGACGCTGTTAACTCCAATAAATTTACAAAAGCATTCCCTTCTGCCGATAGGCCAAAGGATCCTTGGCAATCCTCCTTCTGTCTAACATGGCTCCCAAAGCAAACGCTACCTTTCTCTGGGAGACCCACCAAATTTCTCTCCCATGTCACCCATCTATGCCGAACACTCTGGTATGTTATAAACGCTGCACTTGTTATGTATTGCTGTGTTGTTTTTTCAAATCATTCTACGGACCTTTAAACTGTTTGAATTCTCTACAGCTGCTTCTCAGGTTAAAAATCCTGTTAGTGGTCCAACCCCTCCTCCTACTACTTCTTGTGCGCCATCCATCACTCGATCTCTTGCCAAGACTAAGATGGCCATAAAAAGGAAGTTAGCCCAATCAACTAAAGTGAAATCACCTCTAAAGATAGGTAATGTGGTTGATGTAGAATAGAAGGAACTTTTATCTTTTGATAAAGCTTCAGAGAGCCCGATCGTTGAAGCTCCTCAAGATAAACCCAAGCAGACTCCTACTACCATTGATCCTCTCTCTTGTATCACTGTATCAAACTCTCCAAGTGCACTTGAGCAAATACAAAAAGCTTTGGAGATGACCCCCACTCAAAGGCACGCTCCTCCACGTCCAACATCTTCTTCTCCTTCCGTTAATTTTGAAGAGATAACCCATTCTACCTTAAATTCCGAGTCCTTCGTCTCTATCCACCCGCCTTCCACCATTTCTGATTTGGCGAGTCATTATCGTTCGTTGATATAGCAACAATTCTTGGTAAGTTTCTCTTCACTTAATTTCATCAATACTGTTCTTCTCTTAATTTCTGGCTTTTGCTGCGTTTCTTCTCTCAGATTTCCAAGAGTTGGCTAGTTTTGCACGAGCAGGTATCCAAATCTTTTGTTGAGTCCTCCAAGTTTCAGAAGGAAATTTCTGCTCTAAAGAATCGAGTGTCTTTCCTTTCTACGGCAAAAGATGAAGCAACCTCTGAACTAGAGCGATTGAGAACTTCTCTCGCCCAGTCAGAATCTGCTATTTTAGAGGAAAGAAAGGCTCGCAACCTCCTCGCCGATGAGAACTTTGAAATGCATCTAACCGTCAAAGAATTCGATGAGGAGAAGGCCCATACGGCCATGGAAAATGCATCTCTGAAAGAGAAGTTGAGGAGAAAGAAGACTTCCCTGAAACTGGTAGTCAATACAATTTCAGATGCTAAGCAGCAAGTATCACGATTTCTTGACAGCACACTTGAGGAGATCATAACGAATTCCTTTAAAGAATCCCTAATGCTTGCTTATTCTGACAATATTGACAAATGCCCCGAGCTAAGCTTCCCCTCGCTCAACACTACCCTTGTTGACAGAGTAATGGGCAAGATTAACCGAATGAAGCAAGGGATTGGAGCTGCAGAAGGGAGGAAATCAACGCCTCCAAGGCTCTTTCTTTCAACGTTCCTTCTTTTAAGGTCGAATCTGACTCGGAGGATGAAGGTGACAAGGATGACGCTACCGAGGAAGAGGGCAACAATAATGATGATGACGACAATGACGACGACGACGATGACAACAATGATGGCGGCCAAGGTTCAGGTGGTGAAGGAGGAGGCCATACTGAAGCTTCTGATAAAGATAGAGATGATAATACATGAGCCTTTGAAAAAGAGCCATCTCCTCATGAAGCTATCTCGCCTGAATCAGCTACCCCCTCTACTCCTAAAGAGAATCCTGCATCTATTAATGTCGAAGAACCAAGAGAAAATAAGCAGGTTCCTCTACTTCTATCCCAACATCTCAGGTAAGATTCTCTGTTTAAACACCTTTCACTTCAAATATATATTAATAGTGTAAATAATTCGATTAGATAAGGAAGAAATCCATCCTCCCTCATAAAACCAAATCTGAAAGAAACAGGCAGAGATAAACAGATTATATAGAGAGTTAGACAAGCAAATAAGGGAGCACAATGTACTTTTCGATAAATATCATAGGCTTAATAGAAGTGCATCAATGTGACGTCTTTTAAGAATCAAAAAGCCGCCCCTGCTAAGGAGAGCGCGCCTTCGCTACGACGCTCTCTTAAAGAAAACCGGGAGTTAATCGCCTTATTCTGGATGTTGATTGAAGAAAGGGACATTTTAGTCAATTTCTTATATAAGGCTTATTGTAGACATCCAATTGTTGACTATTCATACTTAGGCGAATTTAGCGGGGGTCTACTTAGGCGCTTTCATAAGAAATACTTGGACGAATTCGAATCTGACCGGCATCCTGGAGCTTGTTGGAACTTACCCCAATTCAGATCCATTCCACAGGGTCTCCTGCCCGAAAAACTTAGGTATTATAAAGATAAAAAAAATTCTGAATTTTTTACTGAGTCTATCTTGTATGAACCGGATGAATAATTGTAAACATGTAATAATATATTTATTTGCAAATATTTAGTCTTGCTTTTATGCTTAGCTTTATTTCATTATGTTATCACAGAGTGGATGTCCATTAAGCACACTTGTTTCTAGAGACCATTTAAGTCAATACGTCAAACTTAGAAGATGTTATCTTGAAAATGGATCGATTTTAAAGTCTTCAAATTAGCAAGATACTGTTTTCTTAGAGACTTACAAAAACTTTATATGGAACATCCTCGTCTTCGCTTTGATTTCCTCGATGATGAAAAAGAGAGCTACTTAAAGAAATTGGTACATTCCATACTAAGTTAATCTATGGTCGTGATAATCCTCCAGCTGGGGAGTGGGACTATAGAAAATGTCCCCCGGTGATTACTCCGAAGGGACTAAACATTCTTTTGAATCTACAATCATTCTTTCTTCCAATTCATTAGATAAAATTAAAGATGTTGTATCTCACCTTTAGATATGAAACAATTGTCTTTTGTATCTTTTAGTTTCGTTGTCATTTGAATTATAATCTTTTATCGTAATAATATAGGGATTTTTCATTCTGATTTTGACTTTATTTCATTTCTTTTTCTATTCAAATAGGAGTTACAGTTATCAGCAGCTCCTCTCTCACTTGATTCTGCATCATGCTCTACAAATCTTAGAGCTAAGATGTTGATAGAATTTGAAAAGTGCAAACTCCTTGATGACACTTTACTTGCGAGCTTTCATAGCAATGCCAAAGCCTTAAGGTAGCACAAGTGATACTTACTCCAGAAAACTATCGTTAGCAACCTTAAGGATCAAGTTGCCAGTTTGGAGGCTAATATCAAAAGCAAAGATGAAATGATTTCTACACTGAAGCGTCAAGTAAAGTCGAATCCTTCAATCGACTCTGATCAGAAAATGTCGAAACTCCTTCAACTAATAAGTGATTTAGAGATAAAACTGAGGGATTGCCAAGCCCAATTCAAGTCGCTTGAATATATTATGGGGGATGATATTCAGAGTATCGATTTACTGGCTCCCCGTGCTACTCCTTCTGTTACTAGACCTATAAGGTCAACTTCCCTCGCCGCTCAGCAATTCCCCACAATGACTTATCCTCCACCTAGCTTAGACGAGAGGATAGTGGGTGAATGGTGTAGGAAAGTCAAGTTTGAAGTGGCAAAGTATTTTGATGAACAACAAATGGTTAAATATTCGCAACGTATAAACCAGTACTCTGCCAGAATTCAAGAGCTTGAACGCGACAACTACTTCCTTTAGAAGCGCGTCGTGGAATAGGAAAGAGAAAATAAAACTCTTAGAGGCGCAAACAGAGCTTTCAACCGCGCTCTGAAGACTAACATTGATGCAATCGATGATGCAGATAGGATAAGAAAGAAAGAAAAGAAACTCAAGGAAGTCCTCTGCATCGAAATTCGTCACATAGTTGATCCTTCGATTGCTGAAAATCTGAGCAAACCTACTCAAGATTTGTGATAGACTTGTATTTATATAATGTTTATACTTGTTTTGTATATTTGTAAATAATTTCATAAATCATATGAACTTTGTAAATATCACCTGATTTGTGATTCTTTCCTATAATGTCATTTCTGAAACGCTTGTTTGATAGCTCGTACTATTACTTTTGTATTTGCCGACTCTCTTATTCTTCTTTGCTGTTTTGAATTCCCTGAAAAGTATGAAGCAAACAATATTTCCAATTGTTAGCTTGAAATTGACATATAAGTCTAGGTATACCATTTGTGTAGATTAACAAATCATCATGTTAATCGCATGCAAAGTAGTCTATATTAAACATCTAAATCCCACCTTTAACCATGATGAGAAATAATTAAGAATTTAACTTTTATCATTTTTCTAGAATGTATGAACGCTGTTAATAGAAATTCTTGCCCTGAAGCAGGGGTATAAATGGAGAGAGTCATTCTCTAGAGATAGTTAATAAAGAGCTTAATATGGAAGAATCCAAAAATCATTATCCGAATATTTCCAGTAGTAACCCAATAACCCGTTCTTGGGTATTAATAAAATTCGAAGATTTTGAAATCCAAAACCCAGATTCGGGTATTAGCAGAAGCTTTTAATAATGATCTTCTTGAGAATATTCTTTGACCCAGATTCGGGCATTTGTGATAGAAATTTATAGGGCTGTTAATTTTGTACGAGCGTCCGATGTTCGTTCGTGTCCGTGGTCGATATACGTCCGTCTGAGTTCGTTCAATTTTCAATTAGGACACGAGCTAGGACAACAAATTTGTACAAGCAAAAATCTTGTTCGGTCCGTGTTCATTCAAATTCGTCCGAATTTCTTATAATTCAATATATCCTTTATGTTTCTCAAAACATATATGACAAGTATTTGGTCGGTTGATTGAGTATGGATTCAGAAAATGCTTATACTTCAATACACATTGATAAAAATAATATAGCTGATGGAAATTGTATTAAACGACATAAAATTTGATGTAAATAGCAATCTCCGACCGTGTACGTTCGAGTCCGTGTCCGAAAAACGTATGTACGTGTCCGTCCGATTTTATTTAATACACAAGCTAAGACAACAAAATTTGTACGAATATAAACCTCGTCTGGTCCGTGTTTGGTCCGATTTTATTTAGGACAAAAACTGAACACACCTCCATCCGGTCCAGTCTGGTCCGACCGATTTACAACCTTAGAAATCTATAATAGAAATCTGTAATAGAAATTCCAGTCCCAGATTAGGGCATTAATAAGTAATAGTCTCGCAACCCAGATTCTGGTATGATAAAGATAATTAGTGATTGATAAAGACCCAGGACCCGGATTTGGGTATTAGTGAATGAAGTCCAGAAATGAAAGTCCCGAAACCCAGATTTGGGTATAATAAAAATTATATGTGATTGATAATGACCCGAAATCCAGATTCGGGTATTAATAGATGAAATCCTAAAATGAGAAACCCGAAACCCAGATTCGGGTATTTAATTGATCGAGTTCGTCTTTACTCCTTAGATTTTGTCCTCTTTGACATGTATGAACCCTTCAGGCCTTATATGTGGTTGTGATTTTATCAATTGCCTCTTAGACTTGGACGTCTTAGTCCATTGGAGATATACCGCTTCTCGGGTTTGGACATCTTAGTCCATGATTTGAAGAGCCTCTTCTTGGGCTTGGACATCTTAGTTCATTATTGGTAAAGCCTCTACTTGGGCTTGGACATCTTAGTCCATTATTTGATGAGCCTCTTCTTCGGCTTGGACATCTTAGTCCATTGTTGTCCGGTGCTCTTGGTTAGCTCATCTTAGAGGCTGGAACCAAGGACTTACCCGACCTCCCTCCAGTAGGTGCATTGACCTGGCCAAAGACGCGATCAAGGGCTTGTCCGGTGTTTTAACCTGGCCAAAGCATGGTGTAGCGACTCGGGATTTTTGACTCTCGAAAATCGACATCAATACGTTCACTGTATAACATGCCGAGTATTCAAGTGTCGGAAATATCGATTGCTAGGGGTAAAGAAGAAAAGGATAGAAGAAGAAACAGAAATAACAACATAGAATCTCACAAACACAACGGAACAAAATATAATATATAATAACATATTTTTATACAAAAGAATCTGAACTGTTTTATACTTACAATCATCAAAGTACAACAATCAATACATCAATCTGGATAGTTATAAAAAAACTTATCCTCCCATAGCGGAAATATAAACCAAATACGGAGATACGTCTCTGTCATCCAGTTCGTCTAATGAGCCCCATAACATTCTATCTTAAATCTGTATACTCTGTCTGACCCGAGCATTATAATAAAATAATACCTGAGTCAATCTGGAAAACCAGTGTGAGAAAACACACTCAATTTGAATTATTAACTTTTATCAAAATCCTTTGAAAACAAAGGTATCTCATAAGACCATGTCACACATAAACACGACGGATTTTTACCTTATGGTAACCAAAACAATTTTTATCAAAATCATCTGATATTATAATAGTGTCTATAGAAAGTAAATAGAAAATAGCTGAAATGCTTGCATCTCATGTTTCAGCATAGTTGGGCAAAATCAAAACTGTATGGCGCTTATTGGAGAATGGATTCCATACAATGACTAGGCACTGGGGTACCACCTATCATAGTACACTTCTAGAAAAATGTACCGAGGACCTCACCGGGATCTCCTACAACACAAGACCAGCCTTATCCCTAACCTGGATAAAACCGAATATGTTATCACCCCGGGTGTTCCCACCCTTATCGAGAGCTCTTTTTCCACACACCACCGTATCCATAATTTATAATATATCCGAGGGTATCTAGAAAGGTGATAACATACCCTAATTGGGTGCGACCCACTTAGCCTTGCTACATCTCCCCCTGATTTTCAGTCATTCCGATTGATGAGGCTTGAGGCTACGATTACCTTTCAAGAACAATTTTACTTAGAATGCTCATCGTCCTCCAATGGCGATGTTCTGATAGCATTCGTCCAGACAAGTTGTCTTGGGTCTGGACAAACCGAATCACCGTCTTTACCATCGTCACAATATCCATTCGTAACGCTCAAATCAGATCGAAGTGGTTTTCGGATATTTAAATCTGATCTCGGTCTCTTCGAAACGATCAACGAATTTGGCCAAAATTGATAGTTGGTTATTTAACTATCAATAAAACATCCATAAGCAAACAACAGGCCTTATTATAAATTTTCCAAAAATTTATTTTCAAAATATCTTTATAAGATATATATTCGAATCCCTTCCAAATTTTCCAACATTTGAAACTATTTCAAATCCTTATATTTTCAATGGAATGTTCCCAAATCTTCCCGATACTTAGAATATTTTCAACTCCATTTTATGTTCAACGCTTAGGAAGTATTCCATTTATTTCCTATTTCTCATTTTCTCAAAATCATTTACAATTTATATTGTAAATTCCTTAACTCGTTTATAACGAATTCTATAAGTTCCGGGATTCCTTGATTTACCCCCCTTTAATATTTCCAAAGTCAAATACCCTTGTCTATAACTTTCAATTTCCCCTTTCTACTTCATTTATGAATTCTATCTCATTTTTCGAAGTTCACTCTTATTTAACTACTTAGGAAATTTTTCTTACATTTTCTCAAAGATTTATAAATAAATTTAAATCATTACAAAACTCTCTATATATATGTAAATAAATAAGTATTTTAAAGAATAATAATTTATTTTTAAAACATGTTCAAGTAATTATTTAAATATATCAAACATTTTTTATAAACATCAATAATCCATTTTTAGATAACAAATCAATTTTCAAAGCTGATTTAAAAAAAGAATCTATTAAATAAATATTAAATATTGGGAAAATCCACTTACCGAAGTATTTCAATCCCAACTAGTTTAAAATTACATAGTTCAATAAATAAAATTTTCCTTTAAAAAAACAAACTTAACTTCTTATATAAAAATATATTTTTAAAATCTCAATAATCAATTCAATTTATAACTTCCTCTCGATTTCCATCACATCGCTCCCATTCCAATCTCCTTAACCATTTCCACCTTCAAAAATAATATCCATTATTTTTGTTCCTCGCACTATTCCCATATTCTAATATAAGTTCACCCTATGAATTTATATTAGTTATCATCTGATATCGATTTCCTTTATTTATAAACATCGTTTATAAATTTATAACTCCTCTGAGTTTAACTTGTTTATAAAAACAATCTTATTTATAAAAATTTATTCCATAAATCCATTTCCTTATAAATTCCATTTATCCTGCCAATAAAAATTTTAATATCGATTTCAACTTCTTTTTATATTCTCCAGATATCATTTAAAAATCCTTTATATAGATTATTTTTAAAAATCCCTATTTAAACAATTATCGAATTTATTAAGCACAACCAAAAATTAAATTATTGTTTTATTCAATCAATTTCTTTTTAAAATAGTCCAAATTTCGATATAATTATTTCTATATTCAAAATCTCCTTTTAGTTCCTTAAAATTTTAAAATAATATTTATGGTATTTAAAATACAAAAATCAAGGCCAGTGCTACTATAGCATCCAAAATTCAATCACAACCAATCTATATCAGATTTATTCACACACATCATATATCAATATATATGAACAATTAATATATTTTTGAGGAATCCAGTTGGATCTCTCCAACCTATTTTCCCTGCATCCACAAATGTTAGACAACATAAAAATACCAAGCCCACTTCGAGGGGGATATCACGGTATATAGGATCACCCGTTATTATGTGGGGGGCATAGGGTCTCATCCGCTCTAACCTGGCTCTGATACCAACTGTGATGACTCGCCTTTCATTCCATAGAAAGACGTATCATCAATAAGAAAGAAATAGGTAGAAAAAGAATAGATAGAAAAGAAAGAACTAAACAATATCAGAATCTCACAGCGGAAATGGAAAATATATTATATCACATAGATATTACATAGTATTCATCATACATCAGAGTTACACAGTTACACAACATCAACCAAGACGGTCGTGATGACCTGTCGATACATTACAACCCAAAATACAACACAGCGACACTAACACAGCGAAAATAGATATATATAGGTACGCCAAGTCTCCAGCTCTAGGTCCTTCCAAAATTCGTCAAAGCTGACCTGATCACTTGGCTACTCATAAAAATTTGAGTACCCAAAGAGTTTAAGAAAACAGAAAATAAACTCTTGGTCAGACATGGGTCTGGTGTGAGTAAACGGTTAAGTTGTTTAACTTGAAAAACATTTGAAAGAAAGGTATCTTGTAAGACTCTCCGCAAATAAACACGGACAAGTTTTTCCCTTACGATAACCAAAACATTGATAGGAAATCTGGTTATATTATAATAGTGTCTAGGGTTTTCAATATAAAATAGGAAATAGCTGGAATGCTTACATCTCACGTTCCAACATAGTTGGGCACAATCAAAACCATACAGGCACTTATTGGAGATTGGATTCCATATAATGGCAGGGCTACTAGGGTACCGCCCGTCACAGTACGTGGTCTAGATCACCGTACCAAGGATCCACCCTGATCCCCTACAACACAAGACCAGAGCTACCCCTTACTGGATAGTCCGAATAAGACAACCCCGCGGTTGTGGCCAACAACCGCCCACACAGCCGAATAAAAAGGGACCTCTAGACAGGGGAAAATCTTATCCTACTTGGGTGCTACCCACTTAGCCTTGCGTGCACCTCCCTTGTTTTAGCCATTCCCGGTTGATGAGGCTTGAGGCTATGATTACCTTTATAGCACACATAACTTGGAATGCTCATCGTCCTCCATTGACAATGGTCTGATAGCATTTATCCATTCAAGTCCGTTCCGGGTTCGAACGAAACCGAAGGCACTATCTCGCTACACTCGTTTGGGAATCACCCTCAGAGTTAACGACAATAGCCCTTGCACTCTAAATCTTCATCTCGATCTTCACTTGAGATGTCACGTCCTATCGATTAACTTGGATCGATGTGGTTTTCAGATTACAATTTGATATCCGATCCCGGTCTCACCGAAATACAAACGTTTCTTAAAGGCCAAGTTGTTTAAGGTTTAAACAATTTAAACAATTCAAACATTGAATTCACACAGCATTCAGCACAGATAAATAACACACATTTATCACTGCTATATTCAAGTATTTCACATTACAGAACATCATAGATTATCATACTATAAATATCAATCAATCCAGACATTATACACAATCAATCATCCATAAGCAAGACTTATTGATCCATACTATAATTAATTTAATTAACTTCGTGGAATTTTTCACACAAGTATTCAATTAGTTCGGACTTGCTTAGTATTGAATTGGGACCAAGAAAAAATTGGTTCTATAGAAGAAGTTCATGCTTCTCTTGTTGAGGTAAGGGCAAATGATCTGATTCAAAATTTCATAAAGGATTAATTAATGCAAGTAAGTAGAGATTAATTACTTAAATGATAATTACTTAATTAAAGGATTATTTTGTTAAGGGTTAATTAATTTAATTAATAATTAAAGGTTAATTAATTGAGGATAATTAACCAATGGGATAATTACTTAATGAAAGTAATTATGGATAATTAATTTAGATAGATAATTAAAGGATGATTAATTAATGGTTGTAATTAATTAATGTTAAGTAAGCAGGGTTTAAAAGAAATTAAATTAATTAGGAATGGTACAATTAATTTATCTTGCTTATAGATGATTGAGATATATTGAATGACTTAGATTATTTGATATCTCTGATATGTGATTTGCGATGCTTTGTGATATGAGATTCTTGGTTGAACTGTGATATTGTGGGTTATCTATCTGAGATGAATTGTTGTGTGGATATAAAATCTTGAATATAAATCATATTGTTTAAACTTAAACAATTTGACTTAAAGATGGTATTGAATTCGAAGAGACCGGGTTCAGATATCAGCGATATCCAAAACCACTTCGATTTGAAATCTATAATTCTTTATAGATTTGATTTGTAAATCAAATAGGCTGGAATGGAATAAATTAAGTAAACTAGACCTTTGAAACTAAGTAACGGTACTTAGATATTATTTTGTGAAATAATTGTTGACTATAATAAGATAAGAACTCGTAGTGATGAACGAGTTACCCTGGTTTTCAAAGAAGTTTTACAACCTTAGTATTTCAATTTAAATGGGTTTACTCACGCTGGTTTCCAGCCTGACTCGGGTGTTACTTTATCGTAATGCTCGGGTCAGACCGAGTATTACAGATTTCACGGTAAGGACGTTCTGGAGTTCAGGTGGCGAGCTGGATGGCAGAGACGTATGGAGTATATTCCGCTGTGTATTTGAGATTGTATTGATAGTAGTCTGGGACAAGTTGTTACAACTGTCCAGTTTATATGTGAATGGTTGTACTCTGATATATTGTTGTAAATTGACATTTACACTTTCTTTGTATAAATGCTATTATTTGATATTATATTTTGATCCGCTGCGAATGTGAGATTCTGTGTTTTGTTTTCTGTTTCTTCTTCTACCTCTTTTCTTCTTTACCCTAACAATTTGGAATTTCCAGCGTTCGATTTCTTGACATTTCTACAGTGAACGTGTTGATGTCGAATTTTCGGGGTCGAAAATTCTGGGTCGTTACATTTACTAATATATACTACTATATATATATATAATATAATATAACATCCAACTGATAATAATAATCATCCATTCATCCAACCAATCAATAAATAATTTTAACTATTAAAATTAAAGCCAATTATCCAAGTGAGTGAGATTTACTCACCTTGATTTTTATTTGCAATCCATTCCAATTTTAAACTCTATTGCATAAATCTCACAGCTACAAACCAAATATAACTTGATTCATGATTTTTGGACCTCGCATGAAAACATTATAATATTTATAGGATTTCAGTTCATTAATAAAATAAATTTTCAATAAATTACAGAATAGATTTTCTTAACCTTAATCCCACGTTCAAGAATCTGGCCGCAGCCTCCCTTCTCCATCGCGATGAACATCAGGTCCTGAAACCCTATCTTAATCACGCTCGATTCTAATCTCGTTCGCTTCTCAAAATTCTCACTGTGATTCAGGCAGCAAAGAACCCAGGTCAAGCTTCCTCGTCTATGTTACTACTATCGTTACATCACCAGAGTTCGCCCATTCCAAGAACGCCGTCGTGCACGTCATCGCCTCCACCCTGCTGCGCGTACACACGTGTGAACACGCAGCAGCCTCCTACTTTCTCCCTAGCTTTGACTGCCGCTGCGCCTGCGACCCACGCGCGTGCCTGCGCGCTTCAGTCTCCACACGCACGTCTTCGATCAACTGCCTCACAAAATCGACAACCTTAAACCACTGCCGCCTCCTCGCACCTCAACCTTGTCAATGCCTCAGCTTCTCGTGCGCGATAGAACTAAACTTTGCCTCCACTAGAAACGCGGCTCGACTTCATTCGTTTCCCTCTTTTTTTTCTGAGTAGATTTTCGAACTGAAAGTTTGAAAGAGGGGAGTCTCGATTTAAAACGAGAAGGGGAAAGCGTGTTTTCATGGATTAAGGTAGAGGAAGGGATTTGATTTGAAGATAAAAGGGTAGCGTATTTCAGAAGGGAAGAGACGTGATTGAACGTGACTAGACGGCTATGACTTGATTTTGATTATATTTTTTTATCCCAAATATCTCACATTACATATCTCGAATTTTTGAACCTCTATGGAGGCATTCCGCCTGGCGTTTATAATGTTATACCGCTATTCCAAACCCAATGGAACAAGTTTCGAGCCCCTATTCGATCGTATGTGAAAGATAGCTTTATTAAATCAACTATTTAAATTAAATTCGATTAAATTATTTCCAGGCGTTTTTACTCCGTACGACCAAACAGTAACTCCAAATGCTATAAAATTTTAAATCCGATAATAATACACTATTATGGATCCAACGGAACAAGTTTCGTCGAATTCCGAGACTATGCCCCGGACTGCTATTTTAACGCGCCAATTAAATCGACGATTTCCAAAATTTACGAAATCGCCTGAAATTTTCAGTTTTAAAATTTCAATAACTAAATTAAAATTCCAAATCCAATATTTAACCCATTTAATATTGAAACTAAAATGACAAAAAATCCGGGTTGTTACACATGGCGTGGATAAAGGCTTACTATGACCTCCCTCTAGGAGGCGCCCTGCCCTGGCCATAGCGTGGCGTGGACAAGGGCTTGTTCGGTGCTTTACCCTGACAATATTGTGGCATGAATAAAGACTTACTCCATCCTCCCTCCAAGAGGTTCCTTGACCTGACCAGAGGCGCGGCCAAGGGCTTGTCCGGTGCTTTAACCTAGCCTTAGTGCGGCGCTGTTAAAGGCTTACTCTGCCCTCCCTCCAGGAGGTGCTCTGCCCTGGCCAATTCGCCGCGAATAGAGGCTTTCTACCATCTTAAGTAGGCTATCATCTTAGGTAGTATCCAAATGCAAGGAGCATTTCTGACGCAGCCTACAGGATCAAACAACTCACGAATTGATGAATTCACGGAAAATGAATCGATGAAACAAGATGAATCGATGAATTGAAGATACCCAAGTGCCCAAATCCGTTGATCTCTCGAGATACCGGATTCTAGCTATCTTCAACACGTTGATCGCGCACGATACCACGTTAGAAGATCTACGATTCTTCGACGTTGATCTCACGCACGAGATTCCATGAATCGGCTTCAAGTTCGTTGATTCGATCGCACTCGAACATCCGAAGATGGAGAAAGGAGATAACACTCAACTTCCAATTTTAATGGTGGCACAAAGCACAAACCAAATTTTATTCAAAAATCAACTCCCTTTACAAATGACAACACACCCCTATTTATAGGAAATTACAACACATTTGACTTAACAACATACGACATAAGAACAAACGACATAACAACAAAACAACTTAACAATACAACACAATCGACACACGACTTAACAAATGCGACATAAAAGAAAGAAACGACATAAGAATCTTGGCAGTGCGACATAAGAATCTTCAATGAAAGTAATCAGCGACCTAAAAAGCTTCGGCAGCGACATAAGGTTTCTCGATTTAAAGAACTGAGCGACCCACGACTTAAAGACTTCACGACATAAGAATTCCAGCGACCTAAGCTTCAGCGACCTAAGCTTTGCGACCTAATTGGAATGTCGTTCGCGACATAAGGAATCTCGTTCGTGACCTTCTCTCGTTCGCGACCTTCGTTGGAGCGACCTAACTGGAGGAATTCACGACATAAGAATCTGGAGCGACCTATGGTTCGCCGCGACTTAAGGCAAAGGAGGAGCGACCTAGGGTTACGCGACATAAGTAAGTCGTTCGCGACCTTCTTCATCTTGCTCGTTCGCGACCTAGGTTGGAGGCGACTTAGGGTGAGCGATCTAGGGCTTTGCGACATAAGTATGTCGTTTGCGACCTTCTTCATTCTGCTCTGCTCGCGACCTAGGGCTCCACGAATTAAGGTATGCGCTGCATCATCCTCCCCTTGTTGGAAAGAATTCGACCTCGAATTCACGCTCCCCACTTCTTCGACAAGCTTCTCCCCATAATACGGAATTAAGTGTTTGACATTGAAAACATCAGACGTATGAACATTTTCCGACAACCTTAACTGATATGCATTATCATTGATCTTCTTCAAGATTTCTACTGGACCAATCTTTCGAGCTTTCAATTTGTTGTAAGTTCCCACTGGAAAACGATCTTTCGTCAATACTGCGTAAACAAAATCACCCTCTTTGAAGTCCACACTCCTTCGCTTCTTATCTGCCAATTGCTTATACTTCTCATTTGACTTAAGCAATCGTTTATAAACAATCCTGTGACACTCCTGCAACTCATTCACGAAATCACAAGCTCGTTTAACAACCCCTTTCTGAAGTGGAACTGTCGACAAATCCAACGGTCCCTTTGGAATTGCTGAATATACCACTTGAAATGGACTGAATCCAGTACTTCGATTAGCGGCATGATTATGTGCGAATTCTACCTGACACAATTTCACATCCCAGCTCTTCAAATTATCCTTCACAAGACATCTCAACAAGTTTCCCAAAGATCTGTTCACCACTTCCGTTTGCCCATCCATTTGTGGATGATAAGCGCTACTTAAATTCAGCTTAGTCCCAACCATATTCCACAGACTTAACCAAAAATGACTTAGAAATCGAGTATCCCGGTCAGAAACAATAGACTCAGGTAGCCCATGTAGTCGATAAACCTCTTTAAAGAACAATTGAGCAACACGGACTGCATCGACGATCTTCTTACAAGCTATGAAATATGCCATCTTCGAAAATCTATCCACCACAACATATATAGAATCATTCCCTCGTTGAGTTCTTGGCAAACCCAAAACGAAATCCATGCTAACATCAACCCATGGTCTAGTAGGAACGGGCAATGGCATATACAATCCTGCATTCGTAGCTGTCCCTTTGGAAACTTGACATATGTGACATCTCTGCACAAATCTTTCAACTTCTTTCCTCATGGAAGGCCAAAAATATGATTGAGAAATCAACTACAAGGTACGATCTCTTCCCACATGACCTTCTTCATGCAATTCCTTCACAATCTTCATTCACAAACTGCACTCTGGTATACACAACCGATTTCCCTTAAATAGAAAACCTTCTACCAACACATATTCATCCGTCCTCCCTTTCTCGACTTCATCTACAATCTTGGCAAAGTAAGGATCCTCAACAAAAAAATCTGGAAATATATCAAACCCCGTCACTTCAACTCTCATCGTAGTCAACAAATGATTTCTTCTACTCAATGCGTCTGCCACACGATTTGTAACTCCCGACTTATGCTTTACAACAAATGTAAACTGTTGCAAGTATGCGATCCATGAAGCATGCATGGCTGCAATCTTATCCTGTCCCTGCAAATGTTTCAATTCTTCATGGTCAGTATACAACACAAACTCTTTATGAAACAAATAGTGTCTCCAATGCTTTATGGCTTGGACAATAGCATAGAACTCCAAGTCATAGGTACTGTATCTTGTCTTGGCTCCAGAAAGTTTCTCGCTAAAATAAGCAATTGGACGACCCTTTTGACTTGACACTCCACCAATTCCAACTTTAGATGCATCAGTATCTAGCTCAAAGAGAAACTGAAAGTCCGGGTATCTAAGAATCAGTGTTGTAGTCAAGAGTGTCTTGATCTGTTGGAAAGCAGAATCAGCCTCTTCAGTCCACACAAATTGCTTTCCTTTCATACAATCTGTCACTGGTGCCATCACGCTACTGAAATGTGGAATAACCTTCGGTAGAATGATGCTAAGCCATGGAAACTTCTCACTTCAGTTACAGTCCTGGGTTGTGGCCAATCCTTGATTGCTTTAACTTTACTTTGATCCACCTGGATACCTTTCTTGAACAATACATACCCCAAGAACAAAACATTGTGCGTCATGAACATGCACATCTTTGTTGCCACGTAAAATTGCTCCTGACGAAGTATCATCAACACTTCCCGCAAGTGTTGTAGATGCTCTTCTGTGCTTTCACTGTATATCAATATATCATCAAAGTATACCACCATAAACTTTCCAATAAACGGTCGAAAGATCTGATTCATCACTCGCATAAAAGTACTAGGTGCATTCGAAAGACCAAATGGCATGACTAGCCATTCATATAACCCCTCTTGTGTCTTGAAGGCTGTCTTCCATTCATCCCCTGGTCGAATTTGAATCTGATGATACCCACTCTTCAGATCAATCTTTAAAAAGATAGTAGCTCCACTCAACTGATCTAACAAGTCATCCAATCTTGGCATCGGGAATCTGTACCTCACCGTAATCTTGTTTAGTGCTCGACTATCTGTACACATTCTCCAAGTTCCATCCTTCTTTAGCACTAACAAGGCTAGTACTGCACAAGGACTTAAACTTTCTTGTACGCGCCCTTGTTCAAGTAACTCTTCCACCTGCCTTCTCAACTCTTCGTGCTCTTTTGGACTCATTCTATAATGTGGTCTATGTGGTAACACAGTTCCCGAAACAAGATCAATCTGGTGTTGTATGTCTCTCAACAGTGGTAACTCTTTTGGTAATTCTTCAGGAAACACATCTTCAAATTCCTTCAACACTGGCTTAACTTCCTCAGGAATTTCAACCGCTTCACTACTTTCACGTCCAATCAACAGAAATATTTCAGGGCTATCCTCTACTTCTTTGACAAATTCCTTCAAAGATAACAGAGTTTTTAGTCCCTCGATTTCCTCCAACTTGCTTTCACTTTGTTGTCGCCTTTTAGGAACTAAAGTGATTCTAGTGCCATCGAACATGAAACTATAGCAGTTAGTCCTACCATCGTGTTGCACGGCTCTATCGAACTGCCACGGTCTTCCCAACAACAAATGACATACATCCATATCCACCACGTCACACCAAATTTCATCCTTATACTTCTTTCCAATGGAAAAAGTTACACAAGCTCTTCGACCAACCTTCACTTCCCCACCTTTCCTCAGCCAAGCCAATTTGTAGGGTTTGGGATGCTTCTCTGTCTTTAACGCCAACTTCTTTACGGCTTCTGTAGAGATGATGTTATCACAACTCCCTGCATCGATAACAAACTTACAAACTTTTCCCAAAATAGTGCATGTCGACTGAAAAATATTACTCCTCAACCAACTAGTCTCCTCTTCCTGCTTTGGCGTCAAGCAAGATCTCCTCATCATTAAAGAATATCCCTCGTCTCCCATCAATAATTCTTCTTTCCTCAACCTGCGGTGAATTGGAACATTCTTCTTCTGCATCCTCATCCTCAACCTCAGCAACCATCGCTCGCTTCTTAGGCTTCGGGCATTCATTGCTCTTATGACCAAACTCCTGACAGTTATAACACTTGAAATTGTTGTTGACCTTGGTTTTAGTAGCTTCATTGACAACCGGTTTACTAACAGCCTTGGAAACATTAGTATTGCTACTAGCCCCCTTCAACTGATTGCTCGAACTTGTAAACGCACCACCTCCTCTTCTACCTTGCTTCTCTCAAGCTAGAGCCTTCTGGTGTGCTTCAGCAACGGATCTCGGATCAAACATATTTACCATATCCTGAATTTGCATTCTCAATCCTCCAACAAATCTGGATGTCAACTGTTCCTCCGTTTCCATGATATTGTTTCTAGCAATCAGTTGATAAAACTCATCTGCATAATCATTTACCGACTTTGTCCCTTGTCTCAAATTCTGTAAGCACGGATACATAAGAGACTGATAATTATAAGGCAAGAAAGTAGCCTTCATCAACTTCTTCATCTTTTCCCATGAAACAATCTTCGACTTTCCCATTCTTTCCCGTGTAAGTTTAGTTTATTGCCACCATGCCATAGCTCTTCCCCTCAATCGTGTAGCAACCAACTTAACTCTACGATGCTCGGGTACTTCCTTGAAGTCAAAAATTTCTTCAACATTTGATAACCAATCCAGAAACTCTTCCGCTAGCATTCCCCCTTTGAATTCTGGAATCTCTATTTTCATCCCCGACTCCCATCGACGGTCATCTTTGGAATCTCTATTTCGATTTGGCCCTTGGCCACGGTTTCGACAATAGCTACTACCACTATCACTGGATTCCTCCAAATCTGACGTATGTCGTTGTCGATTCTGACCATCAACATTTCTGCTACCACGCACATCTCTTTCTCCCGAAACTGATGGTTCTCTTCTTTCCCGATCCGATGGTGGTGACATTCTTCTCCTCTCGGAATTTGACGGCGAAATTCTATGTCCACCTTGATTTGAACCTGGCGATGCTCTTTGTCGAGTTTGATTCATATCCATCATGAGCCTTTCTAATCTACCAATTCCCTCATCAAACTTCTCATTGAATTTATCACTAATTCGTTGCTCCATTTGTTCAGCATCTTCTCTTCGATACACATCTGCAACATTCTGATGACGATTAACTCTTCTTGGAGGCATTGTCAAATCTTCAACAAATCCAAACACAAACTTCAAATCTCGAAACTTCACACCCAACGAACTTGGAAAAGTTCGTTTCCTAGCTCTGATACAAAATGACGCAGCCTACAGGATCAAACTACTCACGAATTGATGAATTCGCGGAAAATGAATCGATGAAACAAGATGAATCGATGAATTGAAGATACCCAAGTGCCCAAATCCGTTGATCTCTCGAGATACCGGATTCTAGCTATCTTCAACACGTTGATCGCGCACGATACCGCGTTAGAAGATCTACGATTCTTCGACGTTGATCTCGCGCACGAGATTCCGTGAATCGGCTTCAAGTTCGTTGATTCGAGGGCACTCGAACATCCGAAGATGGAGAAAGGAGATAACACTCAACTTCCAATTTTAATGGTGGCACAAAGCACAAACCAAATTTTATTCAAAAATCAACTCCCTTTACAAATGACAACACACCCCTATTTATAGGAAATTACAACACATTTGACTTAACAACATACGACATAAAAACAAATGACATAACAACAAAACGACTTAACAAATACAACACAATCGACACACGACTTAACAAATGCGACATAAAAGAAAGAAACGACATAAGAATCTTGGCAGTGCGACATAAGAATCTTCAACGAAAGTAATCAGCGACCTAAAAAGCTTCGGCAGCGACATAAGGTTTCTCGATTTAAAGAACTGAGCGACCCACGACTTAAAGACTTCATGACATAAGAATTCCAGTGACCTAAGCTTCAGCGACCTAAGCTTTGCGACCTAACTGGAATGTCGTTCGCGACATAAGGAATCTCGTTCGCGACCTTCTCTCGTTCGCGACCTTCGCTGGAGCGACCTAACTGGAGGAATTCGCGACATAAGAATCTGGAGCGACCTATGGTTCGCCGCGACTTAAGGCAGAGGAGGAGCGACCTAGGGTTACACGACATAAGTAAGTCGTTCGCGACCTTCTTCATCTTGCTCGTTCGCGACCTAGGCTGGAGGCGACTTAGGGTGAGCGATCTAGGGCTTCGCGACATAAGTATGTCGTTTGCGACCTTCTTCATTCTGCTCTGCTCGCGACCTAGGGCTCCGTGAATTAAGGTATGCGCTGCATCAATTTCACTCCCGACCATGTAGATTTTTCTTAGAATGTTAACTCTTTATTGATTTTTCTCAAGTTCTATTTACAAATTCATTAATCTTTCCTTAACAGAAGAAACTGATTATCATCCCTTCTAAGGCTCTGCAGTGGTTGGTCTTATGTCCATTCATCATGTGGAAATGACAATAGGATTCCCCCAAGTTTCTTTCATATTTTGGCTTCTTTTTCCTTAAAGGCCAATAATTGAGCTCATCCTTTGTTAGAAAGCAGACATTCTCTACAGATGTTGTTAGATTGCACTCTTTAGGAAGTCTTGACTTGAAGCTTGTTTCTTAAGGATGGCCTTTTGATTTCTTATTACTTGGTTTCGGAGTTTGCCCTTTGATAACTAGTTTTCTCCTTAAAACCCTTTGGGGTTCTGATGAAGGTATTGTTCCCCTTGTATCTTGACTCCATTTGTTTGCAAAAGCGTTGTAATCTGCCATCATTTCTTCTTCAAAGATTGTGCCTTTAGCATAGTATTGGATTGTTTTCCTCATTTGTCTAAACAAGTTGTCACTTTAATTTGCCTTTCCTAGGGCAAAGATAGGGGTAGGACCAATATGAAAAGGATTTATGCTCCACTTCTCTGAATCATATGATTTCGCTCTTTTCTCTTTTATAATCTGTAGAGCTTTCAATCTTAGAATTTACTCTTCTTGTAGTTTGGAATTCTTGATGGTCCTTGGGGAGAATCCTATCAAAAGTGGTTCGGAGGATCCTTGCTCGGATCTTTTGATTCTTCTAGCCATGATTAGACCAAAGTAGATAAGCTTGAGATTGAAATAAAGTGGGTTAGAGACAAGTAGTGTTGGATGTTCAACCAAGCCGGAGGTTCGAGCCCTCCTTCTAGCGCCAAAATGTTAACAAGAAATCTTGTCAACACCTCAAAGTAGAGATAAAAGAATAGATCAATTCCTTTTGGTTTCCTTTAAATGAATTGAGGTGGATAGAATAAGTATATTCACTTTAGTCTCCTTTCGATCTAGTTGCTATAATGTAGACTTGTTCAGTTTGACCTTTCAATCCAGTCGAAACGGCTAGCTCTTTTACCTTTCAACCTTTCGAGCTTGTTGAGATGATTTAGATATTCTCTCGAAAGCCTTCCTTTCTAAGCGGATGTGAGTCTCAAATGAATCTCCTTAGGAACCTCTGGATAAGGTTTATCCTAGTGGGTTCCGACCCAGTCGAAGGCTTAAGTTGTTAGTGGGTTAGGGCTTTAATCCAGAATCTGAGATAGAGGTATCGACCTTGTCGAAAGCTGTATCCTTAGGCACTTTATGTTAGGTCTGGATTTCTAAGGTTTAAGTGGATTGAGGTTGGGTTTTGACCCAGTTGAAAGTAGTGTCCTTAAATGTCTTGGCTTAGATTGGGAATCGAAGGCCAAAGTGAGTTGGTATGGGGTTTCGACCTAGTCGAAAGTAGAAGATTTGAAAAAGGTGACCTGGAATCGATAACTTCGGTTACTTGAGAATATATGGGTTTCTACCTTGTTGGAAGAGACCCTTCGATGTAGTCGACACCTGTAACACAATGTTAGATCTGACAAAAGCTCGTGAAACAGTAAAGTAATTAGAAATATTGAAGATTTCCCTTTATTAGCTCAAAGAAGACTTTATTAATCAATTTTCCTAATTCAATTTACAAATTAGGGTTTTACAGCACTTTGAATTAAGAAAGTACAAGTTTAGAATGAATAAATTCCGATCCCCAAAACTGACCCCTTGGGTCTTATTTATGGATGCGGGTCAGCACCTTTCGACCCTAATGCTTTCGACTTGGTCGAAAGGTGGCTGCCGAAATAACTCTAGTATGCTTCCGCCTTTGTCGAAAGTAATGACTGCGCTTCTCTTCTTTTCGTTGCCTTGTAAGAGCTTTCGACTCTGTCGATAGGCTTCGTTTAGTGGTTTCGATGGTGTTGAAATGCTGATGGTTTCGACACTGTTGGTTGCTACTGAACTCTTGTTTGTGACTTGATGCGGAACCTCCTTGGACAATAATGGCTTTAACCGGTTCGAAAGGCTTGGTTTAGCTTTCGAAAGAGTTGTTCAGACCAGTACATGCTTACGAGTGGTTTGGGTGAAGGCGAAACCTTTGGTTTCGAAAGGTTTGGCGTGTATTTGAAGAGTTGTCCTTCATTGTCTTCGAAAGGTGTTGCTTCAACTCATTCGAAAGGTCTTCAATCATGTGGGGTCACCTGCTTCGAAAGGTGATCACTAGAGGCGAAGGGTGCTTTCAACTCCTTTACCCCTTCGAAAGGTAAAGAATCTTCTGGCCATTGACTGTAGCATCCTTTTGACCTCTTCGAAAGGTTCTGAAGCTTTTGGACTTTGGCTGTAGCATCTCTTGACTCTTTCGAAAGGTTTGGTTGGAGTCTTTTCCTATTGTTCTTCTTTATCTTCTACTCAAACAGGTTTCGACTAAGTCGAAAGGAATTTCTGCTAGTAACACATACCTAGGAATTTAGTGTTAAGTATGAAAATGACATTTTCCATACCATCGTAAGTTGAAATGATCGTTTATGGAAAATCAGTTCTCATTCTTCTTATAAAGCCTTCTATAAAATCCTTTATAAAACTTCTTAGATTTATCAGCTCCATTTTATTAAACATTGTTTATAAATTACTTTATAAATATCTAAAACATAATTATAGCCTTCTTTTTATAAATTTCCAAAAATTATTTAATAACTCCTTTGTAAACATCATTTATATTAATTATAAACACTTTTATAAAATATCATTTATAAACTCATTTTATAAATTCCCAAACTTACTTGCAACTTTCATAAAACTCAAAATTCTTTTATAAAACCCCCTTTATAAATTTCTAAATGTAATTACAAAACTCCTTTTTATAAACAAAACTCCAAATATAAACCAAACCCTAGATATAAAACAAACTCCAAAATATAATTATAAACTCATATACTTTCCATAACATTATCATTCCATTTATTACAATAAATTCACAACTGTGATTTATTCCTCCAATTTATCAAATGATAATATCCTCCATTTATAAAAAAATTATCTATAAAACTGCTCTTTTTATTTGTAAGATACCGCTTATAAATCTCTCTTTAATTTATAAAATATTATTTATAAATATGTTCTTTTATTACAACATTTTATATAAAATGTTTCATAAACACTTATCCGAAAATTATTTCTATACTCTTTTAAACACAAAATCTCTTTAAAATAAAAGATAACCCATTTTATTTCCTTAAAAATAAACAGTCATTATTATAATAATTTTTCTACGAAAATATATACTTTCCAAAACAATCTTAAAGCATTTACATCTATAAATATATGAGAAAAGAATAATAAAATAAATTGAAGTAAAATAGGGAAGTACGAAAACTATTTTTAAATAAAATATCATAGAAAATCCACAAGGTCAAATTAAAATCATTTTTCAAATCGGAAATCATTTCCAGAATCAAACAACAATTAACAGTATTTTTCAAAATACTAAATCTAAGCCAATAGTTACTGTAGCACTTAATCAATGCTATTACTAACTTTTTATCGAAAGATTCAACTTTAACATATGTCAGTTGCACATCCAATATTGTCAAACTATCAAATATTGGCATTTTCTATATAACATGTATTTAACTGAAATAAAATCAACGGGAATATAACTGGAAATTAAAAATTACAATATTGAGAAATCCGGATTTTTCTACTAAATTCTTGTAACTCAATTTAAATGTTATTTGCTTTTAAAAGCAGATATTTAACCAAACTAACCAATAATTCATCCAAATACAAACAGTAAATTTTAACTACTATATATCATACTCATTATCCAAAAAGGTTTAATTCTAGTTAGCGCCGAAGCGTTCCGGTTTGAACTAAAATCGAACGACGTCCGATTTTAGTCCAAATTTTCACTTGCCCCAAATTCAACCAAACCAATTCCATCGTGAAGCTATCGCAATTACGAGCGCATGGCAAAAAGTCTTGTCTCGGTTGAACCTCGTATGAGAGAGTTATTGATTTTATAAGTTATCGGATTTTAAATATAATTAATTAAATGCTAATTACTTTGGTTACCCTTAATTACATTATAAAGCCATTTTTTCCAAATGAAAATTCTCCCGCCCAGACTTGCTACCCTCCTCCACCATAGTCGTGCCCTTCTCCGCCCATTTCTCTCACCACTTACGACGGTACGGCCAACCGACACCGCCAACAACTCCCTATTCGAATTCTCTACCCATCCCCCACCACCTCGACAAGTCCGACCATCTCCACTTGTCGCGACCTAAAGGTCACCATGTCGGCCTCCAATAAGTCGTACACCCCATAAAGCAACCGAGTTCCACCATAATCGGCCTCCAAGTGCTAATCGACCTCACAAACCCGTTGCCAACCTCCGTTTCGCCAATCGCCTTCCCAATCGACCACAATCCTAAACCCTAGCCTCCTTCAAACTGTCGACCTTCACTGTCGAACACCCAAAATGGAGCCGCAACCTCCAACAGCCCATCAACATATAGATCTACCCATTTTACACTCAAAGATCATCACTTTTTATTTTTTTTATTTTTATTTGATTTGTTTTTGAATTTCCAAGGAAGTGGATATATTTTTCCTTGTTTAAAATGTAAATGAATGGAATGGCAAGGATAAGAGAAGGTGTGTATTGGCTTGTATAAGTGTTTTTGAGTTAGATTTATTTTTAGTTTTTGGGCATCTCACTGCACATGTTTTCATTCGCGTACGACCCACGAGCGACAAAATAAAAGTATAATCGTGCACAGAAATGCGATACAATTTCAAAATAATAATAATAACATACACGGGTTTTTTAATTCTGTAAAATCACAAAAACCTCGTCATTTGCCAAAAAATCGCAAACGGTAATTTAAATATTGTCCAAATTAAAAATTATGGAAAAATCAAATAAATTAAATCAAAAATGCTTCAATAAAAATCGAGTCGTTATATTAAAAATTAATTTTCTTATTATTTATTCGAACTATTTATTATTGCAAATCAATTTACAAAATGAATTCACTGTTATTATTTATAAATTAAAAGGAGTTAAATAAGACCATTAAATCCCTTAAATTTAAATCCAATTTAAATTTTGGATATTTTAAATCACTATTTGAATATTAAATTTACAATTCAAATATTTAAATAATCTCTATATTTGAATACAAAATTTTAAACTTTGAAAACCAATTATTTCAATATTTAAAATTAATTCAATGTTCAAAATTAAAAGACAAAGTTCTGGATTGTTACACATGTTATGCAACATGCTGCCACTGTACGTGAACATTACCTGAACAGTAGGGGCGGAGCATGGTTCGCCCTGTTAATATTGACCTCCACCGCCGACTCTCTTCACTTCGACAATTGTCCCTCATTATCAGATCTAAGGCGTCGCGCCTTTCCAGACGGTTATACGGCATCATCTCAGCGTGTCCAACATCAGTTTCAACCACTATAAATACCCCATGCATGGTAACTTCTAAGGGGTTGTTGGTTGCCACACGCCAAGGGTCGACAATTCAGTTGTTGGTTGGTCGCCACTAGTCAAAGATCGACCATTTGGTTGTTGGTTGGTCGCCACCCGTCCAGTATCTACCATTCAGTTGTTGGTTGCCACCCGCCAACGGTTGACCATTCGGTTGTTGGTCGCCACCTGCCAAAGGTCTATTCATTCAAAGGATTCATCAGTAAATCACTATCCTACGTCCTCGGCTCAGCATCAACCAGCAGATTCTCACAACAGCTCACCGCCTACAGTTCTAAGCTCAGCAAACCCTCAAGATTAGCAGTATAGTTAGTCTTGAGTCGTCCCTTTTACCTTATTGTATCTCTTGTAAATCCCTATAATTGTAAGAGAGCTGTATAATAAGAGGAATTTACAGTGGATGTAGACAACTATGCTGAACCACTCCATATCTTATGTCATTTGCCTATTAATGTTCATTTTAGCTCTCAAACCATATAATTAGCAAGTAAATTTGTTTTTCGTGGCACAATATCCAAGTTGACGAAAAATACAGTCAACGGTGAACATAAAATTCATTTGGATGGATCGATGTCAATCCATGGACTTGAACAATCTTGCTTCCCTTCTTCTTTTGCTCTTCATACTTGGCCATCTTCAAGTGCAAAATCAAATTTCTTCACCATTTTGTAATTCAACTCTATCGAAATGTCGCTTGTGAAAAATACTGGATGACATTCTCGTCTTGTCCGAGATCTTCGAAACGAGATATCTTGTGTGATCGAAAAGAAAAGTGGTCGAACTCTATTCGAGATTTAAAATCTTGCAAGACAACATTATGTGGGGAGAGAATCTCACTTTACAAAATCATATTAAATAACTTAATGTTTAACCTTAAATGCCAAGGTGTAAATGTAGGAAGATAACATAAACATTTGAATAAATTGCTCTAGACCTACTCCTTGGAAAATGTCTTCCTACATTTTTCTTGATCTGAAATATATGAATGGTTGATATTTAAAGAATTAGTCAAATTACATGATCGCTGCTCTGTTTAAACATGAAACGATTCTTTCAGGACTCAGTAACACAATGATATAGTTTATAGCTAGTAATAATAAGACTATAACTGTAACAAAATTAGATAACATTCAATCTGTTGTTAAAGTACAAAAATTACAATGCCTGAAACAGAATTTCAATGCCAACTAATCTCTTGCTTTATGTCAGTCGACTGTACATCTGTAAAACCCAGTAAATAAGAAATTGTAAAATCAGTTTGTATGTCTTCTCGATGTGTATAGTGTTCCCTTTTTATGTACAGTGAAGAATGTAGTTGGATAACATTCATGAGCTCGACCTCTTCAAGTAAGCCAGCATGCCAAGTCCAGCAATTAGAGCAGCACCAGCTGCAACTGCGCTATATGCAGAGGCCCATGCGTCTGTATATGCATAATCCACCCCTCCTGTACCTGCCCCTTTCTTTTGTCTCCCACTAATACCAGTATAGTCTAGATATAACCTTAACCCCTGAATCAAGAATAATAACGAGGCTTGTGAATCTCACATGTCGTATTTTAGTAAGGTTCATTAAAGAAAAATTTGGCATACATCCTTGTAGTTATAAAAACTAAGGTAGTGTTTGGTTTGTTATTTTTAGTTTTGGGTTTTCGTCCATACAAAAACACGACGCAATTATATTGTCAACAAAAACCAATTTAGAAAATGAAGTTAACATACAAAATAGAAAACACTTTTTTTATTTTCCGCGTTTTGAAAAATAACACAAGCACGTGAAACAATCCATTCTTCCATAATCCCTCTATCTCCTTCGTCCTTCCATCCGTCTTTCTTTCATACCCTTCGTCGTCCCTATTCTTCTCATATTTGATATACATAGTGAAAACCGAAAACACAAAATTTGTTTTTAACCAAACGCCGCCTAAGTTTTAGATCCCGCCCAATTTTCATTTATAAAATACATCTCTGTTTTCAAAAAAATAGATATAATTCAAGGGGCATTTGGGTAATTTTACCGACGTTAATATGTGTCCATGTTATATTTTTCATAATTCATAACCGTATGCAATACACGTCTTGACGGTCACTTTTAAATTTGAAAAAAAAAATATAAAAAAAGATGTAGAAAATAGTTTTCGAAAGAGGGGAATGTAAAACAAATAAGTTTTAAAAAGAGGGATGTGCCTCTAATTTCGACTTAAAATTTAATATCACGTGAATACCATAGGAAAAAAAGTGTCAAGTAAATTTTACTTTGAAATTTGTGACTTCCAAAATACAAACGAATGGCATATTTCATTTTCTTATAAATAAATATTACCTAAAGCAACCCCAGAAGTAGAGTACGAAGTTTACTAAATCTGATTAGTCATCATCTTATATATTCTCTCATAGAGCCCGGTCCTGGCCCAAGGCCACCAAGGCAGTGGCCTAGGCCTCCAATTCCTAGATGCCTCAATTTTTTCTTCAACTCTATATGTAATTTTTACTAAGCTATTAACTAATAGTTGAAACTGAACATGGTTCACTGGTAAATTAAAACATTGTTGATCAACAAAACAATAGTTAATTGACTTATTTGATGTTCTAATATGTGATAAATCAATAGTTCTAATATCGGGATTTCCCCCATAACATTGTTTTAAAAAATCCACATCGCTGCTCGCCTCAAAAAACGTATCGTTGGAATAAGAGATGAAAAGCCTTGAGGCTTACCCAAAAGGCATTTTACCTCTCTAAAATTTATGTCTCAACAACTTGAGTCATACGAAGCGTACGCCTCGCACGTCTCAAACAGCCGAGGCATGCGACTCAAGAATCTTTTTACCCTTAGTTACAAATATTGACAGCAACATAAGTTATTAAACTTCAATTATTTAATGGAAAAAAAGAATAAAATTTAAGAAAATGAAAGTTGGTGTTTTTTTATTTTTCAATTTCAATATCGACATGATCAAGTAAAATTGTTTCTGAAACAACGATCAAGAGCTATGCAACGGATTTTTTCATTGCTTTTTAAGTAAAATATCTTGATAGACTTCATTAAATCTCCAAATAAATTTTACGGATCAATTTGAATTGGTATGACTCAAAAATGGAATTTTGCGGAATCTCCAAAAAAAATTTGCGGAATCAAAACTGGAATTATATGGATTCCAGTTATTTATTTGTAATCTTTTAAAAAAAATAGAGATGTATTTTTGTTCAGAGTCGGACCTGAATGATTTGTTCTTCATTTTTTGCATAGGTTAATTGAAAATGTCAAATTCATTATATGTATTGCATTTTTATTTTTATCTGAAAAGGTTACATCTTAACTTTTCAAGATTTATGCGTTGCCTCACGGACCTGAAAAATGCCTCAGTATGCTTTTGCGTTTTAAAACAATGCCCCCACAAAGAGTATACCGACCATAAATTAGACGTCTGTTCAACCAACGTCTAAATAAAAATTTAGACGGACACTTGTTTAACTACCAAAAAAACAAAATTGGAAGCGGATGCTTCAATAGACGTCTGGTGAAATTACAGACTTGTAATCTCTTGGTCTTGATTTTTGTAATAGTACATTTTGTAATCTACTATTGCAAACAATTTTGAGGTTCAAAATCACAAAAGTATAATCTATACTCACTGTTGGAGGTGGTGTTTTCTGCTATTAGTAGCAAAAAAATGAGATGATAATACCCTATTATTGCCTCTGCTTATCTTGAGATGCTTTCACATATTAATCAAAGTTCTACGGTTTTTATGCATACTTGATAAATTATCAACTATCAAATGATTACGGAATCCATAAATACTTTCGCCAATAATAAGCATCAAAATTTGTGTATTATGTGTGTTCTATGTTAATGTACATGATAGCAAAACAATTACCGTCCAACCAACAAATCTAGCATGCTCCACAGCAGCTACAAGGTCGCTGTCTGAAGCTAGGACAACCTTGTCTTTATCTTGATCCTCATACTAAAGCATTACACAGAAATAAATATCAATAAAGAAATACATAAAAAAAAATTCTTAAAGAAAATATCATGTGTCTATATTTAGCATACCAGGATTTGTGGGAGATGATTTCTATCAATGTCACTGCCCACTCGTTGAAGAATGCAAGTGATGAGTTCCGTCATAGACCGTGTATCTGTCATGGTAACACCAAATATATTAACTAAAAATTCATAAAAGAACATAACCCCGAAGAAGTTAGCTAGGTACAGCTACTCAACAAGATTTGGAACAGGGTGGGGAAAAAATGCATTAAATCATGTTTACTAATATTGTCATTGGTATTTGTAACGTATTATGTATGTCGTCGTCATACCTGCATTTTTCACAAATGATTGGATAAATGTATTAAGTTGTATATATGTAAGAAATGGTGTTGGTGGTTTGTTTGTTTGTTTAATTAAACTAGATACTATTGAATATTCAATTCAAACACATCATTCTTATATATATTTTTCCTTTCTAAATACCCAGGTAAGTCAGAAGCTGTCGATGTTTGAAATCTATACCGCTATTACTTGTAAAAATACAAAAATAATGATAATAGTAAATGTAATTCTTCTTAAATAAAGTAACCAAAATAGCAAAGTTAACCTACCACAGTAGAATCTATGCATTCTTCCTTTCCTATCTTCAAGTTTGAATGCAAAGGTATGTGCCACTCCTGATTGACGATAGGCAGGAGAACCTAACGTATCTGTACCCTCCGATGCGATTTTCAAGGATGCTTCACTGGAATGAAACAACATTTAACAGTTTGATCTTTTTATATAAACCTTAGACTATGTTTTAAGATATAATGATAGATGTCACCTCCGTGTATCTTCTTCCTCATCTGTAGGACCTATGGCCATTGCAGAGTCCCAGAACTTTTGCATCATTGAAATTGTTGCTTCATTTCCGACCCCGCCACTGTTTTCAACCTACATATTGGAACAAGGTAAAAATAGCTAGTTATCAATCTAGCTTTCAGCGAATGTGATGGTAGCAATATATATAATATGATGTTCATGTTGTTACGAGATTCCAACTAGGGACCACTCGAATCGAAATCCCCTGAGCACAGCGGAAGACGGGATCGTGATAAGAAGTGTAAAAACAACCAACCAATAGCTCAAATTTAGTCTCAACCAATCCAAAGACAATCACAATCCCAAATAAGCAATTCAGAAATTAAAGCAATAACGAAAAATAAATCACACAGCGATTTATAGTGGTTCCACTAACGTTGTGTTAGTGTACATCCACTTTAAGAGAGAGTTTTATTATTATTGATGAGAAGAGTACAAGAGATTGATTACAATGATCAAATTTCTAATTAGAAATTGATTTATGAAGAAGAGAATTGAAGAAAATTAGGTTTTGATAAACCCTAATTAGTGGAAGCTAATCTCTTGCAATCGCTTGCGTATCTGATCTGAAACCAGAGGCTAGCTTATATAGGAGAATAGAAACCCTAGGCAATGTTCCAAAATTGCCCCCGCAGTTGACACAAATCTTCACGCCGAGTCCGTACGAGAAAACAGGCAAAAGTCGTTCCAGACGTCTGACCAAAGTTCAGACGTCTGGCTAAAGTCACTGGAGTGACTTTCCTTCAGATCAGACGTCTGACTCATTTCGTCAGACGTCTGACGAAATGCTCTGGAAACATTTCTGAACCAAATCAGACGTCTGAAAAATAGATCAGACGTCTGAAAGAAGTTTCTGTCCCAACTTCGCCTACTTCACATTTTCTCTTATAACTTCCAACTCCGAACTCTGATTTGCGAACCGTTTTCTCCGTTGCGAAGCTACTTCCGACCTCTACAAATCCCCATATAGTGTCGCCAAAATTTAACACTCCACCTCGACACTATATCCATCTCCAACTCTAATGGTACCATACCATCAACAACAACCGATAACACCAACTATCACTACTTCTACCTTCAACCAAACATGAATGCTTTCCCAATGAGCTCCGGCAAAGCCACCGCCCATTGCATTTCACCAACGAGCTCAGGCAAAGCCCCCGCCCGCTAATGAAATGTTGAAAACATCCAAATCCCAAGCTATCTCACCAAAGACCAGCACTTGCCAAGAAAATAGAACATCAATCTCTCACTGATACTCTTTCTCATCTACCACCAAGCTCCTCCCTTAACCGTGCCACCCCGTGGCACTTGGCACTTCGCCAAGCGAATCAAGTTCGAGCAATGCTCGAACTTCCCAACCGGCAAAGCCTTAGTGAACATGTCCGTCGCGTTATCCTTTATGTGCACTTTCCGAAGATATACTTGTTTATCCTCATCCATGGATACTAGAAATGACTCTCTCACCTCAATATGCTTAGTTCGTGAGCTAAACGCCAAATTCTCTGCCAAGTGAATAGCACTCTGGCTATCACATCGAACATCAATACTATCATGCCCGAATCCCAAGTCACACAACAATCGCTTCAAATAGAGTGCCTCATTTGTCGCCTCCACTGCGGCAATCAACTCCGCCTCCGTAGTGGATAAAACAACTACGGTCTGCAATCTAGATCTCCAACTTATGACTGTACCCCCAAGTGTGAAGACATATTCGGAAGTTGATTTTCTTCGATCTCTATCACCAGCGTAGTCCGAATCACAATAACCAACCAACTTGCAATCCATCGTCTTACTACCGCAAAAAACAAGACCATGAGATGATGTGCCTCTAAGGTATCTCAATATAAGCTTCACTTCCCAATGCGATTTCCCCGGATTAACCATGTATCGACTAACCATCCCGACGGCATTTGCAATATCGGGCCTTGTACACACCATAGCATATATTAGACTTCCAACCGCACTAGCATATGGCACCTTTTCCATATAAGCCTTGTCTTCCTACAAGATAGGTGATCCTTTACTCGAAAGCTTCATATGCAAAGGTAAAGGTGTATTTGATGTTTTTGCATTCTCCATGCTAAACCGGCAAAACACTTTCTTAATGTACTCCTTTTGAGTCAATTTCAACTCAAAACGCTTTCGATCCCTTTCTATTTCCATGCCCAATATCCTCTTTGCTTCTCCAAGGTCCTTCATTTCGAATTCCGACTTTAATTGCAATTTCAACTTGTTGATTTCATTCTTGTCCTTCGAAGCAATGAGCATGTCGTCCACATACAAGAGTAAATACACCCAACAATTATTTCCCAACTTCTTGAAATAAACACAAGCATCCTTGATGCTTCTTTCAAAACCATTTTCAAGCATAAAATGATCAAACCTCTTGTACCATTGTCTAGGTGATTGCTTTAGTCCATATAGTGATTTCTTCAGCTTGCAAACCAAATTTGACTTACCATCCACAACAAAACCTTCTGGTTGCTCCATGTAGATGTCTTCATCCAAGTCACCATGCAAGAAGGCGGTTTTCACATCAAGTTGCTCTAACTCCAAGTCATGAACAACAACTATAGCAAGTAATATCCGGATAGAAGTATGACGCACAACCGGTGCGAATATCTCATCATACTCCTTTCCCTTCCTTTGTGCAAACCCCTTAGCCACTAGCCTAGCTTTGTATCTTTCATCGTCCTTCACCTTGTATATCCATTTGCACCCAATAGCACGGTTTCCTTTAGGAAGTGGAATCAAATCCCAAGTTTGATTCTTCAACAATGATTGCATCTCTTCCTCCATGGCACAAATCCATTTCGAGCTATCACTCGACTTCATGACATCATCAAGGTCCATCGGCTCATCTTGGACTACATGAAGAGCATAGTCCAAATTTTCACAAAAACTAAGATAGTTTCAATCACCATATGTGATGTAACATCAACCGCTACTTCCTCGCAAGCATCTCCAACTACTCTACTCTCTATTCCTTGAACAAAATGTGGAAATAATTTCCTTCTCCTTTGATTCAACATGAGCCGAATCTGGAACATCCGATGAGCTTCCATTCTCCTTGAACATCGTCGACTCATCAAAAGTAACATGACGAGAGTTTGTCACCTTCTTCGTTTCCGGATTCCAAATCCGATAGCCTTTCACTCCATCCGTATAGCCAAGCAAGACCCCCTTGAAAGCTCTTGGTTCAAGCTTATCATTATCCGGATCATGCACATAAACCGGACTTCCAAAGACACGAAGATAGCTCAAGTCAATACTCTTTCCCTTCCACACTTCCTCCGAAAGTTTGTTATCAATAGCTGAGCACGGAATTCGATTAATAATGTGCACTGCGGTTGACAAAGCTTCAGCCCAAAATCCCTTCGCCAAACCCGATGTCAATTTCAAGCATCGAGCTTTCTCAAGTAGAGTACGATTCATCCTCTCCGCAACACCATTCGACTGCGGATCTCCAGGTGTAGTAAAATGCCTCCGAATACCATGATGCTTGCAAAACTCTAAAAATTCTCCAGAAACATACTCTCTGCCATTGTCAGACCTTAGAACCTTCAAAGACTTTCCACTCTCATTTTCAACAAGAGCCTTCCATGCTTTAAACTTTGCAAATGCCTCCGACTTGGCCTTCATTACATACACCCAAACTTTTCGAGAAAAGTCATCTATAAAGGAAATATAATAGCGAGCTCCACCTAAAGAAGCTACAGGTGTCGGTCCCCAAACATCCGTGTGAACATACTCAAGAACCCTTCTCGAATCATGCTTTCCTTCATCGAATGAAACTTTTGTTTGCTTCCCCATGACGCATTCTTCGCAAAACTCCAATTTGTTGAAACTCTCTCCATCGATCATCTTACTCTTTCGAAGAATGTCCAAACTCCTCTCCGAGACATGACCTAACCTTAAATGCCACAACCTAATCGCATCCAAGCCACGAGAACTGTCAACTCCTATACAAGTTTCGTCTTCCACAGTCACTCCTAGAAGCAAATAAATACCATGAGTCCTAGCACCCTTCATCACCACAAGCGCCCCCTTCGAAACCCGCAAACTATCACTCTCAATAGTGATCTTACAACCTAAAGAATCTAGCTGCCCCAAAGAGATAAGCGACTTCCGAAGTCCCGGAACATAGCGTACATTAGTGAGAGTACGAACCACTCCGTCAAACATCCGAATTTGCACGGAACCAATGCCTTTCGACTTGCAAATGGCACCATTTCCCATAACAATTGAATTTCCTTCTTTGTCGATGTAAGAAGAAAAACAATTCCTATTTGGCGTCATATGATAAGACGCCCCCGAGTCGAGCACCCACTCACTACCGGAAACATCCGATGCTACCGCCGTCAACACATCTACTTCTTCCTCACCAACACCTCTCTCCACCGCTACAGATGAAGATGCTACTTCCTTCTTTGCCTTCTCCTTGTCCGGATACTCATTCTTCCAATGATCGGGCTTCTTGCAAATATAGCACTTTCCTTTTCTTTCCTTCGACTTTCCTCTCCAACCGGGGTTCCTTGATTTAGAACGCCTCCGGTTCTCCTTCTTCACATACCTCTCCTTCTCCACAAACAAACCATGACCACTACTAGCACCACTACCTCCATCATCCAACTTCTTCATTTGATCCCGCAACTTCTCGCTAAGAAGACCCGTCTTGACATCATCAAGAGTCAATGTATCTCGGCTATAGATCAAACTATTTGAGAAACTTGTATAGCGATCTGGCAACGAACACAACAATATCATTGCCTTTTGCTCTTCCTCAATCTTCAAATCTACCGCCTTCGTCTTCATTAGCAAATCCTCAAATATATTCAAGTGCGCCTTAAGCGAAGTACCTTCCTTCATCTTATAGGTAAAGAACGTTCGCAGTAAGATCAAACGATTTGTCAGCGACTTCTTCATATATAACTCCTCCAACTTGTCCCAAATACCCTTAGCAGTTGTCTCACCACTAATTTCAGAGATAACATTTTCTCTCATAGCAAGTTGAAGTGTAGTGAATGCCCACTCTTCCATCTCCTCTCTCTCAACATTCGAGATGTCCGCTGGCAACAAATGTGTGTCAAACACTACCCGATGTACCCGATTCCTCCTTAGAACCGTTTTCATCTTCCATTGCCATTTTTCAAAATCATTATCGTCATTCCACTTGTCTATTACCAATTGTGATCCTGAAGCTGCATATGATCCACGTACATAAGGCGCTACACCACTTGGATTACCCATTGAGGAACTACTTGAGGTATTATCTGTTTCTGGCATTTCTACAACCACCTACCAACACCAATGCTTTGATACCAAATGTTGTTACGAGATTCCAACTAGAGACCACTCGAATCGAAATCCCCTGAGCACAGCGGAAGACGGGATCGTGATAAGAAGTGTAAAAACAACCAACCAATAACTCAAATCTAATCTCAACCAATCCAAAGACAATCACAATCCCAAATAAGCAATTCAGAAATTAAAGCAATAACGAAAAATAAATCACACAGCGATTTATAGTGGTTCCACTAACGTTGTGTTAGTATACATCCACTTTAAGAGAGAGCTTTATTATTATTGATGAGAAGAGTACAAGAGATTGATTACAATGATCAAATTTCTAATTAGAAATTGATTTGTGGGGAAGAGAATTGAAGAAAATTAGGTTTTGATAAACCCTAATTAGTGGAGGCTAATCTCTTGCAGTCGCTTGCGTATCTGATCTGAAACCAAAGGCTAGCTTATATAGGAGAATAGAAACCCTAGGCAATGTTTTGAAATTGCCCCCGCAGTTGACACAAATCTTCACGCCGAGTCCGTACGAGAAAACAGGCAAAAGTCGTTCCAGACGTCTGACCAAAGTTCAGACGTCTAGCTAAAGTCACTGGAGTGACTTTCCTTCAGATCAGACGTCTGACCCATTTCGTCAGACGTCTGACGAAATGCTCTGGAAGCATTTCTGAACCAAATCAGACGTCTGAAAAATAGGTCAGACGTCTGAAAGAAGTTTCTACCCCAACTTCGCCTACTTTACATTTTCTCTTATAACTTCCACCTCCGAACTCCGATTTGCGAACCGTTTTCTCCGTTGCGAAGCTACTTCCGACCTCTACAAATCCCCATATAGTGTCGCCAAAATTTAACAGTTCAAATTCAATTCCAACATCATAATACTTCACGGCATTTTACAGAACATGGGCTACTTGTTGGATATTCATGTATCTTGAGGTGCTGATCTTAGGATATATCTAAGTTCATAAACTAATATGGTTGGATTGCCATATGTCTACTACTGCATAAGCATGGAAATATGATAATCCACTGGTAGAAAATGCTGAACTAATATGTTTAGTTCTGCAGAATTAATTGCTTTCATTTTGCTAAATTATGACATAAGACTAACTCATTTTGAACAAATTAATATGAATATAAGAATGTCCTTCGTGGAACATTGGTGTGTTTCTAGACTATCTATCTAGAGGTTTTGGAATAACATTCCTTTGACATCAATCAACCATGTTCAAAATAATAATAATAATAAGAAGAAGAAGAGTACAAAAACCAAACCACTTTATGAAATTTAAATTTTTTTGAAGGAATATAATAAATCTCACATAAATGCAAAAACTAAATATTAAAGAATTGAAACGTACAAAAAAATAGTTTTACAAATCAAATAAAACAAACTTTGCCAATTGAAGTTTATATTTTGAAATTTTCAATTTTTAAGATAAAGGATTAACTGAAATCAATTTATGTAAAAAGTCCAAACTAAACCGTAAGTAACAATAAATGTTGAGCATATTCTGGATCCGGACTTATGGATAAAAGCAGACATCTTATTTTAGTAGTATATGTATTATATCAAAATTTTCAATATAAAGCGAATTCTGGAACTGAAAATAATATAATATGCCAGGTCAGTAGAACCAAGGTTCGAGATATCGGTTTCGATCTCGGTTTCGGTCTTTTGTAATTTTAGAAATTTCGACCTAATTTGTAAATTTCGGAAATTTCGATTCCAGTTTCGATTTCGGATCTCGTTATTTATTTTTCATATAATTATACATATATTTGTTTAATTTATTGAAACAAAACATATAAATTTAAACTTAATTAAAAATTAAGATATACGCAAACAATATTGATTAATTATAAATATATTTAAAACGTTAAAAAATGTTCATTCCTTACTTCATTTTCAACTTTTTTAGTTACATCATTTATATATTTTGTGAATTTGTATGTTTTCTAAGTTAAAATTTTGAATTTTGAATATTCCTATATTTGAAAATTCAAATTAATTTTTTTTTAATTTTTTCTATATAATTTCAAGTTCAATAGTTTTTTTTGGTTGAACCGGAATTTCGTTTCGGTTTTGTTTCGGCCCCTAATGAAACCTAAACGGAACGATTAGAATCTCGGTGTTTCGGTTGAAGCCTCAAACCTTCAGTAGAACACTGCTAGTTCAGCCTAGCCCATCAAAGACTAATATTTTTAAAACAACTATCAAAGAATAATAATTTGCATGCTAGAACAAACAAATACAAAGTCACTTACAGTAGCAACGGCAGCATGTGTAACGTGAATTACATCAACAACTGAGACAACATTCCCATCTGTAGCAAAGAAGACCGGAAAGGGAAGAGAGGGAAAATAACATAGAGGTATTTAGCTAAAGCATCATTAGTAAGTATAATATTATGCATATCATAAAAATTCTATAACTATATGTTAACTTAAAGAAATATTGGTGTTACCTCTATCCAAAACAGGAAGGTGTAAGAACTTTCCATTGTGCATAGTGTGAAGGGCATCCAAAATTGGTGTATCAATATTTACAGATTCAGGATTTGGAGTCATAACCTATATAATATGTACCACTATATCGGTTATGTAATTACTATAAGATATGTTAAAATATTCTTTGTGATACATGTGTCAATGATACATCGAAGCAATAAAAGTGGAAAATCAATATTGAGGAAGTTATATCACTTTCTCCATTGTCATGCTTAATGAAAGTAATTTGACATGCATACCTTCTCTACAGTGGTAGTTTCTGGCGATAAATTCTTAGCAACTACGCGCATCAATATATCACTTGAACTGATTCAAAGTTAAATACGGTTACGTCAATTTGTGAAACCAAAACTCAACAGAAAATTAGAGTGAAAAAAAATAAAGCAAGGAAGATGAGCTTACGTCAATATACCATGAGGTTTATTTGCCACTGTAACAACAGCTGAACTTATTTGAACGTCAAGCATTTTTTTTGTAGCGGTTAACACCGAATCCGTTGGCGAGACTGTGAGAACCCTAATGAATAATGTCATTATATATATATCAAGTAGGTCCATTTTAATTTATTTTAAGTAGACACACAATGACCTACTTTGAGTTTGTTGATATAATGGTTGACAATGAAGGCCGAAACATTAGCTCTCTTAGGTTTTCTAAAAATGTGTTAGGACCTGCAGAAAACAGGAAGAATCGAATATTACTTACTTTCTTCTGTAAATAGTTTATTGGCATATCAAGTCTAAACTTTTATAAGATGATACCTGAAACTGAGGATCCCCAGTTTCTCTCTACACCTTCAACAGCAGCTGCAATAGCTTTCCCCTTCTCAGATGCCCTTTCCATTCGAGCAATAGCATCATACAGACATTTTGCTATATCAAGTAAAGCAATTACCTCACCGTTCTCCACAACAGGCAAATGCCTGAATTTGCCTAAAAAGGACATGAAAATTTGTTAGTTGATGGTTCATATAAATACAATTCATACTTCTATTGAATACAAAATCTAGGATCATTGAGTGAAAAGAGCTTAAACGCATATAAATGGTGCTTAGTTGCAACTTGCTCTGCCTTAATGGAAAAATAAAGCGATCCAACTTAAAATATAAACTAAAATTACAAATTTTGGCAAGCAAGAAATGGTGAGCATGAAGTATTATAAAAAGTTTATATTGTATTATAGAAGTAAAGTTCAGCCCCAAAATACATAATGCTTAAAGCATGATTTTCAAAATTTCAACCTAATGCAAAAAATCACAGTTTCATTTTGTCAAAAATAATAAGTGCTTAAACGCCATTAAGCAAGACAACAATTTTATTGCCTCGCTTGGGGCCTAATACAAAATAGATATTGGTGGAGCCAGGTTTAAGAAAGTGAAGATAAAGAAAATCATGAAGCTAAACAAATGTTCTTAAAATAACTTTCTGGACAGAGACCTTGGACCATTTTTTGCAATGCTTCAACAGCAAGTGTGTCTGAAAGAACAAATACAGGGTTCCTTGTCATCACTTTCGAAACAGGAGTTTCCTCGAGCTTTAGCTCACGAGCAATGACCCTTGTTGCAATATCCTTCAATCAAAACTTATAATAGAAATGAGTGCAACATTATGGCTACTGTTTTAAGAAAAGAAAAACCCAACGGTAGGGTATATATAAAACCTTGTCTGTTAAGATTCCACAGAGCAAAGCATTTGAGTCTGTGAGTAATACAGCATCAACCTTACGAGCAGCCATTCTTCTACAAACTTCGTAAACTGATGAATTCTCAGGCATTGTCAGAGCTTTAGTTAAACGCAGCCTCCTAACTGTTCTCTCGCCGCTTAAAGTCCTAAACAATAAAACAAGAATTAAAGACTAAATATAATAGCAATTCAAGAGTTTGTTTTAATTTATCACTTTTCACACTGAAGCTTAAATATGATTCATACATGTTATACATAATGCAAATGGGTGACGAAAAGAAGTGTATTATCTCAAGCATGAGTGAGTCTTTCACTCAGTAATTCTCTTGCTCATGAATGTCTATCTCATTCATGAGGGTTCTGTTAAATCATGGACTGGAGAGAACGATTATCTCAAATCATGAATTGGAAAGAACAATTTTTTTAATTATGTTCTAGTTACATCTTAAGACATAAGTTTATTAATATTGGCCAAAAGACATGTTTCCAAAATGATAATTTTCTCTGGTAAGTTTGTAGGTGATGAAGTGAGAGATATTAGTGGGAGTAGTAAAATAATATTTGGATTTGGAATTGACCTTTGTTGTAAACCAATAAAACTTTGATACCCTAAAGACTTCCACAAGAACATTTTATCATAAGAAGAATAGTAGGTAAACTGTAATGATGTGATCATATCATAAAATAGCAAGACCTGCTTGCCTTGCCTTGGAGAACAGAAAATATTATGTTGCAAACTAGCAACTTTATCAATCCCTACCGGTAATAAAATAACCAAGTGGAAAAGCATATTATCTCGGACATAATAGGGATCAAGGGCAAAACTCCCGTTTTTTAAATAACCAAGGGAAGGAGAATTTGTTTCATGTAAATTCCACAATCTCTATCACCGATTTGTAGGTGATGTAATTATTATTGCAACTTGGTCTTAGTTCCAACTACCATATCAGATGAGCATAATTACGGATCATTAGTGCAAACTTTCTTAGGGACAACCAAAAAATATTGCCATGCTTTCCCTTGTCCATCTCCATCAAGGAACTCATTATGAAGTACTGAAACTAATATTAAGTAATGGTACACACTTGTTTACAAATCATGGTATAATCCCTATCAGAATATTGCTGATAGGAGAAAAGCAAGACCAACAAATCCAATTTACTTGTCATAAAATTAGGTTGACATGATAACAAAATATTCATGAAAAACTCCTTGGACAAATATCGAATCAATATACATATACACAATTGTAGCATACTAAATATACATTGTTTGAGATGTTTGGTGAATTTTTAATTGTATTGAGGGGATCAAAATTTAATCAGAAAAAAAATACTGCTTACATACCACTTATTTATGTCATTTTCAAAATTACAAAATTGTCTTTCGCGTTTTAGTTCACCTGTTTAATAATCAAATATGACAAACTGTCCTGATAACATAGACTGGAAATATAACTTAGATATTGTTTTGACTAGCGAAAAGAACACAAGTATGTGCTTATTAAGGGATGTCCTACTAAGTCTAAGGATGATTCATATAAAGAGAGCCTTAAGGCTTATAAGAAGTGTTAAGAAAGATCAGATGGCGCAGTGTTAATTTTTTCCAGTTATGTCATGTGTGTTGTAACATCAGCGTCAGATCATGCTCACAGCTTATGACAAGATGCAGAACCTCGAGGGATTCTTTAGACATCAGAGTAAACATCTTGCGATGCAAAAATTACTAAAAGTTTAATGACCTGAATAACGGACACTAGTCGAGGATCGTGTTCTTAAAATGATGGCATATCTGAATGAGATGGAGATCCTTGAAGCTGAAATGGACTGTACGAAACAAAAGCTTATATTACTCTTCAGGCACTGCCCAAAAGTTTCAAGCAATTTCACCTTAACTACAAAATGAACAAAAAGGTTGTATGCTTTGGCGGAACTATAGATGGAACTTCAAGTAGTGGAAGGTTTCTTTTGACAGGACAACATGGCTGAAAGAAATTTCACATCTAAGATCAAAGGGGGTAATAAGAAGAAAAATGTCTACAAAGAAGGGCATGGACCTCAGGAATCAGGACACTATGAAAAGGCCAAAAGAAAAGTGCCTCAAGTGTGAAGGCTGAAGACGCTGAAAAAGTTATTGTCCACTTAAAAATAAGGAAACAATGTAGGTATATTTCATTCATGTATAGCTGAAACATGTTTAACGATGTTGCCCACAACTAGTGTGTAGATGCAGAAGTCACTAATCATGTTTGCAATTCATTGTCTGGATTCCTAAAAACCAGACAACCTGGTGATGATAATATATGCTTGTTCATGGGTGATGCCACGAAAGTGGCAACCGTTGTAGTGAAAGATGGAGGAACCACAATAAGTTTCTTTTCTCTTTTACTTCATCAAATATCATCATCATCATCATCATTGAATCGGAATGATTTATCTTATATTTGAATTGGAGTGATTGATTGGCTATTAGCAACACTTGTGACGATCTTTAGGTACATATTTTCTGCTGCTGTTTTTTGTTGGTAAATTCTATTCCAGTTCAAGCATTTGCTGTTCAACCATTTGTTTAAGACAAAATTGCCTCTTTGACTTTCTTCCTAGCTATTCTAATTTTACCGAATCATTTAACCTCTTTTGAAATTTTAGCCAAAAGCCAGAAAAAGCTTTTACAAAATGATTAATCTTAATGAAGAAAATGGAGCATTACAACGATCGAAAGAGTCAACCAACTTTTCGTTTTTTTATTATTCATAAAAAACATCTTGTAGAAGGGGAGCTAGAGAGTTTCCTATACAACCCAATAGACCCATGTGTGTTTACTTTGAATTACGATACAATGAGCTTGAGTTGTAACCAGTATTACCACCCAGTCCGGCCCTAGCCCAAGGCCACAAAGGCGGTGGCATAGGGTCTCTGAATTTAAGAGGCTTCAAATTTTCTAAAAATACATTATATATATACAATGATATTCAGCTATTATTTGTGCGGGGTTTGGTGGATTAGTCATTTGGTTTTGAAAAGGAGATGAAGATGTTTTGTTGTATGAAGAGAGTATGTACAAGTAGAGAGTGAGTTTTGTATTTTCATTTGGTTAACCTAGCAATTTTAGGGTGTGTTTATTTTAACATATTTTGGGATGCACTCAGCGAATTTTATGGTTTAAATAGAATTCGACTTTTTTTTTTAAATGTTAGGAACCCTTCCTTACACCAATTGATTCGCAGTAACTACCAAATTACAACCTTGCTTCACATTCATATTTTTCCTATGTCTGTCTGACCAATAGAAATATTTTTTGGCACAAAATGATGAATTTAGCTGATTACAACAAATTAAATAAAGTATAAATAATATAAGGAATCAGTTTGCAAAATCCTAAACAAAGTTTGCAAAAGAAATCCGTGATAAGCTATAAATAATTAATTCCTGGAAATTCTTGGCCAAATCGAAACCTCCTTCCAGTGCCCTGTTAAAGTGAACATTAAATTTTGATTGGGCTGGAAGGAGATTAAAGGATTTGAATCGACATCACCATGACCAAAATTGAGAACGAAACGATAACAAAATCTACTTATGGAAGATAACTGACATGGACCGAGAAACTGGAGGCTTTCGAGGCGCAGCGAGTTGCAATGCTCCTGCGCCGGCACCGTTAGTACTCTTGTTGTGGCCGGGTGAGCTGCATACGGACGAGCTCCTCTTGTATGAAGCGGACGATCCTTGTCCGTCCATTATTTGAACCGACTATGGAGACCGGAGCAGGGGAAAGGAGGAGGATGAAACCCTGGACTGCTGTTTTTTATTTGAGGAGTGGGGAGGAGGAAATGGCGGGAGACTGACGAAGGAAATTCGTGGGTAGAGCTAAATTTGGTTTGATTTCTCGCCTTTTTTGCTGTTTAGCTTCTTTAAATGCTCTATGGAAAAAAAAAATTGCAAATTCAACCAAATTGGGCATTGTTAAAGGAATATTTAGAACAGGAAATTTTCTTCAAGACACATTTTGGGGCTTTTTTTTATGAAGGACAGCCCATAAATATTTTTCTCCCAAGGACAAATTATCGTTTTTAGTTCTTCGACCCAATTCTCGCGCGCTTATTCTTCTTCTTCATTTGATCAAAATTTTGAGTCGCGATCAAATATTTTCCTCATAATTGTAATATCAATCAACGTTATTCGTTTATTTCAATTTCGTCCACTTCAACGATTATTATTTTTTCCTTCCGTTCTTTTGTTGATCTCGTTCTTTTCATATCTGTACGGTGATCTCGTTTTTCTCAGGTTTGCTTATATCTATCTGTTTTTTTTATGTTTTTCAATTCGAGTTAAATAAAATTGTTCTTGATTTATACTTGTGTTTATTATTATGCCTGATATGCAGTGTTGTTCTTCTCTTTGTTTTTTCATTCGTCGATGGATGACTGTGGAAGTACCAGCAGGTTTTTTATTGTTATACACGTTTCTTTATGCAGTGTTGTTTTGTAGTTACTTTTCATTTGATTTATTTTGCATTCTCTTGCATTAATGTTGGGATGATTGGAGAAGTATCGTTGGTTGGGTTGTATATTAATTTGTTATTGAGTGGAAAACTATTGTTTTTTAGGTTCAGTTTCTGGGTATCATTTTTATATTTTCTTAGTATCATTTTTTTTTCTTCAGTATCTAGGTATCAGTTTTATCTACGGTAGGTATCAGTTTTGTAAAATTGAATAATTACTGTTCTAAAACGTATATATTTTTACTGATGTTTATTATTATTATTATTATTTTGCAGTGGGGATAACAGCCTTCTTTGTTTGTTTGTGTTGAATAATAATACTTTTAGCACTCGATTGTTTATCGATTGCTCTTTGTATGATTTGAAGAGTGAGATATGCCGATATTGGTCTCAATTAACTCCTTCTTCTATTCAGATTTCTTATGTACTTGAGGACAAAGTTATTATGGTTGACACTGATTTTGATATTCAGAGCATAATTTGTTTTCAGTTACACAAGAAAAGTTCTTTCTTTGGTTTTACTATTAAGGTTAAGGGTTGTGAATTGGAAGTTGTTGATGGTGCTTGTATTTCAATTTCATCCTATGTTCCTGCTTCTTCATCTTCTATTGTATCTGTCTGTTCAAATGTTGTTAATGATAAAAGTTATTTAAAAGATATGTTGAGGAGAGGGTCGACATTAAGCATTTCCAATTTTGTTGGTTTTTGTTTTGGAGGCGCTGAACATTTTAGAGAGTTTTTGATAGCATATCAAATTCAAAAGGGGTATGAATTAGTATTTTTAAAGAATTGTGCTACAAGAGTCACTGTGGTTTGCTCTTCGTATAAGAATGGTTGTCTTTTCAAAGTCCATGCTTCATGTGATTCTGGAGAATTGAAAAGGTTCTTTATGAGAAATTTGGTTTCTGATCATTCTTGTGGGGCTGGTCTAAGACATGTGAATAATCCACATATATCTAGTTCTTTTGTTAAATCGATGATTATTGATGAGATCCGCGATTGTCCAAGTAAAAAGTCTAAGGATATTATACTTGATTTTAAAAGAGAATACAATTTTCAGTTGTCTTATGGTTATGCTTATCATGGGAAACAACTTGCATTGATGGAGTTGCACGGTAATGATGCTTTGTCTTATAATGATTTGAGTTGGTATTTGGAAGCAGTGAAGAAATCTAATCCAGATAGTTATGTTGATATGGATGTTGATCCTTGTAGTAATGAATTTCAAAGGGTGGTTATTGCCTTTGGCGCTTGTTTACTTGGTTTCAAGTCTTGTCGTCCTATGATATTCTTAGATGCTACTCACTTGAAGGGACGTCCTGGTGTATTGATGGGTGCAACTGCAAAAAATGGTGATCAAGGTATGTGTTTGTTTTCAAACTTGATTTGTTTATATTGAGATTATAATACTTGGCATAATTATTAATGTACATTCTTTTATCATAATTTGTATTCTGTTGGTATCAGTTTTAAGAAATGTAGTTTATAAGTAGCAAGTTTCTAGTATCAGAATTTTTATTGTATTAAATTGTATGTTTGTACTTCGTATAATATGTTCATACTGCTAAACAGGAGATTAGTATCAGTTTTTGTATATTATTAGTATCAGTTCTAATTAGTTCATATATGGTATCATTTATAGTTATGTAGTATTGGAATTTGCTTTGTATCGAAATATATGTCATTATTTTTGTTTCTTTGTTGTTTTAGAATGAAGATAAATGTGCATAATGTTGTGCTTATCAATATTTTTATAATGGTCATATCAGGTTTTAGGTATCAGTTTTGTTACTGTTAGTATCAGTTTTATGAATTGTTTTATATTTATGGTTGTATTTACTTTTTTTTAACTAATTAATTTTGCATTTGTAGGTTTCTTCCCTTTAGCTATGAGTGTAGTTTCTGTTGAAAATGTGGATAACTGGACATGGTTTTTGAACCATTTAAAACAAATGCTTCAAGAAGAGCGTACTTTAGTTTTTATGTCTGATCGCCACCAAGGTTTGCTTTCAGGTGTTCGTGATGTTTTTCCTTCAGATTATCACAGTTATTGCTACTTGCATATGGAATAAAATCTTCTTTCTGCAGTGAAAGCCAAAAATGCAAATGTGTCTATTGTTGATTTATTCAAAATGTGTTCTAGAGCTTCAAATCTATATGAATTTGACGGAGCATATTCTAAGTTTTGTCAAATTGGTGGTGTTGCTGGTGTTAATTTTTTAAAGGATAAGCCATTTGATAAGTGGGTGGATTTATTTTTTCCAGGGAAACGTTATGGTGAATATAGTTCCAATGTTGCAGAAAGTTTTAACAGTTGGATTTTAAATGAACGAGCATTGCCTATTACTTTGTGTTTAGATGGTATTCGTATTAAGGTTATGGAACAAATGGCTAGAAGAAGAGAAGAATGTCGTTTGTGGAGAACAAGTCTATGTCCTTCTATGGAGTTACGATTAGATGAATTGATTGAAGAAGGGTTTGGATGGGATGTATATAAATCTTCTGATTTTGCTTTTGAAGTGAAATCTCCAAACTCTCATTGTGTTGATTTGAAGGAGCGCATTTGTAGTTGCAACAAGTGGAAAATTACAGGATTTCCTTGTGCTCATGCTATAAAGTGTATGAACAAGTCTAAGTTGTCTGTATATGATTTTGTCGAGAATTATTTCACTGTTGATTCTTATCGATGTTCTTATGCCAATGCTATAAATCCTATTCCAAATTATGATAGGCCCATTGTTGATGGTAGCATACAAGATGTTATTAAGCCACCAAAGGAGAAACGTGGCGCTGGCAGACCATCATTGAAGCGCAAAGGAGGATTTTCATATTTTCATAACAAGCAAAACAGATGTGGCGAGTGCAAGCAATTTGGTCATAATAAACGGAATTGTCAAGCTTCAAAGAGGATATGATTTGATTTTATATTTTTAATTTGTTTATAGTAATAAGTGTATGTGGACTTGTTTCAGTGGTCTGTAGTAATTGAACCTTTTGTTATTACTTTGTATTTAGTATAGCATATTATGGAATTGATTATAATTTCAGCTATTTTTAGTATAGATGATAGTATCATTTTTTTGTTTTTGCAGTATGATTTATGTTGTTTGTTTGTGGAAGTTTTGGTATCAGTATCTTTTTTACAGTATCATTTTTTACAGTGCCAAATATTATCAGTTTATAGCTGCATTAGTTTTTTTTAAGTTTTGGTATCATTTTTTTATTTTGGTATCACTTTTACAGTTTTGGTATCAGTTAATTTGGTTGGAGATAATGTTTCATTGATTGGATATAAATGGTTTTATTATCAGTTTTTGTTTGTTTTTATAATCAGTTTTGTGTATTATAATATGTGCTATAATTTACAGCAGTAGTCCTTAATAATTATAATAATATATGGTGTTTGCAAAACCTGATACCTGAACTAATTGTTGTTTCATACAGTATGTTGAGTATAAGTTTTGACAAAAGTGATACTATCAGTCATACGAAGTGATGCCCAGTTACTGTTTTGTATTGTAATATTACATGAAATTTGATAATATCATTTTACAACTGAAAGTTGTATCATAGAACTGATAATATTATGTTGGATCCATAGTTGGATGATAGAACATACATTATTTAATTTTGTTATAATACAAACAACAGGAAATAAAAGAACATCACCACAACATATCATTCCAGGAGACGAGAATTGTTTTTACAAGTAAAAGCAGCAGTGTTTTGCTTACAGAACAACATTACTTCATAAGTATGAAATTACAACAGAACATCATTAATTCGCAACTATACATTTCAACATAACAACATTACATCACAGGTATCAAATTTAATTGTGAAATAATGCAATGTGAACTCATTTCCTTTCTTTTCTATGTTCTTCTAGGCTCGACATGTATTTTGACAGACTCCAGCAGTGTTCATCGTCTGTTAATATTGCATGTGCAATTCTTGCTCTTGTTGATAATACATCTTTCTTTTCAATTTTTATCGGTATCCTGCTTCTGTTCAGCGAAATGATGAATATCATTACAAAAATTCCACAGTCAAGCCTATTGAAACCAAGATGAAATATTAGTATAAATTTTCATTTGCTTTATTAATAGGTTTATAATTGGTACAAAAATTTGAATTTTAGAAAAAATGGTACAACAATACAGTATGGTTTGAATTAAAATATTTAGCAGTTATACTAGTGTACTATGTACTTATTTCTGTAGGTATCAGTTTATTTTTTGTAGGTGTCAGTTTTATTTGTGTAGGTATCAGTTTCTTGTTATGTAGGTATCAGTTTTTTTCCTGTAGTAAATGTTTATTTGTATTTAAAGTTTATTGTATTGAGGGATAATAATTCTCAATATTTTTATTACGAATGGAATTCAATTAAATATAAACGGTATACAATGATGTCTAGAAGTATGTATGGAAAATTATAATGCAAAAACATTTTTTATAATGGAAAAAACTTACGTGTCTGCTCCCTGCTGTGCACATTTTATTTGATGCATTTCATCTGGTTTCACTGCCATGTCTTTTATGTCATTGCTTTTCCAGATTTCTTGGAGCATTTCCTCTATTTCATGTCTCTAAAACAGGTAATATATTAAAATTTTAGCTCATATTCACGGTGATAAGTATTTTTAAAAAGAAATATAAATCTCATACCAATTTTATAGCCTCCTTTAAACTTGAATTGTTTCTTTCGTTTGATCTTCTAGGGCGGTTAGAATCTAAGTGGCACCATTGCATTGTTGGGTATGTTAAAGTTACTAATGTCCAGTGGTTCTCACAATGCAAAGGAAAATATATACTTTCAGTAAATTTGTCGTGCACAATAGATTCTAGCATAGGGAGAATGAGACTTTTCTTCACACTCTTCATATCACACACAATTGCTTTCTGTTTTATATGAAAATAAGTTATGATATAATAAATGAAGCAATTATTATGTACTTGAATATTAAAGTTTTATTTACCGTCATTGTAGTTGTGAAAGCATAGTTGTGGTCTTCTATTCCACATTTTGAAATGTACCAATCTATGATCTGTATTAAAATCAGAAATGTATACAATTTAAAATTTGTGGAGCAATTTTAAATTGTTAATAGTTTCAGTACTCTTAGTAGTTGCTGTGTATGTTGATAATTATAGAAATAATAAAGCATAAGGTCAATTTAAGCATGTTGTGGATTTTGGTATCAGTGTTGACGTAAAGAAAAAAATTATTATGTACCTGCCCGTCTGTTTCGCCTCCTTCTAGTAGATGTTTTAGTGCATTCTTTGTTATGACACAACCTCCTCTGATTGTGTCATTGTCTTCCCATGCTACTACACTATTTTGATAAAAACAATTTGTATATGTTAGATAAACTTAATTTCATATTTAAAATTAATATACATATTTGTACACTTACTTTTGTGATGATGTTGTTAATGAAAAGAAAGTTTTGATCACATTTTGTTGCTCAACGTTGAGGTAGATCAAACATTTGCAATGACCAAGCCCCATCTCGTAAAGTGTTGGCTCTATTACTGCAAGTGGCTTTGGATTATTGTCTTGTTCACTTTGGTTTTCAACATTTTCTTTTTTTTCACGTTCCTGTTTTTGCTTATTTGCAACTTTCTTTTGTTTCATCCCATATTCAAAGCTATCACTTTGTTTTTTCACTCTTGTTCTTGCCTTTAATCTTTGAATATAGGAAGCTGTCCCTTTTTGTTTTGCTTTGATTTTTTTGTCAGTTGATTTTATGACTTTTTGTTTCCCTTTTCTGGCAGCTTTTTGCCCATGTTCCTCTGCATCTTTTTTTTCAGTTTTTTCGCTTTCAAAGTCTTGTGTGTCGTAAAGTTTGAAAGATGGAGGGGTAAAGTCAAGCACATACGGTATACTTTTGTTTTTTACATCTGTATCCTGTTGAACAGTTTGAGTATCTTCTGAGTTGTCTCCCTGCACTTCAGTTTCTTTTTCCATCTCTTCTTTTGTTGGAGTCTGTTTTTTTTCTTCATGGTCACATTGTCTTTCTTCACTGCTTGTTTTTTTAGCCAATTCACTTTCTATTTCGATTGGCATTTGTTTGTTCATTTCTTCTGTTTTATCTGCTGTTTTTTGTACACTCTCTTCAGTTATTTCTTCATTTTTTTTCTTTTTCCATTTGTACAAAAGTATCTGTATCTAGTTCAGTTTGTAAAATGTTGCTTTGTAGGTTGAAACTTTCCTTTTTATTTTCACCATTTTCTTCACTGTCATTCAAAACATCTTCAACTTTGTTGGTGTTGTCTTCAGCCTGTGATGTTTTCTCTTCATTATCTTTCAATTTTACCTTTATTTCTTTCAACTCTTGTTTCAACCTGAAAACTTCTTGCTCTGCTTTAATTCTTTTCTTTTTTCCACTTCTAATTCTTTTTTTGTTTTCTTTGTTTCTTCTTCCAAATCTTTTATATGCATTTGGAAGATCCTGATGCTTACGTCTTCCTCAAATGACTGTGCAGTTTCTGTGGTTTCTTCAAACTTTCTTTTCTTTCCATGCTTTTCTTTTTGAATTTTGGGGAATTTGTGTTGAACAGTCTCTGTTTGAAGCAGACTTTCTTCATATGGGCTGAGATTTGTGATTTCTTTCACCTATAAAATTGGTATTGGAAAATTTATTTCAGTTTTAAGCTATGATATCAATTTGCAATGATAATTGAATTTTTACTATAATGAAAAAAAAATTGTATTCAATACAATAAATATGTATTCATTTTTATTTTCTGATACTATTAATATCAGGTTCAATCATATTAGTATCAATTTCTTATACTATAAGTATCAGTTTATAATCATATTAGTATCAGTTTCTTATACAATAGTATCAGTTTCCAATATGTAGAACTATGGTATCAGGTATTGGACTGTAGCATCAACGTAAATTGTGAAATTATAAGGTATCAGTTTTTGCATTCTAGTATTAGTTTTGAATACACCCACATTTAGTTTCAAGCATGTACTCATTTGTTATCAGTTTTTGCATTTTTGTCTCAGTTTATGATACTTTTAGTATTTGTTTCAAGCAATTAAACATATGGTATCAGTTTTTTTCATTTTATTTTTTGTTATTGATACTATTTACTATGTTTTGATATGGTATCATTTTTTGATCACTGTAGTATCAGTTTTATGGTATAGGATAAATCATCGACAATAAAACTTTATTCTGCATAATAGTTAAAGCATATTGATTAACAAAAAATGAAATGGAATTTCTACTTACATCACCCTCTTTCACGCTATCAAAAACTGCTTTGACTGCTTTGTCTTTGAGTTTCCTTAAATCCCATTTTGCAAATCTTGGTAAGGCTGGAGTATAATATTGGCTTTGTTGAATGAGATCCAGTTTTTCACAAATGCAATACTGTTAACATTAAAAGAATTGATTAGATATGTTTGTTAAAAAAAATAACTAATAAATTTTTGAATAAGAAATCTTACCAGTGGAAGCATGGAGCATCCCGACATATTTCTTGGATTATGAATGAACTTCTTAACAAATTTATTGAAATTCTTTTCTATCGTCAGTGGCCAAGAAACTAATTGCATTGTCTCTACATTAATTAAGTATGGCAGAAGTCCCCATCTTAATTTTTGTTGGTTGTTTGGAAAGAAAAATGTTAATAGTATTTCAGTTACTATTAACATTAGCAAGTCTTCTTCGTACTCCTTTTTCTTTTTTGCAACTTCTTGCTTTATTCTTTTTTCCACTACGTTTCTTGTTATATAAGTGCTGTTGCCAAAGTTTCTGTTTGCAAATTCTTTACAGTGCACTGGAATTGTTTTGTTTGTCATTTTTTGAGTCGGCTCAATGTTAATTCCTTTTAGTGGTAGGCCAAATAACAAACTTATATCCATTGCTGTAACTTTCATTCTTTCTGTGGAAAATAAGAAAGCATCTTCGACAATTGAGTAGCATTTGTATAAAGCATCCAAATTGTGTTGATGCTTTTTGCATTCTTTCATTACAATTTTCTCTTCATAGAAAACTCTGAAGAAGTTGTAGAAAGGAGTGCTCTTCATTATATCCATTTGCTTATTTGATAGAGCATTTTTTTGTTTTATCATTTTAACTGTTTTGAATATTGCCTGCAGTCCACATCTGTAAGCTGTTTCATGCTTTTTATCTGCAGATTGCTGTTTTGTTTCTGATCTTTCTTTCATGTATTTTGGATGAGCATCAACAAAATCATCATCCTATTTGTTCAAAATAAAGACAGTAAGTTATTTGTCAAATAAATTATGTTTAAAACAAACAATAGATTCGGGTATTTGTTGTAGTGAAATATCTTATGTCAAATATATAACAATTTCAAGTTTGAAGTAACTAAGTATCAGTTTTACATTACCTAAGTATCAGTTGGTACAAAGTAGGTATCAGTTTTCTCTAATCAGGTGTCATTTTTTCAAGTAGGTATCAGTTTTTTGTAACTAGGTATCAGTTTTCTGTAAATAGGTATCAGTTTTGTAAATAGGTATCAGTTTTTTGTCTGTTTCATATTTCAACTAAATTATACTGACTATTATTTTATCAAACAATTTATGCTTACTGATAAACACTATTATTACTTGTTACTAGGTATCAGTTGGTACTAATTAGGTATCAGTTTTCAGTAATCTGGTATCAAGTAGGTATCATTTTTATATAACTAGGTATTATTTTTTGGTAATTAGGTATCAGTTTTTGTTAGTAGGTATCATTTGTTTGTTTGTATCATATTTGAAATAAATTTCACTGACTATTGTTTTATCAAACAATTTATGCTTAATTATAATGACTATTATACTACTAATTGGGTATCAGTTTGTTATACCTATCAGCCTTTTCTTTTACCAAATAATTTACAGGTAGTATTTTTGAAATATACATTATGGTATAAAGTTACGATGTTTTATACTTTACCGAGTTGAGTTGTTCTTCTTCCAGTTCTTGATCTGCAGCTTCTTTATCTTCTTTTTGCCGAGATTTAACAAAATGAAATTATTAGTATTTCAATGTTGCTATAACAAAACTATACTAATTTTGTTGTGTTTGATTTTATATTTAACAGTTACCTTCTTTGATATACTTTCACTTATCTGTCGTTTGCATGTTCTTGCTGTCATTTTTTCTTCTCTTCTCTTTGTCCTTTTTTCTCTATTTTGGTTTTGTTCTTCTGTTGCTGTAGGTTTTTTAAGCCTTAATTTGTTGCTTTTTCTCTTTAGTGCCGACGCTATCGTTTGTGCTAAAGGAAGGTTTTCCTCTTCTACCTCTGCATTTTCATTTTGAACATCAGCTTCGTCGACATTTCGATTTTCATTTTGTTGATTCGCTGTCGACTTAGTTAGGTTTTCTTCGGCTTTCGATTGTTGTGGTTGTTCTTCATCTACAGTCGATTTGTGAGGTTTATTTCTTGTTTGCGATGCCATTTTTTACTGTCGAGCAAAATTAACGTGAATCTTTTGTTTCGAGCAAAATTACCGATTGTTGGAGTGTAAGGAAGGAGGAAGAAGATGGACAAAATTATTCGTTTTGTTTGAAATTCTTTCTGGGCTTTGGGCTTTGTCCTTGCGATAAAAGTTATATGCGCGTGTCCTTCTGGACAAATATTTATTATAATTTGTCCTTAAAAAAAATTTCCCCTGTTTAGAATTGGTATTTAGAATTACAAATATTGGAGTGTAGAATGCGGATATGTGCGGTTAAAATGCATATTTTGATTGAAAGAATCGACGGTGGTTTTTTATGAAATATGTTTTTATCGGAGGCGGAACTGAATTTTGAAACTTTTGAAGGATGTTTTAGTGACAATAAAGACTCGATGGTTATTGTTTGTCAGACCAAAACGTTAGTATATAGAATAGTTATCATCATCATCTAATCCGTGCAGTGGTCCTGCTCCCATAATCATAACGAAGGAGATTATTTTTTAAACTTGGTAGAAAACGGAATATTCACAAAAAACCGAATTCAAAGCTGGGTGAACAAGATCGCATTAGGTTTATGTATTCAATGCAAACTATAAAGCATATAACATGTATTTTATTGTATCCTTATAAAGTGAGATGTATGTTAATCAATATAACTTTGACATAAACAACAAGGCGAAAACATAAATCCGATTCAAGAGTCATCTTCGAAAGTGATGACTTCGGCATTGTAATTTTTTTTAACGAAATTCACACGTATTCAACCAGTAACTATAAAAATAATCGATCGATCCAACGTTAAAAATTAACAGTTGAAATAATTCAAGTAAACAAACTCATCAGTCAATTTTGGATGATCATGTTGGATGACCTTCTAAATTATAACATATCGAAATAATGTTGCTCTAATGAAGGTAAAGGGTGCAATGCTCTTCGTTTAAGAATTCCCCTTATGTTGAATATTGGATTAACAATGCTTGGAGTATGACTAATGAAACACAATGTAAGATAACCCTCCGCCCCGGGTGCCCCAAAGTAGCGTGTAAACCTGTGCTAAGCTGGCACAAGTCCAAGGGAGGGTGCATTTAGATCATAAATCGTTGATCGTCTATCCAAACTTACAGTATACCTAATAGCGCATATATAAGATATAATATACAGCATAACAGTATAAAATAGGATAAAATATGCAACTAGGGTATGATCAAAACAAAGTGTCTTAAGCAATACTAGCATTAGAGTGTCCCAACATTGACCGTACATGGAATCATAGTAGTCTAATATGATATAGTAAGGGTGTTCCCTAGGCGCTATTATGAAATTTGTTATAGAACTTAACTATTGTATGAGGATACCACTCGCAATAAATTATGCTTTTGGCTATGTTTTCAGTTTTATGTATTGTTATATTATAATTGTAGTATCCCGTAATTTTATGAAATTAAATAATTAAATTAAGAGGGTAAACTGTAATTTTAACATAAAGGGAAAAATAATAATTTCTATAGAAATTTGAATTACGCTTAGGAACTTATTCCATTGCATTTGAAAATTGTTTACAGTCAGAAAATATATATAATTTGCTAAATTTGGTTAAACAGGCTAGAAACTATAAGAAGTCAAATCTAGTGGCATTTTCGTAATATATTAATTTTGAGATTTTTGTCTAAATTTAAATTATTTTGGCCTATAAATAGATCTCTAACCTTATTCCTTTTCTCTAATGATCTTGCCTCTACTTATAAATCCCTAATCCTTAGATTAATTCAAAATCCACTAAATCAAATTCTAATTTAACAAATTTATATATTAAAAATACCGATCATCATGAAGAAAGCTACGCAAATAAATCGAAACTATCGAGAAATTTGCCGTTTTCAAGGCAAGGAAGTTCTAGACAACGAAGAAGGAGGAGGATTCACTTTGGATCGAAGAAGATGCAAGGCTAATCAGTGAGTGCTATTCATCCTATTCGTGTATATATTAGTAAAACATAGCAATTCATCCCTTATGGTCGTAAATCACGTTATAAACGATGTAATTAAAATTTAAAAAGTTATTAACATGATTAGGGTGTAGTACGCCATGGCTAAGTGGTAAAAAAGGTAAATTTTTATTAGTTGTGATCGGCAAAAGTTGATCACTCTATAATTAAAAAGTGCAAAATACAAAATTATTCCAAACTAAACATATTATATATCAAAATTGTAGTTCTTGATGACACGAATCAGTTGGTGATGTTCATTCATTGATTAGGTGTACATATTGATCAGAAAACACGATGGACATTCGATAAACGTGGACCGTCCCTTTCGATCCAACGATGAAACAACGACTATTAGACAATCAGAGGACATGAACATAGAAAGGAGATCGAGTAGTTTACCTTGTAGGTGTTTGATCGGTCGCACATGATTGATGGTGGCTGGATTTTGCAGATAAAGACGGCTGTGGAGGTTTTAAAAGGTGTGACCGGAGATCAAGGCGGTAGTGGAGGCTGACTCGGCTCAGCGCGTGGGGCTTGCTGGTGAAGTCGGATCAGTGTCTAGATGCTCGAAGTGGCGACGACGACGTGAAAATGGGGGCAACCGATGACGTCAAGGTCAGGTTGTTCATGTAGTCATAAGCGCGTGAAAATGAAATAAATAGTAGTAGTAATAATAATTCGTAATAATTAGTTTATTAGCTAAGTAATCCCCTACCTTCAAATGCTTATAACTATCGCGTACGACCTTTGTATCACGTGCGGTTCGTGACGTTGCGATCGTAGTGAGACAAGGGACGTTTTAATAGATTGTTTCGTATATTTTGAAAGAGTAACGACCCGTCATTTCAAACCATTCAAATCGACAATAATCCACACATGTCGGACTTGAATTGCTTAAAACAACAGATTATTATTTTATATTTGGCAAAACTTAGAATATACAGTAAATAAATCAATCACGGAATCACAAATACAGAGTAATACAACAATACGCAGTGGAATAGATAAATAGTAGTTCATGTAGCTACTACAGAACCAGAGTCTAAAATAAAATACAACAGAAATTCCAAATACATAGAAGTCTCTAATACATAAGCAAATGACAAGTCTGAACATAAACAACTGGAAACAACTGAAATAACTGAAAGCTGAATGGACAAAAGATAGATCTCCAAGCAAGGCTACAAGCTCCAAAGGTGAGTCTCAAACGCTGTGATACTCAGGCTGACCCGAGCATAAAGCAAAACACAAAATACTCGAGTCAGGATTAACATTCTTATGCAAGTAAATCAACTCAAGTGAAATGTCCAAGTGAAATGCAATATAACTTAAAAGATGTTTGATATTCCACCCTTTAAGGATCCATCAAACTAACTATATACATAATACAATACGCCACATAGATAATGTCTGCAATAAAGTAAAATATTAAAATAGCGTTAAGGAGTTACCCATACCCCCCTTAACACATTTTTATATAAATATCGTAGTCTATACAAATACTGTAAACTCCACCAAACCGATGGGATACTCAGTGAGCACTCCATTGGTACGATACAAACCAAATTCGTAATGGGCTCGATAAGGCATATGACAAGGCACGCGAAGCAATGCCCAAGGTAGGATACTACTGTTTTGCAGAACTGGGCTGGTGGTAACGCATAGCATCTACTACCGCCCATCTTGAGACACACTCCCATAATCAAAGGTGCACCTAATCAAATCATAAAGTAATAGATATGGTTTCGAAGAAGCATGCTCGATTGGAGGTGCGACCTCACTTGGCCCTGGTATAGCTCCTGTTTTAGTCATATCAAGCTGACCCGAGGGGGTCAGGGCTGCATTCATACCTCATACAGACGTTCACCAAACCATCCTACTTCGCTCTGGATTCTCCACTACATACACAGTTTTAAAGTGGTTTTCGGTATTGGCAGAGAGTATGACAATATCCGATCCCGGTCTCTTTAAAAACCAAATGCTTATTTCACACCGTGGTCATTTATAATATCACTTTTATAACATTTAAATAACATTTCAAATCACAAATTTAAAACCAAAATCAAAAATTAAATATCTAACTTCAATTATATTTAATTTTGAAAACATTCACTTAATCACTTTTTATAAACCTTTAAATAAAATCCCAAATTACAAACTTAAATCAAAATTAAATATTCAATTCCAATTTATTTAAATTTGAAAATATTCATTTAATCACTTTTAATCAAAATCAAGTTATCAAGTTATAAAATCATATCTTTAAAATCTCAAAATCAATAAGTTCAAATCAATTCATATTAAAATTCAATTCCTAAACAAATTAAATTTCAAATCAATTTAATTTATCTTTCCAACCTTAATTTATTAAAGTTATTACAAAATCTATTTTTATAATATTAACATAAATTTAAATAAATAAATTTGTAAAAACTTAAAATTTACATTTTTCAAAAAACTTAAACTTATAATTTAAAATTTCCAAACACATAATTTAAAAATCTAAAAAAATTCGCACATATATTAAAATAAAAAAAATCTTTTTATTATATTTTAAAAATCAATATTTATTAAAACACATATATTTTCAAAATTCTGGAAATCATTTAAAAATAGACCAACGGTGTCTGTATATAGTTTTCTATCCTATGGTCAAGTAATACGGATATTTATCATTTTAATCCGTAATAATTTAAATTTACGGGTATATATCATTTCAACCCGCAATCCCAAAATTTCAAAAATCAATAAAAATCTCTTGGGTTTATCATTTCAACCCATAATGATTTTTCCTAATCTATAAGATCGTTCGGGTATGTATCATTTCAACCCATAGGGATTTCCTAAACTATCAGGGGACTTGCAGAGTGAGAACAATAAAATAATAGCATAAAATGGCATGGCATATCAACGACAAATATGATCATAATTGACAATTTAAATATAATATATTTACAACATGTTATGGTGTCATATGTCAATTAACATAGGTTAATAGTTTTAAATAATAACATATCATACTTAACAATTCAATTACTAACCAATTAAATTTTAACAACACATTTTAATCGTCATTTCATATGAAATAAATTTACTAAACATAAGAATGTTAATCGTGAGTAATCGCTCACCTTTCGAGGATATGAAATTTAACAACACAAACAAGCTACGAATTGAATCATGAACTCGACAATCAACCAATCCAAACGACAATTTCCAAAGCAACGCAAAGCAAGGCGAATTGAACTCGATGAAAACAAATATATATATGATATATGATATATGATATATATATATCCTTTTCTTTTCCTTTTTTCTATAAAGAGGAACAGAAAAAGGTTGCTGCTCAGCAATGGGAAGTGGGCAAGGATGCGACGTAGAGGAAGGTGATTCGACGGTAGCTGGAGTGGAAGGCAGAGGAGAATGGTTGCGGGTTCGGTGAGGGAAAAGGTGGCAAGGCGGATGAAGTGAGGGCTGGAGGTGCTGTCACTGTGTGGAGATGGCGCGGCGGAAGGGATGTTCGGCTGTTGATGGCGTTAAGGGTGCAAGGCATGGAGTGTTTGGCTCGGCAGTAGTGGGGAAGGAGGAGAGAGGCGGGTTGGAGGTGGAGTTCGGTTGGGGAGGAGGCTGCGGATGCTCAAGGCGGAGGGAAAAGGCTGACCGGAAGCGGCTGTAGGGTGTTTGGGTGTGGGCTGTCACGCTGTTTCAGTAGGGAAAGGGTGGTTGCAGCCATGGGGAGGTGGAGCAGTGGCGTGGTGTGGCTGCAAGTTGGCGGAAGGTGGTGGGTCTGGAGGGTTAGCTGGAACAAGGCTGTGGAGCGGCGGGCTAGGTGTGCTCGACAACCAGGGAGCGGAGCAAGGCTGCTATGGTGGAGTACAGAGGAAGGTTGTGAAGTAGGCGAAGGCCGTGGGAAGTTTGGCTATGGAGCAATGCTATGGGATGGGGTGGTTGATGGTGGTTACGGGTCTGAAGGAGGAGGCTGTGTGGTTGACGTCACGACAAAAGGGGAGTTGCCAGGTTAGCTTCGGTGGAGGGTTTGCGGTGGATAAGTGGCGGACTATGCTCAGGTTGGATGGGCGAGCAGTTCACAAAAAGGAGATGTTGGGTTCTCAGAAAGCAAATACGAACTTTATATTATATTTCTTTTTTTTCAAAGTGAAGAAAATGAAATTGAAGAGACCCAAAGAAAATAAACGAACCAGCATATAATAAATTGAAATAGGGAATAGTGAAAGCCAGAAAACATGAGTTTAGGGAAATATTAAAAGCTGATGGCTATTGGTTTCTCTCGGGGAACAAACGAAAAGACATAAGGAAACCCAAAAGACCAAAATGGGTACTGATACGATTAACTGTTATGCAGATTTCGCCGCGTACCGGACGCCGAAATGTACAAATGAATATACTGTGGAGATCAGCGCGATAAGACGAACAAGATGGTATACAGATACTAGAGACACGACCTACCTATCCAACTAGATTTTCGCTGCCAAATTGCTGCTAAAACGCCGAAAATAATCACTACAACAAAATAGGCTTTTTACAACGGGCAATGCCCGTTGTAATATGTGTTCCACAACGGGCAGCCGACCGTTGTAATAGGCGATGTTGTAATAGGTTGACCATATTTTACAACGGACAATGCCCGTTGTAATAAATCTTTTTACAACGGGTAATGCCCGTTGTAACACACCTTTTTACAACGGGCAATGCCCGTTGTAATACATGATATTGCAACTGTTTTTGCCCGTTGTTAAAAAGATTCAAATGATAAAAAAAATAAAACTACTACAATGCACGTGTAAATTTTAAACTAATTTGAATTGAAATAAAATTATTATACTAATGACAACCATATTATTCATATTTACTAAAAATAGCAAAAGAAATTTATATTTCAAAATAACAAAAAGATTCATCTATTCACATCATTCATAAAATTTTACATAGTTACAAAACATCGAATACAGCCCTAAACTAATATAACACGTAGTACATACAAATAATAACACAAGATTTAAAATTTAGACCGAACGACATTGAAGCAAACTTTGAACCATAATATTTTAGTTAATCAGAACCCATATAACACCTTTTTTCTTCAAAAATTCCTTTGCTTCTACTATGTCCTACAATACATACAAAGATAATGTAAATTACATACATATATGTGTGTATGCGTGTGTATGTATAAGTATATATACAATGCATCAGGAACTTGGAAAGCAATACTGAAAATGAGAAGTTTGTCATGAATTTATAGAGGTTTGTCAGGTTAAATAATTCTCAATGTAGCTAGTGTTTAGTTGGTGTCAAAGAAAAACTTTAGTCGGTCTGAGTTGGATAAAACTTATCATAAAATGGAGAGGTTTAACCAGGGAGATTTCATTCTAAACGGAGTTAAAACTATAGAAAGACAGATAGTTTATGTAAGTTCTACTTTTATACTTTTATTATGATAGCAACGTTAGAAAACCTTGCAATTTCAGTAGATTATCATCTATAAGGCTTAAAAGAAGAGGAAATCGCCTACCTCATGTTTCACTGTTCCGGTGTGTCTAAAACATAAAAGTTTTTAATAAAAAAAGCACAGAGGAGTTTTTTGAAAAATTTATGACGTTCGCGGGACAGTGTAATATGACCTGGTGATTGTACCTCAATGGTACTAGTGGAAAAAACATGATTGCCATCTAAATCAAGATAATAATGTGCTGTTAGAAATTCTAGTCACAAGGCAATTGTCCTGAAATCAACTTGACAAGGAACTGAAACGATAGAGTTAATACAAAACTTCAAACCAAAATTAGTAATATCCTTCTCGATGATTGTTGATATATTTTCCTGCTTCTATGGCCGATTTTAACCCACAAGTTTCCGTTGGTTCAAACTGACCAACAAACACGGCTTTGAAGTTGCCCTGTTAATTCCGAGAGTTGCTTACTATCCGATGTTTTAAATAACGGATAATGGTTTTCTTAAAATGTGCTTATGATTTGTTATCATTTCAATCTGAACAACATAAGTGATATATTTGAAGTATACAACATAAGTGATAGCCAAAAAAATATATTGTCCAACATAAGTGAATTATGATGAGCTAATCAATATTTAAAATATACAAGACAAATATCAACAGAATGTCATGAATTTTACCTCACCGTGATAATTTGTGGGTATACCACCCATGTTATAGTGCACTGTTGGTTGAACTGGCATAGGCTCTTTGGTAACATCGACACCAACAAATATGGCAGCAGTTTCAGATAGGCCAGGAAGTCTTTCCTTAAGAACTTCTGGTGGTAGGTGATTCAAATGTAGATAAATATGATCCTTCAGGGGTCCTAAGAAAAAGGAAAAAAATGAACAGCCAGTCACATTTCATGCAAATAAAAAGATAATGCTATAGAGTTCTTCAACATATACAATTATCAAATCCCTAAACAAGTTTTCGAAAGATTCAAATGTATAGCATACTAGCAGATATCATACATTAAAGCATGCATAAAAATTGGCTGACAATGTAAATCAGGTAGTTCATTGCCTAAACAAAACTGCTACTAAAGAATAATTGCATAAAATAAGCAATCACCTGCAGTCTTATAGGTTTCGATCCAAGCATAACAAGACGCTCAAAAAGAGACTGTGCTAATCCAGCACGAGCAGCTTTCTTGCACATTATAACTGGCCCCAGTTGGCAATGATCTCCAACAAGTACAACCTAACTCAAAATACTTGCCTTATCAAATCCAACTTCTAGAGACATCATATATAAGTTTGAATGGAATTTCAAACAACCTACCTGTTTGACACCAAGTACTACAGGAATAAGACATTCAAGCTCCGTTGCCTGAGTAGAGTCATCAATGAGAACCTGCAAAACATTTTTTATTACTGAGAGAGAGAAAAAAAACTTTAATTTGGTTACTTTAATTAGGTTGGAAGTTCACAACAACTTGAGTATGACTAAAATGATCATTTTTTAACAGTAAGCATAATGATCATCTATGATCAATGTCACCCTCTGCCTGTAGCCCTCAAACAACCACACCCTTGTCATACTCTGTTGCATCCCTTTCAAACACTTCACATATACATACAAACTTCTCCACAACATCCCTACCAGTCATCCACCATCTCAGTGCAACAGCACACGCCATCAACTTCACATAAAAACCAAGCCTCTCACAACCTCATATCAACATACATCCATGACCACCAACATTTTCATTCAACAAACTGTCACATACCACATCACAGTAGCCTACAACATAGTCATCACCTCCATATCAATACACTCTTCTAAGCACATTCATTCCTTCCTGAAGACAAAACAAATTCCAAATATTCAACCACCTTTCTCTGCCAATTGAATCACCAGCCAATGCACCGTAACCTCCCCTGATTACCACATCAAACAACCACCATACTTCTAAACCATCAACTTGCCACAAACTATGACCAAACACTGCCTCACAGCCACCATCATACTTCAGCAACTACCACATCTACTTCTGAACAACTAAACTGACAATCACCCTCTACATCACTGCACACTGCCACACTTCTCACCTCTGCCACTTCATTAATAGAGCCTCCTTCTACAACAGCTACCATCATCAATCCAGACTTCCCCCATCACCACTTTCTCAACTGCCACCAGTGCTATATCATAGCCTCTCGAAACCAAACTGAACCATAAATATTTAAAGTCAAAATAACATAGATTTTTTTTAGTATTTGAAGCGAGAATAGAGGAGGTAGTTGATGAGATAAATATCCAAAATACACATTTAAAAACAGACTTCAGACAAATCAATATATCATATAAGAATTGTTTATTTTTCACATTTTAAGAAACTGCAATGAATTTCAAAAACAGAGTAACAATTAAAGCCATGTTGCAATGATTTTTTTTTAAACTTAAAATCATATTGTCTGGATGATATTTAAAAAAATTATAAACTTCTGAAAATGAGAAATTAATGTCAGAAAGCAAAAAATGCAATGCGTCAATGACTTTTACAAAAGAATACCTGAATGCAATGCGTTAATGTCAGAAAGCAAAAAAATGCAATGCTTCATCTCCATATCCAAACCGTCGACAATTTAAACCTACTACACTGCCTTCACCAATCGCAAATTCCCAAAATCGAATACCTGAATCTCCCAATCCAAACTTTCGCCACCAAAGACTTCGACGCAGCGACAATCGATCCAACCTCAAACCTGTGAAAAGTTAAAAAGGAAGAAAAAACACACAAATTAAAATTATTTGAAAGCAGGGTTATAAAAAAGGAGATTCGTACCTGAATAATGAGGAGGCGGAGCGAAATCGAAATCGCGAAACTTGATTTGATTTAGCATTCCCTAGGAGAAGAAATTATTTCATTCGCGTGTCGAAGCATTAGCAACAAAACCCTAGTTTTGGCAAAAGAGACGAACGCCATTTTTCACAAGCGCGGTCGAAGAAAGAAAAGAGAAGGGGAGAGTGTCTAATTATTTACGTTGGGCCGGCTAATATTTTTTTACAACGGTCATGCATTACAACGGGCAAGCAACCGTTGTAAAGTTGGCATTTATTACAACGGGCCTGAATGGACCGTTGTAATAGCCTTCTATTACAACGGGCAACCAATGCCGGTTGTAAAAGAAAGTTGTATGTGGCATCTTTTACAACTGGCGCATATGGACCGTTGTAATAGCCTTCTATTACAACGGGCAACCATTGCCCGTTGTAAAAATGACGTTGTAATAGGGTATTTTTGTTGTAGTGAATATAAACGGAGCTAGAGCAGTCCAAATTTGGCTAAACGAAATATGATGTCTCACTCAGAAAATGATTTACATTTTATTATGTAAAAATATTTAGATTTCAAAAATATTTTATTTCCAGTAAATTAACTGAGTTTAAATTGAAAATTTTCACAACAAAACAAGCATGCAAATTTTCCAAAGAAATTTTGCCACTTGCTATGTCAAAATAGACGTATCCCAAATATCAATTTTTCATTGCAAAAATCATATTGTTTATTTTCATGAAATTTTTTAGTTAATTACATTATTTAAAAATCATTAAAATTTTCGGGTCGTTATAGAAACCTTTTTGAAAATGTGTCTCATTTAAGTAAATTTGATATATGTTGTTCGATATGGAGACAGTGGGCTAAGACATTTATGTTCCTCGGTAGCGATCGCTTACGTTTGGATGATAGTAGGCTAAAACATATTGTTTCTGGGTAGTGAGTTGCTTACGATTTGACGATAGTGGGCTGGGATGTAACAACCCAGAATTTCAGTCATTCAAATTTGGAATATTTAATTAATTTTAAATATTGATAAGTTAATATTATAAGTTAAACAACTTAAATTTCAAATATAGTGATTTATTTGATAAGTGAATTGTTAAATTTAATAATTGGAATTGTTTAAATAATTAAACCTTGAATTTAATATGAATAAAAATGATTTCGAAAGCTGATTTAAAATTCTATTTGAATAAAAATGAAGATAGTAAACTTTTAAATTTGAATAAAATTGACTAGACAGATTTTTATAATAATCGTTTTAATTAACGTGTGAAAATAGCTTTCTGGGACACTGTCTCGAATTTGGACGAAACCAATTCCTTTGGATCCATAATAGTGAATTATTATATGCTGCCGAATTTTGTGACGATTGGACGCATCGTTTGGTCATGCGAGCTCGAAAAGCGTAGAAATTAAATAAAGAAAAATTAATTAATATAATTTGATTTTGAATGTTAACTTATGTATATGATGGAATTTAATCTCGATACTAGTTCCATTATGTACGGAATAGCGGTATTATATATAGAACGCCAGGCGACACACCTCAATTTGGGTTCAAAAATTTAACAGTGAATAATGTCGTCAAAATTCTCTATAAAAGGACCTTAAAATTTCTCGTATGAAAAAACCTAACTAAAGAAGGTCACGGCCTCCATTAAACTATGCCCTCATCTAATGGCTCGCTTTCATCGGAGTCAAATGAGGTCGAATTAGACCTCAACCCTAGCTAAAGAAGTGTTCGTCTCGACAAGGGGAGCTCATCGACCAGTGGAAGTGGAATGCGATCGACAATGGCGACAACAATTTGAAGATGAATAGTAGCAGTTTTGGTTCATGATTTCTAGCAAACGAAGGCTCGAGAGGAGCTGGCATCGGCGGCATGAGGCGTGGCATGGTCGAGGTGACCTTCGGCGTGGATAAGGCGGTGAGCAACGTGGCTGCGGCGGTGACTGATGAAAATCGCGATGTCTAAATTTAAAAACGAGCGGCTTGGGTTATAAAATATAAACGAAGGTGATTAGTGGCTAATCACTGTAATTAAGGAAAGATAATTATTTTAATTAACTTAAATGCTGTAAATTTTATAAACTGTGTAACTTTTTCATATGAGGTCAAAATTGAACGCGACAAGTTGCATTGCACTCGTTATAACAAATACTATGATGTAGAGTTGGATTGAATGGGTTTGGAGCTAGTAGGAATTTGGGTTAAAATTGAACGACTGTTCGATTTTAATTCAAACAGGAACGCTTTGGCGATAACTGGAATTTCGGTTAGTTAACTCACTTCTCTGGCCCACTTATATTTCTATATTAGTATGAATAATTTTATTGTTGATTGTTTTTTGACTGTTTGGATGATTTACTATTTTGTTAGTTGGTTTGGATATATTCTCGCCCTTGGAGCGGATGAGAACCTAATACATTCCCATGTATGAGCAGATGACCCTTTGTATACGATCCCACCTCAAAGTGGTTGATTTATATTTTATAATTATATAGTGTATGTGATGTAGGAGGACAGGCTGGAGGGAGACAGTAGGATTCCTCGCCACTGTTGATTTTTATTTACACATATTTCTATATATGTTATAACATGTGATTTGTGATGTAGGAGTACAGGTTGGAGGGATCCAACTGGATTCCTCACCCTGTTGATTATACTTTTCATATACTATGATATATAATGTATTAGATGCCATTTTTGATGACATTGATGTGATTTCCCTTATTCAATGCTTTAGTATCACCGGGCATTATTTTTGGTATTTTAAAATACTATAACATACTGATTTCAATTTCAAAGGGATTTCAAAGTGATTTTGAAAGTATACATGTTTTAATAATTTTCAAATTATACAAAGGAAGGAATTTATTTTAAATAAAATAAAAGTATGATTTTTGGTATTATAAATTAACGATTTTTGTGAAGTATGTTAAATATAGAATTTTGAATAGTTTATATAAAGGATTTATAAGAGTGATATTTTATAAATAAAGTATCAAATTTATGAACGGTGTTTTATAAATATTAAAAATGGATTTGTGATCGATATCTTGTGAATGGATTTATAAATGGATTTTTATAATAAAAGAGATTCATAAATAAATGAATTTATAAATAGAATTTTATAAATAAAGAGATTTTATAAAAAGAAGTTTTATAAAATAAAAAGGAGATTTATAAACATAGTTTTATAAATATGGAAATGGTTTTTTATTGAGATTTAAATGTGAATTTTATATAAAGGAAATACATCCACGTTTTAAAGTTAGAATAATCCTTTAAAATGAATGTTTTGAAAGTGATATTTCCAAAAGGAGTTTAAATGGTTTTTAAAAGCGATTTATAATGTGTAGTGGCATAAACATGGATTTCAGCATTTATTGTTATAATAAATGTTTTCGAGGAAAGTGATGAAGGCATGGACTATAAAAATGTTGTTGTAGTAAATGATTTCCGAAAGGAAATATTTTATGTATGAGGTTTATATACATATATCCTATATTTTATGTCAATATTCGAGGTGTGTAACTTCTATCTAACTAGAAGTTGAGAATGTTGTTCAATCAAGGTCTGAGAGGTAATGATACCCCAACTTCAATGGCTTCATTGTTAACTAATAAATAGTTGAAGTTCGACATCGAAGATTATTGTTAGGTATAATTAGTCGAATCCCTGTACTAATGTTTTTGGGTTGTCGTAACGATATTTTACGCAACATTTGTTTTGACCTAAATAAAATGCTTTTTGAAAAATACTTTCCTCAAGATTTGTATATATACTTATTTCTGTTTTAAGTATATAGAGATATTTTCTAAATGTTTAAAATGAAATGGTTTGTGAATATACTTATACCATTGATATAAGTATATAGAAATATTCTTCAAATATCGAATAGTTGAATTGATTTTGAGAATGTATCTTTTTAAAGATAATTTGAAGTAAATATTTGAAAATTGATTTAATTTATAAGAGATTAATTAAAAAGTCTAGTAATTGCTTATGTGCTAGATTTTATTTGTTGCTTTGATAGTTAAATAACCGACTATCAAATTTTGCCATTTTTGGTTCCTTGACTTGATGTGGGAATTGATTAATCATGCACTTAGCATGAAGCCAACTGAGTAGGCTTGATTACCATTTGGTGTTAAGAATGACGATTCGAGTAGTGTGGAGTGACTAGGGTGCTCCAATCTGTCGGGCTTCCTTCTTGGCTGAAGGATAGCAAGTTGAGAGTTGAAAACGTGATAAGACTTGGTTTCTGTATGAGGTTGAGGGCCTCTTTTCGTTGTTGGTCCAGAGAGACTGAGACCGGATTTATCGATAAACCACTTCGGACCAATGTATGCATTCGAAAGTGCAGGTTTATGATGATGATATTTGAAGACGAAGATCTTCATGACGTAGAGCTACTTGCCATTAGACCCGCAATGCATATTATATATATGGTGACGGTAGTGCTTCGTTATGAAAATATTCGATATGCAAGGACTTCTCACTACTAATCCTAGGGATGATTCCCAACAGGATGTAATAGGAGAGACCCTTCGGTTTGTCCTATTCCTGGACAACTTTTATGGACGATTGTCTGGCTACTTGCTACTTGCTTCCATTGGCGATGTGGGATTTAGATTACTATATTGGTGATGGCTTCAACACGGACCCCTTTGAAGCTCTATGAGGGTTAATACACTAAATCCTCTTGAATTTGCCCTTGCAAATGATTCTAATCCTCGTTCTTTGCATGGCCTTAAACATTCCCTCGGTATTGATGTTGTGCAGCATCAATAACATGCGATATTCATGAAATGCGGAATAAATTTTAATATAATCTTTGGCATCAATTCTTGTGTAGTGCTGGTTGTATACGACATCATTTTAGGATTGCATTCATTCAAAATCATCCATATTTATAAAATTTCAACATTAATATTCCCTTTATATTAATGATATGTCCCTCTTTGTCCATACCATTGATTTACAACATCCTTCATATTTGTCCTGACCATATGCAGTACTAATAAGAAGAGACGCGGCATCAACGAGGTGCGACATTGATGAGAAGAGATGCGACATTAATAAGGTGCAACATTAATAAATCACGACATTGACAAAGCATGGCATAGATGATACTTTTAATTGATGGAATGTGATATGGAATCACCACAGCATTGATTAAGAGTGGTATAGATGAAGTGCAATACCAATGGGATGCAATATTGATGAAGTGTGGCATTGGTAGTATGACGCCTCTTATTATATTGATGGCCTATAGCATGCCGCCATTCGACATCCCTTTATCTCGATGAGATGCAGCATCTTCAAATGACTCTGCATCCCTTCTTTGTTTCTAGATCTTCGTCATTATGTTGTAAGGGTTCGACATCAAGTTGGGCTTCATAAGTTCGATATCAATTCTTTACTTTGGCATCTGAAGCCTTGAACTTCGACATTAGTCTTTAGCTTTGACATGAATTCCTTTACTTGTATCCTTTAGAAAATATGTGGATAACATTTACCTCCCCTCTCTTTGTATAAAACAAGCTTTTTACACTTTAGTGTAAAACCAAGAATTCTCTTGCCTTTACGATCCTTTGCAAGGTTTTCATTCTAACTCTATTTTCTTGTAACATACAGAGTAAGTGATAATTTTCATTATTAATTTTAGATTTAAAATCTTTAGGCAGTCCCTCTTGGGTTTGATAAAGCTATGAAGATCTAAAAATTTATCTAACAATAATTTTGCTTGGATAGAATTTCAACGAATTGACCAATCATAATAATTTCTCAAATGGAAGTCCAGAAAATCATCTAGTGATAATATCTCTTTGATGAAAAGACTAGAAAATTATCTAGTGATAATGATTTTATGAATGAAAACCAGAAGATCACTTGGTAATTATAACCTCCTAAATATAAAACCATAAAATCATCTGATAATATCATAGGAGGGAAAATCGGAAATTCTTCCTAGAAGATCAGAAAACCCATCTGAAAAAATAGGAAACCAGAAACTCATCCAGTAATAGTATATGGATAGAAGACGAGAAAATCACTCTAGCAATTATAACCGGAATAGAAAACTAGAAATCATTCTTGCATAATATGAATAGAAGACCAAAAATTTATTTGGTAAGTTGAAGATTGCTTTATCTTCGCTTTGAAGCACATTGGCTCATATTTGATCGACATTCCTCTAGAAGATTGCTTTTGCTTTGGAGCACTAATGGCTCATTTTTAGTAGAACCTTCCTCTAGAAATTGTTTTGCTTTAGAGCCTAATATCTCATTTTTGACATATCTTCCTTTAGAAGATTGTTTTGATCCATTCTTTTGGATAGAGTGCAATTGATTCGATTGATTTATGCGTTTGGTTAGCTATCCTAAGCAAAACCAAAGACTTACCCGATCTCCCTCTAAGAGGTGCTTCGGTCAGGCCTTATAGGATATACTAAAGGCTAATTGGTGCTTTGTGCAGGCCATCTTCAGGCGGGATCAAAGGCTTACTCCGTTCTCCCTCTGGATGGTGCCTAAAACAAGCCGTTTTCATGCGAGAATAAGGGTTTACTTGTGATAGTACTTCCTCTAGAAGATTGTGAGTGCCAGTGGCTAATTTTTGACAGATCTTCCACTAGAAGATTTTTTTGCAGCACTGATGGCTCATTTTTGAAAGACCTTCATCTAGATGATTGTTTTGGAGTGCAATGGCTCATTTCTTATAGATCTTTCCCTAAAAGATTATTTTGGAGCGCTAATGGCTTTTTTTTATAGATTTCCTATAGAAGATTGTTTTGATATCAGCTTGGATCGAATCCCTTATCATCATTTTAGGTGATGTTTTAGGTTTTTCGCTTTTTAGGAGATTCTTAATCCTTTCTATGATTAATCCAGTAGATATTCTTATTTCATCTTTTTTATTCATCCATCATTAGGAAGTATGGTCTTAAAGTTCGGCTTTACATTTTCTTGCTATTACATTGTCATTAGGTTGGCATAAACGATAAGTTCCTGGTGGGATTCCTTTATAAATGACGAGGGGTCCTTCCTAGTTAGGCCCGAGCGGTACATTCGTTGGATTCTTAGTAAATGCTATAACCTTTAGGAGTACTAAATCTTCTTTTTGAAATGATCTTTCTCTCACTTTGGAGTTATAGTATTTCAATATCCTTGGTCGAGTTCTTGTTCAGCAGCCTTATTCCTTAGTTCATTGATTAAATTCATGAATTTTTCTTTTATTTCTTAACCTTTTGATGGGATTCAACCTCGACTTCGATTGGAAGAATTATTTCTCATGCATGTAAAACTCATCCTATCATGGCTTGATATGCCTAAAGTGTGAGTGGTAGTTATTCCATTCAATTTTCTCTTCATAAAATATATAGTAAGAGCTGGGGAGCACTCCTTTGTATATGTAGCTCTTTAGCGAATCCACGGTTTTAGGTGTACTTTTTCTTTTCAATGCACTTCATGTTCGACTACACTTTATGGTTTCATTAGTAATCAAAGTCCAGTTTTCTATAATTAATACTCTCAATCTTGTAGATGAAAATCCCATAATTATTCAGGATACTTTGCGTTGATCTTATGCTGAATCCATACTAATGTTGGAACAATAAATGCTTTTAAAATTCGATATAAGGAAAAGGAACTTGGATAAATGAGGATTACAGCGAACCTTGTTAGTCTCAGCGAATGTAAGGCAAAGCGACATTTGATTGAGTAAAGGCTAAGATGATTTGGCTAAGTAGGTTCAAGTCCATAAAGAAGTTATAAGCATAGTCATGTTGAAGCCGTGCGATCCTAGGGTCAATCTATGTAGGAAAATTTTATCCAATGAGAAATCAAGATTACGAGTGTTTTGGAATTTGAAGCAAGTTCTGATTAAAAAATCACAAGTGATTTGGAACTGTGTAGTTAAAGCACTTAGTGGTTCTATAGCAGTGGAGGTGCAGAAAGTTATAAGGGGGTTAAATCGAGGATATATCGAAAAATAGCGAAGGTGCAAAAAGCTTCATTAGATACAAAACCAAATATTTAAAGTTAATTTTTTTCATTCTCGCGTCATTTGTGTAGGAAAAAGAAATATTGTTTAATCTTATATAAAAAAACTAAAGAATATCATGATTTATGCAATCCAGATTTAATGTCTACAATAGGTTTTTAACTTATACTGATCACTTATGTCTTGAAATTAGGCCTTTACCCTAATTTGTTGATTTGGCTTAAAAGAGAACTAGTCAAATTAGCCTTTTTATATTAATGTTGTTAAAGCGAGCACTGAAAACCCTTGATTTAGTGGTTGTAGAAGAAAATAGCGAGGCTTAAGGTGAATCTACTATTCATTGGGAGTAAACTGAAAAAACACAGAGGTCAAAGAGCGCTTTGCGCTATTGCAGATATTTTTTAGGGCTTTAGCGGGGCTTTAACTACATAGCTTTAGAACTCAAAACAAGCCATAATCCGTGATATCTTTTATTGCTTTGTAATTTTACCAGTCCATTTTCAGGTGATCCTTGATTTTTTCCTTCCTGACAGGTATTGGTTTGATTGGTTTATCCTTTCTAGCTGCTCATGACCATGACTCTTGATGGATGCTTTACCATTTTCCAAAAGCCACTCAAAGCATTTTTTTGACCTGGGTAAGAGATTCTATTTCTAGTACTCGAAATTCAATGGAAGCTTTTTGTAAAACTTATAATCACATAATAGAAATGTAAATCTTGAATAAGAGACTGAGTGACCATGATACATGAATTAACATTTCTTTAATTAGGGTAAACTTTTCTAATTTGAGTTTTAGCGGTGCTAATGAGCCTCGATAGTTTCAAAAACCTTCTTTGGAAAATATGTATAGGTTTCTCTTTTTCAGTGATTTCTGAAAGCTTTGAGAATGCTCTTATCAACATATTTCAGATCAAAACATTTTATGGGAAATTACTGATGTTAAGCAACATATTTTTTGATAGTTTCAAAAACCTTCTTTGGAAAATATGTATAGGTTCCTCTTTTTCAGTGATTTCTGAAAGCTTTAAGAATGCTCTTATCAACATATTTCAGATCAAAACCATTTATGGAAATCACTGATTTTAAGCAACATATTTTTTGATAATTTCGTAAATCATCCTTGAAATAGATAAATATATGTTTTGATAATAATCCTTTTGATTTTTGAAATATTTTTCCCAAAGATTTGTTTAGTAAAACTTTTTGAATAAAACTCCTTATTGAAAATATTTTGGTGAATACTGCTCTACCTTTGAATGATATGGATAACTGTACCGCTTCATGTTTTGCTTAGCAAGAAGAAATACCCTGTTTGTAAGTCTAAAAAGTTATGACTCATGGGCTGATGGAATTTACGGGAAAGAACACACTTTTTTTAAGAATCCCCTCTTTTAAAAGGACTTTGACTACTTACTTTTTCTATAAACCATCCTGGGTGGAGGATTGATGATGATTAAGAAGCCCGTAAAGAAATTCATTATAGATCCAGGCCTTGAGATAGAGAACCATAAATATGCCTAATAGAAGATCGAAAAACCATCTGATATAGAAAACCAGTAACTCCTAATGAGAGGACCAGGAATTCGTCCGACCATAAGAATCCAAGGTACCATCATCTGATGATAAGAAGGCCTAAATTCCATTTTCTGGTATAAGAAAATCCATGCAACAACCCAGAATTTTGGTCATTTAATTTTTAATTGATTTTACATATTTAAATAATTGGATTTTTGAATTTAATAACTTAAATTCAAATATAGTGATCATTTAGATATTTGAATTTGTGAATTGTATATTAATTAAATGGATTTAATAATCGTCTTTAACTCCTTTTAATTAATAAATAATATTGATGAATTAAATTTGTAAATTTATCTACAAATATAAATAGGTCGGATAAATATCGATAATTGGATCGAAAATATAAAACGATATTCAAATCTGTGAAAATGGCATCCTAGAGCACTGTCTCGGATTTTGAGGAAACTAATGCCATTAGATTCGAAATAATAAATTATTGTATGTCATCGAGTTTTGTAACGATCAGACGTACTGTATGGTCCTGCGAGTTCGAGACGTCTAGCGACTAATTTTAAAATAATTCGATTTAAAATGCTAACTTCCGTATACTTTGGAATTAGGTCTCGAAACTAATTCTATTGAGTTAGGAATAAGGGTATTTAGTATCTAAAGCCAATCGACAAGCTTCGATTGGAGTTCGTGTTTTTTGGGTATATTATATCGGATATTATCAAATAAAATATATATACCCTATATTGCTAGTCCATACCCTATCTTTTCAAACAAGTACCCTTACCTTACCTCTCACGTTCTCAACCCATACTCTCTTCCCCTTTAAAATTCATACTTGTTATCAAAAATTAAGCTCTCACTTTCAAAATCAAATTTCAAAACTAAAAATAATATTCCACACTCAAATAAAAATTGAAATTCTTAATTCTGCAATCTCGCGTAGACCTAGGCTTCAACTCTACATAGGTTTCATCATGTGCATTCTTATTTTGTGGATAACCGGTTATTGAATTAGAATAGGGCTTGATTTAGTTGGAGTGAGGTGAATTTAGGTGAATTGAAGCTTGGTTTTGGGTTTAGCATTGGAAGAAGATCCTTTTGCTGGAGTTTGGGGTTGTACGATGGCCTATGGAGGATCGCGACCAGGCACGGAGGGGGGTGGGGGAGGAGGACTTAATCGTGTCACGATTTTTAGGGGATGATTCGAGCTGATGTTTGAGTGGTGGTTGTGATGAGATTTTGAACTGGGAGTCAATGGCACGATCAGATCTTAGTTTCATCAAGGATACGGGGCATTTGGTGGTCGAGACGCATGGTTATGGTGAATGGGTCACGTACGGAGAGAAGATTATTAGTAAGGGAGAAGAAGGGTGGTTAAGTGGTTGGTTTAAATTTAATGATGTGATTAAGGTTTTAATTATTTTAATTAAATCCAAAAACTTATAAAATGTATAACTTTTGCATATGAAGTCGGATTCAAACGCCTTTTTTGCATTGGACTCATAGCGATGATGGCAATGCAATGGAGCTAGTTTGGGTGTATTTAGAGCTAGTGAAATTTTTGGCTAAAATCGAATGTTCGTCCGGTTTTAGTCCAAACTGGAACGCTTTGACGAAAACTGGAATTAATGCGAGTTTAACTCACATTCAATTTTACTATATCATATCTTTGTTGCTATAAACTATTATTGATTGCTTGGAGTTAGTTAAATTGTTTGAATGATTATTTGGTTGACTTTCTCTTTGGAAAATTTATGACATATTAATTTGATTATTATGAACCCATATGATTATATATAATATCCATAACCATTGTTTTGCAGGGAACATTTGCGGATACATCTTTATGCTGTTATATTAATGTTCAATTGAAATTAATCTTGATATTCCATTTAAATTATTTAATTGTTGTTATAGCGATGATCGCTATACCGTCATTTATTGCATCTCATTCTATAGACCATTGTATGGGAGTTTTGAACGTGAGCTTATATTTTCACAAAATAGATATTTGAAATCCATTAATCATTTTGATTAATGATAATTTAAATTAATTAATCATCTTAACTAATGATGTTTAAAATTAATTAATCTTTTTGATTAATGAGATCTGGATTTAATTAATCATTTTAAGTAATGATATTTGAATTTAATTACTTATTTTAATTAGTGATATTTGAAAATAGTAATCATTTTAATTACTAATATTTAAAGGTAATTAATCATTTTAATTAATGATATTTGATTTTAATTAATCATCCTAATTTTTGATATTTTAATGTAATTAATCACTTTAATTAATGATGTTTGAAATTTATTAATCTATTTGATTAATGAGATTTAAATTTAATTAAGTCATTTTAATTAATGATTTTGAACTTTAGTTAATCATTTTAATTAATGATTGTTTTAAATTTAATTAATTGTTTTAACTAATTGTTTTTGAAATTTATTTAATCATTTTAATTAATGATGGTTTATAGTTAATTAATCATTTTAACAAATGATGTTTTAATTTATCATTTTAGATGATGATGTTTAAATATGATTAATCCAATTAATTTATGATTATTTGGAATTAATTAATTGTTTTTAATTAATGGTATTTAAAATTTATTAATCATTTTAATTAATGATTATTTGAATTTAATAAATCTTTTTAATTAATGATATTTAAAGCTAATCAATTGATTTAATAAAAGGGGTTAAAGTAAATTAACTAATATAATGAAAGCGTTTTAAGTTAATTAACCGATTTAGTGTTTTAAAGTTAATAAACTGATTTATTAAAGAATTTAAAATTAATTTACTGAAGATATAAAAGTGTTTTGGAAATAATTAACTATTTTATTTCAAATAATTTATTTGTTTATTTAAAAGAGATTTTAGGATAATTAATATTGTTTTAAATCTATAAAGATATTTTAAATGTTTTATTATATTTTGGGATAATAAACATTGTTTTAAATTTATAAATAATGGTTTATAAATGAGAAAATCCTTTAAAAGGAATTATTTATAAATAAAGCTAAGTGTAAATTGTTTGGGTTTATAATAAACAATGTTTTAATGACATTTGTTTTGACCCTTATTTTAATACACTTAGTATTATATGTTTGTCTTTTAAAAGAATTTTTTTAAAGAGTATTTCCAAAGTGTTTTCACAAATATTGTAATTTCGAAATCTAGCACAAGTTCAGTTTTTAAAAGTAAAGTTCAATTTCGGTTATGGAAAAGTAGTTCCGCAAATTATATCGCTTATATAAAAAGGATTTAGTCATACTTTTAACGCTAAACGCTGAGAATTGGACTCGTTTCTATCTTGAAGGTTAAAAATATCATCAAGGCGATGCCTAAAGGTAACATTACCTCAACTTTTCTGGCTTCATTTTTAATCGAGGGATAGCACTTGTCTGGAATCGACGAGTAGTGGTAAATATATGAAATTTAATTTCCATATATGATCATTTTAATTAACCCCGATAGTTGATTTATTAACTATCGGATTAAACTTTCTTCTTGGTGTATTGTCACCTTAAGAACGATTTCCTGCTCTTTTGAGCTTTGTCATCCTTCGTCGAAAATGACTAAACCTAAAACGCGAGAGGAAGCCAAGCTATTTTGGGTTGCTCCATTAAAAGGGTATTTTCACATCTCATCTAGTTTGGATTCGGTTTTGCACTTACTTATGGAAATATTCAGATTCTCGATAAGGTTTAGCGGGGTCCAGCTTGGTATTGTCCAAGAAGTGTCACAGAGTAAATGAGCTTCTCAGAAGTATATTACTAGAGGTATGCATTAAGGAGGGTGCACATTCCGAGTCATTTGTTGGATATTTTTCTTCCCTTATTTGATTCAAACTTTTGGATCTACTTTTCTTTAATTGCAACAAAAATAGTCAACGACTTTTCGCGATGTTCAATTATAGGTTTTGTCCATTTTATCAAGTTTGCAATGTTATCTTGTTTTATCCATTATGTCCTGCTTGGATTTTGCATAGATTATTTTCATTCTTTCAAGTCTGGTTTTTAATACTATTTATGCCCATTCTTATTTGGATTTGATTCTTGTTATTTATCTCTACTCTTTCCTATATGGATGTTATTCTTGTGATGTAAAATCCCCTTCCACGTTAGTGGCATGGTCTCATAGAACTTTTATATATCCCTCGTTATTTGAGTTCTCTCACACTGGTATTTCCAGACTAATCCGGATGTTATTTTATTATAATGCTCGGTTTAGACCGAGTATTTTCCCAGGTTGGTTTGTTGTTATGGAGATATTAGAGAGGAGTTGAAGGTTTACCTATCATGGTGTTTTATTTTCCGCTGTGAGATAAAATCAGTAATTATAACGTCAAGATCTTATAACCGTCCAGCTGATAAGGTTTATTTTTAACTCTGGTATATTCGGTATTTTTGGAGTGACAGTTTTTACTATCCTTTTTATATTATATGTTGTCGACTCCACTGTGAGATTCTGATTTTCTCTATTCTCCGTTCTTTTCTTTTTATTTTCCAAAACAATTTGCCTTTTTGCCGATCGAATGTTCGACATTTGAACACAATGGTATTATGGTGTCGACTTTCGATGGTCCAAAAGGTGGGTCGGTACAGCTTGGTATCAGAGCTAAAGGTTAAGTGACACCTTGGCTTTGGTAGGGTATAACTCATTAGAGATAGGGTTAGTAATACCCTAGAATGAGTTTGAGAGTATTATATATTTCAGAGTGCATTTGTTAATGTTATAAAAACATATTATGTTAATTGGTCTATTGATTTTCTTTGAATTCTAGTCGAGACGTGGGATGTCATGGTGTCGATAGGGGTTTCTAAACACTCGAAGAAGTCCAACGGACATTATATTGATTTTTGAAAATTCGACAAATGAAATATTTTTCCTAGGATTATATTTAATATATATAAAGGGATAATTTTCAAAACTTTATATAGTTGTAGAGTGTGTTTGTTTGAATGTGATAATATTTATTTATTATCACTATTGTTTGATCAGTCACAGCCGGATAAATTAGGAGCGTTGATTACCATTTGCTGATTAATGATTATTTGTGTTTAGCTTATTTATAAGCATTTGTTGTTTGAATTTATAAAATAAACCCCTTTGTGAATTAATTTTCACAATTTGACTATAAGGTGTTCGGAAGCTAGTGATGGTATCTTAGTAACTCAGGGAGTAGTAGTTGTGTGTTGAGATGCAGTGGCTATGGGTTGTTTCCGAAGATGTTTCTCAAGGAGCTTTGGATAAGGAAGTGTGTCTGCATCGGTGTTGAGGCTGAGTTCAGCTGGGTGTTTGTGTTTGGCTTTGAGGCCTGAGTTTCTCGAGGAATTTGGATTAGGAAGTCTTTGGCATCAGTGGCAGCGTCGCAGCTTAGATTGTTCTGTGTGTAGGCAAGGAGGTCGTCTGTCAGCAGTTTTCTAGAGGTAAAGTTCAGAAGCAGCAGCTATGTGGACCCATTTCTTCGATGGATTGGCTAGATAGGCTTAAGCTGTTCTGATTAGTAAAGAGAGAACAGTTTTCTTTGGATATTAGATTGGGTTGATCGCAAAAGTGACTTGCGATAGTTAAGTGTTCTCTTGGTTTGTCAGAGATCTTTCAGGATGTCTTTGAAAAGGTTAGTGGTTTGCCTTAGCATCTGGAGATTGAGTTTTCATATCTACTAGGATTCCAGGAGTGGTACCGATGGTCCAGCTAGTTAAAGGAGGGTTCCTGGAGAGGGGTTTTTGGGTGAAGCAGATCAGGATATCATGGAATTTCTGAATTTCCTCTTTATGGATATGTTGAACCATATTTCTGGGGTGTGTTGTCCAGTTTGTGCTCGTGTGTATCATCAGCATTTTCATCTACGCCAGATCAGAGTTGTGCAGCGAAAGCAGTTGGGAGTGTTTCTGTTTTTCTTTTCCGGAAAGGAGAAGTTGTTATCTACTTATGATAGTAGAGGTTGTGTTCTTGATTGTTTTGGTCCAAGTTGTTTTGTGAGGCTTCAGCGAAGGTTGAGCTGATCAGTAGGGATGAAGACAGCCCAGGATCGTCAGATGAGTTTTGTGGAAAAGAGACGGAGGAACTTGGATTTCGAAGTCGGGGATTTAGTTTTGTGTAAGTTTTCTCCGATCGAAGGAGCTTTAAATTTGGTAAGATTGGGAAGCTAGCTCCGAGGTATTTTGGATTTTCTCTATGTTCTGGTGAGGATAAGTGTTTGGTCTTCTGGAGTGAATTGTCAGTTTTGATAACTGGGATTCGATGTGTTTCACGTATCTCTGAGGGAGTATGTGTATAATCCATCTCTGGTTTTGGAACCAGCAGTCCAGGAAGGTTTGGTTGTTGAGTCAAACTTGTCTATAGCCTGATATCCGGTCTAGTTTTGTAGATCTAGATGAGTAGGCGCTCTGTAGCTTAATAGTATAGTTTTGTTTGGGTTCTGTAGGGCGAGTATCACGGTATTTTACTTGAGAAACTCTAGGAAATTATATCCACAATTTTGTCTGGATAGTTAGATTGGATGAGTTGGTTGCTATGGTTGTTAGCATATGATTAATATATGCTTGTGTTTTTAAAATTAAATCATTAATGAGATTATTAAATTACCTTTGTTTTAAATTTCGGGGACGAAATTCTTTTAAGGGAGGAGGAATGTGATATCCCAGAATTTTTAGCAATATCAATTTAATAATCTGTATTGAAATTTAAATTGATTTGATAATTTTTGTTGATAAATTTAAATGGATTTAATAATCTTCTTTTAATAAATATTTAATTGGTGATTTTATCTTTTTGAAAGCTAATAAATTGTTTTCTATTTATAATGTGTATATATTTGTATATATTGTAAATAGAAATCTTTGGTTTGAATTTAATAAATAAATAAATCTTGTTTTCAAATTCTAATATATTTTGGTAATTTGGAAATTATGATTTAATTTAAAATATATAGTTTTAAAATATTCAAGACAAATGTTTAATTGATTAAATTATATCTTAGCTTAAGTTTAAGATTAATTAAAAGGTTTGTTTTAAAATATTGTTTAATAAATATGATATAATAATTCATTTAATAATAATAGGGATCTATAATCTCTTTTATAAATTATTTAAATTTGACAAATTATTATTTTCAAATAACATTATTAATGTATTGTTTTATATATAAATATAAATAGATTTTAAAATAGAAGTGTTATTTTCAAATTAAATATGTTGTTATATATGTATATATATAACTTGATTTTTAAAATTGGATTTTAGAATTTATTTTGAATTTAAAAGTCTTGAAATTAAAAAGGGTATATATTTAAAATGTTTTGGATTTTAAAGATATTTGTATAAGCTGTTATTTGTATATATATAAATAGTTTTATTTTATTTTCTCAAAAAGTAATTCATAAGTATAGAAATAAATAACTGTAAATGAAGTGTTTGGTGGTTTAAGTTTTAAAAGAAATAAAAAATAGTATTTAAGTTAGAAATAGAAATAAATATATATAAGGTAAAATATATGGTTATGAAATGAACTTAAGATAATTCTAGAATTGTATATATATACTTGTGGAATACATGTAGTTATACAAAGAAGAAAAAAATATATTCATGTATGAGCTGAAAAATCAGTCGATAAGTATAACCAGACAAGCATTAAATGCTATTATCTCTAGCACACAAATAAAATCATATCAGCCTCCAAGAAAGAAAAATCTCTGACCATTGTTGTACCAATAAAATAAACAATCCTGTAACTCTTTTCTATATATCTTCCTTATCTCATTTCGTTCATCAAAAAGACTTAGCATACCAGAAAATATATTACAACTGAAGCCTTATTTCAACTCAACTAAACAACAATTCAATTAAGCAAGCAAAGAGATTCAAGAGGATCAGGCTTATAGCTTTTCAAAACATAAGTGTTCTCTGTTCTTCCTTTTCTAAATAGGTGAGTAACATCATTTTTAAAACTAAAGTATATAAATCTGGTTGCCTGATCATCTCTGGAAATAAGTATGTTTGTGTGTATATTTATAAGTGCATTTCTGTGAATATTTGAATGTAAATGTGTGCATGTCTGTTTTATTGAGATATCTTTGTTCTTTGTTTTCAAGACCCAGATTTGCAAACAGAATCATTATCTTTTGATCTAATAACTATTAGGACTTGGAATATAAACAAATGTTGTTTGATTTATCATAAATCAATGTTTAAAATTATATAAGTAAGTTAAAAATAAAATTTGAATGTCTCTGGAAACAGAAAACAATAAGCAAGTATTAGTTTTGCCAAAACTCAAACATCTTAATTTATAAATTCAGGGATATAAATCGAATACTTAAACCAAACCATGATTTTTACAACTAAAATTATAATTTTTAGTGATGGGATGAATAAGCAGTTCCGGGTTGACTAGAAAATGGTATTTTGGTGTTTTCTGATGATCTAAGTGATCTGGGGTGTCGTGGTTCTTTCTGGTGGTAGAAGTATGATCGGAGAATCAAGGAAAAAATATAGGATGGGTGTGTAGATGATCATGGTGGCGACGGTGGATGTTTCCAGTTTGTAACCCTAGTTTTAACTAGGCTTGGTAAATTGATCACCACATCATTTAGGGTTGATCGAGTTCAACGGGATTTTGGGTGATGGAAGTTTGGATGTTGACGAAGGATTGGCCGGAGTTTCAGATTTTCTGGTGATCGGAGATGCGAAGACGAGGCGTTTCCAGGTTTTGGATGTGGTGGTTCCAGGATTTGTTCCAGTTTTGGGCTTTAATGCTCGATTTTGATTTTGAGTTGTTATTGGGGATCAAATGGTTGAAATCTGCTTTGGAGTTGATCGTCGACATGAGTGAGTCGTCATGGATGATCGGAGGAGGGTGGTTGGTCAGTGCATGTGCACGGTGCACTTCCATTATTTTCTGATGAAGTTTGGTTTGGAAGGGGATTTGTATATTCGAGTTTTCTCGAGTAATTTGTGTTTTGGCTCGAAGCAATGTAAGGTTCTACTCGGGGAAATATATGGGTGGCTCGGGTCAAATGTTTTGTTACAGGTTTCAAACCTGTTCTGTTTTTTTAAATTTTAAAAATGATTTTAAAATATAAAGCAGAGTTTAAACTAAGTTTAAATCAAAGTTTAAATCTGGATTTAAGTTAGTTTAAATCTGAGTTTTGAAATAAAGGAAAGTTTTTAAATTTAAAATGTTTTAAACAACTTTGAATGTTTAAAGCATAATCTAAATAGTTTGGATTTAAAAATGAAGTTGGTTTCAAATTCTTTTAAACTTCTTTTTTTAAGGTAAGTATTTCTTTAACATGAGATTTAAAAGGTTTTTAAATTGTTTAAACTTTGTTAAAGTTAAATTTGTATTCATTTTTAAATCTTAAATTTAAATTGAAATTTGAAAGTAAATTGTTTTAAATGTTTTGTTAATGATAATTTAATCATTAATAAGAGTAAAGTTTTATCTTAAAGTTAATTAGAGTTTAATGATTTGGATTCATTAAATTATTAAGATAATTAAAAATGGATAATTAATTAATTTAATTAATTAATGATATGGATTATTAATTAAGTAATTAAGAGTTTTAAATTAATTAATTAAGGTTTAAGTTAATTAATTAAGGATTAATTAATTTGTAATTAAGAATCATTAATTAGTTAAGTATATAATATTAATTAATGATTAGGAATTAATTAATCAAGTAATTAAAGATTAATTAAGTTACAGTTAAGCACTTAATTAATTAAATAATTAGAGATTAATTAATAGGTCATTAAAGATTAATTAATTTGTAATTAATAACGATTAATGTAAGTTTAATTTCTTAAGAAAGTAATTAAAGAATTGTTAATAGTTAATGAAGATCATTAACTAGGATTATTAAATAATTAATTAATGTGATTAATTTTAATAATTAATTAGATTAATTAATTAAAGATAATCATTTATGAAAATGTTTAAGTGTAATTACTTAATGAAAGTAATTAAAGGAATTAATTACTCAAGGTAATTAATTAAATAAATTTGATTAGTTTAAGTTAATTAATTAAGTTTAATTAATTTTAATTAATCACTGGATGACTTGATAAGTAATTACTTAATGTAATAAATGAAGTGTAATTACTTAGTGAAGTAATTAATGGTAATTACTGGATGTAATAAGTTGAAGATGATTTAATAATGGAAGTAATTTGGATTAAATTACTTTATGTAATTAATCAAGGGATTAATTAAGAAAATTAATTAAGGAGTAATTAATTTATTTAATGAAGTAATTAAGGGTAGTTAGTTACTGGATGTGATTAATCATGAGTGATTAATAATTGTGGTTTAATTAAAGATTAATTACTTAATGTAATTAATTTAAATAGAATAATTAATTAAAAATGTAATTAGGGATCATTAATTTATATAATTAATGATGTAATTAAGGGTTGATTAATTAAGATTAATTAATCAATAATAAGTGATTTTGAGTAATTAATTAATGTAATTAATTTTAGTTAATTAATTACTGAAGTAATTAAAGATTAATTACTGTATTTGGTTAAGGATAATTAATTTGTGAAATTAATTAAAGGATAATTACTTGAATGTAATTAAAGGATAATTAATCAAGGGTGATTAATTAAGATGGAAATTAGAGAATGATTAATTAATTGATTTGTAATTAATTAATGGTTAAGTAAGCAAGTTTTAGAATGATGAAAGTAATTAATTTAATTTATTTTAAATTAATTAGAGATGCAAGTAATTAATTTAACTCACTTTAAATTAATTACATATGGTGATTAATAAATTGTTACTTATGTATGATGGATGATATTGATTTGCCTTGAATGGTTTGAGATCTCAGATATGAGATAAGTGATGCTGTGTGATATGGATGCTTTGGTTGAAGTATGATGATAATGTGAATTATCTATTGGTGATGATAATGTGAATTATCTATCTGTGATATTGTGAATTATCTATCTATGTGTACATGGATAATGAATTGAATTGTTTTAACTTTAAAACAACTTGGCCTTAAAAGAAACGTTTTGGATTTCGATGAGACCGAGATCGGGTTTCCAGATTTGGATATCCAAAAACCACATCGATCCAAATTAACGATAGGTCGTGAATCTCAAGTGAAGATGAAGATTCAGAGTGCAAGGGTTATTGTCGTTAACTCTGAGGGTGATTCCAATATGACTGTAATGAGATAATGCCTTCGGTTTCGTTCGAACCCGGAACAAACTTGTATGGATTGAATGCTTTCAGAACATCGTCAGGTGGACGATGAGCATTCTAAGTGATGTGTTCTGATAAGGTAATCGTAGCCTCAAGCCTCATCAACCGGGAATGGCTAAAATAGTGGAGGTGCAGCAAGGCTAAGTGGGTAGCACCCAAGTAGGACGAGATTTTCCCCTATCTAGATGTCCTTTTTATTTCGGCTGTGTGGGCGGTTGTAAGCTCCAATGCTGGGGTTGTCTTGTTCGGGACTATCTAGTAAGGGATGGTTCCGGCCTTGTGTTGCAGGGGATTTAGGGTGGATCCTCGGTACGTTGATCTAGGCCACGTACTATGACGGGCGGTACCCCAGTAGCCCTGCCATTGTATGGAATCCAATCTCCAATAAGTGCCTTCGGATTTGATTGTAAACCTATGTATGCTGGAATTTAATAGATGTAACAATTTCAGCTATGTGATTATTTTACTTGAAAACCTTAGACACTATTATAATATCACTGGAATTCCTATCAAATGTTTTGGTTAGCGTAAGGTAAAAACTTACCCGTGTTTATGTGTGGGGAGTCTTACGTGATACCTTTTGTTTTCAAATGATTTTCAAAGTTAAACAACTTTAACCTGTTACTCACACCAGACCCATGTCTGACCCGGAGTTTATTTCTGTTTTCTTAAACTCTTGGGTACTCAAATTTTTACTGCCAAGGGATTCAGGTTAGCTTTGATGATTTGTGGAGGAGCAATGGAGCAGGAGGCTTCAGCGTTGTAGATATATATATAGTGTTCCACTGTGTTGTTTTCTCTGAGTTGTATTTGAATTGTAATAACTAGACAGGTGTTTATAACTGTCTAGTATGTGATGTATAATCTATGTAACTCTGATAGATGTTGTAAACTATGTAATATTTATGTGATTAATATAATTTATTTGTTCCGCTGTTAAGATTCTGATGTTGTTTCTTCTTTCTTCTCTATCTTTTCTCTTTTCTATCCCTTTCTTTCTTCAAGATGATACGACTTTCTGGTGATAGAAAGTCGGGTCGTCACAGATTTAGAAAAAAAAATGTAGTTGAGAAACCAATAAATTTAGAGTATAACTTTCCATTTTTTTCGAATGAGTTTGGATAATCTTCTAAGCAATAACCAAAGGCTAATGAGAAAAACGGTACGCTTAGATAATTATCTATATTTTCGGACAGTCAAGAAAATTTTGAACCTAAGCTAGGACTTGTTTATAAACTATGGCATTTTATATAATGTTAAGAGTGTTATATTTTCCCTTATGGAATATGATTGATTGACTGATAGTGTTGGTTTATTCATATACGAAATTTGATTTGACTGAATTTGATTCATTAATTGATTGTGTGATTTTATATAACATCATTTATAAAGTTTAAATTTATAGACAAAGGGTTTTGAATTGTTGTTATTATAACCTAAATCCCGGTGATTTTGAAAAAAAAAGATTTTGGAATTTTTTTTGGAAATAAACATATTGTTTGCTTTAGTTGCTGTTTTAGGAGGAACTAGAATACCACTAGAAGCTCTATATTGTTTTGATTCTAGCGTTTAACATGTTTTGTTAGGAAGACCCCCTCCTTGACATTTTTGATTTTGGTTTTTGATTTACTTCTCTTTTGAGTTTCGAAAATAAATTTTTGACCATAAAACTCAGGCATTTAGTTCTAAATTTATCATTTGAAAATATTGGATGCATATTATTTACTACATGATATCCTTTGTAATTTAGTTGCATATGCTTGTTCTGTTGCTTTGGTTGCATGTAGATTTATATCATGCTAGTTTTTTTTGCATGTAGAGTTACATCATATTGCTTTTGTCAGCCCGATTCTCTTTGGATTTCGTAAGTATATGTATGCAAGAATTTGCTATTTGATTCTTATGCACCTACATTTGCATGGAGATTATAAATTACTTACCAAAAATATATAAAAAACATAAAAAGGAATGTAATAAATATAGAAATTTAAATTTGGTTGATGATTTTATGCCCTAATTATGGGAAGCCACTTGGCTTTTGTTTTCTTTGGTTGGTTTAGAGCCGTAGAGGCAATTTGTAGTTGTTTTGGTCGAGCCGCGCAAAGGAGACGCTGTCAAAATTTTCCGTAAAAGTTTGAGATTTAATTAATAGGTTTAATAACTCATTTTTATTAATAGTTTTAAACTTAAGGGTTTGGAAACATTTTTTTCCTTAATATTTTCGGGGGTGAAATTATTTTAAGGGGCTAGAATATAACAACCTAGAATTTTGGTCATTTAATTTTAGATGTTTGATTAATTTTAAATATTTAATAATTGGATTCTGGAATTTAATTACTTAAATTCAAATGTAGTGATTATTTAGATATTTGAATTTGTGAACTGAATATTAATTAAATAGATTTAATAATCTTATTTACATCTCCTTTTAATTAATAAATAATATTGACGAATTCAGTTTGTAAATTTATTTACAAATATAAATAGGTCAGATAAATATTGATAATTGGATCGAAAACTTAAAACGCTATTTAAACTATGAAAATAACATCTCGAGGCACTATCTCAGATTTTCATGAAACCAATGCCATTAAATCCGGAATAATAAATTATTATACGCCATGGAGTGCGAGCTCAAGACGCCTAGCGATTAATTTTAAAATTAATTCGATTTAAAAAGTTAACTTCCGTATACTTTGGGATTCAGTCTCGAAACTAGTTACATTAAGTTCAGAATATGGGTATTTAGTATAGAACGCCAGTCGGCAAGATTCGTGTAACACCCCATATTTTTAGTAACATTATTAGGAACATTTAATTAGGTAAATTAAATGAAATAATGTAAAATGGTTAGTAGGTTAAGATTTGTATTAGTAAGGGTACCCGTGCCATATACAAATGAACTAAAGAATTAAAATGTTAAGGCAAATAGATAAGGGGCAATATAGGAATAGGACACATCCTTATACCCTAAACCCTTAACTCCATCATTTCTATATCCACAAAATAAAAACAAACGTAAGACCGACCACCATTAAGGGAAGAAAAGAGAAGTAAGCAAGATTTCAAAGGAAAAGCTTAAGCAAGTTAACCAAGATCAAATCTCAAATCTAAGGTGAATAATGACTACATCTCATATTTTCTATTGTTTTCGATTTTAAGGTTAAACCCGATTTATCTTGCAAAGTTTAGCCATGTTTTAGAATGATAAAATGTTTATATATGCTTATTGATGATTATGCGTATTCATATAGCTTTTGTGATATGCTTTGATGTGAAAACCCTATTAAAAGACGTCTGAATGCCTTGCGATTTTAGATTTAGATCAAAAATGATATTTTAGAGATAGGTTTCAATTTTCATAATTTTTTGAATTAGTGTGGATTAAATATTAATTTTCTAGTGAGGAAATTGATTATTTGGGTTTAAAAATTATTTACGGTTAAATAATATATGTTTTGGGTCTGAAATTAATATATGTCAGAAGACATATTAAAAATGGTTTTCTAGAATTTTTCTAAGTGTTCTAATAGATATATAAAATTATTTAAGGTATGGGACTTAAATGTTTATATATTTATAAAAGGAAAAGGGGTATTTTATTAATTATTTAAATTTCTTAATTCTGAAATTTCGATAATGTTTTCAGAAAATAAAATTTGCAACCAATTATATTTTAACAAACAAGGCAGGTTAGTTGAAATTATTATTAAAAAGATAAAATTCAGTTTAAACAGGCTTTTTACCTGTTCTTCCACTTTTGGTACATAGGGTTCTGACTTAGTAGCTCCGCCACCATCGCCCTCGAAACCAATGCGCATGGCATCAAAGACTTGGTGCGCAGCGAATTGGATATAGGTGGAAGGTATTGGGTTGAAACATGGGGTTCTGATGGGGTTGAAGCGTTACTTTGCTTTAAAATGGAAATGCGCTTACTTTGCTTTCGATAGTAATGCTTTCGACTTGGTTGGCTTTCGGTTGGGTCAAATTGATTTAAGGAATGATTTCGAAGAGGTTGCACCTCTTGTTTTAAGTAAAAGCTTTCATCGGGGTCAATACCCCTTTGTCGCCGCCTTTTTCCTTTCCTAGTAATGCCTTTGAAAGGGTTGTTTTGTTTTAAAACTTAGCCACTTCTCCAATGCTTTCAGAAGGGTGAGTTTCGACACCATCACTTCTTTACTTAGGAAATGCTTTCGAAAGAGTGCTTTCAACTTAAATGTTATATGACCCTTTTGCTCTGTTGAAGGTAGAACCCAAAGGTTTCGAAAGAGATAGTTTTAAATGGTTTCGAATGGTTGTTCCACATGTTTTACTTGAAACCTGATGGTTTCTAAAGGTTGGATGTTTTAATGCTTTCGAAAGGTTTTAATGAAGGTTTCGAAGGGGTGGTTCCCCAATGGTTTCGAAATGTTTGAGAGGAAAGATTTTCCAATGTTTTCAAAAGGCAATATTTAATTGTTTCAAAGATAGGATGTCTAAGGTTTTATAACTTTCGAAGGAAAGGTTTTTCAATGGTTTCGAAAGGTTTATATGAAGGGTTTCGTAAGGAATGTTTTGGACTTTCGGCCAAGTCTATAAAGGGTTTGCTTGGTTTCGAAAGGGATACTTTCAATGGCATCGAAAGGGGTACTTTCAAAGATTAAATGTTTTCATCAGCAAAGCTTTAAGTAAAGTATGTATAACATGGCAAGGTGATTTGAGTAAAGCATAGAGTATATTTTCCTTGTTTAAAGTATGATTTAAAGGGTTAAATCATTTTAAAAGAGGTTTTCAAGGAAAATTTATGGTAGTTAACCCTAAGTAAAATGACTTAGATATTTGTATACCAGATGGAACTGGTATAGGGTCGCGCCCTATACATTAGCTATTAGCCCCTAGCTAATTTAGTCCAAAATTCCAGTGTGTAGGGCTTTGTCATAGGTATGACTAAAATGATGTTACACGCGAACAGGAATATATTTGTTCAGAGGTAGGTTATTGGTGAGCCCGCAAAACCATTAGGATCAGTTGACCTGAAGAAAGTAAGTTAGGGATAGACTGTCTAGAAGAGGAATATCTAGCAGATGTTAGATTATTTGTTTGTATTGTCTGGTAGGCCCGAGAGAGCCAAAGGGACAGATAGTCCATTTGTTAGCTGATTGTATGGTTAGATAATAATGCTTTACAGTTTTAATCAGTTTTGGTTGCAGGGCTATGATTTGAAAAAGATATGTTTTAAAAGGATATTATTGAGGGGAAACCCGTTCCGCTAAGCGGGGTGGTCTCACTTAATATCAAATAACCAAGATGTATAGTATTATTCACACCTGGCTTTATGTCTGACTGGAAGTTTATGTTTTTCCCCTTAAACTCTCGGATGCTCAAAATTGATTTGAGTAGGCTGAAGGTTGAGGATTTTCAGGTTTTTAGTAGGTTGGCGAATAAAGCTTCCGGAGATGAGCAGGTGGCTAACGGATAGCTATTTAGGAGTTGTTGTTTTATTTTGTTTGATTCCACTGTGTTGTATTATGTCAGTTATGACTATATAGGACTCTAGTCAACCAAGGGGGCATCATCATATGTTGCTCTTGGCGTATCTATGTATTAATTATATTTTATCTGAACCTGGGAAAGCGATGGGATTATGTAATGGAATATGAAACATGTTTTGTGAAATGTAATCAGAAAAGTTGTTTTTGAATAATGTGATTTTGTTTCATATTTATGTGCTTTTGATATTATGGATACCATTAACATTACTGTATTTGGTCACTGAAAGTTAATACTATGGATGACTACAACATCTGTAGCGCTTACCTTCAGGCCTCCGGATAGGGGATGTTACAACTTGGTAACAGAGCATGGGTTTTTGATAAAGTCTAAACTAAAATGATTTTTGAAAACATAATCCTAAGGAATTAGAGGTGAGATCAAGGTATAGGATAATGCTATATTAACGTACTTGTATTTGCTATATATAAGTATACGCTATATTTCTAGTTTCCTATCTCTCTTAGACTATTCTTTAGTATATCACGAGGCTTGAATATAGAAAGGGATGCTAGAAGTGGAATTAACCTTGGAGGGGGAAGCACCACAACAAATGGAAATGCCATACAAAATACTAGGAGAAACCAAGGTCATGCACAAGCGGGAAATGTTGGTGCTGGAGTCTCGCAAGTTGATATGGATGCTATGTATCAGTTTTTCATGAATATGATGCAGGCATGTATTGCTGCTAGAGTGGTTGGAGGAAATGCTATAGGAGGAGTTTAGGAAGCTCCAGTGGTCAACAACTATGCTATTTTGAGTAGAGACTATGCTAGGCTGAGAGGAAAGCCATTTATCGGAATTGAGGATGCAATTGAAGTAGAGAATTGGTTGCTTCATTTCGAAAGGATATTTGTTGATTTAGGGCTCAATGATGAGCCGAAGAGAAGGCTTGCATCGAGACAGCTTCAAGGAGTAGCTTTATTCTGGTGGAATAGTGCGACGGTCGCAGTGAATGAAGAGACGACGACATAGGCTGGGTTCAGAAGGAGGTTTGAGGAGAGGTTCATGTCTGTGATGGTGAGGTCTACCTTGATCAGAATATTTGTTGAGTTAGAACAAGGGGATGACTGTGTTGGAGTATGCTAAAAGGTTTGAGGAGTTAGCTAGGTACGGATATGCCACTGTGGATACTGTGATGAAGAGAAATGAGAAGTTCATAAGGGGGTTGAAGCCTGAGTTGGCAAGGGCTACATTACCTCATATTAGGGATCCTTGTGGTTTTGTAGAAGAGATGGCGTTGAGACATGAGGATTAACTTGCTTCTCTGGAGAAGAATAAGGCAAAGGAGGTCCTGGTAGAGTAGAGTCAGAAAAGGAAGTTCTTTCATAAGAAGGGTGCTCAGAAAGGTGGAGCCATGAAGAAAGGAAAATCAGAGGTCGTTTGCTTCAAGTGCAATAAGAAGGGAAATTTTGCTAATGAATATCGTACTGGAAAAGCGAAGGAAGTGATCGGGAAGAAGAATATTAGATGCTTCAACTGCGATCAAATTGGTCATTACAAGAACCAATGCAAGGAGCCTGCTAAGGATGGGATGGGCAAGATGTATGCATTGGAGCCAACTACCTCGAAGCTAACGGCAGAGGTTAAAGGAAAGGCAGTGTTGGAAGGTATGCTTCAGATCCATGGTATGTCTGTTAACGTTCTGTTTGATACTGGTGCATCGCATTCTTTCATATCTCATTGTTTGGTAGATAAGCTTAACCTAGAACCCTCATACTTAGTTACTTCCTTAAGGGTTGCAAATCTTATAGGTGGGTATGTGACACTTGGGATGAGGTGTGACCACCAAGAGTTTGATTTGTTAGGTCATACCTTTGTTTGCAGTTTGCATGTGTTTGATTTCTTAGGGTTCGAAATTAATTTGGATATGGATTGGTTAAGTACGATGCTAGGATATTTTACCATGATAGGAAAATATCGCTTAGGCACCCAGATGTAGTGATCGGATTATATACCATAGAAAGCCCTAGTTGTGAGGTGAATGCTTTGTTGGGTGTTGTGGAGTTAGAAGGCGAGTTGAGCCGAGTTTTCATGGTTAGAGAATCCGTAGATGTTTTTGAGCCGATAGTAGGATTGCCATCGAAACGAGCCATTGAGTTTTGGATAGATTTAGTATCTAGAGCAGATTTAGTGAGTAGGCCGCCAAGCAGGATGTCACCTACTGAGATGAGGGAATTAAAGGTGCAGTTAGTGGATTTCTAAGGTAAGAATTTTATCAGACCAAGCAGTTCTCCTTAGGGAGCAGCCGTAGTGTTTGCTAAGAAGCCGAACGGATCGTTGAGGTTATGTACCGATTATTGTAGGTTGAATGAGAAGACAATAAAGAATCGATATCTGATGACATGAATTGACGATTTTTTTATCAGTTGAGTGGAGCCAAGGTATTTTTCGTTGTTGGATTTAGCAATAGGGTTCCATCAGCTTAGAGTGGCAAAGGATAGTATTTCTTTGACGGCGTTTAGAACCTGGTATGGATCGTACATATGGTTAGTGATGCCATTCGGATTGACTAATGCGCCAACATTCTTTGTGGATTTGATGAACCGAATTTTCCGAGAGCACTTCGATAGGTTCGTATTGGTGTTCATGGATGATATTTTAGTATACTCTAAGTATGAAAGAGAGCATGAAGTTCATCTTAGAGTGGTGCTTGAGACGTTGAGACAACATCAATTGAAGGCGAAGTTTTCGAACTGTCATTTGTGGAAAAAGGAAGTGAAGTTTCTTGGTCATGTAGTCTCAGAGAAAGGATTGTCTATAGATCCGACTAAGATTGAAGTGGTGAATAATTGGAAGGGAGCCGAGAAAGTGACTGAGATAAAAAAAATTCTTGGAGTAGCTGGATATTATTGGAGGTTCATAAAGGATTTTTCGTGGATAGTAGCACCGATGACCAAGCTAACGTGAAAAGATGTGAAGTCTGTGTGGACCGATAAGTGTGAGGAAGCATTCCAGTGCTTGAAACACTTATTGACCCATGCACCTGTGTTGGTTGTTCCAGAGGGAAATCAGGACTTAGTTTTATATATAGATGTGTGTGGAACTAGATTAGGAGCTGTGTTAGTGCTGAGAGGTAAAGTGATTGCCTATGCTTCTCGACAGCTTAGTCCGCATGAGGTTAGATATCCAACGCATGATTTGGAATTAGCTGCAGTGATATTTGCATTGAAGGTGTGGAGACATTACCTTTTGGGAGAAATGTTTGAGCTTTATACGGATCATAAGTCGTTGAAGTATATGTTCTCTCAGAAGAAGCTGAACATGAGACATCAGAGATGTTTGGAATTTATAGCTGCTTATGATTTTGGAATTGAGTACACACCAGGAAAAGGCAATAAGGTTGTAGATGCACTTAGCAGAAAGCATCAGAATGCAGTGTTGGCAATGATAGCAGAGTGGAAAGACTTGGAAGCGTTGTCGACTAGCAGAGTGCAGTGGAGATCTGAGGCTAGGTCTAGTGAAAAATATGTTATGTAATCTTGTTTGGAAGTTCGACCGATAAAGATCAAAATGATTACTTCTAAACAGATGGAGGATCCAGTATTAGTTGAACGAATCAGGAAGTAAAGGGATGGAACGGAGAGCGATGGCTTGAAGGATTTTAGTCTTGGATAGAAAGGATGGCTGAGAAAGAAAGGTAGGTTATATGTTCCAAATGTGCAAGACATAAGGAAGAAAGTTTTGGAGGAATGCCATTGTTCGAAGTTCACTATACATCCAGGAGGAATTAAGATCTATCAGAACATGAAGAGAAGTTTCTCCTGGGAAGGTATGAAGAAGGATGTAGGCTTATGGGTGAAGCAGTGTCTGAACTGCCAACAGGTAAAAGCGAACATTAGAAGCCGAGGGGGTTGCTTCAGCCATTAGATATTCCAGTATGGAAGTGGGATTCTATTTCTATGGATTTTATAGACGGGTTGCCGAGATCTAATAGAGGAAATGAAAGTATACGGGTCACAGTGGACATATTAACCGAGAGTGCCCATTTCATTCCAGTTAAGTTAACTAGGACGGCACCTGTTTTGGCTAAGTTCTTTATGAAGAATATAGTTGGACTTCATGGAATTCCTAGTAGTATATTAAGTGATCGAGATTCCTCATTCACTAGCGATTTATGGAAGAGTCTACAGGAGATTTTAGGAACCAAGCTTCAGATGAGTACCGCTCGCCATCCACATACCGATGGGCAAACAGAAAGGGTTAACAAAGTCTTGGAGGATTTGTTACGAGCTTGTGTGTTAGATTTTGGGGGATCATGGGAAGACCATCTACACTTAGTCGAGTTTTCATATTAACAACAGTTATCAGACTAGTATAGGGATAGCGCTGTTTGAAGCTTTGTATGGAAGGCCATGCGCATCTCCCGTTTGTTGGTTAGAGACTAGGGATAGGTTGGTTCTTGGTCCAAATTTGGTTAGAGAAGCTGTAAAGAAGATTTAGTTAATTCGAGCTAGAATGAAGGATGCTCAATCTAGGCAAAAGAGTTATGCAGACAGAAGATGGAAAGACTTAGAGTTCTCAGTTGGAGATCATGTGTTTGTTAAGGTATCACCGATGAAGGGTGTGATTAGATTTGGAAAATCAGGAAATTTGGCACCGGGATTCGTAGGACCATTTCCTATTGTAGAGAGGATCGGGAAACTCATATATAGAGTAGAGTTACCAAATAGTTTGGCATGAGTCCATAATATTTTTCATGTTTCTCATCTAAGGAAGTGTGTTAGAGACCCGGAGTCTACTATAGCACCGATTGTGTTAGATGACTTGGTAGTAGAACTAGACTTGACTATAGTTAGAACGCCTATTTGTATAGTTGGAGAGATGAGAAGAGGCTAAGGAATAAGAAAGTCAGATTAGTGAAAGTCCAGTGGAGCAATGATGAGAGACACTATACTTGGGAGATAAAGAGCAGGATTAGAGACGCTTATCCTGATTTGATTGATGATATGTTTTACCTTTTTGATTGATTTGTTGGGTACCTTATCGTAATTTCAAGAATGAAATTCTTTAAGGAGGGGAGCCTGTAATACCCCATATTTTTAGTAACATTATTAGGAACATTTAATTAGGTAAATTAAATGGAATAATGTAAAATGGTTAATGGGTTGAGATTTGTGATTAGTAAGAGTAGCCGTGCCATATACAATGAACTAAAGAATTAAAATGTTAAGGCAAATAGATAAGGTGCAATATAAGAATAGGACACATCTTTATACCCTAATCCCTTAACCCCATCATTCATACGTTCATTTCTATATCCACAATAGAAAAACAAACTTGAGGCCGACCACCATTAAGGGAAGAAAAGAGAAGATAAGCAAGATTTCAAAGGAAAAGCTTAAGCAACTTAATCAAGATCAAATCTCAAATCCTTAATCTCAAAACTAAGGTGAATAATGACTATATCTCATATTTTCTATTATTTTCGGTTTAAGGTTAAACCCGATATATCTTGCAAAGTTTAGCCATGTTTTTGTATGATAAAATGTTTGTATATGCTTGTTGATGATTTATGCATATTCATATAGCTTTTGTGAAATGTTTTAATGTGAAAACACTATTAAAAGATATCCAAATGTCTTGAGATTTTAGATTTAGATCAGAAATGATATTTTAGAGATGGGTTTCAATTTTCATAATTTTCTGAATTAATATGGATTTAATATTAATTTTCTAGTGAGAAAATTGATTTTTTGGGTTTAGAAATTATTTACAGTTAAATAATATATGTTTTGGTCTAAAATTAATATATGTTAGAAAACATATTAAAAATGATTTTCTAGAATTTTTGTAGAATTTTGCTAAGTGTTTTAATAGATATATAAAATTATTTAAGATATGGGACTTAAATGTTATATATATTTATAAACGGAGAAGGGGTATTTTGTAAATTATTTAAATTGTTTAATTCTAAAATTTCGGTAGTGTTTTTGGAAAAGAAAATTTTCAACCAATCATGTTTTAACAAACAAGGCATGTTAGTTGAAAAGATTACTTTAAAAAGATAAAATTCAATTTAAACAGGCCTTTTACCTATTTCGCCACTTTCGGTACCTAGGGTTCCGACTTAGTAGCTCCACCACCATCACCCTCGAAACTAATGTGCATGGCATCAAAGACTTGGTGCGCAGTGAATTGGATATCGGCGGAAGGTATTGGGTCGAAACCAAGGGTTCTGATGGGGTCGAAGCGCTACTTTGCTTTAAAATGGAAATGCACCTACTTTGCTTTTGATAGTAATGCTTTCGACTTGGTTGGCTTCTGATTTTGTCAAATTAATTTAAGGAATGATTTTGAAGAGGTTGCGCCTCTTGTTTTAAGTAAAAGCTTTCGTTGGGGTCGATACCCCTTTGTCGCCGCCTTTTTCCTTTCGAAGTAATGCCTTCGAAGGGTTGTTTTTTCTAAAACTCAACTGCTTCTCCAATGCTTTCGGAAGGGTGGGTTTCGACACCATCACTTCATTACTTAGGAATTGCCTTCGAAAGAGTGCTTTCGACTTAAATGTTTTATGGCCCTTTTGCTCCGTTGAAGATAGAACCCAAAGGTTTCGAAAGATATAGTTTTAAATGGTTTTGAAAGGTTGTTCCACACGTTTTACTTGAACCCTAATAGTTTCGAAAGGTTGGATGTTCTAATGCTTTCGGAAGGTTTTGAAGTGGTGGTTCCCCAATAGTTTGAAACGTTTGAATGGAAAGATTTTCCAATGTTTTCGAAAGGCAATGTTTAAGTGTTTGAAAGATAGGATGTCTAAGGTTTTATAGCGTTCGAAGGAAAGGTTTTTCAATAATTTTGAAAGGTTTATATGAAGGGTTTCGAAATGAATGTTTTGGCCTTTCGGCCTAGGCTATAAAGGGTTACTTGGTTTTGAAAGGGATACTTTCAATGGGATCGAAAGGGGTACTTTCAAAGATTAAATGTTTTCATAAACAAAGTTTTAAGTAAAGTATGTATAACACGACAAGGTGATTTGAGTAAAGCATATAGTATATTTTTCTTGTTTGATGTATGATTTAAAGGGTTAAATCATTTTGAAAGAAATGGTTTTGAAGGAAAACTTATGGGTAGTTAACCCCAAGTAAATGACTCAGATATTTGTATACTAGATGGGACTGGTATAGGGTCGCGCCTTATACATTAGCTATTAGCCTCTAGCTAATTTAATCCAAAATTTAAGTGTGCAAGGCTTTGTCAAAGGTAAGACTAAAATGATGTTACACACAGAAAGAAATGTATTTGTACAAAGGTAGGTTATTGGTGAACCCGCAAAACCATTAGGATCAGTTGACTTGGAGAAAGTAAGCTAGGGATAGACCATCCAGAAGAGGAGTATCTAACAGACGTTAGATTATTTGTTTGTATTGTCTTGTACGCCCGAGTCAACCAAAGGTTAGTAGTTAGCCAAACAAAACTATAGTGTTCGGACATATAGTCCATTTGTTACCTTATTTGTATGTTTACATGATAATGCTTTACGTTTTAACCAGTTTTGGTTGCAGGATTATGATTTGCAAAAGATATGTCTTAAAAGGATATTAGTGAGGGAAAACCCGTTCCGCTAAGCGGTGTGGTCTCACTTAATATCAAATAACCGAGATGTATAGTATTATTCACACTAGGCTTTATGTCTGACTCAAAGTTTATGTTTTTCCCCTTAAACTCTCGGGTGCTCAAAATTGATTTGAGTAGCCGAGGGTTTAGGATTTTCAAGTTTTTAGTAGGTTGGCGAATAAAGCTTCCGGAGACGAGCAGGTGGCTGACGGATAGCTATTTAGGAGTTGCTATTTTATTTTGTTTGATTCTCATGTGTTGTATTATGTCAGTTATGACTATAGAGTACTCTGGTCAACCAAGGGGGCATCATCATATGTCGCTATTGGCGTATTTATGTAATAATTATATTTTATCTGAACCAGGGAAAATGATGGGATTATGTAATGGAATATGAAACATGTTTTGTGAAATATAATTAGAAAAGTTGTTTTTGAATAATGTGATTTTGTTTCATATTCATGTGCTTCTGATATTATGGATACCATTAACATTACCGTATTTGGTCACCGAAAGTTAATACTATTGATGACTACAGCATTAGCGCTTAGCTTCGGTCCTCTAGATAGGGGATGTTACACTTCGATTGGAATTCGAGTTTTTTGGGTATATTATATCAGATATTATCAAATAATATATATATATACACCCTATATTGCTAGTCCATACCCTATCTTTTCAAACCCATACCCTTAACTTACCTCTCATGCTCTCAACCCATACTCTCTTCCCCTTTAAAATGCTTGCCTATTAACAAAAATTGAGCTCTCTCTTTCAAAATCAAATTTCAAAATTAAAAATAAAATTCCACACTCAACTAAAAATTGAAATTCTTGATTCCGTAATCTCGTGTAGACCTATGCTTCCACTATACATGAGTTTCACCACATGCATTCTTGTTTTATGGATAGACGATTATGGCATTGGAACTAGGGCTCGATTTAGTTGGAGTTTAGGCAAATTTAGGTGAATTGAAACTTGGTTTTGGTCTTAGCGTTGGAAGAAGATGCTTTGCCGGAGTTTGGGGTTGTACAGCGGACTATGGGGGAACGCAACCTGGCATGTAAGGGAGGGGGGAGGACCTAATCGTGTCATGATTTTTAGGGGATGATTGGAGATGATGTTTGAGTGGTGGTTGTGATGAGATTTCGAAGTGGGAGTTAATGGCGCGATCGGATCTTAGCTTTGTCTAGGATACGGGGCGTTTGGTGGTGGAGATGCACGGTTATGGTGCATAGGTCATGTACAGGGAGAATATTATTAGTGAGGGAAAAGAAGAATGGTTAAGTGGTGGGTTTAAATTTAATGATGTGATTAAGGTTTTAATTATTTTAATTAAATCTGAAAACTTATAAAATGTATAACTTTTACTTACTAGGTCAGATTCGAACGCCATTTTTTGTGTTGAACATGTAGCGACGATGGCTATGTAATAGAGTTGGTTTGGTTGGATTTGGAGCTAGTAGAATTTTTGGCTAAAATCGAATGCCCGTTTGGTTTTAGTCCAAGCTAGAACACTTCAGCAAAAACTGGAATCAATGAGAGCTTAACTCAAATTCAATTTTACTATATCATATCTATGATGCTATAAACTATTATTGATTATTTAGATGTTAGTTAAATTGTTTGATTGATTGTTTGGTTGAATTTCCGTTTGGAAAATTAATGATATATTAATTTGATTATTATGAACCCATATGATTATATATATAATATCCATAACCATTGTTTTGCAGGGAACATTTGTAGAGAGGCCCCGAGGGGTTTCTCGCCAATAATTATTTATTTACATCCTTATGCTGTAATATTGATGTTTAATTGAAATTAATCTTGATATTCCATTTAAATTATTTAAATGTCGTTATAGTGATTTTCGCTATACCATCATTTATTGCGTATCACTCCATGAACCCTTGTATGGGCTTTCGAACACGAGCTTCTAATTTCAGAAAATAGATGTTTGAAATTCATTAATCATTTTGATTAATGATAATTTAAATTGATTGATCATTTTAACTAGTGATGTTAAAAATTAATTAATCTTTTTTATTAATGAGATTTTGATTTAATTAATCATTTTAAGTAATGATATTTGAATTTAATTAATTATTTTAATTAATGATATTTAAAATTAATAATCATTTATATTAATGATATTTAAAGGTAAATAATAATTTAATTAATGATATTTGATTTTAATTAATCGTCCTGATAATATTTGAATGTAATTAATCCATTTAATTAATGATGTTTGAAATTTATAAATCTATTTGATTAATGAGATTTGAATTTAGTTAAGTCATTTTAATTAATGATTTTGAACTTTAATTAATCATTTTAATTAATGGCTGTTTTAAATTTAATTAATTGTTTTAACTAATTAACGAAATTGTTTGTAAGCCTAAAAAGTTATTACTCATGGACTGATGGATTTTACGGGCAAGAACACACTTTTTTTAAGAATCCCCTCTTTTAAAAGGACTTTGAATACTTACTTTTTCTACAAACTGTACTGGGTGGAGGATTGATGATGATTAAGAAGCCTGTAAATAAATTCATTATAGATACAGGCCTTAAGATAGAGAACCATAAATCTACCTAATAGAAGATCGAAAAACCATCTGATATAGAAAACTAGAAAATAATATGGTAATGAAAGGACCAGTAATTCGTCTAACCATAAGAATCGCAAGGTACCAACATCTGATAATAAGAAGGCTTGAATTCCATTTTCTGATATAAGAAAATCCATTTAACAACCCAGAATTTTGGTCATTTAATGTTTAATTAATTTTAAATATTTAAATAATTGGACTTTCAAATTTAATAACTTAAATTCAGATATAGTGATCATTTAGATATTTGAATTTGTATTGTATATTAATTAAATGGATTTAATAATCTTATTTAACTCCTTTTAATTAATAAATAATATTGATGAATTCAATTGTAAATTTATTTACAAATATAAATAGGTTGGATAGATATCGATAATTGGATCGAAAATATAAAACGATATTTAAATCTATGAAAATAGCATCCTAGGGCACTGTCTTGGATTTTGACGAAACCAATGTCATTAGATCCAAAATAATTAATTATTGTATATCATCGAGTTTCGTAACGACCAGACATACTGCGAGGTGCTGCGAGCTCAAGACGCCTAGCGATTAATTATAAAATAATTCAATTTAAAATGCTAACTTCCGTATTTTGGAATTAGGCTCGAAACTAGTTATATTGAGTTCAGAATAGGGGGTATTTAGTATCTAATGCCAGTCAGCAAGCTTCGATTGGAGTTCGAGATTTTTAGGTATATTATATTAGATATTATCAAATAAAATATATATACCCTATATTGCTAGCCCATACCCTATCTTTTCATACAAGTACCCTCACGTTCTCAACCTATACTCTTTTCCCCTCTAAAATTCTTGCTTGTTAACAAAAATTGAGCTCTCTCTTTCAAAATCAAATTTCAAAATTAAAAATAAAATTCCAAACTCAAATAAAAATTCCAATTATTTATTCTGCAATCTCGTATAGACCTAGGCTTCAACTCTACATGAGTTTCGTCACACGCGTTCTTGTTTTGTGGATAACTGATTATGGCATTGGTACTAGGGCTTGATTTAGTTAGAGTTAGGTAAATTTAGCTGAATTGAAGCTTGATTTTGTGTTTAGCGTTGGAAGAAGATCCTTTGGCTGGAGTTTAGGGTTGTATGGAGGCCTATAGGGGATCGCGACTAGGAGCATGGGGGGAGGGGGAACCTGATCGTGTCACGATTTTTAGGGGATGATTGGAGATGATATTTGAGTGGTGGTTGTGATGAGATTTCGAACTCGGAGTCAATGGCGCGATCGAATCTTAGTTTCGTCAAGGATACATGGCATTTGGTGGTGGAGATGCACGAGTCATGTGCAGGGTGAAGATTATTAGTGAGGGAGAAGAAGAATGGTTAAGTGGTGGGTTTAAATTTAATGATGTGATTAAGGTTTTAATTATTTTAATTAAATCCAAAAACTTATAAAATGTACAACTTTTGCGTACGAGGTTGGATCCGAACGCCATTTTTTGCATTGGACTCGTAGCGATGATGGCTATGCAATGGAGCTAGTTTAGGTGGATTTAGAGCTAGTGAAGTTTTTGGCTAAAATCGAACGTCCATTCAGTTTTAGTCCAAATCGAAACGCTTCGGCGAAAACTGGAATCAATGCGAGTTTAACTCACATTCAATTTTACTATATCATATCTATGATGCTATAACTATTAATGATTGCTTGGAGTTGGTTAAATTGTTTGATTGATAGTTTGGTTGAATTTCCATTTGGAATATGGATGTATTAATTTGATGTTATGAACTCATATGGTTATATATATAATATCCATAACCATTGTTTTGCAGGGAACATTTGCAAAGAAGCCTTGTGGGTTTCTCGCCAATACTTATTTACATCCTTATGCTGTTATATTGATGTTTAATTGAATTGATCTTGATATTTCTTTTAAATTATTTAAGTGTCGTTATAGCCATTTTCGCTATACCGTCATTTATTGCATATCACTCCATGAACTCCTGTATGGGAGTTTTGAACGTTAGCTTGTATTTTCACAAAATAGATGTTTGAAATTCATTAATCATTTTGATTAATGATAATGTAAGTTAATTAATCACCTTAACTAATGATGTTTAAAATTAATTAATCTTTTTTATTAATGAGATTTGGATTTAAATAATCATTTTAAGTAATGATATTTTAATTTAATTAATTATTTTAATTAATGATAGTTGAAAAATAAATAATAATTTTAGTTAATAATACTTAAAGGTAATAATCATTTTAATTAATGATATTTGATTTTAATTAGTCATCCTAATTTTTGATATTTGGATGTAATTAATCATTTTAATTAATGATGTTTGAAATTTATTAATCTATTTGATTAATGAGAATTGAATTAAATTAAGTCATTTTAATTAATGATTTTGAACTTTAGTTAATCATTTTAATTAATTATTGTTTTAAATTTGATTAATTGTTTTAACTAATGATTTCTGAAATTTGGTTAATCATTTTAATTAATGATGGTTTATAGTTAATTAATGATGGTTTATAGTTAATTAATCATTTTAACAAATGATATGTTTTAATTTATCGTTTTAGCTAATGATGTTTGAATTTGATTAATCTAATTAATTTATGATTATTTGAACTTAATTAATGGTTTTGAATTAATGGTATTTAAAATTTATTAGTCATTTTAATTATTGATTATTTGAATTTAATAAATCTTTTTAATTATTGGTATTTAAAGTTAATTAATTGATTTAATAAAAAGGATTAACGTAAAACTAATATAATGAAAGTGTTTTAACGTTAATTAACCGATTTAGTGTTTTAAAGTTAATAAACTGATTTAATAAAGAATTTAAAGTTAATTTACTGATGATATAAAAGTGTTTTGGAAATAATTAACTATTTTATTTAAAATAATTGATTTGTTTATTTAAAAGAGATTTCAGGATAATTAATATTATTTTAAATTTATAAAGATATTTTAAATTATTTTATTATCTTTTGGGATAACAAACATTGTTTTAATTTTATAAATAATGGTTTATAAATGAGAAAATCCTTTAAAAGGAATTATTTATAAGTAAAGCTAATCTAAATTGTTTGGATTTATAGTAAACAATGTTTTAATGACATTTATTTTTGACCCTTGTTTTAATACACTTATAATTATATGTTTGTCTTTTAAAAGAATATTTTTTAAAGAGTATTTCCAAAGTGTTTTTACCAATATTGTAATATGGAAATCAAGCACAAGTTTAATTTTTAAAAGTAAAGTTTGATTTCGGTTATGGAAAAGTAGTTCCGTAAATGATATCGCTTATATGAAAAGGATTTAGTCATACTTTTAACGCTAAACGTTGAGGCATGGACTCGTTTCTAACTTAAAGGTTAAAAATATAGTCAAGGCGATGCCTAAAGGTAACACTACCTCAACTTTATTGGCTTCATTTTCAATCGAGGGATTGCACTTATTTGGAATCGACGAGTAGTGGTAAATATATGAAATTTAATTTCCATATATGATCATTTTAATTATCCCCGATAGTTGATTTACTAAATATCGGATTCAGCTTTCCTCTTGGTGTATCGTCACCTTAGAAACGATTTGCTGCTCTTTTGAGCTTTGTCATCCTTCATCGAAAATGACTAAACCCAAAGTGCGAGAAGAAGCCAAGCTACTTAGGTTGCTCCCATTAAAAGGGTATTTTCACATCTCCTCTAGTTTGGATTCGGTTGTGCAATTAGTTATGGAAATATTCGGATTCTTGATAAGGTTTAGCGTGGTCCGACTTGGTATTGTCCGAGAAGTGTCATGAATTAAATGAGCTTCTCAGAAGTATATTGCTAGAGGTATACGTCAAGGGGGTGCACCTTCCTAGTTATTTGTTGGAAATTTTTCTTTCCCTGTTTGATTCAAACCTTTGAATCTACTTTTCTTTAATTGCAATGGGAAGAGTCAACCACTTTTCATGGTGTTTAATTATAGGTTTTGTCCATTTTATCAAGTTCGGACCGTCATCTTGTTTTATCCATTATGTCCAATTTGGATTTTGCTCAGATTATTTTCATTCTTTCAAGTCCGAATTTTAATACTATTTATGCCCATTTTTATTTGGATTTGATTCCTGTTATTTATCTCTACTCTTTCTTATATGGATGTTATTCTTGTGATGTAAAAACCTATTCCGCATTAGTGGCATAGCCTCACAGAACTTTTATATATTCCCCATTATTTGAGTTCTCTCACATTGGTGTTTCTAGACTGATCCATGTGTTATTTTATTATGATGCTCAGGTCAGACCGAGTATTTTCCCTGGTTGGTTTGGTGTTATGGAGATCTTGGAGAGGAGCTGGAGTTTTACCTACCGTAGTGTTTTATTTTCCCCTGTATTATAATATATCCTTATCAACAATTATAAGGTCAAGATTTTATAACTGTCCAACAAATAAGGTTTGTTTTTAACTCTGGTATACTTTGTATTTTTGGAGTGACAGTTTTTATTATCCTTATTATATTATATGTTGTCGACTCCACTGTGAGATTCTGATTTTCCCTATTCTTTGTTCTTTTCATTAAACTTACCCTAACAATCTTCCCTTTTGTCGATTAGATGTTCGACATTTGAACAAAGTGGTAGTATTCGGTGTCGATTTTCGATGGTCCAAAAGGCGGGTCGTTACAGCTTGGTATCAGAGCTAAAGGTTAAGCGAGAACCTTGTCTTTGATAGGGTATAACTCATTAGAGATAGAGTTAGTAATACTCTAGAATGAGTTTGAGAGTACTATATATTTGAGAGCGTATTTGTTAATGTTATAAAAACATACTATGTTAATTGGTCTATTGATATTTTATGAATTCTAGTCGAGATGTGGGATGCCACGGTGTCAATAGAGGTTTCTAAACACTCGAACAAGGCCAACATACATTATATTGATTTTTGAAAATTTGACAAATGAAATATTTTGCCTAGGATTATATTTTATATATATAAAGGGATAATTTTCAAAACTTTATATAGTTGTATAGTGTGCTTGTTTGAATGTGATAATATTTATTTATTATCATAGTCGTTTGATTAGTCATGCTCGAATAAATTAGGACCATTGATTGCCATTTGTTGATTATTTATTATTTGTGTTTAGCTTATTTATAAGCATTCGTTGCTTGAATTTATAAAATGAATCCCTTTGGGAATTAATTTTCACAATTTGACTATAAGGTGTTTGAAGAAAATGTTAAGTTAAAATTCACCATTTAATTATGGTGAGTTAAGGATTAAACTTTGATAAAAAGTTGTTTAATATAATCTAAATGGTAGGTTAAGACCTTTGGAGAATAGATATTTGGGGAAATTATATTATAATAAAGAAGAGTTATTATAATATGAAATGATTTTTATATAAAGGAAATTTTATATAAATTGAGTTTATAAAATGTGTTCTAAAGGGACTTTTGAATCTAAAACCCAGAGTTTTTGAAAATAATTTCAAAAGGATTTTGAGAAATGAAATAGTAGTATTATTGGAATTAATTAAAAGTAAAAGTATTTTGGGAAGTAAAATTTTAAATGGAATGCATTTTCTTTTGGATAATTCAAAGGAAACCATCTCGATTAGTTTTGCAGTAATCTGAATAATCATCTAAGTGACAATCAGATGTTAGCTTGGGTGAACGTTATGGAGTACTTAGTAAATTATTCTCTTTATCATTGTGTGATCAAAATGAGTTCAAATCCGAACGAACCAAAAGTGAGTTTTAATAAATAAATCATTTGAAGTTATTATTAAAAAAATATGTAGTATGTTTTTAAAGATGAGTTTTTAGAAATTAACAACTGGGTTGTTAGCCATAAAATCTACTTAAGAGCGGAAGTATGAAAGAAGGTTAATAAGATTGAGGTTTCGATGAAGAAGCAGATTTAGACTTCATAAAGGTCGTAAGAGGATGTTTCGAAGGCATTAAACATGTATAGAAGAGGTCGAAAGCACCAACCGCTCATACAGTGCAAAAGATTTTGACCTAGGTGGAAACTACCTCTCCGCTTCTTTCAACCTTTCGACACAGATAAACAAGTAAGGACAGCTTCAGAACCCCTTTTGAAGGCAATAAATGTTGTTCTCCCACTTACATGCCAAACCTTTCAAAGGCAAAGGTTTCACCCCTAATATAATCTTTTCGAAAGCATATACAAGCCTTTCGAACTGGTCGAAGCCCATAATTTTAAGGGAAGGTTCTGCCCCAAACCTATGGCATGCGTTCAAAGGCTACACAACCTCATCGAAACCATTCACTCTTGAATATCTTCGAAACCAATATAATCGACCTATCGACGGTGTCAAAAGCTTCAAATTTGCTTTCAATAACAACAAAGAAGGAGGAGATGCATTCAAAAGACCTTTCAACGATGTCAAAAGGTACTGTGAAGAGAACAGTGCTCAGAAGTTAACAAAGGCGAAAGGATGATAAAGGCCTCTTTCGACTTAGTCGAAAAGTCTGGGAAAAGACAAAGGAGGCAGAAGAGTAAGCCAAGAAGCACAAGAAGACACCTTCCGACAACATCGAAAGGGTCATGGCCTTAAGACCAAGTCCAAAGGCTTGAAGTAGCATATAAAAAGGGTCCTTCCGACCCAGTCGAAAGCAAAGGTATGGAAGGGAGCCGACCTGCATTTATAAATAAGACCTAAGGGGTCCAGTTTTGGGACCAGATTCTGAAATCCTAAATTCAATTTCTTTACTCTACTTTCTTAGTGATAATTGTTTTCTCAAGAAACCCTAAGTCAAATTAGGGAAAAAGCTCTATATCCTGTAACTCATTTTGGTTTATGAATAAAAATGGAAGATGGCTTGATCATTAAGAATATTAGCGACGAGGAAAATCATTTAGATCATTAGCTGGACTAATGTTCAATTGTACATGATTCTAACCTTATCTCATGATTTCTTTTTATCTATGCTGTGTATAAGATCGACTTGGGCATTTCCCATCGATACACATCATCATCGGAATCCATATTTAACACTAAAGGCTAAAGAAATGATGGGGTGTCGACCATGTTTAGCTCATGAATCTTGGAAAAGCCTAGATCAATCTTATATAAGGAAAACTAAGTAGATTGTAGGCAACAATAAGCTAGAACTGTTCCAAAAGGGAAAAACCCATCTCGGCCTGATCGAAAGGGGTATTTTCAAAAAGAATCATGGTTTATAATTAGCTAACAATCAAAGTGGAACTCACATGAAGGGGACCAACCCCAAAACATACCATTGACCCTTCCAAAGAGTATCCATAGCAATAGTAACTAAACCATGAAGTTGAAAGCAGTTAGGTCATACTAATGAAGTAAGCACCCCTTTTGATATGATTGGAAGGTGATGAATGATACCTTTCAACGTGATCGAAAGGTATTTAGAGTATGAATGATCAGCGGCATTCGACCCACTTCAAGGATAAGACTCAATCAAATGTAGTCCTCAAAGCAACGTCCCAAAGCTAACTTCTTGAGGCCTTTCGACTAAGCCAAGCTGGTCGAAAGGTTAAGATAGCTTATCAATCCTTTTGATTAAGTTAACTTGGTCAAGGGATTGAACATATACTAAAAACCCTTTCGATTATGCCAATCTAGTCGAAAGGCATGCCTCCAAAGAGCTATATCGTCTCAATAACCTGGACACATTTGGATTGAATCACCTTATGAATAGCATTGGGAATGTTGAAAAGATTCTTGTTAACATTTTTGGTGTTAGAAGAAGGGCCTAAACCTCCGGCCTTGTCACTGTATATAAACTAATCGTGGTTCAATCTCTTACATAGAAAAAATGAGGTTAAAGCGTTTGAGTGGAATTATGGAGGAAGCTATACACACCACCACCTTGGAGTAAAATATAGCTCCATCATTTAATCTGGATGGGGTCATTCCAGGGCAAACTTCATCACCGGCATTGCAAAATGAAAACGCAGCAAAAATCAAGCGCTTGGAACAACAATTGCAAGAAATGTAGGAGTTGCTGTAGATGGCCTTATCTCAAAAATCTTCAAATACCCCGAGACAGACTCAAGGAGAAGAGATGGTCTCTCCTCGGAGGAATCCAAAGACTAATTCCAAAGAATGTAAAGACAAAGTGGACTTGACCTCCTCGAAAAAGAGAGAACTTCCCCAAACAAGAGCCAATCATCAAAGGAGAGTTGTCGACAAATCGTTGGAATAGTCTGGTAGTTCAACATCTAAAGAGTACTGCCAAAATCAGAAGAATTACTACAATGTCGAAGCTTTTCTGAAAGATGCCGCTGAGAAGGCTATCAAAGATGCTATAAATTCCAAGGGAAAAAGAACTATGAATGAAAACATCAACGACAATGAGAGGGTGCCACCTTTCACCGACGAGATCATGGCAACAGTAATACCTCCATATGTCAAAATCCCGTCCATGAAATATCATGGGATTGCGGATCCCGATATCATCTTATGGCTTTTGACAGCCAAATGGATTTGTATAATGCTTTTGGGGCAGTCAGGTGCTGACTGTTCCACGTTACGCTCTAGGGAGTGGTAGCCAAATGGTATAGACAATACAGAGAAATGACTATCTACTCCTGAAAGCAATTTTCTTACGAGTTTTCAACCTAATTCTGCATCTGCAAGGATCCTACTATCGATTATACAGTCTTGGAAAATATAAAGCAAAGGGTGGGAGAATCTTTGAGGGACTATTTAAGGAGGTTCAACACTGAAGCTTTAAAGGCCAAGGATATGAATGATCGTGATAAGCTCATTGCTGTCCATTCTGGCTTGATCGAGAATACCTCTTTCTGGAAGCAGCTCTTTGTTAATGGCTGCAAAAATCTACAGGACTTCCACTTCAAAGAAGATAAGTCCATCTGGATGGATGAGCTTTACTACACCTAGAAGAAAACAGTTCCAAGGAAGGAAGGGTGAAGGTTTGGCCTAGACCGTGGCCACAAAAGGACCAGATGGGATGAACCAGTTGCTAACACAATTGCTTTAAACAAGCTATTGTCTTACATATATGCTATAGTTAAGGAAAAAGTCAACTTTACAATCTTCTTCAAAGCCAAGAATAATCCAGAGCAGAAAAAAGAAGAGGATTACTGCACTTACCACAAAGCTAATGGCTATAAAACTGATGAGTGTAGAGTTCTGATAGGAATAATCCAAAAGCTGATCCGAGAAGGCCATCTAAAAGAATTTGTTCTAGATTAGAATAAAACCCAGCGAACCTCAAAAGCGCCCAGGCAACGCTGTGAATGTGCTAGAAGATGAGGACCTATTAAGCTTAAGCCTACCAATCAACAGGATTGATGTGATCCATGGCGGGCCACATCCAGTAGGAAGTAGTAAGGGAGCCTTAAGCAGATATATAAAAGAAGCCAAAAAGGGATTTATTCTGTTCAAGAAGAGCCTCCAACGAAAAACCCGTGCCTTAACATCCAAATGCCTAATCTGATGGTCACTCTACAAGAGCTACGCAAAAGGGTCCATCATCCTCATAATGACCCCCTCGTGATTACTACACAAATTGGGCTATATATTGTCTCCAAGATTATGGTCGACACAAGTAGCGTGGTCAATGTAGTCTTCAAACATGCCTTTGATCAGATGAACATCCCTGAGCACAAATTAGAGCTGAGCACAGAGCCCATATTTGGGTTCAACAACAAAGGGCCAACTCCAATGGGGCAATAAAGCTACTCGTACAGATGGGAGTGCCGCCAACTTGCCAAACATTTGAAACCATTTTTGTGATAATCGATCAACCTTCCTACTACAATGCCTTTTTTGATAGACCAACCTTGGATGAGATCGATGCTTTTGTCTCCCCAAAGTGCCTCATGATAAAATTCATGACAAAGCGAGGCTGGGGAACTGTATGAGGGGAACAATTTAGCTCTCGAGAAATGTACTTTGCTACACTTAACCAATAGAAAAGGGAGTATTCTGCTTACTTTGATTCTTCTACCTTTTTACAGCCTTCGGATGATGGATTTTCACATCCAACATTCGAGCAAAGATTAACAGTAAAAAGTCTAACAAGCGTATGTATCAAAGGTACATCCCTGTAGGAAGCAAGAGAAAGAGAATTGACGCTAATTCAACGGAGGAGGGTCCTATAGTCACGGAGTTTGACTGCCGAGGCAAAATGGAGAGGATAAAACCCATAGAAGATCTTAAGGAAGCCCACATAGATTCAGATGATGTTTCTAAAATAGTTAAGGCGGGAAAGGATCTTGATACTGAGTTAAAGAAAGACTTGCTCAGTTCCTCAAGGCCAACAAGGATGTGTTTGCTTGATCACATTCCGATATGGTGGGAATTGATCCGACTGTCATGTGCCATGCCCTTAATATCAATCCAAAAGCAACCCCCATAAGGCAGAAAAAGAGATAATTGGACAAAGTACGATATGGTGCTCTAAAAAAAGAAGATGATAGACTCCTTAAGAATGGATTAATCTGGGAGATATATTACCTAAATGGTTAGCCAACCCAGTTTTGGTAAAGAAGTCACATAGGAAATTGAGAACGTGCATTGATTACACGGATCTAAATAAAGCATGCCCAAAGGATTACTTCCCGCTACCACAAATAGATCAGTTAGTGGATGCAACAATCAAACACAAATTGTTATCCCTCATGGATGCTTATTTAGGATACAACCAAATACCGATGTTCAAGCCAGATGAGGATCATACCAGCTTTATAACCGAATAGGGAATTTATTACTCTAGGGCAATGCCATTTGGGCTAAAGAATGCAAGGGCCACCTATCAAAGATTGGTAATCGAATGTTTAAAGAAACAAATTGGCAGAAACATGGAAGTTTATGTTGATGATATGCTGGTAAAGTTTAGCGAGCCCGAGAATCATCTTAAGGATCTAGAGGAAATGTTCAAAATATTACGAAGGTATCAATTGAAATTAAACCCACAAAAGTGCTCTTTTGGAGTCCACTCTGGAAGGTTCTTAGGATGCTTGGTAAGTGCTCAAGGAATCGAAGCTAGTCATGACCAAACTCAAGCCATAAAGGACATGGCCAAACCTAAAACCAACAAGGAAGTAATGAGCTTAAGTGGAAGAGTAGCTGCCCTAAGCAGGTTTATCTCAAAAGCTACTGATAAGTGTATACCATTCTTCGATGTGATTAAGAAAAAGAAGAACTTCAAATGGGGGGAGGATTGCACAAAAGCTTTCTTAGAATTAAAAAGCCATTTGGAAAAACCACCGATACTCTCAAGACCCGAGAGCGGGGAAATATTGTATCTATACATGGCAGTATCAGAACATGTAGTCAGCTCGGTACTTATTAAAAAAAGGGCACAGCTTCCAGTATACTACATAAGCAGGCGATTAAAAGATGCAGAGGTTCGATACCCAGTTATAGAAAAACTACCCTATTACTTGATTCTCATAACTCGAAAGCTTAGAGCATATTTTCAGGCACACTCGACCAGGGTGTTGACCAGCTTTCCTCTTAAGCAAGTTTTTAGTAAGCCAGAAATTTCGGGAAGATCAGGAGATGGGGTGTTGAGCTAAGTCAATACGACATAGAAATTTCAATCACGACTGCAATCAAAGGGCAGGCACTGACAGACTTTGTCAATGAGTGCACTAGCTTTATCGAGGGACAATTGGAAAATGAAAAGGATCGGAAGCCTATGTGGCAATTATTTATGGATGGAGCATCAAATGAACAAGGGGCTGGAGCAGGATATATAATCATAACTCCAGATGGACATCGTTTGCATTATGCCATGAAACTGGGATTCCTTGCAACTAATAATGTGGCAGAGTATGAGTCAATGGTAGCAGGATTAACCTTGGCGCTAGAACTGAAAATCCCACGAATACAGATCTTTAGTGACTATCAACTGATGATGAATCGAGTAAAGAGGATATACCAAACAAAGGATCCCAAGTTATCCTTATATGTGAAGAAGATATTACAAATGCTTGCTTTGTTTGAGCAATTTTCTGTAAATCAAGTTCCAAGGGCAGAAAATGCGCAAGCAGATTCTTTGGCAAAATTAGCCAGCTCAAGGGGAGCCCCAAAAACATGAATTCTCCCAGTTGGATATCAGGAAAAACCAAGCATTGAAGATGAAGCATCCAAACAGGGGAAAGAATTGGTAGTTATGACAAGATCTTAAGCCAAGTCTCAAGGGGGAGAGGAAAAAGGAAATGGTAAAGAATTAACAGATGGAAAAGTGGACCAATCAAGGTCAAGTAGCACATATGATGATACCTGGATGTTGCCTATTGTTGAATACCTAGTTAAAGGAATATTCCCATCCGATAAAGGAGAAGCAAGAAAAATCAGGAGGTAAGCTCCTACCTTCACAATGATGGTTGGAATACTCTATAAACAGGGATATGCTCTTCCCTACCTAAGATGTGTGGGCACGAATGATGGAATAAGATTAATGACTGAAGCACACGAACGGTTATGTGGAGACCTTTCAAATGGGACAAAACTAGCAAAGAAAATAATGAGGCAAGGATTTTACTGGCCATATATGGTAAGCCAAGCTATAGAATATGTGAGCAGATGCAAAACGTGTCAACAAAGATACCCAGATTGCTCCTAAGTCAGTTAAATCCAATTAAAAGTGTAACATCCCCCTACTTGGAGGCCCAAAACTAACGGCTATGGATGCTACAGTCATCCATAGTAATTAATCTTTGACGACCAAATATGGCGGTGCTAGATACATTGATACACAGATCACAGAAATATGGAAAAAATTTAACAATTCAAAAATATATTTCCACATTCAAATCAAAACATTTCATGTACATAACTTAATCCCAAATTACGTTAACCACGTTCAACAAAATATAATTATTACAAATACACCAAGAGTGACATATGAAGATGCCCCTTGGTTGATCAGCATATATAGTAAGGCTAATAAATCTGCCTTTACAACAAAACATACAACGGAAAGAAAAACTCTAATTAACTATCTGCCTCCTACACGCCTCTAGAAGCTTTATTCGTTAAAGAAGAAAACCTGAGAACCTTAAATCTCAAACTACTCAAAATCAATCGAGTACCCAAGAGTTCAAGGGGAAAACAAAAACTTCGAGTCAGACATAAAGTCTGGTATGAATAATAATCTAACATCTCAATACTTTTGAATATCTAGTGAGACCACGCCTCTTAGCGGAACGGGTTTCCCCCTCACTAGTATCCTAAAAACCTTTACAAAACATATTCTGTGCTCCTACATCCTCAATGGTTAAAACATACATTTTAAAATATTATGATGATACACATACTTGAAAATAATTAGGTTTTACCATCCCCAGTTTAATCTGACACCCTGTCATAATTATAGTTACTAGGGTCACTATTAAACTTTTTAGTTTTCATGGGTTTACTAACAACCTTATTATAATTAATAGACATCCTGTCCCATTCATATTTTTCATGAGATCCCTAAGAACATATAGGCTCCTGCCAGTTAACTTAATTAAATGATAGGTCCCCCTAAACCTATTAGTCATTCCAATAACTAGTCACCTTATCCTAGTTTTCATTGGTTGACTAGGAACCTATGGACTTATCCAGTAACTCGCTTCATATCCTAGTTTTCATGAGTTGATTAGGAACATACTGATACTTCCATTAGCCACTCTCTTATCTTAGTTTTCATGGGTTTACTAGGAATTTATTGACTGATGTTAATTCTTAATCTGGATATAGTTTTCATGGGTTCACTACAAACCAATTAGCCCCTGCCAACTGTCTTTAATGCATAGTTTTCATGGGTTAACTATGAACCTTTTGGTTTACCACCAATCACTACAAAGTTTAGACATCCTATATTTTTAGTCACCCTAACTCCTTGGATGCAATTCTACTCATTCAAGAGTTTAAGTAATTTATATTCACTATTGAGTTAACCTAGCTGGTTCTTCCACCCCTTTTTTCCCAAAATACAATTATGGGTTATCATGTGAATATACTCATGTTTGAAGAAGCAAAACAACAATTTAATAATACCACTTCTATGGGTTTAAGGTCCTTGAAATACATAGCATAAAACATAGTTAACACCTTTAGCTTATATTTTTATCAAGGCAATACTTCTTCAAAATTATATACTTAAAGCCATTACAAAACTCCTTTATACAAGCCATGGGTTTTTCCTTTAAAAATTAGAGTGTGGGTTTTTCAAACCTTTCGACAACGTCGAAGGGTTACACTTACAACCTCTTCGAAAGGTTTAATCATCTATTTTAAAAACAATAGGCTCCAGCCCCCTTTTATACTTTAAACACTTCCTTCAAAACCTTTCGACTTTGATAAAGTATTACTACCATAGATATAAGGGTAGAACCTTTCGAAACCATTGAAAAGAAAACCTTTCGAAATCATTCAAATTCAAACCTTTCGAAACATTGGGTTTATACTTAAGATATTACTTTGGGTCATAGGTGAAAGTTTTCAAAACCACTTTCTACTTTATAAAACATTGGGGGAAACATTTAAACCTTTTGATTGTGTCGAAAGCTATTGCTTTCGACCCCTTTGGAAGGTTGGGAAGCGGCTTGTATTTATAAAACTAGTAAACCAGTAAACCTTTCGACTAAGTCGAAAGCTCCTGCTTTCGACCCCTTCGGAAGGTTGAATAAAAAAAGGTAGCAGTTCTTTTCAAAATCTCTTTGAAACAACCTTTTGAAACCAAACCTTTCGACCTAGTCAAAAGGTCTCTTAAATCCTTTCAAAACCTAACCTTTCAACTTCGTCGAAAGGTCTTATAAAAACAACTTATAAAAAAACAAAAACCTTTCGACCTTGTCGAAAGATCTTTTAAAACAACGTTTTGAAAACCAAACCTTTCGACTTTGTGGAAAGGTCTTTAGAAAACAAGCAAATGATTTCTCTTTTCAAATCAAAATAAACTAAGGATCCATTTCCTTCGAAAGCAACCCTTCGACACCATGCCTTTTGACTTGGTTCATTCACTACATGCCACGTGAATGATATCATGTGCATTTCTTTCAACCTTGTTGGTTATTGAAGTTGAAAGGTCTTGGTCGAGAGGTCTGAATCAAAGGTTAGCCAAAGAAAGCTGAACCACCTTTTTCTAAGTAAAAGCAGATTTTTCCAAAATAAGTAAACTTTTTGCAACTAACTTGCCTACTTGTAAACCTTTGATTGAGTTTCACTAATTTTTAAATATTTTGGATAATATTTGCCACAATTTTCTCTGATTTAAACTAATTTAACATTTAACAAATAAGCCCTTCCTCTTTTAAAACTATTAAATCAATTAGATCCTCCTTTCAAAATATTTAATTCCATACTAAATCACTTAGTAAAAATCCCCAAAAATTCCAAAATTCACTTTAATCATGTTATCTAACATTCTAAAATTTTAGACCCAAATTCTTAATATATTTTCCAAAAGAAATTTATAAACCCAAATAACCATATTTTCCTATGAAAATTCATAATAAATTCTCCACGGCTTGGAAAATTATAAAAATTGAAACCCAACTCAAAAATCATGTTTTCTATAACATAAAATTTTCCCATGGAATTTAAAAATTATTACATCTCAGTTTTACCCTAAACCGTGCATATCTACTTTCTGAACAACCATGTTTAATCTATATAAATCATAAATTAAACATATCATCTTTCAACATATTATAAAAGAAGATTTTTATCATTTAATCCAAAACCATAAGATGTAAAAACCAAAAATAGAGATGTATAAATTATTATTCACCTTAGATTAGGTAAGGAAATTGAAGTATGATTGAGATTGATTCCTTCTAACTTGAATCTTAAGCTTTTAGTTGATTTTCTCTTCTCTTCTTCCTAATGGCCAGCCTTGCTTCTCACGGTTATAAATTTTGTTTTGGTGAAATGAACATGTATGACTAAGAAAGATAGTATAAGGGTGGGAAATATGGGCGGCTATTTACGCTAATACCCTTGTATTTAATTTCCTAACCATTTATATAAGTTCATTTGATTTTAAATAAGCACGACCACCTAGTTTATTAATCAACCTCAATCTCCTTATCTACATTATTCTATTTAATTTATTTTAATTAAATCTCCTGAATAATGTCAGTAAAAATAAGGGTATTACAACAAGTCTATGGCCTTTTGATGTATGGGGAATAGACCTAATCGGTCCAATGCCAATCTCAAAGGGAGGGGCGAAGTATGCTGTGGTTGCCATCAATTATTTCACTAAATGGGTTAAAGCGGAGCCACTTCCTAAAACTACTTCTGGGAAGGTAGTTAGATTTGTTATCAAGAACATCATAACCAGGTTTGGAATTCCCCAGAAGATAATCTCTGACAATGGGACACAATCCGAAAGCAAAGAATTCTCCCACTTCTACCATAAGAATAGGATTATTAAAAGTTTTTCGTCTATTGCACATCCAAAAGCTAATGGAGTAGTTGAGGCTGCTAATAAAACCATAAAGGCAATTCTGAAAAAGCGATTAAATAGGGCAAAAGGTAATTGGGTATAGGAGCTGCCACTTGTGCTATGGGCATACCGAACATCTGCCAAGACAGCAACGAGACATACCCCTTACTCTTTAACCTATGGGTGTAAGGCGATGCTACCAGTCAAGATTGAGATATCCTCATGCCTAAGGATTGCCTACGCCTTCGATAAAAATCAAGAGCTGAGAAAAGAATCATTGGACTTGATACATGAATTAAGAAATGAAGCAACGGTAAGAGCTGTCGAATATCAGAGAAAAATCTCAAAGTATTACAATTCAAGGGTAAGAACTCGATTATTTCAAGAAGGGGATTTTGTACTCTGTAGAGTAATGGCCAATACAAAGAATCCTGCGGATGGACTCCTGGGACCAAACTGGGAGGGACCATTAGTTATCTACAAAGTAATCCCCACAGGGCCTACAAATTGTGCTGACCAGACGACAATATGGTGCCTATAACAGGGAATGTTGAACATTTAAGGCCGTATTTTCCGAAGATAAATCAATAAAGAGCTACTTTTTGTAAAGAGAAAATCTACATGGTTGGGAGTGAAATGCTCCTTTTATTTGGATACTACCTAAGATGGTATAAAAGCCTCTGTCCGAGCCCCGATGGCTAGGGCAGAGCACCTCCTGGACGGAGGGCGGGTAAGCCTTTAGCCGTGCCATGAGATAGCCAGGTTAAAGCATTGGACAAGCCCTTAGCCGCGCCTCTGGTCAGGTCAAGGTACCTCTTGGAGGGAGGATGGAGTAAGCCTTTATTCGCGCCATAAGATGGCCAGGGTAAAGCATCGAACAAGCCCTTATCCGTGCCGCAAAAGGGCCAGGGTAAGGTACCTCTTGGAGGGAGGATGGAGTAAGCCTTTATCCGCGCCATGAGATGGTCAGGGTAAAGCACCGAACAAGCCCTTGTCCATGCCACAAAAGGGCTAGGGCAGGGCACCTCCTGGAGGGAGGTCGGGTAAGTCCTTGGTTCTAGTTTCTAAGATGAGCTAACCAAGAACACCGGACAACCATGGACTAGGATGTCCAAGCCTGAAGAGAGGCTCATTCAACAGCGGACTGAGATGTCCAAGCCCAAAGAGAGGCTCAATCAACAGCCGACTGAGATGTCCAAGCCCAATAGAAGCTCATCAAATAATGGACTAAGATGTCCACAGCCCAGAGGAGGCCAATCAAGTGAAACATCTTATCCGATCATGGACTAAGACGTCCAAATTCAAGAAGCAGCTTATCAAATTATTTCTATATATTCGAAACCTGAAGGGTTCATATATGTTGAAGAAGATAGAAGCAAAGGAGTGAAACAGGATTCCACTTATTATTACCTAAATCTGGGTTTCGGGACTTACATTTCTTAAAATCATCTATAAATACCTGAATTTGGATTTTAGGACTCTTATATATATATGAATTTCATCAGTTAATACCCGAGTCTGGGTTTCGGGACATACATTTCAGGATTTCATCTGAATTTGGGTTTCGGGACTTTATTAATCACCATCTCTATTATGCCAAAATCTGGGTATGAGAACATTATTGATCATTACAATTCTTTATACTCAAACTTGGGTTTCAAGATTATTATCTGATTTTTCCTTAAAATCCTAATCTGGGTTTGTGGCTTCTATTATAAAAGTTAATTTCTATGGATTTTTGGTTGTCCAACACAAGCCCTAATCTAGGCAAAGGATTTCTATTTTAACAACCAATGCTACGGAAGTCTGCTTATACGATAAGTGCCCTAATCTGGGTTAGAGATTCTTTTGCAATAATGATTGTCTAACATATGCCCTCATCTTGGCTAGGGACTTGATATAAAGACAATGCCTACTAATTCCTGTTTAATTTATCATGAAAACCCAAATCTGGCTTTAGAGATGCCACACGGAGGTCTATTTTTGGATTTTGTTATCTGGATTCTGGGTGTTATATTCTCAACTCCCAAATTTTACAGGTTAATACCCTAATCTGGGTTAAATTTTGTTGTTTCCCAACCTCTATCAAATCCTAAACTGGGGGTATGATGCGATAAGAATTTGAATTATCGTAGGCATCGAAAATTTTGAGCTGGTCTTCCTAATGCCAAAGTTAAAGTTGACGTTTGTTGACTCTAAATGGTGGCCACCAACAGACGAATGAAGGCTCCAGAATAGTTTAAAGTTTTCGAGAAAGTTTCTGAATAATAACTCATATTCCCTAATTTTCGCTAATGGCAATTTCCCACAGGAAGCACGTAAACCATATCTACTATGTGCATTAGTAGTCATTAATTACACATCACATATTTGATAAGTCAGAATTATAATCGATTAACTGCCCAAATATGAAGGTATAAATATGCCGATCTATCACTGAACACGTATGTAAGTATGATAATGGACTAACAACAGCAAATGCCACAAACTTTGAATTTTGCAGGAAAAATAAAGTTATGGAAAGGCAGAAGGTTATGAAATTTGTGTCCTAAAGAACAAAACTTATTTCATACAAAGGGGCAAAATGTTAGCCATAAAATCTACTTAAGAGCAGAAGTATGAAAGAAGGTTAGTAAGATTGAGGTTTCGATGAAGAAGCAGATCTAGACTTCATAAAGGTCATAAGAGGATGTTTCGAAGGCATAAAATGAGTATCGAAGAGGTCGAAAGCACCGACCGCTCATACAGTGCAAAGGATTTCGACCTAGGTGGAAACAAATATACCCCTCCACTTCTTTCAACCTTTCAACATAGATAAAAAAAGCTAGGACAGCTTCAGAACCCCTTTCGAAGGCAATATATGATGTTCTCCCACTTACGTGCCAAATCTTTCGAAGTCAAAGGTTTCGCCCCTAATACAACCTTTTCAAAAGCATATACAAGCCTTTCGAATCGGTCGAAGCCCATAATTTTAAGGGAAGGTTCCACCCCAAACCTAACGCATGCCTTCAAAGGTTACACAACCTCATTGAAACCATTCACCCTTGAATATTTTCGAAACCAATATAATTGACCTATCAACAGTGTCGAAAGCTTCAAACTTACTTTTAATTACAACAAAGAAGTAGGAGATGCATTCGAAAGACCTTTCGACAATGTTGAAAGGTACTGTGAAGAGATTAGTGCTCAGAAATCAACGAAGGCGAAAGGATGATAAAGGCCACTTTCGACTCAGTCGAAAGGTCTGGGAAAAGACAAAGGAGGTGGAAGAGTAAGCCAAGAAGCACAAAAAGTCACCTTTCGATAACATCGAAAGGGTCATGGCCTTACGACCAAGTCGGAAGGATTGAAGCAGCATATAAAAGGGTTCATTCCGACCCAGTCGAAAGCAAAGGCATTGAAGGGGGCTGACCTACATCTATAAATAAGACCCAAGGGGTCCAGTTTTTGGAGCCAGATTCTAAAATCCTGAATTCAATTTCTTTACTCTACTTTCTTAGTGACAATTGTATTCTCAAGAAACCCTATATCAAATTAGGGAAAAAGCTCTATATCCTGTAACCCATTTTGGTTTGTGAATAAAAAAGGGAGATGGCTTGATCATTAAGAATATCGGCGACAAGGAAAATCATTTAGATCATTAGCTAGACTAATGATTAATTGCATATGATTCTAACCTTATCTCATGATATTTTTTTATCTATGTTGTGTATAAGATCGACTTGGGCGTTTCCCATCGATACACATAATCATTGGAATCTATATTTAACACTAAAGGCTAATGAAATGATGGGGTGTCGACCATGTTTAGCTCATGAAGCTTGGAAAAGCATAGATCAATCTTATATAAGGAAAACTAAGTAGATTGTAGGCAATAATAAGCTAGAATTGTTCCGAAAGGGAAAAACCCCTCTTGACCCAATCGAAGGGGCATTTTCAAAAGGAATCATTGTTTATAATTGGCTAACAATCATAGTGGAACTAACACGAAGGAGATCAACTCCAAAGCATACCAATGACCCTTCCGAAGAGTGTCCATGGCAAGAGTAACGAAACCATGAAATCGAAAGCAGTTAGGTCATACTAATGAAGTAAGCACCCCTTTTTGATATGATTGGAAGGTGCTGAATGATACCTTTCGACATGATCGAAAGGTGTTTAGAGTATGAATGATTAGCTGCATTGGACCCACTTGGAGGATAAGACTCAATTAAATGTAGTCCTCAAAGTAAAATCCCAAAGCTAACTTCTTGAGGCCTTTCGACTAAGCCAAGCTGGTCGAAAGTTTAAGATAGCTTATCAATCCTTTTGATTAAGTCAAATTGGTCAAGGGATTGAACATATACTAAAAACCCTTTCGATTATGCCAATCTAGTCGATAGGCATGCCTCCGAAGAGCTATATCTTCTCAATAACTTGGACATATTTGGATTGAATCACCTTATGAATAGCATTGGGAATCTTGACAAGATTCTTGTTAACACGAGTATTTCATTTTTAAGTCCCCTTAAAAGGGAATTGTTCCAAACAAAAGTATTTCAGATAAGAGATTATTTTGATAAATAACATTTTACCTTTAGATAAGATAGAGGATAATTTAACACAGGTATCAAATGAGTTAAAATTGGATTGGAAAGTTTTTACAAGCATTGTTTTTTAAAACCATATATTTGTTTAAAACATCTAAGTAGTGTAAACTATTTTGTTGATTGAGTCAACCCATAAATATCTTCCATTTTAACACTCTAAGTTAAAGAGGTTGAGAAGTTGACTCGGTTTTAAAAGACCCAAATTTTGATTAGATATTTGTATGCACTATTAGGATATAGAAAAGTATTATACAAGTAAATAAAGTGGAATAAGTTATTTTTTAATGTTTTATAAAGAAATGACTTTATAAAATATTTTTAGCCTAGGTGGAAAATTATGAAATAATTCATAAATAATTTTAGTGTTGAATAAAATACTAAGTGGAAATATAAATGATTTAGAAAAAAATAATGTAGTTAAGAAACTAATAAATTTAGAGTATAACTTTCCATTTTGTCCAAGTGAGTTTGGATAATTTTCTAAGCAATAATCGAAGGCTAATGAGAAAAATGGTATGCTTAGATAATTATCTATATTTTCGAATAGTCAAGAAATTTTTGAACCTAAGCTATGACTTGTTTGTAAATCATGGCATTTTAAATAATGTTAAGTGTTATATATTCTCTTATGGAATTTGATCGATTGACTGATAGTGTTGGTTTATTCCTATATGGAATTTGATTTGATTTGACTGAATTTGATTGATTGATTGATTGTATGATTTTATATATCATCGTTTATAAAGTTTAAATTTATAGACACAGGGTTTTGAATTGTTGTTATTAGGACCTAAATCCCGGTGGTTTTGAAAAAAAAAGAGATTTTCAAAAAAAATTTGGGAAATAAATAAATTGTTTGCTCTAGCTGTTGTTTTAGGAGGAACCAGAATATCACTGAAAGCTCTGTATATTTTTGATTCTAGAGTTTAACATGTTTTGTTAGGAGGATCCCCTCCTTACATTTTTTTATTTTGGTTTTTGATTTACTTCTCTTTTGAGGAATTCGTAAATAAACTTTTGAACATAAAACTCGGACATTTAGTTCTAAATTTATCGGTTGAAAATATTAGAATAAATTACGGGATATCCCTGTAATTTAGTTGCATATGCTTGTTATGTTGCTTTGGTTGCATGTAGATTTATATCATGCTAGTTTTTTTACATGTAGAGTTACGTCATATTGCTTTTGTCAGTCTGATTCTCCTTGGATTTTGTAAGTACAGGTATGCAAGAGATTGCTATTTGATTCTTGTGCACCTACATTAGCATAGAGATTATAAATGACTTGCCAAAAATATGTAACAAAAGGTATGTAATAAATTTAGAAATTTGAATTTGGTTGATGATTTTATGCCCCAAATATGGGAAGCCACTTGGCTTTTGTTTTCTTTGGTTGGTTTAGAGCCGTAGAGGCAATTTATAGTTGTTCTGATCAAGCCGCGTAAAGGAGGCACTGTTGAAATTTTCCAAAATTTTGAGATTTAATTAATAAGTTTAATAACTCAATTTAATTAATAGTTTTAAACTTAAGGGTTTGAAAATATTTTCTTCCTTAAGAATTTCAGGGACGAAATTCTTTTAAGGGGGGAGAATGTAACAACCCAGAATTTTGGTCATTTAATTTTAGACGTTTAGTTAATTTTAAGTATTTAAATAATTGGATTTTGGAATTTAATAACTTAAATTCAAATGTAGTGATCATTTAGATATTTGAATTTGTGAATTAAATATTAATTAAATGGATTTAATAATCTTATTTAACTCCTTTTAATTAATAAATAATATTGATGAATTCAATTTGTAAATTTATTTACAAATATAAATAGGTGAGATAAATATTGACAATTGGATCGAAATTATAAAACGATATTTAAATTTGTGAAAATAGCATCCCGAGGCACTCTCTTGGATTTTGACGAAACCAATGCCAGTAAATCCGGAATAATAAATTATTATACACCGTCGATTTTCATAACAATTAGACGTACTGTAACGACCCCGGATTTTAATTAAATTTAAATTGATAATTAAATTAATTTTTGAATAAAAATTGTGGAAATTGATTTATAAAAGTGATAAAATAAACGAATGAAAAATAAATGAAAATAAAATAATAAAAACAAATGCAAAATACTTAAGCTAATAATATAAAACATTTGACATAAGTATAAAAATAAGTACAAAGACAAAACAAATTAAAAAGGAAATACAACATACCTCAGCCGAAGTCAAGTAAACAAATGAAACACTTGCAAAAGAAGGAACCAAATAAATATATGTGTTTGTACAAATGCAATTAATGCCATGTCCTTAGCCACCAAAATATTATCATCAGCCGAAATCTTGTTTATCAAACAAGGAAAAATGAGAAAAAAATCTCTGAAATGATTGTACAAACAAACCATAATATCCTGTACAAAAGCATACCATCTCCTGTAAACTTGTTTCTACATATCAATCTCCTTTTCTTTTCGTTCATAAATAAATGCAAACCTGAAAAACATTCCAGTTTTAAAAACTTCTACCTTCTCAAGCAAGACAAGGTTTCTGGAATCAAAACAACAAAGGCATACAAATTTTCAAATCGAGTTTCAGTTTTGCAAAATTTTCTCAAGCATGTTCAATGTGTTAGAGCAACTCTGTTCTTCTCTGCAAATTGGTGAGTAACAAATGTTTTAAAAATATAAGTATATAGTTAAAGTGCATGATCATCTCTGAATATAATATGCCTGTGAACCTGTTTTTATCTCTGTGAATATATGTATGTACATGCTTGTGTGATGGTTGAATATCTAAATGAATGAAATAGGACAGTATGAATATCAGTGTGTGTCTGCATATATAAAAATGTTTGTGTGTATATGACTGTAAAAATAGATCTCTGTTTTCAAACTGTAAAGGTGAGCAACTCTTCTTTAAAAAAACCCCTCCTCTGTTTCAAAACTTTTCGGGTGAGTAACATAACAATTTTTAATAGTTTAAGTATACAACTCTGTGGCATGCTTAACTAGTGTTTGTGAGTAACATTTACCTTTAAAAACTTAAAAGTATGATCCTGTTGAATATTTATTTGTGAGTAGACTACCCCATTTGACTTGATTCGGTTAGTATTGGTGATTAATATCTGTGTATGTTATGAATGATATTCGTCTAAGTTTAAATATATCTGTATATCTATTTATACAGATAAATAAATTGTTGTGTGCATAGCTATAAAAGGGCAGATTCATCTCTCTGTTTAAGTACAGGAGTAAGGCCACTAAAACAAAATTCAAATTGCTCCAGATATGATCAATATTTGAGCAAGATCATTGAAGATAAAATGATGATATGAATGTAAACTTATTTTTTTTTTAAATAATTTCAAGGAGATGTATTAAATAAATTTTGTGAAAAAGGTAGTTTACAGCAAGCTCATAATATATCAGAGAAATTCAAACATCTTGATTTTAAAATCTAATTATAAAATCTAGTTTGTATTACGAATAAGTGATTTTAGATTTAGGTCTCGTGATTTTTAAGCAATTAGATGTCGAGAATTTTTAAAATGAATGAAAACGACATTTTGGGCTAATGCCGATGATCGCGTAGTCTAGGAATATGGGGATCAAGGCTGAAGTTCGTTCGAAGGTCAGGGAATCTGAAAAAAATGGTGGAGCTGGTTCACGATCGCTGTGGCGACGAAGATAGTTAGATTAAGTTTAGAACCCTAGTTTTTATTTGAATTGAGTTTCGTTTTGGTTCGACTTCCTCAGTGCATCGAGTTGCACGTACGTTTGGGGAATGGAAGTTTTGGGGTTGTCGATGACGAGTCTGAAGCCACTGGCACTCCGGTGGTCGAGGCATTGTGAACGGTGGCGTTGCAGGTTTGAAAAGTGGTGCCACTGTTGTTTCCAGAGTTCATTGTTAACTCGATCTCGAATTCGAGAAGATGGCGATGTTCTGATGGTCGTGGAATGGTGTGGGGGATGATCGTCGAGTTGCTCGGGGTAGCGGCGACAACTGGAGAAGATCGTCGGCGTCGTGCACGTGCACCGTGCATCGTTCTGGAGTCTGGAAGTTTGGCTTAGCAATGGGGTTATACAGGGATTGTTCATGCGATTCACTAAGTACTTGACTCGAAGCACGTTCGAATTTGACTCGTAGAAAATGAGAATTGCCTCGGGTTGATTTCTTGATTTCAGGTTTTACAGGAAACCTGTTATCTTGTTTTAAAATCTTTAAAATAGAATCTAAAAGCTTAAGTAGTTTGGATTTTTAAAAGTGAAGTTAAATTGTAAGTGAAGTTTAAAATAAAAGGTTTAAATATAAAACTCAAGTTCAGTTTGAAACCTAGTTTGGAAATAAGTTTTTAAAATTCAAATTGGTTAATAACTTAAAAATGTTTAAGAAATTAAGTGGTTCTAAAAGATTAGGATTTAAAATAGAGTTTGAGAAATGTAAAGGAAGCAATTGAAACTTGAGTTTAAATCTAACTTTGAATTCCAGATTTTTGAAGTTAAATAAAGTTGTACAAATTCAAATATCTAAATACTTAAACAAGTTTAAATGTAAAGAATTCGTTGATATGTGGATTCAAAGAGAAATTGATGTTGAACTCTTTTACATTTCCTTTATAACAAAATATTATTTATCGTGTAAATTAAGGTAAATAAGAATTCATTTCAAATCTTAAATTTAAATTAAGATTTAAAAGAAAATTTGAAATCAATGCTTTCAAATATATTGTAAGTAACAATAATTAAATCAAAAATATAAATAAGCTTTACTTTAAGTAATGATGATTTAATGATTTATAATTCATTAATTATTAAGTAGATTTAAAATGGATAATTAAAGGAATTATTAGTTGATTGATTAATTAATGAAGATAATAAATTAAAGTATTAATTAATAATGGTGATTAATTAAGATTTATTTAACAATTAAAGATTTAATGATTCATTAATTTAAAATGATTAGTTAATAGTTAAGGGTTAACTAATAAATTTTGAAAGAAAGATTTTCAAATATTTTGTAGTTAATGATTAATTAACCAGGATTAGTAAATTGTTCATAGAAATTAAATCTAATTTAATTAAATCAGATAAATAAATTGACCTTACCTACGGATGTTTGGATTTTTATATTGGATGATTTGAATTGTTTGATATCCCTGATATATGATGCTTTGTGATATACCCTGATTTATGTTGTGATCTATAATTTACTTATCTGTGACCTTTATACATCTATGATCTGTGAATGAACGATAAGCGTTGTTCTTATACCGCTTATCAAATTATATTTTTGTATTCTGATATGTGATGATTCATTGCGTTGCACTATTGTGTGAAACCCCTGGACTACACTCTTACACACACAAATATGGATTTCACGTGGAAATCGGTTAAGTCACAGATAATGTAAATTTGATGTTTTTGAAATTGAAATTTTAATTTCAATTGATTTTGAAATTTGAAATTTGGGTTTAATGTGAAAAGCTTTTGAAATAGAATTTCAAAGATAAAAGTTATTTTGAATAACTTAATCGAGTTTTGAAAATTTAAATAATTTGATTTAAATTTGAATTCAAGTTGGAAGTTGAATCCTATGATTTGAAACTAGAGATTGAAAATGTTATAAATGTGTTATATGAATTTAAACCATTTAAAAATATTGGTTTGAGAATTTGAATTTAACCCAAGAACCTTAACTCGTATGAATAAATCAGATTTTCTGAAATGAAACTGTTTGTTTTAAAAGATAAAAGCTTTCAGATAAGCAATGAAATTCCAGTTTAATTAAAGGAATTTCAATATTGAATTGAAAATGGTTTTCCAAGTTATAAATAAATTGTTTTGAAAAGCTATGAATTGAATCTGTTTATTTTTAACAGATTTAAAATAATGATTGGTTTAAATCATTTGAAATGGGATTGTTTTGAAAGCTATAAGTTAAATCTTTGATTCAAAAGATTTGACGAGTTAATCAAATTGAAATGGAAATTAATTTGGAAAATCTGTGAATGAATCTTTTGTTTAAAAGATTAAAGTGTGGAAACTATTTAAACCATAAAGGTTGAATCTTTTTGTTTAAAGATTTGAAAATGGTAATTTGTTAAACCATTTGAAAAGAAAGATTTTGGGTAATAAGTTGTGACTTAATTGAAATCCCATATCCATATGTTTTTAAATATTACGCTCACTATTCGGTTTAGCCGGGAGAGGACCTTTGGGTCGTATAACCCATTCTGAATATGTGATACGTCGTATATGGATAGCATTTGAAGACCGGTGTTGAAGACCGGATATTTTTTAAAACGGAAGGATTACCGTCGAGTTACTCTGCATCGGTTGATCCCCGATATAGAGGTTTTATCACCCTTAGTGACGGGAAGTCCGGACGTGATTGGAAATTATCCGGAATTGCAAGGGCTTCGTGAGAAGTGCCTTCGGTTCTGTTCGATCCCGGAACAGACTTGTATGGATTGTATGTCTGACATTACACTTTGAGATATAAAGCCGATTTCTTTCAAATACATATCTGTTGGTGGCGGAGAATTTATTCTCTTAGCTTAACACCCTTCTCTGAGACGTACGAGCTCAGAGGTTATGTAGTTGAAATTTATCAACGATATATCCCAATTTGGTAATGTGGCATGCTGAGTGCTGCTGTGAAATGATCAGTGTTTGATCATTTGCGATATGATCATTTGTTTGATCTTATATCTTTGTGATCATAGGTTGATCATTTGTTTGACCCAAAGCATGGCTTTGTGACAAAGCGTAGCTTTGTGGACGAGACTTCATCAGGGCCTCACAACCCGGAAATGGTCGAAACAGGATCGTTGCGGCAAGGTTATGAGGGTCGCGCCCTTTAGGGTATGTCATTTCCTTCTGGAAAAGGGTGGTGTCATGGTATGGAGCCCAGATACTTACTCATGTGGATACACTTTATTATGTGTGATGTTGGTTATTGAGGCCTCGGATAAAGGTCCCAAAGGACCGGGGGGGTGGCATATTCGTGAGTTACCTGTTACAGGGGTAACCCGGCCTTGTTTGGCAGAGAGCAGTTTGTCTCTCGGGACGTCCCGCCAGAGGCGATCCCATGCGGCGGAAGGAAGTTCCTTAGCCTGACCATTTGTTGGAAAATCCAAAGAAACAATACGAGCCTTGTACGGTTTTAGTTGTATTACCTGCTATGGAATGTGGCGGTAACCTGCTATTGAACATAGTAGCTATAGTAGGCATACGATACTAGTCGTATGTTGGCTAAGATTAATATTATACTTTCGAAATGTGTTTCTACACTATGCACTAATGATAATATCCAATGATTTGCGTAGTAAGCATGTTTGACTATCATAAGAAGAAATCTCCTCCAATTCTGCGTTTGCATTGTGTGTGTGGCGGGAGGTCTTATGGTAGTTTCATTTTCTAAAAGGCATTGCAGATTTCAATGTTTAAAATCTTTTTGTTGTTGTTTAAAGATAAACTGTTTTTGTTGCTCACACCAGTCCCATGACTGATCCGGAGTTTATTGTTCCCTTCCTAAACTCTGGGTGCTCATAATTTTCCACACGAGCAGTCTAGAGTTGGGTTTCTTTTCAGATATTCAGGTTTAGTAGATTATCTGGAGCTAGTTCATTCATCGGAGTTACTTATCTTGGAGTTGTGGATTCATTCTTGTCTGAAGATCATTTTGGAGTTATCACTTCTATTGATATTGTTCCGCTGCTGATGTTATCATTTTCTTTTCCGCTGCTATTTGTTGTATCATCTCTGATGTATATTGATATTCATTGTATCACTCTGTTGTATCAGATATTGTATATCAATGTACTATTCTTTTCTTCCGCTGTGTTATTTACTTAATTGTGTTATAGCTCCGGCGAATCGGATTTGAACGGTCGAATCTGCGGCATTCTAGTACAATGTGAAGTACGGATGTTGATTTTCGAGCGGGCAAAACCCGAGACGTTACACGTACTGTGTGGTCGTGCGAGCTCGAGACGCCTAGTGATTAATTTTAAAATTTATTCGATTTAAAAAGCTCACTTCCGTATACTTTGGGATTAGGTCTCGAAACTAGTTCCATTGAGTTCCGAATATGGGTATTTAGTATAGAACGCCGGTCGGCAAGCTTTGATTGGAGTTCGAATTTTTTGGGTATATTATATCGGATATTATCAAATAATATCTATGTACCCTATATTGCTAGTCCTTACCCTATCTTTTCAGACCCATACCCTCACCTTACCTTTCACGTTCTCAACCCATACTCTCTTTCCCTTTAAAATTCTTGCCTATTAACAAAAATTGAGCTCTCTCTTTCAAAATCAAATTTCAAAATTAAAAATAAAATTCCGCATTCAACTAAAAATTACAATTCTTGATTTTACAATCTCGTGTAGACCTAGGCTTCAACTCTACATGAGTTTCATCTCGTGCATTCTTGTTTTGTGGATAGACGATTATGGCATTTGAACTAGGGCTTGATTTAGTTGGAGTTTAGGCAAATTTAGGCGAATTGAAGCTTGGTTTTTGTTTTAGCGTTGGAAGAAGATGCTTTGGCCGGAGTTTGGGGTTGTACGGTGGCATATGGGGGATCGCGACCTCGCAGGTGCAGGGAGGGGGAGGACCTGATCATGTCATGATTTTTAGGGGATGATTGGAGATGATGTTTGAGTGGTGGCTGTGATGAGATTTCGAAGTGGGAGTAAATGGCGCGATCGGATCTTAGCTTTGTCAAGGATATGGGGCGTTTGGTGGTGGAGATGCACAGTTATATTACACGAGTCATGTACGGGGAGAATAGTATTAGTGAGGGAGAAGAAGAATGGTTAAGTGGTGGGTTTAAATTTAATGATGTGATTAAGGTTTTAATTATTTTAATTAAATTTGAAAACTTATAAAATGTATAACTTTTGCGTACTAGGTCGGATTCGAACGTCGTTTTTTGTGTTGGACTCATAGCGACGATGGCTACGTAATGGAGTTGGTTTGGTTAGATTTGAAGCTAGTAGAATTTTTGGCTAAAATCGAATGCCCATTCGGTTTTAGTCCAAACCGGAACACTTTAGCGAAAAATGGAATCCATGTGAGTTTAACTCACATTCAATTTTACTATATCATATCTATGATGCTATAAACTATTATTTATTGCTTGGATGTTAGTTAAATTGTTTGATTGATTTTTTGGTTGAATTTCCATTTGGAAAATGGATGACATATTAATTTGATTGTTATGAACCCATATGATTATATATATAATATCCATAACCATTGTTTTGCAGGGAACATTTGCAGAGAGGCCCTGAGGAGTTTCTCGCCAATAATTATTTATTTACATCTTTATGCTGTTATATTGTTGTTTAATTGAAATTAACCTTAATATTCCATTTAAATTATCTAACTGTCGTTATAGCGATTTTTACTATACCGTCATTTATTGCATATCACTCCATGAACCCTTGTATGGGCGTTTTGAATGTGAGCTTGTATTTTTCACAAAATAGATGTTTGAAATTCATTAATCTTTTTTATTAATGATAATTTATATTAATTAATCATTTTAACTAATGATGTTTAAAATTAATTAATCTTTTTTATTAATGAAATTTGGATTTAATTAATTATTTTAAGTGATGATATTTGAATTTAATTAATTATTTTAATTAATGATATTTGAAAAATTAATAATCATTGATATTAGTGATATTTAAAGGTAAATAATCATTTTAATTAGTGATATTCGATTTTAATTAATCATTGAATGTAATTGATCCATTTAATTAATGATGTTTGAAATTTATTAATCTATTTGGTTAATGAGATTTGAATTTAATTAAGCCATTTTAACTAATGATTTTTAACTTTAATTAATCATTTTAATTAATGATTGTTTCAAATATAATTAATAATTTTAACTAATGATTTTTGAAATTTAGTTAATCATTTAATTAATGATGGTTTATATTTAATTAATCATTTTAACAAATGATGTTTTAGTTTATCGTTTTAACTAATGATGTCTAAATTTGATTAATCCAATTAATTATGATTATTTTAACTTAATTAATGTTATTTTAAATTTGTTAATCATTTTAATTATAATCTTTGAGACTAATTATTCATTATAATTAATGATTATTTAAATTTTATAAAAAATTTAATTAATGATATTTAAAGTTAATTAATTGATTTAATAAAGTGATTAAAGTAAATTAACTAATATAGTGAAAGTGTTTTAAAGTTAATTAATGGATATAGTGTTTTAAAGTTAATAAACTGATTTAATAAAGAATTTAAAGTTAATTTATTGATGATATAAAAGTGTTTCAAAAATAATTAACTATTTATTTAAAATAATTGATTTGTTTATTTAAAATAGATTATAAATGCGATTAATTATTTATCAGGATAATTAATATTGTTTTAAATTTATAAAGATATTTTAAATTGTTTTATTATCTTTTAGGATAATAAACGTTGTTTTAAATTTATAAATAATGGTTTATAAATGAGAAAATCCTTTAAAAGGAATCATTTATAAATAAAGCTAAGTGTAAATTGTTTGGGTTTATAATAAACAATGTTTTAATGACATTTGTTTTTGACCCTTGTTTAATACACTTAGAATATATTATAATTTTTCCTTTAAAGAATATTTTTTAAAGACTATTTCCAAAGTGTTTTTACCAATATTGTAATATGGAAATCAAACACAAGTTCTGTTTTTAAAAGTAAAGTTCGATTTTGGTTATGGAAAAGTAGTTCCGTAAACGATATCGCTTATATAGAAAGGATTTAGTCATACTTTTAATGTTAAATGTTTGAGGCTTGGACTCGTTTCTATCTTGAAGGTAAAAATGTCGTCAAGGTGATGCCTGAAGGTAACACTACCTCAACTTGCCTGGCTTTATTTTTAATCGAGGATAACACTTATCTGTAATCGACGAGTAGTGGTAAATATATGAAATTTAATTTCCATATACGATCATTTTAATCATTCCCAATATTTGATTTAGTAACTATTGGATTTAGCTTTCCTCTTGGTGTATCGTCACCTTAAAAATGATTTGATGCTCTTTTGAGCTTTGTCATCCTTCGTCGAAAATGACTAAACCTAAAGCGCGAGAGAAAGCCAAGCTATTTAGGTTGCTCCCATTAAAATGGTATTTTCACATCTCATCTAGTTTGGATTCGGTTATGCACTTAGATTTGGAAATATTAGGATTCTTGATAAGGTTTGGCGAGGTCCGGCTTGGTATTGTTCGAGAAGTGTCATGGAGTGAATAAGCTTCTTAGAAGTATATTACTAGAGGTATACTTCAAGGGAGATGCACATTCCTAGTCATTTGTTGAAAATTTTCCTTTCCTTATTTGATTCAAACCTTTTAATATGCTTTTCTTTAATTACAACGGGCAGAGTCAACCACTCTTCGCAATGTTTAAATATAGGTTGTCCGTTCTATCAAGTTTCGATGTTATCTTGTTTTATTCATTTGTCCAGTTTGGATTTAGCTCGGATTATTTTCATTCTTTCATGTCTGGTTTTTAATACTATTTATGCCCATTCTTAGTTGGATTTGTTTCCTATTGTTTATCTCTATTCTTTCCTATATGGATGTTATTCTTGTGAGGTAAAAACTCATTCCTCGTTAGTAGCGTGGTCTCACAGATCTTTCATATATTCACCTTTATTTGAGTTCTATCATGTTGGTATTTCCAAACTGATCCGAGTGTTATTTTATTATAATGCTCGGATCAGACCGAGTATTTTTCCAGTTTGGCTTTGGTGTTATGGAAATCTTGAAAAGGAGCTGAAGGTTCACCTATCGTAGTGTTTTATTTTCTGATGTATTATATAGTATCCCTATTAGTAATTGTAAGGTCGGAATTTTATAACTGTCCAGTTGATAAGATTTATTTTTAACTCTGATATAATCTGTATTTTTGGAGTAACAGTTTTTACTGTCCTTGTTATATTATATGTTGTCGATTCCACTGTGAGATTCTGATTTTCTCTGTACTCTGTTCTTTTCTTTTTATTTACCCTAACAATCCGCCCTTTTGTCAATTGGATGTTCGACATTTGAACACAGTGGTATTATTCGGTGTCGACTTTCGATGGTCAAATAGGCGGGTTGTTACAATCTGGAAAGACCATCTGATAACGGAGATCCCCATTACACACTTATAAGAAAATTTAGAATTTCCCAAAAGTTCATTTATAATAAATAAGTCTTGTTTTGTCCTGTAAAGAAACCTGCATCTTGTGTTAGTATACGGTGAATTTCATGCATAAAAATGAATCAACAATTTCAATGAGTAGAGTTGATTTATGGTAGATAATGATCACAATATTTTATGGTTGATTTCGGTAAATTACAAACTTATATACATCGTGCCTGTGAAACGTTAGCTTTATAACTTAAAAGCATCAATAGTACTATTTAGAAATAAAGGCGCAATACCAACAACATAATACATGTTCGCCAAATAATAACAAACCCAGTGCACCGACATGTAATAAACTCAAAATTATTTGAATACATGCTCATCATTTTTTGTTCGTAGGTATACATAAAAATGTCCCACACTACTAAATAAACCTGCTAACTCAAAATTATTTAAATACATGTTCAAGTTATTTGTTTTCGAAACCTTCATTTTCAAAATATTTTGTAGTCTATACTTGTTCGAAACTAATATATATGAAATTAACATATGTCCAAAAACTCATATGTATATTAGTCTATACATACTTGAAAAGCTAATATGTTCTAAACCATGCATATTTGAAACCTTATAAACTTGAAACTGTATATATATCTAAACTATGTATATATTTGAAAATTAACATACATCTAAAGGTTGATGATATGTGTTATCTTAGTACTTACAAAACCTGCTTTATATTCGAAATTCATAAGGCTGTAATTTTCAAAATTCATAAGGTTGATGATATGTGGTTTTGACTTCGTCAGTAGGTACATCCTTAGGTTTCGAAGGTATTGAAATACTCTAGGTTTTGATGCTGAAGGTAGCTTTTGAAGACATGCTTGCGGATAGATGCGGAACCCCTCCTAGTCGTGAAAGTTTTCGACCAGTTCGAAAGGCTTAGTTAAGCTTCTGAAGGGGCTGTTCCAATGAAATAATTGTTTGATTAACCTGGATGAAGGCGAAACCTTTGGTTTTGAAAGGTTTGGTGTGCATGTGTGTGGTTGTTACTAGCTGCCTTCGAAAGGTATTCCTCAACCCATTCAAAACACCTTCATGCATGCGAAAGAATTTCTTTCAAAAGGAAGCAATTGAAGCGTAAGGGTGCTTTCAACCCTTTCAACAGCTTGTAACACATCTGACCCTCAACTTTAACATCCCTTCGACTCCTTTGAAAGGCCTCGTTGGTGCTATTATCTCTTGTTCTTCCTTCTCTTCTATTCAGCTTGGTTTCGATAAGGTTGAAATGGGAATTGGTGGTAACAGGTGAGTTAAACTCACTGAAATTCCTGTGGCGCCGAAGCATTCCGGTTTGAACTAAAATCGAACAACGTCCTATTTTAAACCAAATTCAACCTGCTCGAAATTCACCCAAACCAGCTCCACAGCGAAGCTTCCATCATTATGTGCTCAACGTAAAAATTCGTGTCTCAAGCGGACCTCATACAAGCAAGATATAGATTTAATAAGATTTTGATTTTCAATTAAAATAATTAAATGCTTAATTACAAATTAGAAATCTTAAACACACTCTTAAATCGGCTACCTCGCACCTAACCACTTCCTGCCAACAACTGAAATTGAAACCACCATGGCTGATCACAAATTCTACCAAACCTCCATCAACTCTCCACTAAACCGCTCACTATCTTCACCAATACTCTTCTTTTCGTGAACTCGAGCTCCCGAACCCAACCATTTCAACTCTGGCTCCTCCTTGAAAATCATGACTTAGCCATTGTCGACAGCGACCGTACGGTGGACGCAAAGCACTAGGAAGCTTCGAATTTCCCCAAATGATCATTGGAGATGCACATTTCCACCTTGAGTCCAAAAACACTGTCAAATCGCGCTTAAACTCCATCAATTGAAATAAAAATGAGACCCTAAATCGCCTAAAAACCATGAACCTCCTCTTTAAACCGTAGCTCCACCTCCCCTTAACTTCGATCCCATCTAAACTCCAACCTGTTGAAGATCTTAGCTAGATGCTCAAGGATGTGGCCTTTCTATTTTTTGTTTTTGAATTTTATTTCATTTGTTTTTTAAATTTTTGAAGAAGTGGATTTTTTTTCCTTTTTGTTTGTATGAGATGAAACAAGAAACAAAAGGATGGCCCCCCAAAATATTAAAAAGATTGTAAACCCCCAAACTTGCTTAGTAGCCCTCCGTTTGTTCCAAAATTACCCTTAAACTTATCTGTACTATTTTTTTTTTTGAGTTTCTGTGTTCACCACGCACTGACAAGACGTGGTTAGATACCTAACCACGTAGAGACTATGCGTGGTTTATCATATAACCACGTAGTGGCACTACGTGGTTTATCATATAACCACGTAGTGGCACTACGTGGTTATATTACCAACCACATTTGTTCGCTCCGTACTGAAACAACATTATGTTTTAACCCAGCGTGGTACTTCCAAAACAATAAAAAAATTACGTAAAAGTTGGAAAGTAGGGTTTTGGAGTTTCGATGTTTTAGAACAGTGAAAAATTACGTAAAAGTTGGAAGAATTGAGAAAAAAGCTTCTTAAGGGTATTTTTGTCTTCAAAAATTTATTTTTTGAAGGGGGGGCTACTAAGTAAAATTACGGGTTGAAATAGAATTTGCCCAAAAGGATATAGAGAAATACGTGTGATTGTAAGTGTTGAAATATATATATATATATATATATATATATATAATTTGCAAATTCGGCATTTCATCGCACAGATCTTCATTCGCATATGAACCTCGAATGACAAAACAAAAATATGGTCGCACTCAGAACAGTGATGCAACCCCAAACAATAATAATATACATTGGTTATTGAGTTCTGTAAAATTACAAAAACACTGCCGTTTGCTGAAAAATCGTTAAACGACAATTTAAATATTTTCAAAATTAAAAATTGTGGAAAAATCAAATAAAATAAATTAAAAATACGTCAACAAAAATCGAGTCGTGAAAATAAAAATAAAATTTTTGATTATTTATTTAAACTATTTATTACTATAAATAAATTTACAAATTGAATTCATTATTATTATTTATAATTTAAAAGGAGTTAAACAATTTTATTTAATCAATTAAAATTAACATTCAATTGTAAATCCCGTTAATTGAAACACCATTCAAATATTAATTCTTAATTCAATATTTTAAACAATCCTTATATTTGAATTCCAGATATTAACTTCTAGAATAACCATTATATTTGAGTTTAGGTTATTAAACCTTTTTAAACCAATATTTTAATAATTAAAACTAATCAAATATTCAAAATAAAATGATTAAAATTCCAGGTCGTTATAGAGAACCATAAATCTGCCTAATAGAAGACCGAAAAACTCTCTCTGATATAGAAGACCAGAAAATCATATGGCAACAAGAAGACCAGAAATTCATTTGACCATAAGAATTGCAGGATACCATCATCTAATAATAAGAAGGTCAGAGTTCCATTTTCTGATATAAGAAAATTTAGAAAAACCATCTGATAACGAAGATTAACATTATGCACATTTAAGCAAATTTAGAATTTCTTGAAAGTTCATTCATAGTAATATGTTTTGTTTTGCCCTGTAAAGAAACTTGCATCTTATGATGGTGAATTTCATGTATAAAAATGAATCAACAATTTCAATAAGTAGAGTTGATTTGTGGTGGATAATGGTCATAATATTTTATAGTTAATTTCATTAAATTGCAAACTTATATACATCGTGCCTGTGAAACATTAGCTTTTAAAACTTAAAAGCATCAATAGTACTATTTAGAAATAAAGGTGCAATAGCAGCAACATAATATGTTCGCCAAGAAATAACAAACTCAGTGCACCAGCAAGTAATAAAGTCATAATTATTTAAATACGTGCTCATCATTTTTTGTCCGTAGGTACACTTAAAATTGTCATGAACATATTTATCACGTTACCATTTCACTTCATCCTTCCATATGTATTGGAAACCATGTGACATCTAAAATCAATATTTTTGAAACCACATATATTTGTTTCATAAGTTTTTACATTCACGAAAGTCAATACATGTTCAAGTTATTTGCAGTTGAAACCTTCATTTTTGAAATTTACATATTTCGCAATCTATACATATTCAAAACTAATATATATATATGAAATTAACATAGGTCCAAAAACTCATATGTATATTACTCTATACATACTTGAAGAGCTAAAATGTTCAAAACCGTGCATATCTGAAACCTTATAAACTTGAAACTATATATATATATATATCTAAACCATGTATATATTTGAATATTTTTTTGGAGAGAATATATTTGAATATTGACATACATCTTTATGATATACGGTATCTTAGTACTTATGAAACGTGCTTTATATTCGAAATTTATAAGGCTGTAATTTTAAGAACTCAAACATTCAAAACCAACCCATTCTAATATCTAAAGCTAATATATTTCAAAACCTTTACTAGTGAAAATCAACAGGAAAATAGGCACTAGGACAAACCTAGAAAAAATTTTGGCTGAAGGACAACAAGTTTGTTTTTTAGGCTGAAGGACAATGCTAATTATAACTAACATTTTGTATAGTGTAAAACTGAATATAATGCTAGATATAACTAGCATTTTGTATAGTGTAAAAGTTGAATATAATACTAATTATAACTAGCATTTGTCCTTCAGCCTAAAAATAAAACTTCATGTCCTTCAAGTTAATTTTTTTTAAAATTTTTCCTTTTTTCTAATTCCCTCAAAAATCAATATATATAAAACCATCATAGATTCAAAAGCTTATATATGATATTTTTTCAAAGCTACAGATATATAAAGCCTTTCCCGTTTTCAAAAATTATATGTTTTCAAAATCATCCTTATATATTTTCGCAACTATATACTTTCAAAATCAACTTTATATTTTTTTTCAAAATTAAATATGCGCGGAAGCAAATGCATTTAAAATTATATACTTAAAAACTGACATGTACTTTGAAATCTTCATATACTAAACTGCTCGTATATTCAAAAGCTATGAAACTTATAAGAAGCATTATATTTACGAAATCCAATATGCACTTAAACTCAATATTTTCCAAAACTCTGATGTGCTTGAAATTTGCATATATATATATATATATATGAAACTGCATACACATAAGAAATTATGCATTTGAAAGCTAATATATATTCGAAATTTGTATACATGAAACTGCACATAAAAGAAACTTCTTATATAAATTTGAAACCAAAGATACCCAAGCCTACATTTACTCATTGAAGACTTGTATATTCACAAACTTTATGTTCAGAACTGTATACTTAAAACTACGGATATCTAAAATTTTCATATCTGAAACACACACACACACACACATATATATGTGTGTGTGTGTGTGAAATTATATATTTATAGTTATATAGGCATGAAACCTGACATATTTGAAGCTTCATATGCTTGAAACTATATTCATGTAAAATGTGCATATTCAAAACTTAATGATATGCATATATGTTCAATGCTTATGTATTTGAAACCTTTTCAACTTTTAAAATCACTATTATATTTTATATTTCACGCTTTTCGAAACCTTTATTCTTTTCAAAATAGCTAGCTTTCTAAAACAATTAACTTTCTAAATTATTAGTTTTCGAAACTTGTTATATACATGAAACTGTACTTATATTTGAAATTGTAAATTCTCGAAACTTTCACACACACACATAGATATATATATATATATATATATTTACATATATATATAAAGATATATATTCAAAGCCATATACATATCATTTTGAAGCTTGCAAAACTATATATTTGAGAAACCAATATATATGCGCGCACGTGATATTGGATACTCAAAAGCTTGTATATATCTCACATCTGGTAATATTCGAATCTTTATTCTTTTAGAACCGAATATATGTACTCAAGACTTTATATTTATGGAATCCAATATGCATTTAAATCCTTATACTTTTCAAAATTATAAATGTTATGAAATCATATTTTCGAAAGATAAAATATATATTTTCAAGATCACATATACTTAAAGCAAGCTCGAACTTGAGATTTGATAAGCTTTGAAATAGGATTTGATAATCTTTGAAATGACGTCTGGCGACCTTCAAAATAAGTCGCAACCTAGATCTGTCAAATTTTTGACATCCATCATCTTCAGCATAAGCCATCTTTCGAGATATGATGATTTTCGATATGAACTCTAGGGACCCTAACAAAGAAGCTCAGCAGGATGTCCTAGATTTGGAGTTCTCTGTTTCGATGTGGATATTAGTCCTTGAATTTAGATATGGAGTTTGAATCATCTAAATGTCAACATGAGGCTGGGTTTTCGATATCAACTTCCCTATTGCACTATGGAATGACCTTTAGCATCAACCTGATGATTTACGACATGAAAAATGGGCTTCGACATAAAGTTGGGATGCCTCGGGTATGAAGCCCTAATGATTTACGATATGGATCTCCATGCTTTGATATGAAATGAAACCTATATTTATATATTTTGAATTTTTTTATCATGATTCCATCTGTCTTGGCATGAATCTGGTGATTTACAGGGTGAAGTTGGATTTCGGTATTAAATACTTCGAGATCACCTCTTGTGGCACTACTTAGTTACAACATTGTTTTCTTGCAGCATTGACATCTTTATGACATTGATTGTTGCTACATTAGATATAGTGATACCACCCCTTAGGGCATCTCCAGTTGATTACGGGCTGGGTTTTTCATTGGTCAGGCGCTCATTTGATGGGCGCCTGCCCCCCTTTTAAACCCCTCATTCCCCCCTCTTCTCTGCAAATTTATTTTTTTTAATTTTTTTAATAGAAAACTGAAGTGAAATGCCGCCACGTCCAACTAAAATTGTTAGAAGAACGGTTCACAAGCATCTAGAGGAACAAGCAGGACCATTACATGTTCCTTCGGCACCAGGAGTATCAACTGATGATCTACGTATACTACATGATCTTCCAGATGGTTATCGGCACAAAGCCGAAACCGCATTGACCACGGTATAGGTATAATTTACACATTAATATATTTGATTATTTTTATATGTACATCACATAATCATATTAAATGACTGTTAGTATATCTAAAATTATTGATTCATAAATTATCTATAGGAACATTACATTTATTGTCGTGGTAGTTGGGCCAAGTGCATTACCCAGTTTTATGACTCTCTTCCCCGTCCTATTATAGAAAGGCTACAGGCTAGCCCTTTTGGTTTGTTTTTGTTGATTAGGCCTTTCCAGTCCTTCGATCGACCTCTCATTCAGGCATTAGTTGAGAGGTGGTGGCCCACGACACATACATTCCATTTTCCAGATTTTGAGCTTGGTATTACCCCGGTTGATTTCTACATGTTCACCGGCATTAAGATCAGACAACATGGCCTTAGACTATTTCCATTTGATGATTTATACGAGTCCCCCGGTTTGTTTAATGTATTTCTACCACTTATAGATGTTAGCTACGTTACCATCGGTTCTGTTAGGTTGACTTACCTACATCTACATCATTACATCACCACATATATAGATAGAGCTGATACGATGGATGTAGTTACTAAAGCATTTCTATTGTACTTGTTTGGTTCGACCTTTTTCTCGAACCAAAAAGGTACGGTTCAACTAGGTTATCTAGCATCACTTGCCAGGTTAGACCAGCTTCATACCATTGATTGGGGCATAGCAATTTTGTGCACCCTTTATACCGCTTTAGATTCATTTACGCTTGGCGTGTCAAGCAGATGCATGCTTTTTGGTACATTTTGTTATTATGGTACTACGAGTACACAGCAAACATGCATCCCCGCATCCAGGACATGGCTAGTCAGGCTGCTGAGCAGTACCTCCCTAGGATGAGATGATGAGAGACTATGCAGTATGTGCAGCATGCTCCCTTAGGTGTACGACATGACTTGATGGAGGCTAGGTCACAGCTTGACATGCGTAGTCGGGGTAATATCATACGGACTCCCTGGGCCTCACATTAGACTCACCTTGTAGATGCAGGTCTTATGATGGACGACCATCCCTTGATGGTTGCATATTAATTATCCAGACACAGGGTGGTTTTGCATACACCTGCATTTATGCCTATGTGGTATTTGGGAGAGAGGTGTTCTTTTCAGATCATGGGTGATCATCGTATACCGTATGATTGTTTATCATGTGAGGACATGTTCGGTAGACATAGGGTGATTGGAGATCAGTACCTGCATGCTCTACATTAGGTTGGGTGGGTGGATATTAGTACATTCTTCATCGATGCAGACTACGATGCTTATTGGGCCAAAGTAGCACCCCATAGATTCATAGTACTAGATTATGTTCGTGGGGTCAACTCTGATCATATAGGACTAGGGCTGTCAACGGATGCAAACAGATGCGGATATGGCTGTATCCGCATCTGAATTCGAAAATTTAAATCCGCATCCGATATCCACGGATATATGAGAATTAACATCCGTATCCGCATCTGCGGATATATTTCGGATATTCGAAAATATCCGCATCCGAAAAAAAAGCGGATATTTCCGGATATCTGAAAATATCCGAAATATCCGCATCCGAAATTGAATAAGATTTTTATTATACTAATATTTTTGAACTAAAACAATCACTTTCTCAAATGACAATACACACACTACAATACTAATCAGTTTTTCAAATGACAAAATGGCAACACATATAATATCAAACAAGTTTACACGATATTACATCAATTCAAATGATAAAATAGCAACAACATAATGACAAAATGGCAACACACATAAAATTTCGGATCGGACGGATGTTTTTCGGATACGGATATGCCCATATCCGCATCCGCATCTGATTTTCTTTTCAGATATCGGATATCCGCATCCGCTTTTCGGATATCGGATAATATCCGTTTTTTTGGTTACGGATCCGGACGGATTTCGGATTTTTCGGGTATCCATTGACAGGCCTATATAGGACCGCACTTTGCAGTAAGTAGAGTTCAGGTACCATAGGTTTCATTTGATCCGACTCCATCACAGTTCTCTCAGACTCCGATGCATTTGGAGCCTAATTGTACATTTAGATCATATGACGTCACAGGTACCCTGATTAAGCAACCTTAGTCTTTCCAGAGCATCCCGACTATCCGGGTGTGCCTTTAGTCGGGTTATACCCTTCGTATATGGTACGTTTGTTGTTTATTCGCATTTTTTCTTTATATTATACTTAGTTTCTTATCTATGTCAAATTACATCTTTATGCAGTATGCATCTAGATTGGACCGGGCTAGAGTTTCGCTCGGCGTGTTTTGTGATATGACGCTTGCATATACTCACACCATGCACGACATGTACATACAACATATACAGATAATATAAGCACAGATTGATCAGTTATCTGCTAGACTAACCGTATATGAGCCTTTTGGACCACTAGGTGGAGGTGATGTTGGTCCTAGTAGGTCTGCCACTAGTGGTGATGTGGATGATGTGGATGAGGACGATGAGGAGGATGGTGATGGTGGAGATGATGATGATGATGATGGGGACGATGATGATGATGGGATGATGATGGGGGTGATGATGATGATGACGATGACGACATTGCGTCCTTGTAGTTGTACTGCTTTTACTTTATTGACAGTGGACGTTTTATTATATCTAGTAGTACTTATAGCTTATGTACGTATAGCTTATGTACTTATAGCTTATGTACTTATATTATTGTTTGAGTGTAGTGTGAATTCTATTTGTTTATCTAACTTCACTTTCCTACAATTAGGACAATAATGTTTAAACCACTAATTCATCAAATTAATAGATAAACTGATTACAATTGCAGACATACAAACATAGTACACTGATAAATGAACCTAAAAATACAACACATTAATAATAGAACACAAACAGAAAGAAACTACTAGCGACGATTGAACTGCAACTCCTGCAAAGAAAGTCTAAGACGCCTTATCTCCTGTTCTAACTCGTTTGCATATGTTATGCCCCTTGGACATAAACGGTCATCCAACCATTCCGCATAGTTGCAACTGTTCGTCCAAAATTGACATAGCTGGATTCGACGACCAATATTTTCTCCATCTGCACATACTACAACTTCAACCCCATATCCGCACTGACAACAAACTGGGTACGAATCAACTTCTTGCTCAATGGGAGGTTGAACTAGTGGAACGGGGTTAAGGTTTTGTGCATATGGAGGTTGAACAATTTGAACCTGGTCATCAGGTTGTTCAGAACTCCTCCTGAAGTCTTAGCTGGTCCAGATTTGGAAACTTATTGCGAATATCTTCGTAGTGTTGGTCTTAATAATTAATAAGCCAGTCCTAATCTGTTTGTGGGCTCTCTATAGGCACGTAGCCTGCATTTGAATAGACAGAAGAAGGCCAAGAAGGCATTGATTTGAAGAAGTTGTTATTGCCGTACGCAGTCCTCGCCTGTTCAGCCGTACATCTAACGTGTACTTTATCTCCTAATCGTCACACATCTCATCGGTTTTTATGTAGTACTGCATAAGCAGCTTCAATTCATGCGACGAAAATGTCAAGTTGGATATTGAGCCACCGAATTATGTTAAGTTTTTAATTGTCTTAAACAGATAATGAGAATGTGTACATATATACTAGATGTTCCACTGAACGTGGCTATAGTGTATGATTCGACTACACATTGAGCCACCTTTTCTCCACTCATAAAGAAAGGAGCTATGGCCAACAAAGGAACGTGGCTATAGTGTATGATTTAACTTCACTCTGAACTACCTTGTCTCCACTCAATAAAGAAAGGAGCTGTGGCCAATAGAGGAATGGGGTTACAATGTATGATTTGACTACACACTGAGCCCCCTTGTCTCCACTCAATAAAGAAAGGAGCTGTAGCCAGCATAGAAACGTGGCTATAGTGTATGATTTGATTGCGCACTGAGCCACCTTGTCTCCACTTAATATAGAAACGAGGTGTGGCCAACAGAGGAATGTGGCTACAGTGTATGATTTGACTTCGCACTGAGCTACCTTGTCTCCACTCAATAAAGAAAGGAGCTATGGCCAGCAGAGGAACGTGGCTACTGTGTCTGATTTGACTGCCCACTATGCCACCTTGTCTCCACTCAAGAAAGAAAGGGTTTGTGGCCAGCAAATGATCGTGGGTGCAGTATATGATAAGACTACACACTGAACCACCTTGTCTCCACTCAAGAAAGAAAGGAGTTTTAGCCAACAAATGAACGTGGCTACAGTATGTGATTTGACTACACACTGCCAAGATGTCTCCAACACATTACCCCTTATAGCCATATGGATCTTTTACTTTTTTTGCACAACTCAATCTAACACAAACATTCATAAATCAAAGAACTCTGCTGAAGAACAATGTCTAGAATTTACTAAAAGCTATATTGCTATACGATAGCGACTCTGAAAAAGAAGCGTATGAATTTGCACATCAACAAGAGGAAGAGGAACTAATGGAGATCCACCGTGAAGCATACGGTTCAACTTCTTGGAAACACGGTGGCTCAGTTGTGGGTCAGAAATACATTAACCGTAACCAGGAAGCATTTCACAAAACACTTATGCAAGATTACTTTGCTCGTGATCCAACTTATGGTCCACAGATGTTTAGACGACGATTCAGAATGAGTCGTCCATTATTTTTAAGAATTCTTGAAAGTATTCAGCAAAATAATAATTACTTTGTTTACAAGCAGGACGCTGCAAAAAAAACAAGGTTTGAGTGGGCATCAAAAGATGACTGCAGCTTTGAGGATGTTAGCATACGGTTCACCCGTGGATGCTCTTGACGACGCATATCGTATTGCAGAGAGTACGACAATAGAAAACCTAGATCACTTATGTCAATCCGTTGTGGACATTTATGGGACTGAATATATTCGTTCACCAAACTAAGCAGATGTAACGCAATTGCGTGAGATGCATGAAAGCAGAGGCTGGCCTGGCATGCTTGGAAGTCTAGATTGTATGCATTGGGAGTGGAAGAACTATCCTAAAGATTTTCATGGAGCATATAACGGTAAAGAAAAAAACCAACTATCATCTTAGAAGTAGTTGCAACTCATGATTTGTGGATATGGCATGCATTATTTGGAATGCTCGGTTCTCTTAACGACTTAAACGTTATCGAACGATCTCATTTGTTTAATGATTAGCGCAAGGTAAATCAACTTCTGTATCATTTACTCTTGGTCATAATACATATGATCATGGATACTATCTAGGAGATGGAATTTATCCTAAATGGAGCACGATTGTAAAGACTTTTGCAAACCCAATGACGGCAAAACAGAAAAAATTTGCTGCAATGCAGGAAGGTCAAAGGAAGGATGTAGAAAGGGCATTTGAGGTCCTTCAATCAAGGTTTGCAGTGGTGAGTAATCCATGTAGATTATGGAAGAGATCAAAAATGGCTACAATTATGTTCTGTTGTATAATTCTGCATAACATGATCATTGAAGATGAACGAGGTACGGACTATCCCGATTTCGAGTATGATGGGGCTGCACAACCCCTTGAATTGTTCATTGCTGCCACATTACGAACTAAAGGACATCACACAATTCATGTCGATCATCATGAAGTATATCGTAAAGTAGTTATTCATAATAGGATCCAAAAGGATTTAATGGAACCTATTTGGAATTGTTATGGAAATTAGTAGTTCATGATGGAGGAATTTTGTTTAATTCTGTGTGTTTGCCTATTTATTTGGGTTACAAAGTGTAGCATGTTATGATTATGGTGTTTGTAATAGCCTTTTAGTTTGGTGAAGTAGAGCTATTATATTAAATAAAGAATGCATCAAACAAAATGATAAACCATTGAATATTTCAAACCTAAAAATAGTATAATAACCGAAGATACATTTCTTTTAAACTCTAGTACATATGTTTCGTTCCTGATCTACTCTCAACGATGTGTTGTTTCCATCCAATACTACATTGTCAGTGGATCCATTCCTGTGACATCCTTTTCCATTACTAAGGTCCCTTAACGTTGATGCTCCATCTCAAACCTACCCTTTTCAATCTCGGTCAATTCTTTTAACACGACAAGCTTTTCCGCACTTCCCCTTTGATGTTCAGCATTTTCTCTTGCATGTTTTTCATGCATTAGGGCTATATGAGAATCAATCTGGGATTGAACAACAATTTTCTTCCTAGCTGCTCTCCACCCCATCGGTCTAGCATCTTCATCCTATTTAGGTTCTGCTTTTGCAGCTTCGTTATCTGGGCATAAATTAGAATCCATATGAGAAGAATCTCCTGGGCTAGAACTATAATCAGTTCTCATAGCTTTTTTCTTGCCCTTTGACTTTGATTGGATATCTCTTAAGCTCTTTGCGTTGTTCGAGCTCCATTTTGATGACTAACAAGCAAGTCATAACAATTTGCAAACTGATAGTAATGAGGTTTCTTTGCACCATTTTCTCTTGGAAATAATTTCAAAAATCGATCATTCGCCATTCTCTTCTGGAAAAAACCATAAAAATGAATAAAATATGAATATAATTACAAATTGATATTTTTGAAAATGTTACCAATTCAGCCTTGCTACCCATTCCACTTGGATTTGCTGTTCTTATTTTGTGAATTTGAGACTCATAGAATTGCATTTGTCGATTAATCTTTCCAAATCGGTCGGTAATTGCAGACATTGACCTAGTCTTTTCAACATGCTTTTATTGTAGGCAGTCATAACTTTCCCCCAAAACTCCTCTCCACTTTGGTCATTTCTCTTGACCGAGTCATTAGAAAAATGATAGTAGATATAACACAGGTCTTTCTCTTCTTCTCCACTCTATGGACCAGAAGAATGGAAGGACAGAGGGGGAGCAGTTTGGGGATGAACACTTTGAACGGGTTGCGAATCAAAGTCCGAATTATCCATATTCATCGCTTCGGTATATGATTGAAACGAATGAGATGTACTTTAAATATGATGGAATTGAGAATATAATTTTAGTAGTAGAAGAGATGTGTGTTCTACATTCTTAAAATTAGTCCACTATATAAGATGAAATCAGAAATATGACCGTTTATAGCAGTTGTAATTCAAAATATGACCGTTTATAGCCGTTGTAGTAAAAAAAATAGCCGGTAGGAGGTAAAAAATTAGCCGTTTATAGCCGTTAAGGGGTTAGCTGGGGGGTGGGCTTGAGCGCCCATTTATTGGGCGCCCAAGCACTGGCGCCCAAGCCCAATTACGAATTCGTAACTAAAAACTGAATATTACGCGTAATATTCAGCGCTGAATGGAGCACTAGGGGGGGGAACATAATATTAAGGGCATAATTTCCACCACTGGAGATACTCTTAGCCAACACCATTGAATACTTGCGACATTAACTTCCTTACGACATTGATGTCTTTACGACATCAATTGTTATGACACCAACCAATCTCCACCGATCCTAAAGCGTATGTAATCAATTCCATTTATTTACGGCATGGATTTCTTAGCTTCAACACTAATAAACTCCTAAATCAACTATAAACTTTGACGTCACCTACTTCCGCCTACAAATACCTGTCACCATTCAGATCTGAATATCCACTATCACCTGACTCCATAAGTTGAATCTAAGAATAAACTTGGATCATCGATATGAAATTCAAATCGGCTTCGAAATTCAAATCAGATTTGAAATCATTCAAATCAACTTTGAATTCATCCAGATCATTTTTCAATTGTTTATGATTTGGAAGCAGAGCAAATAAAGAGAGAAGGGAGGAGATGGCATGGAGTTATGTGATGATTCATGTCGTAAACCAGAGAATGAAGTAATAGGATATTGGACGGTTAGGTGAGCTGTTGAGTGAGGTGTGCAGAGAAAAATTTCATTTGATTAATGTCATAAATCATGGACGCTATAAAGGAGTCTAGTTCAGTTTGTTGTTATCGAATCAATGTCGCATGTGTACGAAATTAGATCCATGTTGTTTGTATACCTGTAAGCGTTTAAAAGTCAGTTTCCAACTTTTGAATTTAAATTTGAAGTTACTTCCAAATACGCAGTTCAAAAATTCCTTATAAGGTATTTTGGTTATTTTTTGAACATCTGAAGGTTCAGGCCCTCATTTTAGCACCAAAATGTTAAATTTGGTTCAACGTTCAAAGTGTGTGTACAAGGAGGCATGTTTGAAGAAATTCCAATAATACCCCTTAGTTTTATGATTATTCACGGATTTGTGTAAAATACATTTCATGAGTTTAAAGGATAAAATAGACAAGTTCAAATAACAATAAGAGATATGCTCAAGTCATGTCCTTTATTATCAATTGGCCAAATAGGCAATATGCACAAGTCATATTTTTTGTTACATTGCGAGGCATGTATAAATTAAGTAAAATATGCAAATATCAAATTGTTCAAGCCCTTGTTCGCAAATATATCGTCTTCTCCTTCATTATCTTTTATGCCATTAGAATTTTCCTCGAACTCTTAATAAAGAGAACTTGGAGAAGATTCTATTTGGAAAATGTGATAAGAGTGAGAAAGAAGTTCAGGGCCCTTTTCCAATAAGGGATGCATCTCTATTTATAGTGGTTGGAAGGTGGTGGGCTTGCTTCCATTAACGATGTGGGACTTAGATGACTATATTGGTGATGGCTTCAACACGAATCCCTTTGAAGCTCTATGAAGGGAAATACACTAAATTCTCTTGAATTTTCTGATGTGAATGATTCTAATCCTCTTTCTTTGCATGGCATTGAACATTCCTCTGGTATTGATGTTGTGGGACATTAATAACATGTGATATTCCTTAAATGCGGCATCGATATTAATATAATCTTCGGCATCAATTCTTGTACAGCGCCGATTACAAATGACATGTTTTTAGGATTGCATTCTCATCATCCATATTTTTTAACTTTCGACATTGATATTCCCCTTGTATTAATGATATGTTCCCTCTTTGTCCATACCACTGATTTACAATATCCTTCATATTTGTTCTGATCATATGAGGTATTAATAAAAAGAGATGCAGCATCGATGAGAAGAGATGCGACATTGATAAGGTGCGGCATTGACAAAGCGCGATATTGAAAAAGCATGGCATGGTTAATACTCTCTATTGATGGAGTGCGGCATGAAATCAACATGGCATTGGTTAACCGCACTATGGATGAAGTGTAATATCAATGGGATGTAATATGGATGAAGTGCGACATTGGTAATATGATGCCTCTTATTATATTGATGGCCTATGGCATGCCGCCATTCGACATCCCTTTATCTAGATAAGATGTAACGTCTTCAGATGACCCCGGATCTCTTCTTTGTTTCCAGCTTCTTTATTTCCAACTCTTCGACATTATATTGTAAGGATTCAACATTAAGTTGGGCTTCATAAGTTCGATATCAATTCTTTGCTTTGGCATCAGAAGCCTTAAACTTCGACATTAATCTTTAGCTTTGACATGAATTACTTTACTTGCATCCTTTAGAAAATATGTGGTTAACACTATAAATTAAACAAGGATGGAATATGTGGTTTGCCTAAGTATCCTAAATGATCATCTACCTAGAGGGGAGACACTATCCATTATCGAGTTTTTATGCCCATGGACTCAAAGAAGGAATTTAGTAAGCTATGACAAAGAGTATAAAGAGAATTTTCTATTGGTCGAGGATGAAAAAGCAAGCGGTGAAGTATGTTGCAAAAGGTATTTGACGATAGAGATATATCAGTAGTGTAATCTATTTAAATCTAACCTATACTTGGATATTATATGATTAGAGGCACCTTGGTGATATGCTATGGGATGAAAACCGCAAAGATAGGAATGTATAGAGAGTTCGCACCAGCTAGGTAGGTGAAAGAATCGCTATTAAGATATGTTATATAGGAAAGCTAGCACCATAAGCTATTGGACCTTTCCCGATTTATAAAGAATAAGGAAGTCAACATGTTTTAGTAGGCTTTTTAAAAGTTTGGCGGGTGTTCATGTGTTTTTTGTTTATCCCATCTACGAATGTATGTTAACAGTTTACCAGTCATGATAGAGCCCAGTCAGCTTATAAGGTGAATATAGGACGAAGTTTATAATACTTCGTAGGTGTATTCATATCTTAGGACTCGATGTCATATAGCGTAAAAACGAGGACATGAAGTTGGTCCAGGTACAACGGGGAAAAGGTTTAGAGGGGAGTATGTGGAAATTCGAGGAGGTAATCTGAGTTTCCCCATCATGAGCTCTCTTCCAATAAGTTCTTTTAGTTAGTTTGATCGTTAGGTTGTTTGTATCTTTGCATGGTTGTTGTAGCTAGCTAGTTAAAATGGGCATGGATGTATGGACGCTAGGATTGGTTGTACGCACATCCTTATGATGTGTTTTGGTTGCCATGGTTGCTTTGTTTAGATTATACCAATTTAGTTTATACCATGTTTGCTTGTATGTATATACTTCCCAACCTAGGATTGATACCCACGGTTAGATGTTCTAATTTATTATAGGTAATTATATATATGTTATTTATAGTTTCTTTGTATATATGTCAACCGATTGTGTTTATGGGTGTGGTTATTTACTTACATTTTGATATGAATGTTGCATACGGATGTATGAATGCATATGGTAATACATACATACATACATACATATATATTAAGATGTTTGCATACATATTGATTGCACTGCATATGCATTCATATAGGAGGTTGATTTTGTTGTATTTGCACTAATCTCATATTATATCATCGTGTTTTATCCATCTGTGTACTATGTACTCTTGGTTGTGCTCGTATTGTATAATGGACATAAGATGGATGTAGCTATGTCTGTTTTATATGTTTGTACAATGTAAAGCTAATTGCATTGTCCGTATCTTGGAATTTCAATAATGAAATTCCTTTAAGAGGGAGAACGCAACACCCCATAATTTTATGTAATTAAATAATTAAATTAAAAGGGTAAAACTGTTTTTTAACATAAAGGGAAATTAGTAAATTTCTATAGAAGTTGGAATTAGATTTCGAAACTTATTCCATTGCATCTTGAATATTGTTTATAAGTCAGAAAATTAATATAATTTGTTGAATTTGGTTAAACGGGCTAGAAATTAGAAGTCAAAACCAGTGGCATTTTCCTAACATATTAACTTTGAGATTTTATCCTAAATTTGAACTATTTTGGCCTATAAATAGATCTCTAACTCTATTTCGTTTTCTTTAATGGTCTTGCCTCCACTTACAAATCCCTAATTTAATTCGAAATCCACTAAACAAATCCAAATTTAACAAATTTATATATAAAAACCGATCATCGCAAAGAGAGCTACGCAAATTAATCGAAGCTATCGAGAAATTTTGCATTTTCAAGGAAAGTAAGTTCTAGACAACGAAGAATAAGGAGGGCTCACCTCAGATCAGAGAAGATGCAAGGCTAATCGGTGAGTGTTATTCATCCTATTCATGTATATGAATTAGTAAGACATTGTAATTCATCCCTTATGGTCGTAAATCACATTATAAATGACGTAATTGAAATTTAATGAGTGATTTTTCTCATTAACACGATTAGGGTGCTGTTATCCAGCCTTTTAACCGGACCATATTCGAGTGAATCAAATCGATCAAGCAAGAATCCATAATGATAACTACTAAACTTGGATGCCAAAAAGAGTCAAGAGACAAGGTTGCCAAAATTCAAACAACCTCCCAAAGTGGTCCACACATCATGCTGCTTCAAATGCCAGGGCTGAAGTCCTTTTTGCAAGCAAAGGTATGGATCGGTACTGATCCATACGTATGGATCGGTACCGATCCATACAACTCCATCCAAAAACACCTCAAACTCCCTCTACCTCCAAACATTGGTGATTAATCCCATTCCAAGCTTCTTTGCATCGATGCATGTCATTTGCCTTCAACTTCTGGAGCGCTTAAAGCCAGGGACTCCGTTCCACCATCGATCCAACTTATTGACCTAGAAACAAGCTTGTATTCGAGCAATCAAGATGGAAAACATGAAGATACTAACAAGTCGCATCTACACGAAGCCATGGAAAAGGTCCATAATGCAATCTTATGGATTGGTACCGGTCCATGCCTATGGATCGGTAATGATCCATGAACTTTGATCATATGGCCATGGTCATGTTTCGATTAGCACTCCCTGGAAGTGGAGAAAGTGGAAGAGATCATGAGTGAGAGATTTTCGACAACTCTTAACTATAATTAGGCATGGAGGGGCATCATTTCAGAGATCTTATCACTCTCTTAACAATTTTCTCTATATTCCCTTGTAATCCTATGGATCCATACCGATCAATAAGAATAGAAGTTTTAAACAACAATATAACTAATAGAAAAGATAAGTTAACATAGACACCAGTTGGCCGAACCATTATAAACTCTGTGTTTATCATTTTTTACTTCATTTTCATTCATTATTCTTCATTTTTCTTCTCGGTTATAACCCATTGGGTGTTTATGCCACATTTTAGTGCAAACATTTTGGTGCTTTCATTGAGAGATACTTGAATTCGATGACTTGAGACTTGAAAACATTTAAGATGATGAGACAATCAACTAGGAAGGTTGCCATTGGAAGAAATCAACAAGGAAGTAGCTAAGAGGCATCCTCAAGATCTTACCCCCCATCCATCTAGATAACCAAGGATGAGACGGAGACCATGATGATTGAGAGCAGGAAAGGATGATTGCCTACCAGGAAGAGATGATGAAAGGATTTTCAGGAGAATTGGACAAATATAAATAGCCGGAGTAGCTACAAACTAGAATCAAAGGCCTGAAGCTAGAGCAAATGCACTTGGGAGCAGAGTGGAGCAAAATGAAAAAACCCTCGAAGGAGTTGTATGGATCAGCACAATCCCCAAGCATCGATCGGTACAGATCCCCATGAATATGGAGGCATGGCCAATATTAACTTGGGTGGAAATGGAGCACATCCAGGGAACAATGCTGGGCATCTAAACGTAAATTAGAATGTAGATGCTTGACTGGAGGAGTATGTGCCAGAATTCCCTCATGGGAATGGGAGGCAGGCTTAAAATGCGAACTCGAGAGTTCCTTTAGATGATAATGACAGATTTGCTGAGATGGTGAAACGAGCAATGAGGGGTGGACTACTTAACCAGAGCTTGGAGGATGTGAACAGGAGTCAGTTTGCTCCGAACATTCGGTGCGCTAGGAATCCGCCTAATTTCAAGCTACCTACATTGGAGATGTATGATGGAAAGACAGATCCAACGGTTTATTTGATGAGGTACATCCGACACATGGAAGTGTTTGGTGCATCTGAAGAAGTGATGAGATAGTGCTTCCCTTTGTATCTAACAGATTTGGCGACATTATGGTTTAGACAACTGTAAAATGGTTCCATCGGCACATGGGCCAAATTGGTGGACAAATTCATGAAATAGTTCCGGGTCCATATTTCATGACCCAAGAATGTAATGATGCTGTCAAGTGTGAAGTAGAGGGCCAGAGAGAGCCTCTAGAGTTTTTTGACGAGATTCAATATGGTAACTAGCATGGTTTATAGGCCGGATCCATCATGGTTTTGATGGTAATAGTTTCAAGAGAGGCAAGTAAAATAGATTTTAAGGTCGAATTTTATCATGAGGCTGAAAGGTACCTGTGTTAGGAGGACGCTAAAGCTAAAGAGGAAGAAATTAATGCCGTGGATGGTAGAGTACCATTCGTAGTAGGATCTAGTAATGATAAAGGAAAATGGAAGATGGATGATGAATTTTGAGGGCCAAAGTGGTAGAGAAGGGAGCCGAAATTCTCTTCTTACACAAAATTGAATGAGACCCAATAGCAGATTTACCCATATACCAGGGAACAGATCCCCTTTAGGAAACCAACAAGGAGAGAGCCCACTGACCGTGAGAGGAGGTTAGGAAAGTACTGCTCATTCCATGAGCTAGACGAGCATAACATAAATGATTATAGGAACTTGTGTGATCTGATCGAGGAGCAGGTCAGAAACAACCAATTATAGCAGTATATGAGAAAGTAAGTTGCGATAGTGGAACAGAAGCAGCCATTATCTGCGATAAATGGGAACGACCTTGGATCAAGGTCAGAGATAGTCATCCTATGATTAGGATGGTGGGAAACCAGGTTCGATTCTCACACTTTATTTTCATGTTCAATAAAAGATGTAATATTACAGTCGAGCCACTTACTCGTGTATGGGACATCAGTTAATCTCCAGGCACGATCTGAGTTGGATGTTAGGTTGTAATGCCCAATGAGGTGGTTATCATGATGTTTGACCTAATGTTTGTTAATGTTTGGATTTTAAACCTAAAATGAATGCTTTATTTTTAAAATCCACATAAATGTGATGACCGATATTGATTGTGGTAATCCCATCCGAAGAGATGGAGCGATGACTATAAGGTACAAGTCCCCTCGCTGGAGAGCCAGCGAATTAGACTTGCATGAAAAGTAAGTCACCTTGCCAGCGTGTGAGCAAATGGGCTTTATTGGTCGTTGAGTCCTCTTGTTGGAAAGCAAGCGGATTGGACCCAGCAAGAATCTGAAGAGACCAAACCCTAATTTGGATGCTTAATGGTCTGGAAAGATCATGGATTTAACTATCAGCCCATAATGACCATTGTTTCAATTAATGATTTATAGGTAACATGGATTTAACTATTGGCCTAAAAAGGCCATGGATTCCAATAACGATCCGGAGAGATCGATATTTTAACTAGTGAGATGGAGAGATCGGGATTTTAACTAGCAATCCGAAGAGATAGAGATTTCGAATAATGATCTTGAGCGATTATTGGATCGATGATCGAATACATAACCCATAGAAATTGAGATTTAGACTTTGGCTTTGAAAACCATTTGATCTTGAAACGATTCATTAGCGATCACCGAGTCGTGCCAATGATTTCAACACGTGATTGCTAACTTCTGGATGAGCATGGTAAGATCCCGATTCATGATGCAACATATAACTTACCAATTCCATGAGAACACGAAATGGTTGTCTGTGACTGACACTCAAGGAAGGACTCAAGTCCTTAGCTATCATGGTCTAGAACGATCTACGATTTACAGGTGAATCCAACGAAACAAAATGATTCGCCACAACTTGATCGGCTGATAGCCAGAAAATTCAACTACTAATGGTGCATCGAATTTGATATCTTTTCTTGAGAAATTCACACCTTTCTATTTGCAAGGCATGCTTTGGAGGGAAAATGTTATCCAGCCTTTCGACCAAACCATATTCGAAAGAATTGAATTGATCAAGCAGGAATCCAAAATGATAACTACTAAACTTGGATGCCAAACAGACTCAAAGACAAGGTTGCCAACATGCAAACAACCTCCTATAGTGGTCCTCATGTCACGTTGCTTTAAGTGCTAGGGCCAAAGACCTTTTTGTAAGCAAAGGTATGGATTAGTACCGAACCATACCTATGGATCGATACCGATCCATAAAACTCCATCCAAAACACCTTAAACTCCCTTTACTTCCTAACATTGGTGATTGTATCCTATTCCAAGCTTCGTTGGATCAATTATATCATTTGCCTTCAAACTTCTCGAGTGCTTAAAGCAAGGGACTCCATTCCACTATTGATCCAACTTATTGATCTAGAAACAAGCTTATAGCCAAGAAAGCAAGATGGAAAACATGAAGATACTAACAAGCCGCATCTACATGAAGCCATGGAAAAGGTCCATAATGTAATCTTACGGATCGGTATCGATCATGAACTTTGATGACATGGCCACGATCCTATTTCGGTTAGCACTCCTTGGAAGTGGAGAAAAAGGGAGAGATCATAGGTGAGAGATTTTTGACGACCCTCGGCTATAAATAGTGTAACACCCCTAATTTTAAATAACATTATTCAGAAGATTTAATGGTTTAATGGTGTAACACTCCATAGTGCAACATTTAATGGTTTTAAAGAGGGATGTCTAAGGTTTTAGCTTTTGAAAGAGAAGGGAATTGCAATGGTTTCGAAAGGTTTATATGGATGTTTTCGAAAGGAAGATTTGGCCTTTCGGCCTAAAAGAAAGAAAGGGTTTTACATGGTTTCGAAAGGGGTACTTTCAATAGGATTGAAAGAGGGTACTTTCAAATGTTTAAAGGTTTTCATCAACAAAGATTTAAGTAAAGTATATATATAACATAGCAAGGTAATTTTGTGTAAAGCATAGAGTATAACTGTTTTCCTTGTTTAAATTTGGTTTAAAAGGTTTTAAATCAATTTCATATGAAAAGGTTTTCAAGGAAAATTATGGGAGGGTATCCCTATGTAAATGACTCAAATATTAGAATACCAGATGGGACTGGTATAGGGTCGCGCCCTATACATTAGCTATTGACCCCGACTAATTTAGTCCAAAATTCCAGTGTGTAGGGCTTTGTCACAAGTGAGATCAAAATTATGATATCACACAAAAGGGAATGTTTGATTGTATACAAATAGGTTATTGGTGAGCCTGCAAAACCATTAGGATCAGGTGACCCTAAGAGATGTTAAGTTTGGGATAAACCGTCAAGAAGAGAAGTAATTAACAGATAGTTAAGGATGGACCGTTCAGAAGAAGAATGTCTAACAGGTGTTAGATTATTTTGTTTTTTTGGGTAGGCCTGAGTCAGCCAAAGGTTAATAGTAAGCCAAACAAAATTATATTGTTCGGATAGATAGTCCATTTATTATCTGATATTTATGTTTATATAAGGATGCTTTACAGTTTTAACTAGTTTTGGTTGTAGGATAAAGGTCTGCGAAAGATATGTTTTAAAAAGATATTATTGAGGGGAAAACCATTCCGCTAAGCGGCGTGGTCTCACTTAATATCAATTAACCGAGATGTATATTATTATTCACACCAGGTTTTATGTCTGGCTCAAAGTATATGTTTTCTCCTTAAACTCTTGGGTGCTCGAAATTGATTTGAGTAGGTTAAGGGTTGAGGTTCTTTCAGGTTTTAGTAGGATGACGAATAAAGCTACCGGAAGCGACCAGGAGGCTAACCGATAGCTATTTAGGAGTTGCAGTTCTTTGTTTTGTTATTTATTTTGATGTGTATGTACTAAGTCAAGTATGACTATATGACTGATCATCTAAGGGGGCATCTTTATATGCCGCTCTTGGCGTATTTTTTAATAAGTAGATTTTATCATTGCCTGGGAAACGTATTGGGATTATGTAATATGAATATGGAACATGTGTTTTGAAATGTAATGGAAAATTCCGCTTTGAATCTGTGATTTGTTTCATATTCAAGTGCTTCTGATATTATAGATACCATTAACATAGCCATATTTAATCGCCGTAAGTTAATACTATAGATGACTGCAGCATCTGTAGCGCTTAGCTTTGGGCCTCTGGATAGGGGATGTTACATCTTGGTATCAGAGCATAGGTTTATGAAATACTAACTAAAAATGATTTTTGAAAACATAATCCTTAGGAATTAGAGTTAAGATCGGGGTATGGGATAACGCTATAGTAACATACTTGTATTTGGTATATATAAGTATATGCTTTATCTCTAGACCCCTATCTTTGTTAGGCTATTCTTTTGTATCTCACAAGGCTTGAATACAGATATGGACAGAAGAAGAGGCAAAGTTAACCTAGGAAGAGACAACACCACCACAAATGGAAATGCCCGACCAAATGCTAGAAGAAGTCAAGGTCAGGCTGAGAATTTTGGTGCTGGGGTTCCCCAAGTGGACATGGGAGCCATGTATCAGTTTTTCGTAAACATGATGCAAGATGGGATCACAGCTGGAGTTGTTGGAGGAAATGCCGCGGAAGGAGTTCAAGAGGCCCTAGTAGTAAATCAGTATGCTAACTTGAGCAGATACTATACTAGGCTTGGGGGAAAGCCATTTATCGGATCGAAGGATGCTACTAAAGTAGAAAACTATCTGCTACATTGTGAGAGGATTTTTGCTGACCTAGGGCTCATGACGAGCAGAAAAGGAGACTTGCTTCAAGACAACTTCAAGGAGCTGCTCTGTTTTGGTGGAATACTGTAACATCTGGTGTGGATGAAGAGACTATGACATTGGCAGAGTTTAGGAGGAGGTTTCAAGAAAGGTTCATGTTAGTAATGGTGTAGTTAGTCTTGGTCAGGAAGTTTGCTGAGCTGGAACAAGGAGAAATGTCAGTTCTGGAATATGCTAATAGATTCGAAGAGTTAGCCTACTATGGGTATGCTACTATTGACACGGTGTTTAAAAGGAATGAAAAGTTTATTAGAGGTTTGAAGCCGGAGTTGGCTAGGGCTACTTTACCGCACATTAGATATCCTTGTGATGTAGTGGTTGAAATGGCGTTGAGACATGAGGAGAAGTTAGCTTGTTTGGAGAAAAAGAAGGAGAAGGAGGCCCAGGTTGGACGGGGCCAAAAGAGAAAGTTTTTCCATAAAAAGAATGCTCAGAAAGGAGGAGCAGCGAAAAAAGGAAAGTCTGAAGTGGTCTGCTATAAGTGTTATAAGAAGGGCCATTATGCTCATGAGTGCAGGACAGGCAAAGGAAAGAAGGCTGTTGAGAAGAAAGGAATTATGTGTTTTAACTGTGATTAAATTGGGCACTACAAGAACAATGCAAAGAGCCAGCTAAAGGAGAGAAAGGCCAAGTGTTTGCATTGGAACTTGCTACTTCATAGCCGACAGTGCCGGAGAAAGGAAAAGCGGTTTTGGGAGGTACGCTTTAGATCCTTGGTGTGTATGTTATCGTTTTATTTGATACTGGTGCATCGTATTCCTTTATATCTCGATGTTTGGTAGGTAAACTTAACCTAGAACCCACATATTTAGTTACTTCCTTAAGAGTTACAAATCCGATAGGAGGGTATGCGATGCTTGGGATGAAGTATGACCACTTAGAGTTTGATTTGCTAGGTTACACCTTTGTCTGCAGTTTGCACGTATTTGACTTTGTAGGGTTTAGAATTATATTAAGCATGGATTGGTTAAGTAAATATGATGCTAGGATATTTTGCCTAGATAGGAAAATACCACTTTGACAACCGAATTGTAATGATCAGATAGTTTATACCGTAGAAAACCCTAGCTGTGAGGTGAATGCTTTGTTGGGTGTTATAGAGTTAGAAGATAAGTTGAATCGCATTTTCGTAGTTAGAGAATTAACAGATGTTTTTGAGTCGGCAGTTGGATTACCACCAAAATGAGCTATTGAGTTTCAGATAGATTTGGTGCCTGGAGCAGAACCGGTGAGTAGGCCGCCAAGCAAAATGACACCTACGTAGATGAAGGAGTTAAAGGCTTAGTTAGTGGATTTGGAAGGTAAAAGTTTTATCAGATCAAGTAGTTCGCCCTGGGGAGCAGCAGCAGTATTTGCTAAGAAGCCGGATGGATCATTAAGGCTATGTATCGATTATCATAAGTTGAATGAGAAAATGATAAAGAACCGATATCCACTGCTTAGGATTGACGATTTGTTCGACCAATTGAGCGGGGCTAAGATATTCTCTCGGTTGGATCTGGCTATAGGATTTCATCAGCTTAGAGTGGCAAAAGAAAGTATAACTTTAACGGCGTTTAGAACTAGGTATGGGTCATACAAATGGTTAGTTATGCCGTTCGGACTTACCAATGCACCGACATTCTTTGTGGATTTGATGAATCAGATCTTCTGAGAGCACTTGAATAGGTTCATGTTGGTTTTTATAGATGATATCCCGATATACTCTAATGATGAGAAGGAGCATGAAGTTTGTATTAGAGTTGTGCTTGAGACGCCGAGGTAACATCAGCTAAAGGCAAAGTTTTCAAAGTGCCATTTTTGGAATAATTAAAGTTTCTTGGTTATGTGGTTTCGGAGAATGGATTGTTAGTTGATCTAGAAAAGATTGAAGTTAATAATTGGAAGAGACCAGAAATGGTAACTGAGATAATAAGTTTCCTTGGTTGACTGGGTATTATCGGAGGTTTATAAATGATTTCTCGTGGATAGCAGTGCCGATGACCAAGCTAACACGAAAGGATGTAAAGTTTGTATGGACCGATAAGTGTGAGGAAGCATTTTAGAGCTTGAAGCACTTGTTGATCCATGCACCTGTGTTGGTGGTTCCAGAGGGGAATCAAGATTTGGTTATTTATACTGATGCGTGTGGAACATGATTAGGAGCTATACTAATGCAGAGGGGTAAGGTGATTGCCTACACTTCTAGACAGCTCAGACCACATGAGGTTAGGTATCCGACGTGTGACTTGGAGTTAGCAGTAGTTATATTTGCATTGAAGGTATGGAGGCATTACCATTTGGGAGAAAGGTTTGAGCTTTATACCGACCATAAGTCGTTGAAGTGCTTGTTCTCTCGAAAGGAGCTGAACATAAGACAACAGAGGTGGTTGGAGTTTTTAATTGCTTATGACTTCGGAATAGAGTACACACCAAGGAAAGGCAACAAGGTTGAAGATGCGCTTAGTAGGAAGCATCAGAAAGTAGTGTTAGCCATGATAGCAGAATGAAAAGACTTAGAAACCTTGACAACTTGCAAAGTACAGTGTAGATCCGAGGCTAGGTCTACGTTATCTTGTTTGGAAGTCCGACCGGTATTGATTGAGAAGATTGCTTCTAAATAGGAAGATGATCCAGTGTTAGCTGAAAAGATCAGGAAATTAAAAGATGGAAAGGAGAGCGATGACTTAAATGATTTCAGTCTTGACCAAAATGGATGGTTAAGAAAGAAGGGTAGATTATGTGTTCCAAATGTGGGAGACATAAGAAAAGAAGTTTTAGAGGAAATCCATCGTTCGAAGTTCACTATTCATTCAGGAGGAACGAAAATGTATCGAGATATGAAGAGAAGTTTCTTCTGGAAAGGTATGAAGAGAGATGATGGCTTATGGGTGAAACAGTGTTTGAACTGTCAGTAGGTAAAAGCCGAGCATCAGAAGCCAAGTGGATTGCTTCAGCCATTGGATATCCCAGTATAGAAGTGGGATTCTATTTCTATCGATTTCATAGACAGGTTGCTGAGATCTAATAGTGGGAATGAAAGTATATGGGTCATAGTGGACAGATTGACCAAGAGCGCCCATTTCATTCCAGTTAAGGCAAATAAGACGGCACCTGTATTGGCTAAGTTATTTATGAAGAATGTGGTTAGACTACACAGAATTCCTAGTAGTATTGTTAGTGATAGAGATTCCTTATTCACTAGCGAATTCTGGAAGAGTCTACAGGAAATTTTGGGAACCAAGCTCAAGATGAGTACCACTTACCATCCACAGACATATGGGAAAACGGAAAGGGTTAACAAGATCTTGGAGGACTTATTGTAGGCTTGTGTATTAGACTTCGGGGGATCATGGGAAGTCCACCTACACCTAATCGAGTTTTCATATAACAATAGTTATCAGACTAGTATAGGGATGAAACCGTTTGAGGCTTTGTATGGAAGACCATGTAAATCTCCTGCATGTTTGTTAGAGATTGGAGATAGATTGGTACTTGGTCCTGATTTGGTAAAAGAAGTAGCAGAAAAGATTGAGCTGATAAGGGCGAGAATGAAGGAAGCTCAGTCTCGGTAGAAAAGCTATGCAGATAGTAGACGAAAAGATTTAGAGTTCTCTGTTGGAGACCATGTTTTTATCAATGTATCGTCGATGAAAGGTGTTATCATATTCGGGAAGACTGGGAAGTTAGCACCGAGGTTCATAGGACCATTTCCTATTTTAGAAAGGATCGGGAAACTCACATACAGGGTAGAGTTATCGAGTAGTTGGGCAGGAATCCATGATGTTTTTCATGTTTCTCATCTAAGGAAGTATGTTAGGGATCCAGATACTACTATAGTACTGACAATGTTAGAAGATTTAGTAGTGGAACCAGAAATGACTACAGTTAGGAAGCCTATCCGGATAGTCGCAAGAGATGAGAAGAAGTTGAGGAACACAGGTTAGTGAAAGTCTAATGGAGTGACGATGCTAGAGACTGTACTTGGGAAACTGAGAGTAGGATTAGAGACACTTATCCTGATCTACTTGACAGTATGTTTTACCTTTGATTGTTTTGATGTGTTCCTTATCGTAATTTCGAGGACGAAATTCTTTAAGGAGGGGAGATTGTAACACCCCATATTTTAGTGCCATTATTTAGGAATTTTAATTAGTTAAATTAAATTAAATAATGTGTTGATTAATGGATTGGAATTTGATTTAACCAAGGGTAGTTGTGCCTAGATGTAAAATGAACTAAAAATAATAAAATGGATTTAAGTGTTAGGAAATAAGAGAGGGAAAATAGGAAAGTGATAGAACTTATTCCCTAAACCCTTAGGAATTCAAACACACGTTCATTTCATTTTCTCAAGAATACTCTAAGATCGGCCACCATTTTCAATTTCAAGAGAAGATAAAGCTAGGATTTTCAAAAAGAAGAAGTAAATCAACATAATCAAGGTCAAATCTCACATCCTAATCACAAAGCTAAGGTGAATAATGACTACATCTCACTTTTCTATATGTTTTCGGTTTTAAGATGAAACCCGAGTTTATCTTGCATGATATAGCCATGTTTTAGAAGAGCAAAATGTTTATATATACTTGTTGATGATTTATGCATATTTATATTGGTTTTTATGATATGTTTGATGTGAAAACCCTATTAAATTACATCCAAATGCCTTGGGATTTTAGATATAGACCAGAAATGTTATTTGAGAGATAAGTTTCAATTTTTATAATTTTTTTAATTAGTGTGGATATTATATTAATTTTATAATGAAGAAAATGATTTATTGGGTTATATATTATTTACGGGTAAATTATAATTAATTTGGGTTTGAAATTTTTATATGTTAGAAAACATATAAAAAGGGATTTTCTGGAAATTTTTGTAAAATTTCCCAAAGTGCTTTGATGAATATATAAAATTGTTTAGGTATGGGACTTAAATGTTTTATATATTTAATTAAGGAGAAGGGGTATTTTGCAAAGGATTTAAATTAATTAATTCTGAAATTTTAGCATTAATTTTATAAAAGAAAAATTAGCAACTAATAAGAGTTTGACAAACAAGGTAGGTTAGTTAAAATGTTTACTTAAAAAGGTTTAAAATAAGAAATTCATGCTAAAAGCATGTTTCGCCTATTTTGGTTTCACCCAGGTAGCTTTTGACTAAGACCCTCTACCTCCTTCCACAAACTAACACACATAGTATCAATACCTTGGTACACAGTGAATTGGACAAAGGTGGAAGGTAGGAGTTGAAACCGAGGGGTTCTGAAAGGGTAGAAGCACCTTTTTGTTTTAAAAGAAAAGAGCGCCTGCTTGCTTTTGCTTATATAGCTTTCGCCTATGTAGCTACTGACTAAGTCAACTGATTTAAAGAAATGTTTAAAGGTTGCGCCTTTGTTTTGAACAATAGCTTATGACTACGTAAAAGCATATACCGCCTTCTTCTATCTTTCGAAACAGAGCTTTCGAAGTGGTTGTTTTGTTTTTATAAATACCCCACTGCTTCTCCTATGCTTTCAAAGGGGTGGTTTCGACACCATCACTTCCCTCCAAAAATTATAGCTTTTGAATGGTTATGCTTTCGACCCTGTTGATGTGACCCTTAGTGATTTTTAAAGAATAACCCAAAGGTTTCGACTAGTTCAATGTTGAATGATTTCGAAAGGTGTTTTCCACATTTTTTTAAAATTGAACACAATTTCTTTCGAAGGGTTTATGGTTTTGATGCCTTCGAAAGGTTTTAAAGAAAGATTTCAAAAGGCTTTGAAAGAATGGTTCGAAGGGCTGGTTCGCCGATTGTTTTGAAAGATCTAAAGGAAAGGTTTTTCCAATGGTTTTAAATGGTTTAAAGGAAAGGTTTTCCTATTGTTTCGAAAGGCAATGTTTAATGGTTTTAAAGAGGGATGTTTAGGTTTTAGCTTTCGAAAGAGAAAGGAATTTCAATAGTTTCGAAAGGTTTATATGGATGTTTTTGAAAGGAAGATTTGGCCTTTCGGCCTAAAAGAAAGAAAGGGTTTTACATGGTTTCGAAAGGGGTACTTTCTAATGTTTAAAGGTTTTCATCAACAAAGATTTGAGTAAAGTATATATATAACATAGCAAGGTAATTTTGTGTAAAGCATAGAGTATAAATTTTTTCCTTGTTTAAGTTTGGTTTAAAAGATTTTAAATCAATTTCAGATGAAAAGGTTTTCAAGGAAAATTATGGGAGGGTATCCCTAAGTAAATGACTCAGATATTAGAATACCAGATGGGACTGGTATAGGGTCACACCCTGTACATTAGGTATTGGCCTCAGCTAATTTAGTCCAAAATTCCAGTGTGTAGGGCTTTGTCACAGGTGAGACTAAAATTATGATTACAGACAAAAGGGAATATATGATTGTATACAGATAGGTTATTGGTGTACCCGCAAAATCATTAGGATCAGGTGACCTTGGGAGATGTTAAGTTATGGACAGACCATCCAGAAGAGAAGTATTTAATAGATAGTTAAGTACAGACCATCCAGAAGAAGAATGTCTAACAGATGTTAGATTATTTTGTTTTTATGTCTGGTAGGCCCAATCAGCCAAAGGTTAATAGTAAGCCAAACAAAACTATATTGTTCGGACAGATAGTCCATTTGTTACCTGATATGTATGTTTATATAAGGATGCTTTACAGTTTTAACCAATTTTGGTTGTAGGATAAAGGTTTGCAAAAGATACGTTTTAAAAGGATATTAGTGAGGGGAAACCCGTTCCGCTAAGCAGCGTGGTCTCACTTAATATCAATTAACCGAAATATATAGTATTATTCACACCAGGCTTTATGTCTGACTCAAAGTTTATGTTTTCCCCTTAAACTCTCGGGTGCTAAAAATTGATTTAAGTAGGTTAAGGGTTGAGGATCTTTCAGGTTTTAGTAGGACGACGAATAAAGCTATCGGAGGCGAGCAGGAGGCTAACGGATCATTATTTAGGAGTTGCAGTTTTTTGTTTTGATATTTATTCCGCTATGTATGTACTAAGTCAAGTATGACTATATGACTCTGATCATCCAAGGTGGCATCTTCATATGCGGCTCTTGGCGTATTTTGTAATAAGTATATTTTATCATTGCCTTGGAAACGTATTAGGATTATGTAATATGAATATGGAACATGTGTCTTGAAATATAATGGAAAATTTTGCTTTGAAATCTTTGATTTGTTTTATATTCAAGTGCTTATGATATTATAGATACCATTAACATAGCCATATTTAGTCGCCGGAAGTTAATATTATAGATGATTGCAGCATTTAGCTTTGGGCCTCTAGATAGGGGATTTTACAAATAGCCAGTTAGGTTGACCCAGTAGTGAATATATATATATATATATATATATATATATATATATATATATATATATATATATATCGAGTTAACTCCTATGTGAGTAGAATTGCTTCCAGGAGGTTAGGATGACCAGAATATAGGATGCCTAAAGACTGATCCAAGAAGTATCAATTTAGACAGGTTCATAGTAAGCCTATGGAAACTATGTATGGAAATTGTTATTGGCAGGGGCCAATAGGTTTTTAGTGATCCCATGATCCAAGAGGTATCAATTTATTAGGTCATAAGTTTGCATGATGTTTGTATGTTTTTGATTTCGTAAGCTTCGGAATCATCTTGGGTATGGATTGGTTAGATAAATATGATGCTAGAATATTTTGCCAAGATAGGGAAATATTGCTAAGACACTCTAATAGTCATAACCAAATTATATACTCGGTGGAGAAGATAGACCCAAGTGCTTGTGCTTGGTGGTCTGCAATGGAAGTAGAAGAAGAGTTGAATCAGGTTTTGGTAGTAAGAGAGTTTGCCGATATTTTTGAGCCAGTCACAGGACTACCATCGAAATGAGCCGTTGAGTTTTAGATAGATCTTGTGCCAGGAGCAGAACCTATAAGTAGGCCACCTAGCAGGATGACACCGACCGAGATGAAGGAATTGAAGGTGTAGCTAGTGGATTTAGAAGGGAAGAATTTTATTAGACCAAGCAATTCGCCTTGGGGAGCAGCCGCAGTGTTCATGTAGAAACAGGATGGGTCGTTGAGGATCTGTATCGACTATCGTAAGTTGAACGAGAAGATGATCAAGAATAAATATCCTTTGTCGAGAATCGATGATTTATTTGATCAGTTGTGTGGAGCCAGACTATTTTCTCAATTGGATTTGGCAATAGGTTTCCATCGGTTAAGATTGGTAGAGGATAGTATTTCGTTGATGGTTTTTCGGACTAGGTATGGTTCGTACGAGTGATTAGTAATGTCATTCGAGTTAACGAATACACCGGCTTTCTTCCTGGATTTGATGAACCAGATTTTTCGAGAGCACTTGGATTGGTTTGTATTGGTATTCATAGATGACATTTTAATATACTCTAAGGACGAAAAAGAGCATGAAGTTCATCTTATAATAGTGCTTGAGACGCTAAGGCAACATCTTAAAGCGAAGTTTTCAAAGTGCCATTCTGAAAGAAAGAGGTTAAATTTCTTGGTTACGTGGTTTCAGAGAAGGGTTTGTCAGTTGATCCAAATAAGATCGAAGCTGTTAACAATTGGAAGAGCCCAGAGACGGTCACTGAGATTAGAAGTTTTCTTGGACTCGCTGGCTATTACTGGAGATTCATTAAGGATTTCTCACGGATAGCAGCACCTTTGACTAAGCTAACTAGGAAGGATGTGAAGTTTGTTTGGTTTGACAAATGTGAGGAAGCATTCCTTAAGTTAAGGCATTTGTTAACCAACTCGCCTATGTTAGTAGTTCCATATGGAAACAAAGGATTAGTAGTATATATCGATAAATGTGGAATCGGATTAGGGGCTATGTTGATGTAGAAAGGTAAAGTTATTGCCTACACTTCATGACAGCTTAAACCGCATAAAGTGGGATATCCTACGAATTATTTAGAGTTGGCAACGGTGATTTTCACATTGAAAGTATGGAGACATTATATTTTAGGGGAGAGATTTGACTTATACATAGATCATAAGTCCTTAAGGTATTTATTCTCTCAGAAGGAGTTGAATATGAGACAGCAGAGATGGTTGGAGTTTTTAGCCGCTTATGATTTTTGTATAGAGTATGCACTCGGAAAGGAAAATAAAGTAGCGGATGCTCTTAGCAAAAAACATCAGAATATGGTGTTAGCTATGTTAACGGAATGGAAGGATCTAGAGGTTTTGACTACTTTTAGTGTGCAGTTAAGATCGACTGCTAGTTCTAGTCAGGGCAGTGTCATGTTATCCTATTTGGAAGTTCGACCAGTACTGATCGAAAGGATTACTTCTAAATAGAAAGAGGACCCATTGTTAGTCGAGGAGATAAGAAGGCTTGAAGTTGGGTCGAAGGTTGATGATCTAAAGGATTTTAGTGTTGACCAGTGGGGATGGTTGAGAAGGAAGAGACGGTTGTGTGTTCCGAATGTTGGGGACTTAAGGAGAGAAGTCCTTAGGGATTGTCATCGATCCAAATTTATGATTCATCCTGGAGGAACCAAGATGTATCAAGATATGAAGAGGAGATTCTACTGGGAAGGTACGAAGAAGGATGTTGGCTTGTGGGTAAGGCAGTTTGTGAACTATCAACAAGTGAAGGCCGAGCATCAGAAGTCGAGTGGATTGCTTCAACCTTTGGAGATACCAGTTTGAAAATGGGATTCGATATCCATGTATTTTATAAACGAGTTTCCAAGGTCGAATTAAGTAAATGAAAGTATATGGGTCATAGTGGATAGGTTGACTAAAAGTGCCCATTTCATTCCAGTTAAGTTAACCAGGACGACACCTATTTAGCTAAATTGTTTAAGAAGAACATAGTTAGACTGCATGGAATTCCTAGCAGTATAATAAGTGATAGAGATACTTTGTTTATTAGCGAGCTCTGAAAGAGTCTATAGGATGTGTTAGGTACCAAGCTCAAGATGAGTATTGCGTATCACCCTCAAACGGATGGGCATATAGAATGAATCAATAAGGTGCACGAGGATTTATTGAGAGCTTGTGTGCTAGACTTTGGTGGATCTTGGGAAGATCACCTACACTTAGATGAGTTTTCCTATAATAACGGTTATTAGGCTAGTGTAGGAATGACGCCTTTCGAAGCCTTGTATGGAAGGCCATGCAAATCACCAGCATGTTGGTTAGAAACTGGAGATAGATTAGTCTTAGGACTTGATCTGGTAAGAGAGGCGATAGAGAAGATTGATTTGATCTGAGAAAGGATGAGGGAAGCTCAGTCTAGACAAAAGAGTTACACAGATATGAGGTGTAAGGATCTGGAGTTCTCAGTCGGAGATAAAGTTTTAATTAAAGTATCACTGATGAAGGGTGTGGTACGATTCGAAAAGTCAAAGAAACTGGCACCGAGATACGTTGGATCATTCCCAGTTATAGAAAGGATCGAAAAGCTCGCCTATAGAGTAGAGTTGCCGAGCAGTTTGGCAGGTATCCATAATGAGTTTCATGTGTCTCATCTTCGTAATTTTGTGCATGATTCAGAGACTACTATTCCTCGGACTGCATTGGAAGGTTTAATTATAGAATAGAATTTGACTTTTGTTAGACAACCAGTTTGGGTTGTAGCGAGAGATGAGAAGAAATTAATAAACAAGATAGTCGAGTTGGTGAAAGTTCAGTGGAGTGACAACGAGAAGGACTATACTTGGGAGACAGAAGACAGGATTGGAGATGCTTATCTTGATTTGTTGTAAGGGTATGTTTTATATTTGCTTTATATAGACTTTTCTCTAGTCAGATAGCCTAATATGGTAGTTAGGAGATGTCACAGGTGATTGCTATGTTTAGTATTTAGTCCATACTGAATTTCAAGGACGAAATTCTTTAAGGAGTGGAGCCTGTAACACCCCTAATTTTAAATAACATTATTTAGGAGATTTAATTAGATAAATTAAATAGAATAATGTAAAGACTAGAGTAATAAGAAGATTGAGATTTGAAAACTAAATAGAGGTCATGCCTTAACTAAATGAAATCATAAGAATGAGTATATAAAATGGCTTTATAAGTTAACTACGCAAGAGAATAAGGCAAGGGTATTATGGGGATAGCCATATATAACCCCATAACCCCTAAATCTTACCTCACTCTCATGATCAAACTTTCATAAACCAAAAACAAAGGAGACCAAGGCTAGCCATAACCCTAAGAAAAAAGGGGTTCAATAATCATTAGAAGCAAAGATTCAAGCTAGGGAGATTAAAACAAGAGCAAATCTCAAGTTCCAAACAAGGTGAATAATGATCTAAACTATCTCATATATGTTTTAATAAACATCTTAATTTCGCGTTTAAGGTTTTAAAAACCGTTTGGATGATTTGAATGATGATATGCTTTGATTATATGCCATGTTTGATTTGAACAACTATGTTTGTAAAAGGTTTGATTCGATTTTAAGGTTAAAACGGTGAAAAAGGGGTTTCGAATGCCATGAGGATTGAGTATGTTATGTAAAACATTATTTTTGAGATGAGTTTAAATTTTCATAACATTCCAAGTTATGGATAATTTATTATGAATTTTTGAATAGAAGAAATAGATAATTTGGGTTTAAAATTTAATTATGCAATTATATAATGTACTTTTGATCCGAAATTTACATATGTTAGAAATATTAAAAGTGAATTAAGATGATTTTTGGGGATTTTTCCTAAGTAATTTACTATGGAAATTAAATTAATTAAGTTTAAGGACTTTAATGTCTTAATTGTTTTGTTAAGGGGAAGGGCTTCATTGCTAAAATATTTCTAATAATTAATTGATGAATTTAGCAGCTTTTTTAGAAAAAGGATTTTTGAAAAAGAAATGGCAACCAATTATGTTTTGACAAATTGGCATGTTAGATGAAAAGAAGTTACTTTATAAGGCATAAAATCAGTTTTGATATAATTTACAACTTCGCCACTTCCACTTGCTTGCTTCCGAAACCATGCCCAGTAGGCCTTTCGAACCTATTCGAAACCAATACACATTGTATGAAGTAATTGGTACGTAGTGTATTGGAGAAAGGCGAAAAGGATGGTGTCAAAGGCTAGCTTTCGAATGGGTAGAAGTTATCCAATACTTACTTCTACTTATAAAAGAAGCTTTCGAAGTGGTGGAGGTCATTTTTATATGCTTTCGAATACATTAATTGCCCTTTCTTTTAAAAGATTCTTTCGAAAGGGTTGAGGTTACTTTTAAATAGCTTTCGAATGGATTGCCGCTTGCCTTTGTTTTAAAAGTAGCTTTCGATTGAGTTGTCGCATATTACGTTTTGAAAAGGAGCTTTCGAAAGGGTAGTTGCTTTTGAACCTAGTCGAAACCTAGCTGCCGTCTTCATAACTTTCGAATTGGTTAAAAGCCACTTTTATAGCTTTATGAGAATGAGTTCGAAAAGTAAGCTTTTTTTTATTAATATTGAAGCCACATCTCAATGCTTTCGAAAGGGCCCCATTATTCACTTATATTAAAGGTTTCAAAGGCAATGATTTCGAAAGGTCATTTCGAAGCTATCGTTTTCCCCAATTATTTTACTTAAAGATCAGTACTTTCGAAAGGGTTTTTTCGAAGCCATCTGTCTCCCCAAATTCTTTTACTTAGAGATTAATGTTTTCGAAAGGGTTATTTTCGTCTATGTTCACTTTGACCCCGAAGTTATATTTAAGGTTAAACCCAATGATTTTGAAAGAGATATTTTCATATGGTTTCGAAGCTATGCTTCTATAAATTCTACTTGTACTAAGTGGTTTCGAAAGATAAGCTTTAATACTTTTGAAAGGAATAGTTTAATGGTTTTGAAAGGAAGATTTCTATGCCTTCGAAAGGAATATTCTGAGTGTTTCGAAAGGTATATTTAAGTGTTTTGAAAAGAAAGTTTGAATACTTTCAAAAGGTATGTTTCAATGGTTTCGAAAAAGAGGGTCTAAGGTTTCAAAAGCCTCATATTTCAAAACAAAGAACCAAATCTCCTTTTTAAAAGCTAAACCCACGGCAATAAGAACGAGTTTTTGAAATGGCATTTAACTTTGGAGTTCCTGAAGAAGCTTTCCTTACTAAAGATAAAATGTTAAAGGTATTAACCTATTTCATTTGAAAATGACTACAAGGATATTAAACCATGGATGTTTGTGTTATCATGTTATGATAAGTTATCATGTATTCTTCTTCTATAAACATATTCACTTTATAATTAACTCATAACAACATTTTGGGGTGTTAAGGGCAGAATAGCCAGTTAGGTTGACCCAGTAGTGAATATATATATATATATATATATTGAGTTAACTCCTGTATGAGTAGAATTGCATCCAGGAGGTTAGGTTGACCAGGATATAGGGTGCCCAAAGACTGATCCAAGAAGTATTAATTTAGACAGGTTCATAGTAAGCTTATGAAAACTATTTATGGAAATTGTCATGGGCAGGGGCCAATAGGTTCTTAGTGATCCTATGAAAAGTATACCCGGATTAAGTTATTAACAGAGATCCATAGGTTCATAGTCAACCCATGAAAACTATGACATGAGAGAAGTTATTGGAGATCCCAATAAGTTCATAGTGAACCCATGAAAACTATAAGTGGACAAAATCATTGGTACATACCAATAGGTTCTTAGTGAAGCCATGAAAACTATGAAACTGGGCAGATTGTCCGTAAACTTTGAACAGGTTATTAGTCAGCCCATGAGCACTAGTAGGTTAATAGTGACCTTAGAAACTACAACCGAGACAAATAGTCAAATGAATGGGGATGGGAGATCTAGAATATGTTGCATGTTTACATATCATCGTGACACATTTTATTATGTTATGTTTTAACCATTATGGATGCAGGTACACAGTTTATGGTTATTATAAATTTGAGTTAAGATACTAGTGGGGGAAAAATCCATTCCGCTAAGCGACGTGGTCTTACTAGATATCTATATGGTACGATTCATACCAGACTTTTTGCCTGACTCAAAGTTTATGTTTTCCCCTTAAACTCTCGGGTGCTCAATTGATTTTGAGTAGTTTGAGAGTTAAGGTTTTCAGGTTCTTCTTTAGACAAATAAGCTTTCGGAGATGTGCAGGAGGCAAGCTAACTATTAGGAGTTCTTTTATTTTTGATTCCACTATGTTTGGAAGTAATGGCAAAGTTGTTTAATTGCCTAAATTTAGACTCTGATCATCTAAGGGGGCATCTTAATATGTTGCTTTTGGCGTATTTTGTAATAATTATATTTCTCTTAACGTGGTTTACGAATTGGGAATATGTAATGAATTTGGAACTTGATTTGAAGTTGAATGAGAAATCTGTTTTATGATTTTGAATTTTTTCATATTAACGTGTTTCTGTTATATCAGTGTATTTAACATTACCACATTTGGTCAATTTACGGAAACTTTCGGCAGCGTCTCCTTTGTGCGGCTCGATCATAAAAATTTACAATATAGATATATAACACGAATATACATCTCATCTCAATAATGAGGCATCCCGTAGGGAAAAACATAAAAGTGCGGTATGTAATCCGAGATATGTACCTTATTATTAATAATATGAGCGAGTTCACTAATATTAAAGTGAGCAAAATCATGTCGAATTGCATGTATGTCCAAACAGTCTTCGTATGTACCCGTCTCAACTCAAATTAGAATATTAATTGCATATAAAAGGGTATAGAAAGAATGTATGAGTTTAATAGAACTACATAACATGAATTTTTGAATCCAAATCATAAGCACAAGCACTAATACCCAAAAAGACAATCATATGCAATCAAAAGCAGTAATAACAATGATTTACAATAAGAAAAAACCATTCAACAATTAATATTCCTCGAATTAATTCAAATTATCTCAATTTTCATTATCCAATGTTAACAGTTTATTTATACACTATCATTTCTTATTAACATCCATTTTATTAACGTCTAGTTGGTTTACTTTCAATTTATTTACATCTATTTCATTCAAGTTTAATTTATTAAAGTTCAATTACTTCACTTTATGTTAACACATTTCATATCAATTCATTTCTGGACCATTTTATAAAAATCATTTTATTAATTCACCAAAAATTAATAACAATGGATGACTGCAGCATCCGTAGCCGTTAGTTTTGGCCTCCAAGTGCGGGATGTTACAAGTTGGTATCAAAGCATAGGTTTATGTAAACTTAAAAAGAAATTTAAACCTAAAGTATTTTCAAAACATAATCCAATGAATCAGAGAATAAGATCGGGGTTAGGGTTAACGCTATAGTAATGTACTTGTATTTGTTATATATATATATATATATATATATAAGTATGTACTCACCTCTCACTTAGACCATACTTCTGTATCTTACTAAGGCCGGTATGCAGATTTTACGAGAAATGAAGATATGGAGGCAGGAAATGGAAGCATCATAATCAATGGAAATGCTCGACCCAATACCGGGAGGAACCCGGGTTGACAAGCAAATGCTAATCCAAATGCAAATGCCAATGTAGGTACTGGAATCCCGCCAGTAGGTATGAGGATGATGTATCGGTTCTTCATTAATATGATGCAAGCTGGAGCAACTGCAGGAGTAGCTAGGGTAATGCGGGGAATGTTGGAGGAACTAATCCCGTGGCCCCAGTTGGCAACAACTATGCTAAGCTGAGCAGGGATTATACCAGTCTTGATTATCTAGTCACTGATTTCAGCACGTGATTGCTAACTCCTGGATGAACATGGGATGATCTTGATTTATGACGCAACCCACAATTCAGGAGAACACAAAATAATTGTCCGTGACTGACACTCAAGCAAGGACTCGAGTCCTTAGCTATCATAGTCTAGAATGATCTGTAATTTGTAGGTGAATCCAAAGAAACAAGATGATTCGTTATAACCTGATCGGTTGATAGCCAGAAAATTCAACTACAAATGTTGCATCAACTTTGATATCTTTTCTTGAGAAAAGCACACTTTCTATTTGCAAGGCATGCTTTGGAGGGAAAATGTTATCTTGCCTTTTGACCAGACCATATTCGAACGAATTGAATCGATCAAGCAGGAATCCAAAATGATAACTGCTAAACTTGGATGCAAAACAGAGTCAAGAGATAAGGTTGCCAACTTGAAAACAACCTCCTAAAGTGGTTCTCGTGTCACGTTGCTTCAAGTGCTAGGGCCGAAGACCTTTTGTAAGCAAAGGTGTGGATTGGTACCGAACCATACCTATGGACTGACACTGATCCATATAACTCCATTCAAAACACCTCAAACTCCATCTACTTCCAAACATTGGTGATTGTATCCTATTCCAAGCTTCTTTGGATCAATTATATCATTTGCCTTCAAACTTCTCAAGCGCTTAAAGTAAGGGACTCCTTCCACCATTGATCCAACTTATTGACCTAGAAACAAGCTTATAATCGAGCAATCAAGATGGAAAACATGAAGATACTAACAAGTCGCATCTACATGAAGCCATGGAAAAGGTCCATAATGCAATCTTACGGATTGGTACCGATCCATGAACTTTGATGACGTGGCCATGATCCTGTTTCAGTTAGCACTCCTTGGAAGTGGAGAAAATGGGAGAGATCTTAGGTGAGAGATTTTTCATGACCCTCGGCTATAAATAGGCATGAAGGAGCTCACTTCTAGGATTTTGGCTCTCTTAACAATTTTCTCTATATTCCCTTGTAATCCTGAGGGTCCATGTCGACCTATAAGAACAAAAGTTGTAAATAATAATGTAACCAATAATAAAGCTAAGTGGACGTAGGCATCAGTTGGCCGAACCACTATAAACTCCATGTGTATCATTTTTACTTCATTTTTAGTCATTTTTCTTCTGAACTATAACCCCTTGGGTGTTTATGCCATATTTTGATGCAAACAGGTGTAGTATGCTGTGGCTAAGTGATTAAAAATAATTTTTTATTGATTGTAATTAGTGAAAGCTAGTCACTCAATAATTAAAAAGTGCGAATTACAAAAATATCCCAAACTAGACATATTATATATCAAAATTGCAGTTCATGACGACACAAATCCACTGGTGGTGTTCATTCATTGATTGAGTGTACAGATTGATCATAAAACATGACGAAAGTTTAGTAAACGTGGGTTGTTCATTTCGACCAAATGGAAAATAACGACTGTTAGACAATCGAAGGACATAAACACGAAGAGGAGTTCTAGTTATTTACCTCGTAGGTTTCTAATTGGTTGCACATGATCGATGGTCACTGGATCTTGCAAATAAAGGCGGAGGTGGCGGTTTTGAAAGGTGTGACTGGAGATCAAGGCGATAATGGAGGCTGACTTGGCTCAGCACGAGGGGCTTGCTGGTGAAATCAAATTAGTGCCTATAAGCTGAAGTGGCAGTGGTGATGTAAAAGTAGGGGGGTTGATGATGTTGAGGTCGAGTTGTTCATGTAGCCGTAAGCGCGTGAAAATGAAATAAATAGTAGTTGTAGTAGTAGCATTAGTAGTTTATAATTATTAGTTTATTAATTAAATAGTTCTCTATATTCAAACACTTATAACTCTTGTATATAACCTATGTTTCACGCTCGTTTCATGGCATCGTGATCATAGCGAAACGAGGAATGTTTTGATATATTGTTTGCTATGTTTTGTGATACTTTTAAAAAGTGCATTATTTTAGTAAAGATATACGTTGTTCGATATGGCGATAGTAGACCAAGACATTTATGTTCTTCAGTAGCGAGTCACTTACGATTTGGCGATCATGGGCTAAGAAATCTTATTCCTTGGCAGCAAGTTGCTTATGATTTGGATATAGTGGGCTAGGACCTATAGTTCCCCAGTAGTGAATCACTTACGATTTGGTGATAGTGGACTGAGATACTACGTTCCTTAGTAGCGATTTGCTTACGATTTGACGATAGTGGGCTGAGACATTATGTTCCTCGTTAGCAAGTCATTTACCATTTGACGATAATGGGCTATGACATAGAGTCCCTCGGTAGTGAGTCGTTGATGATTTGGTGATAGTGGGCTGGGACATGTAGTTCTGTAGTAGCGAGTCGCTTTCGATTTGGCGATAGTGAGCTAAGATATATAGTTCCTTAGTAGTGAGTAGCATATGTTTTTGGTGATAACGAGTTGGGACTTTGGGCTTAATTGTGTTGCAGTTGATCTTTGGCGTGCGGGTTGGGAACTTGGGTTCGATCGAGTGCATATGATTGGATATGGGTTAGATTTTAGTGAGACCTTATCTTATGTTGTGACTATGGTATTATACTATGTTTAGCTGAATTGTTGGGTACACGTGACACAGGTTAAGGTATAGTTTTCGAGCATAAGTGTTGTTTTACTAGCTAACGATATTATACACTTATATGATGCAATTCACTCACCGGACGTATGTCTGACCCCTCTATAATTTTATTCTTTTTAGTTCTACTCTGATAGGTCGATAAAGATGACTGGTGCTGACTTGGAGGCGTGATGGTACAATGGAGATGCACCTTTATTTGTCTATTAGCTATCCACCATTCCATCTCACATTTTCCCAAATATTAGGCAGATTCATTACTAGTGTAGGTAAACATTATAAGTGAGGTATATTTGATATTGTACTATTTTGTTCATTTGGGATTATTGTATTATTGATTACCATTATATTTTATTCCTTTCGTTGTGAGTTTTAGAAAGTGTGGAATATTGTAGATAGCACAGTGTATTATTTTATATATTTTACCTCAAGATGATCCACCATCTCCAAGGTCTGCGATGTCCGCGTCATTTTATGCATGAATTGGGGCATCATAGATAGCTTTTGTTACAATAATATAAGCAATGATTTGAACACATTAAATATATATAGGTAAAAAATTCTTATGAAATGTAATTAATTGATTGTAGTTGCTAATGTATTCAAAACCATGGTTTTGAATCGTATATTGAAAATACTTATCCTTAAATTGTTCACAGTCAAGATGTATCAAGAAAAAGATATCAATACATGCATTTAGACTAGTGTGCATAATGTTCTCCATTTGATGAATTGTGAATTACTCATGAACGTTGGTGTAACACCCCATATTTTTATAACATTATTTAGAGTATTTAATTAGCTAAATTAAATAAAATAATGTGAAGATTAATAGGTTGAGATTTGATTAAATTAAGGGTAGTCGTGCCATGTTAATGTGCAAATTAAAATGAAATAACATAAGCTAATGTGTTAGGAAATGAGAAGGGCAATATAGAAAATAGAAAAGGCTTATACCCTAAACCCTTAGGAATGAAACTCACATTCATTTCATTTTCACTCAAACAAAAAAATTTACTAAGGCGGGCCACCATTTCTATTCGCAAGGAAGAAAAAGTTAGGATTCAAGAGAAAGAAGATAATCAACTAATTCAACATCAAATCTCACATCTTTTAATCCCAAAGCTAAGGTAAATAATTACTACATCCCATTTTCTTATGATTTTCGGTTTTTAGATTAGACCCAAAATGTTTTTGCAAGTATATGCCATGTTTTGGCGATTAAAGATATATATATATATATATGCTTGTTGATGAATTGTATATGTTCATGTTAGTTTCTATGATATGTTTGACATGAAAACTCTATTAAATGATGTCCAAATGCCTTGAAAATTTAAATATAAGTCAGAAATGATATTTTAGAGATGGATATCCATTTTCATAATTTTCTGAATTAATGTAGATTTTATATAAATTTTCTAGTGAAGAAAATGATTTATTCGGTTATAACTTATTTACGGCTAAAATAATTATTATTTAGGTTTGAAATTTTTATATGTTAGAAAAAATATTAAAAAAGATTTTCTGGGATTTTTCCAGATTTTTCCTAATTGATTTGATGAACATATAAAATTATTTAAGGTATGGGACTTAAATGTTTTATATATTTAATTAAGAAGAAGGGGCATTTTATAAAATAAAATAATTATTTAATTCTGAAATTAGTGGCAGCACTTTTTTGAAAAGTATTTATCAACCAATGAGAAATTGATAAACAAAGGGAGGTTAGTTGAAAAGTTATCTTTTTAAGTTAAAAACAAGAAAATCATGCTTTTAGCATTTTTCAACCAATTCTGGCATTAAACCTTCCGACCCAGACCCTTGACAAGGTCGAGAGGTTCAAACCTTTTGACAAGGTCAAACCAATGCATATGGTATCAAGTTACTTGGTACGTAATGAATTGGACAAGGTCGAAGGGTTCTTAGTCGAAAGGTTGGTTGCCAAAAAGGTTTGAAGTATGTTTGTTTTATAAGCCAAAAGAATCGCCTGCTTTGCTTTTGATTAAGAGCTTTCGACTTGGTTGCTTTCGACCAGGTCAAATGTTTAAAATAAAGGTTTTAAACCTTTCCACACAGTTGAAAGGTTACTGCTGCTTTATCAATATTTTGTTTTGAAACCTTCTAACACAGTCGAAAGTTACTGCCGCTTTGTTTTGTTTTGAACCTTCCGACAAAGTCGAAAGGTTTACTAGTTTTAAAACTAGCCACTTCTCCATGCTTTCGAAGGAAAGCTTTTGACTTAAGTGATTTATTGCTATTTTCTAAATGAAGTATAAACAAAGCTTTCGAAGTAGAGCTTTCGACAAAGTCGAAAGGATGCTTCCAATGAAGTCGAAAGGTTTTAAAGAAGATTGTCCACATGTTTTATATTGAAACCAATAAATTTTCGAAAGGTTTACGTTTTAAAGAATGAATGCATTCGAAGGGTTTGAGTTCAATGATTTTGAAAGGTTTTAGTTCAATGGTTTCGAAAGGTTTGTTTATTGAATGCCTTCAAAAGGTTTGTTTATTGAATGGTTTTGAAAGGTTTGTTTATTGAATGCCTTCGAAATGTTTTTTTATTGAATGGTTTCGAAAGGTTTGTTCATTGAATGGTTTCGAAAGGTTTAATTCAATGGTTTCGAAATATTTTATTCAATGGTTTCGAAAGGTTAGTTCAATTGATTCGAAAGTTTTGAGATGGAAGGTTTTCCAAGGTTTTTTTTAAGGTAATGTTTTAAAGTGATTTTATAGAAGGATGTCTAAAAGTTTTATTGTTTTCAAAAGGTATGATTTCGAAAGGTTGATGTTTGATTTTGAAAGAGATGATTTCAAAAGTTTAGAAAGAGGTTCTTTCAAGTGTTTAAATGTTTTCATCAACTAAGATTTGAGTAAAGAAGATATATATGACATGGTGATATGATTTTGAGTAAAACATAAATTTTATATACTTATCCTTATGTTAGTTTGATTTAAGGGTTATAAATCATTTTGAAAGTGTTTTCAAGGAAAAATTATGGGAGGGGATCCTTAAGTGGAAATGACTCAGATATTAGAATACCAGATGAGACTAATATAGGGTCGCACCCTATACATTAGCTATTAGCCCCAGCTAATTTTGTCCAAAATTCCAGTGTGTAGGGCTTGGTCAGGTAGACTAAAATTATGATTACACACGGAAAGGAATATATATTTGTATACAGATATGTTATTGGTGAGCCTGCAAAACCATTAGGATCAGGAATACCTAGGAGATGATTAAGCTAGGGATAGACCATCCAGAAGCGAAGTATTTAATAGATAGTTAAGGATATATAGTCCAGAAGAAGAATAGCCAACATGTGTTAAATTAATTTTGATTATATTTTCTGATAGGCCCGAGTCAGCCAAAGGATAAAAGTTAGCCAAACAAAACTTTTGTGTTTGAAAAGATAGTTCGTTTATTATTTGATATTTATGTATGTTTACATAATGATGCTTTACAGTATTTAACCGGTTTTGGTTGCAGGAAAAGGTTTTACAAAGATATGTTTTAAAAGGATGTTAGTGAGGGGAAACCCGTTCCGCTAAGCGGCGTGGTCTCACTTAACATATTTAACCGAGATGTATAGTATTATTTACACCAGGCTTTATGTCTGGCTCGAAGTTTATGTTTCCCCCCTTAAACTCTCGGGTGCTCAAAATTGATTTGAGTAGGCTAAGAGGTTAAGGTCTTTTCAGGTTTTAGTAGTATCATGAATAAGGCTACCGGAGGCATGCAGGAGGCAAACGGATAGATATTTAGGAGTTGAAGTTTTATGCTTTGTTATATTTCCGCTGTGTTTGTATTAAGTCTATTATGACTATATGACTCTGATCATCCAAGGGGGTATCTTCGTATACCGCTTTCGGCGTATTTTGTAATAAGTATATTTTATCTGTGCCTGGGAGCGTATTGGGATTATGTAAGATGAATATGGAACTTCTGCTTTAATTGTAATGAAGAAAAGTTGTTTTGAAATCTGTGTTTTGTTTCATATTCAAGTGCTTCTGATATTATAGATACCATTAACATAGCCGTATTTAGTCATCGGAAGCTAATACTATATATGACTTGTAACGACTCAGAATTTTTGGTTATTTGAAATTGTTTATTTAATTGATTCTAAATATTGAAAGTTAAATTTTATCGATTTAATAAGTTGAATTTCAAATATAATAATTTATTGATAATAAATTATTACATTTAAATAATTGAAATCGTTGAAATAAATTAAATCTTGGATCTTAGTTGGATAAAAATGGTTTAAAGGCTTATTAAATTTATATTAATAAGCATTAAGATAAATAAAATCTTAAATTGAATTTAAAAATGATTTATTCGATTTTAAAATGACTCGTTTGAATTAACATATAAAGATAGCCTTCCGGGGCACATTCTCGGATTTTGACGAAACCAGTTCCATTGGATCCGTTATAGTGTATTATTATCGGATTTCAAATTTCATAGCATTTGGAGTTATCGTTTGGTCGTACGGGATAGAAATGCGTTGAAATTTATATCGAAAATTTAATATTTTAATTCGGTTCAAAAAGCTATCTTCTCTATACGATCGAATTGGGACTCGAGACTTGTTCCATTGCGTTTAAAATAGGGGTATGACATTATGAAAGACTAGCGACACACCTCGATTAGGATCCAAAAATTATAGCTAGATATTTTCGAATTTTAAATAATATATTTCAATTTGATTTGACCCTATGTTCCTTTCAGCCGTTTAAACATCTCCATCTCAGCCACCCTGTACGTACGAGCCTACCTTCTTCAAGTTTAAAACCGCATCTCCCTCTTTTATTTTTAAAAAAACGCAGGCAGAAAAAGAAAAAAAAAGAATTCAAACTTATAAATTCATAAGCGAAATAAGCTACTAAAAATCCTGAAATGAGTTTTAAAATACTTGTTCTAACAAGAGCTTCACCCCCATACCAAAATTTTCACTCGCGCAGCAGTTTGGGCGATCGACTTTTTGGAGACGCGACCTAGGGTTTGAGTTTCTCAGAGATTTAGGCTTCGATTCGTGATTTGAGTGTCATATTTGGATTCAGGGTTGTAAATCGCAGCTAGGCTCAGCATTTGATGAAATTCGATCATTAATTGAGTTTCGCGTCATCGGCTGTAGTGCGTACATGATGCAGTAGGTCGCGAAGTGGAGGAGGCATCATTGGGCATGGTATTTGGGTCAAGCATGCAAAGAACTAGAAGAGAAGCTTGTCGGCGTTGTTAGATTTTGGGTTAGAGCAGTGGAGCTTCGTGTCATTGAAAATGTGCACGGCTATGTATCTCGTGTGTACAGGCGAAGAAAAAAAGAAAGGGGGGAAGAAGGAGAGAAACAGTAGTGGGACATGCCTCTATTGCTTTGGATATTAAATTAAATTAAAATTAGTTATATAAATTTGTTTAAATTATATTCCAATTCTTATAAATTCCATAACTCGGTCGTTTTAGGTCAGAACCCAATATGGTCAGTCGCGTTGGGTCCGTATTAACGAGGTCTTTGCTATGGAATCAGTTTGGTTGAATTTGGAGCTTTTGGAATTTTCAGTCAAACTCGAACACGTTCGAATTAATCGGAATCAGAACGCGAAAGCAACAACAAAAATAAAAGGTGAGTGTTTTATCGCTCACGACGTACTAATATTTTACGTTCGTTAAATTGAGATCGTTAAATTATTTAATTTTATTGACTGTCGTCTAGAAATGGAATTGAAATTTGAATTGATTTTAAAAATTAAAATTGACAGTTAAATTTGAAATTTGAATTTAATTGCCAGTAAAATACCCGATATTGATAACTATGTAATTGTTGTGAATTATATTGATTGTTTGGATGATTGATTGGGATGGATGCTATTGATTGATGTTTTGGATGTTTTTTATTTTGATACATCCTGCTATCATCCTGTATATTATTTACAGTATATAAAACTGTAAATCGAATTATTTCGAATAAATTAAGAAATAGGTTAAAATGATATATACCTATAACATTTACTTTGGATTGAAATGATATATATCCATCCCTGAAAATAAATTGGAATAAATGATCCACTTGGCCATAGGATAGAAAATTAAATACGGACACCGGATTGGTTAAATTAAAGGATTTTAAATTTTTGATTTGAAATTTATTTAAATGATTTCGAGTTAAAGAAATAAAAAAAATCAAATTTATAGAAATCAAATTATTTTTGAACTTGAGCTTGAAATGTTGAAATTTAAATTTGGTAAACGAAAGGTTTTAAATAATTGAAATTGAGATTTTTAAGTCATAATCGAAATATGATTTAAATTTCGGAAATTGATTTGATTTTAAAGATTGGACTTTTATTCGAATTTTGAATATTACTAAGTAAAAGAAAACGATATTTCGAAATTGGGCTCGGAATTGAATTATATTTGAAACTTTGGATTTTAAATTGGGTATTGAAGGTAAATTAGATTTAAGTGTTTAAATCGATATTTTGAAAATCGAACTTGGAATTGATATAAATCGAAATGGTTTAAATTTGGAATTAAGTTGAAATTTATTTGGAATTGGAAGTGAAATTAATTTGGAATCGAAGTAAAATTCGACTTGAAATCGGAATTGAATCGATTAAATCGAAATGGAAATTTAAAGTGATTCGAATCCGAAAATTTGGAATTGAATCGGCTTGACTTTGAAACTATTTTTGAATAAATTATTTTAGTATAAACTGTTAGAGATCTATCTTTTTAAATATTCGAATTATTTTGATTTTCCAAACTATTTTGCTCTATAAACCATTTTAATACTTAAACTATTTTATATTAAACTATTTTAACCATTTAAACTGTTTTTAACTATTTTAACCATTTAAAATATTTTTAACTATTTTAACTATTTTAAAATTATTCAACTATTTTCCAAAAATTCAAACTGGTCAAGGGGGAAATGTTTATTTTTAAATCATGGATTTAAATACGAATTGGGTCGAATGAAGTTATAACCCAAATGAAAATTTGAAACAATTTTGGAACTGAAACCGAGATATTAAAGCGAAAATGATTTTGAAATAAAATGATATATTTTGAGTAAATATGATGATTTCGAAATGGATTTGATTTTGAAGCGAATATGATATTTTGATATTAAGTATGAACTATTTTCGAAATGTAAAAGTACCAACCAGTGTGTAAAACGACGTTTGGTTGTTAAAGAGACCGGGGCCGGATATGGGCATACTCCCATCGATACCGAAACCACTTTAACAACTGTGTACGTAGAGTGATGATCCAGAATGAAGTGGTTGGATTTGGCGTACGTTTGCTAGATTTGAAGAAAGAGAACGATGATGGATTGGCCTGACACTTGTGTCAATTTGAAATGACTAAAACAGGAGGCGTACCGGTCAAGCGGGCTAGTTATCCCGAGCAGACATACTTCTTCATATTACTATCATTTATGTAACAACGCGCATATTTTACGATTATATATTTAAATATTTTATTAAAATATAGCATCATCAGTTGAATTTAAAGTCCTAAATGTGACTTTTTGTAAACAGTCGAATCCGGACTCGAGACCACTTTCATTGAGTTCAAAACGACGTTTACAACTTTTTTAAGTATAAATATTGATATGTTGGACTTGATTAGGATTTTGGTATTTTCATTTGGGCTTTGGGTTTGATCCTAGCCCACCAACCCAACAGGATAACCCAAACTCCTCTACCAAATACCCTAACTTCACCCCTCTTCATTCATTTCTTTCATAATTTCCTAAACACTCTCAAGCAAAAGGAAAATAGGCGAAAAGAAAGGAAATTAAAATTCCTAAGCCCTAGTTCTCTTAGGAAATTCAAATTCAAGTTCCAAAATCAAAGAAAAGCTTAGGTAATCATCCTCTTCATTTTCTCCATCTCAATTCCTCTTCAATTCTTGATTTTTCCTATAACCTAACTTAGGAATTCATTGCATTTGATAATAGATTGAAGATTCTAGATTTGTTGTTGAAGAGAAATCAATCTTAGCTTGTTTTAGAGCTTCTCATTTTTATATTTGGGTTTAAAGGTGAGTTCTTGAACTCACATCTATGTCTATAGCTTTCGTTGTTGTTAGGTATGAATTCCTAACATCTATTCCATGTTCATTTGCTTTTGATTTGAATTGATTAGGTGAATTTTCCAATTTTGGTGTTTTGAAGTCAAAATCTTTAAAGATCCTATCTTAGATGTTTGGACATGTTATTTGGGGTGTATGGAAGAGCCTATAGGACAGGGTTGTCGCTTGGCATAAATCCCTATCCTTCGTCGCTCGTACGATCGCCTCCGAAATGATTTGGCCATCATTGGCCTAGGCAAATTCTGCCCAAGCCCAGGCAACCAAACGTCTGGTTGAAAAATCCAGACGTCTGGTAGGGGCCTCTGGAAAAAAATTATATAACGAATGTAGAAAAAAAATGGCAGAGCTAAAATCCAGACGTCTGGTTAAACCCAACCAGACGTCTGGGAGGCTTCAGAGAATAAAAAGAAAAAGGGGAAAAGAATTGTAAGTTTCCAGAACCCAGAGCCAGACATTTGGCTAATCCTACCAGACGTCTGGATTTGTGGAATTTTGCCTATTTTGCCTGTTTTTGAGTGGATTTCCAATTTTTATCGATTTTTGTTTTTCCGGATAGTTGTTGTCATTTATTATTGACTTTGATGACTTCTTTTATGGATTTTTGGGAATATCCATTTGATGGATTTGATATCGATTTTTATGGTTTTAATTAACGTCGTCGAATGTGGATTTTGGTGATAGATTGTTTTTATAATCGTTTCTACGATTTGTCACTTTAAAATACAAAGATTTTATACTAGTAGTAAATACTCAAACTCTTTCACAAAAATGATTTCAACATTTACTTTTAATACAAAGCTCGTTTTTAAAACCGTTTTCCAATCTATTAGTATATACAAACCTTTACCTCATTTGTATGAGAAATCTAATTAAACGACTTAGCAAAACAAGTGGTATGAAACACTTGCATCTACTTCATCGGTTAATTTTTGGACTTGTTCGATTGAAATCTCGTGACAATTTTCGAGTGGAAATCTGCAATTTGTTCGTAAATATTGAAGTTAAGCCAGTGGTTATGTGACATGAAGCTAAACTCATTTATTTACTAGCTTAGTGTAATTTACACTTCTTTTTTTATCAATGATGATCATTTTGTATTTTCGATTGGAAATCTACAATGTGTTCGTAAATATTTAAGTTAAGCCAGTGGTTATGGGACATGAAGCTAAACTCATTTATTTACTAGCTTGGTGTAATTTACACTTATTCTATGGAGCTTCGGCTCAATTTGGTGGGGTAGCGACCCATGGTCTTTTGACCGTTCGAGGAGCAATTGGCTCATTCGTCCGACTGTACCACGATAGAGTCTGTGCATGAGGTGTATCTTTTAGGGTGCGTCGATGTTCGGCTCATTTGTCTGCGTGGGGGACTTTACCACAACAAAGTCTGTGCATGAGGCGTATCTTTTAAGGTGCGTCGATGTTCGGATCATTCGTCCGCGTGGGGGACTGTACCACAACGGAGTCTGTGCATGGGGCGTATCTTTTAGGGTGCATCGATGATCGGCTCATTCGTCCGCGTTGGGGATTGTACCACAACAGAGTCTGTGCATGAGGTGTATCTTTTAGGGTGCGTCAATGTTCGGCTCATTCGTCCACGTTGGGGATTGTACCACAACAGAGTCTGTGCATGAGGCGTATCTTTTAGGGTGCGTCAATGTTCGGCTCATTCGTCCATGTTGGGGATTGTACCACAATAGAGTATGTGCATGAGGCGTATCTTTTAGGGTGCGTCGATGTTCGTCTCATTCGTCCGCGTGGGGGACTGTACCACGACATAGTCTGTGAATGAGGCGTATCTTTCAGGGTGCGTCAATGTTCGTCTCATTCGTCCGCGTAGGGGACTGTACCCCGTATTTTTATGGGATAGCGTCTCATTTGTGATACACGTTTTTGTGAGTTTTCATGCTCTCGTTTGTCATAGGCCTCCACCTTTGTGTTTTCTATATTTCTAATTATTGATTTCTAGAATTTGTGTTTCACCAATTTTTGTGATTTGCATTGATATGTTTTGTCAATATTTGAGGTTTGGTGAATAAGCTAAAGAATATGATATTATTTTTGGATATTCAAGGAGATTTGAGATATTATATGATTTTCATTGTTATCAAATATATACTTGTCACAGTGTGACATTATTGTTATCATATATTTTTGTCATATCTCTTATCCTACCTCATTTTGTATGATATTTATAGCTAGACTAATCCATTTATTATTTTTCTTCTTAAATAATACTCGGGTCAGACCGAGGTGTTTCAGGTGCTTCCACTTGACTTCTTCGCAGGAACTAGCTTCTGACTTTTGGCTAACTAGTTTAGCTTAGAAGTTTTTGTTTTTATACATTCGAGATAGAGACTCCTTGATGTAAACATATTCTTTTGTCTAGCACTTGTACCTATTCTTTTGTGATGTAGTGGATCTTGTATGACCACTACTTTGAGGTTCACTTCTATGTGTTATATTCATATATGTTTCCGCCTTAGTAATATGAATATCTGTGACTGATTTGTGTTATGCTTATTTTATATTTGTTTCCGAAGGCCTCATAGCCACTATGTAGTAGCTTTGAGTTTGTATTGGATATGCCAGATTTCCTCTTGAAATGAAATGCATGTCATATTATCTGACATATCGGTACTCGCACAAAGCAATTACACAGATGGTCGCTCCTCAACAGCCTTATTATTCATGCTAGTCGACAGCATTACCCCGTAGTGTCCTTGGCTAGTGTGAGTATAGAGGTGGGACGTCTTAGCTTGGTATCAGAGCCAAACTTCGGAATAATATAGAATATTATGACAAGAATCATTGTCCTAAGTCTCCCTTAGGAATCGTGCCTTAGGATTTAATTCGAGTCTTAGGACCCGTTCTATCCTATTTTCTTTATGATGCCTTGTTTTATCAATCAAGTTTGTTCGATATTCATTCCGAGTATAACCTTTTACCTCTTCTTTCTTTCTTTCTTAAAGAAGAGAAATGGTTAGACATGGCCGTCCCAGCACCGGTCAATCCAGTGCTACTCCTCAGGATGGCGTATTCATGTCTGCCCAGCAACTTTTGGATCTTGTAAAGAATGCCCAAGCTGCCAGACCCATTCCTGAGCCTACTCATCCTAAATCTAGGTTTGCACGCTTGTGCAGTGATTATACCAATTTGGGTGGAAGGCCATTCAAGGGTTCCGAAAGCGTTATAGAAGTCCAAGCTTTGCTTAGAACATGCGACCGCATCTTTTCTCGCATGAATCTTATGGATCTACATCGAGTCCAAGTGGCTTCTAGCATGCTCCAGGAGAGAGCAGTAGATTGGTATGAGCTTTTGATTTCAGAAATTGTTGAAGCGGATCTTACTTGGGAGCAATTCTGGGAAAGGTTCGAGTTAAAGTGTGTGCCGAAAGCTGAAAAAGTAACTTTAGCCCGATGCTTTATTGACCTTGTTCAAGGTGAATCTTTTGTGACAGATTATGTTGCATCTTTTGAATCCCTCTCTAAATATGGGGTTGAGTATATTAATACCCCATTGAAGAAAAATCAGAGGTTTATCTATGGGTTGAATAAGAACCTCAAAAAGCCTTTACTTCTAAAACTAGAAGTTCCTTTCGATCAGCTTGTAGATATCGCTCTTCGACTTGAAGAGGCCGATAAAGAAAGTGATGGTGATGTTGGGGGTGCCAAACAGAACTTCAATAACAACAAGAAGAGGCATCCCGATAATAAGTTCAAACCTAATCCTAACAAGAAAGGGAAGCAAGCAACTTCGGAAACAAAGACTCCTACCTCTAATCGTGGAGAATGCTACAATTGTGGATTTAAGGACCACTATGCAAATAAGTGTCTGATATCCCTTACTTGTCATTATTGCAAAGTTTGGGTCATCCTATATCTTCATGTCCCATACTTCAAAGCAAGAAAGAGGGAAAGCTAAATATTGTGCAGGCCCCTAATAACCCTTCTCTTGGTCAAGGTATTTCTCATTCAGTCCTTGATGGCATTATTTTGTGTCATGATTATCCTATTTGAATTCTATTTGATTAGGGTGCATCTCATTCTTTTATATCAAAAGAATTTGTTGATACTTTTTCTTTAAATATTATGGGCTTGATGACTTCACTGAGAATTGCGAATCCGGTTGGTGGATCCGCAACACTCAATTTACTTTGTAAAAATGTCGAGATTATTTTATGTGATTATGCTTTCTGATCCGATTTGCATGTTATGCGCTACTTAGGTTTCAGAATTGATTTTGGGAAAGGATTGGCTTAATCGTTATGAAGCCCATATCCTATATCCCGAGAGGACTATCCATCTTCGACATCCTCAATCTGTTAAGCAGGTTTTTGTTCTTAATGATTTTGATTCCAATTCGGTGGCATCATTTAATTCTTTAAACCCACATGATGAGGAAGATGTTATTTCCCTCATTCAAGTAGTTCGTGAATTTCCCGACATCTTTGAGCCTGTCTTAGGATTACCACCTAAGCGATCTATTGAGTGGTGCAAAGGTCTTTTCAACTCGACCTTGCCACCGATTTTCATCAGCTACGAGTTACGGAGGATAGCGTTCCACTTACCGCAATTCCGCACTCGTTATGATTCTTATGAGTGGCTCGTTATGTCATTCGATTTGACGAACCCTCCAGCTTATTTCATCCATCTTATGAATCGAGTATTCTGCGATATCTCGATGAGTCCATCATTGTATTCATTGATTATAGGTGAAAACAGTAATTTAAAATTGCAAATCTTTCTAATAAAATATATTTATAAGTATAATTGGATTTTGTTCTTAAAACGAGCAAAGAATATTCGTGAAATTTTTAAGAGACATATTTATCATATAGAAGATGATTTTGTGTTGTATTGCCCATTGAGTGCTTTAAGAATTATGGTCAATGCGCTTGATCAACGTTATCGATAGGAGTCTCCTAAACGTTATGATGAGACAGTCAGACACAGTAAATTGACTTGTAATAAGTAAATTTTTCTAAAAAGATGATTACATAAAGTTAATAATAAATGTGAATGTCTTAGGTTTTCGGGAAAGAGGATCATGAAATAAATGATTTAGCACAGAAGCTGCTTTTCAAAAATTAAAAGAACTCCTTTTCGATGCTCCTATTCTTTTGATTCCCGAAGGGAACCAAGACTTGATTGTTTATACTGATGCTAGTCGTGTTGGTTTGGGAGTCGTTCTCATGCAAAGGGAACGAGTTATCGCTTATGCTTCTAGGCAATTAAAGCTTGCCAAGACTAGATATGCCACTCATGATTTAGAGCTCGCGGCCATTGTTTTCGCCCTTAGAATTTGGCACCATTATCTTTTGGGAGAGAAATTTGTTCTCTACACCGATCATAAATCTTTGAAGTATTTGTTCTCTCAAAAGGAACTTAATTTGCGTCAACAACGTTGCCTTGAATTCCTTGCATCTTATGATCTTGATATTTTTTATACTCCTGGAAAGGGAAATTGTGTCGCCAATGCCCTTAGTCGTAAGCAACAAGCAATTGTTACCATAATGATATCTGAATGGAATGATCTCGAGACTTTATCCACTTGTGAGATTCGAGATCGTGAACCCGATTCGTGTTCATCTCTCGTTTTATGTAGCCTTGAGCCTCATCCTTCTCTTTTAGACCGCATCCTTGAAGCTCAAAGTAAATTTGGAATTTGGAATTTTCGGTTGGAGATTTGGTGTTCATTCGTGTTTCACCTATGAAGGGTGTTGTGCGTTTCAGTCGATCGGGAAAGTTAGCACCTCGATATATTGGCCCATTTCCCATCACCGAACGCATTGGTTCCGTGGATTATCGCCTTTTGTTTATCGACGGAATTTCTATCAGATTAGAAAACCGTCGAAAAATTTCAAAATAAAATTTACCGCAAGCGCACGGCGTACACTTGTAGTACGTGGCGAGTATGAGTCGATCCGCAGGGAATTGATAATTTTAAAATCTATTCAATCAAATTAAACCAAAGTCGAGTGATTGTTAACTAACTAAAAGAAAGTAAAAACAAGCTAAAAGAAAATAGATAAAAATATGAGAGTGTTAAGGCAATTTAGGGGCAACTTCCACTCTCTAGATCACATAATCAACAAAATGAAGTTATGATCTCTCTTTTCTTTGTTATTAGTTAGCTTAATTGATGTGCTTATCATAAGTATGGCTCATTTGTGCTATTAATTAGCTCAAAATAAGCCATCAAACTATAACACAACCTTTAAACCACTTTTAATTCTCATGAAAATGACAATAAAGTTGAAAATGAAAATCTATTTTAAGCATGGCCTATTAACTATTGTTTAGAAATATAGGCCATCAAATTTTGATTTAAACATTCACTTCTTTGCCATAATCATATATAGATGAAGAGGCAATTTGTGGTTCATATGACTAAGCATAGCCTATTTGTTTTGAACACCATAAGCTATCAAACTCAATAATAAGCACAAAATTACATAAACATCATTTTCCATGAAGCACAAAAAGAGAGCATAACATTTATCAAAATGTTGAAGCTATATAATTAGAGAGCTTCATTACCCCTAAATTGAAGGGGTTTAGCTTCTCATATTTGTTATATTATCAACAAATATAGCTTGCAACATAGAACAAAACAAAGAGGAAAAGAGAGCTAAATGAAAGAAAAACTAATCTACTTGCATAAAAGAAAATCTACACTACTAGAATGAAAGGAAATGAACATGTAAGTAAAAGGAAACAATAATTAACATTGCATAAAAAGAAAAGAAGATTACATAAAATAAAAATGGCTAAGTAGCCATGAATAGAGAAAGAGAGCTTTCCTTTTATTTTCCTAGGAGAAGAGACTAAGAGAAGAGAGCCTAAAAGAGAGACTAAGGAAGAGAAAGGGTTACATGAAACATAAGGGGTACTTATACATGTGTTAAACCCTAATTCATATTTTTGGGGAATGCCCAAAATACCCTTGAGAAAGTGTGAAGGCCAAGTAATCATTAGCTTCTACTAATCATCATTTAAGTGTACATGAAGCCATTAATTCCATAAGCATGGGCAATAGCCTCTAATTTGTACATTAAGGTAGGTGGGGTCCTCCATTATCATGCCTTTGAATTATTTCCATCTTCATTCTTTATCTTCACTCTTGTGCATGCATACATATTCATGAAACCACTTGTATATGAAGCCAAATTCCTATAAAATAATATAGAAATTTCCAATTAAATTTTCTCAAATTAATATATGCACAAAAATGACCATTTTGGTCTTGGATGAAGATGAATATGTGACGTTTTGAAAATAATATGAATTTTGGTTTAAATAAGTTAAAATGCCCGATATGATCATTTATTTAATTTAAATAGATTAAACATGGTGGTAAAAATATACACATTTACGTGCACATCACCTTTTATTACCGGCTCAATTTTCTACTATTCATGACGTATTCCATATTTCTCAACTATGGAAATGCCTTACAGATTCCGACTCTATTCTTGAGCCTTGTGTTATTGAAGAAATTAAGGTTTCACCTAATTTGACTTATGAGCAACATCCTATTCGCATCATTGCTACGGAGGTTAAATGCCTTCGAAATAAAGATATTCCGCTTGTGAATGTTCAATGGTCCGCAAATCCTAAGGATTGTTCTTGGGAATCCAGAGAATTCATCGAGAGAACACATCCGGACTTACTCTCTCGTGCTCTTTAAGGTGAACTTTTCACTTCAAAATTTTCTTTTGTGTTGTTATGCCTTAAAGTGGTTGTTACTCTTTATTTTCTTCTAAAGTATTGTGAGGACGCAATTTTTTTAAGGAGGGGAGTCTGTAACAACCCGCATATTTTACGAATATATATTTAAATATTTTATTTAAATATAGCACCGTTAGTTGAATTTAAAGACTGAAATATGAATTTTTGTAAATAGTCGAATTCGGACTCGAGACTACTTTCATTGGGTTCAAAACGACGTTTACAACTTTTTTAAGTATAAACATCGATATGTTTGGAGTTGATTAGGATTTTGGTATTTTCATTTGGGCTTTGGGTTTGGTTCTAGCCCACCAAGCCAACAGCATAACCGAAACTCCTCTACCAAATACCCTAACTCCACTCCTCTTCATTCATTCCTTTCATAATTTCCTAAACACTATCAAGCAAAAGGAAAAATGGGGGAAAAGAAAGGAAATTAAAATTCCTATGCCCTAGTTCTCTTAGGAAATTCAAATTCAAGTTCCAAAATCAAAGAGAAGCTTAGGTAAGCATCCTCTTCATCTTCTCCATCTCAATTCCTCTTCAATTCTTGATTTTTCCTATAACCTAACATAGGAACTTCATTGCGTTTGATAATAGATTGAAGATTCTAGAGGTATTGTTGAAGAGAAATCAATCTTAGCTTGTTGTAGAGCTTCTCATTTCTATATTTGAGTTTAAAGGTGAGTTCTTAAACTCACATCTATATCTATAGCTTTCATTATTGTTAGGTATGAATTCCTAACATCTATTCCATGTTCATTTGCTTTTGATTTGAATTGATTTGGTGAATTTTCCAATTTTGGTGTTTTGAAGTCAAAATCTTTAAAGATCCTATCTTGGATGTTTGAACATGTTATTTGGGGTGTATCGAAGAGCCTATAGGACTGGGTTGTCGCTTGGCACAAATTCCCAGCCTCCGTCGCTCATCCGATCGCCTCCGAATTGATTTGGCCATTATTGGCCTAGGCAAATTCTGCCCAGGCCCAGGCAACCAGACGTCTGGTTGAAAAATCCAAACGTCTGGTAGGGGCCTTTGGAAAAAAACTATATAACGAATGCAGAAAAAAATGGCAGAGCGAAAATCCAGACGTCTGGTTAAACCCAACCAGACGTTTGGGAGGCTTCAGAGAATAAAAATAAAAGGGGAAAAGAATTGTAAGTTTCCAGAACCCAAAGCCAGACGTCTGGCTAAACCTATCAGGCATTTGGATTTGTGGAATTTTGCCAATTTTGCCTGTTTTTGAGTGGATTTCCAATTTATCGATTTTTGTTGTTCCGGATAGTTGTTGTCATTTATTATCGACTTTGATGACTTCTTTTATGGATTTATGGGAATATCCATTTGATGGATTTGATATCGATTTTTATGGTTTTAATTCACGTCGTCGAATATGGATTTTGTTGATAGATTGTTTTTACAATCATTTCTACGATTTGTCACTTTAAAATACAAAGGTTTTACACTAGTAGTAAATACTCAAACTATTTCGCAAAAATGATTTCAACATTTACTTTTAATACAAAGCTCGTTTTTAAAACCGTTTTCCAATCTATTAGTATATACAAACCTTTACCACATTCGTATGAGAAATCTAATTGAACGACTTAGCAAAAAAAGTGGTATGAAACGCTTGTGTTTACTTCATCGGTTATTTTTTGGACTTGTTCGATTGAAATCTCGTGACAATTTTCGAGTGGAAATCTGCATTTTGTTCGTAAATATTTAAGTTAAGCCAGTGGTTATGGGACGTGAAGCTAAACTCATTTATTTACTAGATTAGTGTAATTTACACTTCATTTTAATCAATGATGATCATTTTGTATTTACGAGTGGAAATCTACAAGTTGTTCGTAAATATTTAAGTTAAGCCAGTGGTTATGGGACATGAAGCTAAACTCATTTATTTACTAGCTTGGTGTAATTTACACTTATTCTATGGAGTTCGGCTCAATTTGGTGGGGTAGCGACCCATGGTCTTTACACCGTTCGAGGAGCAATCGGCTCATTCGTCCGACTGTACCACGATAGAGTCTGTGCATGAGGCGTATCTTTTAGGGTGCGTCGATGTTCGGCTCATTCGTCCACATGGGGGACTATACCACGACAGAGTCTATGCATGAGGCGTATCTTTTAGGGTGCGTCGATGTTCGGCTCATTCGTCCGCGTGGGCGATTGTACCACAACAGAGTCTATGCATGAGACGTATCTTTCAGGGTGCATCGATGTTTGGCTCATTCGTTCGCGTGGGGGACTGTACCCCGTATTTTTATGGGATAGTGTCTCATTTTTGATACACATGTTTTTGAGTTTTCATGCTCCCGTTTGTGATAGGCCTCCCCCTTTGTGTTTTCTGGATTTCTAATTATTGATTTCTAGAATTTGTGTTTCATCAATTTTTGTGATTTGCATTGATATGTTTTGTCAATATTTGAGGTTTAGTGAATAAGCTAAAGAATATGATAGTCTTTTTGGATATTTGAGGAGATTTGAGATATTATATGATTTTCATTGTTATCAAATATATACTTGTCACAGTATGACATTGTAGTTATCATATATATTTGTCATATCTCTTATCCTACCTCATTTTGTATGATATTTATAGCTAGACTGATCTGTTTTTTATTTTTCTTCTTAAATAATACTCGGGTCAGACCGAGGTGTTTCAGGTGCTTCCACTTGACTTCTTCGCAGGGACTAGCTTCTGACTTTTGGCTAACTACTTTAGCTTAGTAGTTTTTGCTTTTATACATTCGAGATAGAGACTCCTTGATGTATACATATTCTTTTGTCTAGCACTTGTACCTATTCTTTTGTGATGTAGTGGATCTTGTATGACCACTACTTTGAGGTTCACTTCTATGTGTTATATTCATATCTATTTCTGCCTTAGTGATATGAATATCTGTGACTAATTTGTGTTATGCTTATTTTATATTTGTTTCCGAAGGCCTCATAGCCACTGTGTAGTAGCTTTGAGTTTGTATTGGATATGTTAGATTTCCTCCTGAAATGAAATGCATGTCATATTATCTGACATATCGGTACTCGCACAAAGCAATTACACAGACGGTCGCTCCTCAACAGCCTTATTCTTCGTGCTAGTCAACGGCATTACCCCGTAGTGTCCTTGGCTAGTGTGAGTATAGAGGTGGGAATCACAATTTACATTGTGATTGATTGGTGCGCACTCTCGGATTATGGGAGTTTTGGACGCGGTGGGCGATCATGGCTATGATGCCTTACCACCAGCCGAGAAGGGTAAACTGGTAGTATCCTACCTTGGGCATTGCCTCACGTGCCTTGTCATACTTTTATCCTTATACGAGACCCCTACGACTTTGGTTTAGTGTTGTTGTATCACGGCGCATCCCTGACTACCGACGTGCTATTGGTGGTGTCTAATGCAAACTGTACGACAATGCTTAAAATGCGTTAAGGGGGATCAATGTAAAGCCTTAATGCTATTTTAATATTTATTTTATTGATTAGACATTACATATGTAGCGTATTCTACTACATATAAATATTTTGACGGATCCTTAAGAGATAGAAAATCCCGTAACATCTCTTGAGTTATTGCATGCACGTTATACACTGGATAGGAAATGTGAAAACCCACAAACATCTCTGACGCTATAGCACTCATGTTATACGTGTTATCGATTTGACTTACATAAGGATATTTTAGTCTTGACTCGAGTGTTTTGTCTTTTCATTACGCTTGGGTCAGTCCTGAGTTTTCATCTTATCGAAGGTTTATTTTGGAGGACGAAGACGAAGATTTGGTATATTATTACTATTATTCCTGCATCATGTTGTCTGCTGCATTATATTTTGTACTGTTGTATATGTATAACTCTGATAAATGTTGTATAAATTATAATCAAATGTATAGTAAACAACTTCATGAACTGTTTTTTTGATTATTATATTTTATCGTTCCGCTGTGAGATTCTGTGTTTGTTTTCTTCTTCTTCTTATTTTTCTTAATTAACCCCATTGATTATCTATGTTCCAAATTGTTTAAGTTGGATATGTGTGGATTATTGTCGATTTAAACCTTCTGAAATGTGGGTCGACACATGACTGCAGCATCTGTGGCACTTAGTTTTGAGCCTCTAGATATAGGATGTTAAAGCTGAAGACAAGAAGGGAATACACACTCATTGTTGTCTAGAAAAATCAAATAATTAAGTGAGTTAGTGGTATTTCCAAGGTGTAATTATGTAATTGTGTTATATGACTAACTCTGTAAACGATATTATTCATATTAAAGTTATTTCTAGTGTTTGATTTCTTTTTTGTACTGTATTATGCATATAAATAATTGACTAATTAATTTAAATTATATAAATAAATAAAATCCTTAAATGAAATGATATGTGATTGTAGCAGCAAAGTGTTCCAATCATGAGTAATTAATCATAAATTAAATAACATTTTATTTTTCTAGTAAAGATTTCTCAACAAAGGATATCGACACACCCATTGAGACTAGAGTGCATAACGCTCACTAAATATTGGGTAGAGTACTACTTATGGCTGTTGGTGACACCAAGGGATTACGTGCTTCTACTTATTGGAAACCATATAATGACTCGATCGAGGTTTTCCTTTTGGTTGATAACAACAAGGTCCAATAGGAAATCTCAATATGACGATGTTACATAGTTCTTTCAACTTGAGAATATTATAGAACTTTGATGTGAATACTACACTTCGATTATAGTCAAATCATGGCATGGCGATTGTCGAACGATTATAGTAGGGTCTGAGTTGAAGCTTAAGAAGTGAAACGCTATTCAATAGAGAATTCATCTCCTCGGTTATATGAGGTTAGTATCATTGTCAACTGTAGTCAACTCAAGGTTAAAATCGATGGCCATAGTAAATTTGTTAATGACAAATATTATTATTGGACCAAGGGCTTTATAAATGGACTAGATAATTGTATAGGGATGTTATTAGAGTTTTGATCGAGAAAAACTCTAGATATCTTAAAGTGATTTAGTATTGACTAAGAGAACATGTGTATATTATATTGTTACTTAAGGGCGCAATGGTAAGATACTCGCTTCCTGGTAAGTAGGTCGCAGGTTCGATTCCTGTCTGTCCTACTCCCATTTCAAGGCGCGGAGGTGGGTCCCCATAAAACTGCATAACATGGTTAAGGGCATTAAATCTCTGTGCTGGGCTGGCGAAAAACCCTCCTGTCTATGGTCGAACCAGGCTAGGTGGGAGCTCATCTCATTCCATCGATTTCATCAAGGCTCTGGGTTGAGTTTATTTTTTAATAATATGATTTTATGGAAAAGAACTATTAGTAATGAATTCCGCCAAATTTCACACCATCAATTAAGGTGACGGCGGACATTAATATTTGAATTGTTCAATATTAATCCTAACTGAATTCACACATATAAGTCGAACAACCACCTAATTTAATTAGTTTATAATGTGTTGTAAATTCATAAAATTAATTGATATTTGTAACACCTCAGAAATTTTAGATAATAAATTAAAAAATTAAGAAAGGTTAAAAAATTATAATTTCATAAATAATGGGAAATAGTAAATTGTTACAAACATTGGAATTGGGCTTCAGAACCTATTCTATTGCGTCCGGAATGTCGTTTACCGTCAGAAAACATATATACCTCGTTGAATTTGATAAAATGAGCCAGTGTTGGCAGGAACTAAACCTTATGACATTTCTGTACCGAGTGATTTCGGGATTAAGCTTGATAACCCTGATTTTCAACTACAAATAAAGACCAAACCATCACCTCTCTTCATTCAATACCCCAGGTTCTTCTAAGAAACTCTAATTATCTTCTTCCTCCCCGAAACTTCTTAACGTAAACACTATTTTCTTCTAAATCTCTTCTCTAATTTCTATATCAAAGTTAAAACATATAAAATTAAAAAAAAAAAAATTAAAAGAGAAAGAAAGAGGAAAGGGTGAACAAATCAAGGCTTGGAGATTCATAAAGGTTAAAGAGAAAGGGGAAAGCTTTAAAAGGTGAGTGTATCGATTACGATGTGTTATGATGTAAAAACAAGTATATTAATTTCTTTTATACATCTAGCTAAATTAAAAATGTGGTTTTTGAATTTGAATTGATAATTTCCATTGAAAATCTATATGGTTAGAAATGTTGGGAAAACATATGTGATAATTTAATAATATAACTATTCAAAATATGAAGGGAGGGTAAACTAGTGGAATTCATCTGTAAACATGTAGATCTAGGTTATGTAATAAAATTGAATTAATAAAAGTAGATCCTTGTATATGTTCCCTGGGCCGCCTAGATTTGATTATATCATCTTTAAATATGCTTGAATATACGTAGATAAACGGATGAATACATGTATATAATATAATAGATAAACTACACGAATTTAATACAAATAGGACTGGGACTATATCTAAAATACTTGATAAAATCGGACCTTTCAGGTGTACATAAGTCTATAACAAAGACGAACAAAATAAAGAAGTAGAAGTGAAAGTAAAACATTGAAAATGATGGATTATACCAAGGTCATACGTTAGGAAAAGGAACCCGACGTTTAAATTTATTTACAATGTGAAATGTAAAGAAAATAGTGCAAATCCAACATGATTCGGATGTCTGAACCTATATTCAGACGTTTGGAATCAAGGTCAGACATCTGAATATAATGTCAGATGTTGAATGCATGTAGCTGATTTGTACATGTAATCAGACGTCCGAACCAAAATCTAGATGTTTGAGCTAAGGTTAGACATCTAAATTTACCATTTAGACGATTGAATGGCTGAAGCAAATTTTAATTTTAGATTAGTGTAGGTCAAGTTGGATGGATTAGGGAAACTTGTTCCCATTTTCTCAACATTCGAAAGTTCACTTAACTGCACGGATCTATGCAACAAGCAAGATTGGTTTCACACTTGAAGAGGTACTTGGGTTCACACTTCATATCTTGCATAACGTGACACTCAATTAGGCATGCAACTGTATTGCAACTAGATGCTCTAATCATTAACATAGCGTACTTGGTCATATGTTTTAACATGCTACACAGTGGAGAAGGACGACAGAGATGTCTTCAATAGTAGGGCAATAAGACTGATTAAGACGGTTGAACCTACGAGGGAGTCGTATTGTTAAATGAATTCTTTAGCTCCAGGTTGAATGAAATAGGGTGTAGGATATGTTTACCATAAAGAAGGTTACAAAAATGCTTTGATAAACATATCTATGGTAAACATTCAAATTTGAATAAACATATATTAAGTTTTGTGATTGGAGTTTGAACGAAAAAGTTATCAACGTTCGAAGTTTTCAGATCAAAAATAATTAAAAAGGAATAAAAGTAAATAAATAATAATAACTGCATGGACACTACCAGTCGACCCTCTCCTTGGTTGGTCGACCGCTAGCGGAGGCCTAGGAAGGAGCGGTCGACCGGTTAAACCAATGGCGGCTAGGGTTGAACCTCGACCTAAATGCCCATATTTAAATAATTTGTAACAACTCAAAATTTTGTCGTCTGATTTGAATATTTAATTAATTTTAAATTTTGGAATAATTGGTTTTTAAAGTTTAAAAACTTGAATTAAAATATAGTGATTATTTAAATATTTGAATTGTGAATTAATATTTGAATAATGATTTAAATATCTGGATTTTGAATTGAATTTTAATTAAATGGATTTGATGATCTTATTTAACTCATTTTGATTAATAACTAATAATGATGAATTCCTATTGTAAATGTATTAGTAATAATAAATGATTCGAATAAATAATAAGAAAATCAATTATTAATAAACGACTCGATTTTTAGTGACCTATTTTTAATTTACTTTATTTGAATTTTCCATATTTTTTAATTTGGAAAATATTGGAATTTATCGTTTGATGATTTTTTATCAAACGATGGAATTTTTGTGATTTTATAGAATACAATAACTAGTGTATATTATTATTGTTTTGGGATCATGTCGCATTTTTGTGCGCAATCGTGTTTTGTTTTGTCCTTCGTGGTTCATACGTGAACGAAAATCGGTGTGGTGAAATGCCAGAGATTTTGAATTAAGTATAACTCAATACTTAGGCAAAAGCATTACTATACGTTTCCTCTTCACTTTCTACCGTTCCATAAAAACTCAGAGACTAAGAAAAATAGCGAACTTCAAAAATCAAAATCTCACCATATACTCAATGAAAAATTCAAAAACAAGTTTCTTTGATCTCGTTGATCCCAGATCTTCGATTTGGTATGCGACTTGATGGGTTTGGTGATGGTTTGGAGGTTCGGCCGTGAGGAGAGTGAATGGCGTGAGTGTTAGAAACTAGGGTTTGGGTTAGTTCTTGATTCAGGCGATGGTTAGCCAAATTGATGTTGGATTTAGGTTCGTGGAGGGGATTAGCACGTATAGGCCGAGTTTCTTGAGTTGCAGCCTTGGTTTGGGAGTAGCAACATTATGGAGGTCGCGCATAGGGGTCGTGACCTCGTTTTGAAGGAAGGGTGTGGGGCCGATGGCGATGGGTCGGAGGGGTTGCTCTCGTGAAGAAGAGGAGATTTGTAGTGGTCTCGTGTCGTTTCATGGAGTATCGAGCATGGGAGGGGAGGGGAAGTCATAGCAATGGTGAAGTGTGTATCTGGTTTGAACGGAAGTGGGTTTTGAAAAGAATGATTATGTTTTAAATACGGTAATTAATTTAAAAATGATGTGATTAGAAAAAATAAAAATATATTATTCAATTCCCAAAATTTATAAAAATCATATCTTAGTTATACGAGGTCTAACGAGACGTGGTCTTTTGAATCGCGTTCGTAATGACGATGGCTATATAATGAAACTAGTTTGGTTGAATTTGAAACGAGTGAAATTTTGGGCTAAAATGTCCTTCGGTTCTAGTTCAAAAACAGCAACGTCTAAGCATTCGTAGGAATTTCGGTGAGTTAAACTTACCTTTTTTGATAATTAGTATGATATATAATAGATAAATTTTACTGTTTGTGTTTGAATGAATTTTTGATTGATTTGTTTAAATATCCGCTTTTGAAAATCGATTAGCATTTAAATCTAAAATTCGGGAATTTAGTGGAGAAATTCAGATTTCTCGACATTTGATTTTAATTCCATTTATATATATCGGTTGATTTCATTTCAATCATATATCTGGTTGGAGATTGGTAAATGTCAAAATTTGATAGTAGGACCATATTTGATATGACATCGACATAAGAGAATAAGGGAACCGTTTTAGTGGAAAAGATAGTAATAGCAATTGTTAAGTGCTATAGTAAATACTAGCCTCAATATACTATTTTGAAATACTATAAATTTCTGTATTGGTTTGGAAATGATTCTTGATTTGGAAAATGATTTTCAAATATGACTCTTTTGGAATTTCTATGATCTTTTATTTAAAATGGGTTTTTGAGCTTCTATATCTTATTTCGACATTTTTATTTTTCTTTCTAATATATGTATATATGTAAATGGTTTAAGATTATTTTGGAAAGTATCTATCTTTGTAGAAAAGTGATTATAATAATAAAGGTTTATTTTTAAGTGATTTTCGTTTTAAAAAGAAGATAGTAGTGTTTTGGTATAAATGGTTGGGAAATAGTTTTTATAAAATGTTGAAAGAAAGGAATAGGTTAATAAATGTTTATTTTTAAGGGAAAATATTATTATTTGGTCAAACTGAAGTAATAAACCACAGTTTTGAATTTATTGCATATATGGAATGATAGTATTATGAAAAGTATATGATTTTTGTAATTATAATTGGAGTTTGGATATATATTGGAGTTTTGGTTAAAAGTAGTTTTGTAATTGTACATAAAAATTTAGAAAAGGAGTTTTATATAAATGAATATGGAGTTATACAAAAAGAGGTGCAAATAAGTTTAAGAATTTATAAAATGAGTTTTATAGATGATATTTTATAAAAAAGAAGTTTTATAAAAGAATTTACAAAAAGGTTAAAGAAAGTTAATAAAGGAGCTTACTAAATAATGGTTTTATAAAAAGTAGTTGACAAATATGAGGAGTTTTATAAAGGAATTTTATTAAAGGATTTATAAGAAGAATGAGAACTGATTTCCATAAACGATCATTTCAAACTTACGGTGGTATGGAAATTGTCCTCTTCATACTTAACACCAAATTCCGAAGTATGAAGACTCATCTCTATCTTGAGAATTAAGAATAGGGATCGAGGTAAGGTTAGTATTCTAACTTATCCGATTTCATTGTTAATCGAAAGATAGTACTGTTTAAAATCGAGAAGTGTTGGTAAGTATATTTGGTCTAGTTACCATACGTGTTTAGGTTTACTTTAATAAATATTTAAGTTACATTATTTTAACCCAAACAAGTATGGTTTGGAAATATAATCTTTCCTAAGAGTTGTGAATATACTTATATCGTTGAAATAAGTATAAGAGTATATTTTCTAATTATTGAAAATGTAGTGTTTTGAGAATATAGTTATACTGTTAATATAAGTATATGGGAAGGTTTCCTAGGTTCTGAGAAGTGAAATCTTTTTTGAGTATACTTATACAATTGGGATGAGTATATCAATATTTTCGAAGTATTGAAAGAGTAAAGAAGGGTTTGTGAATATATCTTTGTAAAATTATTTTGATGTAAGAATTTACAATGTAGTTTTAATTGATGAGATAAAGAATTAAAGAGGCCTAGGGTTGCTTATGTGGTTGACCGGTGTTATTTTCCTATGGAATTAAATCTATGGTTGAATTTTTTGTTTATTTGATAGTTAAATAACCGACTAGCTATTAAATATTGGTCATTTTTTAAACTATCATTATCAGTTCGGAGAGATCGGGATCAGATAAATGTGAGTTATTCGAAAACAACTTCGAACCGGCATAAGCATTCAAATGGGAGATATTTTAAAGACGATCGAAGATGGAGTTCTTTGAAGTGCAAGGGCTACATGCTACTAATCTTGAGGGTGATTCTAAAATGGATGTAGTAGAAGAGTGCCTTCGGTTTTCTCTTATCCTGAACAACTTGTATGGATGAATGCTGGCATTGCATACTTGCCTAGAGGGCAATGTTAAGTGGAATTGCTAGAAAAAAGGTAATCGTCGCCTCAAGCCTTGCACCCAGTAATGACTAAAGCAAGGATGTGCCATGGGGTTTAGTGGGTCACTCCCATTAGGATATGATCATTGCCTAATCTAGATCGAACATTTATGAATTTATGTATGCATGTGACTTGGTACGGTTGTCGGCCAGCAACTGAGGGGTGATCATATTCGGTGCTATCTTGTAACGACCCGCCTTTTTGGATAGTTTAAGTCAATGATCAACACACACGTCAACTCAAACCATTCAAAATGGAGGATTGTTAATTTGGGGTAAATAAGAAAAGAAAAGAAAAGAAATAAAGGAAATGAAACAACACAGAATCTCACAGCGGAAGGCTAAAGTATGATAATAAAATAACAGTTCATGAAGCTGTTAATTAAATGAATACATTTGAAATGAATACATTTGATTATTATTATACAACATTTATCATAGTTACATACACAGCAAATATCATACAACAATGCAGTGGAATGGAATGAATATAATAGTAGTAGATAATATACCAAATCTTCGTCTCCGTCCTCCAAGGAAATGATCTTCAACCTAAACTGAAATGCTCAGGCTGACCCGAGCGTAATGAAAAGACAAAACACTCGAGTCAGGACTAAAATATCCTTATGAAAGTTAAATCAATCGTAATAAATATGAGTGTAAACAGCGTCAGAGATGTTTACGGGGTTTGACATCTCCTATCCAGTGTCAACGTGCGTGCAATAACTCAAGAGATGTTACGGGATTTTCCATCTCTCAAGGATCCGTTAAACTATCTATATATACAATAAGATACGCTATATAGATAATGTCTAAAGTAAAGTAAAGGTATCAAAATAGTGTTAAGTCAACGCCCATTCGCCGCTTAACACATTTATATTCCCAAGAGCATATACAAGACCGTAGTTTCCCCAAAACCGGAAGTCACCAGAGGGCAATCCATATACTCAAGGTACAAACCATAACGTAGTGGTCGCGAATAGGATAATCAGTATGACAAGGTACATGAGGCGATACCAACTAGGATACTAGTAGTTGCGTGATCCGGACTGATGTTGAGCATAGCCAGCAGCTACCCCAACACCGCGAAACAACACTCCCAAATCAAGGGGTGCACCCAAATCGAATCACAAATGTAATAGATATGGTATCGAAGAAGTGTGTTCGCTAGAGGTGGCGAACCTCAATGGCCCGGCGCGGCTCCTGTTTTAGTCATGTCAGGGGTCATCCAATATCGTTCTCTTTCTTCAGTCAACGCGTTCACCAAACCATCCACTTCATTTTGGATCAACACTCCACGCATACTAGTTATTAAAGTGGTTTTCGGTATCGACAGAGAGTATGTCCATATCCGATCCCGGTCTCTTTAATAACTACGTATTATTACACCGATGGCTCTTTTACATTTCAAATCGATTCATAATTGATATCAAAATATCATATTCGCTTCAGAAATCAAATCCATTTCAAATATCATTATATTTATTCAAAATAATCGATTTCATTTCAAAATCATTTTTGCCTCAATATCTCATTTCGATTCCAAAATCATTTCGAATTTCAATTTAGGTTGCTACTTCATTTAACCCAATTCGTATTTAAATCCAAGATTTAAATATAAACAATTCACCTTATTGACCAGCTTGAAAATTTTAGAAAATAGTTTTAAGTAGTTTAAAAGTAGTTTAAATAATTAAAAATAGTTAAAATAGTTTAATAGAAAATATTTAAATAGTTTAATCGAAAATAATTTGAATATAAAAATGGTTTATATGGTAAAACAGTTTGAAAATCAAAATAATTTCAATATTTAAAGAATATAGATTTTAAATCATTTATACTAAAATATTCATTAAGAAAAATTTCAAAGTCAAACCGGTCAACTTCCCAATTTCCTACCCAAATCAATTCCAATTTCCATTTCAATTTAATCAATTCAATTCCGATTTCAATTCAAATCAATGTCAACTTTGACTTCAAATTAATTCAATTCTACATTCACCTTCAATTAATTTAATTTCAATTTATATCGATTAGGAGCTTCATTTTTCAAATATCAATTTATTACACTTAACAAAATTGTTCTTCAATATTCAAATTTATATCCAAATTTCAAATATGGTTCAATTCCAAGCTCGATTTCAAAATACCATTTTATATCACTTTTACTTAGTAATATTCAACGCTCGAAATAAATGTTCAATCTTTAAAACAAATCAATTTTCGAAATTCAATCATATCCCAATTTTTATTTCAAAGTCTCAACTTCAATGATTTGACAATTTCTTTTAACCAAAATTTATTTCAACATTCCAACCTCAAATTTTTTTTTTTTTTTTTTTTGATAAATTCGATTTCTATAAATTGATTTTATTTATACCCTTTAAATCAAAACGTTTAAATAAATTCAAGTCGACGGTTTTAAAAATTATTAATTTAGCCAATCCGGTGTCCGTATATAATTTTCTATCCTATGGCCAAGTGATTAGTTATTTCAATTAAATGTCAGGGATGAATATATATCACTTAAACAAAATCACAGTGTCATATGCATGCATAACAGTATATATATAAGCAAGTAAACATCCAAACATTTAAATATCAACCAATAACATCCATCGAAATACATCATCCAATAGACAATACAATTCATGGCAATTTCATAGTTATCAATGTCAGGTGATTCAATCGCAATTCAATTTTAATTTCAATTTAACTGGCAATTTAATTTTCAACGGTTAATTCAAATGACAATCTATTTGACAATTAAATTTTATAAAACAACGACAAATAAAATCATAACACTTCATAATGTCAAATTTAACTAGCATAAAGATATTTAGTACGTTGTGAGCGTTATAAAACACTCACCTTGAATTTCTGTTGTTGCCGAGACGTTCCGGTTTGGAACTAAAACTGGACGACGCCCAATTTTGGCCCAAATTTCCACCGTCTCCAAATCCATCCAAACCAATTTCATTTCAAAGCTCTCGTCATTACGATCGCAACTCAAAAAGTTTCGTTCCGATCGGACCTCGTATGAACAAGTTATAGCAGTTTAAAGTTACACGAATTTAGATAAACATTAATTTACAAATTTAATTTACACTTAAATTCTAACCCAAAATCATTCTCAGGCTGCACGTGCTCCCCCCCCTCTTCTCTCCCGTTCGAGAAACACACGCACGCCAAACCCATCCCCACGTTCGAACAACCCCAGGTCGCGACCAAACCAAGCCTCCGGACAACGATCGGGAAGTGCCAAATCGAAGGCCTCACTCTCCCCTACCTTCGGCCAGGAGCAGGTGGAGCTCGGCCTCCCCTATGGCGCGCAAATCAAGGAAAAACGCGGATCTTTGAATGCAAATTCCCGTTGATTCGTTGCTCCGTTTTCGATCATCTCCGTATGGATTTGAAGAGCTCGCCGAGATCTACAACTTTGCTTTTGGAATTTTTCGATTTCGTTGAACGGATTGAGAGATATTAAGAGAACAAATTTCGAAAATTTTCAGCCCTTGAATTTGAAGGTGGCGGCTGAAGATGGAGGAGCTAGGGTTTTGCAAATGAATGGTGAAGGGGTCCTTTTATAGAAATTTACCGAAAATCACTATTCACTCGATTTTCCGAACTCCGATTTACGCGCGGTGACCGGCGTTTCTAGAGTTTATCCCACGTTCCGGACACAATGGAATAGGTTTCGGAACCTAATTCGATCGTATGTGTGAGTTATGGCAATAAACGATCGATTTAAATTAAACCGATTTAAACCGATTTCGATGCGTTTTAATTCGTACCGGACAAACGGTAAATCCAAAAATTATGAAATTTGAAACCTTACAATAATATCCCATTACGGATCCGATGAAACTGGTTTCGTCGAAATCCGAGACTTTTTGAAAAATGACTATTTTTAACTCGACGATTTATAAATTAAAAATAACTCGATGCGTTTCGAGCTGCCACGGTCAAACCGTAATTCCGATTGATACGAAAATTGAAATCCGGTAATAACTAACTATTACGGACCCAATGGAACTTGTTTCGTTCAATTCTGAGACTGTTCAAAAATTAGCTATTTTACAATCGATAATTAAATATTAAAATATTCAATTTTCGCAAATTAACTCAAAAATTAATTTTAAAAGTTCTATAACATTCTTATAACTCCAATATGATAAGATAAAATTTTACAAATCATTTTCAATCATATTCAACTCGATTTTCAATTATTTCTGAAATTTAACTTATTAAATTATCGATTTAATTGCCTAATTAAATCCAATATTCGAAAAATAAATTATTCGACTGTTTAATTCCAATATAAAATTCCCAATTTTAAATTATTAACTTTTAAATCAAATTTCAATTGTTCACAAATCCTATTTTTAAATTTCACAGTAATTAACAATCTTTTACAATGCAGTTTTCCATTATAAATCCAATATAAAAGATTATATTAGATTCAGCCTTCAATTATATTGTAATTCAAATTCAAGTTATTTAATTCCAAATGAATTCTTTTATTTCGATTTACACTTTCATTATTGAATCAACCATTTACTTATACATTATTATCAATGGTTTATAATTCATTTACTTCCATTTTCTACAGTTATCATCTTATTTAAATTCACAGTAATATTAAACTATATTCATTTACGTTGATTTCCATATTATAACTTCAATATTAAATGTAACATTTTATTTATCCTTTGTTTACAATCATAACCTATTTGGTTTACAATCACATTCAATTCATTATCTATATTCACTACAAGTTAACATCCATATTTGATTTACAAATAAGTTATTTCAGAATACAGTTTTGTATTTTAACATGTAATTCACATTTAACAACACAAAATTTTATTTCCTTTGGATTTTTATCAAATTTTTTTATTTTAATTCGTATTTTTAAAGTGTTAAAAATACGGGTCGTTACATTCTCCCCCACTTAAAACTTTTCGTCCTCGAAAAGGAACGGAGAAGGGGAAACCATCATTTAGATATAATTCATTCAAAATATTCTACTTATTTGCAAAATTTAGTTATAGGATTTTTTTTTCACAAAATTTTCTAACTCCCGGATTTTTGAAAAATTTCGGCAGCACCTCCTTTGCGCGGCTAGGACCGAAAAATTTCACAGTGGTAATAATTGCATGATATACATCTCATTACAAGAATGAGGCATCCCAAAACATGGAGAACACAATAATATACCACAACATAAACCGTATTCCGAGAACGTACCTTTTATTTAGCGTTTTTTAGCATTTTAACTTACATTTTGCATTAAGCGCAGAAGCGAGCTCCACAAGCGAAGCGCAACCCCTTTGCTACCTACTAAAATTCTCAATTACCAAGTTAGAACCATGCATATAAAGATAGATTGATATACTTAGCATAAACAACATACATATAACATGTTTTAGCTTCAAAACTGAAATTCCAATTCCAGGGCAGCAAACGAATCTCAGATTTTGGTCATCTAAACGATAAAATTTGGAAGTGGAATCTAAACAAAAGTTGTTGCATTCATTTCAGGCTTTCCGGAATGTCCAAAATCATCGAATTCGGACCATCCGTTCAAAAGTTACGGCCGTTTTACTAAAAGGATACGCCTCAGCCTGGGCAATGAATTGCGCAGGTCAGCGACGTTCCCTCACGTTTTTGACCCTCTAAATGACAGAAAAACACAAGACATTTAAAACAAAAGTTTTAGCTTAAGTTCTAAACTTTCCAGAAAGGGTAAGATCATCAAAATCCGATACACCAGTAAAAAGTTATGGCAAGAATACTAAGGTGCTTCAGATTTCTACTTCGCACAGGCCAGCGACTAATATTGGTGTTTTAAGCCTAGTGGATGAAGGTATTTATCAAAACATTCTAAACAAAACATGTAGCACAGTTTCCAGGCTTTCTGAAAAGTCTAAGATCGTCTAATTTCGTTCAACCATTTAAAAGTTATGGCTATTTTCATTTCAGCTCTCTTTGAGTATTTTGGATTTTTCAAATTTTGCTTTTATTATTTCAAAGTACAAACCATCAATCTTCAAATTTCTAAAGAAACAATCACAACACAAAGTCGTTTATTTTCTTATATATCCATGAAATAAGTTTACATTCGATTTGTTTCCAATTTATTCAAGTTTGTTTCATTCATAATTTAAATTCAAGTCAATTTGCTTCAATTTAATTTGAATTCAATTATATTTAATTTCACTTTGCTTCAAATTTGAATTTAATTGTTAAATTTTTTTTTTATTATTCCTTTTATTCAATTCCATTTACACTAATGAATTCTATTTAATCAATTACCATCCATCTAACAACCAATGCATATCAAACATTAACATCCATCCAAATCTACACTAAATCAATTATACATTTCCAAGGCAAAATTTTAATTTCATACACTTCCAAGTTTATTGACATTTAGTTTTATTCAAATTTAATTAGTTTCCATTTACTAATTTTATATTTAATTCATTTTAAATATAATTCATTTTACAACTTAAATTTCCTTTATATTTACAACTATCAATAGATCTTCACATTTTATTATTCGCAATCACACTTGTATATTATTCATTTACTTATCCATATTAGCATTTTAAACTTTTTAAGTATTTGGTAAGTTATAGCTATGCAAATAGAATGTAGTTAAACAATATACAACTTCTTTTCATTCAATTTGAGTGTTATACCTATTAAATAAATTTCCAATTTATTATTTTCCAAATTAAGGGTTACTCCTACAATTTTAATAATTTTTTTTTTTGAACACTTAAATTCAATTTCACCTTTTTCAATTCATAAGTTTCTAACAATTCAAGATTTACTTTAGTTTAATAATTAAAATCATTCCTTATTAGAGAACTTAAGAATTTCAACACCGGATTCGATTAAACCCTTTTTTTTAAATATATATATATATATATATATATACTAATATCTTTATATCTCAAATCATACTTTTAGAAAAAATTTAATCAGCATTGAAATATATATATATATACTTATTTTCATTACATACTTTAGAAAATTTCAATTCAAGTTCTATTTAATCCAAAAGAGTACAGTTTCTAGTTTATTTCAATAGTTTAAAGTCATTAAATATTAAAGAACTTAAAAATTTCAACTCCGGTTTCATTTCAAATCAAGTTTGAAATAATATATACTTATATTAATATATATCAAGTCATACTATAGAGAATACAAAATAAAATTCAATTTTAATCAAAACAGGGTTTAGAAAAACTATTAAGTGATCTCCCCCACTTAGACTCTCGAAAATAAAGTCGATGATGCGTGCACTCATCACCGGAATCATTTTCTAGTGTCAAGAGGGGAGTATAACACTTACTTCATTTGAAAATCCTTTGAAAACAATTTCTAATCGAATATACTATCATATAATACTTATATTATACATTTCAAATTTTTGATAATAAATTTTCAAAACACCGGAATTTAAATTCTCCATCTTAATTTAAATTCATTTTTAATTTATTTTATTTACCATTTATATTCATTGTCAGTCATATTTACAAGTTTCATTCCTTAAAATCGTCTAATAGTCAATAGTTAGAAATATTGACTAATCAACAATAAACGATGATAATCTAATATTATCATCTCCTAACAACCAATACAATCAACATTTATAAATTTTCAAGATAAGTCTTTTATATATAGAATATAATCCAAACAATATTATGTCAATCTGTCCTATTCGAGTGTTTAGAAATTCCTATCGATGCCTTGGCGTCCCAAGTACCAACCAGAATTCATAAATACTCAACGGAACAAATTAACACAATATAAAATCATTTTTATATCAAAATTACAAATACGCTCTCTCATATACACTCAACTCATTCATATAGTTTACCTCTATTTCAATGAGTTATTCCCCACAAGAGCCAAGGTTTATCGCTAAACCAAAGCTCTGATACCAACTGTAACGACCCGCCTTTTTGGATAGTTTAAGTCAATGATCAACACACACGTCAACTCAAACCATTCAAAATGGAGGATTGTTAATTTGGGGTAAATAAGAAAAGAAAAGAAAAGAAATAAAGGAAATGAAACAACACAGAATCTCACAGCGGAAGGCTAAAGTATGATAATAAAATAACAGTTCATGAAGCTGTTAATTAAATGAATACATTTGAAATGAATACATTTGATTATTATTATACAACATTTATCATAGTTACATACACAGCAAATATCATACAACAATGCAGTGGAATGGAATGAATATAATAGTAGTAGATAATATACCAAATCTTCGTCTCCGTCCTCCAAGGAAATGATCTTCAACCTAAACTGAAATGCTCAGGCTGACCCGAGCGTAATGAAAAGACAAAACACTCGAGTCAGGACTAAAATATCCTTATGAAAGTTAAATCAATCGTAATAAATATGAGTGTAAACAGCGTCAGAGATGTTTACGGGGTTTGACATCTCCTATCCAGTGTCAACGTGCGTGCAATAACTCAAGAGATGTTACGGGATTTTCCATCTCTCAAGGATCCGTTAAACTATCTATATATACAATAAGATACGCTATATAGATAATGTCTAAAGTAAAGTAAAGGTATCAAAATAGTGTTAAGTCAACGCCCATTCGCCGCTTAACACATTTATATTCCCAAGAGCATATACAAGACCGTAGTTTCCCCAAAACCGGAAGTCACCAGAGGGCAATCCATATACTCAAGGTACAAACCATAACGTAGTGGTCGCGAATAGGATAATCAGTATGACAAGGTACATGAGGCGATACCAACTAGGATACTAGTAGTTGCGTGATCCGGACTGATGTTGAGCATAGCCAGCAGCTACCCCAACACCGCGAAACAACACTCCCAAATCAAGGGGTGCACCCAAATCGAATCACAAATGTAATAGATATGGTATCGAAGAAGTGTGTTCGCTAGAGGTGGCGAACCTCAATGGCCCGGCGCGGCTCCTGTTTTAGTCATGTCAGGGGTCATCCAATATCGTTCTCTTTCTTCAGTCAACGCGTTCACCAAACCATCCACTTCATTTTGGATCAACACTCCACGCATACTAGTTATTAAAGTGGTTTTCGGTATCGACAGAGAGTATGTCCATATCCGATCCCGGTCTCTTTAATAACTACGTATTATTACACCGATGGCTCTTTTACATTTCAAATCGATTCATAATTGATATCAAAATATCATATTCGCTTCAGAAATCAAATACATTTCAAATATCATTATATTTATTCAAAATAATCGATTTCATTTCAAAATCATTTTTGCCTCAATATCTCATTTCGATTCCAAAATCATTTCGAATTTCAATTTAGGTTGCTACTTCATTTAACCCAATTCGTATTTAAATCCAAGATTTAAATATAAACAATTCACCTTATTGACTAGCTTGAAAATTTTAGAAAATAGTTTTAAGTAGTTTAAAAGTAGTTTAAATAATTAAAAATAGTTAAAATAGTTTAATAGAAAATATTTAAATAGTTTAATCGAAAATAATTTGAATATAAAAATGGTTTATATGGTAAAACAGTTTGAAAATCAAAATAATTTCAATATTTAAAGAATATAGATTTTAAATCATTTATACTAAAATATTCATTAAGAAAAATTTCAAAGTCAAACCGGTCAACTTCCCAATTTCCTACCCAAATCAATTCCAATTTCCATTTCAATTTAATCAATTCAATTCCGATTTCAATTCAAATCAATGTCAACTTTGACTTCAAATTAATTCAATTCTACATTCACCTTCAATTAATTTAATTTCAATTTATATCGATTAGGAGCTTCATTTTTCAAATATCAATTTATTACACTTAACAAAATTGTTCTTCAATATTCAAATTTATATCCAAATTTCAAATATGGTTCAATTCCAAGCTCGATTTCAAAATACCATTTTATATCACTTTTACTTAGTAATATTCAACGCTCGAAATAAATGTTCAATCTTTAAAACAAATCAATTTTCGAAATTCAATCATATCCCAATTTTTATTTCAAAGTCTCAACTTCAATGATTTGACAATTTCTTTTAACCAAAATTTATTTCAACATTCCAAACTCAAAATTTTTTTTTTTTTTGATAAATTCGATTTCTATAAATTGATTTTATTTATACCCTTTAAATCAAAACGTTTAAATAAATTCAAGTCGACGGTTTTAAAAATTATTAATTTAGCCAATCCGGTGTCCGTATATAATTTTCTATCCTATGGCCAAGTGATTAGTTATTTCAATTAAATGTCAGGGATGAATATATATCACTTAAACAAAATCACAGTGTCATATGCATGCATAACAGTATATATATAAGCAAGTAAACATCCAAACATTTAAATATCAACCAATAACATCCATCGAAATACATCATCCAATAGACAATACAATTCATGGCAATTTCATAGTTATCAATGTCAGGTGATTCAATCGTAATTCAATTTTAATTTCAATTTAACTGGCAATTTAATTTTCAACGGTTAATTCAAATGACAATCTATTTGACAATTAAATTTTATAAAACAACGACAAATAAAATCATAACACTTCATAATGTCAAATTTAACTAGCATAAAGATATTTAGTACGTTGTGAGCGTTATAAAACACTCACCTTGAATTTCTGTTGTTGCCGAGACGTTCCGGTTTGGAACTAAAACTGGACGACGCCCAATTTTGGCCCAAATTTCCACCGTCTCCAAATCCATCCAAACCAATTTCATTTCAAAGCTCTCGTCATTACGATCGCAACTCAAAAAGTTTCGTTCCGATCGGACCTCGTATGAACAAGTTATAGCAGTTTAAAGTTACACGAATTTAGATAAACATTAATTTACAAATTTAATTTACACTTAAATTCTAACCCAAAATCATTCTCAGGCTGCACGTGCTCCCCCCCCTCTTCTCTCCCGTTCGAGAAACACACGCACGCCAAACCCATCCCCACGTTCGAACAACCCCAGGTCGCGACCAAACCAAGCCTCCGGACAACGATCGGGAAGTGCCAAATCGAAGGCCTCACTCTCCCCTACCTTCGGCCAGGAGCAGGTGGAGCTCGGCCTCCCCTATGGCGCGCAAATCAAGGAAAAACGCGGATCTTTGAATGCAAATTCCCGTTGATTCGTTGCTCCGTTTTCGATCATCTCCGTATGGATTTGAAGAGCTCGCCGAGATCTACAACTTTGCTTTTGGAATTTTTCGATTTCGTTGAACGGATTGAGAGATATTAAGAGAACAAATTTCGAAAATTTTCAGCCCTTGAATTTGAAGGTGGCGGCTGAAGATGGAGGAGCTAGGGTTTTGCAAATGAATGGTGAAGGGGTCCTTTTATAGAAATTTACCGAAAATCACTATTCACTCGATTTTCCGAACTCCGATTTACGCGCGGTGACCGGCGTTTCTAGAGTTTATCCCACGTTCCGGACACAATGGAATAGGTTTCGGAACCTAATTCGATCGTATGTGTGAGTTATGGCAATAAACGATCGATTTAAATTAAACCGATTTAAACCGATTTCGATGCGTTTTAATTCGTACCGGACAAACGGTAAATCCAAAAATTATGAAATTTGAAACCTTACAATAATATCCCATTACGGATCCGATGAAACTGGTTTCGTCGAAATCCGAGACTTTTTGAAAAATGACTATTTTTAACTCGACGATTTATAAATTAAAAATAACTCGATGCGTTTCGAGCTGCCACGGTCAAACCGTAATTCCGATTGATACGAAAATTGAAATCCGGTAATAACTAACTATTACGGACCCAATGGAACTTGTTTCGTTCAATTCTGAGACTGTTCAAAAATTAGCTATTTTACAATCGATAATTAAATATTAAAATATTCAATTTTCGCAAATTAACTCAAAAATTAATTTTAAAAGTTCTATAACATTCTTATAACTCCAATATGATAAGATAAAATTTTACAAATCATTTTCAATCATATTCAACTCGATTTTCAATTATTTCTGAAATTTAACTTATTAAATTATCGATTTAATTGCCTAATTAAATCCAATATTCGAAAAATAAATTATTCGACTGTTTAATTCCAATATAAAATTCCCAATTTTAAATTATTAACTTTTAAATCAAATTTCAATTGTTCACAAATCCTATTTTTAAATTTCACAGTAATTAACAATCTTTTACAATGCAGTTTTCCATTATAAATCCAATATAAAAGATTATATTAGATTCAGCCTTCAATTATATTGTAATTCAAATTCAAGTTATTTAATTCCAAATGAATTCTTTTATTTCGATTTACACTTTCATTATTGAATCAACCATTTACTTATACATTATTATCAATGGTTTATAATTCATTTACTTCCATTTTCTACAGTTATCATCTTATTTAAATTCACAGTAATATTAAACTATATTCATTTACGTTGATTTCCATATTATAACTTCAATATTAAATGTAACATTTTATTTATCCTTTGTTTACAATCATAACCTATTTGGTTTACAATCACATTCAATTCATTATCTATATTCACTACAAGTTAACATCCATATTTGATTTACAAATAAGTTATTTCAGAATACAGTTTTGTATTTTAACATGTAATTCACATTTAACAACACAAAATTTTATTTCCTTCGGATTTTTATCAAATTTTTTTATTTTAATTCGTATTTTTAAAGTGTTAAAAATACGGGTCGTTACATATCTAGTATAGGGTAGGCCGGTCTAGAGTAGAAAAGGTGCAAAAGTTTTTCAGCCTCGGTACATTTTGTCTAGAGGTGTACTGTACAAAATGTAGATACTTACCTTGTCGTTGATGGAATCCAGTTCCCAATCCATATTTGATTGTATACTATGTACGCTGGAATGTAATCAATATAACCATTTCGGCAATGATACATTATTTATTTTAAACCCTAAACATTATTATAATATCAGAAGATTTTATATGAAATGGTTTGGTTATCGTGAGATAAAAACCATCCATGTTTATGTGCGGCGTAGTCTTATGAGATACCTTTATTTTTGAAAGGCTTTATAACATTAAAATCAATTTGATATGTGTTTCTCATGATAGTTTACCAGACTGATCCAGATGTTATTCTCTTATAATACTCGGGTCAGATTGAGCATATTTACAGACTTAGTTTGGAAGCTTTGGATCTTCAGAAGATGAGCTAGATGCCTTCAAGACATACTCACGTATATTTTATTTTCGCTGCATTTGTTAGTTGTATTTAGCATAAATTATAAAGATACCTTTTTATAACTGTATAAGCTGATGAAAGATTAGTGTACACTGATTGATGTATGTTTATTATGGTTTTCTTTTGTAAAGATCTGCTTTATATTATATATTATTTATCACGATGTGAGATTTTGTTCTATCTTTTCTTTCTTTTTCCCCAACAATTTGTCTTTTCGGCACTTAGATGCTCGGCATGCGAATAGCGTGGATTTATTAGTGTTGACTTCTGGGGATCGGAAGGGCGGTTGGCTAGTGATTATGTTACAAAGGGAATGCTTTGAGGTTGAGATATTAAATGCCTTTGGGTATGCCTCCTCCCTATTTAAGAAGTATTAAGCCGTTGAGGATTTCGTTTGGATAATTCAACGTAGACACACACACACACATTGTTATACCTCAGAGAAGGTTAAATATATCATACGCGATAGTGCGATGGAATGGATAATTCCATGAATAGTAGACATAACATTGAAATAGAAATCAATCAGCATAAACTAGTGTTATGGATAAAGTATGTAATTTATCAGTCGGCAAAACGTTGTTCTAACCAGTCCTCATTACAACCTACATGATAAATTTAGAGGGACAAGCAACTAGTGCAGGACGAGAACGTTAGATGGAGAAGTCTTCTCATTTATGCTTACCACTAACAAGGAAGCTAGATACTTAAGGAATAATATTGATTCCAAGGTAGAAGCCTCGGTCGGTATACATGTTATATTATAATTTTATTTTCCACTATGAGTTTATATAGATAGCTCTCTGTTTTACTAATGTTTATTACAGGTTACCGATGATCCATATCCTAATGGATTTTTCTTTCGATTTAGTCAAAATTCAGGCCCTTTAAGGTGCAAGTTGTTGCATTTGGTATCAGAGCTTAGGTTAGTTGATCATAGGAATTAGGATACATTGAGTGAACGTATTTGTGTTTTTATCTATAATTATATATTATACGCCAAACTCTATGAATTCCGACAATAGAAGTAGCTAAGACTGTATTATGAAAAGATGAACGAGGCAACTATGAGTTCGAACAATAAATAGAGTTAAATTTATACACCTATCCCAATTATTCCACGGGGTGTAGGTCGTATTGTAAGGCATTGACTAAGAAGAGCATGAACGCGACATGTAGAAGGATCCTTGAAGCTAAATTGTAGTTGACTCATTTGTTGGGCTTGGACCGCCCTATGATAGTGGATTTTGATCGCCGATTAAGCATATTTCTTGCAGGCAAATGGGAAGTAAGAACATATATGTTACAAGCATTTGAAAGTATGATGTGAATGGATCGAACAAGTTCCCGCAAGAAGGTGTACATTAACTACCACAAGATGATAGCCAGATTTTGATATGTTCTTAATAAAGATGAGTTAAGAATAAATAGAAAAGAAGGAAATTCCAAAAGAAAGGATGAATAAGAGTACATTTCTGAGTCTGTCCCCGTGTGAAAAAATTTGACAAAAAGATTTTGAAAATTCGTTGAAGCGTTTTGAATGGTTTTTCAAAAGATTTATTGGGAAATCTTTGTTTCGAAAAAGTAAGAAAATTCGGAAATTTTAAATTAAAGACCATTTAGAGGTTCTTGGAAAGTTTAAAATTTATCGAGTCAAAAGTTTTTCATTTAAAGGTTTTTGATAGAGAGGCTTTTCATTTTTGAAATAAATGGAAAAGAAAGTATTTGTTTGGCTCGATGATTTTTTCTATTTTGTAAAATCGAGGATTTTAAAATTCTTTCTAAGGAATGGATAAATGGAAATGGTACTTGATTTAAATGGGTAAAGAGAATAGAAGGGTAAGAATGCCCAATAATGAAGATAGGAAGAATATTCCAATGTAAGGAGGATACAAAGAATAACAGTTATTTTATGATATAGACAAAGGTTGATGTCCATAGCAATGAGAAAGTGCACTATGAAATTGAATAAGAATGGAGAGCTGTAGAAAGAAATTTATAGGGAATAAGTAAATGAAGGAAGGAGAGAGCTCGACAATCTAGAGGGCAGGCTAACAGGGATTTTTAAGAATAAAGCGGATCGTATTGAATTGAAGAAGACGAAGTCAGAACGAAATAGAATTATAAATAAACATAACCCGGTCGGAATAGGGTCAAGGTTCAACCTGGGCCCAAAAATGGACAATCGGTCGACAGCCTGGATTTAGACTATCGACCGGCAAACCTAAGGTGGTCGACTGGTTAACGGGTTAGAGTGAAACCCGAACCTTGAAGCGACATATAGTTGCGTCTAGGCTCCACGCCCCTATTTCCTTTCGTTTTTCTCCCTTCTCTCTCTTCAAAAATTTGTAAACGCTCTCCTCATGCCAACTGCGAGCGACCCCGAGCCCTAAGGCATCAAGCGCTTCCAGATCCATCCCCCATCAATCCGGATCTAAACTTGTAACACCCCAGAATTTTCTAGGAAACAAATGTGAAAATATAATTAAAGGATAAGAATGAAGTTAAAAGGAGAATTTTCAAAAACATCCGAATTTGACTATGGAATTGAAGCTATTGTGTCCGTAGCTATTTTCTGGACAACTTTCATATATAACTTGTTGAAATCCGAGCTAAAATGTGAAAGATACAAATGATTGAATAAATAAGAAAATAAAAACAATATATAAGGGTCAGATTGACCCATACTCAGCCCAAGTCGACCAGGGGTTGTCGACTTAGCCCCAAGGACGGTCGACCCGACCCTATGTAGATCATAGGGTGGAAATTTTTATGTCATTTCGTTTGTGCACCCCTGATGTTTACGTGTGAGCGAAGGAAAGGAGCAATGTTCTGGATGCTTCTGGACTGAGATCTGAGGGCTGAGTGTATTGTAGTTTCCTCATAAATTAATAGCTAGGGTTAACCTGAAACCTAATCTTCTTCTCTATAGCGAAGCTCTACCAAAATAAAACCTAAAACCCTATTTTCCCAAATCTATTTTTAAACCCTAGTTCTATCCTAAATCTAAATTCTAAATTAAAATTAAGAGAGATCTTAAAAATAAAAGAGTGACCTAAGAGGGATTAGGAGAAGAAGGCTTACGGTGTCCGAAGCAAACCTAGAGCTTAGGACAAAGGTAAGTGGACACGGATTTAACAAGTTAATTAAATTAATTGATTTAAATTCCTACCCTATGTTGATTTGACTGTTAATTCTAAGATTAATCCGTTAAATTATTAAATTGGAAATCTGAAATAATGGATCTTTTTATCTAATTGTAATTGACATATGTAAGTTGTAAAACCGTAAATCATAGGCTAAATTTGGATTTGACACCTATAATTTTCTAATTGGAATGATGTAAATGTTGCGATAAATGTAATAAAAAATAGGACAGATCAGCCCCATTAAAATAAAATTAAACGGACTAAGTCTAATAATCGGAAGAAAGGGATTAATTTTCTTAAACCAAGTAAATTGAAAGATGTCTGGATTATAGACAATCGACCTAAGACTAGCGTAGGTCGACTATCATAAGTCGCTTTAGACTTAGGAGACTATTTTGGCCTTTAGCCTATAGGTGTATGTCTGTTATTCTCTAAATTGCTTGATTGGTGTAGAAAATTTAGGTGTTCTTATTTGAGGTGGCATACATGGTTTGCATCTCTATATCATAGAATTGGATGTGGAGTGTCATTGAGATGTACAACTTATATAGCGAAAGGTGCGCACACCTGTTAGGATTGGGTTACCGGTCGTTGGTCGAGGTGTTGGGATCGGGCTATCGATGGTTAGTCGGGGTGTTGGGATCGGGAGAAGTACCGATCATAGGCATTCCCGTTGTCCCGTATGGGCGTAGACGCTGAAAGCTGGGTGGTGCCCAGTACCGGCAGGAGTTAGGCGCAGTAACTCTCAGGGGTACGTAAGAAGTATTTTGCTGCAAGGATCGAGGGGTTGGCATGGGTTCATATGATGAGTCACTATGCGAGTTTACCTGTGTGTTCTTCCTCTCCAAGCCTAGTTGAGTTAAAGTGGACATAAGTTCCCCAAAATTAGATGATCGTTCAGTGACGTGCGATCTGTTGTTATGTTCATGATGTTAGGTTGATGACCTTTGATATGTGACCTTAGGTGCACGGACATTGTACATGCACTCTATTTCACTTAGAGTAGACTTGGAGTCAGTTGTATTTAATTTCCTTGTTAGCCTTATTCTCATTCACCGTACATAAGTCTAACCCATTCTATTTTCCTCTCCTATAGGTGGACAGAGCAGTTGTTGACAGATCCATTGCTGCCTTTGGATTATCGTGCCTAGAATCTAGTTCTATTTTATCCTTTAAAATGTATTTCCTATCAGTACATTTGCTCTTTCTATACTTTGCTTATAAGGGAATATTTTTAAGATACTCTGATGTTTGACATGCACTGATAGTTTTCTGAGAATACAATATTATGATATTTTGAGACCTAGATATTTAATGCTTTGAGATTTTTAGTACAGTCTCTTGTGATTACCCATATATCTGATATTATGTTTCCGTTGTGTGATGTTTGGATTACATAGATCATTTCTTCTTTGATATCTTAGTCTCTACGACACTGTTTTTTCCTTAAACTGATGATCTGTGTTTCTTGATATAGCAGTGTTTGGCATGTCAAGGGATGCGGGTTATCACAGCACCCCAAACTCCCCCTCTCCAACAAGTTAGTCTATGGCACCCCACGAGCCGCCAGCACATCCTCACGCCACCTGAATCTTACTCCCCAAGAGGTCACCTGGCAGGATGGAAATGATCGAAAAATCTCCACTTATGAAGCCTCAGAAAACTTCGCATTTCTACAAGGACGACTAGTGAAGTTCGGGTACTTCACCGCCTATGGACTGGGGGACCTGTTAATGGCCTTAGGCTTAGGGCTAGCCCCAAGTCTGAGCCATGACACATTTGAGCAAGAGTGCCACTGCATTGCATGTGGATATTAGATGCTAACTTGGAATACGAGTTTGATGTAGATATCAACCGTCTTACATTAAAAGTGAAAAGGGAAGCGATTACGGTGATGTGTGATGATTCCAGTGACATCCTAGGAATACCCATGGAAAGAGCATATTTGGTTGATATAAAGACCACCGATCCATAAATTATGTTGTGGATCTTTCACTGAGCAGTTGGTGTCTAGACACCAGACAACTTATGACCTAAAGCCCACTTTGTCGTTCGCATCGTTTAGCAGAACATAAACCCTAAGACGGGAAGTTTTGATCGGATTTATCCACTGGTGCAGAAAGCCACCTTTGCAATCATGTGTGGTATGCCAGTGAACCGGGCTCGAACAATCATAAGCAACCATATGGAACAAGGATCGGGACTTTGTGGAGCGACATTCTATATTGTCATCTTTTCACTCGCGTCTTCAAACGATATAGAGTGAACCTCCATGGAGAGCAGGTCCAATGGAAGGCCCCTGCCCCCATTTGATAGGTCCTCCCCAAGGAGGATGTGGATCGTGGAGGCAACCACGTAAGAGGTTAAAGAGCAACCGCGGGGGCGGTAGGTTAAGGACATGATGTTATAGCGTTACAAAGCCCCGAGCTTATCGTGATCCAAGAATCTCAGCTTCGGATTGAGGTCGAGCTATGGGAGACACGAGCCGAGCAGCAGTGCCAGGGTTGCAAGATCGGTTGCATAACAGCTATGCTACGACCACTCAGGGATCATGGTAATGGCTCAAGCTACTGTAGGGGATTAGGACCCTCCTCTAGCTTGTAGGTAGTAGCTAGGATTAGTAGTAGTATGAGTTGTTTTCTTTCTTTCAGCATTTGTTTTCTTTAGGGTTGTTTGGGAAGTAAACGTTGGTTGTCCCTTTGTATAAAAGATGTGTATGTTATATTATGAGATGTGTTCCTATTTATTTACCGCGTTGATTTTCAAGATATGTTTGGCCACCAATATATTGGAGAGAAAACGATATAAATAGAAATCTCATATAAATAGTTAACTCACGTCAAATGCAAAGTAAGATTGGAAGTTTATAAATAAATTTTAGTAAGCAAATGACAAGGAATGGTTGTTGCAAAACCATGGGTCATTATCCTTATGCTTTAGAAGCTAAAATTTATAGATATGCTTGTGTGTTGTTTTCAAATAAAAGAAAAGGTTTTCAAAATCTAAGATTAAATGTTCAATAGCAGGGTCAATCATATCCATTAACTCATTGACTGTATTCTGATTACGTTAGTCGTATATATTGTGATTCACCATGCATTTGTCACGATTGACAGCAAAATTGGTTATACACTAATTGGATGGATAATTTAGAATTGTTGCACGCTACGTTACATAATTCAATCCTTGGGGAATTTCGAGGATGAAATTTTTTTAAGGCGAGAACAATGTAACACTCCATAAAATAAACAGTAATTGATTAATAATGCTCAAAAATAGAATTTGAGCAAACGTCGGAATTTGGCCATGAAAATTGCATCATTGTATTCATGGCAATCTTCTAAGCAACTTTCATATATAAAGTTTTGTGATTGGAGTTCAACCGAAGAAGTTATCAGCGTTTTAAGTTTTTGGATTGAAAATAATTAAAAAGAAATAAAAGAAAATAAATAATAATAATCGCGTGGACTCTATCGGTCGACGCCCTCCTTGGGCCAGTCGACCGCCAAGGAAGGAGCTGTAACTAGTTAAACTAGTGGCAGCTTGGGTTGAACCTCGGCCTAGTGACCCAGATTTAATTAATTTTAATCTAATGGGTCGAATTTATTCGTGCGTCTGTAAATACAAGTCTAGCCCCTCACATTTCTTCTCACATTTTCTAATCACAGTAGCAGAGCTCTACCATTTTCCCTTCTCCATTATTTCTAGAAATTATATAAATATTATATATATATATGTGTGTGTGTGTGTGTACCAGAGATGAGCAGAAAATAAAAGAGAAGAAGAGAAGGAGTGAATCAATTTTGCGAAAAAGATAAATTATATAATCATAAATATATATTCTATTTAATTCAAATCTCCTCTTCGATCTAAAATTATAATGGATATGTATATATCTTGTTATACATCTTTCCAAAAGGAAATATTAACACTGCATTTTTCCATAAATTATCTAAAAGAGGATTTGTGTTATGTTTAGAATTATAACGAATTTCCTCTTCGGTTCTAATGGAAACATACGGTACAAAATATGGTAAACACTCCTATTTTGTACATCACTTTCTTTTAGTCATGTTCTTTGTTATTCCAAATGATACACTTTTATTTTTATAAAAATAAACAATTCTTAGAAATTTGCATTGCAACACATTTCATTCCAATGAATTAAAATACTACTTAAACCCCAATATAAATTATAATAACTTCCAATTCATGTTATTAACATATATCATTCAACTAAAAAAATTGGAATTTTTATACAATATTATAGATTTAGGGATTACTTTGAACCTTATTTTCTAGATTCAAGTATATGCGATATTTAATCAAAGTTAACAAATCGTAGAATATGTAGGCATGGTTTTCAAATTCATTACATGTATATATCTAAATGTACAACTCCAAAATTACTTTCAGGCATACAAGGAACAAATTTACAACAATATAAATATAATATTATTTATAAAAAAATTATAATTTCTCACTCACCATTAAGCCTTCAAATATCTAGATCTAAATCTTGTTGTTTCCGTTTGACTCCCTTTCTTCCTACCAAAATATGTATCGAAAGCATACACATATTTATTAAAATTTTAGATCCGAGAAGAGATTTAAATTTAATCTAGATTTGGATTTATAAATTATATTGCCTTTGGTGATTCGATTTGATCATATTCTTCTTCTCTACTATCTTCCACTTATATATACATAATATATATTTTAAAATTTGTGGAGAAGAAAATGGCAGAGCTTCGCCGTTACTTTAGAAAATATGAAAAGAAAAGTGAGGGGTTGGGCCTGTATTTATAGTGGTTCAAATCAATGCCAATCGTTAGATTAGATTATATTAAATCCGAGTCATTCGGCATTGGTTCAATACACAGCCATCATAGCACTACCGATCGACCACTTGAACTTTGGTGTCGGCGGGTCGTGCTGTTTTGTTAAGTGTTGGTTTGTTTCCTTTTAATTGTTATATGAAATGTTTTATTTCTACTCAAATTAATGTGAACCTTGCTTAAACTTTAAGTCACTGTTAACATTAATTAATTATATTTATTTCCTTAGTTACATATACAATTATTTTCAATTTGAAATCTTTAAATATTAATAACTTTTCCGTTTGAACTCTGATCAGAAAACTTTATATATGAAAATTGATCAAAAAATCGCCATGAACACAACGACACAAGTTTCATAGCCAAATTATGATTTTTGTAAAAATTGCATTTTATGCTTTACTAATTATTAATTCATTTCTTTTTAATTTAGTTATCATTAAATTTACATGACGTTACATTCTCCTTCATTAAAAGAATTTGATCTTCGAAATTTCTCAAGGACTGAATCACGAACATAATGTACAAAAATTTAAAGCTATCAAACCAATCAGTTGCAACCAATTTTGCAGCCAATTGTGTACAAGTGCACGGTGTATCACAATACAGATGATATGTATGCTGAATAATATTAAATCGGCGCCTCTTATATGAATGCATCCATTAAAACAATTTTGAAAATATGGTACTAATAACCTATATATACCAACAGTTCTATATATATATATATATATATATATATGCAAGTTTTCAAGATCAAAATCTTTGTTTTTGCACATAAATTTTCCAACACTTATATGAGTAGAAGTATGGTCCGACTAATTTTCTTCATCCAATCTCTACCATCCAAGGCCTAGCACACAATTTTATAACATCCAAAATTTTGAAAATACGGATTTCTAAACATATGTTCTTATGTCGAAAAAAGGGTTTAGATAGAGAATTCCATATTTATACCCTTCACCTGTGTACCCATCCACTGTACCTTTGAACCTTCTTTTGCCCCTAATTCTTTTTCAACTTTTCCAAGTACAGTCCATATAAGGAAATTTACTTCTAAATTTTTAATTTTTAAAATAGATTTATTTCAAAACAAGTTTTGTTCACCTATCGATAAGGAGTGGAAAAAGAAATCCCAAGGCTAAAACAGTTTTTCCATTATTACCCTCTATGTTTTACAGATTGTCACTTTTGTTGCACAATAAAATTTATATTTGCTAACTCGTTGGCTTTTCCCTATGCTAACGTGTGCCATTTCAAAAATTAGAAATGTCACTTTTTCATTCAAAATCATTTTCAACTAAATTATTTCGAGATCGTTGGAAAATAAAAGTTACTTTTTATAACTTTTACTAAAATATTTTATATTAAAAATCATATATTTTTGAACAAATTTTTTGAAAGTACATGTTTTTAGTTTTTCAAAACAAATCAAGCCACATGTAACGCAATTGAACTTTAGTTAGTGGGCTAATGCTTTTCAAATTTCTAAGGCTTTTGGGACTTAGCATTACTTACTTTTAGTGACTAATAAATTTACTAATTTATTCTATAAACTTCCAATCTTGATTTGCATCAGTTAAGTGTTTATATGAAATTTCCTTATTTGTTTTGCTTTTTAATATATAGCGGTCAATCCAGAAAATCAACACAGTGATAAAAAGAAACTTTTCCCACAAATATTGTACACATTTTTATACAATTAGAGATAACTAATGCTTACAATCTAACTATCCTAAAAGAAGCCATTATTGGAAGCTGCCCTTCAACATCAACTAACATTAATGATGTTGTGGCACTACTACTTCTTACTAATTAAAAATGGACATTTTTTACCATGTCTATCACAACCCACATATCTTAACTTATCTTTTTGGCTTCTAAGATCCATCCATTACTTTAGTTATTACAGCCAAATATATTACTATCTTCTTTTAATATAACCCTCTTGATAGTTTTCTTAGATCTCAGCATATACTTTCTTTATTTTTATTTTTTTATCTTTCATGCAGGTATACTCTAGAACTAGCAGAAATGTACTTTGATACCATTTGCTATTTCTTTATGGGTTCGTCTTTATGGCTTTCACACATATTTAATAAAACATTTGTAGGCTCATTCAAATATTCTCTATATTCTACGGGGATTAATTATTGCTATTTTACGAGCATTCATCGTTATTTATTCATAGCCGTAACTTTTACTCCATCTTACCTAGGAAGTCATCTCTATCTACTTCATATTAAAATTTTGGTTGGCATTTATTACTCTTTATAAATTTAAAACAACACATCATAAAGTAATTAATCCAAAACTTTTATCTTTAAAAATATAACTTAGAAGCTTTTTATTAAATTCAATAATAGCTTGGCGTCTTAACTTTTAGAACTATAATTTAGGATTTTTGAAAATTTATTTACTACGTCCAAACAAAATGTTAGCAATTTAATTTGAAGGATCATCTCCTTTTTTCAAATAGTAAAAGTCAAGTTTTTATTACATGGATAGTCATTCAAATCAACTTTTCCTTTAAAGTCTTTTCATAACAAGGATTTACTTCTTAAAATGTGAGATTATTAACCCAAACCATTTATTACATTTTACCTTTAAAAACTCAGTTGTTATACTAACAATTTTTTTTTCAAAGACGCACTTTATATTGTTTCTAAAACATCTTTTATAACTTTAAACAATAAAAACTAGAGTAGATAGAGACAACTTTCATCCTACTATTTTCCTATTACTCGTGTTATTTCCACTCCCAACCTTAACGGAGGCTCTAGTAGCACATGAGAGGGACTTCTAAAAGATCTGTTGAATTATTACACATATTTATGAAACTTTCCATTTTCGTAACATTGTTTCTATTTAAATTTTTCTACCTAAATTGCTCTTATTTAAACGGCTTTTCATTATATAGCTCTTTTTTTGTATAAACTTACCTAAGATGTTTTTCTCCGTATTTTCCTTATACGGGAATATTTTTATATCTTCGCTATAGGGTGTCCTTACCCTTCCATTCTCTTTATCCCATTTAAATCCAGTACCGCTTTCTATTACCCATCCCTTTAACAGAATTTTAAACTTAAATTTTTCATAATCGGAAAAATCGACGAGCTACACATACGCTCTATTTTCTTTTTATTTCAAAAGGAATATCTCTTTATTAAAACCCTTTTTTTTGAAATTTTCGATCTAAACAATTTTAAATTTCAACTAGAAATTTTGTTTAAAATTAAAATTAAAATTTATTTTGCGAAAAACTTTTAATATTAACTTATTTTCGAAAATAGAATTTCCTACATTTCAATAATCCTTTAAAAATCATTTCAAATGTATTTTTTCGAACCTTCTATTAAATTCTTTCACATAGAGTCAGGCTCATAGTGAGCTTTATTTGTTCCTTCTTTTAGATTTTTCTTTTTTTTCTACTTACTTTCTAACAGTCTTCCTTCAGAATATATTAAAAACCAGCTACTGTCTTGGAGTAATTTCTACACACATTCCTTTGGGAACTAGCGCAATGCTTACTTTCGAATATCTGCAAAATAAAGAAGCTTTACTTTTCACTTATATGAATTTATTGTACGTCATCAGTCGGCAACCCTATGGGATCCACAACCATTGGGCAATAGCTCAACAAAAGGGTCATGTGCCATCCAGCTTCAAGGACCTTTTTATATGTCGTATTCATGCTCTTCCTTTGTCAACGCCTTTCAATTTGACTTATCTTCTATGGTGTGATCGGGATAGGTGTATACTCTTAACTTTATCCACTCTTCTGACTCATAGTCGATTTACCCATCTTTTTGGAATATGGTTGCAACTACTTCTATAGTCATAATTTGTAGAGTTCGATGACAATATATATATATATATATAATTATAAATGCGTTTGTTACTATAAACCATGATTCCGAAAATATGAAAGCTTGTGAAAACAAGGATGTCGAAAATGAGGTAAGAAAGCATACAAGAGGAGATGTCTAATGTCAGAAGCTTACAGTTGACAATAATATTGTATAACACTAATGTCGCACTTCATCAATATAATAAGAGATGTCAGACGCAAGCAAGTAAGGGAATATCGAAAGGCGGCAAAGTGAAGAAATATGTCATAAGTCGTCAACACAATATGGATGTCGAAGATCATCAGTGCTTATAAATACTATTGTGTATCACCCATATGATAAGGATGTCACACATTATCAATGCAAGAATGGATGTCATGAGCCATTGATCAAGCATAATTTCGCATACCAATAGCATTATGGGGGTTATGAGGAATGTTGCCATCATCAATGTAAATGAAGGAGGTTGCACTGAGGCTTGTCACATGCTAGCAATTCGGTAAGGGATATCAAATATCAGGTGATATCGCAGATCATCGGCCTTCAAAGTTATCAAAATGTAACCTTATGAGTAAGGTATTATGTCTCGAAAGATGTCGCAAGTCATCAATGCGACATGGATATCGAAGATAATCAAAACTCAAAGATAATATCACAAATTAACAATGAAGTAGGACGTCGCATGTTAACAACCTACTCAAGGTTGCTAAAAATCATCGATGAACAAGGGGATGTTGCATGCCATTAACACGATTAATGATTTCGACTGTCACACATCCCGAAGTGCCACGTGACAGCAATGCCGCACCACTCCACCCCTATAAATTGACCCCCAGGGTCATTCAAAATTGAGAAATTCGGTCTTTTCTTTCTCCTACATTTTTAAATTTTGTAACCTTAAATAAATTTGTGGATTTTTGTACCTATTGTAATCTTGTTACCTTTTTGCAAATAAGGGCTTGTACATTAACAATTGCATAGCATATCAATAAAGAGACTTGAATTTTGACTTATGTTGGACTCTCGTACATACAACATGACTTTGGATTCATCATGTGATGCAAAAACCACCTACAAAATGGCCGTAAGGGTTCATTAGCCAATTCTTAACCAAGTTTGGCTTATTCTTCGCATCGTAGGTTAATAAAAAAAATTGTTAACAACGTTCACTAGGTATGTTTTAATTCTTATGTTAAATTAATCTAAGCTCTGATACTAAGTGTAACAATCCATACCATAGTGGGCTTGAATTTTCGCTAAATTGAAATCCAAGTCCACCAGAGGATGGATACTGGTGTTGATATCCTATAAATAACAAAAGCATATCTGAGAACTATCGATATAAACTCACAGTGGAATATTAAAGTACAATAAAAAATATAATTACTAACCAACGCTAATACCTCTGGTATCCTGTACCCTTATCAGCGTAGAGCATGCATAAGGAAATATGTCCTTCCACCGTTCCCGCCTTATACCAATACATATTCCACTAAATCTATCCTATGAGTTGTAATGAGGAGGTGATTAGAACAATGTTCCAATGACTGGTAAATTACATACTTTACACATAACACTAGTTTATGTTGATTGCTTTCCATTACATGTTTTGTCTACTTTTTAAATTTAGTTGTCTTGACTTCATATAAGCATACGATACGCCGCACCTACTCGAGGTATACAAATATACAATAACTACATACGTATATATATATATATATATGTATGTATGTATGTATAAGTACCAATGTAACGACCAGCAAATTTATCACTTTGATAAATTATATTTATATTTGAAATATTCAAATACAAGATTATATAACATAAAATTTAATGTTTTGAACCATAAATAATGATGGTAAACTTGTTTTATAGGTATATTAACAAATATGGATATTTAGGGGTTTTCAACGATGAAAATCAGTTTTCGAAAAAATTGAGATTTTCTCAATATTAAAGCGAACGGAACTGGATATATGCATTTATTTATTCATTTAAGCAAGGATGTGAAATACCAATTGTTTATTTTATTTTTTAAAGTAAAATATATTTATGACATCATCAGGGATATTATCACTTATATACATTTTCTAGAATTTTAAATTAAGTTTAAATAATTAAGTACTTGTTTTAAAATGATAATAATTCATTTTGATAAGCTATATAGTGATGATAAATCATTTATACTTGTTTTACAAAGATATACAAACTTCGTCACATTTTGGTAAATCGACATCGTATTTTTATAAATGGATTTTAGTATTATTTAATATGGTTTTATAGCATATATAATCCTATTTTAATTATTTAGAAATTGGAAGAAATTTATTTTCAAATTTTGATTATATAAATAAATAGTTTAATTAAAAAGTGAAAATATAACCTTAAATTGAATTTTGAATTCACAATGGTTTAACAAATGAAAGTTGTTTAAAGTCATTGCAACCTTGTTTTTATGTCTTGTGCATATGTATACATGTCATACATGCACATACACATACAAATACACATACATACATATATACAGATAAGAGAAATTATCATGATAAATCTTATACTTCAGACTTATAAGTCAATGAAGCAACCATCTTTTCACCTTCCATCACAAGGCAAGAGGGCAATGGCACATGGACGACATAGGAGGGGTGATGCATGCATGATGAAGGGGGAGGTAGATGAGGGGAAGTCTTCACATGATGGAAAATGCTATAAATAGGAAGGCATACCTCTCATTCATTCACACATTCCTCTCCAAGCTCTCTTCTTCTCCTTCCAAGCCTCTAATGGCTTCTCTTTATAAGGAAAAATATGAGAAAGTTATGATAAAATAGTATATAAATATATATACACAGATATATCATCCATTCATCATCAAACTAGTACCAAACTTCCCCTCATCCTCCCTTCCATTCGTGGCCACCACTAATACCACCCTTTAGCCAAGCTCCACCCCTATACAAGTCAAGGCTGAAACCACTAGGAGGCTGTAACGACCCGTATTTTTAACTATTTTAAATTATTAAATTTAATATAATTATTGAATAAAAATGGTTGGAAATAAAAATTTAATGTTTTATTTATGTAACTTATTGAAAATGAACTTGAATAAAATTTGGAAATAACCAATTTCGAAGGTTTTGGCAATAACAAGTATTGAAATGAATTTATGTATTGAATGTGTTTATAATCAATAACTAGAGTTGAATAATAAATGTTGAATTATTTAGATGAATATAAAGTAATTATTGATAACTAAAATTTATTTTAAATTTAATGATTTATTAATATTGATTTATTGAATAATTAAATTGTTTAAATTTAATATTGGAAATTATTTAAATAATTGAATCCTGGATTAAATATGAATGAAATAGTTTCAAGAGTTGATTTAAATTTTATTTGAACAAGAATGAAAATTGTTAACATTTAAAATTGGATTTAAAAGTGAATAAATAGAAATTGGAAATTTTATATTTTAATTAACGTGTGAAAATAGCCATTTTGGCCACTTTCTTGGATTTCGATGAAACTAGTTTCATCGGATCCATAATAATGAATTATTATAGGATTTCAAATTTCGTAGCAATCCGACTTGTCGTTTGGCCATGCGAGCTTGAAACACGTAGAAATTAATTAAAGGAATTTAATTAAAATAAATTGTTTTGAAATGCTATCTTCTGAATATGATAGAATTGGTTCATGAAACAAGTTCCATTGTGTTCGAAATGGTGGTACAACATATAGAACGCTAGGCGGCACGCTTCGTTTGGAGTTCGGAAAATTTGTAGACCAATCGGGCGAGATATTTTCAAATTAAATAATATATATTTACTTTTCCATCTTCCAACACTTCGTACCTTCCACCCACACTTCTGTCTTCCACCGTACCCCTTCTCTCATTTCAAATGGTTGTTCGAACAAAACAAAAGGAAAAAAAGAAAAAGAAAACTAAAATCGCGATCGAGTTTCTCGGCTTGGACAGTAGAGCGGCTGCCGCAGGCGGTAGTCGAGCATGGAGTTTTGGGTTCGTCTTGTGGCGCTTCGTGTATGCATGTTGCTTGGTGGAGGTGCGGCTTCGACTGGGATGAGGGCTTAGACGACAACCGAGGTGGCGACGGCCTGGGGATCGTTTGCAATGTGCTTTGGCCTGGGTGATCGTTCTATTGAAAAGAAAAAAGAAAAAAGAAAAAATGAAATTGTGATTCGCGTTTGGCCTGGGGAAGGTTGCAGCGTGCGCTTGAAGCAAGAGGTGATAGGTTTTGTTAAATTTTAATTTATTTAAGTTTAGTTAATTTAATTTATTTCAAATATTAATAAATTTGTATCTTTTTCGTACGAGATCCGATTCGAGTGAAACAAGTGCCATTGGGTTCGTATCGACGAGAGCTATGACTTGGAGTTAAGTAGGAATTTATTTGAAGCTGAATTATTTTTAGTTTCAAATAAAAGGTGAGTGTTTTATAACGCTCATGACGTACTAAAATAAATTTTATGTTAGTTAAATTGACATCAAGAAGTAATTAAATTTTATTGACTGTTGTTTGGTAAGTTTAACTGACATTTAAATTGATATGAATTGGAATGATAGGAATTTGAATTGACAGTTCAAATTTGAATTGGGAATTAAATTGCTAGTAAAATTCCAGATTATTGACAATTAGATAATTGTGGTAATATTTTGACTCTTTTGGATGTTGTTTGTGATGAATGTTTATTGGTTGATGGATTGTATGTTTATTTATTATATATATATATATATATATATCATGTTATCACTCTGTAAATTATTGACAGTATAGAAAACTGTAAATTGAATTATTTCGAATAAATTAAGAAATAGATTGAAATGATATATACTTATGACACTTTGATTTGGATTGAAATGATAAATATCCATTCCTGAAATTAAATTGAAATAACTATTCACTTGTAGATAGAAAATTATATACGGACACCGGATTGGTTAAATTAAATGATATTAAATTCTTGGATTTGAATTTATTCAAATGATTTCGTTTTATAAAAATAAAATTGAATTGAAAATAGAAATTTAATTAATTTCGAATGTGAGTTTTGAAACACGAAATTAAAATTTGTTAAACGAAATGGTTTAAAAATGAAATTTGAGATTTTAAAGTTATAATTGAAAAATGATTTGAATTTCGGAAATTGATTTGTTTTAAAAAGATTTGAATTTTTATTTGAAGTTTGAAATATTTCTAAGTAAAGTCATTTAAATGGATATTTCAAATTTGGACTCGGAGTTGAATTATTTTGAAGATTTGAACCTTAAATTGAACATCGAAGTTAAGTTTAATTTAAATCATTTAAATCGATATTTTGGAAGTGAACTCGAAATTGATATAAATTGAAATGTTTTAAAATTAGAATTGAATTGAAATTTAAACCATTGAATCGAATTGTTGAATCAAATTGTTAAATCGAATTGTTGAATCGGATTTGAAGTTAAAAATGAAAATCGAAATCGAAATCGATTTGAATCGAATTGAAATCGAAGTTAATTCGAATTGAAATCGAAGTTAATTCGAATTGAAATCAGAATTGAATCGATTTAAATTGAAATGGAAATTGGAAATGATTTGAATTGGAAGATTTGGAATTGAATCAGTTTGACTTTGAAACTATTTTTAAATAAATTATTTTAATATAAATTGATTAAAATCTATCTTTTAAATATTCAAATTATTTTGATTTTCCAAGCTATTTTACTATATAAACCATTTTCAATACCAAAACTATTTTATATTAAACTATTTTAACTTTTTAAACTATTTAAAAAAATTCAAACTATTTTCTAAAAATTCAAACTGGTCAAAGGGTGGAATGGTATCTAAGTCATGGATTTAAATGTGAATTGGGTTAAAATGTAGTTATAACCTAAATTGTAATTCGAATCAAACTTTGAAGTAAAATTGACATATCGAACTGAATTGACATATTTTGAGTAAATATGAGGATTTTTGAAACGAATGATATTTTGAAGCGAATATGATATTTTGATATCAAGTATGAATTGTTTTCGAAATATAAAAGTACCAACCGGTGTGTAAAACAACGTTTGGTTGTTAAAGAGACCAATGCCTCTTATTGGCATACTCTCTGTCAATATTGGAACCACTTTAACAACAGTGCACGCGGAGGAGACTCCAGAATGAAGTGGTTGGATTTGGCATCGTTTGCTGGATTTAACGAAAGAGAATGATGATGGATAGACCTCGGCACTTGTGCCAATTTGGAATGACTAAAACAGGATGGCTTGACAGGGCCAAGCGGGCTAGCTACCCACAGCGGACATCTGTTCTTCGATTTTCTTGGACTTGGTCCATATTATTACTTTTGTTGTTGGCTTCGATTGGTGCACCTTGATTTTGGGATAACTTCCCTTTGACTCGATATGGGATGGATGTACGCGGTGGGCGATCGTGGCTACAATGCGTTACAACTAGCCCTGCGACCCGAACTGGTAGTATCCTACCTTAGGCATTGCCTCACATGCCTTATCATACTTTTATCCCTATATGAGCCATTACAATTTTGGTTTAGTGTTGTCATATCACGGTGCATCCCTATCCCTCAACAGCTACTGGGGCGTTATATGAAAACCGTACGACAATGCTTAAAAATGCGTTAAGGGGGATTAATGTAAAGCCTTAACGCTAAGAAAAATATTTATTTTACTGATTAGACATTATATATGTAGCGTATTCTACTATATATAAATATTTTGATGGATCCTTCAGAGATGGAAAATCCCATAACATCTATTGAGTTATTGCATGCACGTTATACACTTGATAGGAGATGTAAAATTCCATAAACATCTATGTCGCTATTACGCTCATGTTATGTGATAACGATTTGACTCACATAAGGATATTTTAATCCCGACTCGAGTGTTTTGTCATTTCATTACACTCGGGTCAGCCCTGAGTATTTCAGCGCATTGAAGACCATTTTTTGGAGGATGAAAAATGAAGATTTGGTATATTATTACTATTATTATTCCCTGCATCATATTGTTTGCTGCATTATGTTTTGTTTTTGTTGTATATATAACTCTGATAAATGTTGTATAAAATTATAATCAAATGTATAGTAAACAGCTTCATGAACTGTTTATTTGATTATTATATTTTGTCTTTCCGCTACGAGATTCTGTGTTTATTTTCTTCTTCTTTTATTATTTTTCTTAATTACCTCATTGATTGTCTATGTTCCAAATTATTTGAATTGGACATGTGCGAATTATTGTCAATTTAAATCTTCCAAAATGTGGGTCATCACAGTTGGTATCAGAGCTTTAGTTTAACGATAACCTTAGCTTTGTGGGGTTTGACTCATTAGAGGTAGGATAGTAATACCCTAGAATGAGCACTACAAGAAAAACTGTCTTTTATAGCGGCATATAGACGCTATTAAACACAACTATAGCGGTTTGATGAACGTTGTATATCGACATGTTATAAAAAGAATTGCACATTTACAACAAAAAAACCGCTATAAAAGAGCATGATTTCATAGCATATATATACCGATATAAAATGTGTAGATACAATAACGCCTATTTGTTGCTATCCTTTGACAGTAGCCTCATACATTGCATTATCTTTTTATAGCACTTATGTCATATAGTTATAATGATTTTTAAGAGCTATGCTTTATTTTACTATATATTTGATGCACCCCGCTATTACATTTCAATAATAAAAATCAAATTGAATCTTCTATAAATAGATAACAATTTGAACAATGTATGAATGAAAAAAATATAATAATCAACAAATGTAATGCATATTCATGATAACAAAATAAAGTATCAACTAACAAAAAATAAGTACAATACATGAGTTACCAAATTCAATACATATTCATGATAACAAAAGAAAACATAGTTCAAAGTTAACGTCTACAAGTACCAAATGCATCACTAAGAACTTGAACTGCTCAAAGCCTTTCTTCATGCATGTCTTCGGTCATTAGTCATTGGTAATACTTCCTTTTGCAATTCTGAGGTCCTAGCAGAATTTTCTCACTGAATTAAAGTCAAAGTAACAACCATATATTCATATTCTAATAGTCGACAATTGCATGAAAGTCTAAAAGGCTAAATCCTACAGCTTAGCAATTTTACAACCTGACACTTACAAGATATGCTAGTTCTTGAGAAATGCATGCAACATCAAAGTCAGTACTCAAAGATTCCTCCAAATGAAAAACTTCATCCTCATCTAAATATATATTGAAACGACAAAATTAAGCATTGGTATTTGGCAATGATGTCAAACTACTAAAGTTGAAAATTAGATAGTAGATTATTAGTCCATGCAAAGAGGGCACACACTTGAGAGTTCAATATCAGCTTTACTTGACCACTAAACTATGCTACTAAAAGCATTACCCACTTGGGTTAATGATGGGGCGAAATCTATAAACAATAACAAATTCAAAAAAATTAAATCCTAATATAATGAGTAATTTCTACAGCAACAACATTAATCACTTGCCTATAGCTCCTGTAACTTCCAACATGAAAACTGCACGAGGTCTTTCAAAAGGATTGTGGAACAAAATTTCGTTTAACTGTAACCATATGGCAGTGTTAAAGCTAGAATATCGAGATTCTTCTGATACTTAACAAAAAGGAAAAAGCAAATTACCTTTTTTGATGATTGAGCTGAAAGTGAAACAGGGGCCGAACCAAGTAACACAGACACAGTTGCAGCAACTTCATTTTCAGATAATGTGCTGCCCTAATAACAGAAAATTAAAAAATATTCTATATCGAGTTAGGAACCCCCAAAACATAAGCAATATTGCTAGTCATTCAAAATTAACAATACAAAACAGAATACCAATATTAACAAATTCCACTTCTTTAACAGTAAAGAGGGTACTGTTTCAATAAGATCAAGATGTACTTTTATGCATCAATACAAAATATAGTGTAACGGATTGAATTTCAACAAGGTAAAATCCTTTTTAGGCTTCTTCTTCCTCCTTCCAAAAGTAGAGATCTTAAATTCAATAAATCTACTATATTTCTTCTCTTATTCCCCATTTTAATTCTTATCCACATCCCACATACTAATTCTTCCTATGACATTACAAACTACAGGTTACCCCAGGACACATAACCTAAATTTAACTATAGCCTTCTATAATTGAATATACTTATCATCTAACATCGATGAGAAGCATATTTTAGACTAATTGCATAATAAAATAACAATTTTACACCAATTCGGGCATCGTGTTGTAGTGTCAAAATTTTAGGTTGGCCTAACGAATAAGGCTTTCACATAACAGATCTACAATGAAGCCATAAAACTTAATAATCTACCTGTCCGTCAACATTTTTCGAGTTACTTCGAATAAACTTCTGATTTGGACCATCATAAAACACAGCCGAGCCTCTAGTCTCTGCCTAAATAAACAGAAACGAAATCGAAATCAAAATGAAACACTTAAAAACTATCCAAAACCTCAAAATCAAGAGGAAACAAACCCTGATCAGAAGAGCGAGAGACGAAAGCAGCAGAAGAATGGTGAGCTTGAAAGCCATAGCCATGGCAAACTTAAGAACTTTCGGGGTTTTTAAGGATGATCGATTATTTTGAGATTTGGGGAAAGAATTGGGTCGAGTTGGTGTTGAGTTGTGTTTCAATACTTATTTCCTTACTTTTATAATTTGATGTCTGATTTATCAGTTGGATCCATTACATTTTGGTGCACCAATCTCGAATGGTTGACTCGAAGATGGCTACCATCTCTAATCGTCCATTAGAGATTCGACGGAACGTTCTTCAAATCATGCTCAACTTTTGAAGTTATAACTGACACAATGAAAGGGAGACACTACAATTTTTTGTATGCTGCTATTCGCTTAACATCCAAAATTAATGTTTCATGTTTTTACCACATGCTAATTCGCCATCCAGCATTCAGAGGAAAAAAAGGGTCTCGGTAAAAGAAAAAATAAACCCAACTTCACATCGTTCTCTCTTACACCTATCGAAATGAGGAAATCAACTAGAAGAAACGTCATTCAACAATCGATGACCGAAGGAAAATGAAGTTACGATGGCTGTAGGATCCCAAAAAAAGTACTTTCCAAAATCCAAATTTTATTTGTATCCTTTTGGTACATTTTTCGATTTGCGTACTGTTACTCCCTGTCCATAAGCGTACTGTCACTCCCTATCCATAAGCGTACTGTCACTCCCTGTCCATCTTCATTTTACCATATCCACATGGGTCCCACATGCAATTAACATTTATCTCATTTCAGATATAAATTCAACCCCCCTCGGCTTGGAAAATATCAAATCATATTCAGTTTTACTGTTCCATTTCGTCACGCAACTTGGTTTCTTCTTCTAGTTTGAGATCGAGATCGGAGATGGAGAAGGCGGTTAATAGACAGAAAGTGATTCTTCAACATTTAAGCCCTCATTTGAGCAATGATTCTTTTATTCTGAAGGTATACGTTTTATTTAGATGTTGTTGTTAATATTGTTATAATAAATATTAATTTGTATAAAAATTAGTTGAATTATTATTATTATTATCAACTTATTTAATTTTTGTAAGCGTGTTTAATTTTTATATAACTTAGCAAACGCAGTTAATTTTTATAATTTTAGTTAATTATCTGTTGTTGTTATTGTCATACAAATCTAGTTAACTTTTATAAAATTTAGTTAACTTCGTTAATATTTTATAAGTTATTATTATTATTATTGTTCAAAATTTAGTTAATTGTTATCAAACTTAATTAAATTTTAAAATTTAAATGTTATTATTTTTATTATCAACTTAGTTAATTTTTAGATGCTTATTTGGTTTTTATTAAACTTAATTAACGAAGTTAATTTTTATAATCTTAGTTAATTTTATTGTGATTATTATGATTATTTAAATTTTATTGTTATAGTTAGTTAATTTAACTAATCTTAGTTAATTTTATTATTATGATTATTTAACTAAGATTATAAAATTTTATTTTAACTATTATGATTATTGGTGTTGTTATTGTCATTGTTATTATTAGTATTATTATTATAAACTTAATTAATTTTTATAAACTTAGTTAATTTATTATTATTATTATTATATAAATTTGTTATTTTTTTATGAAACTTAGTTAACTTGGTTAATAATTTATCATCATTATTATTACTGTTACTATTATTATTATTGTTATTATAGACTTAGGTAATTTATTGTTATTATTACTATATAAAACTTGGTTAATTTATTATTTTGATTTTGACTATTATTATATATATTTAGTTAATTTTTATAAAATTTAATTAACTTGGTTAATATTTTATAATTTATTATTATTATTGTTGTTGTTATTATTATTATTACTACTATTATTAGCATTATTATTATACACTTAGTTAGTTTTTATAATAAACTTAGTTAATTTTCATAAACTTTGTTAATATTTTATTGTTATTATTATAAACTTATTTAATTTTTATAAATGTTACTTAACAAACAAGGATAGTAACAACTTCCCAAATTAAATTCATTTTATAGTAGCAATTGATTATACTATGCAGCTTGTAATAGTAAAAAGTAAAAAATTAAATAATAATAATACCTCATTTGATACCATATCCTATAAATCATCAGTTGCAAGAATGAAGTACTCAAGTGATCCATCAACCACCTCCTCCTACATTAGCAGAATAAAAGTTCTTTAGTCACAGAAATTACTTGACAATAAATAGTATATGCACTTCAATTGCAAAAATGTGCACAACTGAATAAGCATTTGAGTGTCTTCTACTTGACAAATACGATTTCGAAAGAAAAGCAAATTATAGCATAGCATAAACTTGTTAGTTTTCTTAATTAATTACTTGCAGGTCCAGATTCATTATAACAACTGGATTGCAAAGTGTTGGTATAAGCAAACCTCCGGCAATATATTCTCGAACCAGGCATGAAAACCTCATACAAATGATGTATAATAGTTGACATCTACAATTTAGGAAAAAAAATAAATATTGCTTTACTTACAAAAAACGAACATTACTTATGTTGTAGGAAACAATCATTAATCCATATGTAGGAAAATTAGTGATTAAAAGCACCATATATAGTTTGCATATACGACGTCCTATGAAAAAAAATGGGAAGTTTCCCGCTTCCTCTTTACTTGACAATACCATTTAATTAATGTTATTCTTAGCTTCAAACTAGTTCAACCTTTTCTTCAAGCTTGAAATAATATGCAAATCATGAACAATGAATTTTTAATTATTGAATTTTGAAAAATCATTGGATTTATGGATTTGTTTTTATATTGGGTGGAAAGGTAAACTGGGATCTAAATAGCACTGACTTTCTATTCCTTACAACCATTCATTAGATTATTGTCTATTGGCTCTGGGTTACAGAAACACGGTGAATACCATTATAAGTTTAACATTAAGTAGAACAGGATTGCAAATATATACTTTAACATAAAAAGCATAACATAAACAAATAAAAAGTTCCAAATCAATACTGCAACTCATTTGAAAGCTCCTTTTCTAAAGTAAAGGCAAGTTTGATTGTTTTGAAAGCTAAATACAACCCCTTCGAAAGCATCCTTTATAACCAGAAGTAATTTTAAAGTTAATAAGAGTAGCTTCTACCCCTTCGAAAGCAAGGTTTCGACATTATACCTTCCGCCTTTCTCTAATGCACTACGTATCAATTACTTGATACCATGTACACTGGTTTCAAATGGGTTCTTCAGTGGAGGTATGACGTCGAAAGCTAGTATATGGAAGTAGCGAATTAGTAAATCCAAGCAAAACAAATTTTCAGCCTTTTAAAAGTAATTTCTTTTCACCTACTTAGTTAATGGAGGTATGGGTTCTTTTCAGTGGAGGTATGATGTCGAAAACTTAGTTAACTTTTATTGACTTATTTACTTTTTATAAAACTTAGTTAACGAACAAGGACAGCAACAACTTCCAAAATCAAAATGAATTTAGATGTAGTGTAGTAATTGATTGTACTAGGCAGCACTTAATAGTAGAAAGTAAAAAATAATAATAACAATACCTCATTTGATCCCACATCCAATAAAGCATCACTTGCAAGAATGAGGAATTCAAGTGATCCATCAACCACCTTTTCCTACAATAGCACAATAAAAATCCTTTACTCATAGAAATTACTCGTTAATAATCAGTATATGTGCTTCAATTGCAAAAATGTGCACAACTAAATAATAACATGATAAAGAAAATACCATATATTCAAGCTAAGCAACAACATTTGCTTTACTTTCTCGAACACGAAGAGAAGACGGAGTTGGGAAAAGAGGTGAATTTTTCATTGCTTTCTTGAATGCAATTATAAACTACACTTTGGTTTCGAAATGCTAAATCTAGCAGGGACCTTAAAAGCACATAAATACAATGCACATCGACCACACTAAACTACACTAAGACCAAAAGTTGCGGTAAAGTGTAAAACTAAAATCTTCTATGAATGATACAACATGGACACTCAAATAAGTTTAAAAATAGAACAATCGATTATTGTGTATATCTATAAGACAATAATAGTAACCTGAAAATGCTTGCGGATTGGCTTGATATACGGATCGGTGCCTGAAGACATCTTAATAAAATTCAAAATGCACTACGAAGGCTGGAAATTAGTTTACTGTGTACCAAACAAACCAATATTCATAGAATTTGCTCCTATAAATCTTTCAGACCAGCATTGAAGCAGGCAACTTGAAATGTTTAGAGAGATTTGGCATATACAAACACAATTGTTTATTCATTCATATCCATTGCTTTGCTTGCTTATTGCATTATTCTAGTTTGTCTATTTGCTTACTAGAAAGTTCATTATTCCTAGTGTAAGATAAATTATACTCATAAATTGATTAGAGGATTGTATTTTCTTGATTAGACTGAGATGAGCCTCTTCACCCGACCATATCTCATATCTTCTACTCACAAAGCTGCAGGTGTGAATATTTAAATGCTAAAGCTGTCTTTATGCATTCATTAACAATTTTTAAATATCTAATCAACCCTACTTTGTTATATTTATTCCTCTATATATACCCACCACAAGAATATATTCTCGTCTTCATATTCCATATAAACTAAACAAAAAAACACGTCTCTCCTCACAAAAACCTCTCCAAAACATTATGCAGAAAGAGGATTCCAACTAAAAAAATTCTTCAAGAAAAAACTCATTTACTACGTCTTAATTTTCATTTCTTCAATCTTTGTGATACTCTTCATTGCATATTTCATCTACCACCCTTTAAAACCTCAATTTTGCCTAAAAGACGCTTCTATCTCAAACTTCTCCCTCTTTTCCTTGTCCCGTTCACTTCTCAACTCCAAAATACAAGTTACCATACTATCATAAAATCCCAATGCAAGAATAGGACTATAATATGATGATACTAAGGCGTATGTAATTTACAAAGCAGAGCAAACAACAGAGGATTCTTTAATATCTCCTTTCTACCAAGGAAACGATGACACTAATGTTATGACCACAATTTTGCATGGAGATAACATGCCTATCATACCTTCTATTGGATATGAAGTATGCAGAGATCAGAATGAAAGAAAGATCGTGTTTTATGTTAGTGTAAGCGGATAGTTAAGATGGAAAGTTCTTGGTCTGGTTTCCAACAAGTATCGATTTGAGGTCAATTGTGCGGTGATGATTAGAGTCGGTAGAAATTCAGAAAGCTCGATGCAAGGAACTCAATGTTCAACCGGTGTTTAGTTTTATATGTATGATGTGAACAAAATATAAGGCAATGACTTTAACATTGCATTGCAGTAAATAATTTGTAGGTACGGATATAAAGAAGGAAGGAATTTGCTAATTTTACTTGGATATGTAGTGGTGCAAAATTAGGAGATAGAGAATAAGTTCAGGGAGGATATTCTGGCCTAAATTAAAATATATAATTGATGCAGGGGTGTGTATGAATCTTCGAATGATATCATATTTTATTGCATATTCTTTTTAGCGTGCAAATGATTCTGTTCAATAATATTTCATTGTTAATTAAATAGGCTGGGTACATAATTCCATTAAGTTATGCCGATACTCAGTATGTTTGAAGCTTTTGAATGTGCATGTGTGTTTTTCATATCTCTGTGTGCTGCTTAATTTTGCAGTCTCTGTGTTAAAATGCATGTAGGTTGAAATGGAACTATATGAAGTTTTTAAAATTGCTAAAACAGATAGTAGTAAAATTTATAGGTTAAGTACATTCTCTGCAAAGGCTGTTACATTTGACAAATATTACAAAAGCATCATCAGGCATCCACTCCCTTGACAAATTTATTTTCTAGTAGATTTTACCCATTAGTAATATATGTGTAAACATTAGTACTAGTCCCTGTTGCTACCTCTCCACTAAATAAAGTCCAACCTTTTAGTAAGTGATCTATGACATGATTAGAGCCATATTGCACCAACATTTTTCTCAGTGGTACATACAACAATTTAGCTAGTCATTTCCAGCTTTTTTGTTTATTGCAATCCCTTCTTTCTACTTGTTCTAATCATTTATGGTATATTTGATTTAATAATGACTAAGAGTGAAGATTAAACTAGAAGATGTTTTTCACATTTTATTTGCAAGAAGATGTTACAGATGATAAAACTATAAAAATCAAAATTAAATGAAAAATTACCCTAAATAATCATAAATCATGAAATTTTAGTAAACATCATGCAAATTTTAGGGCTTACCAACTGTAGACCTTGCAGCTAACCAACTTACCAGCATTTGGTTTATGACGTTCTTAATCTCCATCATAGCCATAGGCATCCTCGAGCTAAGATGGGGCAACGTAGGCATCCAATACTGGTGGAGAAACGAGTAAGTCAGTGTCATAGAAGGCATCTTTGCTCACCTCTTCGCAATATTCCAAGGCCTCTTAAAAGTCCTAGTTGTAGTCGACACGAACTTCATGGTCATCTTCAAATCTGCAAATGATGAAGGAGAAGATCGATTTGGTGACCTTTACCTATTCAAACTACTCTTCTCGTTCTGCCTACCACGTTGTTGATCATTAATATGGTCGGTGTGGTCACTGGCACCTCTGACATAACTAACAATAGCTTTGAACTAATCCGATATCTAGGGTTTACGAAGGAGGATTTGAAATCGTGATTTGGGGATTTGTTAGAGAGGGAATTAAGGCTCCTTTGGTTTGAGAGATGGAAAATAATGGAACCAAAAAAGAGAGGGAAGAGCGAAATAATTTTGGAAATTGGCGACCATCGAAAGTAATTGGGGGCTGTAAGTGTTACGTAGATAATTTCTACTGGACATAAAAAAAATTAACGTAAACAATAACGCAGTTGAAGAAGCTGTTATCTATTTGAGTTATCAAAATTAACTGTAAGGACTCGATTCTTCGACTTCCGAATATCGACATCAATATGTCCACTGTATTGACTACCGAGCCATCGAATGCCGGAAAACCGAATTCTTAGGGTTTAAGAAAGAAGAGGTAGAAGAAAAGATAGAAGAAAAAGAAAGAAGAAACAACAGAAAACACAGAAACAGAAACAATATCAGAATCTCACATTCGCAGCGGAACAACATACAATAGATAAATGAATAATCTTTAAATCAAAGAACTATATCATTTTATACATTACATCATCATTTTATAGCTTCACATTATAAATCTATTAATTTCATTCACTTATGAAATCCATTTATACTTCCTTTTAACACTTATAAAAACTCATTTTATAATTCCAATATTTTCAATTTATAATATCAATTTTATAAATCTTTTATATAAATCGTTTATAATTATTCAAAAATCCCAGTTTAAACCATTTTACAAATTAATTAACTATTTATTTCAAAAATCACTTTTCGCTTATATTTCACAAATCTCATAATTTTCATAACATGAAAATTATAACATTTATTTATTTAAAATGAATCAATTCAAAATTTTGATAAAACGTATACTTTCAAAAATCACTTTAAAATCCCTTTAAATTAAAAATCGTTACTATAACATTTTTAAAACTTCAAAATAGGCCCAATGATGCAACAACACCAAATAATCAATCACGGCATCCAAACATCATATATCAATATGATAACAGAACATATAACAATATCTGTAAATAAATCAATACAGTTGAGGAATCTAGTTGGATCCCTCTAACCTGTTTCCCTGCATCCACAAATGTTAGCACAATACCAATTCCGCTCCAGTACGGAATATCGCGGTATATAGGATTTATAAATATTATCCGCTATTATACGGCGCAATAGGTTCTCATCCACTATATAATGTGGGAAATCAACTCCAAGTACAATAATAATACCAATTTCACTTACGGTAAAATATTCGCGGTATATGTTTTTAATAAATAACCTCCGCTTAATAACGGCGTATAATGTCTATTTCAATCAACAACAGATAACAATTTATCATCCAGGTATACAATCAACAATTTTAAATCTAACTATTTAAAATTATCATCGAACAATTTCGATTGAGTGAGAAGTTCTCACCTTGAATTTCAATTTAGTTTCAGCGTTTATTTCGAAAAAATTAAACGGACGTTTAATTTTACCCGAAATTTTCACTAGCTCCAAACGACTCCAATCCAATTCCATAGCATAGTGCTCGACCATACGATTCCAACGCAACTTGTTTTGTGCGTTTTCGACCTCGTAGCAAAAAGTTATCACATTTTAAAGTTTTGAACGATTTATAATAATTCAATTTACAATCTAATTAATTATTTTTAAACCTAAGTTCATCTCGGCCGCACGTTTCCATCACCAGATCAAGGCCATGTACGCATTCCTTCTTCTCCAGGTAATGAATTGCGTTCGAACGTATAAATGAACCCACGGCCGCCGATTTCCCTCAATTTTCAAGGCCACCACGTTCACCTTTTCATCGATCAGCACCCACCGTTTTAAGCGCCACCACGAACTCCACCACCAGCAAGAAGGACGGCGAACTCGGTCAAGCATCCTACTCGTGCCCCTCCTTCCATCATGATTTTCTAGCCATCCAACACTCGAAACGCCATCAAGTCCGTATGGATCTAAAGCTCTCACTTAGATCTGCAACTTTCGTGTTGAAGATTTCTCGAATTAGTTGATAGATTAGAAGAGATTAAGGAGAGAAGAATTTAACAATATCAGCCATTAATCGAATAAGTGGCGGCCTGAAGCTTTGACCTAGGGTTTTAGTGCAAAGGTGAATTATGAAGTCCCTTTTATAGAAAAACAACGAAAACACTATTCATCGAAAATTTTCCGAACTCCAAACGAAGCGTGCCGGCTGGCGTTTCTAAGGTTTACCCCGCATTCCGAACACAATGGAATGTGTTTCGGGAGCTAATTCGATCATCTGTGCGAGTTACGAAATTAAATGATCGATTTTAAATTAAACCGATTTAAACCGATTTCGATGCGTTTTGGCTTGCCCCGGACAAACGGTACATCCGATTGACACGAAATTTGAAACCATATAATAATATCACATTACGGATCCGATGAAATTAGTTTCGTTGAAATCCGAGACTTTTTGAAAAATGACTATTTTAACTCGCCAAATTAATATTAAAACAATTTCGATGCGTTTCGAGCTGCCAGGGTCAAACGACAACTCCGATTGCTACGAAAATTGAAATCCGATAATAACAAACTATTACGGACCCAATGGAACTAGTTTCGTCCAATTCTGAGACTGTTCGAAAAATGGCTAATTTCACTAGTCGATTAAATATTAAAATATTTAATTTTCACAGATTAACTTTTAATTCAAATTTAAAAGTTCTATAATATCAATATAACTTCAATATGATTTAATATAACTTTACAAATCATTTTCATTCACATTTAATCCAGATTTCAATTATTTCTGGAATTTCAAACATTAATTTATCGATTTAATTACCCAATTAAATCCAGTTATTAAAAATAAATCTTATTCGACTTACAAATCCTTCTTATTAATATTTAAAATAAATTAAATATTCAAATTTTAATTAATATAAATTCTGGGTCGTTACAAATTTCCCCCCTTAAAAGAATTTCGTCCTCGAAATTACCATGTAAGAAAGAATTACAAAATCCATCAACTTTTCAAAACAAACCATTCAAATTAGATTTACAAATCTCTTAAGTGTTTAACTTTTCCAAAAATCCAATAGTTAAACTTCTTTCAACAACTTTAATAAGTTTCCAAAATTTTCAAATTTCTTAAAAATATTCTAGTGCCTTAAATTTTCGGAAAATTTCGCCATAGCCTCCTTTGCGCGGTTCGATCCGAAAAAAAATGACAATGTATATATATCAAAAATATACATCTCATCAAGTGATGAGGCATCCCGTAGGGAAAAAAGTGTAAAAGTACGATATTTAATTTGAGATATGTACCTTATATATAATTAGCGAGCGTATACGGCTAATATAGCGCGAAAGCGAGCTCAAAATGTGAAGCAACCGCCATCCGCACCTACTAAACACTCAATCAAACAAATGAGAACATGTATATATGAAAATAATATCGATATACATCATATAGCAACATAATAACTACATGTGCTAACATAGCAATTGCAACTAAAGCAATAAATGCAACCATCAAACAACTATCATCCAATAAACATCCAACAAATCCATACTAAATCAATATTGATTCACTTCTCATTAATATTCATTGATTTGGTTTTCAATTTTAAATCATATTTGATTCATTTACATTGGATTTTATCAACATTCATTTATTTAATTAGTTACATTCACATTAGTTCACTCCCAATTTGAATCAAATTCAATTATATTCAAATTTATTTACTTTCATTAACTCTTAATGAATTTATACACAATCAACTAACAATCAAATAACAACCAATGTTTATTCAACATAACCAAATTATTTAATTTACATCCAATTTGGTTCAACACCTTTAATTCAGTCGGTTGATATTAAATTGACTTACATTCAATTATTCAACTTTCAATTTCATTTACTTTTAATGAATTAACACTTACATCCATTGTTTCATATCAATTTATTTTCATTAGACTGATTAAAATCCAATCCATTTATTCAATTCAATTGCTACTTCATTTTACAAATAAAATTAAATTTCATTTATATAACTCAAGTTCACATTCATTTAATAAATTCACTTTATTAATTTACTTTGACATCAAAATCAACTTCATTCAACATCACTTAAGTTATATTCCATTTCAAATTTCATTTGTTCAAATTAACTTAAGTTTCCACTTATAAATCCAATTCAGATTCCAATTCTATTTACTTTTACCAAAGTCAAAATTTATCATCTCATATTATAAGTTTAAAACTTGATTACTTATATTCAACGATTACAACTTGGATTTAATTGATTCACTTATACTTACTTTAATTTTACTCCATCCTTAAATTAAATTTATTCTATCAAAATTCAATTTGTACAAGTTATCAACCCATTTATCATTCCCATAAATATTTTAAATAGGATTCCAGAGTCTTTTCAACCTTTCAAAAACCATTTTGAAATCAATTCAAATTATCTTTTGAATTTCTAAAATAAAATCCAAATTTTCAAAACAACATCCATTTTAAAATAATCTGGCAGCAATTTCTCTTTTGGAAACCCGAAAATGAACACCAATGACGTCGCGATCATCATCGGAATTATTTTCCAGCGATCGAAAAGAGTTCAGAGCTTTCATCTCTCCAAAACATTTTCCCAAAATATCAAATCCTTTCAAAACACTTCTCTGGAATTTTATTTCAGATTATAAATCACATTTACAAATCTTTTACTTATAAAATTCCTCTTCTTATATATATAAGATTATTTTACCATTGTAAATCATTTTAATTATACTTTCATACATTATAATTCATTCTTTTATACAATTTCTTTTACAATTGTTGTTTTTATTTAACTCATTCAAACAACCAACCAATCAATTTATATAATTTTTTTTAATAATTTCCGAAAAATTATTTCTTTATATACAAAATATAATCGAGATAAAATTATTTCATTTACCCAATTCAAAACAATATCGTGCCGAATTGTTCTATACAAGTGTTTAGAGATCCCTATCGATAGAGTTGTACGGACAATACCGACCAGAATCCATATACCACTCAACAAATCAATCATCACAATATAAAACAATTTTATATTCACTAACAAATACGCGCTCGTATCTATTATTACACTCAACTCATTCTAGAGTACTACTGACTCTATCTCTAATGAGTAACACCCAACAGATCAGGGTTGTCGCTTAACCATATGCTCTGATACCACGTTGTAAGGACCCGATTCTTCGACTTCCGAATATCGACATCAATACGTCCACTGTATCGACTGTCGAGCCATCGAATGCCGGAAAACCGAATTCTTAGGGTTTAAGAAAGAAGAGGTAGAAGAAAAGATAGAAGAAAAAGAAAGAAGAAACAACAGAAAACACAGAAACAGAAACAATATCAGAATTTCACATTCGCAGCGGAACAACATATAATAGATAAATGAATAATCTTTAAATCAAAGAACTATATCATTTTATACATTACATCATCATTTTATAGCTTCACATTATAAATCTATTAATTTCATTCACTTATGAAATCCATTTATACTTCCTTTTAACACTTATAAAAACTCATTTTATAATTCCAATATTTTCAATTTATAATATCAATTTTATAAATCTTTTATATAAATCATTTATAATTATTCAAAAATCCCAGTTTAAACCATTTTACAAATTAATTAACTATTTATTTCAAAAATCACTTTTCGCTTATATTTCACAAATCTCATAATTTTCATAACATGAAAATTATAAAATTTATTTATTTAAAATGAATCAATTCAAAATTTTGATAAAACGTATACTTTCAAAAATCTCTTTAAAATCCCTTTAAATTAAAAATCGTTACTTTAACATTTTTAAAACTTCAAAATAGGTCCAATGATGCAACAGCACCAAATAATCAATCACGGCATCCAAACATCATATATCAATATGATAACAGAATATATAACAATATCTGTAAATAAATCAATACAGTTGAGGAATCCAGTTGGATCCCTCCAACCTGTTTCCCTACATCCACGGATGTTAGCACAATACCAATTCCGGTCCAGTACGGAATATCGTGGTATATAGGATTTATAAATATTATCCGCTATTATACGGCGCAATAGGGTCTCATCCACTATATAATGTGGGAAATCAATTCCAAGTACAATAATAATACCAATTTCACTTACGGTGAAATATTCACGGTATATGTTTTTAATAAATAACCTCCGCTTAATAACGGCGTATAATGTCTATTTCAATCAACAGCAGATAACAATTTATCATCCAGGCATACAATCAACAATTTTAAATCAAACTATTTAAAATTATCATCGAACAATTTCGATTGAGTGAGAAGTTCTCACCTTGAATTTCAATTCAGTTTCAGCGTTTATTTCGAATAAAATTAAACGGACGTTTAATTTTACCCGAAATTTTCGCTAGCTCCAAACGACTCCAATCCAATTCCATAGCGTAGTGCTCGACCATACGATTCCAACGCAACTTGTTTTGTGCGTTTTCGACCTCGTAGCAAAAAGTTATCACATTTTAAAGTTTTGAACGATTTATAATAATTCAATTTACAATCTAATTAATTATTTTTAAACCTAAGTTCATCTCGGCCGCACGTTTCCATCACCAGATCAAGGCCATGCACGCATTCCTTCTTCTCTAGGTAATGAATCGCGTTCGAACATATAAATGAACCCACGGCCGCCGATGTTCCCTCAATTTTCGAGGCCACCACGTTCACCTTTTCATCGATCAGCACCCACCGTTTTAAGCGCCACCACGAACATCCACCAGCAGCAAGAAGGACAGCGAACTCGATCAAGCATCCTACTTGCATCCCTCCTTCCATCACGATTTTCTAGCCATCCAACACTCGAAACGCCATCAAGTCCGTATGGATCTAAAGCTCTCACTTAGATCTGCAACTTTCGTGTTGAAGATTTCTTGAATTAGTTGATAGATTAGAAGAGATTAAGGAGAGAAGAATTGAACAATATCGGCCATTAATCGAATAAGTGGCGGCCTGAAGCTTTGACCTAGGGTTTTAGTGCAAAGGTGAATTATGAAGTCCCTTTTATAGAAAAACAACGAAAACACTATTCATCGAAAATTTTCCGAACTCCAAACGAAGCGTGCCGGCTGGCGTTTCTAAGGTTTACCCCGCTTTCCGAACACAATGGAATGTGGTTCGGGAGCTAATTCGATCATCTGTGCGAGTTACGGAATTAAACGATCGATTTTAAATTAAACTGATTTAAACCGATTTCGATGCGTTTTGGCTTGCCCCGGACAAACGGTACATCCGATTGACACGAAATTTGAAACCATATAATAATATCACATTACGGATCCGATGAAACTGGTTTCATCGAAATCCGAGACTTTTTGAAAAATGACTATTTTAACTCGCCAAATTAATATTAAAACAATTTCGATGCGTTTCGAGCTGCCAGGGTCAAACGACAACTCCGATTGCTACGAAAATTGAAATCCGATAATAACAAACTATTACGGATCCAATGGAACTAGTTTCGTCCAATTCTGAGACTGTTCGAAAAATGGCTAATTTCACTAGTTGATTAAATATTAAAATATTCAATTTTCATAGATTAACTTTTAATTCAAATTTAAAAGTTCTATAACATCACTATAACTCCAATATGATTTAATATAACTTTACAAATCATTTTCATTCACATTTAATCCAGATTTTAATTATTTCTGGAATTTCAAACATTAATTTATCGATTTAATTACCCAATTAAATCCAGTTATTCGAAATAAATTTTATTCGACTTACAAATCCTTCTTATTAATATTTAAAATAAATTAAATATTCAAATTTTAATTAATATAAATTCTGGGTCGTTACATTAACTTTTATTGTAGTGGAGTTGTTTGAGCGTGTGTGTGTGTATATATATATATATATAAATTCTGGTCAGCGCGTGGGAAATATTAACTTTTATATTGTGTTTACTTATCCGTCGAGTTATTTATAAATTCTGGTCAGTGCGTGGGAAATTTTAACTTAACTAATTTGAGTTATGGATGTTTATAAACTTAAGTAATGAGTTATGAAATATAAAAAATCTAATCTTAGTTTAAGTTAAAAGAATGAATTTAAACTGAGAATTTGATAATTTAAATTTTGATGCTTTTGAAAGTGTTCTAAGATTTTGAAAATAATATTAGTATTATTTAAAAATATTTATGAATAAAAATTGTTTCATAGGGAATTAAAAAGAAATGAGTCATGTACTCCCCTCTTCTGTCGTTGGAAAATACTTTCGGTGATGAAGGCCACATCATTGACATTCATTTTCGAGTCTCAAAGTGAGGGAGGCCACTTAGTAGCTTTGCTACTCTTTTGATTCAACATACAGATTTTGGTTTAAAATTTCTTAATATGATTGATATATATAAAAGATACGAGTATATATATTATTTCAAAATGATTTAAAATAAAACCGGTATTTGAATCCTTAAGTTCTTGTTAATTAATGATTTTCAGTTGTAGAAAGAAGGTGAATATTTTTAATAGTTGGAAACTTCTAAAATGAGAAATAAGAAATGTAAGCTAAGTGTTTAAATAAAATACAAGAAGTTAAGTTATAACTTTTAAATTTCAAGATATGGAAATTTAAACTTGTGTAAATTATTGAACATTCTTATTAACTAAGATGAATAAGATAAATTTGTATCACATTCAGTTACATTCTAAAAACATATATAAAACTTACCAGACATGTTTAAAAAGTTGAAATGTTAAAAATGAATGGTAATAGAATATTACACAAGTTTGAACTTGAGTAATAAGAAATGTTTAAAGAAATACTCCAAATTAAAATTAAATTCAAAGAAATGTTTATAAAATTAAATTAAGTTGTATAAAAAAATTGTTATAAACTTAGTTAATGTTCTAAGAAATGTTAAATGAATAATTTGAGTAGTAAAAAAAAGAAAATACTATTTAGATATGAATTTAAGAGAAGGTAAACCGATGATGAATTAAATCATATCTTTGTAAATTGTTTTTAAATTAAAAATTAATAAATTTGCAAAGGATGTTTAAGATTTAATAATAGCTTTCTGAGATAATTATAATTTGAATAATATTGTGTAAAAGAAGTTACATCTGTCTAAAATGATTATAAACTTAAGAAATGATTAATAGAATAAGGAAGTTGAAATTTGAACTATGAAATGAAATGTTATTTATATCAAGTTGAATAAAATTGATGTGATAAAAAGAAAAATTTAATATGAATTTGAGTGATAAAATAAATTTTGCTTAAGTAAAGTTATTAATATGAATTTAAATAAATGAAATAACTAAATGAAGTGAATCAGTGAATTAATATGAACTTAGGATATAAAGTAATAATAATAAACATGAGTTATGTTATATAAAATGTTTATAATAAACTTAAATGGTTTATAAATGATATTAGTATTAAAGAGATTATACTAAGTGGTAATAAAGTAAAATTTAACTTAAATAAGGTTAAATGAAATAATTTTATAAAGTGGTTCATAAATGAATTTATATGAAATATGTTAAACAAAAGGGTGAAACAATTGGAATTTAACAAATTGAATTGAATAAATTGAATGTGAATGAAATAGATGTGAATAAATTTGCAGCAAACCAGTTAAATGTTAATAAAAAAATTAGATGTAATAAGAATGAAGTGTATAAATTTAATATTGACATTGGAAATGTAAATTATGGTAGTTTGGATTAATTAGATGAATAATAATGATTGTTGAATGGTTTATTATGTTGCAAATCATTGTTATTACTGTTTTTGATTGCATATGATTGTTATGGTTGTGTATCGATGCTTGTGCTTATGATTTGGATTCAGAATTCATGTTAAATGGTTTTATTAAACTTATACATGTTCCATATCTTATTATAAGTGACAAATATTCTAATTTGAGTTGAGATAGGTACAAACGAAGACCGTTTGGATGTATACGCAGATTTTATTTGCTTTTCCTTGCTCAATACGAGCGAATTCGCTCGTATTAATAATAATAAAGCATGTATCTCGGATTACATACCGCACTTTTATATTTTTCCCTACGGATGCCTCATCTGTAATGAACCGGGATTTTCAATCCTCGAAAATTGACATCAATACGTTCACTGTATAGAATGTCGAGCAATCGAGTGTCGAAAATACTATATCACTAGGGGTGCAGAAGAAAAGGATAGACGAAAATAGGAACAACAATACACAGAATCTCACAATCGCAGCGGAACAAAATATAATATATCATAACAGATTTTTATACAAAAGAATCTATAGTTGTTAATATACATATAATCATCAGAGTACAATAATCAGCAATCAATCTGGACCATTATAATAACTTGTCCTCACATAAATAACCCACATAGTGGAAATAACCAAGTACGTGTAATACGCCTGAAATCCTCCAGCTCATTTCCTAAGCTCCATAGCATCCTAATCTGAATCAGTAATACTCGGTCTGACCCGAGCATTATAATAAAATAACACCCGAGTCAGTTTGGAAAACCAGCGTGAGAAAATACACTTAATTTGAATTATTAATGTTATCAAAATTCTTTGAGAACAAAGGTATCTCGTATGACCATGCCACACATAAATACGATGGGTTTTCACTTTACGATAACCAAAACATTTTATATCAAAATCCTCTGATATTATAATAGTGTCTATAGAAAGTAAATTAGAAAATAGCCGAAATACATACATCTCACGTTTCAACATAGTTGGGCACAATCAAAACCGTACAGGCTCGTAATGGATACTGGTTTCCATACAATGATTGGGCTACTGGGGTACCGCCCGTCACGGTACATCTCTAGAAAAATGTACTGATGACCTCGCATGTATCCCCTGCCAGCACAGGATCGGCCTACCGCTAACCTAGATAGTACCGAATATGTTATCACTCCGGCTGTTCCCACCCTTATCGAGCGATCACTTTTCCATGCACAACCATCTATAATTATAATATATCCAAGGTTATCTAGAAAGGTGATAACATACCATAATTGGGTTCGACCCATTTAGCCCTGCTGCATTTCCCCTGTTTTAGTCATTCTCGGTTGATGAAACTTGAGGCTACGTTTACCTTTCAAGAACAATTACACTTGAAATGCTCATCGCCCGTCAATGACGATGTTCTGATAGCATTCGTCCATACAAGTCCGTTCTGGGTCTGAACGGAACCGAAGGCACCATTTCCACTACACCATTATGGGAATCACCCTCAGAGTTAGTGACAAATAGCCCTTGCACTCTAAAATATGCATCCTGGGACTTGCCTTTAGGATTTTCCAAATCGTTCGCTTAAATTGGTTCGAAGTGGTTATCAGATAATACTGTTATCTGATCCCGGTCTCAATGAATCCAAAACGATAAATTTTTAAAGGCCAAGTTGTTTAAATAAACAAATTCTACAACCAGAGTGTCAATATTCATATATGGAAATTTATTCTATATGTTTACTTTATCATGACCTGTCCATCGAAATTAATTTGCTTGTAATCATCACATTTTCTGATATTCGAAATAGTGATCAGTACAAGTTTATTTACCTCCAATAAAATGTGTCAACGTTTTATTCTAACTACTTTAATTTGTTTCGCTACTTAATGGCACAAAAAATTGATAATTGAAAACAATATCTAAGAAAAATATCAGTCAACATAGATCACTAACTCAGTCAACGATTTTAATAGATATGTTAATTCTTTTATCTCCAATTATTTCAACTATATAGCTTAAGTTTATTTCCATTGTAGACAAATTCCATTTCAATTTTAAATTGATTCTTATTTAATTTTATTCAATTCCATTTAACTCAAGTCTCATTCCAATATCCAGTCCACCAATTAATTCATCTAATTAGTTTACTTCCATTTTATACTTCACAATTAGATTTTTACATCAAAATCACTCCATTTAATTTTCTTGAGTTTCAAATTCATTTTATAATTCAAGTTTGGATTTTATCCCTTCACCAAAATATCCAACCATTTTTATTTTGGTTTTTCTGTTCCACTTTTCCAATTTATAAGTTTCATAACTTATTTTCTTCAATTATATGAATTCAATACTTGAGTTGATTCCCTTTTACTTATTTTGAATTTAATCTTCTTTGTAAGGTTAAATTTCCAGTCAAATCCTATCTCATTGATGCTTACACGAGTATATCCATATTTAAAATTATTAACTTAAGATTATACATTACTTATAACTTATATATATTCATTCCATTAACTCCAATTTTGTAAGCTATTCAAACTTATTTCTTCACAATTCTATAAAAAATTCACTTCAATTTGTATTCCATTCACCAATATATTAATTTAGTTCGTTCCACTAATCCATTTCTGAATATCATCAATTGGATTTCCACAACCCAATTATATATTTATTCCATAGAGTTATTGTAATTACAATTCAATTTCATTTGGCTCCAACTCCATTTCAATATTCAATTCATTAATTAATTTATCCAATTGGTTCATTTCCATCTTCCAAATTCTGATTTTTCTTATCTCAAACATCACTTCATTTGGGTTTGACTTGGGTTCAACTTTATTTTCTAATCCAAATCGGATTTCCATTTCTTTACCAAATATTTAACCACTTTTATATTATTAGTTCATTCAATCTATTCATCTCGATTCACCATCAATATCATTTTCTTAACACATTCAAAACGTATATAGTTGCTAGCCCTTTAGGTCAAATTCTATTTATGACCCAAGTCCACGTCTATTCCTTTTAATTCATTACAAAATAAATTCAATTTCCTTCGACTTCCTTATTTATTTAACATAAGTTAAATTTCAATATCCAAGGTTAAATTTTAAAATTCAATCCACTAATTTGATAATTTGGTTCATTACTAATTTCCAGAATCAAAACCTGTTTTATTTCAAAAATTGTTTTGAAACTATTCATACATACATAACTTCTTTTTCACCTTTTTATCAAATCTATACCTTTCCTTTTACAATTTGATTTATTTAACTTGCATAAGTTAAATTTCAACTCCATATTGAAATTCACATTTCCCAAGTTTTAGTTCAAAAACTTATTCTCTTTGGTTTCACTTCTCATTTAATTGGAAATTCCAGAATTCAATCACCCGGTTCTATTTCAAACCATTTTGAAATCATATATATAAATATGTGTATTCGTTTTTGTATACCAAATCTTGCTTTTGAAAATTTTAAATCGAAACCTAATTTTTCCAAAACAATTCGAAAGCCAAATAATCACAGTAGCAATCCGTCACTTAGAAACTCGAAAATGAATATTGATGATGCTACGCAGTCATCACCAGGATTATTTTCCAGCGACTGTAGTGAGTTCAGTGCTTACTCACTTTCAAAATCCATTTAAAAAAAATTTCATTCAGAAATATTCTAAATAATATTACTATTATTTCATTTCAAAACACTTTGGAAAACATTTCCGTAATTTCCAGGATTTAAATTATGGTTTGAATCTATTTTTAGCTTAACTCATTTGTATAATTCATTTTTATCTAATTTCTATTTGGTTATATATATAACGACTTAAATTTTATAATCTTATTTTGATTGTAACAATAACAACAATCACATAGACATATTATAATAATTTCATAATTTTTTTCTTTTATATCAAAATATAATTTTGGGTAAAATTATTTCATTTACCCACTTTTAAAACAATATTGTGTCAGTTTGCCTAGTTTAAGAGTTTAGAAATCCCTATCGATACAGTTGTCCAGATTGTACCGACCAGAATTTATAAACACTCAACCGATAAGTCAACACAATATAAAACAATTTATATTCACTAACAAACATGCGCTCATATCTATAATACAATCAAACTCATTTTAGGGTACTACTGACCCTATCTCTCATTAGTAATCCCCACCAAAGCCAAGGTTCTCGCTTAACCTTCAGCGTTGATACCAAGTGTAACGAACCGGGATTTTTGATCCTCGAAAATCGACATCAATACGTTCACCGTATAAAATGCCGAGCAATTGAGTGCCAGAAATACCAGATCATTAGGGGTGCAGAAGAAAAGGATAGAAGCAAATAGGAACAATAATACACAGAATCTCACAATTGCAGCGGAACAAAATATAATATATATCATAACAGATTTTTATACAAAAGAATCTGTAGCTGTTAATATACATGTAATCATCAGAGTACAATAATCAACAATCAAACTGGACAGTTATAATAACTTTCCTCACCTAAATAACCCACACAGCGGAAATAACCAAGTACGCGTAATACGCCTGAAATCCTCCAGCTCATTTCCTGAGCTCCATTGCATCCTAACCTGAATCTGTAATACTCGGTCTGACCCAAGCATTATAATAAAATAACACCCAAGTCAGTATGGAAAGCCAGCATGAGAAAACACACTCAATTTGAAGTATTAATGGTATCAAAATTCTTTGAAAACAAAGGTATCTCGTAAGACCATGCCACACATAAATACGACGGGTTTTTACCTTACGATAACCAAAACATTTTATATCAAAATCCTCTGATATTATAATAGTGTCTATAGAAAGTAAATTAGAAAATAACTGAAATGCTTACATCTCACGTTTCAGCATAGTTAGGCACAAACAAAACCATACAGGCTCGTAGTGGATATTTGTTTCCATACAATGACTGGACTACTGGGGTACCACCCATCATAGTACATCTCTATAAAAATGTATGGAGGACCTCGCCTGGATCTCCTGCCAGCACAGGACCGACCTACCCCTAATCTGGATAGTACCGAATATGTTATCACTCCGGGTGTTCCCACCCTTATCGAGTGCTCACTTTTCCATGCACAATCATCCATAATTATAATATATCTGAGGATATCTGGAAAGGTGATAACATAGCCTAATTGGGTGCAACCCACTTAGCCCTACTGCATCTCCCTTGTTTTAGTCATTCTCGGTTGATGAGACTTAAGGCTACGTTTACCTTTCAAGAACAATTACACTTAGAATGCTCATCACCCGTCAATGATGATATTTTTATAGCATCATCCATACAAGTCCGTTCTGGGTCTGAATGAAACCGAAGGCACCATTTCCACTACACCCATTATTGGAATCACCCTAAGAGTTAGTGACAAATAGCCCTTGCACTCTAAAATCTGCATCCTGGGTCTTGCCTTTAGGATCTTCCAAATCGCTCGCTTAAATTGGTTTGAAGTGGTTTTCGGATAATACTGTTATCCGATCCCGATCTCAACGAATCCAAAACGATAATTTTTTAAGGGCCAAGTTGTTTAAATAAACAAATTCAACAACCAGAGTGTCAATATTCATATATTGGAATTTATTCTATACATTTACTTTATCATGACCTGTCTATCGAAATTAATTCGCTTGTAATTATCACATTTTCTGAGATTCGAAATAGTGATCAGTACAAGTCGATTTAATTCCAATAAAACGTGTCAACGTTTTATTCTAACTACTTTAATTTGTTTGGCTACTTAATGGCATAGACAATTGTTAATTGAAAACAATATCTAAGAAACATATCAGTCAACATAGATCATTAACTAGTCAATGATTTTAATTAATATTAAATCAGTTTACACATCAAAACTGAACTGGTTTTAACTTAACCGAGTCGAATTATATTTTTAACCAGATTATTTGCCAATTAAAGAAATTAAATAAAATGATTTATTATTGGTTAATTCAAAAATTAAACAGTCCATTTAAAAGTTAATTAACATATAGTTAATTAAACAAGAAATTGCTTATTTATTCACTTCAAATTGTTATAAATCATTAAATTTTACATTGCAGAAAACTCGAAGATATTAGTTCATATAAAAATATTCTGCGATAGGGTTTCGATGCAAAATTCCGCACATCAATTTGATTCAACACAAATGAAAAAATAGTGTTATAAGTTTATATATTTATTAAATATAAAAATTTACTTTACTTTTCCAAACCCAGCTTACATCCAAAACCCGGCCCATTACTTCCTCCCCTTCCCTTCTTCCAGTTTTCTTTCCTCTCCTCATTGATTTGAACTCCAAGAAACATGCACGAAGACGTGCACATATGTGTGCACAGTCCCACAAACTCCGGCCACCCATTCACGCTGCCAAACATCCCAGCAGATCGCCATGACCACCCCATCACGATTTCCCACCTGAAAAACGCGGTCGAACACTCTATTCGAAATTCGAGCTGCTCACCCCTCCACTAGAACGAAGGCCATGACACCAACTCCTCGTAGCACCTCGCCACGACACACAATCGACCATCCACCACCAAAACTCGCCCATAGCTCTTCCATCGTCTCCTCCACCATTTCCCCCCCATGCGCACGTCACTCTCCTCCCCTCGTCATCACCATGGCCACGACCCTGAAACCAAAAACATTCCTCCTAAAACCCTAGTTTCACCTTGTCTAACCCACACGCACTACAAAAAATCCTCGTGCTGTTTTTCGCGCGTCGTTTTTCACAGGTGTGCCACCCCCTACACCTCCTCTACACCAAATGCCGTGCCACGAAATCGTGCCCGTCGCCTGAATTTGGCAAAACCCCCAATTCATATCATCTTTATATTTCTCCCTCCATACGCCACTAGAAATCCCCAATTTACCCTTAAAAATCATGTTTTTCCACAACAAACACAACTATGCAATCCATTGATTAAATTAAGAAATTTGATTTTCATCCATCACTAACCTACTCACAGTTATACAGGTTTTTCTCAGCCTTTGCTTGATGAAATTTAATGAAATAAATTTTAAAATGTTCCAAACTAAAAAACAAACAACTTTCATTTTGGAATCATGTCCTAAAACTAAAGGATGATGAACTATTGATTTTTGAAGTGGAAGGTTTCACTGTTTTATCAAACAATCATGTACAGGGAAGAGAAAAGAAGTACAGTGTTTCTTTTGAGTTTCAGGGTGATCTACCATGTTTAACACACATATACAAAGGCATGTACACACAACAGATACATGTATACTTATCACAGATCAAAGATTCATCCAAACCACAGTTACATATATATGTAGATAATATCCAGTAACAAAATAAGTACTTTACTCATAGGCTTTTAAAGATAGATGAACACTGCTGCTTTTCCCTCTAAGCCCTTTGAACAACTTGATCTTTTATTTTTAATGGCAGAGATTTTTGTTTTTGAACACTATCATATACATTTATAATTCGAGTTTTCTAATGCTGGTTTATCAAGCCTGATCTAGGTATTTTTAATAGTCGGATCAGATCTGAGTAGTTTTCGGTTTAGCTAAAGATGCTTGGAGTTTCCAGAGGAGAGCTGGAGACCTTCATCAAAATATGGACGTAATCTATTTTTTTGCTGCATTTTTTGTTGTTGTTTTTCAGCATTTGTAAGGACAAAGGATTTATAATAGTCCAGGCTAAATCTAGGTTAGACTCTGATATTGTATTTAAATTTTTTCACTATAAAAGATTTTGTGGTTAATAACATATGATTATTTCATTCGTGTGAGGTTCTATTTTCTGCTCTATTCTGTCTTAATTTTCTTTTTACTCTTAATCAATCTGCCTTTTCAGCACTTTAATTTGTGGCTTGCTGTCAATTTTTGAGAGTTTGTCAATTTTTGAGAGTTAAAAAGGTGGGTCGTCACAACCATAGTCCCTTTGGACCAGGATACTTTCTCCGGTAGTGTTCGTAGCTCTGCAACTGTGTCAGGTATTAACCATCGGTGTCTAGACTGAATTGTCTGTGTATATCGAGGATCTTCCCTTTAGTACCCAATAACGGCATTACAACTATTTAGCCGTATTCTACCACATCTAGAAGACTTATCCAGCCGCTTTGTATTAAGGATTGCGTTCCTCGGACTAATCATGGACTCAACTCCATAGAAAATTGAGGACTCATCTCCCCATACTATCTTATTCACTTGAAATACCTCAACTATAGGTTATTTAGCCTTGCTTCCTAACAACAAACAAACTAACAAACAACCGTGAGGCGGTACATATCCCAAACGTGATCTAAACTAGTGGAAGGTGTAGCCCGTTTAGGCGTGACCCTAGTCTTTTTACTAACCTATCCAGAACCGATGATGCTCTCGACCTATGTGTGCGGCCATACTCCTAACATAAATGGTACCAACCTTGCAGACATAGCGCAACTTGCGCTTATTGTCCCATTTAGATTGCTTAATGCAATCAAGGAAATGTCCACTTGGTTACTTAACACGTACCCCTAAAAGGATTAAAGCAAACTCAACTTGGCCCTTTTACACTTCAAACCGAGGCAAAACCTACTTTGGTATACTCCTTTAACCTATACGTGAACGTTTATCCCACGGGTCCTACAACTGGAGATGTCTTACATCAGTACAATATATACACAACCACTGGTGGCTCCTTTCGAAGGTAGACTTCTGTTATGCAACATTACTGACCTCGCATCCCAATCCATACTAATGACTATGTCATTTTTACTTAATCTAAGTTATTGACTAGATTCAATAATTCACACTTGTCATAAACACGTACTTGACGCAATATAAATTTATTTAATTACTGTGCTCCCTATGTTCAACTGATAACATTTAGTAATTTTTATATAACTTACTTCTTATTTCGTTAATGCCATTTAATGTAATTTACTGCTTACTTTTAATTTAATAGATTAAATGTCTTTTACTGCTTGACTTCCACATAACACTATTAGATGTAGCTTATTGTTCCTTTTCAACTATTAACTACTTTTCTTTGATTATTATACATCTTAATTTCCTATCGTTTTATTTATATTTCATCCCTTATTGTTTATTTTCTAACTCATCTTAAATCATATAAATTAGATTCACAATCAAGTTATTGTTATTATCACCACTTAATACTTTGGTTTATACTTAGGGATTCCTGCATTTTAATGCGTTGGAATTACATCTTCCCAAAAGGAAACATTAACGCTGTAATTTTCCATAAATTATCTAAAAGAGGATTAGTATTATGTTTGGAATTACAATGAATTATTTTTTCTATCCTTATTGAAATAGATGGTACAAAATACGGTAAACACCCCTATTTTGTACAACTCTTTCATTTAGTCATGTTCCTTGTTATTCCAAATGATACACTTTCATTTATATTTATAAAATTGGATAATCCATAGAAATTAACATTATAATACACTTCATTCCAATGAATTAAATACGACTTAAACCCTAATCCAAGTTATAATAACTTCTAATTCATGTTTACTAACATATATTGATGCAGTGCGCTGTGCTAAGTCGCATACTTTAGGTCGCGAACGACCTAGCGACTTACGACCTAACGAGAAACATGGGAAGAATGATGCAGTGCACTTGGATAAATCACATGCTTTAGGCCACCAACGACCTAGCGAGCTAAGATTAATTTGGCCACGACCTAGCGAACTACGGTATAACGAGTTACGAAGAGAGGTGGAAGCATTACCCCGGAATAACGAGCTATGCCTTAGGTCTTTCAAGCGACCTAGCAAGTTAAGTCGTTGAACCTTATGCCACGAAAGTTAGGTCGTTCCTATGTTATTTCTTAAATCACGCATGAAGGGTTAGGTCGCTCAGGACTTATGCCGCAGTTTGTTTTAGGTCGCTCGACCTTATGCCGCTGCGAAGCTTAAGTCGCTCCTGAAGCTCAAACCGCTGTTTTTGTTGAGTCGCGTGATGTTGTAGTTTGTTATGTCGCATGTGTTTTATAATGTAACTCGTAGGTCGTTCTCATATGTAATTGGATGTTAGGTCGTATGTGCTGGTGTTGTAACCCTATAAATAGGGGAGTGTTGTGTCATTGTAAGGGGTTGTTGAATTTTAAATAAAATTTGGTTTGTGCTTCTTGCCTCCATTAAAATTGGTAGTTGAGTGTTATCTCCTATCTCCACCTTCGGCATTCGAGTGCACTCGAATCAACGATTGTTGAAGCCAATTCATGGAATCAAGTGCGCTTGATCAACGTTCGAAGAATTATAGATCTTCTCTCACAGCATCGTGCGCGATCAACGTGTCGAAGTTTGCTAGAATCCGGTATCTTCGTGATTAACGGATTTGGGCATTTGGGTATTCTTAAATTCACCGATTTATCATCGATTCATCGATTATTTCCGCTAATCGTGTGAGATCCTGGACGGATTCGATTTACATCGTCGAATTCGCTTCCTTGGCTGCGTCATTTTGGTATCAGAGCTAGATCGCAAGGAGTTTGCATCATTTGGAGATCGGATTTGCATTGTTGAGAAGTTTGGTGTTCATCGTGTTCATCGTGAAGTTGCAACAAGTTGGGAGTTTCGATCCATATCATTTTGGATCAAAGTTCGGAAAGTGTTTGAATTTTGCTCGTTGGGATTTTGCGCGCCGAAGTGAAGTTTGAAATTCCGCGCCATATTGAAGTTTCGCGCCTTATCGTCTTAGGTCGTGCACGTTGGTTTGCGCCTTAGGTCGTGAACATTTCGCTAAGTCGTTCGACCGAGGTAGTTGAAGTTTGGGAAGTGCGCCTTTGCATAAGTCGTGCTCAAATTGAAGTTTGGAGAGTTACGACCTAGAGCTTGGAGGGTCGAGATTGTCCATTGATTTGTGAAAGCCGTGTATCATTTTTCGTGAAGTGTTCGTGTTAGCAGTGTGAAGTTTTAATTTTTGAAGATTTGTTTGAAGTTCAATCATGCCACCAAGACGAGCTCAACGTCATCGCAATGTTGATGCTTTGTATGGAAGAGAAGAGGCCGATGAAATGGAGCAACGAATCAACGAGAATTTCAATGAGAAGTTGAATGAGGGGATTGGTCGATTAGAGAGAATGATGCTTGAAATGAATCAAAGTAGAAGAAGGGTTTCACCTGAATCGAGCCATGGGGGAAATAGAGTTTCACCACATTCAGATCGGGAGAGAAGAGAAGATCATGATCGTAGAAATGTTGACGATCGTGATAGGAATGTTGATGATCGAAATCGGAGAGATGTGGATGATCGTGATCGGAGGAATGTAAATCGAAGGGATGTTGGTGGTCATGATCGACATCGATATGCATCGGATTTTGATGAGGAGTTTGATGGTGGTAGTGTTCATGGTCGAAATCGAAGCCAAGGAAGAAATCATTCAGAGTATGATCACAAATGGGAGTCCGGAATGAAAATTGAAATTCCAGAGTTTAAGGGTGGTATGAAGGCTGAAGAATTTCTAGATTGGTTATCTAATGTTGAAGAGATCTTTGATTTCAAGGAGGTTCCGGAAGATCGTCGAGTGAAGTTGGTTGCTACTAGGTTGAGAGGGAGAGCTATGGCGTGGTGGCAGTAAACCAAACTTACACGAGAACGGATGGGGAAGTCGAAGATTGTTGCTTGGGAGAAAATGAAGAAGATGATGAAGGCTACATTCTTGACTTACAGTTATCAATCACTCATGTATCAGAAGTTGCAGAATCTGAGGCAAGGGACGAAGACTGTTAATGATTATGCTGATGAGTTTTATCAACTGATTGCTCGAAATGACATTATGGAGACGGAGGAACAATTGACTGCTAGGTTTGTTGGGGGGTTGAGGATCCAGATCCAGGATATGGTAAATATGTTTGACCCTAGATCTGTGGCTGAAGCGCACCAGAAGGCATTGGCTTGGGAGAAGCAGGGAAGACAAGGAGGTGGTGTGTTTCCAAGTTCCAATACTCAGAGCAAGGGTGCTAGTGGGAGTTCCAATGTTTCTAAAGCTGTCAGTAAACCAGTTGTGAATGAAGTTGCGAAGGCGAAGGTCAACAACAGTTTCAAGTGTTATAATTGCCAGGAAGTGGGTCACAAGAGTAATGAATGCCCGAAACTGAAGAGGCGAGCTATGATTGCTGAAGTGGAAGGTGAGGATGTTGATGAAGGTTATTCTAGTCCAGTTGAGGAGGATGAACAGGATATCGCATCGGGAGATGAAGGATGTAATCTAATGTTGAGGAGATCATGTTTGACACCGAAGCAAGAAGAGGAGGCTAGTTGGTTGAGGAGTAATATCTTTCAGTCGACATGCATTATACTGGGGAAGGTGTGTAAATTTGTGATTGATGCGGGAAGTTGTGACAATATCATTTCTACCGAAGCTGTGAGAAAGTTGAAGTTAAAGACAGAGAAGCATCCAAATCCTTACAAGTTAGCGTGGTTAAGCAAAGGAGGAGAGGTGAAGGTGGGCAGGCGAGTTCATGTTTCATTTTCTATTGGGAAGAAGTATAAAGATGAGATCTGGTGTGATGTGGTGGAGATGGATGTTTGTCACTTGCTTTTGGGAAGACATGGCAGTATGATCGAGCAGTGCAGCATGATGGTCGAACCAATAGCTACAGCTTTATGTTTGAGGGTACTAAGATCATTTTAGTTCCGAAGAAGAGACAGCAAGGAGAGAGCAAGTCGGAAGAGATTGAGGAGCTGAAGACTTTGTTGACTTTGAAGGAGTTTGTTGTAGAAGTAGAGGAGAGTCCAGAGGTGTTCTTGTTGATTGGACATGAAGCTACTGAATCTGTTGAAGTTCCAGAGGAAGTAAAGCCAGTGTTGGAAGAATTCAGAGATGTGTTTCCTGAAGATTTGCCAAAGGAGTTACCACCGTTGAGGGATATTCAGCATCAGATTGATCTTGTGCCAGGGGCGGCATTACCTCACAGGCCACATTACAGGATGAGTCCTAAGGAGCATGAGGAACTGAGAAGGCAGGTGGAGGAGTTGTTAGAACAAGGGCGTGTTCAGGAGAGCTTGAGTCCTTGTGTAGTGCCAGCCTTATTGGTACCGAAGAAGGATGGGACTTGGCGGATGTGTACGGACAGTCGGGCTCTAAACAAGATCACTGTGAGATACAGGTTTCCTATGCCGAGGTTCGATGATTTGATTGATCAGTTGAGTGGGGCTGTTGTGTTCTCAAAGATTGACTTGAAGAGTGGATACCATCAGATTCGTATTAGACCGGGTGATGAGTGGAAGACTGCTTTTAAAACTAGGGAAGGTCTATACGAATGGCTGGTTATGCCGTTTGGCTTGTCAAATGCTCCTAGTACTTTTATGAGAGTGATGAACCAGATTTTCAGACCATTTATTGGGAAGTTCGTAGTAGTTTACTTTGATGATATTTTGATCTATAGTGGGAGTATGGAAGAGCATATCCAGCATTTGCGAGAAGTGCTATTGATTCTACGACAGGAGCAATTCTATGCAGCAACGAAGAAGTGCGTGTTCATGACGCACACTGTTTTGTTTCTGGGATATGTTCTGTCGAAGGAGGGTATTCAAGTGGATGAAAGCAAAGTGGAAGCTGTCAGGAGTTGGCCACAACCCAAGACAATTACTGAAGTGAGGAGTTTTCATGGGTTGGTATCTTTTTATCGAAGATTCATTCCACATTTTAGCAGTGTGATGGCACTTGTAACTGATTGCATGAAAGGAAAGAAGTTCGTGTGGACAGAGGAAGCAGAGTTAGCTTTTGAGAAGATCAAGACACTTTTGACAACAACACCCATTCTGGTACTGCCGGATTTTCAGATATTGTTCGAGTTACATACTGATGCATCTAAAGTTGGGATTGGTGGAGTGTTAAGTCAAAAGGGTCGTCCAATTGCTTATTTTAGCGAGAAACTTTCTGGAGCCAAGACAAGATACAGTACCTATGATTTGGAATTTTATGCTATTGTGCAAGCCGTGAAACATTGGAGACATTATTTGTTCCATAAAGAATTTGTTTTGTATACAGACCATGAAGCGTTGAAGCATTTGCAAGGGTAGGATAAAATTGCAGCTAGGCATGCATCGTGGATAGCTTATTTGCAGCAATTTACATTTGTTGTAAAGCACAAATCTGGAATAACTAATCGTGTTGCCGATGCATTGAGTCAGAGGAATCATTTACTCACTACCATGCGAGTGGAAGTGATGGGTTTTGACTTACTTCCGGATTTGCTGATTTCAGATTCTTATTTTTCCAGGATCCTAGACAAAGTTAAGCAGGGAAACATGGATGGATATGTGCTGGTTGATGGTTTTCTGTTCAAAGGAAATCAGTTATGTATTCCAGATTGCAGTTTACGAATGAAGATTATCAAAGAATTGCATGGGGAAGGACACGTGGGTCGTGATCGTACTTTGCAGTTGATCTCAAGGTCTTATTTTTGGCCGTCAATTAGAAAAGAAGTTGAAAAGTTTGTTCAGAGGTGCCATATTTGTCAGGTTTCAAAGGGGACGGCGACAAATGCAGGTTTGTATATGCCGTTGCCTGTGCCAACTAAACCATGGGTGGATGTTAGCATGGATTTTGTGTTAGGATTACCGAGAACGCAACGTGGCAATGATTCTACCTTCGTGGTGGTTGATCGATTTTCGAAAATGGTACATTTTATTGCATGTAAGAAGACAGCAGATGCCGTTAATGTCGCGCAGTTATATTTCAGAGAAATATATCGTCTTCATGGGTTGCCTGAATCTATTGTTTCGGATAGAGATACTCGCTTTCTAAGTCATTTTTGGATAAGCCTATGGAAAATGGTTGGGACGAAGCTGAAATTCAGTAGCGCTTATCATCCACAGACGGATGGACAGACTGAAGTTGTGAACAGATCCCTGGGTAATCTATTGCGATGCCTTGTGAATGATAATTTGAAGAGTTGGGATTCGAAGCTATCTCAAGCTGAGTTTGCACACAACCATGCAGTTAATCGTAGCACTGGGTTCAGTCCATTCCAGGTTGTTTACTCAACTATTCCTAAAGGACCATTGGATTTATCTGTAGTACCACAGCAGAAAGGAGTGATCAAACGAGCTAGTGATTTTGTGAATGAATTGCAAGAATGCCACAAGGTTGTGAGGGAACGATTGCTTAAGGCGAATGAGAAATATAAGCAATCCGCAGATATTAAATGACGAAATGTGGAGTTCAAAGAAGGAAATTTCGTATATGCAGTATTGACTAAGGATCGATTTCCTGTTGGCACTTACAACAAACTAGCTGCTAGAAAGATTGGTCCTTTAGAAGTCGTGAAGAAGATTAACGAGAATGCATATCAGTTAAAATTGCCAGATCATGTTCATGCTTCTGATGTTTTCAATGTCAAACATTTGATTCCATATCATGAGCATGAGCTTGTTGGAGAAGAGGAAAGTGTGAATTTGGGGTCGAATTCTGGTCAACCGGGGGAGGATGATGCAGCGCGCTGTGCTAAGTCGCATACTTTAGGTCGCGAACGACCTAGCGACTTACGACCTAATGAGAAACAGGGGAAGAATGATGCAGTGCACTTGGATAAATCACATGCTTTAGGCCACCAACGACCTAGCGAGCTAAGATTAAGTCGGCCACGACCTAGCGAACTACGGTATAACGAGTTACGAAGAGAGGTGGAAGCATTACCCCGGAATAACGAGCTATGCCTTAGGTCGTTCAAGCGACCTAGCAAGTTAAGTCGCTGAACCTTATGCCGCGAAAGTTAGGTCGTTCCTATGTTATTTCTTAAATCGTGCATGAAGGGTTAGGTCGCTCAGGACTTATGCCGCTGTTTGTTTTAGGTCGCTCGACCTTATGCCACTGTGAAGCTTAAGTCGCTCCTAAAGCTCAAACCGTTGTTTTTGTTGAGTCGCGTGATGTTGTAGTTTGTTATGTCGCATGTGTTTTGTAATGTAACTCGTAGGTCGTTCTCATATGTAACTGGATGTTAGGTCGTATGTGCTGGTGTTGTAACCCTATAAATAGGGGAGTGTTGTGTCATTGTAAGGGGTTGTTGAATTTTAAATAAAATTTGGTTTGTGCTTCTTGCCTCCATTAAAATTGGTAGTTGAGTGTTATCTCTTATCTCCACCTTCGGCATTCGAGTGCGCTCGAATCAACGATTGTTGAAGCCAATTCACGAAATCAAGTGCGCTTGATCAACGTTCGAAGAATTGTAGATCTTCTCTCACGGCATCGTGCGCGATCAACGTGTAGAAGATTGCTAGAATTCGGTATCTTCATGATCAACGGATTTGGGCATTTGGGTATTCTTAAATTCACCGATTTCTCATCGATTCACCGATTATTTCCGCTAATCGTGTGAGATCCTGGACGGATTCGATTTACATCGTCGAATTCGCTTCCTTGGCTGCGTCATATATCATTCAACCAACAAACATGAAATTATTATACAATATTATAAATTTAGGGACTACTTTCACCCTTACTTTCCACATTCAAGTACAAGCAATGTTTAATCAAAGTTAACAATTTACAGAATTTGTAGGCATGGTTCTCTAATTCATTACATGTATATATTTAAGCTTGGAACTCCAAAACTACTTTCAAGCATACAAGGAACAAATTTACAATGATATGATCCAATATTATACATAAAAAATATAATTTCTCAATCACCTCTAAGCTTTCAATTCTCCAGATCTAAATAATATTATTTCTTTTTAACTCCCTTTCTTACCACCAAAATATGTACCGAAAGTATATAAATATTTATTAGAAATTTAGATATGAGAAAAGATTTGAATTTAATTTAGATTTAGATTTATAATTTACCTTGGCTTTGGCGATTCAATTCGATCCTATTCCTCTTCTCTATTATTCTTTGTTATTCTCCACGCGCACGCGCGTGCACACATACACACATATCATAGTTTATATAGATTTTATAATTTGTAGAGAAAAGAAAATGGCAGAGCTTCGCCATTACTTTAGAAAGTATGAGAAGAAAAGTGAAGTGCTTGTCAGTATTTATAAGGGTGCAAATCAATGTCAGCCGTTAGATTAGATTATATTAAATCTAGACTGTTCAGCTTTGGCTCAATGCATAATCACCATAGAGTACCAGTTAACCGCTCCACTTCTACAATTCGACTTCTTGGTTGAACTTCAGTGTCGAGTGGTCTTGCTATTTTGTTAAGTGTTGGATTGTTTCCTTTTAAACGTTATTTGTTATGATTTCTTTCTGCTTCGATTAACGTTAACCTTGCTTAAACATTAAGTAACTGTCAACGTTAATCAATGTTAATTAATTATATTTATTTTCTTAATTACATATATAATTATTTTTATTCGAAATCTTCAAACGTTAATAACTTTTTCATTTGAACTCCGATCAAAAAACTTTATATATGAAAATTGATTCGAAAGTCAAAAAGAACACAACGGTGTAAGTTTAAAAGCGAAATTATAACAATTGTGAAAATTCCATTTTTGATTTTAGTAAATAATAATTAATTTGTTTTTAATTTAATTATCATTCAATTTATGAGATGTTACAAATGCATCGATATCCAGTCTCGATACATCTTGACTAGGAATATTTAAAATGATATGTTTAATTTCATTGTAATAAATTACTCATGGTTATAACAACTTATAACTATTATCACAAAACATACTATTTATGGTTTTTTATTAAATATAATTTTAATTAAATTAATTAATTAATATAACATTTTATATCAAGTATATATAAAAATGAAAATACCTTTTATTTCAAACAAGATTGGTTATCCAGTTAGATATATATAACGAATTACACAATTGCCCATACGGCATAACCCAAAGAACCAAGCTTTGTTTGTTAGTTTGAGGAGATGTAAAAAACTATTCACTAAACCATATTATGCCTATGACTTCAAGTATATTTTAATGAAGGGAGTGTAGTTGGGAAAGACTAAACCTTGACCTTTAGGGTGAGCGCCACATGTCCTAACCAGTTGCATCACACCCACAACTATTCAAAAAAAATTAATACTAAAAAGATTTAATATAAATTGACTGTTATACGTATACTTTGAGATTTCAATATAAGTTAACAAAAGATGGAAGATATGAAGCTAAATTTAAAATTTCGATTTTGGAGCTCGACGAATAGACAATGTGTTATTCAAAATATTATTAATGTCAACATTTAAGGATAACTACTTTGTTTAATTTTTTCAATGATATGTATGCATACAACGTGTTTTGGACATGTAGTGCTTTATATAATTTTTAGAAAACCACGTATGCATAGCATGAGTTTATACTAGTTACATTAAAAACTATGTAATAGAAATATCTCTTTTTATCCTTATCTTCTTGCAAACTTATCTTCACTCCACGTCACAACTTTAATTTGTTACAAGACTTACCAAAAATGTATTTTATACTACCTTAGCAACTTTTGCTTACCTAAAATATTTAATTTATCGAACATGACATCGATCATTATCTCCATAATTATATTTGTAAAACTAATTAAAAATCAAAGTTGCTACAATTAATCATTTAATAACTTATATGTAGATATTCCGAACAAGGGTCCGTACAACAATAATATAACAATTTTCTTAGAGTGTAAAAGGGCTAGTGAAATACAAAGTTACAGTATGCAAAAAGATCGGTTTCATAAATTATGAAAGTGATTATATATTAGTGCTCATAAAATATAAAAGGTGACTAATCTAGCATTGAAATTTTGGGCAAAGCCACACTTACATTTCTTTTAAGACATTTTAAGGAAAGTGAAACTAGGCAAAAAAAATTAGGTCTATCGATGGATACTTTCATATATGGATAGTACTAAATCCACATCTACATTCAAAATCAGTTTCAGATGTTAGATATCCACATTTGTGGATATGGATAAATATCAAATAATATCCTAATGATTTATAATTTAAATGCATAAATAAATGAATCTGGAGGGCTATCAAGGGGCACTCCATTGGTATGGTACAAACCAAACTCATAGAGGGTGCGATAAGGCATGTGACAAGGCACGCAAGAAAATGCCAAGGTAGAAATACCGTTTTCACTCTCGGACTGGTGGTAACGCATAGCAGCTACTACCACCCACCTCGAGACACACTCCCAAATCAAAGGTGCACCTAATAAAATCACAAAGTAATAGAATGGTATCGAAGAAATGTGCCCGATCGGAGGTGCGACCTCACTTGGCCCAGTATAGCTCATGTTTTAGTCACATCAAGCTGACTCATGGGAGTTAGGGCTGCGCTAATACCTCACACAGAATCGTTCGCCAAACCAACCTATTTCGTTTTGGAACTTCACCACGTACACAGTTGTTAAAGTGGTTTTCGGTATTGGTAGAGAGTACGACAATATCTGATCCCGGTCTCTTTAATAACCAAACGCTTATTTCACACCGTGATTATTTTATAAAGTCAATTTTATAATCATTTCAAACAATGCATACTTCATATCAAAATATCATATTCTTCTCAAAAAATCATATCGCTTTCGAAATCATATTCACTTCGAAAATCACATCACTTTCGAAACATATTCACAAAATAGTTCAAACCATCATATCAAAATATTGGTATTTAAATCCATTAAATCTAAATCATAACAGTTCTAACTTTCATAGTTTAAACATTGGGTATAGTTATATATATATATGAAATAATTATAAATTAAAATAGTTTATATTTAAAATAGGTTATAGATTAGAATAGTTTATATATTAAAAATAGTTTATATATATATATATATGAATACTTTATATAAGAAAAATAGTTTCCTCCAATTTCATAAATCGATTAAAACCAACTTAATTTCCAAAATTCAATTTAAATCAATCCCAATTCAACAATTTCAAATTTTAAAGGGTTAAAGATTCAATTCAAATTCTAAATAAACCATTTCAATTTATATCGATTTCAAATACAGATTTAAACTACAAATTACACCATTTCAATTTCAATAGATTACATAGTTAAATATTCAAACATTTACAATAATTCAATTTTCTAAATTTCATTTATATTTAAAAATTTAGCTTTAACTTTATTTAAATCTGAAATGTTCACTTAATCATTTCTAATAACATTCAAATAAAATCTCAAATTACAAATTTAAATAAAATCAAAAATTAAATATCTAACTTCAATTATATTAAATTCTGAAAACATTTCCCTAATCCCTTTCATAATCATTTAAATAAAACTCCAATTACACATTTAAATCAAACTAAATGTTGGATTTCAATTTATTTAAATTTAAAAATATTCATTTAGTCGCTTTTAATCAAAACCAAGTTACCAAGTTATAAATTTCATATCTTTAAAATCTCAAATTATAAGTTTCAAATCATTTTTATTTAAATTCAATTTTTAAATAAATCAAATTACAAATCAGCTTTAACTTATCTTCCCAACCTTTATTTATTAAATTTATTACAAAATCTATTTTTAAAACAGTAATATAATTTTATATAAATCTTAAACATATTATATATATATATATATATATACTAATTAAATTAAATTTTATTAAATTAAATCTTATTATTAAATTTTTATTTTATATTAAATCTTATTTTTTGTATTTAAAAATAATAAAATTATAAGTAAAATCTTAAAATTTATATTTTCAAAACTAACTTATAAATTTAAAATTTTCAAATATATAATTTTAAAAATCTAAATTTTACACATATATAAAATAAATTTTATATATTATATTTTAAAATCCATATATTTCCTTTCAAACCATGGAAATCCTTTTTTTAGAAATAGACCAACGGTGTCCGTATATAGTTTTCTATCCTATGGTCAAGTGATATGGATATTTATCATTTCAATCCGTAATTATTTTAAATTTACGGGTTTATATCATTTCAACCCGCAATCCCAAAATTTCAAAATCAATGAAAATCGCTTGGGTTTAATATTTCAATCCATAACGATTTACCCCTAATCTACAAGATTGTTCGGGTATGTATCATTTCAACCCATAGGGATTTCTAAACTAACAGGGAACTTGCAAAGTGAGAACAAATATGATAATAATATAACATATCAACAACAGGCATATATCATCAGTAGCAAATTTAAATATAATATACAACAGGTTATGGTGTTATATGTCATAAGTAAACAATTGTAGATAATGGCATATCATATTTAGAAATTAAATAACTTAACAATTCAAATTTAACAACATATTTCAATCGTCATTTCATGTGAATTAAATTTACTAAATACAAGAATGTTAATCGTGAGTGATTGCTCACCTTTCGAGGCTAGAGAAAATAGACAACACCCCAAGCTATGATTTCGAATCACGGTTTCGACAACCGACCAAGCTAGAAAATTTGCTGCTGTAATCTCCGGACAGTGACGACTGGACAGGATAGCTAAAAGATGGTTGCGACGAATTAAATACTTGAATTCGAATTCGATGAAAAAGTATGTATGTAAATCTTAAAAATCTAAGATTTTCCCACATATAAATTTAAAATCTCTATATATATATATATATTTAATAATTTATATTTATTAAAACACGTATTTAAAAATAAAATCTTTATAATATACATATATTTGAAAATCAATATTAAATTTAGAAAACATATATATTAAAACCAAAATCTTTGTATATATATTTCAAAATCATTATTTCTTAAACACATCAAATCAAAATATCTATATATATTTCATATTTTAAAATCTATATACATTTAAAAATCAAATATCTATCTATATATAGTATTTTAAAATCAGATGTCTATATACATAATATATAATGAAACACATATATAGGAAAACATATATATATACTAGCAAATATATATGAGCATACAACATACTATATATACCCTTCTCTTACTTTAAATCTAAGAATAGAAACAACAGGCAACAACTTTAAAAAAATATAATATATATATAATAGTTTTTCTCTTTACTGCATACATATATACATATGCGACAACTAACAGCTATTATAATATTTATAAAAAAATTGTAAAACTGTAAAAGAAAGAATGAATATAAAACAAAAATGGCAAACTCGTATATATATATATATATATAAACATACTTTGTTATTATTAATATTATTATAAAATATATTCAGTGCCCCATTATGTAAATATACTTTTATAATATATAGAAAAAGAGGCTGCAGGATAGCTCAAGGAGGAAGTGGCAGGGGAAAAGGTTGCTATGCTTGGTCAGGCGTTGCTCGCCTGCTTGGGTGGCGGCAACACTAGGGGTGGGAAGTTTGGCCGTGAAGGGTGTTGTGGGCTGCAGTCGGTGAGGAGCAAGGGTCGATGTAACAACCCGCATATTTTACGATTGTATATTTAAATGTTTTATTTAAATATAGCATAGTTAATCAGATTAAAATCCGAAATGTTACTTTTTGTAAACAGTCGAATTGGGACTCGAGACCACTTCCGTTGAGTCCAAAATGGCGTTTACAACTTTTTTGAGTATAAACATTAATATGCTTGGAGTTGATTAGAATTTTGATGTTTTCATTTAGGGCTTTGGGTTTGGGTTTCAGCCCATTAACACAACATAATACCCTAACTCCACCCTCTCTCCACTTCATACATTCTCATTTTATTATACTCTCTAGCTAAAGTAAAAATAGGGGAAGAGAAAGGAAATTAGAATTCCATACCCTAGTTTAATTAGGAAATACAAATTCTAGCTCCAACATCAAAGAGAAGCTAAGGTAAGCATCCTCTTCTTCTTCTCCATCTCAACCTCTCTCCAATTTTAGAAATTTCCTACAACCTAACTTAGGAAATATTGCTTATGATCTTAGATTAGAGCTTCTAGAGTTGAAATTGAAGAGTAGTTGATCTTTCCTTTACTTTAGAGCTTCTCGTTTATTGTTTTTGGGTTTAAAGGTGATTTCTTTAACTCACATCTACGTCTATAACTTTCATTGTTGTTAGGTATGAATTCCTGACATTTGTGCATATTCATTTGCTTTTGATTTGAATTGATTTGGTGAATTTTCCAAATTTTGGTGTTTTGGTCCAATTTTATGAAAATCCTATTATGGATGTTTGGACATGTTTTGGTGGTGTATCGAAGAGCCTATAGGGCTAGGTTGTTGATTGGCATAAACCCCTAGCATCCACCGCTCGATCGATCGCATTTCGTTTGGATTTTCGTCCTTTATGGGCTAGGCTGATTTTTTTGCCTACAGGTGAATTTCAGACGTCTAAAGTCCAATTTAGACGTCTGGATTCAAGTTCAGACTTCTGAAATGGAAACCCAGACGTCTGGAATTGGCCCCTGGAAAACGCATAAAGGCAGAAAGTTGGACCAGACGTCTACTAGACGTCTGATTAGTTTCCACACGTTTGGTTTGAGTTTCAGACGTCTGGTAATTTCTGGAAAATTTATAGAACTCCAATCCAGACGTCTGGATTGACCCCCACACGTTTGGAACTGTTCATTTTTGCCTGTTTAGGCTGATTTTGAGGGAATTTCCAATGTTAATCGATTTTAGTTTCTCCGATCAGTTGTTATCACTTTTATCGACTTTGATGACTTCTTTCTTTGGATTTTTGTGAATATTCATTTGATGGATTTGATATCGATTTCTATGGATTTGATTCACGTCTTCGAATGTGAATTTTTGGTGATCGATTATTTTTACAATCGTTTTCTGTGGTTTGTCACTTTAAAATACAAAGGTTTCTATACTAGTAGTAAATACTCAAACTCTTTCACAAAAACGATTTCAACACTACTTTTAAATACAAAGCTCGTTTTTAAAACCGTTTTCCAATCTATTAGTATATACAAACCTTTACCTCATTCGCATGAGAAATCTAATTAAACGGCTTAGCAAAACAAGTGGTATGAAACGCTTGCGTTTACTTTGTCGGTTAATTTTTAGACTTGTTCGATTGAAATCTTATGACAACTTTCGAGTGGAAATCTACAATTTGTTCGTAAATATTTAAGTTAAGCTAGTGGTTATGGGACATGAAGCTAAACTCATTTATTTACTAGCTTAGTGTAATTTACACTTGTCGATCATTGATGATCATTTTGTGATTTAGACTAGCGATGTGCGATGTCCCTTTGTTTGTGTGGGGGACTGAAAAACCCCGTTTGTGGAGCTTCGGTTCAAATTGGTGGGGTAGCGACCCATGGTCTTCGGGCCGTTTGTGGAGCTTCGGCTCAAACTTGATGGTTAGCGACCATGGAATAGCGTTCCGTTTGTGACACACGTGTTGGTGAGTTTTCATGCTCCCGTTTGTGATAGGCCTCCCCCTTTGTGATTTCTGGATTTCTGGTTGTTGATTTCTAGAATTTGTGTTTCACCAATTTTGATGATATGCATTGATAAGCTCTATCAATATTTGTGTTTTGGTGAATAATTTAAAGAATATGACATTCTTTTTAGTGTTTGAGACTATTGGAGATATTGTATGATTTTTGTTGTTATCTGATGTATACTTGTCACAGTATGGCATTATTGTTATCATACGTTTTTGTGATATCTCTTATCCTATCTTATTTTATCTGATATTTATAGCTAGACTGATCCGTTTATTATTTTCTTCTTAAATAATACTCGGGTCAGACCGAGGTATTTCAAGTGCTTCTGCTTGACTTCTTATCAGGGTCCGTCACCTGACTTTTGGCTAACTACCTTAGCTTAGTAGTTTTTGTTATTGTACATTTGAGATAGAGACTCCTTGACGTATACATATTCTTTTGTCTAGCACTTGTACCTATTCTTTTGTGATGTAGTGGGTCTTGTATGACCACTATTTTGATGTACACCTTTATGTGTTATATTCATATCTATTTCTGCCTTTGTGATATGAATATCTGTGACTGATTTGTGTTATGCTTATTTTTATATTTGTTTCTGAAGGCCACATAGCCACTGTGTGGTAGCTTTGAGTTTGTATTTGATATGTCGGATTTCTTTTTGAAACAAAATGCATGTCATACTATCTGACATGTCGGTACTCGCACAAAGCAATTACACAGATGGTCACTCCTCAACAGCCTTATTCTTCGTGCTAGTCGACGGCATTACCCCGTAGTGTCCTTGGCTAGTGTGAGTATAGAGGTAGGGTGCCACGGCTTGGTATCAGAGCCAAACTTCGGAACAATGTAGAATAATCTAGTAAGGATCATTGTCCTAAGTCTTTCTTAGGAATCGTGTCATAGGATTTAATTCGAGTCTTCATACCATTCTATCCTATTTCTTTTTATGATGCCTTGTTTTATCAATCAAGTTTGTTTGATATTTATTCTGTGAATAACCTTTTTCCTCTTCTTTCTTTCTTAAAGAAGAGAAATGGTTAGACCATGCCATCCTAGCGCCGGTCAATCCAGTGCTACTCCTCAGGATGGAGTATTTATGTTTGCCCAGTAGCTTTTAGATCTTGTGAAAAATGCTCAAGCTATCGGACCCATTCCAAAGCCTACTCATCCTAAATCTGGGTTTGCACGCTTGTGCAGTGATTACACCAACTCGGCTGGAAGGCCTTTCAAGGGTTCCAAAAACGTTATAGAAGTCCAAGCTTGGCTTAGAACATGCGATCTCATCTTTTCCTGCATGAATCTTATTGATCTACATCGATTCCAAGTGGCTTCTAGCATGCTCCAAGAGAGAGCATTAGATTGGTATGAGCTTCTGATCTCGGAAATTATTGAAGCGGATCTTACTTGGGAGCAATTCCGGGAAAGGTTCGAGTTAAAATTTGTGCCAGAAGCTGAAAAGGTATCTTTAGCTCGACGCTATATCGACCTTGTTCAAGGTGAATCTTCTGTGACGGATTACGTCGCATCTTTCGAATATTTGTCTAAATATGGGGTCGAGTATATTAATACCCCATTGAAGAAAAATCAAAGATTTGTCTATGGGTTGAATAAGATCCTCAAAAAGCCATTACTTCTGAAACTAGAAGTTTCTTTTGATCAGCTTGTTGATATCGCTCTTTGACTCGAAGAGGCCGATAAAGAAAGTGATGTTGAAGTCAATCAAAACATCAATAAGAAGAGGCCTTTTAAGTTCAAGCCTAATCCCAACAAGAAAGGGAAGCAAGCAACTTCGGTAGCAAAGACTCCTACCTCTAGTTGTGGAGAATGTTACAATTGTGGTTCTAAGGACCATTATGCAAACAAGTGTCCGAGGCCACTTACTTGCCGCTATTGCAAAAGTTCGGGTCATACTTTATCTACATGTCCCAAACTTCAAAGCAAGAAGGAGGGGAAGCTAAATGTTGTGCAAGCCCCTGGTAACACTTCTCTTGGTCAAGGTATTTCCCATTCTATCCTTGATGGCATTATTATATTTCGTAATTTTCCTATTCGAGTTCTTTTTGAAACGGGTGCATCTCACTCTTTTATATCAAAAGAACATGTTGATGCTTTGTCTTTGAATGTTATTGACTTGATGACTTCATTGAGAATTGCGAATCCGGTTGGTGGATCCGCAACACTCAGTTTACTTTGTAAAGATGTCAAAATTATTTTATGTGATTATGCTTTCCAAGCCGATTTGCATGTTATGCGTTACATTGGTTTCAAAATGATTTTGGGAATGGATTTGCTTAACCGTTATAAAGCCCATATCCTATGTCCTGAGCAGACTATATATCTTCGACACCCTCAGTCTGTTAAGCAGATTTCTCTTGTTCTTATAGATTCAGATTCCAATTCGGGAGCATCCTTGTATTCTCTAAATCCTCATGATGACGATAATGATGATGAGGAAGATGTCATTTCCCTCATTCACATTGTTTGTGAATTTCCCGACATATTTGAGCCCGTTTTAGGATTACCACCTAAGCGAGCAATTGAGTTCAAAATTAATCTAATCCCTGGAGCTCAACCTGTTACTCGTCCTCCTTATCGTATGTCCAATAGGGAAAATGAGGAGATGCGTAAACAATTATCCGAATTGGCAGCAAAACAGTTTGTTCGTTCTAGTTCCTCTCCATGGGGAGCTTCAGCTATTTTTGTGAAGAAATCTGATGGTACACTTAGGCTTTGCATTGACTACCGCAAGCTTAATGATCTCACCATCAAGAATAAATATCCCTTACCTCGGATTGATGATCTATTCGATCAACTTAGTGGTGCTAAAGTCTTTTCACAGTTAGACTTAGCAACCGGTTTTCATCAGCTCCGTATTGCAGAGGATAGCATTCCTTTGACATCGTTCCATACTCGTTATGGATCTTATGAATGGCTTGTTATGCCATTTGGTTTGACGAATGCTTCAGCTTATTTTGTTGACCTTATGAACCAAGTTTTCAAAGACTTCCTTAATCGATTTGTTCTCATCTTTATCAATGATATTCTAGTTTATTCCAAAACCGAGGAAGAGCATGAAAATCATCTTTGGATTGTGTTGGAAACTCTTAGGAGCAACCAATTGAACGCAAAATTTTCTAAATGCCACTTTTGGCAATCTCGTGTGAAATTTTTGGGGCATATTATTTCTGAATCCGGAATTTCCGTGGATCCTTCAAAGATTGAAGCGATTCAAAATTGGAAGAGACCGGAGAGTGTGATGTAAGTCCGTAGTTTCCTTGGATTGGCGGGCTATTACCGTCGTTTCATAAAAGACTTTTCTAAAATTTCCATGCCTCTTACTAGTTTGACAAAGAAGCGAGTTAAATACATTTGGTCAGACAAATGTGAAGCGGCTTTTCAGAAACTGAAAGAACTCCTTTCCGATGCTCCTATTCTTGTGATTCCCGAGGGGAACCAAGATTTTATTGTTTATACCGATGCTAGTCGTGTTGGTTTGGGTGCCATTCTCATGCAAAGGGAACGTGTTATTGCTTATGCTTCTAGGCAATTAAAGCCCGCCGAGACTAGATATGCCACTCATGATTTAGAGCCTGCAGCTATTGTTTTCGCTCTTAGAATTTGGCGTCATTATCTTTTGGGAGAGAAATTTGTTCTCTACACCGATCATAAATCTTTGAAGTATTTATTTTCTCAGAAGGAACTTAATTTGCGACAACAACGTTGGCTCGAGTTCCTTGCATCTTATGATATTGATATTCTCTATACTCCCGAAAAGGGAAATCTTGTTGCCTATGCCCTTAGTCGTAAGAAACAAGCGGTTGTTTCCATGATGATATTCGAATGGAATGATCTCGAGACTTTATCCACTTGTGATATTCGAGATCGTGAATCCAATTCATGTTCATCTTTTGTTTTATGTAGCCTTGAGGCTCATCCTTCTCTTTTAGATCGCATTCTTGAAGCTCAAAAGCATGATCCCGAATTGGTTCTTCTTAGCCAAAGTTGTAGGGATAAAATTGATATTGAAGGTTTGAAAGACTTTGATATTGATGTTCGTGGTGGTATTCGAAAATTTGGCAGACTTATTATGCCAAATATTATTGATCTTCGTAAAGACATTTTAGAAGATTCTCATCGTTCTAAATTTACCATTCATCCCGGTAGTAGTAAAATGTACGTAGACATGAAGCGACTTTATTATTGGGATGGAATGAAATCTGATATTGCTAACTTTATTAAGCGTTGCATGACTTGCCAACTCGTGAAGGCCGAGCATCAAAGGCCCGGTGGGTTATTGCAACCTTTGGACATTTCCGTTTAGAAGTGGGATCAAGTCTCCATGGACTTTATTGACGATCTTTCCCGTTCTCGTTCGGGTCATGACAGTTTATGGGTAATCGTAGATAGACTTACAAAATCCGCCCATTTTATTCCTGTTCGGTCCAATCGGACCGTACCTCTTTTGGCAAAACTCTATGTCAAGGAAATTATTAAATTGCACGGAGTTCCTACTTCTATTGTTAGCGATCGTGATCCATTATTTTTTAGTGGATTTTGGAAGGGTCTTCAAAAGCTTTGGGAACAAAGCTTAATTTTAGCACCGCTTATAATCCTCAGTCCGATGGACAAACCGAGCGTGTGAATCAAACTCTTGAAGATCTTCTTCGTGCATGTGTTCTTGATTTTGGTGGAAGTTGGGAAGATCATATTTCTCTTATTGAGTTTTCATATAATAATAGCTTCCAATCAAGTATTGGTATGGCACCTTTCGAGGCACTCTACGGAAGGCCATGCCGATCTCCTTCGTGTTGGCTTGAAGCCGGTGAGAAGTTGGTTTTAGGTCCAGATTTTATTCGGGATGCCACAGAAAAGATTGACCTTATTCGTTATAGGATGAAAGAAGCTCAAAGTAGACAAAAATCCTATGTCGATAACCGAAGAAGGAAATTAGAATTTTCTGTGGGAGATTTGGTGTTCATTCGTGTTTCACCTATGAAGGGTGTTGTGCGTTTCAGTCGATCGGGAAAATTAGCACCTCGATATATTGGCCCATTTCCCATCACCGAACGCATTAGTTCCGTGGCTTATCGCCTTTTATTACCGGCTTAGTTTTCTGTTGTTCATGACGTATTCCACGTCTCTCAATTATGGAAATGCCTTCGAGATTCCGATTCTATTCTTGAGCCCGGTGTTATTGAAGAAATTGAAGTTTCGCCTAATTTGACTTATGAGCAACATCCTATTCGTATCATTGCTACGGAGGTTAAACGCCTTCGAAATAAAGATGTTCCTCTTGTGAAAGTTCAATGGTCCACAAATCCTAAGGATTGCTCTTGGAAACCCAGAGAATTCATCGAGCGAACACATCCGGTCTTACTCTCTCATGCTCCTTAAGGTGAACTTCTTATTTCAAATTTTCTTTTGTGTTGATATGCTTTATGGTTGTTACTCTTTTTTTTCTTCTTAAGAATTGCGAGGACGCAATTTCTTTAAGGAGGGGAGTCTGTAACAACCCGCATATTTTACGATTGTATATTTAAATGTTTTATTTAAATATAGCATCGTTAATCGGATTAAAGTCCAAAATGTTACTTTTTTAAACAGTCGAATTGGGACTCGAGACCACTTCCATTGAGTCCAAAATGGCGTTTACAACTTTTTCAAGTATAAACATCGATATGCTTGGAGTTGATTAGAATTTTGATGTTTTCATTTGGGGCTTTGGGTTTGGGTTTCAGCCCATTAACCCAACATAATACCCTAACTCCACCCCTCTCCTCTTTATACATTCTCATTTCCTTATACTCTCTAGCTAAAGTAAAAATGGGGGAAGAGAAAGGAAATTAGAATTCCAAACCCTAGTTTAATTAGGAAATACAAATTCTAGCTCCAACATCAAAGAGAAGCTAAGGTAAGCATCCTCTTCTTCTTCTCCATCTCAATCTCTCTCCAATTTCAGAAATTTCCTATAACCTAACTAAGGAAATATTGCTTATGATCTTAGATTGGAGCTTCTAGAGTTGAAATTGAAGAGTAGTTGATCTTTCCTTTGCTTTAGAGCTTCTCGTTTATTGTTTTTGGGTTTAAAGGTGAGTTCTTTAACTCACATCTATGTCTATAACTTTCATTGTTGTTAGGTACGAATTCCTGACATTTGTGCATATTCATTTGCTTTTGATTTGAATTGATTTGGTGAATTTTCCAAATTTTGGTGTTTTGGTCCAATTTTATGAAAATCCTCCTATGGATGTTTGGACATGTTTTGGTGGTGTATCGAAGAGCCTATAGAGCTGGGTTGTCAATTGGCATAAACCCTTAGCATCCATCGCTCGATCGATCGCATTTTGTTTGGATTTTCGTCCTTTACAGGCTAGGCTGATTTTTTTGCCTACGGGTGAATTTCAGACGTCTTAAGTCCAATTCAGACGTCTAGATTCAAGTTCAGACGTCTGAAATGGAAACCCAGATGTCTGGAATTGGCCCTTGGAAAACGCATAAAGGCAGAGAGTTGGACCAGATGTCTGGTTCAAACCTACCAGACGTCTGGTTAGTTTCCAGACGTCTGGTAATTTCTGGGAAATTTCCAGAACTCCAATCCAGACATTTGAATTGACCCCCAAACGTCTGGAACTATTAATTTTTGCCTGTTTAGGCTGATTTTGAGGGAATTTCCAATGTTAATCGATTTTAGTTGCTCCGATCAGTTGTTATCACTTTTATCGACTTTGATGACTTCTTTCTTTGGATTTTTAGGAATATCCATTTGATGGATTTGATATTGATTTCTATGGATTTGATTCACGTTTTCGAATGTGAATTTTTGGTGATCGATTGTTTTTACAATCGTTTTCTGTGGTTTGTCATTAAAATACAAAGGTTTCTATACTAGTAGTAAATACTCAAACTCTTTCACAAAAACAATTTCAACACTACTTTTAAATACAAAGCTCGTTTTTAAAACCGTTTTCCAATCTATTAGTATATACAAACCTTTACCTCATTCGCATGAGAAATCTAATTAAACGGCTTGGCAAAACAAGTGGTATGAAACGCTCGCGTTTACTTTGTCGGTTAATTCTTAGACTTATTCGATTGAAATCTTGTGACAACTTTCGAGTGGAAATCTACAATTTGTTCAATAATATTTAAGTTAAGCTAGTGGTTATGGGACATGAAGCTAAACTCATTTATTTACTAGCTTAGTGTAATTTACACTTGTCGATCATTGATGATCATTTTGTGATTTAGACTAGCGATGTACGATGTCTCTTTGTTTGTGTGGGGGACTAAAAACCCCGTTTGTGGAGCTTCGGTTCAAATTGGTGGGGTAGCGACCCATGGTCTTCGGGCCGTTTATGGAGCTTCGGCTCAAACTTGATGGTTAGCGACCATGGAATAGCGTTCCATTTGTGACACACGTGTTGGTGAGTTTTCATGCTCCCGTTTGTGATAGGTCTCCCCCTTTGTGATTTCTGGATTTCTGGTTGTTGATTTCTTGAATTTGTGTTTCACCAATTTTGATGATATGCATTGATAAGCTCTATCAATATTTGTGTTTTGGTGAATAATTTAAAGAATATGACATTCTTTTTAGTGTTTGAGAATATTGGAGATATTGTATGATTTTTGTTGTTATCTGATGTATACTTGTCACAGTATGGCATTATTGTTATCATACGTTTTTGTGATATCTCTTATCCTATCTCATTTTATCTGATATTTATAGCTAGACTGATCCGTTTATTATTTTCTTCTTAAATGATATTCGGTCAGACCGAGGTATTTCAAGTGCTTCTGCTTGACTTCTTATCAGGGTCCATCACCTGACTTTTGGCTAACTACTTTAGCTTAGTAGTTTTTGTTATTGTACATTTGAGATAGAGACTCCTTGATGTATACATATTCTTTTGTCTAGCACTTGTACCTATTCTTTTGTGATGTAGTGGGTCTTGTATGACCACTATTTTGATGTACACCTTTATGTGTTATATTCATATCTATTTTTGCCTTAGTGATATGAATATCTGTGATTGATTTGTGTTATGCTTATTTCTATATTTGTTTTCGAAGGCCACATAGCCACTGTGTGGTAGCTTTGAGTTTGTATTTGATATGTCGGATTTCTTCTTGAAACGAAATGCATGTCATACTATCTGACATATCGGTACTCGCACAAAGCAATTACACAGATGGTCGCTCCTCAACAGCCTTTTTCTTCATGCTAGTCGATGGCATTACCCCGTAGTATCCTTGGCTAGTGTGAGTATAGAGGTGGGGCGCCACAGTCGAGAGGCGAGTAGCCGAGGCTGAACTGACGTGGGTTTGTTCGGTTGTCAGTGGGTGGCCGGTTGGTGCAGCTTGTGGCTGCATGGGTTGTGGGGAGTGGCTGACGTGGAGGGGTTGTGTTAGTGGAGGTGAAGACAGTGGCGAACTTGAGAGGATGGGGTGGTGGAAGGCTGGAGGCCGAGTGTGGTGCAGGCTGCGTGAATAGAGGGATGGTGGCAAGTGGCGGCGTGGGTTACTAGGTGTTTGGACGTTTGGTGGAAGGGTGATCTAGTGAGCGGAGAAGGTGGACGGTCGAGCAAGAACGGAGGAAGGTCACGAGCAAACAGAAAGAGACGCAAGCAGGAATGGGTTCTGGTCCACAGGCAGAATTTTTTGGAGAATGAACAGAAGAAAGGAGAAGAGTGGGGATAAGGAATGAACCAGTAATAAAATAAATTGCAATGGGCATAGAAATAGTCAATTGCTGAATTCAGGGAGATAATAAATGCTAATGACCATTTATTTCAACCGTTCGTCAAAACGAATGGACGTTGAATATTTTAGAGACTCAAAAATGGGTGCCGATATGGCTAACCATTTTGCAGATTTCGTCGTGTACTGACGCTGAATTACACCAATAAATATACTACGGAGATCAGCATGACGAGACGAACAGAACGGTATACAGATGTGAGCGATACGATCATCCTATCAAAAGTAGATTATTCACTACCAAAATGCTGTTAAAACGCCGAAAATAAGATAAACGGGGCTATATCCATCCTAATTCAGCAAAACGAATATGACGTCTCACTTAGAAAATGATTGACATTTTTATTATGTAAAAATATTCAGATTTCGAAAATATTTTGTTTTCATCAAATTTAGCTGATTTTAAATTGAAATTGAAAATTACACAACAGAACAAACATACATATTTTCCAATAAAAATTTACCATTTGCTATGTTTAAATAGACGTATTCCAAATGTCAAATTTTCATTTCAAAAATTTATTATTTATTTTTCATGAAAAATTTAGTTAATTACGTTATAAAAATCGTTAAAATTACTGGGTCGTTACACTCTCCCCCACTCAAAACTTTTCGTCCCCGAAAAGGAACGAGATAGGAGAATAAAAACAACCAGAAAGAAAAGATAGATTGAACTACAAATATACAACCATTAATTCAAAACCATATATTTTAAATTGATTTATACTCAACAAATTTTGTTCAAATAAGTTTTATTCAATCAATAATTATTCATTGTATTCGCATTTGATTGATTTCAATTCAATGTATTTCATTAAATTGATTTGCTTTCATTTTTTTTATTAATGTTTATTACAAGAATTTTTTTCAAAACAAAATTTATTTTATTTAACACATTCTCTTATTATTATTCAGTTTATTTCAACATGGATTAAGTGTATAAATATTTATTATAACCACTCAATCTTCTATCTATAAATTTTCCTAATGATATTTCATTTTTAAACATCTTATTACTTATATTTATATTGTATAATATTTAAGTACAAATTCTTATTACATTCAAACTTTTTTTTTCAGGTAAGTTTTATTAATGTTCCGAGTGTAATTGAGCACTACACAAATTCACCTTTTATTTACAACATTTCTATTATGCAAATTTAGTTTGAACAATTTATTACTTAAATTTCTCTTGTATAACCTTCAATTACATATTTACATAACATTTAACTTTTTGAATATTCAGGTAAGTTATATATGTTTTAGGATGTAATTGAGTATTATACTAATTAATTTTATCCTAGTTCAACTGTTTCAAGTTGTTTCAATTTCATTTCTCATAGTAAACAATCTAATAATAAAAAAAATTGTTTTATTTAAATAATAGAAAACCAACCCTTACCATAAACTTAAGAGTTAAATTTTCGGTTTCACTTCAAACCATTTTGAAATAAACACACACACACACACACACACACACATATATATATATATATATATATATATTAAGCATAAAATCATACTTGAGAAATTCAAACCAAATCCATTTCCCCCAAAATAAATGTATAGTAAAGCTACTGAGTGATCTCTCCATTTTGAGACTCAAAAATGAATGTCGATGATGCTGCAGTCATTACCGAAATTATTTTCCAACGACAAAAGAGAAGAGTACCGACTTACTTTACTTTTTTTATTCTTTTGGAAACAATTTCTGCTCGAAAATACTTTCAAATAATATATTTTTCAAAACTTTGAAAACCAAATTTTGAAAAGTATCGGAAATTAAATTCTCAACTCCATAATTTGAATTCATTTCATTTGCAAATCAAATTAATAAATCACAACAATAGTTAATGATTTAGAAATGTTGGCAAAACAATAAATGATAATTTAGTATTATCATTTCTAACAACCAATTCATTTAACTATTCAATTTTCAGGAAATTATATTTTCATATATAAAATATAATCATACACAAAATTATTTCGTTTACCAATTTTGAAAACAGTATTGTGTCAGTTTGCTCTGTTCAAGTGTTTTGGAATTTCTATCAATAGCGTTGGCCAGACGAATCGATCGAAACCCAAAATTCAAACTTAACAACTCAAACAACACCATATAAAACATTTTTATATCAATTACAAATACGTTCTCTCATAGTATGGTTCAAGAATGGATTCTAGAACAAGGATAGAGATTCAAATTTAGAGGGACCCGAATTAAAGCGAACTCTAAAAGATAGGCTCGAAAGGAAGATAAGATAATTAAATTACAAAAGAGGAAAGCTGGACAGACTTATATTAATCGTGGGTGACTTTAACCAGGTCAACCAAGACTTAGAAAAAAACAAGAATATCATTAACAGAAACTAGGACAACTTGATGAGAACATCGCAGAAAACTCGATTTATGAGATCGACGAAGAAGGCAGGAACATTGGTTAATCCAAAGGGAATAACTAACCACTCATAGAAACCATACGTCTGAGAGGAAGGACGACAGGTCGAGCACCAGGAATAAGATCGAAGCGGAATTCAAATTCTCGCTTGGGAGGAAGATAAGCGACTTCACCAAACATCAGGATAATCCCTGACTATGGGGTGGAGTCACGATCACTAGGCTTGAGAATCAAGCGAAAAGATAGAACTGACTGCATAATCCTTAGGCAATTGACACTCGATCAGAAGGGAATTACCCGGGTCGTCTACTAGAGTAACGGTTCGGGCTATTCAAGAAATAATAGCATCAAAACTGAGGATGTAGAAATCTCCAGTGAATTGACGCCTGTTGTAAAGGAGTTTCACCCTTTTACAAATCATACCAAGGTTGGCGAGACCTCCGATGTGATTAATCACACAAAAGAATGAAGCTGCCAATTGAGGTTGAAGCCATGGGATGCTCCAGTATCCAAAAGAACATGAACAGGACAAGACAAGAATGGATTTCAGAACAAATGGGAAAGTTCCAAATTCAAAAGAAATCCAAATCTAAGAGGATCTTAACGAAGAAATTTCAAGCTCGAACAAGGATGATTCTGTAATTAATTTTACTTCATATCCTAAGTTTTGCCTAAACCAGAGCTCTGATACTAACTGTAACGACCTGTTATTTTGAACCGTTCAAATTGACAATCATCCACACATGTCAGACTTGAATTGCTCAAAACAACAGATTGTTAATTTATATTTGGCAAGACTCGGCATATAGAGTAAATAAATCAATCACAGAATCACAGACACAGAGTAAAATAACAATAAGAAATGGAATAGATAAATAGTAGTTCATGAAGCTACTATATAAACAACAAAGTATGAAACAAAATACAACAGAAATCAAGATACATAGAAGTCTCAAATACATAAGCAATGGCGAGTCTGAACATAACAACCGGATAACTGGGGTAACTGAAAGCTGAATAGATACTCCAAGAAATCTTCAAGCTTCAAAGGTGAGTCTCAAATGTTGTGACACTTAGTCTGACCCGAGCATAAAGCAAAACACAAACACTTGAGTCAGGATTAACATTCTTATACCAGTAAAAAAACTCAAGTGAAATGTCAACTGAAATACAAAGTAACTCAAAGGATGTTCGGGATTCCCATCCTTTAAGGATCCGTTAAACTATCTACATACATAATTCAATACGCTACATATATAATTTCTATAGTAAAGTAAACTATTAAAATAGCGTTAAGGCGTTACCCATATCCCCCTTAACACATTTTTATATAATCTCGTAGTCTATACAGTACCGTAATTCCTCCGTAAACTGGAGGGCTATCAGGGGGCACTCCATAGGTATGGTACAAACCAAACTCGTAGAGGGCGCGATAAGGCATGTGACAAGGCACACGAGGCAATGCCAGGGTAGAAATACCATTTGCACTCTCGGACTGGTGGTAACGCATAGCAGCTACTACCGCCCACCTCGAGACACGCTCCCAAATCAAAGGTGCACCCAATCAAATCACAAAGTAATAGAATGGTATCGAAGAAATGTGCCCGATCGGAGGTGCGACCTCACTTGGTCCGGTATAGCTTCTGGTTTAGCCACATTAAGGCGATTCATGGGAGTTAGGGCTGCGCTAATACCTCACACAGAATCGTTCGCCAAACCATCCTACTTCGTTTTGGAACTCCACCACGTACACAGTTGTTAAAGTGGTTTTCGGTATTGGCAGAGAGTATGACAATATCTGATTCTGGTCTCTTTAACAACCAAACGCTTATTTAACACCATGGTTAATTTATAAAGTCACTTTTATAATCATTTCAAACAGTTCGTACTTCATATCAAAATATCATATTTTTTTCAAAAAATCATATCGCCTTCGAAATCATATTCACTTCAGAAATCACATCACTTTCGAATCATATTAACAAAATAGGTCAAACCATCATATCAAAATATTGGTATTTAAATCCATTGAATCTAAATCATAACAGTTCCAACTTTCATAGTTTCAACAATGGGTATAGTTATATATATATATGAAATAGTTATAAATTAAAATAGTTTATATTTAAAATAATTTATAGATTAGAACAGTTTATATATTAAAAATAGTTTATATATATAAAAATACTTTATATAAGTAAAATAGTTTCCTCCAATTTCACAAATCGATTCAAACCAATTTAATTTCCAAAATTCAATTTAAATCAACCCCAATTCAACAATTTCAAATTTTAAAGGGTTAAAGATTCAATTCAAATTCTAAATAAACCATTTCAATTTATATCGATTTCAAATACAGATTTGAACTACAAATTAGACCATTTCAATTTCAATAGATTGCATAGTTAAATATTCAAACATTTACAATAATTCAATTTTCTAAATTTCATTTATATTTAAAAATTCAGCATTAACTTTATTTAAATCTGAAATGCTCACTTAATCATTTCTAATAACATTCAAATAAAATCTCAAATTACAAATTTAAATAAAATCAAAAATTAAATATCTAACTTCAAATATATTAAATTCTGCATACATTTCCCTAATTCCTTTCATAATCATTTAAATAAAACTCCAATTACACATTTAAATCAAACTAAATGTTCAATTTCAATTTATTTAAATTTAAAAATATTCATTTAGTCGCTTTTAATTAAAACCAAGTTATCAAGTTATAAATTTCATATCTTTAAAATCTTAAATTATAAGTTTCAAATCATTTTTATTTAAATTTAATTTTTAAATAAATCAAATTACAAATCAGCTTTAACTTATCTTCCCAACCTTTATTTATTAAATTTATTACAAAATCTATTTTTAAAACAGTAATATAATTTTATATAAATCTTAAACATATTATATATATATACTAATTAAATTAAATTTTATTAAATTAAATCTTATTATTAAATTTTTATTTTATATTAAATCTTATTTTATATATTTAAAAATAATAAAATTATAAGTAAAATCTTAAAATTTATATTTTCAAAACTAACTTATAAATTTAAAATTTTCAAATATATAATTTTAAAAATCTAAAATTTACACATATATAAAATAAATTTTATATATTATATTTTAAAATCCATATATTTCCTTTCAAACCATGGAAATTATTTTTTTAGAAATAGACCAACGGTGTCCGTATATAGTTTTCTATCCTATGGTCAAGTGATACGAATATTTATCATTTCAATTCGTAATTATTTTAAATTTATGGGTCTATATCATTTCAACCCGCAATCCCAAAATTTCAAAATCAATGAAAATCGCTTGGGTTTATCATTTCAACCCATAACGATTTCAGGAAATTATTGTCAAGGACAAAATTTCTCAGCATTTTAGCCTCAAGGACAGACCTTCAGTATTTTAGCCTGAAGAACAACTTTCTTTAGGATTCAGTTTTTAGTTATTGATAACAGTTTTTAGGTATCAGTTTGTAGTTATCCGTAGCAATTTTTAGGTATCAGTTTTTAGTTCAGTAGTAGTTTTGGAAGAATGTTTGTCCTTATGAATAATTTTGAAAGAATGTTTGTCCTTATGAATAATTTTTAGGAGAATGTTTATCCTTGTGGTTAAAATATTGAGGTCGTGTCCTTGAGGCTAAAAATATACAAATTTTTGTCCTTTAAATTAATTCCCCGATTTTCCCCTAATCTACAAGATCGTTCGAATATGTATCATTTCAACCCATAGGGATTTCTAAACTAACAGGGAACTTGCAAAGTGAGAACAAATATGATAATAATATAACATATCAATAATAGGCATGTATCATTAGTAGCAAATTTAAATATAATATATACAACAGGTTATGGTGTTATATGTCATAAGCAAACAATTGCAGATAATTGCATATCATTTTTAGAAATTAAATAACTTAACAATTCAAATTTAACTACATATTTCAATAGTCATTTCATGTGAATTAAATTTACTAAATATAAGAATGTTAATCGTGAGTGATTGCTCACCTTTAGAGGCTAGAGAAAATAGACAACACCACAAGCTACGATTTCGAATCACGGTTTCGACAACAGACCAAGCTAGAAAACTTGTTGTTGTATTCTCCGGACAGTGATGACGGGACAGGATAGCTAAAAGATGGTTGCGACGAACTAGATACTTGAATTCGAATCCGATGAAATAGTATGTATGTAAATCTTAAAAATCTAAGATTTTCCCACATATAAATTTAAAATCTCTCTCTCTATATATATTTAACAATTTATATTTATTAAAACACGTATTTAAAAATAAAATCTTTATAATATACATATATTTGAAAATCAATATTAAATTTAAAACACATATATATTAAAACCAAAATCTTTGTATATATATTTCAAAATCATTATTTCTTAAACACATCAAATCAAAATATCTATATATATTTCATATTTTAAAATCTATATACATTTAAAAATCAAATATCTATCTATATATAGTATTTTAAAATCAGATGTCTATATACATAATATATAATGAAACACATATATAGGAAAACATATATTTATACTAGCAAATATATATGAGCATACAACATACTATATACCCTTCTCTTACTTTAAATCTAAGAATAAAAACAACAGGCAACAACTTTTAAAAAATATAATATATATATAATAATTTTTCTCTTTACTGTATACATATGTACATATGCGACAGCTAACAGCTATTATAATCTTTATAAAAAAACTGTAAAACTGTAAAAGGAAGAATGAATATAAACAAAAATCGCAAACTCGTATATATATATATAAACATACTTTGTTGTTATTATTATTATTGTAAAATATATACAGTACCCCATTATGTAAATATACTTTTATAATATATAGAAAAAGAGGCTGCAAGATAGCTTAGGGAGGAGGTGGCGGGGAAAATGTTGTTATGCTTGGTCAGGCGTTCCTCGCCTGCTTGGGTGGTGGCGGCACTAGGGGTGGGAAGTTTGGCCGCGAGGGGTGTTGTGGGCTGTAGTCGGTATGGATCAAGGGTCGAGAGGAGGGTAGCCGAGGCTGAACTAACGTGGGTTTGTTCGGTTGTCAGTGGGTGGCCGGTTGGTGCAGCTTGTGGTCGCGTGGGTTGTGGCTGACGTGGAGGGGTTGTGTTAGCGGAGGTGAAGACGGCGGTGAACTTAAGAGGATGGGGTGGTGGAAGGCTAGAGGCCGAGTGTGGTGCAGGCTGCGTGAATAGAGGGATGGTGGCAAGTGGCGGCGTGGGTTGCTAGGTGTTCGGCCGTTTGGTGGAAGGGTGATCTGGTGAGCGGAGGAAGGCGGACGATCGAGCAAGAACGGAGGAAAGTCACGAGCAAACGGAAGGAGACGCAAGCAGGAATGGGTTCGGGTCTACAGGCAGAAGTGTTTGCTACAGACAAATATAAACTTATATTATATAATATATATATTTTTATAAGAAGAGCATGGAGAATGAATAGAAGAAAGGAGAAGAGTGGAGATAAGGAACGAACCAGTAATAAAATAAATTGCAATAGGAATAGAAATAGTCAATTGCTGAATTCAGGGAGTTAATAAATGCCAGTGACCATTTATTTCAACCGTTCGTCAAAACGAATGGACATAGAATATTCTAGAGACTCAGAAATGGATGCCGATATGGCTAGCCGTTTTGCAGATTTCGTCGTGTACCAGACGCCGAATTGCACCAATAAATATACTACGGAGATCAGTACGAGGAGACGAACAGAACGGTATATAGATGTGAGCGACATGATCATCCTATCAAAAGCCGATTATTCACTGCCAAAATGCTGTTAAAACGCCGAAAATAAGATAAACGGGGCTATAGCAGTCCAAGTTCAACGAAACGAATTATGACGTCTCACTCAGAAAATGATTTACATTTTTATTATGTAAAAATATTCAGATTTTGAAAATATTTTATTTTCATCAAATTTAACTGATTTTAAATTGAAATTGAAAATTACACAACAGAACAAACTTACATATTTTCCAATAAAAATGTATCATTTGCTATGTTTAAATAGACGTATTTCAAATGTCAAATTTTCATTTCAAAAATTTATTATTTATTTTTCACGAAAAATTTAGTTAATTACGTTATAAAAATCGTTAAAATTACCGGGTCGTTACAACTTCATCTTTAGATAATTCTAATTTTATTTTATTATATATTCACCATGTTAATGAAGTTTAAATCCTATACTTGCTACATCTAATCTCGTTATTTATTCATTATTTTGACCCAAAGTTTAAATCTGGTATATGCTATGTTCATCATGATAATATAAATAGATCCTACATTTGGTATAAATTTTTCATCATATATTCATATATGCATAGCTTAGATCTAATTTATTTTACAAAAAATTTATATATGCTTAAGTTTCCAATCTAATTTTATCACTGTTTTAGAAATTATTATTTAATATAAAAAGGCAAACAAACAAATAAACAATTTTGGATATGAAACTAATTTTAATTTGTTGATGTATTCTGTACCCATTATATAGACAAATATAAATTAACTATATATGTAAATTATTTAAAATTACTTTGGAGATTGAATACATATTTGTTGTTTTGAATATAATTTTTAGTTATTGTTGATATTTGTTCAAAAGTGGTTTTAATAAAAAAAACATAAGTCGATTTTTATGCAAAACATCATAAACTCTTTGAATCCCTCTTAAGTTAAAGTAGATTTCAATTTTTTACCATAGTTTTAAAACATATAATATATTACAAAGTTTAAATTATATATATATATATGTTATTTTAGTTTGAAACATAGTTTGTAATTATTCGTATATGCATACATGTATGTGTTTGAGTGTTCAATTTTTTTTGAAATAGCACTAAAGATAAGTAAATGAAAGGAGATAACTCCTCTGCCTTTTCCTCTCCTTTTTTATTGTTTACTTTAACATAATTGATTGTCATTTTGAATATATATAAACTTTTGATTAGTTGAAATAATTTTATAAAATATTATTTATAAGTAAATATAAGTAAACTATATATATATATATTGTTATTTATATAATTTCAAAATAAACCGTGAACAACAAAGACATATATAAGGGGCGAATGTGTCCATTGCGGCGTAAGTCCCAACACCTGTATACATGCACATCAACTATGTACACTACTTATATGTAGCACTTGCACTATACACATGAATGTATTTGGTACATTTATATATTTAAATTCAAATTAAATTTAAAACTCCTTTTACTTATGAAATAAAATAAAATATTGATTTTATTTAAATAAAATTTAGAAAAGTTTGGTTAGACTTCATGGGTCCATTAAAGATCCAATAATGAATTATTTTTGGAAATTTACCAATTTCTTCTAATGTGGACCGACCCAGTTTTAACATTAAGCAAACTTAAAGTTTGAATCCCAATACAGACGTGTCCTAACACCCACTAGTGAAGTCGAAAGACTTCTATGTTTCATCTTAGAGTTTGGAGAAACATAAAAGGTTGGTGGGAGCTTATTAGTAAACTAGAATATAAAATTTAACCTTACTAATATTATAAGAACATATACTATGATATTGTCCTAATCTACCAATTTCTAACTTGTAGAAAATGTCTACACCAAAACTGTTTTTCAAAAGTGATAGACTTACTGAACCTAACCATATCAATTGGCTAAGAGCAAGTAAGATAACATTGACTTATGAGCAACTTTGTTGGTTTATTACCTACGATCCTAAAGAACAACCCGTTGATGATGTTGACCTTGAATCAAGACTTGCTTATGAAAAATGGGTTTTAGAGCTAGAGAGGTTTTCGTACCGCCTACGTTAGACAAACCGTTGTAGAAACAACACGAGAACATGTCTGTCCATGAGATATTTGATAGTCTCAAGTCCTTGTTTGGTGAACAGTCTACGAGCTTACGAAGAAGCTATTCAATACCAAAAAAACCAAAGGACATAAAGTGGACATTTATGTTCTGATGATAAGGGCTATATTGATAGGCTTTCATAATTGGACGTAGTGATAAGCAATGGGTTGCAGATTGATTTGATCCTTGTTCTCTTACGCCAAGTATGAAATGTTCATACTGAATAACAATATGAATTAATTGAATGTGAATCTCGTGGAGCTCCTCACAATATTGAGATTGGCTGAATCCACATCAAGGATCGAGGGATCGTACTTGCGGGAAAGGGTGGTGTGTCATCTTCGAAAGGTTCGAAGAAGCGAAAGAGAGATGGCAAGAAAAGTAAGAAGAGTTAAAAGGCTGATGCTGCTGACAAGGGTGAGTATCACCATTGTTATAAGAAAAGCCATTGAAAACAGAATTGTTCGGAGTACTTGAAGATAGTTAAAGAAATAAAACATAATAATTCTACAACTTTATCAGGCACATTTATGATTCAAAACTATTTTGCAATCAATAAATTGTTTTGGATTTTAGATACTAGATCTTGAATTCATATCTGTAATTTGTCACAAAGGCTTAGGAACTGGCAACACATGGCAAAGGGTGGAATGAGGCTCTAGGTTGTTAATGGTCTATTGTAGATGCAACGACGGTCAGAGATTTTCATTTGAATTTTCCTAGTGATTTTGCATTGATATTGAATAATTGCTATTTTGTTAAAGATCTTATTTGTGGAATAATTTGCATATTGAGATTGTCAGAGACATGATATGTTTTTCACTGTATGAATAATGTTATGAACATTATTTTGAATGGAAATAAAGTCTGTGATGATATTCTTGAAAATGACATTTATGCGATCAATACAAATTATGTCTGTTCTATGAGTAGTTCTAAAAATAACAACATAAGTAATAATTATTTTTGTCATTGTAAACTAGGTCATATAAGTGAGAAAAGACTACATAAATTGGAAATCGAAGGTTTTCTCTCGTCACTTGATTCTGAATCGTTTGACACGTGTGAATCGTATCTCGAAGGAAAAATGACCAAGCACCCCTTCGGTGGGAGCAATGAAAGAGTTGATGAACTCTTGGATCTTGTATATAGTGATGTATATGGCTCATGCCTATAATTATTAAGGATAATAGTTCTTACTCTGTAACCTTCACTGATGATTTTTCAAGACTAGGATACGTAACAAATCCGATGTCCATGAGAAATTTATTGAATATAAGAATAAAGTAGAAAACCAAACGAACGAAAAGTTTAAAATTTTTCGATCCAACCAAGGAGGTGGGTACGTTGGACAGGTACTCCAACAATACTTAAAGGATAATGAGATATCTCTTAGGTTACTCCCTCTTATACTCCGCAACACAACGGTGTGTCGGAGCGAAGGAATCTAGTAAATATATTTGTTGCGATGTAAATCGCAGCACCTATACACGAGCATGTTAAACCATGTATACTATTTTATGTTGCACGTGCACGTAGACATATGTGTGTATAATACACAAATCATTTTATATGATATAAAATTAATATTAATATAAAGCTTTATTAAAATTAAATAAAATTTTGATTTTATTTAAAACAAATTTAGATAAGATCTAAATAAGCTTATACTTAATAGGCCCTATAAGATCCAAATGAAAGATTTTATTTTTGAAATATACCCATTTACCCCATTGCATTCTGGTCCAGATCCAACATTTTATGATCAAATTTTTGTATTAAGAACTATTCAAGGTCATTTGATTTTTTTAACGTTTAATTTTCGTAATGGAACTTTATTATTCCAATTTATACACACACACACTTTATTCCGTCTTTAATAATAATTGTAATATCTTTAGCACCACATTTTTTTGAATAAACATGAAATCTCAAAAATGACCCTACGTATGTGTATGAGGTCACAAGTTTGAACATGCTCTTAATTTTTTTTAATATAAGTTGACAAGTTTGAATTCCGCTCTTAGCAAAAATACCTCATTACTTTTATAAAGTCAGCGATTCAAATTCCACCTCACAATGTCTATATTTTTTCCATATATTATAATTTTATGCTTTTACAATATTAATACCACAAGATCTTTTAAAAATAAATTAAACACGGTTTATTTTACAAATGTATATTTAGTATTTTACTAGTTTAACATTGTTTGAACAAGGTAAAAGATTTTATTCACTATCAAAAAGTTGGATTTTTTTATAGGCAAAATCGAGTTTGGCTCATGACAAAAAATAAATGGGCTTTAGTCCATCTTAAAGTAAATAATTTCACTAGTAGTTTTGGTCAAACAATTCTAATTAATAGTCAAATTATGTGTAAACACTTCTACTTTTAGCTCGCTGTTTAAAAGCATTTAGACCATATCCAGTATCAATAGTTGACCCCTAAATAAATAGTTGACCACTAAATAAATAGTTATCTTTCTGACCGATCCAAGCCTACTCATTTCCAATAATACATAAGTTTATCCGGCATTTTAAATACATGATAAAAATATATGGTCACGATTAAAATCCATGTGTTGAATACTTAATTGTGACCGCACATACTTATCTGATTTTATAAATTCAGATAAGAAAGCAACCCAAGAAGCAACCTCGAAGATTGATTTGATTAGTCCAAACGAAACACTTTACTAAGGGATCACTAACTGACCCACCACTCTCTATTGGATACACTTTTAAAAAGTACTATTCAAAAGTTACTGCTTATCATTAAATTAGCTCACACAAGCTCTTAGAGCATCTCCAACGCTTTGTTAGTTAAACATTACATTTTCATAGGTTACAAAATGTAATCTAGTTAATTTTCCAACGGTTTAATGATCCAGACGTTTGTTGAACAAACGTCTAGATGTTAGTCGTCTGTTCACCGAACGTCATGCCCAACAAATATAGGCTTGTTCAACAGCTGTCCAACACCAGATGTCTGTTAAACACACGCATAATACCAACGACTGATGGACATGCGTCTGGTTCGAAACCGGGGAGTTGAGGATTTATATATCACACCATGCTCTTAAACTAAAAAACAATAGTAAGGAACGTTTGGGAAGGCACATCTCAAATTCATCTTCAGTCCGTTCCTCTACACACCTCGGATTTTCATCGGATTTTTCTAGCTGGTTCCCAGTGCTCATTCAGGTTAATTGCTCAATCGTTTTATTGGATCGCGAATTATTTATCTTCGTGTTTTGTCAGAAGAGGTTGGGGATTTGCGGCATGACTGTTTTGATAAATTTGATTTCCATAATTTCACTCCGAGTAAATTTCCGACCATTTTCCCAAAACTTTATACAAGTATTACAGAATGATTGTGAGGTTTTAATCCTTTTCTGTTTAGAAATCCGTCAATGGTAATTTTTAAGATTCATTCCAGAATTTGGTAAAACTGTTATTAGTTAACGAAATCAAGTTGGTCGACTAATTTGACTGGTTACATAGATCTAAGTAGTTCACGCCACTAGATTGCATGCTGAAAGAGCAATCTGGCACTTGGCTAATGAAATGAATATCAAACTACTTTGTAAATTTGTCGGAAGACTAGTTTACCTGAAGCAAGCTTATGTCTCTCATCTTGTATTTGTCCTCTGGTCTGGTACTAAAAGTTTCAGTTCACCAATACCCACAAGTTACTTGGTAAATGAATGACAATACTTATTTGTGAACTCATTATATGAACTAAGAATTTGAAGCTTCTAACCTAATGATGGAAAAATGATGATTGGTAGGAGTGCCATTGTAATTGATAAGGGTTTAATGTCTGTAGAATAAAGTTTTACCCATAAAAAGCCATTAATATTTGGCATGGCATTATGATATCATTAGCAAATTTGAGTTGAAGGTTATGGATGGTCAGCTTACTACATTTTCCGGCTATATTTTTTAGACAGTCCCTCTCTATATACATACACACATACATATATAAAGGTTTGAGATCTCGGTTTCCATCTCGGTTTCGGTCTTTTGTAATTTTAGGAATTTCGATGTAATTCATAAATTTCAAAAAGTTTGATTCCAGTTTCGATTTTGGATATCATTATTTATTTTTCATATAATTACATATATATTTATTTAATTTATTGAAACATCACATATGATTTATACTCAATTGAAAAATAAGATATAAAAGAACAATATTGATTAATTACAAATATTTTTAACACTAAAAAAATGTTTATTTCGTTTTCAACTTTTTTAGTTACACCATTCACATATTTTGTGAATTTATATATTTCCTAAGTTACAATTCTCAGATTCGACTTTTCATGTATTTGAAACTCAAATTAATTAAATTTTTCTGATTTTTTTTGTAAAATATAAAGCTCAATAGTTTTTGATTGAACCATAATTTCGGCTTGGTTTCGTTACGGTCCCCATCGAAACCTAGACAGAATGATCAAAATCTCGGTGTTTCGGTCGAAACTCGAAAACAATCAGAGACTCCGCGATATATATATCGCGGAGTTTCTAATTGTTTTTGTCTTATATCACGTTCATGCTCATGGCTTTTTGTTGTTTTCTTAAGTTAATTTTTGATTGAAAAATGACGAGAGTGCTTTTTTCTTAAATATAAAAAAAGAGAAGAAATTCAAACATGAATTCGAGTAGGATAAAGTTGTAGTATAAACAAGAGCACAAGCAACAGGAGGGATGAATACACACCCATCATATCATTCCCACTCCTCTTTTCCACGTATCATTGAAAACCATTTAGTACAAAAGAAGAGCAAGGTTTCCAAAATGAGATTCAAATCGTAAATTATAGATTCAAATTTTAAATCGAAACGAGATATAAATGTAAGCAGTAGATTCGAAAGATCCATATTTTAAGATTCGTACACCCCTTAAAATTGTTTTTGACGTTTAAACTTTTACATTTAAACCTAAAACTCAATTTTCTCTCTTCTTCCATTTTTATTTTGTTTAGAGAACTTTGAATTGGAATTATGGATCCAAATAAGCATATTGAATATATCAATATGTATTGAATAAAATTTCTCAACTGCGATTTTTATTGAGTTTGAATTGGAATGTAAATAGGTTGTAAATGGAGAGATTCGATCTAAAATTGGATTTAAATCTTAGAATTTTAATATTTTTGACAGCAATGAAGAGGAGTGTATGTGTTAAGAGAGGAGAGAAAATGAAGTGTGTTCACTAAGAGAATGAATGATGTAATGCATTATTGTATATGCCTCTTTTGTACATGTGATAACACTAAGTTATAAGAATATAATCATATTCAAGCAATTTAGTATACACGTATGCTGCGACGAGCATTTTATTATTATTATAACAACTCTTGTATCTACATCGATTTATGGTATTTAATCATGTTTACCTTTACTCCTCCCGAGAGTATGAGGCAGTACCTTCATACGAGTGTTGAAAAACACATATGTATACTTAATTTTTGATGCATATTTGTGGTACCTCTATTATTTATCCGATCTCAAAGATTATCTCCTCACATATCTAATGAGGAGTGTGAGGTGCATTTCACTTTTTATAATATTTTTGGCTTATATTTCTGATTACAGTTTCGTGTTGGTTGATCACTTAATTTGTGCATGAGAACTCATGGACTTTTTCTGTTATTTTTTCAGAAATGTGGCATGGAGGAAACATACTAAATACATCTCAAGTTCGAACCTTACTATATTTTATGGTTGTGGGTAAGCACCATTTCTTATCCCTTGGTGCTTTTGAATTAATGTTTAAAGATACAACATACTTAGTAGACTTGACATTTTGAAACTGTCAAGTTCATTGTCATTTGCTCAATTTATGATATAATAGTTATGATGGTATTATTTAAATGTATTTAACTATATGCACCTCATATCTTTTTTACTGTTCTGGATTACGGTGGTAACACCATACTTGATCAATTAACTTGCAGTTTTCTATTGATATCTTTATGCCTTGTGTTCCTTGGAACCTGTATGGTTAATGTCAATTTGGGTTCATAGTATTATCAAGGTGAAAAGCTTAAGACAACATCATAGAATAAGTGGAATGACAACAAAAAGTATAACTAAAAAACAACACTAAGGCAAGAAATAGAACATGATGGAGTATATGAATAGAGAATTTAACATAATATAAAAAGTAACATTTTTGGTACCTCACAACCAAGGAATCACGTTTTTGCTACATGTCGCAAAATTGTATTCTTGTCAAGTATAATTATCCAAAGATCATGGCCAAGTATACATTTCCAAGCTACTGCTTTTACATGTGTCAGTGATAAATCGGTTAACAAAATAGTGGATTTTCTAGTCCAAGGCCCAAAAATTAATGGAAGAATTAAGAAAAGAACAGGATACTAATTTGTCACTCATGCAAGTAATAATTTACATTCTAACAATACTTCTGGCAGTATGTTTAATCTAATATATTATTTATATTTGAACCAAATTTTGAGAAAAACCGAAGTAGAAACCAACAAAGTTTTTGTGCTCACAAGGTGAGATGTTTTGAGGCATAAGTTTTTCTCCTAAATATTATACACAAACATGTCAAAGAATTAAGTGTAGAGTAACAAGCACCAAATATTAAATAAGAACCATTGAACATTCCAAATGATTTAAACAAAATACTATTAATTACTAAAATATTTCATTCAAAATCTCTCTTAACTTATACATAATTTATTATTATGTACATTATACAACATCAGTTTACTTTATATTAAAAAAAATAAACACAACATTGCTTTAAAGCGAACTATTACAAGCAACAACAAAAGCAACATCCAATTTCACGTTGAAATAAAAACTATTACAAGCAACATATAACTAAATACAATTTGAAAAGAGAACCTTGACACACTATTACAAGCAACAAAAAATCATGCGACCTTTCTTATATTATTATTCTTCTTAACTAATTTAGCACATGTTTTTTTGTAAAAGTTAAACTGAAATAAGAAACCAATTATGATTTAGAAATCAAATTTGAAATGATTGCTTTAATCAATTTTGAGGTTGGATTCAAAAATCTAAAAAAATAACATCCTTCTACTATTTTCATGATCTTATTCTTTTTTACTTGTTATGAAATGATTAGCATTTTGTAACTTATAATAGACAAAAAAAAAATTATAGTAGAAATTATTTATTTATTTATTTTACATTTTTTTTGCTCTTAAGGCATACGTCTTAGCAGTCTGAAATGTATGAGATGTACATTTTGTACACCTTGCCGCCTCAAGCTGCTTAAGGCTATCGGCATACGCCCTAGAGGCAAAATGCATTTTTGAGCAAATCTCAAGGGATTTTTGCCTTCGTCTCATCTTGAGATGCGCTCAAGACATGCCATTGAAAACACCGACTTAAACACTAACATGTTTTATTTTTTTCCTCTTATTATTCTTCAAACACATATACACATCTATTCACACTTACATGTGCGCATGCGTAGTGCATGCATGTATAAAGGAAGGATCAAGGTCCATCATCAGTTAATTCCGTTGCCTCCCCCCACCCCCCCCATTAATTTTCTTATTCTATATAACTCTCATTTGGCTAATATTTTTATTTATTTATTTATTGCAAAAATAATGTTTTAATTATGTAGGTCGTCTTCATAAATTTGAGAACATTCCCAGACTTCCAACTCAATCGAAATTACATTCTAAATTATTGATTGGAATATTTTTTTTCGATGACTTGCATTAATTTATGATTTTGAAAGAGTTAACGTTTTGGAATGATCTGAAAATGATTTGTGAAGTTTATCAACATCATAAGAATACAACTATAAAATAAGCCAGTCAAATTCGAAATATGTAAATCAAGAGAATTAACTGGGGAATTTCAAGGGAATTAAGTGATGGTGGATCTTGATCCTTCCTCATACTTTTGAGGAATACATGCCTTTAAATGCTATATGCATTTTCAAGATACGTTCTTATAGTAGTTAGGGTCAATGTCCATAAATTCTTTGGCATGTTTGAACGATCTTAACGTAATTAAATCGATATTCCATGTCAACAGTTGAAGTTGATGTTTAAACTATTTTTGAGTTAAAGAGGATGGAAGTTTTAAAGTAAGGCTACATTTGGTGTAAATGATATTCACAGTGCCGATTAAATATTCTTAAAATTTTGTGACATTTGAAATTGTGCAATTAGAAAAATAAAAGTGTCGGTGCAGTGCTAAAAAGGTGACAGACTACGGTTCCTTTTTCCTAAGAAGGACACTATATATAAATAACACCAACCCAAGGGTTGATGCTTGATTATCATGGCAATAGTGGGTCTGCCTTGCTCTTGCCAAGGATATTTTTCAAAAAAAAACTGAAGGACCTGTTTAACTCAATGAGAAAAGGCCTGATAATTTTTTTATACTAAAAGTAAATACCTTAATCCAAAGTAGAAATCATTCTATTTGCTAATCTATCTTGTAACATCCCGTAATTTTCGACTTTCGAAAATTCAACATCGATACTCACTTTATCGACTGCTGAGCCATCGAATGCCGGAAACCCGAAAAGTTATGGTTTTAAGAAAGAAGAAAAAGGTAGAAGAAGAAGATAGAAGAAAAAGAAAGAAGAACAACAACAGAACAAGAGCAGAAAACAGAAACAGAAAACAATATCAGAATCTCACATATCGCAGCGGAACAATATATAATAGATAAATGAATATCATTTAAAAACAAAAGAATTATATCTGTTATTACATTACATCACATCATATCATCAGAGTCAATATACAAAAATGGACAGTTATATAACTTGTCCTCATACAGAATACACAGCGGAATAAATACTATCAGATACAAATACTACGTCTCGTCATCCAGCTTTCTTCCAAAGCTCCAGAATTATCCAGAATATCCTGATAATATAACTCTAGGCTGCCCGTGTGGAAATTGGTGGGCACCCAGAGTTTAGAAGGGAACAATAAACTCCGAGTCAGTCATGGTGACTGGTGTGAGATCGTAAAACAGTTATTCTTTAAAATAAACAACAGGAAACTTTAATGTCAATTCGCAATGCTTTTGGAAAATGAAACTACCATAAGACCTCCCGCCACACACACAATGCAAACGCAGAATTGGAGGAGATTTCTTCTTATGATAGTCAAAGATGCTTACTACGCAAAATCAAATTCTTTTTGATATTATTATTAGTGCATAGTGTAGAAAACATTTCGAAAGTATAATATTAATCTTAGCCAACATACGACCAGTATCGTATGCCTACTATAGCTACTATGTTCAATAGCAGGTTACCGCCACATTCCATAGCAGGTAATACAACTAAAACCGTACACGTCGCGTATTGTTTCTTTGGATTTCCAACAAATGGTCAGGCTAAGGAACTTTCTATCCACGATGGGTACGTCCCTGGAATAGACGACCCGAGAACCTAACCGGATCTCTGCCAACACAAGGCCGGGTTACCTCTGCAAAAATAGGTAACTACTGACACGCGTATGCCATCCCCCGATCGTAACCGATCTTCCCGAGGATCCCCGATTTCCAACAAACCACATAGATAATAATGCAGCAACCACATAGGTTAAGTATCTGGGCTCCATACCATGATACCACCTCTATCCAGAAGGAATGACATACACTAAGGGGCGCTACTCCCTAGAACCTTGCTGCATCCTTCCTGTTTCGACCATTTCCGGGGTGTGAGGCTCGACGAAGTCTCGTCCACAAAGCTATGCTTTCTACAAAAAGCCCTGCTTTGGGTCAAACAAAATGATCAACCTATGATCACAAAGATATAAGATCAAACAAATGATCATATCACAAATGATCAAACACTGATCATTTCACAGCAACACTCAGTATGCCACGTTATCAAATTGGGATATATCGCTGATAAATTTCAACTACATAACCTCTGAGCTCGTACGTCTCAGAGAAGGGTGTTAAGCTAAGAGAATAAATTCTCCGCCACCAACAGAAATGTATTTGAAAGAAATCAGCTTTATATCTCAAATTGTAACGTCAGACACACAATCCATACAAGTCTGTTCCGGGATCGAACAGAACCGAAGGCACTTCTCACGAAGCCCTTGCATATCCGGATAATTTTCAATCACGTCAGAACTTCCCGTCACTAAGGGTGATAAAACTTCTAAATCGAAGATCAGTCGATGTAGAGTAACTCGACGGTAATCCTTCCGTTTTCAAAAATATCCGGTCTTCAACACCGGTCTTCAAATGCAATTCATAACGACGTATCACATATTCGGAATGGGTTATACGACCCCATGGTCCTTTCCCGGCTAACCCGAATAGTGAGCGTTTATTCAAAAATAAGTGTGGCATTCAAATTCATCCAATTCACAACAAATACCTATCTAAAGGTAATTATTGATAGTCGGTTATTTAACTATCAATAAAGATGCGCAACATCATCAGATTCCAAATAATTTCCCAAATTATTTCATCTTCAAAAATATCTTTACTAGATATATTATTTTCCACACTTAACCGTTTGAAAACAATTTCAAATCAATTTCCACATTTCAATTTATCTTTGAAGATAAAATCTCAAAACAGTTCATTTCATATTGGAAAAGCATTTCCATACTTATTTAATAATAAGTATTTCACAAATCTATTTATTTTCACATTTGAAAATATTCGATATACTTAAATCAAATGTAAGTATAATTCATTCTTTAAGGAAATCATTTATTTTAACAACATCTATTTGAGTCAAAACGAATGTTGCGTAAAACATCGTTACGACGACTCGAAATCACTAGTATAGGGATTCGAAATTTAGATAGATATATAAATCCCAATACTATATAAAACATTTCCTTTCGGAAATCATTTACTATAACAACAGTGTTATAGTCCACCATTTCCTTATTTCTCGAAAACGTCTATTTCAACAATAAATGTTGAAATCTATGATTTCGATATTTCACACGTTTTAAAACATCTTTTAAAACAATTACTTCATTTCATATATCATTTTTCCAAAACCATATCCATTTTACTTAATAATATATTCACTGTCCAAAATCGTGAATATACTTCACAAATTACATTTCACTATTTTCTACACATTTATTCCAAGAAATATCCACTGTCCAAAATCGTGGATAAACTCCCTTAAAAATCTCTATATCTAAAATTAATCAAATTTGATTGATTTTCGAATTTATAAAACAACGTTTATAAATTCGATTTCCATTTTCTAACAACTTTGATTTATACATCTTCTTTATTAACAAATTCGAATTATACTTGATATAAATATCACAAGTTCATATTATAAGTTAATAACTTATCATTCATTTTCAACTTCACAATTTATAAATCTATAAATTTCATTCACTTACGGATTCCATAATATTTCATTTTTATCACTTATAAAAACTCATTTTATAATTTCAACATTCTTAATTTTGTAGATATCAATTTCATAAATCTTTTATATAAACCGTTACAGAAATTCAAAAATCTTAATTTAAACCATTTCATAAATCAGTCAACTATTTATTCCAAAAATCACTTTTCGGTTATATTTCACAAATCTATAAATTTTTGTAACTTTAAAATTTGAACGTTTATTTATTCAAAATAAATCACTTCAGAAATTTAATAAAACGTATAATTTCAAAGATCACTTTAAAAACCCTTTTAAAGTAAAAGTCGTTATTTTTACATTTCAAAACTGAATCCGATGATGCCACAACACCAATCAGTCCATCACAACAGTCAAATATCATATATCATCATATGATAACAGAATATACATCAATATCTGTAAATAAGTAAATACAGTTGAGGAATCCAGTTGGATCCCTCCAACCTGTTTCCCTGCATCCAAAGATGTTAGCACAATACCAATTCCGCTCCAGTACGGAATTATCGCGGTATATGGGTTTTATATAAAAAAAATCCGCTTACTAACGGCGCAATAGGGTCTCATTCGCTATACGAGGCGGGAAATCATCAATCCAATATATACATATGCCAATATGTATATACTGCTATATATATAGATATATCCTATCATATCTAATATCACATCCAAACAGACAATCAAACAATAACTGAAAATTCCACTTTTCAATTTGAGTGAGAAGATCTCACCGTGATTTTAATTCTGATTTCAGCGTTTATTTTCGAATAAAATTAAACGCGCGTTTAATTTTACTCAAAATTTTCATTGACCCCGATCGCTTCCAATCCGGTTGCATCACGTAGTATTCGCGAATACGATTCCGACGCATTTTGTTTCGTCAATTTCTGATCACGTATAAACAAGTTATAGCAGTTTGAAGTTAATACGATTTTAATAAAATTAATTACAACTTTATTTTAATTTCAAACCCACATCTGCCGTTCAATCCTTTTCTTCCAGATCGAAGGCCACGCGTGCGTTTCTTCTTCCCGCTCCAGGATTTCACGCGAGCAACACAAATGAACCCATGCCGCCCTCTAACCCTAATCACGCGACCTCCAAACGACGACGAAACCTCATCACCACCCCACCATTCGAACCGTCTCGACCAATACCCCACTCGGTCAGAATGCGCACGCACGCGGTGGCTCCACCAACGCGCAAAACGATGACGAACGTGCGGTCTTCCAATGCCGATTGTCGTTGATCTGCTAACCCAAACGCGATCATGACCGTTGGATACGTCAATCCCACTGCCCTCTACAACTTCCATGTTAAACATTTCTTTAATCGATGCTTGGATCGAGAGATTTTTGAGGAGGAAGAATATTGTTCTCTGGCCGTTCATTTCAATGGAGGCGGCTGCGACGTGATGAAACCCTAATTTTTGTTTTTGTCTTATTTTGTGATAACAAGGGGGGTATTTATAAAGAATAAAACGACACTATTCATTCCGGTTTTCCGGAATCCGATTTACGCGCGGTCACTATCGTTTCTAGGGTTTATCCCGCGTTCCGAACGCAATGGAACAGGTTTCGAAAGCTAATTCGGTCGTCTGTGCGAGTTACGGAATTAAACGATCAATTTAAATTAAACCGATTTAAATCGATTTCGAGGCGTTTTAATTCGTACCGGACAAACGGTAAATCCAAAAATTACGAAATTTGAAATCTTACAATAATACCACATTACGGATCCGATGAAACTGGTTTCGTCGAAATCTGAGACTTTTTGAAAAATGACTATTTTAACTCGACGATTTAAAATTAAAACGATATCGATGCGTTTCGAGCTGCCACGGTCAAACGATAACTTCGATGGATACGAAAATTGAAATCCGATAATAACTAACTATTACGGATCCAATGGAACTGGTCTCGTTCAATTCTGAGACTGTTCGAAAATTGGCTATTTTTACAGTCGATAATTAAATATTAAAATATTCGATTTTCACAATTTAACTTTAAATTCAGTTTTAAAAGTCCTGTAACGTTTCTATAACTCCAGTATGATTAAATAAAATTTCATAAATCATTTTTAATCCAGTTAAATCCAGAATTCAATTATTTCTGGAATTTCACTATTACATTATCGATTTAATTATTCAATTAAATCCAAATATTCGAATTTAAAATTATTCGACTTATTAATCTCACTTATTACTATTTAAAATTAATTAAATATTCGAATTTTAATTATCAAAAATTCTGGGTCGTTACATATCTTCTATTGGATAACCATTTTAACTAGCTCAAAAAATCCTGGGTTTGATGGTTTAATGTGTGGGGTCAAAAATATTCAAATTTTTGAAAAAAATATTTTCCCACTTAAAATTATGGAAATGTTTCCTTAATACAAATATCCAATAATAATTAGTTATTTTATGAATTCATGATGTCATTTTACTATATTTTTATGTTTCTTCAGCTAATGGATTGTTAACTGTGTTGACAGCAATTGCTCTGTACTTGCCTCTTGCTTCCTCAGTTTTAGCGCCGAGCTCAAATTGCTATGTTCTGGATAATAGCAGCTACCTTTTTGACTTCGTATCCAAATACTCATGCAGTTCTTCTTTTTGATTGTATCTTAGAAAAAGTTTGACATAGTCCCTATGATTACCTTCAAACTGACCTTGCCTTCTCATGCAAATTATCCCATAACACTCTCCAATGTTTTGGCTTAATAAATGGCACTGAAGAAAAGATTGATTTTTTTTTCTTTGGCAAATGAGGTGATTCCTTCCAAACTATGGTGGGTATGTGCAACTAATCACTTTATAAATATCCATATTGAACAAAAGCATATAATGGCTTGTTAGTTCCTTATCCCTTCTCCAGACAGACTGGATGGGCCAAACCATTGAATACGAGGGTGAGGAAAGGGTAAGAGCTGGGTACTTGACTAGTACATTTTCTTTTTGAACTTAGAAAGACTTTCTTGCATGTTTACTAATATAAGCTGACCGAACTTTTGAAATATCTTCTTACAACATTAAAATTAGTGACTACGATCACGCACATATGTCCGTTTTCCGCATCTGTTATTTTTGTTACTTTATGTCAAATTTCTTCTTAAAATCACCAGTAACCAGGAAACCTACCTATTACATCTTCCATTTATCGATATGACCTGGGAATATGGGCATGGTATGTAGTTAGGTTCAGTACGTACATGTAGCCTATAAGTATTAAGGCAGCTGCTTAGTTCTATAATCGATTAAGTTCCATGTTCGAACATCTGTAACACCTTTTATGGCTGTCTTGTAGGTGTTGAACGTATATTGAAGTACATGTCCTTTCTTGCTGTTACATATGCTGTTTGGAATTGTTTTATTTGATATTAATATATCCTAGAAATGTGAAATAGCAAATTTATTTTCGAGAGGAAGCTACATTTTACTCTTTGTTGCAATGAACAGGAAGATTTAGCTGTGCGGTTCTGTAAGGATGTTGAAAGCAGATCTCAAATGGTATATCAGACAAATTCTTATATATTTGTTATGACTCAACTTTGCTGATATCTTCTGAATATACTTGGCATGTTATTTCATAGTTTTGTGGTACGTTATAGTATGTATATACTCCAGATATCAAACAATTACATGCAAGTAGTTATTAGCTGTGCATGCCTACAAAGATGCAAAAAACTCATGGACTCTAAACACATGGCATGGCTTATATAACATGCAACAGGATTAAAAAAAAAGATATAAATATATTTTTAAATTTACATCACAAAATAATCAAACAAGCTAATGCAAAAGTTATCAATTTTATTAAAAGATACCAATCTTTAGTAATAGTTGGCTTGAAAGCACAAATTTTTGGTCTAACCGTGAACTTCTCAAAATATCTTTTACTCATATATAATTTTATTATTATCTATTATTCCACGTACAAGTACCTAAAAAGAATCGGTAAAATCCTAATCAAATGCAGATGTTATTCATATTATTTTTAGCCTATTATTTCTAGGCTAGATTGGAACTATTCAAACTAAGTTAAAACAGTTAAATTTCTTTACAAATTCAGATTATCCCTCTACACTTAAGAATAGGATCTAACAAATAAATATCATTTAAACAAATAAACATCGTTTACAAATTCGTTGTTTATTAATTAATAATATAAATAAAATTCAAACTAACAAAAAATTAAATGTTGCAACTTAGAAATAAAAATTTAAATTAACTACACATGATTTCAACGTTAAACATGGCTAAATATTTTTGTAAATCATTTTCTCTTTAATGTGTTAATCATATATAAATTGTAGAACAATTCAGGCGTAAATCACATGCCATCATCACGCATGAAACGCATGCCATAACGCTCGTAGTAATAATAATTTTGTAAAATAGCTAACTAATTTATGTAACTACTCTGGATTACTTTGTATGCACTGTAACAACCCGCCTTTTCGATCCTCAGAAGTCGACATTAATACATCCACGGTATTTACATGCTGAACATCCAAGTACTGGAAAAACATATTATTGTGGTGAAAAAGAAAGAAAAGGCAGAACAGAATCTTACAACGTGATGAGTAATATATAACATATCAATGATCTTTACAAAAGAAAACCAACTTTAATATACATACATAAAATCAGAATAACCAACCTATCATCATCCTAGACAGTTATAACAGTCCGTCCTTACAATTGCTAATAAATACAGGCAAGAAAAAAGAGCGAAAGATAAAATATGAAAATACGTCTTGGAGGATCCAGCTCGTCTCCTAAAGCTTCAAAGTGTCCAGCTAAACCTGGAAAATATACTCAGGTTGACCCGAGCATTATAAGAAAAATAATACCCGGATCAGTCTGGTAAAACCAGCGTGAGAACACAATCAAATGGATTTTTAATATTTCAAAAACCTTTCAAAATAAAGGTATCTCGTAAGACTATGCACACATAAATACGAGCGAGTTTTTACCTCATGATAACCAAACCATTTTTATTAGAAAATTCAGTGATATTATAATTATGTCTAGGGGTGGAAAATAAATGTATAACATATCAAGAATGGTTACCCATAATTACATTCAACAGTACTAGGTTCTACAATTAAAACCATATGGCACGTAGTGGAGATTGGATTTCCATCAATGACAAGACTACTTGGGTGCTGCCTGCCACAGTATATCTCTAGACAATGTATCGACGGCCTCACATGTACTCCCTGCAAATCAGAACCGGGCTGCCCCTCGAACAAGCTGGATTATATCATCCTCGGGCACCAAGGCTGCAAAACATTTTCACCAGGCCATGGCCTCACTTTTCCGATGCACACGCATACCAAATCCATAAATATCGATTCTAGATCGAGGTATAACCGCTCCTAAAGCGAACCACATAGCTCTGAAGCATATATCTTCTGTTTTAGTCATTACCGTGTTGTAAGGCTTGTGATGTCACGATTACCTTTTCCCTCTCTTAGCAATTCTCACTTGGAATGCTAACACTGCCTTCCAGGCACAATGCAATGCCAACATTCGTCCACACACGTTTTTCAGGATAAAAACAAAACGAAGGCACTACTTCTACCGCATCCATTTTGAAATCACTCTCAGGATTAGCAGCAAGTAGCCCTTGCACTTCAAAGAAATCCGTCTTTGATTCCACTATTTTCGAGATGCCTTGCAAAGCATCGAATACGTATATGGTTTTGGAGTGGTTACGGTTCGAGTCATTTCATAAAAGTATATCCCTCCGCTTATTGGTCATTCCAAAACCAATCGATATTTTTAGTAAACTCAACTTTGGTTCTTTTGAAAATAACCAGACAATACATAAGAGTGAAGATCACCTCCTAACTGTTTAAGCGGACGAATTTCCTTATCATTTGTCTTAGGAGAACAAAACGAGATTTATACGCACAGTATAGCTTCATCGAAGATAACTGTGCCATATACCCCGTGTTTCTCTTAGATATTTCAGAGTTATATTTTTAACCAAGATTTGATTGTCGGTTATTTAACTATCAAATAAAAAATCAATCGTAGATTTAATTTCATGTGGGATCCACTAAGCCTCTGTTAATTAAACTTTCATTAATTAAATCTCTTTCAATTATTTATTCAAAATATTTTCACAAAAGATATTTTCATAAACCCCTTATACTCTTTTCAATACTTGAAAAAAAAACTTTCATATACTTATCTCACATGCATAAGTATATTATAAAACATTATACTTTCAGTACTTTAAAAATATATTCATTTACTTATCTCAACGGTATAAGTATATTAACAAAAACTTAAGGAAGATTTCATTTTTTCCAAATTCATATTTAAATGGGCAAAGACAAACGTCATTTAAAACATTTGGTTTCTATACACCAAACCACTATCCCTCCGTGTTAAGTATGAAAAGATGTTTCCATACCACCATAATTAAGAAAGATTATTTATCAAAATAAAATCTCAATCTATTTATAAAATTCCATTTTCTTAAGCCCATTTCATATTTACAAATCCTATTATAAATCCCCATAAATTTATAAAACTTCTTTTATAAATCTCTAAAATTACTATAAAGCTTCTTTTATCAATCTCCTCTAAAAATCTATTTATAATATTTCCAAGATCTCCTTTCAAATTTATAACTCCTTTTATAAATCATTTTTATTAAGATTCTTTTTGTAAAACAATTCATTATTTATACACACATTTATTAAATTGATTAATTACCTTTAACATCATAAATTAAAAACATTATTACTAAATAAGTAATTAACTTTAAAACATTTTTAATAAAATAAGTAATTAACTTTAAATCATTATTAATAAAATAAGTAATTTATTTAACCCATCATTAATTAAACAAATTAATTAACTTAAACCATAATTAAATCAATTTATATAATTAAACAACCTTAAACAACATTAATAATATAATTAAACAGCTTTAAACAACATAGTAATATAATTAAGTAACTTTAAACAACATTAATAATTAATTAACTAACTTTAAACTACATTTATAATTAATTAACTAACTATAAACAACGTTAATAATATAATTAAAATTATATAATTAAATAAATACTTAACCTCAAATTGTTATAAAATTGAAGTTAATTTAAATCCATAACCTTTCAAATTCGGAAAGAGGCTTAGCGATCACAATGATACTTAAACAAGCAACCATTTATTTTGAATTCACTTTCCAAGTCATATCACTGCTATTTACATAAGCAACATATATGTAAATCAAATCCATAACTAATCATCCATAGTTAATGTGTCATTTATCCTATTAACTGGCATAAAATTTAAATGTCTGAATTTAATATAATAACAGAACAGAGATTTATTTTGCTAAACAGATGTGCAAAATAATCTAGTCAATTTTTAAATATAATAGAATGGTGTTTTATTTTGCTAACATATGTTATCAGTAATCTATTTAATTAAATTTAACAAAAACGGTTTTTAGTTGACCAAATAGGTATCACCAATGAAGTATGATTAATTTAACCACATTATTATTAAAATAACACGATTAAATTTAATCCCTATTGTTTAATCATAAATCTGTACTTCATTAAAACTACCAACTATTTATACTATAGTGTCGTACTAGATCATACGAATCGACCAAACTTTGCCACCCTACTCGACGAAATGACGAACTACTATTTTGAAAAATTATTAGGGGTTATATCGAACAACTTTGTAGTTGATCACTTTATCTAATTCCTGACAGTTTTAGAGATAATGATTTTTGAACGGATGACAGTAATGTTTATTTCATTTTTTGATAGAATAGTAAACGGAAAGAGAAAGAACTATGTCCATATATCTTTGTGAAAGTTTTATTTACAGTAGCCTAACACTCAATTTCAAACAAATATTCACCTCATATGATTTTAACCAATTACTTAAAACAAGATTTTTATATCAAAATCAACTTACTTGTCAAATTCACAATCATTTATTCTTTAAACAAGGATTGAATATCCCACCTTCGACATTATTGGAAATGCAAAATCAAATATTTTCCTTAGCAAATCAAGCTCAACTCCACCATCAACTAAATTTTCAAACCTTTAAACAAAAAAAGCAGATTTTTCCCAAACTAAGAAAGATAACAAAGTTAAGAAATGGAAAGGTGAAAATGAAATGGGAAATGCATATATAAGATGAAGTAGAAAAATATAAAAAAATAAAAAATAAAATAAAATAAGGAAGGTTACAAACCCAAAATGCCCCTTAAATCAAAATTTCAAACTCTTCCATCTTTTCCAAGCCTCCAAGTACCAAACATTTGAAGATATGGTGGATATTAGGGAGGTATGAGTACCTTTCTTTAATTCTATGCTCAAGCCATCAAATCATTACTTAAAAATTTAAATTTGAATATATTTTATATTTATAAATTATTATTGTTATGAGGCATTTCACCAGAAGGATAAACTTTGTAGTCCAATTAATTTTTAGGACACACATTCAAAGAAATTACTTTCAAGGTCAAAATCAGCAGGATAATTACTTTCAATGACATAATTTCATAGGTTTTTAGGCCCTAGAAACTAATTATTTTACGTTTTGTCCTTGAAAGTAATTATTTCAGTCGCGTGTCCTAGAAACTAATTCCACTTGCTAAAGAGGCCCTTGTGGCTAATTTCCACTATTATTATGGTATTTGTATATCTTTACTTTTCAAAATAGAAGGTTTCTTTCTTTTTCAACTTATCCTACATTTAAATGTTGCTTAAAATGTATACAAAGGTTTAATTACTTTCTACAACCGTCGTTTGATAAAAAGTCAAAAATTCGAAAAAGGGTTTCGGTCACATTTTCTGTTTTTCATCGAACTACCTATTTTAGTGAAAGAAATTCAAAAATGAGTTTTTCTATCATTAGTCATAAATTAAAAGAGGGTTATTTAATGATTAAAACCCTTAATTGAATATTTAAAATAATTTAAATATTCACAAATCAAGGCGATAAAATTCCGAGTCGTTACATGGACAAATTTTAATCCATCTGTGATTTACACCGCACAAATGCTAATAATTTGATAGAATATTTTGGGAATTGCTTTGTATTAAAATCATCATTTTTTGTATTCATTATTGCATTTGTTCGCTCTTACTATATAGTATAGAGAATGTAGTGACAAATTTAATTATTGTTTATTTTATGAATAGATAGAAAAGCCCAAAAATACAGCGATAAAAAATAAATTTGAGATCTTTTTAAATATTTTGTTAGATTCTAGAAAAAAAGCATAAAAATATAGTAAAAATAGTAAACAATAAAAATAAAAAATAAAAATGAAAAAGTGTCACTCAGCAACATGTACAATTTGGTGCACCTTTTTATCTCCATTTTATCATATGTAATAAAGAAATAACACCACATTATGCCATCATGCACCTTTTGCCACGTTTTGTGAAATATAGATGATGGTTACTGCAATCAATTTTTTAGCTTCTTCTTCTTTTTTAAACGAGTCGGCATCTTACAGTAAAAATGTTAACAAGTAAAATTCCTTTATGTTGAAAATATTATTCTTGCATAATTGTATAAAAGTATTTTGCATATGCATTGCACGGGAGTGCATTATTCGTTTTATATACCTGAAGTGGATATGACTGGACAGATCAACATAGGTATACGTTATATTAGTACATAAACATATATTCATTTAAACTTTTCTTTAACAGATATATTAATAAATAGATGTATTTATATTTTTATCTACAAAATTTGATGCAATTTTCCAAAGTGGATAAAGATAACTTTGAAATAAATAAGCTTGAAAACATTGACTACCCTTGGTTAAATTATAATTTTAATAACACAATTTGTTCAAGATAGAGGCATTTTTAAGTTTTCTGCAAAAATAAGTCTTCACCATCATTGTCAATACTTTTACCAGCACTATTCACCTTACTGGCTGATATTTTATTTGAAACCAGCATCACTATATATTTTGATACTTTAAAAGTTTTCTGTCTGACTTCATATTCTAAAAGATATTGCATTTTTTTTACCTGTCTTGTGCATATACTTCAAAACTATTGGACTTATTTAGTACAGAGTTTAGAGATCATAGAGCATCAGTTTATATTTATTAGTATATCGACGTTTAAATTGTTAGCAGCCATATTCCCATGTGACCGATTTTGTGGTATTCATCAATGATGAACCTAACCCTCGGTTCAGCTGGACTGCAGCCTAGGGTAATGAAAGTTATTCTTTTACTGTTGCCTTTGAAAGATAAACTAAACACGGACTTCAACCTAACCCATAAGTATTAATGTATTATTAGAAAATTTATTGTCATCCTTCCAATCGCTAATCCCATCCAGCAATTAGGTTTTAATATCCCGCCTCGCTATTCCCGATTGCATGAGTGATGCCACCTTCGCCTACTAATTATCACCTCCATCTTCTAAGTCATCCACCTGCAGAGTCGTTGACCCCACCTCCGCCTTTGCTTGAGTGATTAATGATCTCATTATGACTTAAAACTTAATTTTTTTTAATGCTTAGTCAATTGATGTCATTCTTCCAAGGGGGAAATGGAGTAATGGAATTTTTTTTTGATGAAAATCAGCACTGAAATAAATTCAAGAATAAGAACTTTTTTTATTGAAAATTTATCACCTTTCCGTATTTTATGCTGATAATTTTGCTTTCTAATCGAATAAAGTAAATTGATAGCTAATTACTATTTAGGATTGTAATGGATCGGACAATTGAAACAAAGTTATATTTTCAGTATGCTGTTATTGATGAATATACTAGATATTTTTTTATAACAGTTTGGATCCAAATGAAAGGTTGCTTAAATAAGTCAAAAAAATAATTGCTTATGATATATGTACACTGAAATGAAATATTTGGATTAAAATACAATATAAAAACTCTTTAAGCTAAATATTTTTAAATGAAAAGTGTCGTTGAAACTAGGTTTTACTTACTAGTTAAAGTAAATTGTTTGTTAGAATTTTTTATTCTAACTATTGTAGCATAAAATATTTTGTTCTTTTGTTTGTGCTTTTATAAGTAATTACAATAAACATTAGAACTAATGAAAAAAAGTTCGAGCTAAAATTCAGTCCACCTCTCTGTTATTGTTTGGATCAGCCCTCGCGTGTAAATTACTTGGTGGTGGGAATGGACTATGGATGTATAGTCTAGGCACGGGTTTATTGGAACTAGACGTTATTGATAAGACTAATAATATCTGATAAAATATTAAAATGTTAGATATTATGCACATAATCCTCTTCTTGATTATGAAATGTCATATTATTTAACTATTGAAATTACATCTTTCATGTTTAAGATAGACACGTGTCCAATATTCCATTTTCAGTTAAACTTTCATGTTATGAAGCAGTTATTTTTTTTTACAATTATTAACTGTCAAATATAATTAATTAGAAACAATGATAGTAAACTATTTCTATATATACATGAAAACAACAGTAATGTAAACTGTAAGCTTCAACGAAGTGGCAAAAATCCAAATTAGAAGCTTCGACAAAGTGATGTCTAAAACAAATAGGCCTAAGCAGACCTTGGCAAACCTATAGGCAGAGATGTAGAAGGGTCTATGTGGATCCATGTGCGATTAGGCAGACTCAAGTGGGTCTAGGCGGATTCGGGAGGATCTAGGCACTGCCCATGCGGACCGAAGCAGCATCTAGGCGGTCTGGCCATCTTGAACAGGCGCCTAGGCTCCTAAACGAGGTGGCAGACACAGCTTAGCGCCTAGGTGCTGCGTAGACAGGAGCACCTAGGCCGATTTGAACAGCACTGGTGGTAGCAATGATGAATGGATAATACATGTAATACCATGCTATGGTCGCCACACATCATTAATCACTCACGGTCATTCTATATGTGAACCTAGTAATTTAATCATTTGTCTTATATATTGGTACTTTTTCTTGTAGAAAAAAGAAGAAGTCCGCAATCAGCCCGAAACAAGCAACCCTTTTAAATTCTTTTATTTGATGTTCATCCTTAGTTATATATAGTGGATATTTTCTGGCCACAAGACCCACAACAATATTATGTCATGTTGGATAGGAAAAATTTATGACAATCGCTAGGTCTCAAGATATCTCGAAACCATTCGTAAATGTCCGAGTGTTCGGAAAATTGACATTTTGTATGGTAAGTTCGGACATATGGTCACATTTTAATTACTAGTACTTCGCAGATACCTATGTATAATAAAATCATATATCTGAGTAGATAATTTGCATGAGAAAATATTATGGTTTTTTTAGTACACTTTATAGTTTTTTTTTTTTTTATAATAATAACTTTTAATTTTAATTTGAACAGTGTTATGTATGTGTCTATCACATTTCACTAATTTTTTATGTTTTACATATGCAATATGATAATCACTGAAAGGGTCATGTATGATTTAACACCGAAAATAAACCTTCGTTACCGTAATATATTGTATATTTTTATTTGTTCTTACTTATACTAATTGCTATTTGACCAATTTTTTCTCATGCTTGCTTTTAAGAAAACTAATTATCACATCTACAATGGCATTGCAGTTTATGTGTAAAGTACATTTATCTTGCACGTTGGGTTTGGGGGGGGGGGTGCGGAGGGTGTGCACGGTTAAATCTTAATTGAATCACAGTTTTTAAAGTACTAAGCATATTACGTTTTAGTAGCGAACAATTAATGGTATTCATTGAGTCAATTGGCATGTAAGAGAATGCCCCCCCCCCTCCCCCCCCCCCCCCCACAAACCACACGCACACGCAACCAAAAAAAAAAACACGCACACACGTTGTAGTCCCTTTGCCCGGTGCGGTGCACATACATGTATCAGCACAGATATATTAGCTATTGTGCTGTATATGATAGACTGATAGTATGTAATACTACTTTCGACTGCCTATAGCAACATTGTTTGAAGTTATATTTGAATTTAATGGTACAGGGTTATATTGCTTATGGTCGTTATGCAGGTTCACAGTCCTTTATAGCAGGTTCGGGGTCAATAAACTTTGTTCAAGTAAGTTTACGTTTTGGATGTATATGTATTCTGCACCATTTTTAGACAGCAAACTTTAACCACTAGAGAAGGCACGGGCACTTCAAGGTGCTGTATCTACTTGCTAACCATTTTTACAACCAATAGAAGACGATTATATTTTTGGTTTTTTACTAGCAACAGAAGTATGATTATACACCAGCAGTCTTTCTTTCGTTTGGTCTTTCCCTCAATTTAAACTGTGTAAATTTGCTGGAACCAAAAGTTGAAAAAGTTTTAAAACAGAATTTCAACTAGTTTTCTTATTATTACAGTATCTTATATTATCTTATCTTGATCATCATCCCTCAGTTTAGTTTTTGTATACTGCATGCAACATTCAGAAATACTACAATGGGGATCTAAGGAAGTGCGAATACAGTTTTGATAAATTGGGCCGTACAGCACAGGTATAATTTTTGTTCATAGTCATGATTAGAATTACACATTTTATTAGCGTCTTTTCAATTACATAGTGTCACGTATCATTTTTCCTCTTTATTTTTTGAATCAGTTAAACATAAGATGCGGAGATTGCTTAAATGGAGCATGTAGAGGTAGTTTGAAATCCTTCAAAGTTCAAACTCATTTTTATTACTTCATGATACTAAATGATGCGAGATATCTAAATCCTTTTTTTTAGGCTCAGTTTAAGATAAGTATCAGGTAGTTAGCAAAGAGGTTAAGGTTCAAAATTGAATTGACTTCAATGTTACTCAACCTATTTAAGAGTGCAGCACAAATGAAGCTATATTGTGCATGGACTATTGCAGTTTATTTTTGGAAATTCTTCCAATACTTCTCATACACAAATACTTTGTATGTCAACTATCTCATCACAAAATAATTTAAAGATAGCAAGACAACATTAATACTCATGTTTTCGTTATGGATGTCTTTACAATGATAATATGTTTCAAAATTATTTTGTGCATCTATTGTTATAACTTTTTTGCTCCAATGTTTGTAGGCAATCTTGGCTGCATATGCAGTGTATTATATGATGAGAAGAAATGCAGGTACCTTAGCCGTGGCTTATATTTTTATTATTTTTGTCGTCACTGTCATGTTAACGTTAAACCCTGCACATCTCAAATACATAAAAAATGCATATTCCTTTGTACTTTTCCTGTTTTTAATTTTTTTATCGGATAATATTATTTACACATCATCAACTTGAAAGATATGTGGATATATATATATAATATAAAACAGATATGCTAATCTTATGAAACATGTATGTATTCACTAACGGAAGAAATTATAGAGCATAGTAACTCTGACTAAAGATTGTAGCAATGACCGAACAAAACATGAAATTTTCAGATAGATAAAGTGATAAGCACATGCACAACAGAAAATGCGGATTTAGGAATCAGAAATGCAAGTTGTTATTGTTCACTTGTTAGTAACAGATTAAATGAAGTTCCTTAACATCTGTCTGTATAGACCCATACTGAAAAGCTCTGCATTTCATGATTTTCTCTTAATCATGTTTGTTTTCTCTGGTAACATAGTTATCTTAAACGTGATGTATTTTTTACTCCTGTATCCGTATAGCCTTTCTTTTTCACACATGCTGGTATTCAATGGAAATATAGGGCTCTTATTGAACTCGCACTTCCATGTGACAAGCGCGGCCCTCGTGTATTTCAAGGTTTCACTGTAGGCTTTCATCCTCGATCGTGGGAAATTGTATGGGCGCTTTGTTTATCTTTTTCTTTTTATATTTTGTAATATCTTCGGTTTTAGGCAGATTGCAAATTGATATCTAGTGGTGCATTTTTTTTAAAATAACCGTAGGTTTACAATGGCATGACTCAGATGGGATATGAGAAATTCCACGAACAATTCAGGTGTAATGTTTTTATGCTTCTTCACTTGATTATTAAAGCTTATGCATGCGCAAATTTTAACTTTGCTTTACATGTATGGAGTGATATATAGTACATTCATATTTTCTTTTATTTTCTACATATACTTTACTCCGACAGTGAGCATAATCTTTGCATTAATTTTGTTTTCTTGGTGATACCATTTTTCCTATTACCTCTCTTAATCAGTATTATCAGTCTTCCCTTAGCATTCTTCTTCATCTTGATTGTATTTCTTCTATGTTGCATTCAGGGCTAATGTTATAAGTATGTAACTAACATTGTTTCAGTATTGAATGATGATGACCAAAGGTTTAGAGTTTCTTCAAATTTGACTCGTTTTGAGTCTTTAAACATCCAACGTTTTTGTGATTTTATATATATATAAATAAATTTGACCTATAACATGCAAACTAAAATAAGCATTCCAAATGCAAACAAATAGTTATTGTACTGTCCATGTGTCTATGTTACTGTGTTTGCAGAGTTGCTTAAAACATAAAGTTACGATTTAAAACATTCTATGTGCATTCTAATTGTAACTTGTTTTATTTGCCAATGTTGCAGTTTTGGCACCGAGCAGACCTCCGTTTCACTTTATTTGACTGCGATTTCTTCTATTTCAGGTCTTGTGGGAAAACCAACTTTTAAGGTATATATTTTTTCGCTTACTTTATAATTGTTTTGTTTTATTTCATATTGTGTAAACAAAGGCATGCGTGGTTGAATGTCCCCTACCATGTGGTCTTTGTTGGAAAATATCATCTCTACATCTGTTCATTTGTTTAGAGAATCTAACTGTGCCTTTTCTTTTTAATTACTATTTTAGATATATCCTGATGAAGGGTTAGAAATGAGATTGTCTGGCTCAGGAGCTGGTGGAAGCCCCCCTACTACCTTGTCTCCTTCGGTCTTGATAATAAACTGGAGATGTATTGTAGTTATCTTCATTAACATTGTCAGCTGATTTTGTCTCTGTAATTTCCAATCTTATTTCTTTCTATGCTTATAGGCGAAAAGGCTAGGAATATCCCATATTCAGTCAACATTTCAATCCCGATTGAGAATTATGATCCAGTTGAGTTCACACTAACAAAGTCATGTGGTAATTATCACTTCTTATTGATGTTGTAAGATTGTATATAATTTTATATGAAGCTATGAACTATTCATGCAATACTCTTATTTTTATAATAACTTTGGTGCATGATATCAATAACACAAGATAACTATACTAGTTCAGGTCTATATTTAATAGAAATTTAATAATTTACCACTGAGTATAAGTGAGTGTGGCTTAGATGATTTTGGCTGATAGAAGATGTTAGTAGTTTAATTAAGTTTCAAATCTCATAAGTATGATCTTCCTTTGGTGATACCCATAGTAAAGAGTTGTAAGGCACATCATACCATGATGCTCATAGCGGGATCATGAACTATAACAAATATGGGACTGCAAACAAGAAACTATGGCTACTTAATCTCTTTATTGTTTGGAACGAGATGAGAATGCACTTTAATGTAAAACTATTGATTACTACTGTCGTGAACTTCAATAAATATTGGTGTATGATTCAAATTACAGTTTGTTGTTTGTTTACTTAAACATTAAAACTAAATTACATTTGATATTCAATTCATATACGATGTAATAACTTAATGTACTAGCATTACTTTCAAATATTAATTAATGAAGTCTGAAAGGTGCAATTCTCGCAAAAGAAAAAGAGCATTATGATTAATTCTATTTTTTAACTTTCACTTTAACATGGATGTACAAGAAATCCAGCTTTTTTTCTCCCAGCAAATTTGTTCTCATTTAATATTTTGATTTTATTAGAAATATTCGTATCACAAGACAAGAGTAACAGGTTTTGATTATGTTATTATTAGAAATATTCCTATCACAAGAAAGACATGTTTTGCTTATGTTATTAGAATAGCAAATATTCATGTCATAAAGCACACATATTCTCATCTACTTTAAAACGTGCATCATCAATTTTTCAAGGATTGTTGCATCTCGATCCATACGGGAAATGTCGACCTTCTAAATGTTATGTCGTTCAAGCATCATACTACAAATTTGAAGAAGCTAGGTTTTTGAAGGAATAAAAATGGTGTATCACAGATTCACAGTAGCTAAGAATCTACGATGTTACTATTGGCTATCATGGCAAGAATACCATCCAATTTGTTAATTTTAGAACATTACTGATATATCAATTGGTAAAACACTTCACCTAATACATTGATGACAAGTACGAGTATATTTTTGATTAAATCTCGAAAACTTCATAATTATATTGATATCAACTTAAATCATATCAATAAACACCAAAATTTCGCTTTATTGACACTCATATTAATATCTTACTGGTTTATTTACTATTGCATATCAACATATCATAGTTATGAAGAACAAGTTAACACTAAAAATGCATAAACTTGATGTTTTCCTAGGGGATCTGATCCCTAGAACGTATTATATGCTTAAAATTCGAAGACCTTGCAACTAAGCTAGTGGTTGTTGACAGTTTTGTCAATAATTCTTCTATATGGTATTTATGGTAGTAAGTGGGTGTAAGAACAATACTACAATCATATGGTAGAAAATGGAAAGAGGAGTCTAGGGATATCAAATTCTTAAGATGTTCAAGTATGGTTAGTATCAAAGGAAAACATAAAATTTTCCTTTCTTTTTCCTTAGAAATGTGTCTCTATTTTCCCACTTGTCAAAATAAAATAAAATAAATAACTAGACCTACAGTAATATATAGGATTGGCTACATCCCATTTCCACTATACCTCATTTACATCTCTATGATTTTTTGAGGTACATAATTTCAATATTACTACTACTAAAGATTATCTTTGCACTGTACTACATCCCATTTCCACTATACTATTAAATGTATCTAATTTAAATAATTCTAACATTTACAGAATAATTCTTCAAATGAACGGTCAAAGTAAATGTTTTAGTGATTGATAGTCTTAAAAGTTTGACCATTTATCAGTAATTCGATTATTTAAACACAATTTGAGCATCAATATTGTCAAATTCTTTGAACCTCAGAACCATATAGTGGACAATATCTGATTGTCATCCTTTAAATTTTACCATTTAGTTTTAGAAACATGCTTCTATTGCATGTCCATTTTGACCAATTATAAATAATTCGATTATTTACATCACTGTTAATCAATATTTGTTTCTGAAATATCCAAAACCCTACTTATATTTATTTGCTTATTTCATTTTATTTTGTTTTACAATTTTTGGTCTATGCTACTCGTTAGTTTAGTTGGTTAATATACATATTGTCAACAGTGAGATACATCATGATACATTAGTGTGTGTGTGTGTGTAATGTATTATGATCTGGTTCATCAGTATAGCAGATAATTGACGGCTTAAAGATGTTTATTGGCACAATCTAATGGTGATTGAAAAATCATTTAAATATCCACATATTTTCACAATTGTGAAAGCTCTTTCATATGCTTTTGATTAGATATACGTCCAAGTATTTCTTTTTATCATACAGATCATCATATGTCTTGTTCGTGACAATAAAAATCATATAAAAGTCATTTATCCACACTATGTTTTATTACTTAATTGAATGTTGGAGAAGATGAAAATTCCCTGACATGAAACCAAATTGATTCTACAATATAGTTGCATTTTCCCCTCAACCTATACTTTATCACTTTCCCTCATAGCATCATTAAGTATATATACAACTTTTGTTTTTAATATCAATTTATTGACATATAAGATTTTCTTTTCTTAAAGCATATAAGCAAGGGCGAGAAGATGATGGTATGAGAGGGTGGGCCGTTTTTGGAGTGATCTCTTGCATGTAGGTTGAAAATTTATTTCGATGTTTTATTATAGTTAATTGGTATTTATATTCTGTTCCATTCAGTGTGATAGATTAGTTAATATTTGATATTTCATTTAATGCTATTGACCCCTTTCAGTGCGATAGTTTTATCGACAATCTCATGTTGTGGAGCATTTATATACAAGACACGTGTTGAAAATCAGGTTCGTTTAATTGATCCATTTCATTTTCGGATTATTTTCCCTAACTGGTTACTGGTAGTTTTATAGCCATTTAGTTTCCAAAAATATTATGTAGAATCCTGGTTGAACGGAGTAGTTTGTGTATCTCCAGAATAAGTCCTTTTAAAACAGTTTTTAGGCTACAGGGCTCTTAGTAGATCTGAATCCTGATATCAATCAAATAATCTCATACATGTTTCCTCCATGTTACACTGTAGTTAATAGTCAAATAAAACGTGCTTGATATAGTTGAATGACATTATTGATTAAAGAATCAGTTGGCACACACTATAATGTACCATCACCAATTGAGGACCACATATACATATAGTCAGATAGAAAGCTGATTTGATGCAACAAAAAGATTTTGACACAATAATAAAAAAAAAAACAGTTTTTTTAATACGGTTAATTGGTGCCAATGAGATTCAATCTCACTACTAGTAGATAGTCAATCTTGAGACCTATCACTCTCTCTTAAGGGACATCTCAAGATATCAAGATCTCTACACAACCAATGACTACTACTACAGTGTTAAAACTTTAAGATATTTGATCTAAAGGTTGTGGGATCAAATCTCGTTGGCATCGAATAACATGCTAGAAAAAGAAAAGGAAAAAGAAACAGTTAATGACAACAGTTTTTTTTGTCATACTTCCAAATAAATGCCCTCACTTCAAAACTTAATCTGTTCTAAACAAACTTTTACTCTGGAACGTCATACCTTACCAAAGAGAGAGAGATTCTATGATTGACACTGATGTTGTGCGTGCATGCGCGCGTGTGCCCATGCGTACCTTGTTGTATATAAAATAGAAAAAAAGATGCGTACCTTATTGTATATAGAATATAAAAACAAAAGTAAAGAAGATAAGCATTTAGGTATGCGTAAAAATACACTAATCCACGCCGCTTATCAACCAAAGAAAAAGCAAATTTTAGTAATATTCGAAAATAGTAATATAACTAATATAAAATAAAAGCTGAAGTTAGTTGAATAATAGAGGATGAAGTTCCATTTACGTAAGTATGTTGTAGCTGACGAAGTTAATTGACCAGCCTAAGAAAACATATATTATACTAACTATGATTTTCAATTTTAACCGGGATAGAAAGATAGGAAATAAGGACGGTATAAGGGAAAAATTGAGCCATTAAAACATGATTACATATTGTATAAAATATTTTGCTCGTGGATCCTTCAGACGGTTACTCTTGCTTTTAAATTTCATCCTTTGAAATTCATATGAACTCCTTTTTTTGTATTTGCTCTTATCTTTAATATACATACATATATGTATGTATGTATGTTGGACCAAATATTTAAATCGGAACTTGTGGTAGATATCGGAGGCTACAAATAGTGCTAAATAAAAGAGGCTATTGATAATAAATATCAATATATATATATATATATATATATATATATATATATATATATAGGGAATTAGAAAGAATGACAAAGTTTGAAAAAAAATTAGGCTGAAGGACAAATATTCAGTTTTTATAATATACAAAATGCTAGTTATAACTAGCATTATATTCAGTTTTACACTGTACAAAATACTAAATATAATTAGCATTGTTCTTCAGCCAATTTTTTTTTCAAAGTTTGTTCTTCAGCCCAAAAATGAAACTTGTTATCCTTCAGCCTATTTTTTTTCTTCAAAATTTGTCATTATGCCTATTTTTCACTATATATATATATATATATATATAGTATAATAGGAATATTTAAGGTTTCATCTCTTTTTTTTTCATTTTTTTATTGTTTTCTTCAAAAGCAATAAAAATTGGCGAATCGAAAACAATTATAAGAAAAAAAAAGAAGAAAATTTGTGTTTTTTATGGTACACACGTATATTATATGTGTGTGTGTAATATGTATTATGTATGTATGTGTAAAGTAAAAGGAAAAAAAAATCAATTGAGGATAAATGAGTGATTGAAATTGGGGAGAGAGAAGGACTCTCGTGCGCGCGCGCACACTTATGTATGTAAAGTAAAAGAAGAAAAACCAATTGAGGATAAATGGTGATTGAAACTGGGGAGAGAGACGTGAGTGTGCACACACATATACATACATAAATATATGTGTATATGCTCATTTTAATATTTCTTGAATTTGAAATGATTTATCTGCTTTCTAATGCAGCGTGGACTCGATGCGCTGCCTGGAATGTCCATTCTCGCTGCTTGCTTAGAAGCTGTATGAATCAAAAAAACATTTCATTTAATACCTGTTATCTATGCCCATTTATAATATCATCACTTCATTTTCAAAATATTCGCAGATGAGCGGCCCAAGACGTTACGTCCTTGGTGAAGAAAGCAGCAGCGATGTTGCAAGTCATGCATCATGGGACCAGTCTTCTTCGACCGAAGGAACTCAAAGACCCAGGGGAAGAAGATACGGCTCTATATGATTATCATGAACCTGACGTTAGCAGTACACTGTTGTAATTCTCAACTTCGACATTTTTGAAATCATTTTGACCCCTTTTTTGTTGGTGTTTTGAAACCATATTCTGCTTCAGTGTATGCAAAACCAACACTGTAATGGGGAATGCTTCATCTGTATTGTTCCTGTTTTACTTTTATGTATAATGTTCAGTGTTGAATGCCTAGTTTGAAAGATGTAGCCATTTAGTGTCAATGATTTATGGAAAAATGATGTTATATGTGATACAGTTTATTTTGACTCTGTAAACATACCATGAGTAAATTTCATGCATGGTTGTCATGGAAACTTGGTGTAACGATTGATATTAACAGTTAGTATAGCGGTGATGAAATATAAAAAAAAAAAAAATTATTCTGGGTAATGACTGTTATGTTAATGGTTAATTTACCAGGTGATGAAATGCCGAAACAAGTGACAACTATTTTATTAATTCGAACCATAATTTTTTTTGAAAATATTAGAGTCTGATTGGTTTCGTTTGCATTTATAACAAAATATGAGAATAATGAAATAGAAATTTAAAATTTTAAACCATTACGACGATAATGGAAAAATGACGATGGATATGGATTGTTTTTCATTTTTTTTTATTTTCCAAAACACGAATACATGTTAGCGTCATTTTTTCAAATTGGATTTTTTCAAAAATGCATGGATCGTATACAAGTTTTTTGGACGAAAACAAAAAACTAAAAAAGACAAACCAAACGGGGTCTTAAAATTAAGAAGTTTGTCATTTATGCAGTTTTTATCTATGCTGATGTTTCTTTTCTAGTTTTCTAATTATCAAATTTGAGATTAACAAACTCCTTTCATGTTGTTATTGTTACAAGTAATTTGTAATAAGTCAATTTTTTTCCTATATCAACCAATGTAAATCAAAATGGTGATATGTTGTTATATTTGTTATTGGACGTTTTTTTGTAATCATAATCAAAGTTCTAAATCAATAAAGTTTTGATATCCTTTTGTATTGGTATATGCATTATCATCAATCAACGGTTTATCAATCTATTGGTGTATCACTGTCATTCTACCAACGACAGCGATAAAGTATTATTTATCATTTTTGATCTATCAATTGTATCGATACGTCAACATCACTTTTCTGTTTTTGCTGAAAGTTACCATTAGCATAACAACCTTAATTTTCAGCAAGTGGCGTACGTTCGTTCAACTGTTCAAGTCTTCACCCTTTATGTGCAGAACCCAATTTGATACGGGCACATGCTTCGACACATTCACAATCAAAACAGGGCCCAAATTCATGGTGGGCGAAGTTTGGTATGGCCGGATGCTTCCATACATTCACAATCAAATCCATCGTTTAGAGCATCTTCAATCCTTATCTAAATACAATGTAATGTCAATTACACATCATCAAAACTTCAAATTAATCGTAGTCTCCAATGTCAATGTTACATAGAATGTAATATTGACTTGACATTAAATTAACTAAACATTATCAAGTGAAATGTCTTGTTTTAGACATTCCACTTTACATTGTGAACAATAAAATACAAACAAAAAACATTATTTTATTTTTAATATAATGTCTAATCATTTTATTTACACTATTGACAGATATAATTTAATTGATAATAGATGGCAGTAGGGTTGGAGATGCTCTTAGAGCATCTCCAATCCATATATGATGTATTTTCATCTAAAATCTATGTGGCAAAGGTTACTACACATTGTTAAGAGAACGTGAAGTACTTAACATTCATGAGTTAAGCTTTTTATCCAATGCAAAAATGTAGATACACAAAAATGCTTAGGTGTAATTTTTTGATAATTAGAAGAAAAAATATTTTAGTTAAAATCCACTGGTGGAGAGAGAAAATGTGACGTGTCACGTGGAGTTGAATGTCTAGAACTAGACATTGGAAAAGACAATGTCAAGTAGTTTTTCAATTACATCAACAAAAAGCATTAGCATTAGAAACAATATTTTAATATAAAATGTTAAATAATGATATGACATTCAAATTCCAATGAATTCACACTAGGTAGGGTTGAAGATGCTTTTAGTTCGGAGAAATATTGCAAATCTTAACAAGAATAACAATCATAATCAAACAAACATTAAATCATAAATGCATCCAGATATCCAGATATATACTGTGCTCATACTGCCTAATTTAACAGGAGATAAACGGTTTTTAGAGACTGATACTCATCATAATCAAACAAACATTAAATCATAAATGCATCCAGATATCCAGATATATACTGTGCTCATACTGCCTAATTTAACAGGAGATAAACGGTTTCTAGAGACTGATACTCATCATAATCAAACAAACATTAAATCATAAACGCATCCATACTCATAAATCATAATCTTCCCTGAACAAAGATACAAAATGTGCACTTCCCTATAACCTAGATACAAGAATCATTCTTCATTTCCTCCATTCAAATTCATCAATGGAATTTCTACACGAGGCAGCTCAGGAACAATAACAGGAGGAATAGCGAGAGCTTCAGCTGCTGCTCTCTTCTTCCTCTTACCATTAAAACCTCCCAAGACAAAATCGCCTAAAGATTTCACAGGATTAGTCACCATTTCCTTCACACTGAGGAACAAAGACACCTCCGACAGTTGCCAAACTGCAGTCACAACTATTAAAACAGAAATAAGGCAATGGGTTATCTGGTTCTGCTTCTTCAGGCTTTTGAGCTCTTTCATAATCTCGTCTATTTTCACTTCATTTCCTTCTTTGTCCAGCTGATAACCAAATTGCATGAATATATCAAACAAGAAAAAAAAAATATAAAAGTGTGTCACTATCAACATCCACGTTTATGCTGCAGACCACCGTACCAAATTTTCTTTTTGTAACTATGGTCGGTGGACGACCGCTGGACCTAGCAGGGATCGTTCGGCGGTTGTCCGCCGATCGTGGCGGCGGCTAACACAAACCTGCATGCCGATAGCAGTAGACTACGAGTTTCGGTCCGAACCCGGTCCGAACCCGGTCCGAACTTGTCCTATAAATACAGGTATGAGCTTTGACCAAGGTTCAAAATTTTGTTTTCCGTTTCCGTTCTGGCCATTGGTAATTTTGAAATTTTCGGTTCCATTCCGAAAATTCCAAAAGTTCCGCTTTAATTCCGGTTTTCCAATGCCGGTACTTTTTACATTTAATAAATATCTTATACTGTCATAAATTTAAAGAACATTTTTTACATTACATATAAAATACACACTTTAGTTAAAAATCCAGTGTGTAAGATCATGTATTTTTCATTTGAGAATTTAAAAATTTGATCAATTTTGAAAATTTTGAATTTTTTATTAAGATTCGTTGTAAATTAACAAAAGTATAACAACTTTTTTTATGAAACCATATGATTTCTTCTCAATTTATTTATTGTCTCGATTAATTTGTTTTCTTTTTTTAGTTATTATATATTTGTTATATTTTTTAGTTTTTTTCTTCAATATTTAAGAAGCAAATCCAGAATTTATATCAAAAACAGAATTTTAACCGAATTCCGTTCCGGTTATGAGCAAAACCGGAACGGAATCACCAGAATAATCAGAATTCCGTCGGAATTTCGAACTATGGTTTTAACTCCAACCATGCATGCCCGACCCGGTTACTATTAGGGTCGGATACTGTTTAGTCAAAACCCGATCCGGTTGAAGTCCGACCCGATTATTTATTTTCCGTGGTTTCTAAACATAAATATATATGTTATTTTTTTATTGTTTGTATATAGATGTTTTTGCATACTATTGCTGTGAACTTGAATACGTCACCACTCAATTTGTATGTTAACAATTATTTACCTATAAGTTTTACAAAAATTGCAATTTTAGGGTATGGATTTAACATAGATATTTTGCGTTTGGTATACGGGTATGGACTTGAAAAGCTCGGTCAGTCGGGTTCACCGTTGGTTTTGAAATACTCAGTGGACTCGGATCGGGTTTTGATTATTGTAACCGGACTCGGGTCCAAAGTTATAATGTACCTGAATCGAAACCCGTCCATTGACAGGCCTAGATAGCAGTATACAAATAAAGTTTGATGTAATGAAAACAAAGCAAGAAATAGTTACATTGGGAACCAGAACCAATCTATCCTCTTCTCTTTCGCCTTCTTCTCCATCCTTTGTGTTTTTAGCTTGATCTATGGAAGCAAGGATCAGCTCCAAATCCTTGTTTGCGTTTGACGATTCCATGCTAGATGGAGCACTGATCCATGATTGTTTTATTTAATGAATGTGAGAGTTTTGTAGTTTATTATGGCAGAAACTAGAAGAGTTCACTTGTTGGTAGAAGCTGCTTTAGAATATGTGGTTGATATGCAACGTTGACTTGCTTGAATTGTAAGGAATGATTGTGCTTTTCATAGCTGTAACATATTAGCACGTTGCTGAGGAATATGTCGGCCTTGCATTTAAACAGACTTGATTATTTTTTTGTTATTTGTGTTCAGTTGAACTCATAACCCTTAATTTATGTCTTTTATGGTCCGAAAGCGTATACAAATAGTTTTTTCGATGTGGAATCAATCTCGAATCTAAGATTGATTTTCGGTGGGGATGCATCAAACCCAATGTAAATATTCATGTTTGGTAGGGCTATTAATGGATATTCGAAAAATTCAAAATCTGTCCGTATCTGCATCGAAAAAGCAGATATATATCCGATATTCGAAAAAACAGATGCTGATGCGGATACGAAGGCATCCTCATCTGAAAATTATTCGTACGGTTTTTTTTCAAAATTATAGTTCAAATTATGTGTATTTTAGTACAGTGAAAGATATTCATTTACTATTTTATTAAGTTAATAGTTTATATTATATGTGCTTAATGCTTATTAAATGTTCGAAACTATTTATTATCATCATATTTGTTAATTTTTAACACTTTTATAATTAATGAGATTGAAAAATATTTATGTTAAACTAAAATTTTTCTTTTTATAATTCTTGATTTATTGGTCGTGAGCAGATAGGATAATTATTTGATATTTGTCCGTATCCACGGATGCAGATATCCAATATCCGATATCCAAAAATGATTTCGAATGTAGATGCAGATATGACACTATCCGCATCCGAAAGCATCCGTTGACAGCTCTAATGTTTGGTAAGGATGATGTATTGAATTTTTCATCCTCCCCATTTGAATGGAGTTCTTTATTCTTTAATTAACCCCCATGATATACTACTATTAATCAACAATTCCATATTGTTATTATTTTTTTAGTTAAGGTAGAGGTAACACTTTGTACAAAGGGTTGCATATAATTTTACATAACTAAAAAGTATTCAGTCCAAGGGAAATATCTTTTGGGTCGAAGCCCACCGTACAAAACCATGTTACCTAACATGCAACTAGTTCACTTAGTTACAAACAAGAAACTAGGTTTTATACAAGGAATGAGGTTTCGGCCGGTACCCCGAAATTTCGGGGGTACCGGACCGGTCTCGTTGATGAACGGTCTGAAACCGACATTAAAAATCGGTTCCGGACTAGGGCAAAAAAAAACAATCGCGCCTTTTTTACTTCAGAAAAAAACGTGATTTTGCTACTTTTGAAGGAACGACAAACAGATTTAGGGCAGAAAAAACCAAACGCGTCATTCAAGCATAAAAAAAAAGAATCTTGCAGCAAACATGTGAAGGAAAAGCAAAATTAAAGGCAGAAAGCAATTAGAAACCAAAAAATTTCGAATAATACATCAAATCAAAAGCTTTAATAATTCAAACGTGAAGCAATAGTAAACAATCGAGTTATCAGATCATTTCAAAAGCTTATAAATTGCACTAGATAGAGAACATACTTACTACATCAAGAAAAACTCAAACTGCAGTTCAATTGGAATTCTCCTCTTCAGACATCGTCTTCCTCGGCTTTACAGTAATTGATTAATTCTTCTTCTTCTTGTTTTCGCCGTCGACTTAAACGATTGATCTTCTTTTCATTTTTTTACCTTCGTCTTTTCTGTAGAGCTTCGCTTTTTTTTTGTTCGATAATGGATACGGAAGATGGAAAGGGGGGAATGAAACATCTGTTAGGTTTAGGGTGTCATTTAATTTAGGGTATTGGGCTACTGGGTTACTTGTTTTTATTTAGGGTATTGGACTGCTTGTTTTTATTTAGGGTGTCATTTAATTTACTTAAACTTATATTGGGCTGATGGAGGGAAGTTGGACTGCTGATGGAGAGAAGTTGGACTGCTGATGGGGGAGAGTGTAATGACTCGTAATTTTTGACCATTTAAAAATATTAAATTTAATATAATTGTTGAATAAGAATGGTTAGAAATAAAAATTTATGATTTTATAAAAGAAAAATATTTTAAAATGTGGGTTATGAACTTAAATCGAATTCTTAAATGACAACAGATTGATTGCAATAAGATAAAAGTTGTAACTTATATTAGAATTTAAACTAATGACATTGGTTTGTAAGAAATTAATCACAGGAATTAAAGTTTATTGTAATTAAATTTATTGGGATCTTTTAGTTAAAAAGAAAGAGAAGTGAAATTTTGAATAATAAGTCGTATGATAAAACATGTTTTAAATAAGTTAATTTGTAAAAGGAAATTAATTAACTGTGAGATTTGGAAAATCTATTCAGTTTGAAATTTTAATTAGAACCGAGAATATTTAAGTTATACAAATATTCAAATTGGATTACAATGAAATAATTAAATAAGAAGATCAATTTTTAATGGAACAAGTTGGGTTTTATAACATATATTTAAATTTGAAATATTTTCAGTTTCAATTTAATTAGAAATCGTTTTAATATTTAATTTGTGTGAATATTCAAATTTAACGGCCAAAGGGTTACCTTTCGTATTCGATGAAATTAGGTCTTGTAAATAGTTCCACTAAGTCGGGAATAGGAATGTTTGGCTAGGAACGCCAGTGGGCACGTCTTGTTTGGGGCCGTAATTTTAAGGACGAACTGTTAATAAGTTATATATATATATATATATGGATCACACTATATTCTTTTTCCCAAAACCAAAAATAAAAACCCTAGCCACTGAAATCAAATAACTTCATCTAACGACCATCATCGATCGGTGCCACTAGAGGCATTTTTTGGCAAGGGGCTCAACATGAAAGTTGTTTGTCTTGGTGAGATGAGTGTTCTGTATGGTTGGATCGTCATGCGGTGGCTCAAGGCGTCGTGGATCTGGAGATGAACGTCGCCGCTTTTAGTGGGTTTTGCGGTGCCGTCGTTTATCTTTTGGCGAGGGGACTTGAAGCAATGTTAGAGAGGATGATGGCGACTACAACGTGGCAGAGTTTTGTGGCATATCATCGCCTGTAACAGCTGTAGTTTAAAGATGATCAGAGCTAGCAATTTGGGTTTAATTTTCGGCTATAGGCGATGAACGGATCTGATCTCACGGTGATGGGGTTGTCACGGTTGAGGCTACCAGCGGCGAAGAGCGGCGATGGTTGGAAGCTGCGGCGGCGAGCAGGTATCGATCGACGATGAAGACTAATCGTGCCTATGTGTTTAGCATGAATGATTAGCGATTATACGTTTAAGAAGGTGATTAACATTTAAACGTAATTTATTTAAGTTAATTATTAATCAATTAAATTCAGTTGTTAATTAATTCATATTTCTTTCAAACGAGGTCGAATTTGGATGCCGTCTTTAGCGTCAGATTCGTATTGACGAGATCTTCATCATAGAGTTAGTTTCATGTTGGTTCGTTTCTATCAGAATTTCAGATTCATTTAAAAGTGAGTGATTAACCACACTCACGAGGTACTAAAATTTCTATTGCAAGTTAAACCAAATTATCAAGTGATAAATTTTATTGATTGCTGTTTGAAATCGAAAATGATTGAAATTGAATTGACTGAAATTGAATTGATTGAATTTAAATTGACATCGAAATTTAATATCACTGCTAGTTAAACACCGCGATATTGATAATTTATGACTGTTGTGATATGGTTGAATTGGTTGATTTGAATGTTAATTGTATGGATGCTTATGAATGATGTTACGATGGATGATATTTTGATTGGATGTATATTGTTTATTGATTTCGATATATGTTGCTATCACCCTGATTATTATGATCATCATTATATGATTGGCTATATTGATTATTTGGGCCACTGAATTGGGATATGAACCCTTAGACATCCTATTTTGACATGTGAGTTATTGGATATATTGTTGATTGCTTCGACAGAAATGTGATTGTTGGGATTTGATTGGCGTTTGGGCAAATTTGAAAGGTTTTCAAAAATTACATTTTTCCACTCTTAAAGGGTTTCAAAATTTAATTTTTAAACTTTAGAAATTATATTTTATAAAGAGTTTAATTTTGTAAATTTGGTTAAGTCAGATTTCTAAAAAATAGTTTGAAATTCATTTATAAAACTTTTAAACTCAAATTTGATAATATATATATATATATATATATATTAAATTTCTATAACTTTATATTGTAAAGGAAAAATGTTTAGTAAAGAAATCTAGGTCTTAAATTCAACCATTTAATGATTTTAGTATTTTATACTTTAAAAATGGAATTATCGATACTTTGTAAATTGTAAAGTAAGTTGAACTTTCAAAAACTTCAGTTGAATATTTGAAAAATATTTGATAAAGGAACCTATTGAGAACCTATTTTACAATTAAAAACCTATTTTGAGTTGTACATTTATAGATAGCTGGGGTTGAAAATAGTAAAATTTTAATCTTTTAATGACTTAAAAGATTATAGAAATATTGAGAATTCAAATTAATTATTTAAGTTTGTCTGAAATAAATAATAAGCAAAAGTATATTTAATAGAAAATTTAAATAGGGAACTCTTAATGGTTTGAATATAGATAAAATCTTAGAAATCTACCTAATCTTGTACCTTGACTCCGGTAGGAGCCAAGATGATCATATCTACCTTGATTGAATTTTTCCATTGTTAATAGTTTCTAATCCGATATGGGTATGACTACTTTCGAAACCTTGTCAGGTAAATCATATCGACCACTCTCTTGTTGGCTTAAGTTGGGGAAAGAAATTGACCTTAAGTCCCGACTCTATTTATGAATCTTTTGGTAAGATCTTAGAAATTTCTGCCAGAGATCAAATCTTTATTCGCGTTTCTTCCTTGATTAGATGACTGACATTTTGATTAATTTGGGATGATAGCTCTTTGATTTATGGAACCCTTCCCAACCATTGAATGTAGTTGCTCTGTTTCTTATTGAGTTCTTTTCTAGTCCTATCCATTGGCATTTATGGTGTCCTCCTTGTGTTTTAACCATGGAAACACTTTAGAAATTCTGATTCTATTCTTAGGCATATAATCCTTGTTGCACTTGAGTCCTCACAAAATTCTAGCTTCTGATCAAAGCTCAATTTGTTGAGTCACAGATTATATGAAGTTTTGATTTCTGACAAAGAAATAAAGGCGATCGACAAAACGAAGACATCATGGCTATAAAGAGGCACAAAAGAGCTACATATGGTACTCTAGATTATAGGTTGATTATTTGATGTTATAATAGTGTTAAACTTGTTAAAATCTATCCTCAAATAATCATGCACCTCAATATAATCAATATATATACGTTTGAATGGCATTGCACATTCATTGTGCAATTTTACAAGGACCGGTCGACCGGTAATAAACCATACGGTCGACCGTTTCTGTGTAAAATGTACAATGAACGTACACACATGCACATAACGTCTATATATTTGAAATCCTATCTACCGGCCATTTTTGACCCGTCGACCGTTTTTTAAACAGAGAGCAACCTTTCCCAAAAGACACTTTTTTCTCCAATGGTTGCATCTCTTAACTTTCATCAATGATCATATCTATTAATGGATACTCTTCACAAAGAGTTACAACCATTTATTCTCTATATAAATACGTCTAAATCATTGATTCTAAAGAGAAGAATTCTTGCTTTAATTTCTGATCTTACTTTCTAAATACTCTTGCATTCTAAAAGCTCTCAAACATTTCAATTGCTTATTGAATCATTGAAATTATTTCATATCTTTTGATTCAATAAGTAATATACTTCCTTCAATCTTCACAAACATCATTCACATATTTTGAGGATAAGATTATAGGAAGGGTGTACTACAAGTGACAAATCCATGTTATCAAGAGCACAAGTTGTCAACGGCAATTGCATTTGTTTTTTGTTGAAGTCCTCGGTGTTGTAAGAGGCACGAAATCCCGTTCGGCTGTTCGGGTGTTGTTAACCTGTTCCTCCGGGAGAAGCGAGGTAGTTGGTTGTGAAAATCCAGATAGAAGTCTGGGACTGGACGTAGGACGGGAGGTCCGAACCAGTATAAAAATCCCTGGTGTGATTTTTACAGTTTACTGCATTTACTATTCTATATCTGTGAATTGCTATATAGTTAGTTTATTGAATATTTACTTGTATAGCAATTATAAATAACATTCTGCATATATTGTTAGTCCATATTACACGATCCATAATTAGTGTGCACAAGCGTACACATTTTCATTTGGTATCAGAGCAAGGTCATCATATAACCATAACACCGTTATTTGATATATTCTTGTAATATGGCAAATAACGCAAGCACTAGCACTAACACTTACACGGAAGGTCAATCAACACAAAGACCTCCATTCTTTAATGGTCTCAACTATAGCTATTGGGCAACACGTATGTCATTTTTTATGCAATCAAATAGCTATGATGCTTGGAATGCTACCCAAAAAGAAATAGTGAATCCAACAACTGAATATTCAGAATGGACAACGGCTGAGAAAACGGCAGCAGCCGTAAATGCAAAGGCAATAAATATGTTGTTTTATGCATTAGACCAAAATGAATATAACCATGTTAGTATCTGCACTACTGCATATCAAATTTGGCAAACGCTGAAAACCACTCATGAAGGTACTAACAAGGTTAAACAAGCCAAAATAGCTATGCTGAAAAGTCAGTTTCAAAATTTCAAAATGAAACCGAATGAGACAATCAATGATATGTATTCAAGGTTTCAAACTATTAATCATGCACTTATCGGATTAGGGCAAAAATATTTAGATTTTGATGTTGTTTCAACAGTCCTACATTCTCTGACTAGTGAATGGGAAGGAAAAGTATTAGCAATTGAAGAAGCTAATGACCTTTCCGTCATGAAGGCAGATGAATTGATAGGAAATCTAATGTCCTATGAAGCAAATTTGCAGGCTAGAAAAGAACAGAAAGAAGAAAAGAAAAATGTAGCATTTCATGCTGAGAAAGATGAAAATGAATCAGATTCTGAAGATGAAGATCTGGCATTCATTGCAAAAGGATTCAAAAAATTCCTAAAATATCGAAAAGCCAGTCGTTACAATAAAAGGAAACCTGGATCAAATAAACCATCTTCATCCGCTATAGAATGTTTCAACTGCCACAAAAAGGGGCACATGCAGAAGGATTGTCCAGAACAAAAGAAGAAGTCAGAAAATGACAAATTCAAATATAAGAAGGACAAGTCAAAGAAATGAGCCTTCTCAGTAACATGGGATGATTCAGACTCATCTTCATTAGAAAGTGAAAGTGATTCGGAGAATAAACAAGCTAATGTTTGTTTTATGGCAACAGAAGATGAGGTACAAATTCCTACATTTGATGAATTACTTGATATTAATGCTGAATTGATAGTCAAATATAAAGACATAAAACGTCAATTAAAAGTAGTCAAAGCAGATTTAAGTAGAGCAGAGTTTGAACGAGATATGTTAAAAGATGAGAAGAAAATATTAGAAGAAGAACTTAAAAAAATTCAAGAATCATCATCTAATGTTGACTCTCAACTATCTCTTTTGAGTCAAGAAATAGAAGCTCAAAAAGAGAAAAATAATGCTCTCACTACTGAAAATCATGAGCTTAAGGCAAAAGTCAAAATTCTAGACCTAGAAAAAGCTAGTTTACAAACAAAGTTTGATGACATTACTCAAAATGTTTCTAACTTTAACAAAGGTCGAGAAAATTTGACAAAAATCATTGAAAATTCACAATCTGCATCAAATAAACAAGGTTTGGGATATAAGAAACAAGAAATCAAGAAACATCTTGATAATAAAAGAAAGAAGAAAGTTGAAGTTAAGAAAAATCTTAGTTTATTATATTCCAAACCAAAGCCAGTCGTGAAATTTCAAAAGAAAAATACAAAGACTATCAAAATATGGGTTCCTAAAACAAATAATAATTTGATTTGGAACAAATACATTTAGAAATTCATGAATACTGTGCATTATAATTCTAATTATGTATATAAAGAGGATACCGGACCCGTATGGGTTTGGATTCCTAAGATCTAACTCTTAGGACCCCATAAAAAGTGGGTACCGTGGTCTTAATTATATTTTTTGCAGGTCCCACTTAAGAAAAGAGGAAAGTGGATATTGGACAGTGGTTGCTCGAAGCATATGACTGGAGACAAGAGCTTATTGACAAATATTACATACTCAAATGGTGGCTCCATCACTTTTGGAGATAATTCAAAAGGCTATATCATCGGCAAAGGCGATGTGGGCAATTGCGGTACATCTAACTTACCTCTTATTACAAATGTCATGCTAGTTAAGAACTTGAAACACAATTTGTTGAGTATTAGTCAGTTATGTGATAAGGGATTTAGTATTTCCTTTTCTGATAATAAGTGTAGCATATTAGATAGAGATAAGAACCTTGTTTTTGAGGGTTATCGTGATAAGAACATATATATTCTGAATATGAATATTTCTCATAATTCAGATATGTGTCTAATAGCCAAAGACAATGATCCCTGGTTATGGCACAAACGCTTTTGTCACATAAATCTCAAAACAATTGACAAATTGGCTAAATATGATCTAGTTAGAGGACTACCCAAAATTAGTTATAAAATCAATAGTCCTTGTGATGCCTGTCAGTTAGGAAAATTGACCAAATCATCATTCAAGTCTAAGAAAGTCATATCAACATTACAACCACTTGAACTACTACATATGGATTTATTCGGACCAACACAGGTTCAGTCAATAAACCATAATCGATATGTATATGTAATAGTTGATGACTATTCTCATTATACATGGACTATTTTCCTGAAAAACAAGAGTGACACTTTTGAACATTTCAAATCTTTCGTCAAAAGAATTCAAAAAACGAAAGGGCTAAAAGTTAAAAACATAAGGAGTGATCATGGTGGTGAATTCGAAAATAACGAATTTGAACATTTTTGTACAAAGAAAGGTATTAACCACAATTTTTCGTTTCCTAGAACTCCATAACAAAACGGAGTTGTAGAACGGAAAAATCGAACATTACAAGAATGTGCAAGAACGTTATTAAATGGATCCACTTTACCAAAATATTTCTGGGCAGAAGCCGTCGCTACTGCGTGTTATGTTTTGAATCGTGTGTCCATTCGACCACTCACCAAGAACACGTCTTACGAATTATTTAACGAAAGGAAGCCAAATATATCTTACTTCAAAGTATTTGGTTCAAAATGTTTCATTTTAAATACGAAAGACCATCTCGGAAAGTTTGATCCGAAAGCTGATGAAGGTATATTTGTCGGTTATTCGAAAAGAAGCAAGGCGTATCGTATTTTCAATAAACGAACCAAAACTATTGAAGAATCTCTTCATATTTCTTTCGATGAATTCTTTCAGTCTTCTCAATCAAAACCAGATGATGATGAAACTATATTTACTGACACTCCTATCATCACAAATTATGACTCTGACTCTGAAAATATTGTTGAAAATATTTCCCAACAACAACCAGTTTGTGGGATACGTTCCCCTCCAAGATCATTGAGACACCATCCGGTTCAAAATGTAATTGGCGAGGTCGACTCACAAGTAAGAACTAGGAGTCAATTACATCAAATGGGTCATGTTGCGTTTCTATCAAATATCGAACCTAAGAATCCTAAAGAAGCAGCTACCGATGAATATTGGATCATTGCCATGCAAGAGGAACTAAATCAGTTCGAGCGCAATGACGTCTGGGAACTTGTTCCAAGACCAACTGATCAGTCAGTGATTGGTACTAAATGGGTCTATAAAAATAAGGCTGATGAACAAGGAAATATCACCAGAAATAAAGCAAGATTAGTAGCGCAAGGGTATAATCAGGAAGAAGGTATCGATTATGAAGAAACTTTTGCACCAGTTGCTCGACTAGAAGCTATTAGAATCCTATTATCTTTTGCTTGTCACCATAATTTCAAACTTTATCAGATGGATGTCAAGAGTGCATTTCTCAATGGATTTATCAAAAAGAAAGTATATGTCGAACAACCTCCTTTGTTCGTACATGAAAAATATCCTGACCATGTATTCAAACTTAAGAAAGCTCTGTATGGCTTGAAACAAGCACCGCGTGCTTGGTATGAACGACTACGTAGCTATCTCATTAACTCAGGATTTCAAATAGGCAAAGTCGATCAAACTTTATTTATCAAACATTCTCGAAAAGATATTCTAGTTATCCCGATATATGTAGACGACATCATCTTTGGTTCAACAAACGATAAACTCTGCAAAGAATTTGCAAATATTATGACCAAAGAATTCGAAATGTCTCATATGGGAGAACTATCATATTTTCTTGGACTTCAAATCAAACAACTTTCGAACGGTATTTTTATCAATCAAGAAAAATACTGCGGAAATCTTATTAAGCGCTTCGGATTAGAAAATACATCTAGTAAACCAACTCCTATGAGTACAACTACACATCTTGAAAAAGATGAAAATGGTAAGAGTGTTGACCAGAAATTATATCGAAGCATGATTGGTTCTCTTCTTTATCTTACAACTAGTCTTCCAGATATAATAATGAGTGTTTGTCTATGTGCTCGTTTTCAAGCAAATCCAAAGGAATCGCATTTACGAGCAGTGAAACATATAATTCGTTATCTTAATAATACAAAAGATTTCGGTCTTTTTTATCCAACAGAATGTCCATTCGAATTAGTATCATATAGTGATGCTGATTTTGGAGGTTCTCGAACGGATAGAAAGAGTACAAGTGGTACGTGCCATTTTATTGGAAAATCACTTCTCTCTTGGTTTAGTAAGAAACAGAATTGTGTTTCACTATCAACATGTGAAGCTGAATATATATCAGCGGCTCTCGCTTGCACTCAAGTACTATATATGCAACAAACACTTCAAGATTTTGATATTCATTTATCAAATTCTATTATATACTGTGATAACACAAGTGCTATAAATCTTTCTAAGAATCCAGTGAATCATTCTAGAACCAAACACATTGATATCCGTCATCATTTCCTTAGAGATAATATTGAAAAAGGAAATATATGTCTTGAATATGTCCAAACTGATAATCAATTAGCGGACATTTTTACTAAGCCTCTACTCGAATCTAGTTTTATTTGATTACGAAGAGAGCTTGGTTTAATTTCTAGAAAAGAGCTTGACTAGTAATTACTGATGATATACTATTAAGTTCTTTCTTTCTTTTGGTTATATTTTAACTATAGCTATTTTTTTTGAGTTTGAATATGAGCCTCTGCTTGTTTTTTTCGGTCAAATTCCTTTATTCACTCTCATCCACATGCTTATATATAAGGAATTTCTATATAAGCTTGTCAAAAATTCTCTCTTTATTCATCTCTCCTTATCTGAGCATAAGGCTTTATACATAATTTTCTATGGCACATATTTGTGATGAGTGTGCTCAAAAATCACACATTTCCGTTACAAGTTCTGAGCCAGAGGAGTATTATTCTCCCGAAACACCAAAACAGAAACCGAAGTGTCATCACCAATGTGTTCGTACTCCTGGCAGTACACCAACCTCGAAACGAGTAAAGAAGGCGCTGTTTTGTTCTCCCTGTACCAAAGCACAGATCGACGAGATTCACCACTATCAGAAACATCAAATAGATCTTCAGAGATAGCTCCATTATGGGCAAAGCCATCTTTATCATGAGCAACAACGGACATCGGCACGTCTCTCTGTTTTAGAAAGAATGGCATCATTCTTTTGTGGTTCAAACAAGCATGACGTGCATGAACCAATGCCGTCTATGCCGTCAACATCTAGGAGTCCTAATACTTGGGATCAGAATTATAATAGGAATGAAGGTGCTCAGAAAAATTGGAGTCCATGGAAACAACGTATTGAAGATAATAAAGAAAATTCTAATGACGGACCTTCCATTCCTCATTAGATATATATATATATATATATGTTGTATCGTTGTTTTTTATTCAATCACTCATGTAATAACGTTTATATATTATAATAAGAGTGAAATATGAATTATATAGCTCGATATATACATGAAAATTGAAAAACAGACTGGATTTTCATCAGGCAACAAATCCGGTCGACCACCTATAATAGTAACGGTCGACCGTTTAGCCTCTGGATAAAAACGGTCGACCGACCATATTATAGCGGTCGACCGGTATACGTAAATTCTGTTTTTTTATATACGTTGAGTCAACTTTGGTCCTCCTTTTTTCCTCATTTGTTTCAACCGATCAATTATCCCCAAATCCCAGAAACCCTAATTTCCCAATTTCAAATTCCAATCCTCCAAATTTTCTGAAATGGCTCCTTCACAAAAGAGACCCAAGAGAGGGTCATCCTCTGGAACTTCATCACTCAATATCTCCGCTAAGAAATGGCTCGAAGATCCGGTAGCTATCACAAGATGTAATCAAATGACTAACTACAAATTCCATCCGGGTTCTTACATCAAGTTTGATGACTTCACATCTTATGGAATCCGTAGGTTAGCGAATGACTCCAATATTTCTCCATTAATCGATTTTTCAGATAATAATGTGTAAATTAATCACTTGATGATAAAATTGTTCTATGCCAACATGAACCTGTACAAGTATAAACCTGATGATCCGGAAGGAGTCATTTGGTCTGTCGTTTGCGGCAAACAAATTTTTATCACTCATGATAGGATGGCTTCTATACTGGGTATACCAAATCGAGGCAATGAGTTTTCATCAAATTTTTGTGAAGTCTACACTCGCAATAGCACCAGCCATCAATTCATAGAGGACAACAGTGATGGCACAAAATCAATTGGACTACGACCCACCGCCAGACTACTACACCGCGTCTTGATGCTTTCTTTGTTTCCTAGACTAGGAAACTACGACGCAGTCTACAATGAGAACTTCAAGGCCCTCTATGTTGTTTATGGTGGTGTCCAAATCAATTGGGTTCATATGCTATTTGACGAGATTCTCAAGGTGAACAACTCTACGCGACCTCACTTTTTCTACAATGAATATATCATGCGTATATTGCTAGCTTGTGGCGTAAGGCATCCTGACTCTGCCACCTCGAAACCAAAAGTTATTGATTCCGTAACCATCAAGCGCATGAAGCTCCCACCTCCTTACCTTCAAATTATGCCGTTTGAACAATGGCAACAAAGAGGTCCAAGAGAACAAAAAGCTACATCCTCTCGACCTCGTTCCGAAGACGTCAAACTGTTGAAATCAAAATCCTCCACAAAAGAATCACTTGAAACTATTGCGCGTAATCAATTCTTGCTTGAATCAAGACTCAAGCGCATGGACACAAAGATTGATAAACGCTTCAATAAAGTCAAGTCATTCTTTGGTATATTATGGGATGCTATGTCATGTAGCGCATCCACCTCTGCTCAAGGTCAGGACCCAGTCAACCGTCCTGCTCCTCTTGTTTTCGACTGGTCATCATCTGAGGAGTCTGCTGGTTCTGGTGGACATGGTCGTGGTGAATCATCTAGGGAGGACGATGATGAGGAAGATGATGATGCCGATGAGGGAGACGATGAGGAGGAAGGAGATGATCAAGAGGAGACAGCATCTGACTCATCCTAGCTTCTGTTTTCTATCTCTATATTCTGGTTTAGTACTTTAAACATCATTCGACACTTGTACTAAATAGTGTCGTTACTTTTATTCGTATGATTTTATGGTGTGTATGATATTTTGGTTTGCTTGGATATGATTATGTTTTGCTATGCATGGATATTCTGGTTGATACATTCCTATGATTATCTATTACTCCTTTTTGTCGATGACAAAGGGGGAGAAAGTGCTAATAATTATTTGCAGGAATATCTATATATATAAATAATACAGACAAAATCTCAGGGGGAGATCACATATTCAGGGGGAGATTCAGAACTTCAGATATATGTTGTCATCAATCAAAAAGGGGGAGAATGTTGAGTCACAGATTCTATGAAGTTTTGATTTCTGACAAAGAAATAAAGGCGATCGACAAAACGAAGACATCATGGCTATAAAGAGGCACAAAAGAGCTACATATGGTACTCTAGATTATAGGTTGATTATTTGATGTTATAATAGTGTTAAACTTGTTAAAATCTATCCTCAAATAATCATGCACCTCAATATAATCAATATATATATGTTTGAATGGCATTGCACATTCATTGTGCAATTTTACAGGGACCGGTCGACCGGTAATAAACCATGCGGTCGACCGTTTCTGTGTAAAATGCACAATGAACGTACACACATGCACATAACGTCTATATATTTGAAATCCTGTCTACCGGCCATTTTTGACCTGTCGACCGTTTTTTAAACAGAGAGCAACCTTTCCCAAAAGACACTTCTTTCTCCAATGGTTGCATCTCTTACCTTTCATCAATGATCATATCTATTAATGGCTACTCTTCACAAAGAGTTACAACCATTTATTCTCTATATAAACACGTCTAAATCATTGATTCTAAAGAGAAGAATTCTTGCTCTAATTTCTGATCTTACTTTCTAAATACTCTTGCATTCTAAAAGTTCTCAAACATTTTAATTGCTTATTGAATCATTGAAATTATTTCATATCTTTTGATTCAATAAGTGATATACTTCCTTCAATCTTCACAAACATCATTCACATATTTTGAGGATAAGATTATAGGAAGGGTGTACTACAAGTGACAAATCCGTGTTATCAAGAGCACAAGTTGTCAACGACAATTGTATTTGTTTTTTGTTGAAGTCCTCGGTGTTGTAAGTGGCACGAAATCCCGTTCGGCTGTTCGGGTGTTGTAAACCTATTCCTCTGGGTGAAGCAAGGTAGTTGGTTGTGAAAATCCAAATAGAAGTCTGGGACTGGACATAGGACGGGAGGTCCGAACCAGTATAAAAATCCCTGGTGTGATTTTTACAATTTACTGCATTTACTATTCTATATCTGTGAATTGCTATATAGTTAGTTTATTGAATATTTACTTGTATAGCAATTGTAAATAACATTCCGCATATATTGTTAGTCCATATTACACGATCCATAATTAGTGTGCACAAGCGTACACATTTTCACAATTCATTTGTCACCTCAAACGTGGAATGCCTTCGAGATATAATCGTTTTGCTTATCTAAGTCCAGTGGCCCGATGAGCCCAAGGACTATTCTTGTGGAAGTAGTGAGTTCATCGAGCGAATGCATCTGGTGTAATTTCCGGAGTTCATTTGTGATTAGTCTCTTGTCTTGAGTTATCTCTCGTTCATAACTCAATTTTCTTTGAGGTAATACGTTCTTGGTATTTTGTTATTGACTTTTCCCTAAAGAAAATTGCTGGGACATAATTTTTGTAAGGGGGGAGTCTGTAACAACTCTGGTCAAGATTACCAAAATTACAATACAAAAATATGATTTAATTAATCATAACTAATTTTAATTGATAAATCTGGGGAATTTATATTTATAATTGTTCTTATTTCCAAAATTTAAATAGATTTTGGATTAATTAAATTTGATATTTCTTAAAATATTCATTTGTGTAACTTAAATCTTATATTTGTTAATATAAGAATAATCTATCGTAAAAAGAGTTAATAAAATATATGAAAATAATTATGTAATTTATAATGTGAGTTTTTCTAAGGTTTATTCACTTATTTATTTTAAATGGAGATTTATGATAAATATTTTCCATTTCAAATTATTACAACAAATGTTGTAAATTTAATAAAATGTTAATATTAAGATTTATTGTTTAAAATGAGATTTTTATTATAATTAATAGTTTATTTTATTAACGATAATGAGAATCAGTTTTAATTTTAAAAGTTGTATCCAGTTTTACAAAATTTCTCAATATTAATAAAAATGAGAATTTTTGATAAGTTGGAGCTTTGTAAAATTTGAGGAAAATTAATCTATGCTTCCATAAACATAGTTGAGTACTAATTAGTGTTTTATGAGAGAAAACAATAGAATTAGTAAACATTTTCTTATTGGGTTATAGGATACCCATTAGGCCCATGTAGAGGGTGAATAATACTCCACATACACTTGTTTTACTTCATCACTTTCTCATTTTAGCCAAGATCAAAAATCTAAAAATAAATTAACCTTATTTGCAAACCTTAGAAACTAGATTAAATCCCCAAATCAAGTTTAAATCAAATGGCTTTTGATTATTAATAGAAGATGTAAAATTAAGGTAATCTTTATCATCGTATCATACATCTATTGGGTCTTTAATCTCAGCTTTGATCATGATTGTAATTCATGCTTTTGCAATCGTTCAAAATCAAACCTAGGTTGTAGTCGAAAGTTTTTAGCTAAGTGGAATTTGGGTTATAATCATCCATTAAAGCTTAATTAGGTGAGTTAATCTCATACTTCTAGCCTACAGATGAATGCTTATCGCTATTGTTGTTATGGATGAATTTAATGTGGAGTTGATCTCGGTTTTGTGTCGATTTTCTTGGCATATGAAACTTGAAATTATGTTTGATAAAAACCCATTTCATATGATCATGAATTTCATTGCATTGTAATTGTTTTGATGCTCATGTGTTAGCTAATTCAGTTTAGTAGATGCCCAGGTTCAATTTAGAGAAGAAAACACCGCAAACAGGCAATTGGAGCACCACCGGCATCTCTTGGGACTCAGCCCAGGCATGCCAATCGGTGCAGCGGTCACCATGGCCGGTAGTCCGGTCATGACCTAATCCGAGACCTAGGTCACGTCGTTTCGGGCTCCGTTTGCGCTCGTTTGCGCTTGTTTGCGCCTCCGTTTGCCCGTTCGATCGCCTGAATATATTTGTTTGATTTTGGGGTCGTTTTCTATGCCGATTTCAATGCTATTTTCAGATTTTAGTTTATGAATCTGTGAATTCATCTTGGAGTTTATTATACAATAGAATTGCTTTATGGGTCCGTGATGCAACACACAACTTCCATCACATGTTTTCAACTAGAGTTTTAAAAAGAATGATTTTCAATCCGAACCGTTTTCTCAAATCATTTTAAGTATAAATATTTTTTTCTTTCTATAAAAGATATTTGGAATATTCATATATATAAAATATATCTATTATAATAATAATGACTTTAAAGTTGATTTGGAACAATGGTTTAAAATTTGTACTTAAATATATATTTTAGCAAGGGTTTTCCAACATATATATAAATATACGTATATATTCTAGTTTATAAAACAATATTTTCAAGAGGGATTTCAAAGTAAATTATTTTATAAAATTGTAAGACATCGATCGAATGAGAAATCGATTTAAACAGATTAATAAAACAAGTGGTATGAAACGCTCGCGTTTATTTTTCCAATTAATTCTCAGACTTGTTCGATTGAGCCATTTATATACATGAGTGGAGTTTACTAACTTATAGTAAATATTTAGATAAACCCGTGTGGTATGGGACACGCGGTTGTTATTTATTTGGTTACTATTTGAAGGTATATAACACTTATCGATGGGTTTATGACTCGCCTTCGAAGTTTATAGGACTTGTTCCTATCTTGATGTTTATAGGTCTCGTTCCTATCTTGATGTTTATAGGATTCGTTCCTATGTTGATATTTATAGGTCTCATACCTATCTTGGTGTTTATAGGACTCGTACCTATCTTGATGTTTATAGGACTTATTCCTATCTTGATGTTTATAGGTCTCGTACCTATCTTGATGTTTATAGAATTATACGTCTATTTTGGAGTTACATGCATGTAGTGAATTTAATTTCACTAATCTTGGATTTTTGGTGCCTTCCCCCCTTTTATATGATTTTCAAGATTTGGTTATGATTTCTAGATTTGATGTTGTGTTATCATCATATGATCTTGGAGGTTTTGCTTTCAGAAGCTATCATAAGGTTTTGATATTTGGTGACTTTATACTTGGAGTTTATTGAAGCATTCATGTTGTATTTGCCAATACTTGGCTTTGTGTCTATTTGAGATCTATATCATTATATCCAATATCTATTTTTCTTAACTCTTTCATTATATTTTAGGCCGACCCATTTATTATTTTATAATACTCGGGTTAGACCGAGATATTTCAGGTTCTCCAGTTTGACTGTTCCAGGGAAGATTTTACTCCAGTCCTCTAGTTACTATTTATCTCTTCATCATCTTGTATATGCATAAAGATTCATTATAATGTTGTATCTATACCGAGTCTAGATTCATTTCTTGTACTTATTTATTTCTTGAGTTGTAGTGTTGATGTATTATATGGATCTTTTGACCATAGTCGTGTATTTGACATTATGTATCTAATCCCTCTATTCAGCTGTATCCATTGTATATTCCATTGTTTGTATTCTATGATTTTTTTATTTGTATTTATTATATGTTGTTCTAGATTTTACTATAGCCAACGTAATTTTGCTTTGAGCCTGAATCGTACACGTCGATTCCACTTGATTAAAGAAATGTATAACATATTAATCGATGTATCGATGCTCACTTAAAGTAAAATTCACGGATGGTTGCTCCTAACCAACCATATTCTCTGCATTAACAGACAGTATTACTTAGTGATACCCTTTGTCAGTGTGGGTCTCAGGGTGTGCATCACATATTTAATATGTTGGGTCTATGTGACATTGGTAGGAGACAGATGGCTTTCTGGTACCTACATGGAGAAATCACTAACTGGAGTAATTTATTATCTCAGAGGTTGTCGAGTAGACCTTCACTTAGGAAGATTTCAAAAGGAGGTTCTAAGTCGAGTTTTTCTACGGAGCAGGGAAGGGGCTATTGCTGGAGAGGTTCATCCGCTAGAAGCAAAGAGAGCTGGTTGTTGGAGAGTATGTTAATCAATTTAATGAGTTTGAAAAATATGGATTTTATTAATATGCATGAGTAGAATGCACTAAAATTTTCTAAGTGGTTGGACTCGCCACTTAAATAGCTAGCATTGAATCAGCTACAATACAGAGCTACATTATTTGAGGGTTTGGTTGAAGCTGCATTGTTGAACTTAGTCGATGGAAAATTGGTTATTTTAGTTAAGGAGGAAGAGCCTAAGAAAGGGGTAAACCAACAGTACAATAAGTGTAAGGGTAATGGACCCATGGGGAAAAGGGCAACAAGCAAGATATTATCTACAAGAGGTGCAATAAGAAGGGACATATATCAAAGCAGTGTAGAGATGACATCTCAAAGATTAAGTGCTAAAATTGTGACTAGTTAGGACATTTCCAAATAACTGCCCAGCTCCATAGAAGGAGAGATAGGTTGTCAAGATATATGCTCCGGTAGCAGTTTCGATTAGTTGTATTATACCGCAATCTACTAACTAGGAAGGGAAGTAGATAGTGATGGAAGATGTGTTATCATTCTATGGTTTTACTATCCGTAATTTATTTAATATTATTGAATTGCTTTAATTCATAGCCAGTGCATCTGTAGATAAATTGAATCTTAGGCCTCGCATTATCCATAAATCTAACTTGGCATCAAAGCCTGTCGGGGGATCGACCCACTCATATATGGTCTACTGTGATTTAAAGTTGTCATACATGGTGTGGTGTTCTTGTGTAACACATAAGTACTTACTTTTATGGGTATGGGTTGATTTTGGGAAAGGATAGGATGAGAAGCTATAGGGTACTATAGGATTATGATAGGATAGTAGTGCGGTTGAGAAAGGGTAGAGGGAAAGACCTTATTGTTTATAGTAAGCTCAATAATTCCATGATGTCTAGTTACCAGTGTTCCCTCAGTTTTTCATAGGACGAATTATCTTTGATCCCTGTAGTGCAAGAATTTCTAATTGTCTTTGCATAAATTTTTGGCTTCCATCTCGAAGAGAGGTTGAGTTTAGAATTGATCTCATAAAAGAAGCCAGGCCTGTAGTGATACCACTTAGGCACATGGCTCTGAGTGAAAGGAGAGAATTGGAAAAGAGAGCCATTGAGCTACTAGAGAAAGGCTTTATACGAAGGATTATTTCAGAGTGAGGAGCGCCTGTTGTCTTTGCCACTAAAGCAGATAGTTCCCTTTGATGTGCATCGATGATCATAAGCTAAAAAACCAACGAGAAATAATCAATATCCTTTGTCTTGCATTGACAACATTTTTGATTAACTGTTTAGGGCTAATTTTTTTCTCTTAGTTTGATTTAGCTACTTTATTCCATAAGTTAAGAGTAGCAGAGGATAGTACACTAAAGACTACGTTTCGTACTCTTGGTGGATTTTTTGAATGGGGAGTCATGCCTTTTCACTTGAATAATGCTCTTGCGTATTTTGTGGATCCAATGAGCAAGTTTTCAAGGAGCAACTAAATAATTTTGTTATGGTATTTATGGATGATATTTTTTTATTTTCCTGAAGTGAAGAGGAGCACAAATATCATTTGAAGGAAGTGTTAAAGGTCTTAAGAAGGAATTAGTTTAGAGTTAAATTCTTAAAATGTCATTTCCTGAAGAAGGAGGTTCATATTCTAGGACGTATAGCTTCTAAGTTGGTTTGGCAGTAGACCCCATAAAGATTGAAGCATTGAAGTATTGGAAGAAAATGAAAAATGCTTCAGAGGTTCACAGCTATTTGAGATTGGTTGGATACTATAGGAATTTCATTAAGACTTCACAAAGGTTTCAACGCCCTTGACTCAGCTTACATAGATAAGTCTTGTCTTTACTTGTAGTTAAGCTTGTGAAGAAGTGTTTGTCAAGTTGAGGGAGTTAATAACAAGCGCACCAATTTTTACTATTCCGAGTGGTTCTAAACCGTTTAACATTTATATCCATGCGTGTGGTATCACACTTGTTTCTTTCCTAATGTAGGAAGGGAAGATGGTAGCGTGCGCGAGCCGAAAGCTTAAGATACATAAGCAAAATTACATGACACATGATCTCGAGTTCTACAAATATCTATTTTCCCAGAATGAATTGAATCCTGAACCTCAATGGTGGATGGAGTTTCTACCATCATATGATTTTGGGATTTGCTATACACTAGGAAAGGGCAATGTGGTTGCCATTGCTTTGAGTAGGAAGCATGCCATATTGAATTGCATGTTGGTAGAGTGGAAGAACTTAGATTTCATTTTTTGATTCAATTTTCGACCTTCGTTGGAATATTCATTGAGGTTGTTAACTACAGTGGAGGTAAGGGCTGCATTATTTGGTTAGATTGGACTAAGTCAAAGCTAAGATGCATCCATTTGAAATTTTGGACTAGTTGGAATGAGGTGAATAGTCAAGTCATTTGGACTGTAACTCCAAATATCGGAAGGGATACCTGAGACAAGATGGTAGGCTTCGTTTGCTATGGATTAAGGAATTTATCGGAAGGGATACCTTTCTAGAATGACCATTCATCCAAGAGGAGATAAGAAGTCTCGGGATAAGAAGAGGACTATCCATTAGCCAAGAATGAAGAGGCATGTGACGAACACATGGAAAAGTGTTTGATATGCCAGAGGGTAAGGGTAGAACTAAAGAACCCAAGAAAATTATTACTTCCATTAGGGGTTCCACAGTGGAAATGGGGGAATATGTCTATGGGTTTCAATGATAGATTGCCTCAAAGTAGGAGTGGTAATTATAACGAACCAGAATTTTATCGCTTTGGTTTGTGAATATTTAATTTACTTTAAATATTCAATTAATGGTTTAATAATTAAATAACCCTCCTTTAATTTATAACTAATGATGAAAATTCATTCTTGAATTCTTTTTACATAAATAGATAGTTCGATGAAAAGCTAAAAATATGAACGAAATCCATTTTTGAATATTCAACTTTTTATCAAACGACAAGTTGTAAAAGATTGTAATACCCTTTTATACTTTAAAACAATATTTAAAGTGTTTAGAAAAACATTTGTATTTTGAAAAATATAAATAAACTAAAAATAATAAGGATTTAATTTAAATTTCAAACGAAAAGATGGATATGAAATGATGTTAAGATTCCTTAAGTGGAAAATTGAATAAAAGTACTTGAAAAACTCTATTATCCAACATGTTTGCATATGCTTGACAGTTTGGCAGCTTGAGATTTGATGTAAGAGTTAAAAATTTAGATTTAAGGGCATTTTGGTCTTTTGCCTCCTTTATTTTATTTTTATTTTTATATTTTATTATATCTTCTTTATTTACATCTTTCATTTTATACTTCATCTTCTTAACTCCATTTTTCTATCTTCTCCACTTTTTTAAATTCTTATGGAAAAAAATCTCATCTTTTTAAAACTCAAAAAAAAAAAAAACTTAGCTTGGATCTTGCAATAATTTGGAAAGGTGAGATCTCTAAATTTCTTGTTTATTATTTGTATGAAATAGATGTTATGGAAAATTTACTTCTAGCTTGGTTATGATTTTTATATAATTCTTATGTTCTAATAATGGTTTAAAATATGTTCATTTTTAAAAATGGATGCTCAACGTTTCTTAGACTATGGTGGCCAAATTTGCCTGATTTCAAAGAGTGTTGGAAATGGTGAGTTTTCCGACGATCATGAAATAACGAATGGATTATATAATCATGCTTGTATCTGCGAATCATGATTTTTAGGCTGAGTCTCATGATTTTAGAGGGTGTGTTGGTGTCGTGGTCAAGAGATGATCGGATTTAGGTCATTTGGAAAATTTCAGCGATTTTGGTGGTTTAGGGCGGAGCGATTGGAGCTGGAGTAGCCTTGGGTGATGGCAGAGCTATGGTAATGGTTGCACGGAGTGTGGTCAAAGGTGTCCCGTCGAGCTCGTGTTAGGGTTTTGGTATATTTTATTTTGGCATTCGTATTTGGGCGGCGCGGGCGACACTAGGGCCATCGAGTGGGCTGCAGAGTCAGTCTGAGGTGTGGTGGGCTTTGACGGTCCTGATGGAGGTGGTGGGGAAGCTTGGGAATGGCCGAGGTGGCATGTCGAGTTAAGTTTATGAGCACGATTGGTTTTCAGGTGGTGCGCGAATTTCAATCTTTTTTAAATTTAGAAAGAAGGTCAAATTGCAATGGAGGCTATCAGGGTGGACCACGATGGTGCTGATGGGTCACGCATGCCCAGTCGAGTTTGAGCATGGGGTTGGGGAGGCGATCGATGGTCGACGGTTGACTACGTCATATGGGTGTCGTGCACGTGCATGAACGTGCACAAGGATTTGGGTTTGGCTCTAATTTTTTTTAGGTTAGGCAATTTAAATTTGTTTTTTGATTTGAGAAAAGAGGTTAGAGATGAAGGGAGCTTTGGGTTTTGGGTTGTTGGCTTTATGCCAGGTGCTGTATTGTTAATTAAATTTTTTCCTTAAAATTTTAAAGGGTTTAAACTTTAACAAGTTATTACGCATCCAAGTCCTTTTAAACCATGGATTTCGACACTAGATTCGTATAATCTAATAAAACATATTTGTACAAGTATAATAGTCGCAAATTCCATTTCATTTTAATAATTGAAAAAATATCAAACAACATATCATATCATGATGCACATACCATACTTTCCTAATGCATAGGCTACATGCGTCCATGAAATAACTTAACAAGAGAACTTTAGAACTAAACATCGGTTTTCATTTCAAATCATTTTGAATTTATATATACATATAACTTTTGTATATCAAATCTTACTTTGGGATTAAATCAAAGTCCGTTTTACCAAAACAACTTTGTAGCATCCCGCACTTAGAAACTCGAAAATGATTCACGATGATGCTGTAGTCTTCACCGAAATTATTTTCAAGTGAAGTGAGTTCAGTACATCCAAGTCATACTTTTGGTATTTAACCAAAATCATTCCAAAGCAGTATCAAATACTTCGTATAATATTACTAAGTATCATGATCTTAATTTCCTAAATCAGTTTCCTAAATATTTCTTTCCGATAATACTATTATTGTTTTCCCTAAAATCTTTAAAAAGAATTTCAAAGACATCAGCGTTTAAGTTCTCAAATTCTTTTTTTAAATCCTTTTCATTTATAAACCACATTTTATAAACTATACTTATATAGAATTACTTTCTTATATAACTATTTTCACAATATTTATTCCTAAAATATTCTATCTTTCCATTTTATTCCAGTAAACAGCTTTTAAATTTTAACTTCTAACCCAACATTATCACCGAACATCTTATAGTCAAACCATGAAACTTAATTCACAAGGTGTTCATTTCAATATACCCACAATTACTGTCTGCCCGTCCTATGATGTAGAAAGGTAAAGCTACTTATAAACTGGTTGATCACAAATCAATAACAAACAATACTCAATGTTCCTAACATGCCGAGCATGATTAAACAATCAAGAGTACGAGATGTTAAACTATGATAAGCAGTAATATCAAACCAAACACGAATATGTAAACTATAAACAAATAGTATACCCTCAAGAATCTACTTTCCCTTTGTAGTTGTCGAAGTGGAAGGCACTGAAGCAAGTGCAAAAGCTCTAGGCTGTTATCCTATCTGAAGCATCAGACAACTCCTGACTATATGATTGGGCCGATGGTAATTGTAGCAAGTCCTTGGTGCAATCTATGCCTTTATCGTATATGGCTCAATCTTTGAAACCTTTGCGATCGATGCTTTAACCATCTACCCTTCTCTACCCAACCTACACTTCCTAGCAAAATGACTCTTTTGTCCACTACTATGGAAAGTTAAACAAGAAATATATATCGACAGTTGAAACTTCCGCTTAAATTGCCTCCGGTCGGTGTAGATATAGACGGCCTTGGAGCCAAACTCTTGAACCGAAAAGTCATACTTATAATATCCTTGAATGCACCTTAGATATGATCCATTATATCCTTACATACCACGTTGCATAGACTAATCCAAGCCTGGACCTCGACGGTAGTCTCAGTGCTGTTGAACCTCTTTTTGCCCAACACTTCAAACTTGTGCCATATCGAAGCAAAGTCTTTCCATGGTCGAACCAGCACCACTTCTTCTACCGCATCTCCCTCAATATTAGAAGCTATAGTATCTATAGTACTTACTACCTGGTTAAAGCGGAATAATTTTAGGAAACTAAAGGATGGAGTTATTCCAAAGATGGTGGTTACGAAGAAAGAGATGTTCCTAAGGAATAATTTTAAATGCCTAGTTTTTAAAATAAAAATACGCTCTCATATGTATTATAAACATGACTCATTCTAGGGTGTCGCTTGTCCTATCTCTAATGAGCCAAACCCAATAAAAGCTGAGGTGTTCGCTTAACCTCATGCTCTGATACCAGATGTGACGACCTGACTTTTCGATCCTCGAATGTTGACACTAAATACATTTATGGTATTCATGTGCCGAGCACCCAAGTTTCAAAAAGGCAGAAACTTAAGGTAAAATAAAAGAAAACGAAATAAACAAGAAGTAAAGAACACAACATCAGAATCTCACAATGAAACGATAATATATAACATTAAAGGAATAGTACAAAGGGTTACTCTGAATATAGAAATATCAGAGTTACTAAAACCTAAGTACTATTATCAGCTTAGACAGTCATAATTTCCTGTCCTCACAATGTTGATATATACAATACATCAATGTAGCTAAAATAAGAATACTATGTAAGGTAATCATCCAGCTCTTCTTCATAAGCTCCAAAGCATTCGTAGCTAAATCTAGAAACATACACGGGGCTGATCTGAGCATTATAAGAAAATAACACTCGGATCAGTCTAATAAACCAGCTTGAGAAACTCTCGAAATAAGAGTGACATATAACAGTACCTTTTAGAGATCGTATGGATTACCCCTACGATTTCCCCTTAAATGAAACCAACCATTCATTAAGTTTAACATATAGTGATATGATAGATAATGTTTAGAGTGTAGCATACAAATCATATCAAATAGCTACCGTGTGAACACCACAACAATAATAGGTATACAATCAATACCACTAAGGTGCATTCGCATAGTGGATTTTCTATGGAGATCTCCTCGGATCAAGCCAAATCTCAAATCCATAACCAAGATCAGAAACTTCTTTCCAAGAATCGTATATCTCTAGATAGGATATACTCTAAGGTAAACACAATTGGACCAACGATGAACTACATGGCACCAAGTATAAAAAAACTCCCATGTGCAACATATTGATATGACATACTCTAGATATGGAGTTGATATCCTCATGGGTATGATAAACCCAAGATTGTGCATCTTACTCTTATTTTAGTCATTTCCGATGTTGAGGCTACGTTCGGCATCTTTCACATGAGTCTTTATCACTCGAACAACACACAAATCCCAATTGTATTCCTTTATCTCGAATAGATCATGAATCACAATATGGATTCGAGCATCACAAACAGATCTCGAACCTCCATATTGGTTCCCTGCATAAGTCCTCCGACGAATGCTAACACCGTCCTCTCTCTTGGAATACTCCTCAAGATAGACAGTCCCACATGATAGCATCGTTTGAAATGTTAATATTGACCTTTCCCTTGGACTTAACCTTAGCATAGACAGTTCAACTCCATAATATTTCACTTCACAATCGCTTTCAGAACATAAATTGCATATATTGTTTTGAAGTGATTACAGGTTTTGAGTCATCTCATATAAATACACTCTTCCCGCTTATCAGACTCTCCAAAACTAGTTGATGAATTTTCGATTAACCCAATTTTAGTTCTCTCAAAAGCAACCGAAAGCTAGAGACATTTCATACCAATACTTTTCCCCAGGGGTTCTTATTAGTATGAAATCGTGAAGTTTTTCGATAGCTTTTTAAGTCATATTTAGTCAAGTTCGATAATCAACTAGTCGATTATCTAGTTAAAACAATGGCTTGTACAAATCATGATTCGTACGCTTAACTCATTTTCGACATTCCAACTTAACTATTCCTCATCCAAGAGTGAAGCCAGGTAAGTTAGAGCACTAGTTGCATCAAACCCTTGCCTAGACACTTCATTCTTGAATCTCACAAATAGATAATTCTTCCTCATCGGCTTTTAGTGTTAAGTGTAGTATTAATGATTTCCATAAACAAGATAGGAATCAATACGATTAACATGCTTTCGATAATTTCCGACTTACTATTCCTTGGCCAAGAGAGAAACTGATGGGTTAGAGCTCTATTGCTTCGTCCCTACTTGATATTAATCTTAACTCTCACAAATAGATAAGACTTCTTTGTCGACTTTTAGTGTTAAACATAGTTAATTGCTTTTCAAACAAGAAATCAAATAAATAACCATTTAGCTACAAAGAAATTTTTAAGCCTTTTTCAAAAACAATTGTATATACTTTTAAAATACTTGAAAATACCTATAAAGGTTTTAAAAATTTATCCAAAATATAACTTTAAAATAACCTGTAACAACCCGCATATTTTACGATTGTATATTTAAATGTTTTATTTAAATATAGCATCGTTAATCGGATTGAAGTCCGAAAAGCTACCTTTTGAAAACAGTCGAATTGAGAGTCGAGACCACTTCCATTGAGTCCAAAATAGCGTTTATAACTTTTTTGAGTATAAACATCGATATGTTTGGAGTTGAGTGGATTTTGCTAATTTTCATTTAGGGCTTTGGGTTGGGTTTCAGCCCATCAACCCATCTAATACCCTAACACTCCACTCTCATCTTCATTCACTCATTCCATTTCCTAACTTTCAAGCTCTAGAGAATAATGGGGGAAAAAGATTGGAAATAGAAATTCCAAGCCCTAGTTTCCTTTGCAAATTCAAGTTCTTGCTCCAAAATCAAAGAGAAGCTTAGGTAAGCATCCTCTTCATCTTCTCCATCTCAATCTCTCTCTAATTTTAGAAATTTCCTATAACCTAATTTAGGAAATATTGCTTTTGATCTTAGATTGGAGCTTCTTGAGTTGAGATTGAAGAGGAATTGGTCTCTCCTTTGTTTTAAAGCTTCTCACTCGTGTTTTTGAGTTTAAAGGTGAGTTCTTTAACTCACATCTACTTCTATAGCTATCATTGTTGTTAGGTATGAATTCCTAACACTTGTGCATATTCATTTGCTTTTGATTTGAATTGATTTGGTGAATTTTCCAAATTTTGGTGTTTTGGTCCAATTTTATGAAAATCCTACTATGGATGTTTGGACATTGATGTTTGGGGTGTATCGAAGAGCCTATAAGGCCGGGTTGTCGTTTGGCGTAAATCCTTAGTTGTCGTTGCTCGTTCGATCGCTTCCGACGTGAATTGGCCATCATTGGCCTAGGTTCAATTTCTGCCTGAGCTTCAGCTCAGACGTCTGGAATGAGTAATCAGATGTTTGAGGCTAAGGAATAAATATTCCAGACGTTCATCTCAGACGTCTGACCTTGCTTTCCAGACGTCTGGGAGATCTAGACGTCCGAGCATACTTCCCAGATGTCTGGGTGGTCCGGAATAGAGCTTCCAGTATCTCAGTTCAGACGTCTGGTCTTCTGGTTTAGACGTCAAGATATTGCTCAAACGTCTGGTTGATATTTCAGACGTCTGGGTGGTTTTCTGGACTATTTCCAGAAAAAAAATCCAGACGTCTGGAAACGTCCATTTTTTCCTGTTTAGGCTTTTCTTGATTGAATTTCCATTGTTTATCGATTTTAGTTGCTCCGATTAGTTGTTATCACTTTTATCGACTTTGATGACTTCTTTTCCGGGACTTTTGGGAATATCCATTTTGATGGATTCAGTATCGATTTCTATGGATTTGTTTCACGTCTTTGTATGTGAATTTTTGGTGATTGATTGTTTCTACAATCATTTCTGTGGTTTGTCACTTCTAAATACAAAGGTTTCTATACTAGTAGTAAATACTCAAACTCTTTCATCAAAATGATTTCAACACTACTTTAAATATAAAGCTCGTTTCTAAAACCGTTTTCCAATCTATTAGTATATATAAACCTTTACCTCATTCGTATGAGAAATCTAATTAAACGGCTTAGTAAAACAAGTGGTATGAAACGCTTATGTTTACTTCGTCGGTTAATTCTTGGACTTGTTCGATTGAACTCTTGTGACAATTTTCGAGTGGAAATCTACAATTTGTTCGTAAATATTTAAGTTAAGCCAGTGGTTATGGGACATGAAGCTAAACTCATTTATTTACTAGCTTAATGTAATCGACACTTCTTGATGATCGATGATGATCATTTTGTGGTTTAGACTAGCGATGTGCGATGTCTCTTTGTCCACGTGGGGGACTGTACCCCGATTTATGGAGCTTCGTCTCATTTTTATAGGCTAGCGACCTATGGCTTATTGGAGTTCGGTTTATCGGGCGTTCCCTGTACTACGTCGTTGTTCCGTATTATTTGAGTTTGGTTCATCGGGCGTTCGCTGTACTACGTTGATGTTCCAGATTATTTATGTTCAGGTTCATCGGGAGTTCGCTATACTACGTTGTTGTTCCTGATTATTTGAGTTTAGCTCATCGGGCGTAATGTTGTACTACGTCGATGTTCTGGATTATTTGAGTTTCTGGTTCCTTGGGCGTTCGCTGTATACTACGTTGTGGCACCGGCTCTATGGTTAGCGACCATGGGTTAGTGACCCGTTTGTGATGCACGTGTTGGTGAGTTTTCATGCTCCCATTTGTGATAGGCCTTCCCCCTTTGTGATTTCTGGATTTCTAGTTGTGATTTCTAGAATTTGTGTTTCACCAATTTTCGTGGTTTGCATTGATAAGCTCTATCAATATTTGTGTTTTGGTGAATAATTTAAAGAATGTGATTCTTTTTGGTGTTTTGAGATGATTTGAGATATTGTATGATTTTGTTGTTGTTAGATGTATACTTGACACAGTATGGCATTTTAGTTATCATACGTTTTTGGTCATATCTCTTATCCTATATCATTTTATCTGATATTTATAGCTAGACTGATCCGTTTATTATTTTCTTCTTAAATAATACTCGGGTTAGACGGAGGTATTTTAGGTGCTCCTGCTTGACTTCTCATCACGGTCCTTCACCTGACTTTTGACTAACTACTTTAGCATAGTAGTTTTTGTTAGTATACATTTGAGATAGAGACTCCTTGATGTATACTTATTCTTTTGTCTAGCACCTGTACCTATTCTTTTGTGTTGTAGTGGATCTTATATGACCACTATTTTGATGTACACTTTCATGTGATATATTCATATCTGATTCCGCCTTTGTGATATGAATATCAGCGACTGATTTGTGTTATGCTTATTTCTATATTTGTTTCCAAAGTCCACAAAGCCACTATGTGGTAGCTTTGAGTTTGTATTTGATATGTCGGATTTCCTCTTGAAACGAAATGTAAGTTATATTATCTGACATATCGGTACTCGCACAAAGCAATTACACAGATGGTCGCTCTTCAACAGCCTTATTTTTCGTGCTAGTCGACGACATTACCCCATAGTGTCCTTGGCTAGCATGAGTATAGAGGTGGGGCATCACAGCATGGTATTTGAGCCAAACTTCGGAACAATGTAGAATAATCTAGCAAGGATCATTGTCCTAAGTCTTTCTTAGGAATCGTGCCATAGGATTTAATTCGAGTCTTCGTACCGTTCTGTCCTATTTCTGTTTATGATGCCTTGTTTTATCAATCAAGTTTGTTTGATATTCATTTTGTGAATAACCTTTTTCCTCTTCTTTCTTTCTTAAAGAAGAGAATTGGTTAGACCAGGCCATCCCTGCGCCGGTTAATCCAGTGCTACTCCTCAGGATGGAGTATTTATGTCAGCTCAGCAACTTTTAGATCTTGTGAACAATGCCCAAGCTGCCGGACCCGTTCCAGCGCCTACTCACCCTAAATCCGGGTTTGCACGCCTGTGCAGAGATTATACCGCTTTGGGTGGAAGGCCATTCAAGGGATCCGAAAACGTTATAGAAATCCAAGCTTGGCTTAGATCATGTGATCGCATCTTTTCCCGCATGAATCTTATTGATCCACTTCGTGTCCAAGTGGCTTCTAGCATGATCCAAGAAAGAGCATTAGATTGGTATGGGCTTTTGGTTTTTGAGATTATCGAAGCGGATCTTACTTGGGAGCAATTCCGAGAAAGATTCGAATTGAAGTTTGTGTCGGAGGCTGAAAAAGTAACTTTAGCCCGACGCTTTATTGACCTTGTTCAAGGTGAATCTTCTGTGGCAGATTATGTCGCATCTTTTGAATCTCTCTCTAAATATGGGGTCGAGTATATTAATACCCCATTGAAGAAAAATTAGAGATTTGTTTATGGGTTGAATAAGAACCTCAAAAAGCCTATACTTCTAAAACTGGAAGTTTCTTTCGATCAGCTTATAGATATCGCTCTTCGACTTGAAGAGGCCGATAATGAAAGTGATGTTGAAGTTGTGCGTGCCAAAAAAAACTTCAACAATAACATGAAGAGGCCTATTAAGTTAAAAGGCCCCAATCCTAACAAGAATGGGAAGCAAGAAACTTCGGTAGCAAAGACTCCTACCTCTAGTCGTGGACGATGCTACAATTGTGGTTATACGGACCACTATGTAAATGAGTGCCCAAAACCATTTTTTGTCGTTATTGCAAAAGTTCGGGCCATCTTATATCTACATGTCACATACTCCAAAGTAGGAGAGAGAGAGAGAGTTGAATGTTGTGCAAGCTCCTGGTGACACTTCTCGTGGTCAAGGTAATTCTCCTTTTATCCTTGATGGCATTATTTTATTTCGTGATCTTCCTATTTGATTTCTTTTGATATGGGTGCGTCCCACTCTTTTATATCAAAAGAACTTGTTGATTCTTTTTCTGTGAATATTATGGGCTTGATGACTTCACTGAGAATTGCAAATCCGGTTAGTGGATCCGCAACACTCAGTTTACTTGTGAAAATGTTGAGATTATTTTATGTGATTATTCTTTTCGAGCCGATTTGCATGTCATGCGTTACTTAGGCTTCGAAATTGATTTTTAGGAAAGGATTGGCTTGATCATTATAAAGCCCACATCCTATGTCCTGAGCGGACTATATGTATTTGACATCCTCAATCTGTTAAGCAGATTTCTTTTGTTCTTAATGATTTTGATTTCCAAATTCAGTGACATCATTTTATTCTTTAAACCCACTTGATGAGGAGAATATTATTTCTCTCATTCAAGTAGTTTGTGAATTTTCCGGTATTTTTGAGCTTGTCTTAGGATTACCACCTAAGTAATCTATTGAGAGGTGCTAAGGTCTTTTCAGCTCGACCTTGCCACCGGTTTTCATCAGCTATGAGTTGCAGAGGGTAGCATTCCCCTTACCGCATTCCGCACTCGTTATGATTCTTGTGAGTGGTTCGTTGTGTCATTCGGTTTGACGAACCTTCTACCTTATTTCATCCATTTTGTGAATCGAGTATTCTACGAATATCTCGATGAGTTTATCCTTGTATTTATTGATTATGGATGAAAACAACAATTTAAAATTTGTAAATCTTTTAATAAGATATTTATAAGTATGACTGGATTTTGTTCTTAAAATGAGCAAAGAATATTTGTAAATTTTATAAGAGGCATGTTTATCATATAGAAGATGATTTTGTGTTGTTTTGCCCATTGAGTGCTTTAAGAATTCTGGTTGATGCGCTTGATCAACGTTATCGATAGGAATCTCCTAAACGCTATGATGAGACAGTTAGGCACAATAAATTGGCTTGTAATAAGTAAATTTTTCTAAAAAGATGATTACACAAAGTTAATTATAATTTTGAAAGTCTTAACTTTTCGGGAAAGAGGATTAATTAAAAGGAACTCTTTTCCGATGCTTTTATTCTTGTGATTCTCGAAGGGAACCAAGACTTTATTGTTGGTACCGATACTAGTCGTATTGGTTTGGGTGTCATTCTCTTGCAAAGGGAATGTGTTATCACATTTGCTTCTTAAGAATTAAAGCTCGCGGCCATTGTTTTCGCTCTTAGAATTTGGCGTCATTATCTTTTGGGAGAGAAATTTGTTCTCTACACCGATCATAAATAATTGAAGTATTTATTTCCTAAAAAAAGGAACTTAATTTGCGTCAACAACGTTGGCTCGAGTTTCTTGCATCTTATGATCTTGATATTCTTTGTACTCCGGAAAGGGCGATCGTGTTGCCGATGCCCTTAGCCGAAAGTAACAAGCGGTTGTTTCCATGATGATATCAGAATGGAGTGATCTCGAGACTTTGTCCACTTGTAAGATTCGAGATCATGAATCCGATTCATGTTCATCTCTTGTTTTGTGTAGCCTTGAGGCTCGTCCTTCTCTTTTGGACCGTACCTATTTTGGCTAAACTCTATGTCAAAGAAATTGTTAAATTGCATGGAGTTCCTGCTTCTATTGTTAGCGATCGTGATCCATTATTTCACTAGTGGATTTTGGTAAGGTCTTCAAAAGCTTTGGGAACAAAGCTTAATTTTAGCACCGCTTATCATCCTCAGTCCGATGGACAAACCGAGCGTGTGAATCAAACTCTTGAAGATCTTCTTCGTGCATGTGTTCTTGATTTTGGTGGAAGTTGGGAAGATCATATTTCTCTCGTTGAGTTTTCTTCCAATAATAGCTTCCGATCTAGTATTGGTATCGCACCTTTCGAGGCACTCTACGGAAGGCCATGCCGATTTCCTTCGTGTTGGCTTGAAGCCGGTGAGAAGCTGGTTTTAGGTCTAGACTTTATTAGTGTTCATTCGTGTTTCACCTATGAAAGGTGTTGTGCGTTTCAGTCGATCGGGAAAGTTATCACCTCGATATGTTGGTCCATTTCCCATCACTGAACGTGTTGGTTCTGTGGCTTATCGCATTTTTATTTACCGGCTCAGTTTTCTGCTATTCATGATGTTTTCCACGTCTCTCAACTACGGAAATACCTTAGGGATTCTGATTCTATTCCTGAGCCTGGTGTAATTGAAGAAATTGATGTTTCACTAAATTTGACTTATGAGCAACATTCTATTCGTATCATTACTTCGGAGGTTGAACGCCTTCAAAATAAAGATGTTCTTCTTGTGAAAGTTCAATGGTCCTCAAATCCTAAGTATTGCTCTTTGAAATCTTGAGAATTCATCGAGCAAACACATTCGGACTTACTCTTACGCGCTCTTTTATGGTGAACGTCTTATTTCAAAATTTCCTCTTTTGTGCCTTTGTATGGTTGTTACTTTTTATCTTCCTCTTAATTATTGCGAGGACGCAATTTCTTTAAGGAGGGGAGTCAGTAACAACCCGCATATTTTACGATTTTATATTTAACTGTTTTATTTAAATATAGCATCGTTAATCGGATTGAAGTCCAAAAATCTACTTTTTGTAAACAGTCGAATTGAGACTCGAGACCACTTCCATTGAGTCCAAAATGGCGTTTACAACCTTTTTGAGTATAAACATCGATATGTTTGGAGTTGAGTGAATTTTGCTATTTTTCATTTAGGGTTTTGGGTTGGGTTTCAGCCCATCAACCCATCTAATACCCTAACACTCCACTCTCCTCTTCATTCACTCATTCCATTTCCTAACATTCAAGCTCTAGAGAATAATGGGGGAAAAAGATTGGAAATAGAAATTCCAAGCCCTAGTTTTTGCAAATTCAAGTTCTTGCTCCAAAATCAAAGAGAAGCTTAGGTAAGCATCTTCTTCATCTTCTCCATCTCAATCTCTCTCCAATTTCAGAAATTTCCTATAACCTACTTTAGGAAATATTGCTTTTGATCTTAGATTGGAGCTTCTTGAGTTGAGATTGAAGAGGAATTGGTCTCTCCTTTGTTTTAAAGCTTCTCACTCGTGTTTTTGAGTTTAAAGGTGAGTTCTTTAACTCACATCTACGTCTATAGCTATCATTGTTGTTAGGTATGAATTCCTAACACTTGTGCATATTCATTTGCTTTTGATTTGAATTGATTTGGTGAATTTTCCAAATTTTGGTGTTTTGGTCCAATTTTATGAAAATCCTACTATGGATGTTTGGACATTGATGTTTGGGGTGTATCGAAGAGCCTATAAGGCCGGGTTGTCGTTTGGCGTAAATCCTTAGTTGTCGTTGCTCGTTCGATCGCTTCCGACGTGAATTGGCCATCATTGGCCTAGGTTCAATTTCTGTCTGAGCTTTAGCTCAAACGTCTAGAATGAGTAATCAGACGTTTGAGGCTAAGGAATAAATATTCCAAACGTTCATCTCAGACTTTTGACCTTACTTTCCAGACGTCTGGGAGATCCAGACGTCTGAGCTTACTTCCCAAACGTTTGGGTGGTCCGGAATAGAGCTTCCAGTATCTCAGTTCAGACGTCTAGTCTTCTGGTTTAGACGTCAAGATATTGCTCAAACGTCTGGTTGATATTTCAGACGTCTGGGTGGTTTTCTGGACTATTTCCAGAAAAAAAATCCAGACGTCTGGAAACGTCCATTTTTTCCTGTTTAGGCTTTTCTTGATTGAATTTCCATTGTTTATCGATTTTAGTTGCTCCGATTAGTTGTTATCACTTTTATCGACTTTGATGACTTCTTTTCCGGGACTTTTGGGAATATCCATTTTGATGGATTCAGTATCGATTTCTATGGATTTGTTTCACGTCTTTGTATGTGAATTTTTGGTGATTGATTGTTTCTACAATCATTTCTGTGGTTTGTCACTTCTAAATACAAAGGTTTCTATACTAGTAGTAAATACTCAAACTATTTCATCAAAATGATTTTAACACTACTTTAAATATAGTGAATATTAGGCTCAGGTCCCTAATAAGTTTCAAAATACACAAAAACTCCAGTAAAAAAAAGTATGTAAATTAGGTCCCTAGAATTAATTTACTAAGTAATTGCATATAGTTATGCAATTATTCAGACATTTATGCAATTATTTCCAAAAGTTGCATAAATTTATGCAATTTTTTCGATGAATAATTGCGGAAATTTCCGCAATTTTTTTGGTGAATAATTGCGGAATTTTCCGCAAATTTTTGAAAAAATTGCGGAAATTTCCGCAATTTTTTGGTGAATAATTGCAGAATTTTTCGCAATTTTTTGAAAAAATTGCTGAAATTTCCGCAATTTTTCAGTGAATAATTGTGGAAATGTCTGCAATTTTTCGATATAATTGCATAAATGTCTGCAATTATTCACTGAATAATTGCGTAAGTGTATGCCATTATTCGGTAACTTAATTTTAGGGACCTAATTTACAAACTTTTTTTTACTGGGGTTTTTGTGTATTTTGAAACTTATTAGGGACCTGTGCCAAACTGTCCCTTAAATATAAAGCTCGTTTCTAAAACGTTTTCCAATCTATTAGTATATATAAACCTTTACCTCATTCGTATGAGAAATCTAATTAAACGGCTTAGTAAAACAAGTGGTATGAAACGCTTATGTTTACTTCGTCGGTTAATTCTTGGACTTGTTCGATTGAACTCTTGTGACAATTTTCGAGTGGAAATCTACAATTTGTTCGTAAATATTTAAGTTAAGCCAGTGGTTATGGGACATGAAGCTAAACTCATTTATTTACTAGCTTAATGTAATCGACACTTCTTGATGATCGATGATGATCATTTTGTGGTTTAGACTAGCGATGTGCGATGTCTCTTTGTCCACGTGGGGGACTGTACCCCGATTTATGGAGCTTCGTCTCATTTTTATAGGCTAGCGACCTATGGCTTATTGGAGATTGGTTCATTGGGCGTTCGCTGTACTAAGTCGTTGTTCCGTATTATTTGAGTTTGGTTCATCGGGCGTTCGCTGTACTATGTTGATGTTCCAGATTATTTGTATTCAGGTTCATCGGGCGTTCACAGTACTACGTCGTTGTTCCTGATTATTTGAGTTTAGTTCATCGTGCGTAACGCTGTACTACGTCGATGTTCTGGATTGTTTGAATTTCTGGTTCCTCGGGCGTTCGCTGTATACTACGTCGTGGCACCGGCTCTATGGTTAGCGACCATGGGTTAGTGACCCGTTTGTGATGCACATGTTGGTGAGTTTTCATGCTCCCATTTGTGATAGGCCTTCCCCCTTTGTGATTTCTGGATTTCTAGTTGTGATTTCTAGAATTTGTGTTTCACCAATTTTCGTGGTTTGCATTGATAAGCTCTATCAATATTTGTGTTTTGGTGAATAATTTAAAGAATGTGATTCTTTTTGGTGTTTTGAGATGATTTGAGATATTGTATGATTTTTTTGTTGTTAGATGTATACTTGACACAGTATGGCATTTTAGTTATCATACGTTTTTGGTCATATCTCTTATCCTATATCATTTTATCTGATATTTATAGCTAGACTGATCCGTTTATTATTTTCTTCTTAAATAATACTTGGGTTAGACGGAGGTATTTTAGGTGCTCCTGCTTGACTTCTCATCACGGTCCTTCACCTGACTTTTGACTAACTACTTTAGCATAGTAGTTTTTGTTAGTATACATTTGAGATAGAGACTCCTTGATGTATACTTATTCTTTTGTCTAGCACCTGTACCTATTCTTTTGTGTTGTAGTGGATCTTATATGACCACTATTTTGATGTACACTTTCATGTGATATATTCATATCTGATTCCGCCTTTGTGATATGAATATCAGCGACTGATTTGTGTTATGCTTATTTCTATATTTGTTTCCAAAGTACACATAGCCACTGTGTGGTAGCTTTGAGTTTGTATTTGATATGTCGGATTTCCTCTTGAAATGATATGTAAGTTATATTATCTGACATATCGGTACTCGCACAAAACAATTACACAGATGGTCGCTCCTCAACAGCCTTATTCTTCGTGCTAGTCGACGACATTACCCTATAGTGTCCTTGGCTAGCATGAGTATAGAGGTGGGGCGTCACATAACCAGTTTGTAAAATCTATTAAACTTGGAAAAGGACATGTTTTATCATAAAGACCTCAAAACACTTTTAAAATACTCTAATAATAGTTAGTAAACATTTATGAAAATAATGAAACAAAATACTTAAACTTAAATATCTTTTCGAACCTTTTAAGTCCAAAAATCAAGTCTAAATAGGGCAATTTTGCATAAGTAAAGTTTTGGTCATTTTCGAGATGTTACTCAGCTTTTTACCATCCAATCTTTTAATAGCAACAAACATATATATAAAACATTATAAATATGGTGAGAAACCCCTAAGGATCTCTCTACAAAGTTCCATAAACATCGACAAAAATAAGGCAATTCACAATTGCATTTATATTGACTATCGCTATAAGTGCACTTTCAAATCCAAATTATATTCAAAGCTATGTTCAACTAAAACCTATATGCTTTGTTCAAAGACCTTGCTATATGTCATACAAGTCCATTCAAGTTCGTTTAAGTCCTTTTAAGTCCATACTTATGCCACTTGCTTTCAAAGTAAGAATCAAAATCAACGTTTTCACATATGTCCATATTAATTCAACAACATTAATACAATCAAATATCAACATATAAATGTGATAGTTTCCAATCAAAATGGCGTGTTAGCTCACCTTTAACATAACAAACAACTAAGATCCAAGAATCCAAGTCCAAACCAAGCTAGCAACACCTTTTCTTTCTTCTCTTTCCTTGCCTTTACCTTTCCTTAGTCTCCAATCCCCTATCAAGGCTCATGGCATTCACCTGTGGAGGAGGCAGGCTTTTCTTTTTAAACTTCTAAAAAGGTAGGATGTTTTGTAATGTGGTGGTAAGGCTTCACTCCATGTTTGAGTTGATTTGGAATTGATTTGCAAATATTTTTCTTTAGGAAATTAAGAAGAGGAGGAAGAAGAATCCATGGATTTTCTTACCTAAGCTTTGTGAATTTGTGAATGAAAACTAAGGGTGTTCCCCTCCTTTTATAGGCTAACAACGATGCTCTTTAAGCTTGTCTTCACCCCCTTTATGCCATGGAAGAGTCATCTCCCATCACTTCTCCTTTATGCTAATTACCATTTTAAACCTCTCTTGATAATTTCTCTTATCCTAATAGAAGCTTCTAGAACATTCCAAGCTGTATGAAGAGGAGGTGTGTTAATTAATTATTAATGTATGCATTTGATCATTAGACTAGTGCATAAGAGTTTAGACAACTTATCGACCGAAAAGCTGTTTATCGATAAACCAATTTTCGGTCATATTATCAATTTTTCTTCCAAGAATATATTTTTGTAAACAAATTTCAAAAAGAAGTTTCTTATTATTTTTAATTAGTTAAAGGATGTCTAATAAGGTTATAAAATCATATTTATAACACTTAATGTAACAAACTGCATATTTTATGATTATATATTTAAATGTTTTATTTAAATATAGCATCGCTAGCTGGATTAAATTTCGAAATGTGACTTTTTATAAACAGTCGAATTTGGACTCGGGACCACTTTCATTGAGTTCAAAACGGCGTTTACAACATGTTTGAGTATAAACATTGCTATGCTTGGAGTTGATTAGGATTTTGGTATTTTCATTTGGGCTTTGGGTTGTGTTCTAGCCCATTAACCCGATAACAGAATCCAAACCTTCTACCAAATACCTTCCACTCCACTCCTCTTCATTCATTCCATTTCTAATTTCCTAATACACTTTAGCCCTAGGAAAAATGGTGGGAAGTGGAAACTAAATTCCTAAGCCCTAGTTCTCTTAGAAAATTCAAATTCAAGTTCTAAAATCAAGGAGAAGCTTAGGTAAGCATCCTCTTCATCTTCTCCATCTCAATCCCTCTTCAATTCTTGATTTTTCCCATAACCTAACTTAGGAAAAACTTTGCATTTGATAATAGATTAAAGATTCTAGAGGTGTAGTGAAGAGGAATTGGTCTAAGCTTGTTTTAGAGCTTCTCATTTCTTGTTTTTGAATTTAAAGGTGAGTTCTTGAACTTACATCTATGTCTATGGCTTTCATTGTTGTTAGGTATGAATTCCTAACATCTATTTCATGTTCAATTGCTTTTGATTTGAATTGGTTTGGCGAATTTCCCAATTTTGGTATTTTGAAGTCAAATTCTTTAAAGATCCTATCTTGAATGTTTGGACATGTTGTTTGGGGTGTGTCGAAGAGCTTATAGGACTGGGTTTTTGTTTGGCATAAATCCCTAGCCCCTATCGCTCGTCCGATTGCCTTCGAATTGATTTAGCCATCATTGGCCTAGGCAAATTCTGCCCAGGCCCAGGCAACCAGACGTCTGGTTGAGGTCTCTGAAAAAAATAACGAACACAGAAAAAATGGCAGAGCCTAGGGTCAAACGTCTGGTCCTGTTAAATTTTGCCAATTTGCCTATTTTTGAGTGGATTTCCAATTTTTATCGATCTTTGACGATCCGAATAGCTATTGTCAATCAATACCGACTTTGATGACTTCTTTTCTGGATTTTTTGTGTTTCCATTTGATGGATTTGATATCGATTTCCATGGTTTTGATTCATGTTATTGAAATGTGGATTTTTAGTGATAGATTGTTTTTACAATCATTTATATGATTTGTCACTTTAAAATACAAAGGTTTCTATACTAGTAGTAAATACTCAAACTCTTTCACAAAAATGATTTCAACACTACTTTTAATACAAAACTCTTTTTAAAATCGTGTTCCAATCTATCAGTACATACAAACCTTTACTTCATTCGTATGAGAAATCCAATTAAAAGGCTTAGCAAAACATGTGGTATGAAACACTTGCGTTTTCTTTGTTGGTTAATTCTTGGACTTGTTCGATTGAAATCTCGTGACAATTTTCGAGTGGAAGTCTACAATTTGTTCGTAAATATTTAAGTTATGCCAGTGGTTATAGGACATGAAGCCTAACTTATTTATTTACTAGCTTAGTGTAATTTACACTTATTGATCAATGATGATCATTTTGTGGTAGACTAGAGATATGCGATGTCTCTCTGTCCGCGTAGGGGACTATACCACGTTCTGTAGAGTTTCGTCTCATCTTTATGGGCTAGCGACCCATGGTCTTTTAACCATTTTACGGAGTTTGGTTCCTCGGGCGTACCGTTGTACTACGTCGTTGTTCCAGCTTATTTGAGTTTCAGGTTCCTCATGCGTACCGTTGTACTACGTCGTTGTTCCGATTTATTTGAGTTTCAGGTAACTCGGGCGTACCGTTGTACTACGTCGTTGCACCAGCTCTATGAGTTAGCGACCCATGGGATAGCGTCCCGTTTATGATACACGTGTTGGTGAGTTTTCATGCTCCCGTTTATGATAGGCCTCCCCCCGTTTTGTGATTTATGAATTTCTAATTGTTGATTTCTGGAATTTGTGTTTCACCAATATTTGTGATTTGCATTGATAAGCTTTACCAATATTTGTGACTTGGTGAATAAAATAAAGAATATGACATTCTTTTTGGTGTTTGAGAAAACTTGAGATATTGTATGATTTTCATTCTTATCAAATATATACTTGTCACAACATGGTATTATTGTTATCATATTTTTTTTTCATATCTCTTATCCTATCTCATCTTACATGATAATTATAACCAGACTGATCCGTTTATTATTTTTCTTCTAAAATAATACTCGGGTCAGACCGAGGTGTTTCAGGTGCTTCCACTTGACTTTTTAGCAAGGACTAGCTTCTGACTTTTGGCTAACTACTTTAGCATAGTAGTTTTTATTTTTCATACATTCAAGATAGAGACTCCTTGATATATACATATTCTTTTGAGAAGCACTTGTACCTATTCTTTTGTGATGTAGTGGATCTTGTATGACCACTACTATGATGTTCACTTCTATGTCTTATCTTCATATCTGTTTCTGCCTTTATGATATGAATATATGTGCCTGGTTTTATGTTATGTTTATTTTGTATTGATTCCAAAGACCACATAACCACTGTGTAGTAGATTTGAGTTTGGATTAGATATGTCAGATTTCCTCTTGAAATGAAATGCGTGACATACCATTTGACGTATCAATTCTCGCTCAAATTAATTACACAGATGGTCGATCCTCAACAGCCTTATTCTTCTCGCTAGTCGACGTCATTACCCTGTAGTGTCCTTGGCTAGTGTGAGTATATAGGTGGGGCATCACAGCATGGTATCAGAGCCAAACTTCGGAACAGTATAGAATATTATGACAAGAATCATTGTCCTAAGTCTCTCTTAGGAATCGTGCCTTAGGATTTAATCCGAGTCTTAGGACCCGTTCTATCCTATTTTATTTTATGATGCTTTGTTTTACCAATCAAGCTTATTTGAATTCATTCCGAGAATAACATTTTTCCTCTTCGTTCTTTCTTTCTTTCTTAAAGAAGAAGAGATGGTTAGACCTAGGAGTCCTAGCGTTGGCCAATCCAGTGGTCCTCCTCTGGATGGCGTATTCATGTCTGCCCAATAACTTTTGGATCTTGTAAAGAATCAAAGGTTTATCTGTAGTTTGAATAAGAATCCCAAAAAGGCTTTACCTCTGAAACTAGAAGTGCCTTTCCATCAGCTGGTAGATATCGTTCTTCGACTTGAAGAGACCAATAAATGAAGTGATAGTGATGTTAGAGGTGTTAAGAAGAGCCTCAATAACAACAAGAAGAGGCATATTAGTTCAAAAGCCCTAATCCCAACGAGAAAGGGTAGAAAGCAACTTCGGTAACAAAGACTCCTACCCCTGATCGTGGAGTATCTACAATTGTAGTTCTAAGGACCACTATGCAAATAGGTGTCCAAGGCCCATTTCTTACCGTTATTGCAAAAGTTTGGGTCATCATATATCTACATGTCCCAAACTTTAATTCAAGAAAGAGGGAAAGCTAAATGTTGTGCAAGCCCCTAGTAATCCTTCTCTTGGTTAAGGTATTTCTCATTCAGTCCTTGATGGCATTATTTTGTTTCATGATTATCCTATTCAAATTCTTTTTGATACGGGTGCATCTCATTCTTTTATATCAAAAGAACTTGTTGATACTTTTTCTTTAAATATTATAGGCTTGATGACTTCACTAAGAATTGCGAATCCGGTTGGTGGATCTGCAACACTCAGTTTACTTTGTAAAAATGTCGATATTATTTTATGTGATTATGCTTTCCGATCCGATTTGCATGTTATGTGCTACTTAGGTTTCTGAAGGATTGGCTTAATCATTATGAAGTCCCTATCTTATATCCCGAGAGGACTATCCATCTTTGACATCCTCAATCCATTAAGCAGATTTCTATTGTTCTTAATGATTTCAATTCCAATTCGGTGGCATCATTTTATTCTTTAAACTCATATGATGAGGAAAATGTTATTTCCCTCATTCAAGTAGTTCGTGAATTTCTCGATATCTTTGAGCCTATTTTAGGATTACCACCTAAGCGAGCAATTGAGTTCAGAATTATTCTAATCCCTGGAGCTCTACCTATCACTCGTCCTCCTTATCGTATGTTCAATAAGGAAAATGTGGAGATGTGTAAACAATTATCCGAATTGGAAGCGAAATAGTTTATTCGTTCTAGTTCCTCTCCTTAGGGAGCTTCAGCTACTTTGTAAAGAAATCTGATGGTACTCTTAGGCTTTGCATCAATTACTGCAAGCTTAACGAGTTGACCATTAAAAATAAGTATCCATTGCCTAGGATCGATGATATGTTCGATCAATTGAGTGGTGCTAAGGTTTTTTCTTAGCTTGACCTTGCCAGCAGTTTTCATCAGCTACGAGTTGCGGAGGATATCGTTCCCCTTACCGCATTCCGCACTCATTATGATTCTTATGAGTGGCTCGTTATGTCATTCGGTTTGACGAACCCTCTAGCTTATTTCATCCATATTATGAATCGAGTATTCAGCGAATATCTCAATGAATTCGTCCTTGTATTCATTGATTATGGGTGAAAACAACAACTTAAAATTGTAAATCTTTCTAATAAGATATATTTATAAGTATAATTGGATTTGTTCTTAAAACAAGCAAAGAATATTCGTAAAAGTTTTAAGAGACATGTTTATCATATAGAAGATGATTTTGTGTAGTATTGCCCATTGAGTGCTTTAAGAATTCCGGTCGTGCGCTTGATCAACGTTATCAATAGGAGTCCCTTAAACGCTATGATGAGACAGTCAGACATAGTAAATTGTCTTGTAATAAGTAAATTTTTCTAAAAAGATGATTATATAAAGTTAATTATAATTTTGAATGTCTTAGCTTTTTGGGAAAGAGGATCATGAAATAAATGATTTAGCAAAGAAGCTGCTTTTCAAAAATTAAAAGAACTCCTTTTTGATGCTCATATTCTTGTGATTCCTGAAGGGAACCAAGACTTCACTATTTATACCGATGCTAGTCTTATTGGTTTGGGAGCCATTCACATACAAAGGGAATGTGTTATCGCTTATGGTTCTAGACAATTAAAGCCTGCCGAGACTAGATATGCCACTCATGATTTAGAGCTCGTGGCCATTGTTTTCGCTCTTAGAATTTGGCGTCATTATCTATTGGGAGAGAAATTTGTTCTCTACACCGATCATAAATCTTTGAAGTATTTATTTTCTCAAAAGGAACTTAATTTGCGTCAACAACGTTGGCTCGAATTCCTTGCATCTTATGATCTTGATATTCTCTATACTCCCGGAAAGGTAAATCGTGTTGCTGATGCCCTTAGTCGAAAGCAACAAGCGGTTGTTTCCATGAAAATATCCGAATGGAATGATCTTGAGACTTTGTCTACTTGTGAGATTCGAGATCGTGAGTCTGATTCGTGTTCATCTCTTGTTTTATGTAGCCTTGAGGCTCATCCTTCTCTTTTAGACCACATCTTTGAAACTCAAAAGCACGATCCCGAATTGGCTCAACTTAACCAAAGTTGTAGGGATAAGAATAATGTTGATGGTTTGAAAGACTTTGAAATCGATGCTCGCGGAGGCATTCAAAAATTTGGTAGACTTATTGTGCCTAATATTAGTGATCTCCGTAAGGACATTTTAGAAAATTCTCATTGTTCTAAATTTACCATTCATCCCGGTAGTAGTAAAATGTACGCATACATGAAGCGACTTTATTATTGGGATGGAATAACATCTGATATTGCTAACTTTATTAAGCGTTGCATGACTTGCCAACTCGTAAAGGTCGAGCATCAATGGCCCGGTGGGTTATTGCAACCTTTGGACATTCCCATTTGGAACTGAGATCAAGTCTCCATGGACTTTATTGACGGTCTTCCCCATTCTCATTGGGTCATGACAGTCTATGGGTGATTGTAGATAGACTTACAAAATCCACCCATTTTCTTCCCATTCGGTCCAACCAGACCGTACCTCTTTTGGCCAAACTCTATGTCAAAGAAATTGTTAAATTGCATGGGGTTCCTACTTCTATTGTTAGCGATCGTGATCCATTATTTACTAGTGGATTTTGGAAAGGTATTCAAATAGCTTTGGGAACAAAACTTAATTTTAGCACCGCTTATCATCCTCAGTCCAATGGACAAACCGAGCATGTGAATCAAACTCTTGAAGGTCTCCTTCGTGCATGTGTTCTTGATTTGGTGGAAGTTGGGAAGATTATATTTCTCTTGTCGAGTTTTCTTACAATAATAGCTTCCAATCTAGTATTGGTATGGCACCTTTCGAGGCACTCTACGGAAGCCATACCGATCTCCTTCGTGTTGGCTTGGAACCGGTGAGAAGCTGGTTTTAGGTCCAGATTTTATTCGTGATGCCACAGAAAAGATTGAACTTATTCTTCATAGGATGAGAGAAGCTCAAAGCAGACAAAAATCCTATGCCGATAACCGAAGAAGGAATTTGGAATTTTCTATGGGAGATTTGGTATTCATTCGTGTTTCATCTATGAAGGGTGTTGTGCGTTTTAGTCGATCGAGAAAGTTAGCACCTCGATATATTAGCCTATTTCCCATCACCGAACGCGTTGGTTCCGTGCTTATGGTCTTTCGTTACCGGCTTAATTTTCCGCTATTTATGACGTATTTCATGTCTCTCAACTATGGAAATGCCTTAGAGATTCCGACTCTATTCTTGAGCCTGGTGTTATTGAAGAAATTGAGGTTTCACCTAATTTGACTTATGAGCAACATCCTATTCGTATCATTGCTACGGAGGTTAAACGCCTTCGTAATAAAGATGTTCTGCTTATGAAAGTTCAATGGTCCGCAAATCCTAAGGATTGTTCTTGGATATCCAGAGAATTCATCGAGCGAACACATCCTGATTTACTCTCTCGTGCTCCTTAAGGTAAACTTCTCATTTCAATTTTTCCTTTTGTTTTATTATGCCACAGAATGGTTGTTACATTTTATTACCTTCTTTTGCAAGGACACAATTTCTTTTAGGAGGGGAGTCTGTAACAACCCGAATATTTTACGATTATATATTTAAATGTTTTATTTAAATATAGCATCGTTAGTTGGATTAAATTCCAAAATGTGGCTTTTTGTAAACAGTCGAATCCGGACTCGAGACCACTTTCATTGAGTTCAAAACGACGTTTACAACATGTTTGAGTATAAACATTGCTATGTTTGGAGTTGATTAGGATTTTGGTATTTTCATTTGGGCTTTGGTTTGTAGAATTCCCAATTTTGGTATTTTGAAGTCAAAATCTTTAAAGATCCTATCTTGAATGTTTGGACATATTGTTTGGGGTGTATCAAAGAGCCTATAGGGCTGGGTTGTCGTTTGGCATAAATCCCTAGCCCCCATCGCTCGTCCGATCGCCTCCGAATTTATTCGGCCATCATTGGCCTAGGCAAATTCTGCCCAGGCCTAGGCAACCAGACGTCTAGTTGAAATTTCCGGACGTTTGGTTGAGGTCTCTGAAAAAAAATAACGAACACAGAAAAAAATGGTAGAGCCTAGGGTCAGATGTCCGGTCAAACCAACCAGACATTTGGTCCTGTTAAATTTTGCCTATTTTTGAGTGGATTTCCAATTTTTATCGATCTTTGACGATCTGAATAGCTATTGTCAATCAATACCGACTTTGATGATTTCTTTTCTGGATTTTTGGTGTTTCCATTTGATGGATTTGATATCGATTTCCATGGTTTTGATTCACGTTATTGAAATGTCGATTTTTGGTGATAGATTGTTTTTACAATCATTTCTATGATTTGTTACTTTAAAGTACAAAGGTTTCTATACTAGTAGTAAATACTCAAAACTCTTTCACAAAAATGATTTCAACACTACATTTAATACAAAACTCTTTTTAAAACCATTTTCCAATCTATTATTATATACAAACCTTTATCTCATTCATATGAGAAATCGAATTAAAAGACTTAGTAAAACAAGTGGTATGAAACGCTTGCGTTTGCTTTGTCGGTTAATTCTTGGACTTGTTCGATTGTCGTGACAATTTTCGAATGGAAGTCTACAATTTGTTCGTAAATATTTAAGTTAAGCCAGTGGTTATGAGACATGAAGCCTAACTCATTTATTTTCTAGCTTAGTGTAATTTACACTTATTGATCAATGATGATCATTTTGTGGTTTAGACCAGCGATATGCGATGTCTCTTTGTCCACGTGGGGGACTATACCTCGTTCTGTAGTGCTTTGTCTCATCTTTATGGGCTAGCGACCCATGGTCTTTTAACCATTTTATGGAGTTCGGTTCCTCGGGCGTACCGTTGTACTACGTCGTTGTTCCGGCTTATTTGAGTTTTAGGTTCCTCGGGCATACCGTTTACTACGTCGTTGTTCCAGCTTATTTGAGTTTTAGGTTCCTCGGGTGTACCGTTGTACTACGTCATTGCACCGGCTCTATAGGTTAGCGACCCATGGGATAGCGTCCCGTTTATGATACACATGTTAGTGAGTTTTCATGCTCCCATTTATAATTGGCCTCCCCCTTTTTGCGATTTCTGGATTTCTAATTGATGATTTTTGGAATTTGTGTTTCACCAATATTTGTGATTTGCATTGATAAGCTTTATCAATATTTGTAACTTGGTGAATAAAATAAAGAATATGACACTCTTTTTGGTGTTTGAGAAAACTTGAGATATTGTATGATTTTCAATGTTATCAAATATATACTTGTCACAACATGGTATTATTGTTATCATATATTTTTGTCATATCTTTTATCCTATCTCATCTTACATGATACTAATAGCTAGACTGATCCGTTTATTATTATTTTTTAAATAATACTCGGGTCAGACTGAGGTGTTTCAGGTGCTTCCACTTGACTTCTTAGTAGGGACTAGCTTCTGACTTTTGGCTAACAACTTTAGCATAGTATTTTTTGTTTTTCATACATTCGAGATAGAGACTCCTTGATGTATACATATTCTTCTGAGAAGCACTTGTACTTATTCTTTTGTGATGTAGTGGATCTTGTATGACCACTACTATGATGTTCACTTCTATGCCTTATCTTCATATCTATTTCCGCCTTTGTGATATAAATATATGTTCCTGGTTTTATGTTATGTTTATTTTGTATTGATTTCGATGGCCACATAGCCACTGTGTAGTAGATTTGGGTTTGGATTGGATATGTCAGATTTACTCTTGAAATGAAATGCATGACATACGATATGACGTATAGGTTCTCGCTCAAATCAATTACACAGATAGTCGCTCCTCAACAGCCTTATTCTTTGCGCTAGTCGATGGCATTACCCTATAGTGTCCTTGACTAGTGTGAGTATATGAGTGGGGTGTCACACTTTAGTATATTTCAAAACGTTCGATATTCGAATACGAGGTGTTCGAATCTCCAGGACGCTATAGTGATCTAATATCAAATCTGTGACGACCGCCCATGACCCCTGCACTGAATCAAGAGAAAATGCGCTGTAAAGTGTGCCAGGCGACCATGGACAATTGTCAGGGTAAATTAAAACAACAAAATCTATCGTATTACTCACAGCGCATGGAAAAAATACAATAGAACATATGTATAGTGAAGCTTTACAGAATAAAATGCCATCATATAAAACTCCATAATAGTTGAATACAAGCATCCAAATAGTCAATACATCAAGCCTCACTACATATCACTCAGAGAATACAAAGCAGAGGAACATCCAGTACATATAGTAAGAAAGAAACAATATGCAATACTCCAACTCGTCTTCGATATCAGCACCGTGAAAAGCTAGAACAGCACCTGTCACCTGCTACCTAGTCAAAAGAGCATAAAGGAAAAGGAATAGGAATACAACCCTCCCACTCCAACCTCTTTCTACAGTGATAGCCCCCAGACACACACTAAGCAGAAGCAAACATAGCAGAGCATACAATGTAAAGTAAAGAAATTATCACTCGAGTCAAGGGCGATGTTTTCCAAGCACAAACCCCCAAGGCCTAAACCAAGATCAGATAAGCACCCAGAAAACACTGCTCTTGAGACCGAATGACGATACAACCAAACATCCATGACTCTGGCTATCACTGTTATCATTGCTTCGATATCACCGTTAATTGAATGACCGGCACATTCTTTCAGCCGTCCGTCAAGGGCTAATGGAAACCCCGGTTCTAGACATAACTCCCGCACGTCGTCGCAGCCCGTGCCTAGGACTATCGAATCTGCCCAGAGTACTCGACCATCAACAGTTGGCCGTTGGGACTATCGAATCTACCCAAACGTACTCTTGCTTAGAGCATGCTATAACCTTCAACAACGATGCTATCCAAGCCTCCTAGTCATCCTCCTTGACGACTATTTCCATACTAGCTCAAGCGCCTCTCAAGCATCCATTACCCTTAACTCGAATCATATCACCGAGTTACCAACGTGCTTGGAATGATCCCGTCTGGATTAGACCAAGACTATCGCATATCATACTTCGCTTCATCACATCCTCGCAAAGTCTCATCTCAACATCATCATCATCGAATCTATGCATAAGAGCTTCATCATCCCGCTACATATGCCACGAGCAGCTTTCCCAATTCAAGAGCCTTTCCCTTAGCTTTTGAATCATCTTCGATCTAAATCGAATCATCAATCATCTAATTCATAGCAATCAACCAAGTCAAACATTAATCCAAACAATCAAGCATTCAAATAAGATCTAAATAGACAATTATCATAATAATGGCAATTTCGTAAATAAAGTGTTGAAAGTCTAACAAGCATGAAATCATGAGAATTATCTCTACAATCTTGATGAATGAACTTGCATAGGTTAACACTTAGTAAAAATGGTTGTCAAATCATCATGAACAATGGATCTATATGGATCTACACTTAGGATGAAGAAAATGCATGGAAATCACTATTTTAACACCAAATCGAGCCAACAATCCGATATACTCCTTTGGATCCGTGTGAGAGATAATCACCACTCACCAAATCACCTAAACAACCTCAAATCAACACGCTTCAGATCTGGACAGCGAAGGATCAAGCTTGATCTATCACGAATCCGCTTCAAACGAAGAAATCTCACTTCAAAGGATGAAAATCTTCAATCTAAGCTCTTGAACCTTCAATTTGATCTTCAACTTGGATGGATGGAAGCACTAGATTAGAGTGGAGAAAAGAAGTGAAGAAGTGTAGAAGTCGAGCTCTCAAAATGGCAGCACTTCGTCGCTTCGAAATCCGGATCCCAAAAAGTGAGAAAAACCCTTCCTATTTATAGCAGAAATTCCCTTAAGTCGTAACCTCGGAGTTAGGTCGCCCACGACCTACGACCTAAAACCAACCGACCTAAAGACTTCGACCTACCAAAGTTACGACTTAGGACTTAGCTGCTTAACACCCTACGACCTAACATACCGTAGGTATGAGACCTAACGACCTAAGTCCAAGCGCACTTACGACCTACCAGGCCAACCTATCTACGAGTTAAGACTTAGCAGCGCTTGCGACTTAACAACCCCTTAGGTCGCTCACGACCTACCACCTTAAGTCTTCACGCGACCTAAAAAAAACATCACTCTCGCGACCTAACACTTAGACGCGACTTAACTTCTCAGCGACCTAACACATGCGCGCGCCTATACAACACGCGACCTAACTCTTACGCGACCTACCAACCTATGCGACCTAACAACTTATGCCAATACGCGACCTAACTAAAAACAGAGCTCACGACCTAACTCTTAGGTCGCTAACCTATAGGTCGCTCCACCATACTAGGTCGCTAACTACTATCACTAGTTCCTTAGGTCGCTGCCGACCTATCCCCTTAGGTCGCTTACTAATCTTAGGTTGCCAAATCCTATAAGACGCTAACTCTCTTAGGTCGCTCACTCGACCTAACCTTCCCCACGACCTAAGCTAACATACAACCTAACTCCTAGGTCGCTCCACCTTCTTAGGTCGCCAACTACGACCTAACACTTAATCAGTTCGCCTCCTTAGGTCGCTCCAACTCCCTACGACCTAGGACTTAGAAAAATTCTGTCTAAAAATCTGAAATGGCTCAACAACACTAAAATTCCAGATTTTGACAAACTTTTCGATCCGTAAAAATATGGGTCGTTACATTCTCTCCCCCTTAGGAATTTCGCCCCCGAAATTCCAAACAAACAAAGCAATCAAAACTATTCTGCACGCCTATCATCCATAGCAATCAACAAACCATGCATCCAATTCTAGCTTAGCGTGCAGAATTCTAAAATTAGAACAAGTTACAATATCGTGAGATGACACGACACCTTAGGGCCATACCTCGAAGAGTTCGGGATGAGCTGCTTTCATCCTCTCTTCCACCTCCCATGTACAGTCGTTATCATCGTCACTCCATTGTATCTTGAGCAACTTAACTACCTTCCTCCTAAGCTGTTTCGTGTCGGTTTCCACAAAACGAAGCGGCTTACGAGGTCTTCTATCGACTGGATCAACTTCGAAATCTTCACAGCTATTAGCAGAAACCACAGTACTCGAGTCATGCACATACTTCCGTAGATATGATACGTGAAAAACATTGTGCACACTCGACATCTTCTCAGGTAACTCCAGTCTATAGGCGAGCTTTCCAATTCGCTCGATGATCGGGAATGGTCCAACAAATCTCGGAATCAATTTTCCTTTCTTCCCGAATCGGATAACATTCCTCAGTGGAGAAATCTTCACAAAAACCATATCTCCTACGTCGAATTCCAAATCCTTTCGACGCTTATCGGCATAACTCTTCTGACGGTCTTGGGCTGCCTTCATTCGTTGCCGAATGATCTCTATGCAATCCGAAGTCTGTCGAATCATCTCTGGCCCAAGTAACGGCTTTTCCCCAGTCTCTATCCAACATGTCGGAGAGTTACACGATCTTCCATACAATGCCTCATACGGTGCCATACCAATACTTGACTGGTAACTGTTGTTGTATGCAAACTCCACCAAATGAAGGTGATCTTCCCATGATCCTCTGAAGTCCAAAACACAAGCTCTGAGGAGATCTTCCAAAACTCGGTTGACCCTCTCGGTCTGACCATCTGTTTGAGGGTGATAAGCTGTACTCAAACACAACTCGGTTCCCAAAACTTCCTGGAAGCTCTTCCAAAATCCACTAGTGAACAATGGGTCTCGATCGCTCACTATACTCTTCGGAATACCATGGAATCGAACTATCCACTTAACATACAACTCAGCCAACTTTGATGCAGTCCTAGTCGATCGAACAGGAATGAATCTGGCACTCTTAGTCAAACGATCTACAATGACCCAAATCCCTTCGTTTCCCGTTCTTGTTCTAGGTAGCCCATCAATAAAGTCCATCGATATTTGCTCCCACTTCCATGTAGGAACTTCTAATGGCTGAAGTAATCCACTTGGCTTCTTCTGTTCGGCTTTTACCAACTGGCAGTTCATACATTTGGAAATAAAATTTCCAACATCCTTCTTCATGCCTTCCCAGTAGTAGGTTCTCTTCATGTCCCGATACATCTTATTTCCACCTGGATGAATTGTCAACTTCCAGTGATGACTTTCCTTCAGAACTTCACTTCTCAATTCATCTATATCGGGAACAACTAGTCGTCCTTGCTTCCGAAGCCAACCCTCTCGATCGACCTCGAATCCTTTATCCTTTTCTGGTTCTAATCCAGATTCCAAATCACGGATAATCTTGACAAGCTTATCGTCTCGCTTTTGGCTCTCGCCAATCCTTTCCACAAGAGAAGGTATTATCGATAAGTTTGCCAACATCTCAGGTTCCAATTCACATCTAGGCCTGAAGTCAAATCCAGCTAAATACTCGAGACTCTTCCATTCTGAAAACATGGCTCCCAATCCTGCATGTCTTCGACTTAACGCATCTGCCACCGCGTTACCTTTTCCCGGAGTATAAGCTATACCAAAATCATATGATGCCAAAAACTCTAGCCATCGCTGCTGCCGAAGATTCAAATCCTTTTGGGAGAAAAGATACTTCAATGACTTGTGATCCGTAAACAACTCGAATCGAACTACCAATAGATAATGTCTCCACATCTTCAGAGCAAAAACAATTGCCGCTAACTCCAAATCATGAGTCGGGTAATTCCTTTCATGCGGCTTCAGTTGTCGACTGGCATACGCAACAACTTTATCTCTCTGCATTAGCACTGCTCCAAGTCCAGTACCACATGCGTCGGTGTAAACCACCATCTCGTCATTCCCACTAGGAATAGTCAGAACAGGAGCACTCGTCAATCTCTCTTTCAGGATTCCGAAAGCTTGCTCACACTTAGCATCCCAACTGAACACTTGGTTCTTTTTCATCAATCCTGTTAACGGTGCAGCTACCTTGGAAAAGTCTTTGATAAACCGTCGATAATATCCTGCTAATCCAAGAAAACTTCTCACATCAGATGCATTCTTAGGTCTAACCCAATCCCGGATTGCTGCCACCTTAGCGGGATCAACCGCTATTCCACTTCCAGAAATCACATGGCCTAAGAACCTCACTTCACTCTTCCAGAAGTGACACTTCGAAAACTTAGCCTTCAGCTGATGTTTCCACAAGATTTCCAAAACAATACGCAAGTGCGTCTTGTGTTCTTCTTCCGTTCTGGAATAAATCAGAATATCATCCATGAACACAAGTACGAACTTGTTCAACTGATCTCTGAACACTCTATTCATAAGATCCACAAAATATGCTGGCGCGTTAGTCAATCCAAACGGCATTACCAGCCACTCAAAGAAACCAGATGGTGTCCAAAAAGCAGTCTTTGACACACTATCCTTAGCTACTCTCAACTGGTGAAATCCCGTTGCCAAATCCATCTGAGAAAACACCTTAGCTTCGTGAAGCTGATCAAACAAGTCATTTATCCTCGGCAATGGATACTTGTTCTTCTTAGTCACCTTATTCAGCTCACGATAATCCACACACAATCTCAATGATCCATCTGCCTTGGTTGCGAACACAACTGGTGCACCCCACTCGGACACACTACGCCGAATGAATCCTTTCTGTAAAAGGTCATCAACTTGCACCTTCAACTCATGCTGTTCCCTAGGCGCCATCCGCCTAAGAGGCATCACAACAGGTCTGGCTCCTTCAACTAGATCTATACGAAACTCGATCTCTCTATGCGGCGGTAACTCTTTGACTTCGTCAAAGACATCCTCGAATCCATTCGCGATTGGCACAGATGACAGTCCATCCCGTGGAACAACAAGCGAATACATGAAGCTCATGAAGACGCCTTCCTCATGCTTACATCGTATTACAACCTTTCGCCCCTCCACATTCTCGACTGTCACTTCCAACCTCTCGCAATCAACCTTTGCCGCATACTTCCTAAGCCAGTCCAAACCCAAAATAATTCCGAACCCCGCAAAGTTCAGAACAAAGCATTCACAAACAAAATAGCAACCATGACTCGATACGACTAGACCATGGCATAACATACACAAACAAGACGAACCCCCAACTGGATTAGTCACAACCAATGGCCTATCAACAATATCCGGTTCCAAACCTAACCGGCCTACGAGTTCACTACAAACAAACGAATGCGACGCTCCAGTATCAAACAGAACTCTAACTGGAACACCACATAGGAAAAGAGTACCTTGAACCACCACACTCTTTCCCTTCTCTTCAGCGGTAGGAGCCTTCGAAGACGACGGAACAGCTCCCAAAGCATAAGCTTGCACAATCTGCTTGTCCCTCCTCGGTTCTGGACAATTCTTCCTGAAATGCCCTGGCTTGTCACAGTTGTGACACTTCATCGGCACCTTAGGATTCTTACAATCCTTCGAGAAATGGCCCTTCTGTTGACAATTGTAGCAAGTCACCTCGCCTTTCTGCTTCTTCTGGCCATCCTTACCCTTCTGCTGTTGCTGCTTCCTCTTCTTGTTTCCACCCTGCTGGGGTTTAGACTCTTCCCTGGTCATAGCAACAACAGATCCTTCCCTAGGAAACAGACTCTCATGCCTGAGAGCTTTCTCCACAAGCTTCTCAAACGAATCATCCAAATGATCCACCAACTGTCTCCCAAGATAACTGTCCAAGCCTGTCACAAACTTCTCATTCTTCTGGTATGCAGACTCAATATATGACCGGGCATACTTGGACAAAGCTTCAAACTCAGAAACATACTCAAGGACTGATCTTCCACCTTGCTTGAGCTCCACAAACTTCTTGAACAGAACAGACTTCTGAGCTGTAGAAATGAACTTAGCTTCAAATCTAGCTTGGAATTGCTCCCAAGTAATCTCTTCCTCCGCAGTATTGATGGTAATAGAGTTCCACCAATCAGAGGCTCTCCCTTGAAGCTGCCTTGATGCCAACTTCCTCTTAGTTGCATCATCAATTCCCAAATCACCAAAGATCCTTCTACAAGCATCTATCCATCTCTGGACTTCGATAGTTGATTCTGTTCCCAAGAAAACCTTCCCTCCAAGAGCAGTATAGTCTTTGCACAACTTAGCAAAATCCACTGGTTTTGGAGTCTGAACTTGGACTCCAACATCTACTGCTGCCCCCGGAACTGGTATCCTTCTCAAGATCGAAGTCATCATAGCTTCGAAAATAGCTGCATAATCAGCAGCCCCCTCAGTAGCACGGCCTTCCCTAGCAGCTGGTCTCCCTCTTCGACTCATTCTCAATATCTATAAAAAGGAATGATCAGAACATCTAGAGAAACAATTGCATAAAGGACTCAAACTCTACTAAGCTACTATATTATATATAGTAATCATCCATCAAAATTACAATTACGTCTCTCATACGTAGTTACGTCAGCGAGCGTTGGGTAAAATCGATTAACCAATGCTCTGATACCAAATGTGACGACCGCCCATGACCACTGCACTGAATCAAGAGAAAATGCGCTGTAAAGTGTGCCAGGCGACCATGGACGATTGTCAGGGTAAATTAAAACAACAAAATCTATCGTATTACTCACAGCGCACGGACAAAATACAATAGAACATATGTATAGTGAAGCTTTACAGAATAAAATGCCATCATATAAAACTCCATAATAGTTGAATACAAGCATCCAAATAGTCAATACATCAAGCCTCACTACATATCACTCAGAGAATACAAAGCAGCGGAACATCCAGTACATATAGTAAGAAAGAAACAATATGCAATACTCCAACTCGTCTTCGATATCAGCACCGTGAAAAGCTAGAACAGCACCTGTCACCTGCTACCTAGTCAAAAGAGCATAAAGGAAAAGGAATAGGAATACAACCCTCCCACTCCAACCTCTTTCTACAGTGATAGCCCCCAGACACACACTAAGCAGAAGCAAACATAGCAGAGCATACAATGTAAAGTAAAGAAATTATCACTCGAGTCAAGGGCGATGTTTTCCAAGCACAAACCCCCAAGGCCTAAACCAAGATCAGATAAGCACCCAGAAAACACTGCTCTTGAGACCGAATGACGATACAACCAAACATCCATGACTCTGGCTATCACTGTTATCATTGCTTCGATATCACCGTTAATTGAATGACCGGCACATTCTTTCAGCCGTCCGTCAAGGGCTAATGGAAACCCCGGTTGCAGCCCGTGCCTAGGACTATCGAATCTGCCCAGAGTACTCGACCATCAACAGTTGGCCGTTGGGACTATCGAATCTGCCCAAACGTACTCTTGCTTAGAGCATGCTAGAACCTTCAACAACGATGCTATCCAAGCCTCCTAGTCATCCTCCTTGACGACTATTTCCATACTAGCTCAAGCGCCTCTCAAGCATCCATTACCCTTAACTCGAATCATATCACCGAGTTACCAACGTGCTTGGAATGATCCCGTCTGGATTAGACCAAGACTATCTCATATCATACTTCGCTGCATCACATCCTCGCAAAGTCTCATCTCAACATCATCATCATCGAATCTATGCATAAGAGCTTCATCATCCCGCTACATATGCCACGAGCAGCTTTCCCAATTCAAGAGCCTTTCCCTTAGCTTTTGAATCATCTTCGATCTAAATCGAATCATCAACCATCTAATTCATAGCAATCAACCAAGTCAAACATTAATCCAAACAATCAAGCATTCAAATAAGATCTAAATAGACAATTATCACAATAATGGCAATTTCGTAAATAAAGTGTTGAAAGTCTAACAAGCATGAAATCATGAGAATTATCTCTACAATCTTGATGAATGAACTTGCATAGGTTAACACTTAGTAAAAATGGTTGTCAAATCATCATGAACAATGGATCTATATGGATCTACACTTAGGATGAAGAAAATGCATGGAAATCACTATTTTAACACCAAATCGAGCCAACAATCCGATATACTCCTTTGGATCCGTGTGAGAGATAGTCACCACTCACCAAATCACCTAAACAACCTCAAATCAACACGCTTCAGATCTGGACAGCGAAGGATCAAGCTTGATCTATCACGAATCCGCTTCAAACGAAGAAATCTCACTTCAAAGGATGAAGATCTTCAATCTAAGCTCTTGAATCTTCAATTTGATCTTCAACTTGGATGGATGGAAGCACTAGATTAGAGTGGAGAAAAGAAGTGAAGAAGTGTAGAAGTCGAGCTCTCAAAATGGCAGCACTTCGTCGCTTCGAAATCCGGATCCCAAAAAGTGAGAAAAACCCTTCCTATTTATAGCAGAAATTCCCTTAAGTCGTAACCTCGGAGTTAGGTCGCCCACGACCTACGACCTAAAACCAACCGACCTAAAGACTTCGACCTACCAAAGTTACGACTTAGGACTTAGCTGCTTAACACCCTACGACCTAACATACCGCAGGTATGAGACCTAACGACCTAAGTCCAAGCGCACTTACGACCTACCAGGCCAACCTATCTACGAGTTAAGACTTAGCAGCGCTTGCGACTTAACAACCCCTTAGGTCGCTCACGACCTACCACCTTAAGTCTTCACGCGACCTAAAAAAAACATTACTCTCGCGACCTAACACTTAGACGCGACTTAACTTCTCAGCGACCTAACACATGCGCGTGCCTATACAACACGCGACCTAACTCTTACGCGACCTACCAACCTATGCGACCTAACAACTTATGCCAATACGCGACCTAACTAAAAACAGAGCTCACGACCTAACTCTTAGGTCGCTAACCTATAGGTCGCTCCACCATACTAGGTCGCTAACTACTATCACTAGTTCCTTAGGTCGCTGCCGACCTATCCCCTTAGGTCGCTTACTAATCTTAGGTTGCCAAATCCTATAAGACGCTAACTCTCTTAGGTCGCTCACTCGACCTAACCTTCCCCACGACCTAAGCTAACATACAACCTAACTCCTAGGTCGCTCCACCTTCTTAGGTCGCCAACTACGACCTAACACTTAATCAGTTCGCCTCCTTAGGTCGCTCCAACTCCCTACGACCTAGGACTTAGAAAAATTCTGTCTAAAAATCTGAAATGGCTCAACAACACTAAAATTCCAGATTTTGACAAACTTTTCGATCCGTAAAAATACGGGTCGTTACAAAATCCGGTTTAATCACTGAATGATAGTTAAAAGTATTCTTGACTATTTACGAAATACTATGGGACTATTTATGGAACATGGAACTCTTTATGAAGTACTATATGTACTCGAACTTTATAAGTGATATCAGATATGATAATTCAATTTTAAATTCATGTTTGTTTCTAATAAACAGGCTTTAAGTTAGAAATGTTCCATAGGAGTGATCGTGGCTGATTCAATTATAAAGACTAAGTACATCACCTTGACCAATGCTGGAATGGAAACATTATATGTGTGCCAATTTATATCAAAGCCAGCAAGTGTTCCTACCATTGAGAATACAATAATGTATTATGATATCAATAACGAAATATAGATTGCAATAGGAACCGATGGCTAGATAAAAGGCCTAGATATGTTCTCCATAATTAATGTGCGTTGAAAGAGTTTTTTTAGTGATAGAGAAGTATAATAGAAAAGTAGATACACAATGAAAATATTAAAGATCCACCCACTAAGGCCCTTTCTTAGTTTTATGTAGCAAAACTAATTGAGAGTATGCTTACGAGTCACTATAATTAGCCCCATGTGCAAAAGTGTACTTGATAGAGTTAACGGTGGGTACTAGGAGAAATTATGTAATATGATTGTACAACTTAACTCTTATATATAGTGAACCTTATTTGAACAAAACTAAGGTTTTGGTTTTATTTTCTATTGTAAATATTGGTGTGACAGCCACCCTACACCTCTAGTACCCAATATACCTCTATAATGCATTGTAACTGTACTTGGTCAATATGGAGTGGTAGTTAGTAAAAGCAATCCAAAGTAGAACCTATCGTGCATAAATAAAATATAACGACCAACATAGATATAAAACTGAGAAAGTATTATAACTAAGTAAATAAAAAAATCAAAGTGCAGTTCATCATCACAGTTATACAAAATAGATTGTAATAGTAGAGTTTATACATTAAATAACAAACTCCAATATAACTGTCAATAAATAGTAATCAAGTGCTAAAATAGCTCCACAGATCGCATAATGGAATATATAGCGATAATAGCTAAAAAGTAGGTATATGAAAGCACCAACCACCTGCTTGTCATCCACACAGCTATATCATAATTCTATACTTGCTATCTCCAATCTGTTCATTTAAGAATACTCGAGATGATAAGAAGCAAAGAAAATAATCTTGAGTTACCAAATTTTGTATGAGTGACATATACCCTTAAAATGGTACAAAATGATATAGTAAATAGTAAAACAAGGTATGCAGAATCATATCTGTAATGACTTAGAATTTTTAACATTTTGAATGAGAATATAAAATTTATTTAAATATTCAAATTTGATCCGAATTTAATACATAATAAGAAAATCAATTTTTAATAAATCGACTCGATTTTAATGATGTATTTTTATTTCAATTTATAGGATTTTCCATAATTTTTACTTTGGAAAATATCTAAATTAACGTTTGACCTATTTTTCGGCAAACGATGGTATTTTTGAATTTTACAGAATAAGCTAACTTATATATGTTATTTTTTTTTGAGATTTTGTCGCATTTTTGTACACAATATTATTTTTGTTTTGTTGTTCGCGATTTGTACGTGAACGAAATGTTATGCACCGAGATGCCAGAAATAACAAAAATAACTAACTAAAAGCTTAGAATTTTCAACACAAACTTTTTCTCATTTTCTACTTTTCAACTTTCCCTCTCTTTTCAATTCCGTCTTCCAGTAAACAATAAAATCATATTTTCTCCAATTAAAAATTGAAATAAAAGGATTTACTTAACGAAAATTTTAAAACAAGGATCTTTGATTTTATGACGATCAGATTTACAAATCTATGTTTGTTTGTTAGCTTGCGGTCGATGTTGAAGATGTCCGACAGTAAATGGGTGAACTAGGGTTTGATATGGTGAGAGATTAGGTGGAGTTAGGGTTCATTGATTGTTGCGATATGTTTCTCGAGTGGAGAGCTTCGTTTGGTGAAGGTTTGGGGGTGGAGCGGTCCATTGAGATGAATCGCGACTTACGGGTCATGGATTAGGGCAGCGTTAGGTCGGATTTTGAGGTGATAGGTCAAGCTTTATGTGGTAGGGTGCATCGCGGAGAGGAGGTGAAGGGTGTATCGTTGGCGAAGTTGGATTTCATATGGAAATTTGTGAGAGTTGGCGTGCATGCATGGATGAGAGGGTGGAGTATCGCGTGAAAGGGATTGTGATTAGGTTTGAGGAGGAAAATGTATTAAGGATGCGTAAATAAATTAGTTTTCTAATTAGTGTAAATAATTATAACAATATAATCTTAAATCATATTAAATTAATAACTTCTTCATACGAGGTCCAATCGTGATGCGGTCTTTCTTGTCGCGCTTGTAGGAGCAATATCTATGCCTTGGAATTGGTTTCGTTGAGTTTGGTACATGTGGAATTTTGAGCTGAAGATCAATCAAAAATGCCTAAGCATCCATTGGAATTTTGATGGGTTATCTAACATCTGATTGAATACTATGATGGTATTTAATAGTTATAAGTTATTGTTTTATGTTGAAATGATTTATTGGTTTGGTTTGGTTAAATATCTGCTTTTAAGTTAAAACGTATAAAATGAAATACAGGGAATTTTGTGGAGTAACCCAAATTTCTCGTCGTCGTGATTTTAAATTACAATTATATATCTATTGATTTTAATTCCATTTATATACCTTTTATATGGATTGTTAAATGTCAAAATTTAATAGTTTGGCCATATTGAATGTGACATTGATATATGTTAAAAGTTAAACCTTTGTAGTGATAAACGTAATAGTAGCATTAGTTAAGTGCTACAATAGCTATTGGCCTCGTTATAGTATTTTGAAATACTATTAATTGCTATTTTGATTTAAAAATGGTTTTGATTCGGGAAATGATTTTTTAATCTAAATCTTTTGAAATTTTCATGATATTTTATTCAAAATACGTTTTTGAACTTTTCTGTTTTACTTTATCTTCTTTTACTTTATTTTTCTAATATAGGTATGTAAGTAAACGTTTTAAAAGTATTTTGGAAACTATTTATTTTGGTAGAATAGTTATTATTATAATAAAGAATGTTTATTTAAAGGAAATAGAAGGAGAATTTATCTTTTTATAATAAAATGTTTTTGTTTTTAAAGAAGATAGAAATATTTTGAAATAAATATTTGTGAAACGTTTTTTATATAAATGTGGTATAAAAGGTTATATTTATAAATATTATTTTATTATTTGAAATACGTCTATTTAGACATAGCAAATGGAAAATTTTCATTGGAAAATATGAAGATTAGTTCTATTGTGTAATTTTCAATTTCAATTTAAAATCAGTTAATTCAATAATAATAATATTTTTTTGAAATTTGAATATTTTTTATACAATAATTTTTTTTACCATTTCTAAGTGAGACGTCATATTTTGTTTCATCAAATTTGGACTTCTTTATCCCCGTTTATCTTATTTTCGACGTTTTAGCAGCATTTTCGGCAGCGAAAAATCAAGTTTTTATAACTTGATCGTAGCGCTGATATCTACGTACCATTCTGTTTGTCTCGTCGCGTTGATCTCCGTAGTATATTTATTCCTGTAATTCGATGTCCGGTACGCGATGGAAACGACCAAACAGTTTGCCGTATTGGTACCATATTTGCGCCTTTTTGTTTTCTCTTGTCCTTTCAATTGCCCAACCGTGTACCCTATTGCCTTTATTAAACTTTGAAACTACTTTTTACCCTTTACATTTCAAGAATTTTATATACATATTTTCTCGTGCCTTTTCACTTTGCTTTTCTACTTATTCCAAAAAGAAAGTTTGTTCATTCCAAAGAAAAAAAAGTAAGCTTCAATTGTCTCCTTCTTCTTCAAATATAGCCGAGCCTACTTGTTTTTTTCCTTCTTCTTGCTAAAGCCTATTTGCCCCATTTCCACATGAGATTCACTCGCGTTCCTCCCACCCTTTTCCCGAAGCCGTTTCTATGCCTACTACCTCTCAAACCCGAAGTTGTACCCACCTCGACTCCGACCGGCTCCAAGTTCCCTCCCCTCATTCCCACGCCCACGTTTTCCAGACCCTAGCCTAAGTCCTCCCCCGTTCCTTGCCCGAAGCCAGCCTCGACCACCCCAACAACAACCACGTGACCCACCAGGCTACTACCCTTCAATGTTGAACCTACCACGACCTCACGCCTGAACCCGTGCTTCGTCGTAGCTCTTCCCCTCCAACTGCCGCATGACCCAGCCTCCACCCTCTAACCACCGCACCATCAACACCTCACCTTGCATCCCCGAACAAACTGCAGCCCTCGTCCTCATAAGCACCCAGATCCGCCACCTGCCTGTGCCACCATCACCAAAACAAACTGCATCTCCACCCCGTACCAAGCGCCAACCCTACCCAATCCCCACACGCAGCCGCTTGTCCTCCTCCACGCGACAACTGCCGAACGCTGCCATATCAACCGTCTGCTTCTCTCAGCATTCTCTCCCCATCACAGTTTATATATATATATATATATTATGCATGCCTTGATTTTAGTATCGCGTTTTAGAAAGTGGTACTATTTTGTATATATATTAGTTTTTATATAAGATCTATTGGTTATAATGCTTAATATAAAAGTATATATAAGTTAGGTAATTTGTTGAATATATATGTCATGATTATTTTGACATGTAATTAAAATTTAATATTGATTTTAAATATACGTATATAAATATATAAGTTGTTTGTAAGGTATAAGTTTTATCTATTCTGTTATATATATAGATTTACGTAACTTATATTATATGTCAGTTTATATATGTGTTATAATAATATTGATGTTTAAAGCATATATGTATATGTTAGCATTAATTTTAAAATATATACGTATATATATTTTTGATTTTTGGAGTATATACATGTAGATTTTTTTATGTGCGTGTCAAATTTAATATTGACTTTTAATTAAAGTATATATACGTTTTAGTTTAAAATATATGTGTTAAACCAAGTAATGATGTTGTAATATAATACATATATATTATATTTATGTATATAGATTTGAATTAAATTGATATTAATAGATATAAAGAAATGGTTTTGACATGTATTTCAAATCTAATATTGATTTTTAAAAGAAATATATTTAATATAAAGATTTTTATATGAGTAAATTTTAGATTCTTAAATTTATTTTGTCCCTATCAAACTAGTTTGATTTGTTCTTCCATCAATTCCAAACTTCCAGCTTTGCTTTGATCGCCAAAATTCGTGTTTATCGTACTTTACTTTGGAATTTGTTGCTCGGATTCGCAGCTCAGTTTGCCATCAAATTAATCTAGCCTCGAAATGTGAGCAATCACTCACGATTAACATTCTATATTTAGTAAATTAAATTCACATTGAAATGACAATTGAAATATGCTATTAAATTTGAACTGCTTATTATTTAATTGCTATATATGATATGCCATTATCTGTAACTGTTCACCTATGACAACTGACACCATCACCTGTTGTTTATATATTATAATTAAATTTGTTATTGATAATATATGTCTATTATTGATATGTTATATTTTTATCATATATGTTCTCACTCTGTAAGTTCCTATTAGTTTAGATATCCCTATGGGTTGAAATGATACATACCCGAACGATATTATAGATTAGGGGAAAATCGTTATGGGTTGAAATCATAAACCCAAGCGATTTTCATTGACTTTGAATTTGGGATTACGGGTTGAAATAATATATACCCGTAGATATTTATATTGCGGATTGAAATGATAAATTATCCGTATCACTTGACCATAGGATAGAAAATTATATACGGACACCATTGGTCTATATTTTGAAAATGATTTCCAAAGTTTTAAAAGGAAATATATGGGTTTTAATAAATATTGATTTTTAAAATATAATGTATATAAATGTTATTTTTATATATGTCTAAATTTTTGATTTTTTTAAAATTATATGTTTTGGAAATGTTAAATTTGTAAGTTAGTTTTGAAAAAATATAATTTTTAAGATTTTACTTATAATTTTTATTATTTTAGAAATATATAAAAATAGATTTAATATAAAATAAATTTAATAATAAGATTTAATTTAGTAAAATTAATCTAATTAGTATGTAATATGTTTAGGTGTTTATTTAAAATTATATTTTAAAAATAGATTTTGTAATAACTATTATAAATTAAGGTTGGGAAGATAAATTGAAATTGATTTGAAATTGTATTTGTTTAAGAATTATATTTAAATAAAATTAACGTGAAACTTAATGAATTTGAGATTTTAAAGATATGATTTTATAACTTGATTTTTTATTTAAGGTGATTAAATGAATATTTTCAAATAAAAATATATTGAAATAGGATATTTAATTTTATTTATATTTGTAATCTGAGATTTTATTTAAATGATTATTGGATTGATTAAGTGAATATTTCAAAACTAAATAATAGTAAAGTTAAATGTTGAAATATAAATGAAACTTATATTGAAAATGTTTGAATATTTAAACTTTGAACCTAATTGGAATTGAAGAGATAATCCAAACCTGGATTTGAAATTGATAATGATTGAAATGGTTTATTAAGAATTTGAATTGAATCTTTAACCCTTTAAATTGAAAGTGTTGAACATGGATTGATTTAAGTTGAATTTTGGAACATAAGCTGATTTGAATCGATTGTGAAATTGGAGGAAACTATTTTTATTATATAAAGTATTTTCAATATATAAACTATTTTAATATATAAATTATTTAATTAAAAAAATATTTTAATTTATAACTATTTTGATATATATATATATATATACTATTTTCAATATCTAAACTATTTAAGTGGAAACTTTTATGATTACGGAAGTATTATGATTTCAAAAGTGTTATGATTTCCCAAGTGTTATGATTTCAAAAGTTTTATGATTTCGAAAGTGTTATAATTTTGAAAGTGTTACGATTCTGGAAATGAATATTATTTAAAGTGAATAATGATATTGAATTGATATGGTTTTTGAAATGAATATGACATTTTAATGTGAAGTATAAACTATTTGAATTATAAAATGACCACGGTGTGAAATAAGCGTTTGGTTATTAAAGAGACCGGGATCGGATATTTTCATACTCTTTGCTAATACCGAAAACCACTTTAACAACTGTGCACGTGGTGGAGATTCCATAACGAAGTAGGATGGTTTGGCGACGATTCTATATGTGGTTTTAGCGCAGCCCTGACTCCCATGAGTCAGCTTGATGTGGCTAAACAGGAGCTATACCGGGCAAAGTGGGGTCATTCCCCCTATCGGGCATATTTCTTCGATACCATTCTATTACTTTGTGATTTGATTTGGGTGCACCTTTGATTTGGGAGTATGTCCGAGGTAGGAGGTAGTAGCTGCTATGCGTTACCACCAGTCCGGGAGTGCAATTGGTATATCTACCCTGGCATTGCCTCGAGTGCCGTGTCAAATGCCCTATCGCGTCTTCTACGAGTTTGGTTTGTACCATACCTATGGAGTGCTCTTTGATAGCCCTCCAGTTTACGGAGGAATTACGATACTGTATAGACTATGGGAATATATAAAATATGTTAAGGGGGATATGGGTAACGCCCTAACGCTATTTTAATCATTTACTTTACGAATAGACATATTATAATAGCGTATATTACTACATAGTAGATATTTCCACAGATCCTTAGAGGATGGAAATCCCGAACATCCTTTAAGTTACTTATATTTCAGTTGACATTTCACTTGAGTTAAATTTACTGGTATAAGAATGTTAATCCTGACTCAAGTGTTTGTGTTTTGCTTTATGCTCGGGTCAGACTAAGTATCACAACATTTGAGACTCACCTTTGGAGATTGGAGCTTTGTTTGAAGATCTATCTATCCAGCTTTTAGTTATTTTAGTTTATTCTAGTCATTTATGTCCAGACTTGCTAGTTGCTTATGTATTAGAGATTCATTTGTGTTGTAATTTACTTTAAACTCTGATGTTTATATAGTAGCTTCATGAACTACTATTTATCTATTCCGCTGCTTATTGTTGTAATACTCTATGTCTGTGATTCTATGATTGATTTATTTATTGTATATGCTGAGTTTTGCCAAATATAAATTAATGATCTGTTGTTTTGAGCAATTCAAGTCCGACATGTGCGGATGCGAAAGCTTGGAAATAGCGGGTCGTTACAAGTGGTATTAGAGCTCTAGTTTAGGCAAAACTTAGCATATGGAGTAAAAATTAATTACAGAATCACCTTTGTTCAAGCTTAAATTTCTCCCTCTTTGATTCGGATTTTTTTGAATTTTGGAACACTCCTCGTTTCTAAAATACATTTCTGTCTTTTCCTGTTCGTGTTCTTCTTGATACTGGAGCATCCCATAGCTTCATTTTCTATCCCGCCAACCTTAGTTTGGTTTGTAAAAGGGGTGAAACTCCTTTATAACAGGCGTCGACTCACCGAAGATTTCTACATCCCCGGTTTCAATGCTGTTATCTCTTGCTAAGCCCGAACCGTTCTTTCGTAGACTACCAAGGTAATTCTCTTGTGATCCAATGTCGATTGCCTCAGTTTCTGCAGGTAGTTTTATCTTCTCACTTGATTCTCAACTGAGTGATCTTGACTCCACCCCGACAGTCAAGGATTATCCTGATGTTTTGGTTAAGTCGCTTCTCTTTCCTCTAAGCAGGAAATTGAATTTCCACATCGATCTTATCCCTGGAATCTTGGTTGACCTGGTTAAGGTCTCCATCATAAAAATAGGTCTATCCATTTCTCCTTTTGTAATTTAATTATCTTACATTCTTTTCGAGTCTATCTTCTTAGTTAGAATTCTCTTTGATTGGGCTTTCTCTAAATTTGAATCTCTATCCTTGTTCTACGATCTATTCTTGAATCATCCTATGAGGGAGCGTATTTGTAATTAATATAAAATGTTTCATTTTGTGTTGTTTGAATTGTTATGTTTGATTTAGGGTTTTGATCGATTCGTCTGGCCAACACTATCGATAGCAATTCCAAAACACTTGAACAGAGAAAACTGACACAATATTCTTTTCGAAATTGGTAAATGAGATAATTTTATGTATGATTGTATTATATTTATATATAAAAGTACAACTTTTTGAATTTGATAGTAAAAGAAATGGTTGCTAGAAATGATAATACTAGATTATCATTTATCATCTTGTTAACATCCATAAATCATTAACTATTGTTGTATTATAAGGGAATGAAATTGTTTAAATATGGTTTATAAATCTGATTTACAAATGAATTTAAACTATGGATTTGAGAATTAAATTCCAATGCTTTTCAAAATATGGTTTCAAAGTTGAAAGAAAATATATTATTTGAAAGTATTTTTGAATGTAAATTGTTTTCAAAGAATTTCAAAAGAAGTGAATCGGCACTCTCCTCTTTTGTCACTGGAAAATAATTTCGGTGATGATTACAGCATCATCGACATTCATTTTCGAGTCTGAAAGTGAAGAGACCACTCAGTAGCTTTGCTACAATTTTTTTTGAAATTGGATTTGATTTGAATTTCCCGAGTATGATTTGATTTATAAATTATATAGGTATATGTATATATTTATTTCAAAGTGGTTTGAAATGAAACCGAAAATTTAACTCTCAAGCTCTATGTTAAGTGATGATTTCAATTATTGAAATGAAGCAAAATTTGAATAATTGGAATGTACAAAATGAGAAATGGAATTGGATCAATTTGAAATAGTTGAAATAGGATAAAATTTATTTGTATAACACTTAATTGCTTCCTAATATATAATTTACCTAAAATATTCAAAAAGTTAAATGTTAGGGTGAATATGTAATTGAAGGTTATATAAGAGAAAACGTAGGCAACAAATTGTTCAAATTAATTTTTGCATAATAAAAACATTATAAATAACAAGTAAATTAGTATAGTGCTCAATTACATATGAAACATTAATAAAACTTACCTGAAATATTCAAATGTTTAAAATGTATTAAGAATATGTAGTTAAACAGTATACAATATAAAATGTAAGAAATAAAATGTGCAAAAATAAATTCTGATAAGGGAATTTATAAATAAGAATTTTGTTGTTATAATGAATGTTATCCATTTAATGTATGTTATAAGAATTGTAAATTAAAACAAATCGAATAATAAATAGAGAATGAGTAAATAAATGTAAACTCAAGAAACTGAACAGGTAATAAAAGAATTTAAATCTTTGTAAATAAATGGTAAATTATAAAGAATAGTTGGAATTGAATTATATGAGGAATTAACTTAAGTGAAATCAGTGGAATGAATAAGTGAGCTGAATAAAATAAATCTTGTTTTAAAAGAAATTTTTGTAACAAATGGTAATAAATTAAACCAAATCAACTGTATGAAAATACCTTGAATTGAAATCAACTAAATGTGAGTATAATGAATATTTATTGATTTAATAGAAAAATTGCAACCAGAAATTAATTGAATATTAATCAATTAAAAAACTAATGGAATTTATATGGTTTTGAATTTGTTGTGTATTTGATGATTTGTATTTCAATTCTATCTTTTTGTTCTGGTTGTTTCTAATCTCCTATCTCGTTCATTTTCGGGGACGAAAAGTTTTGAGTGGGGGAGAGTGTAACAACCCGAAAATTTTAACGGTTTTAATAACGTAATTAACTAAATTTTTGTGAAATTTAAAACTATAAAATTTTGCAATGAAAATTCAATATTTGAACTACGTCTATTTAGACATAGCAAATGGAAAATTTTCATTGGAAAATATGAAGGTTAGTTCTGTTGTGTAATTTTCAATTTCAATTTAAAATCAGTTAGTTCAATGATAATAATTTTTTTTCAAAATCTGAATATTTTTATATAATAAAAATGTTTACCATTTCTGAGTGAGACGTCATATTTTGTTTCGTCAAATTTGGACTTCTGTAGCCCCATTTATCTTATTTTCGGCGTTTTAGCAGCATTTTCGGCAGCGAAAAATCGATTTTGTATAACTTGATCGTATCGCTAATATCTGCGTACCATTCTGTTTGTCTCGATGCGTTGATCTCCGCAGTATATTCATTCCTGTAATTAGATGTCCGGTACACGACGGAAATGACAAAATAGTTTGTCGTATCGATACCGTATTTGCGCCTTTTTGTTTTCTCTTGTCCTTTCAATTTCCCAACCGTGTACCGTATTGCCTTTATTAAATTTTGAATCAACTTTTGACCCTTCACATTTCATGAATTTTATATACATATTTTCTCGTGCCTTTTCACTTTGCTTTTCTGCTCATTCCAAAAAGAAAGTCTGTTCATTCCAAAGAAAAAAAAGTAAGCTTCAATTGTCTCCTTCTTCTTCAAATATTGTCGAGCCTACTTGTTTTTTTTCTTCTTCTTGCTGAAGCCTATTTTCCCCATTTCCACATGAGATTCACTTGCATTCCTCCCACCCTTTTCCCGAAGCCGTTTCCGTGCCTACCACCTCTCAGACCCGAAGTTGTACCCACCTGGACTCCGAGCGGCTCCAAATTCCCTCCCATCATTCCCACGCCCGCGTTTTCCAGCCCCTAGCCCAAGTCCTCCCCCCTTCCTTGCCCGAAGCCAGCCTCGGCCACCCCAACAACAACCACACGACCCACCAGGCTACTACCCTTCAATGTCGAACCCACCACGGCCTCACGCCTGAACCCGTACTCCGGCGAGCTCTTCCCCTCCAACTGCCGCATAACTCAGCCTCCACCCTCTAACCTCCACCCCATCAACACCTCACCGTGCATCTTCGACAAAACTATAGCCCTTGTCCTCACAAGCACCCAGATCCGTCACCCACTTGTGCCACCATCACCAAAATAAACTGCATCTCCACCCTGCACCAAGCGCCAGCCCTACCCAATCCCCACACGCGACCGGCTGTCCTCCTCCATGCGACAACTGCCGAACGCCGCCATGTCAACCGCCTGCTCCTCTCAGCCTTCTCTCCCCGTCATAGTTTTTTTATATATATATATATTTTATGCGTGCCTTGAATTTAGTATCGCGTTTTAACAAGTGGTACTATTTTGTATATATATATTAGTTTTTATATATGATCTGTTGGTTATAATGCTTAATATAAAGGGTAAGTTTGGCTCACATCCTTAACAAGTTTTAAAATAGAGAAAACATCCTTCCCAACCAACATTTACGTTTCCGCTCCCTGTTTTCAAATTCACGCACGCAAAAAGACTGAAATACCCTTTATGTTTTTAACTTTTCAAACGTGTATAACTTTATTTACAAAAACCGGATCAACATAACGTTTTCACCAAAAAATCGCAAATTTTATGATCTTTAAAATGAGATCCATTGTTGATACCAAAAATTTAAATTTGTATTAAAGCTGCAATTATTTCAAATATTTGCAGACAATTCAGCAAATATTGAACATTTTCGATTTTTTTTCAAATATATAAAAATTGCAAAAAATTGCAGATATTTCTGCAACTATATGGTATAGTTGCAGAAATGTCTGCAACTATTACATATAGTTGCAGAAATGTCTGCAACTATATGGTATAGTTGCAGACATTTCTGCAACTATTGCATATAGTTGCAGAAATGCAACTATTGCAAATAGTTGCAGAAATGTCTGCAACTATTTTATATAGTTGCAGACATTTCTACAACTATTGCATATAGTTGCAGAAATGCAACTATTGCAAATAGTTGCAGATGCAACTATTGCAAATAGTTGCAGAAATGTCTGCAACTATTTCATATAGTTGCAGACATTTCTGCAACTATTGCATATAGTTGCAGAAATGCAACTATTGCAAATAGTTGCAGAAATGTCTGCAACTATTGCAAATAGTTGCAGAAAACGAACTTACACAGTACTTCAGTAAAAATCTTTTATTGCAAATAGATAAATCATTAAGCAAAGATAATTTTATCATTCAATATAAACCAAATAATCACAGATAGAAAAAATGGAGCATGGTATAAACGAGGGTATTTATGGAAAAGAATTAAGCCGAAACAAAAATAGGGACCGGATTTATAAAGTTTCGAACGGAAGGAGTTTTTGTGAATTACGTTTGGTTTTATGGATGCGACCCTAATTTTCACTAATATAAAAGTATATATAAGTTAGGTGACCTGTTGAATATATATGTCATGATTATTTTGACATGTAATTCAAATTTAATATTGATTTTAAATATACGTATATAAATATATATGTTGTTTGTAAGGTATAAGTTTTATATATTCTGTTCTATATATATATATATTTATTTACGTAAGTTATATTATATGTCAGTTTATATATATGTTATAATAATATTGATGTTTAAAGCATATATGTATATGTTAGCATTGATTTTAAAATATATACGTATATATGTTTTTGATTTTTGGAGTATATACATGTAGATTTTTTTATATGCGTGTCAAATTTAATATTGACTTTTAATTAAAGTATATATACATTTTAGTTTAAAATATATGTGTTAAACCAAGTAATGATGTTGTAATATAATATATATAGATTTTATTTATGTATATAGATTTGAATTAAATATTGATATTAATAGATATAAAGAAATGGTTTTGACATGTATTTCAAATCGAATATTGATTTTTAAAAGAAATATATATATAATATAAAGATTTTTATATGATTAAATTTTAGATTTTTAAATTTATTTTGTTCCCATCAAACTAGTTTGATTTGTTCTTCCATCAATTCCAAACTTATAGCTTTGCTTTGATCGTCAGAATTCATGTTTATCGTACTTTACTTTGGAATTTGTTGCTCGGATTCGCAGCTCAGTTTGCCATCAAATTAATCTAGACTCGAAAGGTGAGCAATCACACACGATTAACATTCTTAGATTTAGTAAAGTAAATTCACATTGAAATGACAATTGAAATATGCTATTAAATTTGAATTGCTTATTATTTAATTGCTATATATGATATGCCATTATCTGTAACTGTTCACCTATGATAGCTGACAACATCACCTGTTGTTTATATATTATAATTAAATTTGTTATCGATAATATATGTCCGTTGTTGATATGTTATATTTTTATCATATCTGTTCTCACTCTGCAAGTTCCTGTTAGTTTAGAAATCCCTATGGGTTGAAATGATACATACCCGAACGATATTATAGATTAGGGGAAAATCATTATGGGTTGAAATGACAAACCCAAGCGATTTTCATTGACTTTGAATTTAGGATTGTGGGTTGAAATAATATATACCCGTAGATATTTAAATTGCGGATTGAAATGATAAATATCTGTATTACTTGACCATAGGATAGAAAATTATATACGGACACCGTTGGTCTATATTTTGAAAATAATTTCCAAAGTGTTAAAAGAAAATATATGGGTTTTAATAAATATTGATTTTTAAAATATAATATGTATAAATGTTATTTTTATATATGTCTAAATTTTTGATTTTTTTAAAATTATATGTTTTGGAAATTTTAAATTTATAAGTTAGTTTTGAAAAAATATAATTTTTAAAATTTTACTTATAATTTATATTATTGTAAAAATATAAAAAAATAGATTTAATATAAAATAAATTTAATAATAAGATTTAATTTAGTAAAATTAATCTATTCAGTATGTAATATTGAAACGACCCTTAATATTTTACCTTAATTTTTCAAGGATTTTTTTTTGAATATATATATATATACACACACATTTAAACTTAATTTAAATTCTCAGAGTCATTTTTTCTTTTCAATCAATTATCCAGGATCCAAATTTCTACTAATATAAATATATCAGTGTATTCATAAAGATATGCACATACATATGAGGATGAATGTGTCCCTCTTGTTTAAATCAGAGTTATGGTAAACAAGAGCATATTCTGTTTGATTTGAATTTGAATCAATCTACACATAGTTAATTTCCATATTCTTTTTGATATTTGTAATATATGAGTAGATCCTGCTCATATTTATTCTTAATGATTTTGATCATTCTAACTATGATTTACTAATAATTTATCTTGGCAAGACAATCTCAGAATACATGGCCTTTTCATAGTATAGTTCTAATGCTTGATATTTGATTAAGGCCAGAAAAGGATATCTATATTTATCATTTTCAACTTATGGTTTTCTTTGAAACTCATCTGTTCTTTGACTCAATCAATAAGACACACTATGTGTTAATATACATACATACATACATACATACATATATACATATATACATACATACATATATATATATATCCCTAAGTCACTTCTACTCAGTAATCTTAAAGCTATCTTAACCAGAAGATCAATACAAGATTGATTTCCTGGACTTGAAAGTCCAGAATTTGGTGCCTTAGGCAAAGTGTTTTCTGTGTTTTATTTGTGCAAACCAGACCTCAATGTGTTAATCACTTGCAAACCAGTTTCTAAGTTTTCCGTGACTAGGGTACTGGACTTGAAAGTGTTTAAAAAAGTGGTGCAATCCCTGGATTATGGTGAACCAGGGCTTGAATGCAGAGTGCTCCCTGTCAAAGTGCATATTTGTCTATGGTATTTGAAAGAGAGTTTGGTGAAAGACTTGCTAAAAGAACAAAGGGTTATGAAATGCATTTTACTATCAAAATACAGACCAACATGATCAACCAAGACTCCATTCTTTTGAAGCTAGTTAACCCTTGTGACTGTGTCAACCAGACACTCTAACCATGTCAATTGAAATGCCGTTCATTTGCAAAGTACTTGAAACCTTTTTAAGATATATACACTTCTTAAAACAACTCTCAAATGGGCTTGAACTATTTTACAAAATATTTCAATGAAAAGCAACTGAATACTTAAAAGAATACTCCAAGTTAAAATCAGATTTTACCCAAAACTTAATGCTTTTGAATGACTCAAGATTGACTAATACATAATATAGGTTATGTAAGACAATTGCTCAAATATATATTTCTTTTTCAGATTTTCATAGATAATACTTTAAGCTTATTTTCTTGTTCACAACTCAGATAATCCTTCAGTTCTCAAACCTTAATACATAACAAAATTCAACAGAAACAACTAGTTTAATCAAACATAACAAGTTCATTACATAACAGGAAATTTAAAAACACAAATTTTCATGAATACATGCAGATAAATCATCATATGCTGTTATTAAAAACTAGCTAGCATGCTCATTCATTCTTTCTCATTAGCCATAACTTTCCTTCCTACTTAGGTCCTGCATTCCCTGAAAGAGCATTAGTGGCTGCCTCATTTTAAAATGAGACACCCCCATATGCCATGAGCAAACAAGGGTCAGATCTATGATCTGGTGTGAGCAACAACAATATATCCATAACATTAAGCAAATAGGTGATACATGAGTACTGGCTTGTTGCTTATGCAATTTCTTTAATCAACTATTTTACCATGTTTCAGATAATTTTGTGCATGTATGATAACTTCAACAATCAACCATGTACACATACATAATTATGCAAACATGCACATTAATCAGTAGCATATAGATGCACTGGAACAACCATGGTCCCATTCCAACCAATCTAGGAAATACTCAAGTTCCTATTTCATCATTTATGGGTTGTATTTGTCAGTCTAAATCCTAGCCTCATCTACTATCAAGGAATCACAGGGACACATTGCAATAAACTAATTCACATCATTGCACAAAGATCTCAGGGCTTGAACAAACCATGTGCCAACTTACATACTTCAAATATGACAAGCATTCCAGCAGCCTTCTTGGCTCACCATCCCTAGTTTATTTACTAATTGTATTCATGTTTAATCCTATCATCAGATAACTAGGTGAACAAATCATTGTGTACATGAAACATCCCATACATCTTGCAAACATATTTTTCAAAGGCAAGCAGATAATCATTTTCAAGGACATTGCCATCAGATGTATTGACTTTAAATTAAATATAAAAATATTTACAACTGAAATTAGAGACATGGCATGTTAGGTTATTATGATTTGCAAGTAACTATGGTTGAACCAGATTCAAGATCTAGCTTAATCATAATTTTTGACTTATGGGTTTGCTATTTGATTAGGGGCTCAGCACATAAAGATCTCTATTGCACCCCTAATTCCTTTTTCTTAAGCCTCAGCACTTATACAAAGTATAATGCAGCTCATATTATTTTCTCTATTGAAATTTTCATGCCATAGTTCTATATCAGTTGTAAGTACTCTTCCCATAATTTCAAGGTTTTGTGCCTTAGCTTTTCTAAGTATAATAAAATAGTGGGATGCACATCCATAATAAACATCATATCAGATCAAAACCATCCAAAGAACATCCATAAGATATCTAATAAGACTATGTTCAACAAAACTAGAAATATGCAAATAACAACATAAAAGTTTGGCTGCTTCATATCAGGACTTAATGCCATGGATTTAGTGAGATTACTCACCTAAGTACTTCCTTCTATTTGATCCAGAAAACCCTTTAATGCTTTTCCTTCCTTTTTAAATATTTTCTTCCTTTCTTATTTTTAAGTATCTCGGGTAAATGATTTTTTGGCCATAACTTCTTATTTATATGAATGTTTTTCACTAGGGTTTTATCAAGATAAAATTCCATTTTTGTCCTGGCTAACATCAGGCATTTTGCATTTTGTATTTTCACATTTCCCATCCTTAATACCCCGGGCTACATTAGTTGGTTATGGTCAGTGCTTTCCTCTTTTTGCTTTTCAGAAAATGGCTATTTTTGAATACCTCTCCACTTACTCAAGTCATGTTAAAAGTGTGACTTAGCTATATTTTATACATTTATTCATTTCTGGAAATCCTCTTTTCTATTTTTTACCTACACATACATGCTTACTTGTATTGTGTCTCATGTCATTTTGATGTTATTTTTCTTGCTTAGCTTTAACATATTTCTACTCAAAGAAAGGTATACATGTATATATATATATATATATAATTTCCCTTGCTTCACAGAAAAATATATATACATATATTTCATATTTATAACTTAGTTAGGTCTGGGTTAAAAATCCAGTGCTTTAAGTAAGAATTTACTTTCTTACTCAAATAAAATATTTTCTGCTTTTCATTTCAAAATAATTCATATGACCCAGAAACAAAATATCTACACCTGGGTTAATAATTCACATTTCAAAATCATATTTGAAATGCTTTCTTTTCCTTTTTTTTTATTTTCAGGAATTTTGGATCCTTCCTTGTGCCATTTCCAGTGTGCACGTGCACACATATCCTTGCACATTATTCAATCCCAGAAATTCCTCCATAATTAAATTTAAATATTTCAAAACTAAATTATTTCATTAAAATAATTTTACACAAAATTTTTGGGTATTACATTCACCCCTCCTTTTAGGAATTGTGTCCTCACAATTTTCTAATACTTATAACAAGTATCTACTGATTCTAGAAAATTTATCAAACACATGCATAAGCAAACAAATTCAACCATAGCAACTATACATATTAAATTTTCCAGAAATTTTAAAATTACCTTTAATTTGCAAAAAGCTTAGGATAATCCATCCTAATCTTGTCCTCTAACTCCCATGTACAATCATTAGGATCAAGACTCCACTAGACCTTTACCAGTTTCAAAGTTTTGTTTCTCAATTTCTTTTCTTCTTTAGCTAAGATCCCTACTGGTTCTTTCTCATAAACCAAATTAGGATTTATCTGGACTTGGGTAGGTTTTTCCAGAATTTCTTCCTTATCATGTACCCATCTTCTAAGTTGTGACACATGGAATACATTGTTCATTGCTTTCATTTCTTCTGGTAGCTCCAATTTGTATGCTAATGAGCCTACTCTTTCCATAATTTTATAGGGCCCAACATACCTTGGTGTGAGCTTTCCTTGCTTGCCAAATCTCAAAACCTTTTTCATAGGTGAAACCTTGATGAAAATAAAGTCACCCACTTCATATTCCACCTGCTTTCTTTTCATATCTGCAAATTTCTTCTACCTATCTTGAGCTGCTGCCATCCTCTTCCTTACTAGCTCAATTTTCTCTGTAGTCTCTTTTATATACTCAGGCCCTAAGATAGCTCTCTCTCTCCTGTCTCTACCCAACATACAGGTGATAAGCATGGTTTGCCATATAAGGCTTCAAATGGTGCCATCCCTATAGTGCTTTGATAACTATTATTATATGTAAACTCAGCTAAATGGAGATGGTCCTCCCAGTTGCCTCCAAAATCCAGTGCACATGCCCTCAATAAGTCTTCTAAAACTTTGTTCACCACCTCGGTTTGTCCATCTGATTGTGGATGATATGCAGTGCTTAAGAATAATTCACTTCCCATGGCCTCTTGAAAACTTTTCCAAAATCTTGATGTGAAAATGGTATCCCTATTACTCACAATAGTTTTGGGAATGCCATGCAATCTTACCACTTCCTTCATGCACACTTGAGCCAACTTTGGTGCATTCCTCTCTGATTTCACTGGGATAAAGTGGCCACTTTAGTTAACCTGTCTACTATTACCCATATACTTGTGTTTCCTCTTTTGGATCTAGGCAGGCCATCTATGAAATCTATAGATATATCCTCCCATTTCCACTGTGGTATGTTAAGGGGTTGTAACAATCCTGATGGCCTTTGTGTCTCCGCCTTGACTTGTTGGCAAGTCATACATTTTGCAACATATTTAGCTACATCTAACTTCATTCCCTTCCACTAATAATTCCTTTTTAGATTTTGATGCATCTTTGTACTGCCTGGGTGTATGGAGTACTTACTCCTATGGTATTCATTTAATATTTCCTCCTTCAACTCCATGTTTTCTGGAACACATATTCTATTTTTTTTCCTTATGTAACCATTTTAATCAATATGGTAATTTATCACTTCTTCCCCTTTTGATATGAGAATTTTCTTCTCTAATAGGTCTGGGTCTTGTTCTTGCATTTTTTCTATCTTCAAAATTAAATCTGATTGTAAGGTTATTAAACTCAGTCTCCCTTTACTCTCATCTCCTTCAGTTGTCACCATGTGTATCTCACTGCTTACTTCAATTTCTAAGTCAACAAGTATAGATAAATCCTTAAATTCTTCCATCATCAACATGGCTACCTTAACATGTTGTCTACTCAAGGCATCTGCAACCTTGTTTGCTTTACCTGGTGTATAAAGTATGTCTAGGTCATAGGCAGCTAGAAACTCCATCCATCTATGTTGCCTCATGTTCAAATCTTTTTGTGAGAAAAGATATTTCAGTGCCTTATGATCTGTGTACAAATTAAATTTGGCACCTAATAAGTAGTGTCTCCAAAGCTTTAATGCATACACCACTGCTGCTAACTCAAGATCATGGGTTGCATATCTTGTTTCATGTGGTTTTAATTGTCTGGATGCACAGGCTATTACTTGATCTTGTTGCATCAACACAGCTCCTAGCCCAGTACCACTTGCATCAGTGTACACAATTAAATCTTCATTTCCTTCAGGTACCCTTAATACTGGTGCATTAATTAAAGCTTCTTTTATCTTGATAAAAGCTTGTTCACATTTTTCAGTCCATACAAATGCTTGATTCTTTCTGGTTAAATTAGTAAGTGGTGATGACATTTTGGAAAAATCTTTTATGAATCTCCTATAATATCCTGCCATCCCCATAAATGATCTAACTTCACTCACTGTGTTAGGTCTCTTCCATGCTTGGATAGCTACAACTTTGTTGGGGTTCACAGAAATTCCTTTAGCAGAAATGACATGACCAAGGAAATGTACCTCCTCTTTCCAAAATGCACATTTTGAAAATTTTGCCTTTAAATCTTTTTCCCTTAATATAGACAAAACCAGATGCAAATGATTTTCATGCTCTTCTACTATTTTGGAATAAATTAAAATATCATCAATAAAAATTAGCACAAACTTGTCCAGATAATCCCTGAATATCATATTCATTAAATCTACAAAATATGAGGGGGCATTTGTCAACCCAAATGGCATAACCATAAACTCATATAAAACCATACCTAGTGTTAAATGTAGTGTACTTAACACTTGAGTCTTCAACTTTCATCTGATGGAACCTAGATGCTAAGTCTAATCTAGAGAATATTTTAGCTCCACTGAGTTGATCAAAAAGATCATCAATCCTAGGCAATGGGTATTTATTCTTGATGGTAACCTTATTTAACTCCCTATAATCTATGCACATCCTCAAAGTACCATTATGCTTCCTTACAAACACTACTGGAGCACTCCAGCATGAGTTGCTTGGCCTTATAAACCCTTTACCTTCTAATTCCTCTAACTGGTTTTTCAACTCCTTCAGTTCACTTGGCCCCATTCTAGTGGGTTTTTTTAATTATTGGGCTTGCTCCTGGAATGAGGTTGATTTGAAACTCCACTGGTCTATGGTGTGGAACACCATTTACCTCCCCAAACACATCCAAATATTCATTAACTATGGGAATTTCTTCAATAGAAGGTTCACTGAAATCCTTTTCCAAGTCAATTAAATGATATAATTTTCTTTCTTTAGCTACTTCACATAAAATTGTGATTCTCTGGCCTCTAAGGTTTTGCAATGATATAGTGGATGAATCTAAATTAATTATGGCTTTAAATTGCCTTAACCAGTCTACCCCCAATATAACACCTATATTTGGGTAGATTAAAACATATAAATTGGAAATAAAAATATTTCCTCCTATGTTTAATTCCATATCCACACAAATCATATTTAAAACACTAGAACTCCCCAGTGGACTTTGTACAAGCAATGGTGTTTCAACCAATATGCAGTTCAGTTTTAGCATTTTAACTATTTCATAAGAAATTAGAGAATGAGTTGCCCCAGTATCATATACTACTACTATGGGTATGGTACAGATAAGTAGTGTACCTTCCACTTGACCATGATTTTTAGCACTAGTCTCCACTGTGGATTTGCTTTTGCCTTCCAGATTTGCCAATTTTCCTTGCTGTTTGTACTCAGGACAATTTCTCTTCATATGCCCTTCTTTCCCACATAGGTAGCATTTGAAGGCTCCTCCTTTTAATTCTGGGCACCTTGGTTTGATGTGTCCCTCCTTTCCACAATGATGGAAAACCAATTTCTTCTTAGCATCATTGGCCTTGGTGTCACTGGCCTTTTTGTTATATGTTTCCTCTTTCTTCTTGTCATAAGGGTGGTATCTTTCCTTATTCTTCTTATTATTGTTGTTCTTAAAATTTCTATACTTCTCTCTTTCCTTGTCAATGCTGCTCTAATTTCAAAGCCAGATCTATTACTTGATCAAAAGTCTTATCAGCATATGGTAACATGGCCCTGCTAAGTCCTGGGTTCAAACCTTTAATATACCTATCATTTTTGGATGCTTCATCAGCCACTAGCATTGCTCCATATTTGGATAATCCCTCAAATTTTTGAGTATACTCAGTGACATTCAAAGTTCCTTGTCTGAGTCTAATAAACTCTTCAAGTAATGTGGTTTTAGCTGATGCTGGTACAAACCTTGCCTCCAACATCTCCTTGAATTGATTCCAAGTGATTTCATTTTCAATCCTCCCAGCTATGATCACCTCCCACCAGCCTAAAGCTACTCCTTTCAGCTGTCTTGAAGCCACTTGCCTCTTCCTTTGATCATCAAGCTGCATGTCATTGAAAATCCTATCCAGTGTTCTCAACCATGCTTGAATTTCCATCACATTCTCAGTCCCTTCAAAACTCTTGCCTCCCAAGTTTGTATAAGTCTTTAATAGTTTTGAAAGTACCTCATGTGGATTCTCAGGCCTATGCCCAATTCCATCCCTTAAAACCCTCACAAACTCCTGCATATCAAGCATCTGTGGTGCACTTGTTCCTGCATTTTGATGAGATCCCCTTCCTACCATGGTTTGATAACTAGGTTATGGGCAGATGGGATTAGTATATTGTGAGTATTCTCTATAATTAGTATTTTCCTATCTAAATTATTTCATCCAAAAAAAACAGACATAATATATTTCTATAGCACTCAACAATCAATGCAAACATTTTCTAGCTCTGATACCAAATGAAATGACCCTTAATATTTTACCTTAATTTTTCAAGGATATTTTTTGAATATATATATATATATATATATATACACACACATTTAAACTTAATTTAAATTCTCAGAGTCATTTTTCTTTTCAATCAATTATCCAGGATCCAAATTTCTACTAATATAAATATATCAGTGTATTCATAAAGATATGCACATACATATGAGGATGCATGTGTCCCTCTTGTTTAAATCAGAGTTATGGTAAACAAGAGCATATTCTGATTGATTTGAATTTGAATCAGTCTACACATAGTTAATTTCCATATTCTTTTTGATATTTGTAATATATGAGTAGTTCCTGCTCATATTTATTCTTAATGATTTTGATCATTCTAACTATGATTTACTAATAATTTATCTTGGCAAGACAATCGCAGAATACATGGCCTTTTCATAGTATAGTTCAAATGCTTGATATTTGATTAAGGCCAGAAAAGGATATCTATATTTATCATTTTCAACTTATGGTTTTCTTTGAAACACATCTGTTCTTTGACTCAATCAATAAGACACACTATGTGTTAATATACATACATACATACATATATATATATCCCTAAGTCATTTCTACTCAGTAATCTTAAAGCTATCTTAACCAGAAGATCAATACAAGATTGATTTCCTGGACTTGAAAGTCCAGAATTTGGTGCCTTAGGCAAAGTGTTTTCTGTGTTTTATTTGTGCAAACCAGACCTCAATGTGTTAATCACTTGCATACCAGTTTCTAAGTTTTCCGTGACTAGGGTACTGGACTTGAAAGTGTTTAAAAAAGTGGTGCAATCCTTGGATTATGGTGATCCAGGGCTTGAATGCAGAGTGCTCCCTGGTTTGATAATACAAACCAGTCAAAGTGCATATTTGTCTATGGTATTTGAAAGAGAGTTTTGGTGAAAGACTTGCTAAAAGAACAAAGGGTTATGAAATGCATTTTACTATCAAAATACAGACCAACATGATCAACCAAGACTCCATTCTTTTGAAGCTAGTTAACCCTTGTGACTGTGTCAACCAGACACTCTAACCATGTCAATTGAAATGCTATTCATTTGCAAAGTACTTGAAACCTTTTTAAGATATATACACTTCTCAAAACAACTCTCAAATGGGCTTGAACTCTTTTACAAAATATTTCAATGAAAAGCAACTGAATACTTAAAAGAATACTCCAAGTTAAAATCAGATTTTACCCAAAACTTAATGCTTTTGAATGACTCAAGATTGACTAATACATAATATAGGTTATGTAAGACAATTGCTCAAATATATATTTCTTTTTCAGATTTTCATAGATAATACTTTAAGCTTATTTTCTTGTTCACAACTCAGATAATCCTTCAGTTCTCAAACCTTAATACATAACAAAATTCAACAGAAACAACTAGTTTAATCAAACATAACAAGTTCATTACATAACAGGAAATTTAAAAACACAAATTTTCATGAATACATGCAGATAAATCATCCTATGCTCTTATTAAAAACTAGCTAGCATGCTCATTCTTTCTTTCTCATTAGCCATAACTTTCCTTCCTACTTAGGTCCTGCATTCCCTGAAAGAGCATTAGTGGCTGCCTTATTTTAAAATGAGACACCCCCATATGCCATGAGCAAACAAGGGTCAGATCTATGATCTGGTGTGAGCAACAACAATATATCCATAACATTAAGCAAATAGGTGATACATGAGTACTGGCTTGTTGCTAATGCAATTTCTTTAATCAACTATTTTACCATGTTTCAGATAATTTTGTGCATGTATGATAACTTCAACAATCAACCATGTACACATACATAATTATGCAAACATGCACATTAATCAGTAGCATATAGATGCACTGGAACAACCATGGTCCCATTCCAACCAATCTAGGAAATACTCAAGTTCCTATTTCATCATTTATGGGTTGTATTTGTCAATCTAAATCCTAGCCTCATCTACTATCAAGGAATCACAGGGACACATTGCAATAAACTAATTCACATCATTGCACAAAGATCTCAGGGCTTGAACAAACCATGTACCAAATTGCATACTTCAAACATGATAAGCATTCCAGCAGCCTTCTTGGCTCACCGTCCCTAGTTTATTTACTAATTGTATTCATGTTTAATCCTATCATCAGATAACTAGGTGAACAAATCACTGTGTACATGAAACATCCCATACATCTTGCAAACATATTTTTCCAAAAGCAAGCAGATAATCATTTTCAAGGACATTGCCATCAGATGTCTTGACTTTAAATTAAATATAAGAATATTTACAACTGAGATTAGAGACATGGCATGTTAGGTTATTATGATTTGCAAGTAACTATGGTTGAACCAGATTCAAGATCTAGCTTAATCATAATTTTTGACTTGTGGGTTTGCTATTTGATTAGGGGCTCAGCACATAAAGATCTCTATTGCACCCCTAATTCCATTTTCTTAAGCCTCAGCACTTATACAAAGTATAATGCAGCTCATATTATTTTCTCTATTGAAATTTTCATGCCATAGTTCTATATCAGTTGTAAGTACTCTTCCCATAATTTCAAGGTTTTGTGCCTTAGCTTTTCTAAGTATAATAAAACAGTGGGATGCACATCCATAATAAACATCATATCAGATCAAAACCATCCAAAGAACATCCATAAGATATCTAATAAGACTATGTTCAACAAAACTAGAAATATGCAAATAACAACATAAAAGTTTGGCTGCTTCATATCAGGACTTAATGCCATGGATTTAGTGAGATTACTCACCTAAGTACTTCCTTCTATTTGATCCAGAAAACCCTTTAATGCTTTTCCTTCCTTTTTAAATATTTTCTTCCTTTCTTATTTTTAAGTATCTCGGGTAAATGATTTTTTGGCCATAACTTCTTATTTATATGAATGTTTTTCACTAGGGTTTTATCAAGATAAAATTCCATTTTTGTCCTGGCTAACATCAGGCATTTTGCATTTTGTATTTTCACATTTCCCATCCTTAATACCCCGGGCTACATTAGTTGGTTATGGTCAGTGCATTCCTCTTTTTGCTTTTCAGAAAATGGCTATTTTTGAATACCTCTCCACTTACTTAAGTCATGTTAAAAGTGTGACTTAGCTTAATTTTATACATTTATTCATTTCTGGAAATCCTCTTTTCTATTTTTTACCTACACATACATGCTTACTTGTATTGTGTTTCATGTCATTTTGATGTTATTTTTCTTGCTTAGCTTTAACATATTTCTACTCAAAGAAAAGTATACATGTATATAGATATATATATATATATATTTATTTATTTAATTTTCCTTGCTTCACAAAAAAATATATATACATATATTTCATATTTATAACATGGTTAGGTCTGAGTTAAAAATCCAGTGCTTTAAGTAAGAATTTACTTTCTTACTCAAATAAAATATTTTCTGCTTTTCATTTCAAAATAATTCATATGACCCAGAAACAAAATATCTACACCTGGGTTAATAATTCACATTTCAAAATCATATTTGAAATGCTTTCTTTTCCTATTTTTTTTATTTTCAGGAATTTTGGATCCTTCCTTGTGCCATTTCCAGTGTGCACGTGCACACATATCCTTGCACATTATTCAATCCGAGAAATTCCTCCATAATTAAATCTAAATATTTCAAAACTAAATTATTTCATTAATATTCACAAAATTTTAGGGTATTACAAATATGTTTATGTGTTTATTTAAAATTATATTTTAAAAATAGATTTTGTAATAACTATTATAAATTAAGGTTGGGAAGATAAATTGAAATTGATTTGAAATTGTATTTGTTTAAGAATTATACTTAAATAAAATTAACGTGAAACTTATTGAATTTGAGATTTTAAAGATATGCTTTTATAACTTGATTTTTTTTATTTAAGGCGATTAAATGAATATTTTCAAATTTAAATATATTGAAATGGGATATTTAGTTTTATTTAAATTTGTAATCTGAGATTTTATTTAAATGATTATTGGATTGATTAAGTGAATATTTCCAAACTAAATAATACTAAAGTTAAATGTTGAAATATAAATGAAACTTATATTGAAAATGTTTGAATATTTAAACTTTGAATCTAATTGGAATTGAAGAGATAATCCAAACCTTGATTTGAAATTGATAAAGATTGAAATGGTTTATTAAGAATTTGAATTGAATCTTTAACCCTTTAAATTGAAAGTGTTGAACAGGGATTGATTTAAATTGAATTTTGGAACATAAGCTGATTTGAATCGATTGTGAAATTGGAGGAAACTATTTTTATTATATAAAGTATTTTCAATATATAAACTATTTAATATATAAATTATTTTAATAAATAAACTAGTTTAATTTATAACTATTTTAATATATATACTATTTTCAATATCTAAACTATTTAAGTGGAAACTGTTCTGATTATGGAAGTGTTATGATTTCAAAAGTGATATGATTTCCAAAGTGTTATGATTTCAAAATTGTTATGATTTCGAAAGTGTTATAATTTTGAAAGTGTTACGATTCTGGAAATGAATATTATTTAAAGTGAATAATGATATTGAATTGATATGGTTTATAAATGAATATGATATTTTGATGTGAAGTATAAACTATTTGAATTATAAAATGACCACGGTGTGAAATAAGCATTTGGTTGTTAAAGAGACCGGGATCAGATATTGTCATACTCTCTGCCAATACCGAAACCACTTTAAACACTGTGCACGTGGTGGAGATTCCAGAATGAAGTATGATGGTTTGGCGATGATTTTATATGAGGTTTTAGCATAGCCCTGACTCTCGTGAGTCAGCTTGATGTGGCTAAAACAGGAGCTATATCGGGCCAAGTGGGGTCATTCCCCCTATCGGGCACATTTCTTCGATACCATTCTATTACTTTGTGATTTGATTTGAGTGCACTTTTGATTTGGGAGTGTGTCCGAGGTGGGCGGTAGTAGCTGCTATGCGTTACCACCAGTCCGGAAGTGCAATTGGTATATCTACCCTGGCATTGCCTCGAGTGCCGTGTCAAATGCCCTATCGTGTCTTCTACGAGTTTGGTTTGTACCATACCTATGGAGTACCCTTTGATAGCCCTCCAGTTTACGGAGGAATTACGGTGCTGTATAGACTATGAGAATATATAAAATGTGTTAAGGGGAATATGGGTAATGCCTTAACGCTATTTTAATAATTTACTTTACTGATAGACATATTATAATAGCATATATTACTACATAGTAGATAGTTCCACGGATTCTTGGAGGATGGAAACTGTCACATACCGAAATTTTCGACTTTCGAAAATTCGACATCGATACTCCCTTTATCGACTGTCGAGAAATCGAGTGCCGGAAACTCCAATAGTGATGGTTTAAGAAAGAAGAAAAAGGCAGAAGAAGAAGAAGACAGAAGAAGAAGGAAGAAGAAGAACAACAATAGAAACACAGAACAGAGACAATATCAGAATCTCACATATCGCAGCGGAACAATATAAAATAGATAATCACTAGCCTTTTAAAACAAAGAATTATATCAGTTTTTATACATACATCAATCAGAGTCAATATACAACAATGGATAGTTATATAACTTGTCCTCATACAGAATACACAGCGGAATAAATACTATTAGATACAAATACTACGTCTCGTCATCCAGCTTATCTCCAAAGCTCCAGAATATCCTGATAACCTAACTCTAGACTGCCCGTGTGGAAATTGGTGGGCACCCAGAGTTTAGAAGGGAAACAATAAACTCCGAGTCAGTCATGGAGACTGGTGTGAGATCGTAAAACAGTTATTTTTCACAAAGAAAATAAAACAAATTCGCAATGCTTTTGGAAAATGAAACTACCATAAGACCTCCCACCACACACACAATGCAAACGCAGACTTGGAGGAAATTTCTTCTTATGTTAGTCAAAGATGCTTACTATGCAAAATCAAATCATTTTGGATATTATTATTAGTGCATAGTGGAAAACATTTCGAAAGTATAATATAAATCTTAGCCAGCATAGGTACCATTATATTATGCCTGCTATAGCTGCCTCCTGAGGAGACAGGTTATACAATTGAAATCGTAAAGGCTCGTATTGTTTCTTTGGATTTCCAACAAATGGTCAGGCTAAGGAACTTCCTTTTCCACGATGGGTACGTCCCTGGAATAGACGACCCGAGAAATAACCTAACATTACGGTTAGATCTCTGCCAACACAAGGCCGGGTTACCTCTGCAAAAGTAGGTAACTACTGACACGCGTATGCCATCCCCCGATCGTAACCGATCTTCCCGAGGATCCCCGATTCGCAACAAACCACATAGTAAAAATGCAGCAACCACATAGGTTAAGTATCTGGGCTCCATACCATGATACCACCTCTATCCAGAAGGAATGACATACACTAAGGGGCACTACTCCCTAGAACCTTGCCGCATCCTTCCTGTTTTGACCATTTCCGGGGTGTGAGGCTCGACGAAGTCTCGTCCACAAAGCTACGCTTTCTACAAAGCCCTGCTTCGGGTCAAACAAATGATCAACCTATGATCACAAAGATATAAGATCAAACAAATGATCATATCGCAAATGATCAAACACTGATCATTTCACAGCAACACTCAGTATGCCACATTACCAAATTGGGAGTATATTTCTGATAAATTTCAACTACATAACCTCTGAGCTCGTACGTCTCAGAGAAGGGTGTTAAGCTAAGAGAATAAATTCTCCGCCACCAATAGGAATGTATTTAAAAGAAATCAGCTTTATATCTCAAATTGTAACGTCAAACATACAATCCATACAAGTCTGTTCCGGGATCGAACAGAACCGAAGGCACTTCTCACAAAGCCCTTGCACATCCGGATAAATTTCTAATCACGTCCGGACTTCCCGTCACTAAGGGTGATAAAACCTCTAAATCGGAGATCAGCCGATGTAGAGTAACTCGACGGTAATCCTTCCATTTTCAAAAATATCCGGTCTTCAACACCGGTCTTCGAATGCAATTCATAACGACGTATCACATATTCGGAATGGGTTATACGACCCCATGGTCCTTTCCCGGCTAACCCGAATAGTGAGCGTTTATTCAAAAACAAGTGTGGCATTCAAATTCATCCAAATCACAACAAATACCATTCAAGGTAATTATTGATAGTCGGTTATTTAACTATCAATAAAGATGCGCAACATCATCAGATTCCAAATAATTTTCCAAATTATTGTATCTTTCAAAATATCTTTACTAGATATAAAATTTCCACACTTCAAAAATAAATCAACGTTTATTTTTCTAAACAGTTTTCCTTTCCTTTATAAATTCCATATTGAATTTACATTTCAAAATATGTACTGATATATGATTTACAATCGTTTTCAAATATTCATTTTCGATTTATCTTTAAGAAGATAAAATCTCAAAACGTTTCATTTCATTTTGGAAATCATTTCCATACTTATTTAATAATAAGTATTTCACAAATCATTTATTTTCAACACTTGGAAAATATTCTATATACTTAAATCAAAATTAAGTATATATTTCATTCTTTAAGGAAATCATTTACTTTGACAACATTTATTTGAGTCAAAACGAATGTTACGTAAAACATCGTTACGACGACTCAAAATCACTAGTATAGGGATTCGGATTTAGATAGATATATAAATCCCAATACTATAAAAAAACATTTCCTTTCGGAAATCATTTACTATAACAACAGTGTTATAGTCCATCATTTCCTTCTTCCTCGAAAACGTCTATTTCAACAATAAATGTTGAAATCTATGTTTTCGATATTTAACCTATTTTAAAACATCTTTCAAATCAATTACTTCATTTCGTAATATCTTTTCCCAAAACAAATTCATTTTGTTCAATAATATATTCACTGTCCGAAATCGTGAATATAATTCACTTAACCAAATTTCAATCATCTCTACACATTTTATTGCAATAATGATTCGCTGTTCAAAATCGCGAATATATCTTCTTTAATAATCTCTTATATTTAATTTATCAAATTTAATTGATTTCGAATTTATAAAACAACGTTTATAAATTCTATTTCTCTTTTCTAACGACTTTAATTTAATAAATCTTCTTTGTTAATAATTCGATCAATATTCCATTTAAAGGCAAAAATCCAATTTATAAGTTAATCTCTTATAAATCTTTTATTCTACAGTTTCATCCATTTTATAACTTCACAATTTATAAATCTATAAATTCCATATCTTCACGATTTATAATTCTATAAATTTCATTTTTAACACTTATAAACTCGTTTTAAAATTCCAATATTTTAAATTTATAAATATCAACTTTTATACATCTTTTAAATAAACCGTTTATAATACTAGAAATCCCAATTTAAACCATTTCATAAATTTCTTAACTTTTATTTCAAAAATCACACTTTGATTTTATTTCACAAAAATCTTAACTTTTATAACTTTAAAATTTGAACGTTTATTTATTTGAAATAAATCAATTCAAAGTTTCCATAAAACGTACATTTTCAAAAATCACTTTAAAAATCCTTTTAAAGTAAAAGTCGTTATTTTTAAACTTCAAAACTTGAATCCGATGATGCAACAACATCGGTTAGTCAATCATAACATTCAATATCATATATCAATATATGATAACAGAATATACATCAATATCTGTAAATAAATAAATACTGGTGAGGAATCCAGTTGGATCCCTCCAACCTATTTCCCTGCATCCACAGATGTTAGCACAATACCAATTCCACTTCGAGGTGGAATATCGCGGTATATGGGTTTTATAAAAATAATCCGCTTACTAACGGCGCAATAGGGTCTCATCCGCTATACGAGGCGGGAAATCATCAATCCAATATATACATATGCCAATATGTATATATTGCTATATATATATAGATATATCCTACTATATCTAATATCACATCCAATAGAAATCATATCAATCAATATATGCAATCCAAACATATTTTTGAGTGAGAAGATCTCACCTTAGCTTTTTAAATTTTGCAATCCAATCCAATCTCGACCCAATTATCTTGATTTATACCTTGTATAAATAATTATACAAATTTATTAATATTCGAACCAATTAAATAACCAATTTCCGTTTTTAATTGTTAAATTTTGATAGTTCGTTCTAAACCGATTTCTAAATTAATAAATTTTATTTAACCACCATTTAAATTTCTTTAAACCCATTTCCCTTTTATAAATTTATTTAACAAAAATTAAATCCCTTTTGAAACCATACATATATATATATATATATATATATACAATTAAAAAAAATAGATTTCAAAGGATCTGACTTTTATAAAAATCTCTATTTTAAACTTTCGTATCTTAAAATCGAACAGCATGTATATATATATTTTCCAATTTCCTATCTGTATCTATATACTTCCTGTAAACTGTATATACATTATATTATCAAATTTTAAATTGAAATAAAACGTATATACCTCTGCAAAAATCAAACTCAGGCTACCCCCTCCCTGAGACCATGCGCACGAATGCCTCCTCCTCGCTACACGAGATGCCAAAGCTCCGATTGATTTCTCTGGCCATCCGACTCCACTCGAACACGGCTCGAGTTCACCCTACTACTCGCGAAACTGCAATTCGCCTCGACGAACCCACAGGCGAACTCCCCAACTGCCACGATCTTCGCGAGCCACTCGCGAGATTCGCGAATCCCCTCCATGTGCGCCCCAGTTGCGACACGCCGTTCGACATCGCCTCGAATTCCCAAATTGTCGCCTTCGTCTTCAAATCGCGATATTGACGCCACCTTCCATCTCCTCGCGTACGTGGCCGCCCCAGCAATCGCCACACTCCTGAGCGATCGCGACTTCGAGGTCGCCTTTGGCAGCTCGGTTGAGTTCCCAACTCGAATCGAACGAGTTCGAAATTGGGTGTGCTATGCTATATTTGTTCGGCCATTGATTAGGGTTATTCGCGAATTCGATTATGATTAAGAAAAGGGAAAACTCGGTTTGATTTCTTTTGTTTGTGGATTTTTGAACGGGAGAAAGGCTACGGCCATTTTTTTTCTTTTATTTTCTTCTGACTTCGAACGAGAGTGAAAGGGGAGGGTTCGTATTTTTTTATGAGGAAGGGGAACTTGGAGATCGTGGGTTTGCAAAAGGTCGTGGTTTAGGTATGGCTGAGGTATGTTTATTTTATCTTTTTTTTTAAAAAAAAATTTCAAAATATCCCATATCGTATAACAAAAAAAATCTCGAACCCCAATTCCAACAGGCGTCCCTAATGTTTATCCCTTATTCCGAATGCGTTGGAAAAGTTTTTCGAGTTCAAATTTGATCGTATGGCGAAGATAGCATTTTAAATTAAACAAATTTCAATTTAAATTTCAGTGCGTTTGCTTGTCGTACGATCACACGACAACTCCAAATATTTCGAAATTTGAAATCCGATAATAATACAATATTACGGATCCAATGGAACTGGTTTCGTCGAATTCCGAGACTGCGCCTCGGAAGGCTATTTTTAAATATCGATTCGAACAATCCTTTTCAAAACTGAACAAAACAGTTTCAAACTCAATACCGAAGCTTCTATTATTTTCAGTATTATCAATATAAATTTTAAAAGCTTTCGAAATATTTTTATTCAGCTTAAAACTGAAGATTTAAATTTTTATTCAACATTCAACAGATTAAATTTTATAATTTAATCGCCAAATTCAAAGTTATATTCGGGATTCAAATTAAATCATCGTTCAAATATTTAAAATTAATTAAATATTCTCAATTTAATTTGTTCAAAATTCAGGGTCGTTACAGACTTCCCCCCTTAAAAGAATTTCGTCCCGAAATTACAAGTTAGGAAAAATGGTGTCCTTAACTCGTCTACTATTTTTCACAAATTCAAATAGTTTTATCAAATTTTTTCAAAACAAATCTTTCTACTAAAGATTCGTTATCAATTCAACTAGCTTTCTAGAATCTTTCATAGTTTTCAAATATCATTGTTTTCTCAACAATTCAAATTTAAATTTAAATTCAAATTTCAAACTTCCAAAATTTTCTCAAAAATTTTCTAACGCTCTAAATTTTCGAAAAATTTCGCCAGCGTCTCCTTTGCGCGGCTAATACGGCACGACTACAAAACGTCCCTACGGACTCTCAGATTTCAAAAAGAAAAAGAAAAAGCCAAGCGGCTAGACAAGAAATCATCAAAAACTCATATTATAATTCAAATACTTACCTTTTGTCGAGCAATTCAAATTTATCTTTGAAATCAAATCCAATTCCTTTAATACCTGTATATCTACTAGCCATTATATCTAGTTACAGCATTCAAACTATTTTGCTAATTCCACTACAAAAAAAACTTTGATACTTACTTCTTATACATTTTTACTTCACTGTTGAAGTTATATATCTATTTTCATTCAATTTTACATTTCTAATTTCTATTTGAATTCAATTTTATCTTCTATTCTGAATATTGAATTTTTATCGATTATCTTTAGTTTACTTCAAACTAATCTCAAAACTTCATTTTATTTCACACAATTCAAATTCGTTTTCAATATTCAGTTTTAACTCCAGTTTTGTTCTTTTGTTCATTCCCAAAATTTATTTACAATTCACTATTTTGGTTTATAACCACTTATATTAAACTGGATTTCAATTCGAATTCAATTTACATTCATGTACTTACAATTGCAAATTGATTCATTCATTCTCAATTTTATTTTCATAATTCAATACTCAATTCCAGAGTCTTTTCAACCTTTTCAAAACCATTTTTGAAAACAATTCAAATTTATCTTTTGAATTTTCTAAAACAAAATCCAAATTTTTCAAACAACTTCCATTTAAAACAATTTGGCAGCAATTCCTCTTTTGGAAACCCGAAAATGAACACCGATTATGCCGCGGTCATCATCGAAGTTATTTTCCAGCGACCAAAAAGAGTTTAGAGCTTTTCATTCCTTCAAAATACTTTTCAAAACCTTTGAAATTCATTTTCAAATCAAAAAGATTTAAACTTCCAAATCTCCAAAATTTTCAGATTCTTTTCAAAACATTTCCAAAAACTTCTCAGGAATTCCGTTTTAAATTACAAATCACATTTATAATTTATATTCTCAAATTTCATTTGCATGTGAATTTATTTCTTAACTTTGGAGTTACGATTTGAATTTCTTATTCAATTTCAATGATAATAGACTAATATTATCACTTCTAACAACCATGCAACCATATACTATAGTAATTCATAGAAAATCATTTCTTTTCTATACAAAAATAGTTTTGGGCAAAATTATCTCATTCACCCTATTCAAAAACAATACTGTGCCGAATTGTTCTATTCAAGTGTTTAGAAACCCCTTCGATACAGTTTTGCAGACTGTGCCGACGAAGGTTCATATGCCACTCAATAAACCAATCATCACAATATAAAACAATTTTATATTCAATAACAAATACGCGCTCAAATCTATTATTATACTCAACTCATTCTAGAGTACTGCTGACTCTATCTCTAATGAGTAACACCCAACAGAGCAGGGTTGTCGCTTAACCATATGCTCTGATACCACGCTGTCACATACCGAAATTTTCGACTTTCGAAAATTCGACATCGATACTCCCTTTATCGACTGTCGAGAAATCGAGTGCCGGAAACTCCAATAGTGATGGTTTAAGAAAGAAGAAAAAGGCAGAAGAAGAAGAAGACAGAAGAAGAAGAAGGAAGAAGAAGAACAACAATAGAAACACAGAACAGAGACAATATCAGAATCTCACATATCGCAGCGGAACAATATAAAATAGATAATCACTAGCCTTTTAAAACAAAGAATTATATCAGTTTTTATACATACATCAATCAGAGTCAATATACAACAATGGACAGTTATATAACTTGTCCTCATATAGAATACACAGCGGAATAAATACTATTAGATACAAATACTACGTCTCGTCATCCAACTTATCTCCAAAGCTCCAGAATATCCTGATAACCTAACTCTAGACTGCCCGTGTGGAAATTGGTGGGCACCCAGAGTTTAGAAGGGAAACAATAAACTCCGAGTCAGTCATGGAGACTGGTGTGAGATCGTAAAACAGTTATTTTTCACAAAGAAAATAAAACAAATTCGCAATGCTTTTGGAAAATGAAACTACCATAAGACCTCCCACCACACACACAATGCAAACGCAGACTTGGAGGAGATTTCTTCTTATGTTAGTCAAAGATGCTTACTACGCAAAATCAAATCATTTTGGATATTATTATTAGTGCATAGTGGAAAACATTTCGAAAGTATAATATAAATCTTAGCCAGCATAGGTACCATTATATTATGCCTGCTATAGCTGCCTCCTGAGGAGACAGGTTATACAATTGAAATCGTAAAGGCTCGTATTGTTTCTTTGGATTTCCAACAAATGGTCAGGCTAAGGAACTTCCTTTTCCACGATGGGTACATCCCTGGAATAGACGACCCGAGAAATAACCTAACATTACGGTTAGATCTCTGCCAACACATGGCCGGGTTACCTCTGCAAAAGTAGGTAACTACTGACACGCGTATGCCATCCCCCGATCGTAACCGATCTTCCCGAGGATCCTCGATGCGCAACAAACCACATAGTAAAAATGCAGCAATCACATAGGTTAAGTATCTGGGCTCCATACCATGATACCACCTCTATCCAGAAGGAATGACATACACTAAGGGGCGCTACTCCCTAGAACCTTGCCGCATCCTTCCTGTTTTGACCATTTCCGGGGTGTGAGGCTCGACGAAGTCTCGTCCACAAAGCTACGCTTTCTACAAAGCCCTGCTTCGGGTCAAACAAATGATCAACCTATGATCACAAAGATATAAGATCAAACAAATGATCATATCGCAAATGATCAAACACTGATCATTTCACAGCAACACTCAGTATGCCACATTACCAAATTGGGAGTATATTTCTGATAAATTTCAACTACATAACCTCTGAGCTCGTACGTCTCAGAGAAGGGTGTTAAGCTAAGAGAATAAATTCTCCGCCACCAACAGGAATGTATTTGAAAGAAATCAGCTTTATATCTCAAATTGTAACGTCAGACATACAATCCATACAAGTCTGTTCCGGGATCGAACATAACCGAAGGCACTTCTCACGAAGCCCTTGCACATCCGGATAAATTTCTAATCACGTCCGGACTTCCCGTCACTAAGGGTGATAAAACCTCTAAATCGGAGATCAGCCGATGTAGAGTAACTCGACGGTAATCCTTCCGTTTTCAAAAATATCCGGTCTTCAACACCGGTCTTCGAATGCAATTCATAACGACGTATCACATATTCGGAATGGGTTATACGACCCCATGGTCCTTTCCCGGCTAACCCGAATAGTGAGCGTTTATTCAAAAACAAGTGTGGCATTCAAATTCATCCAAATCACAACAAATACCATTCAAGGTAATTATTGATAGTCGGTTATTTAACTATCAATAAAGATGCGCAACATCATCAGATTCCAAATAATTTTCCAAATTATTGTATCTTTCAAAATATCTTTACTAGATATAAAATTTCCACACTTCAAAAATAAATCAACGTTTATTTTTCTAAATAGTTTTCCTTTCCTTTATAAATTCCATATTGAATTTACATTTCAAAATATCTACTGATATACGATTTACAATCGTTTTCAAATATTCATTTTCGATTTATCTTTAAGAAGATAAAATCTCAAAACGTTTCATTTCATTTTGGAAATCATTTCCATACTTATTTAATAATAAGTATTTCACAAATCATTTATTTTCAACACTTGGAAAATATTCTATATACTTAAATCAAAATTAAGTATATATTTCATTCTTTAAGGAAATCATTTACTTTGACAACATTTATTTGAGTCAAAACGAATGTTACGTAAAACATCGTTACGACGACTCAAAATCACTAGTATAGGGATTCGGATTTAGATAGATATATAAATCCCAATACTATAAAAAAACATTTCCTTTCGGAAATCATTTACTATAACAACAGTGTTATAGTCCATCATTTCCTTCTTCCTCGAAAACGTCTATTTCAACAATAAATGTTGAAATCTATGTTTTCGATATTTAACCTATTTTAAAACATCTTTCAAAACAATTACTTCATTTCGTAATATCTTTTCCCAAAACAAATTCATTTTGTTCAATAATATATTCACTGTCCAAAATCGTGAATATAATTCACTTAACCAAATTTCAATCATCTCTACACATTTTATTGCAATAATAATTCGCTGTTCAAAATCGCGAATATATCTTCTTTAATAATCTCCTATATTTAATTTATCAAATTTAATTGATTTCGAATTTATAAAACAACGTTTATAAATTCTATTTCTCTTTTCTAACGACTTTAATTTAATAAATCTTCTTTGTTAATAATTCGATCAATATTCCATTTAAAGGCAAAAATCCAATTTATAAGTTAATCTCTTATAAATCTTTTATTCTACAGTTTCATCCATTTTATAACTTCACAATTTATAAATCTATAAATTCCATATCTTCACGATTTATAATTCTATAAATTTCATTTTTAACACTTATAAACTCGTTTTAAAATTCCAATATTTTAAATTTATAAATATCAACTTTTGTACATCTTTTAAATAAATCGTTTATAATACTAGAAATTCCAATTTAAACCATTTCATAAGTTTCTTAACTTTTATTTCAAAAATCACACTTTGATTTTATTTCACAAAAATCTTAACTTTTATAACTTTAAAATTTGAACGTTTATTTATTTGAAATAAATCAATTCAAAGTTTCCATAAAACGTACATTTTCAAAAATCACTTTAAAAATCCTTTTAAAGTAAAAGTCGTTATTTTTAAACTTCAAAACTTGAATCCGATGATGCAACAGCATCAATTAGTCAATCATAACATTCAATATCATATATCAATATATGATAACAGAATATACATCAATATCTGTAAATAAATAAATACTGGTGAGGAATCCAGTTGGATCCCTCCAACCTGTTTCCCTGCATCCACAGATGTTAGCACAATACCAATTCCACTTCGAGGTGGAATATCGCGGTATATGGGTTTTATAAAAATAATCCGCTTACTAACGGCGCAATAGGGTCTCATCCGCTATACGAGGCGCGAAATCATCAATCCAATATATACATATGCCAATATGTATATATTGCTATATATATAGATATATCCTACTATATCTAATATCACATCCAATAGAAATCATATCAATCAATATATGCAATCCAAACATATTTTTGAGTGAGAAGATCTCACCTTAGCTTTTTAAATTTTGCAATCCAATCCAATCTCGACCCAATTATCTTGATTTATACCTTGTATAAATAATTATACAAATTTATTAATATTCGAACCAATTAAATAACCAATTTCCGTTTTTAATTGTTAAATTTTGATAGTTCGTTCTAAACCGATTTCTAAATTAATAAATTTTATTTAACCACCATTTAAATTTCTTTAAACCCATTTCCCTTTTATAAATTTATTTAACAAAAATTAAATCCCTTTTGAAACCATACATACATATATATATATACAATTAAAAAAAATAGATTTCAAAGGATCTGACTTTTATAAAAATCTCTATTTTAAACTTTCATATCTTAAAATCGAACAGCATGTATATATATATTTTCCAATTTCCTATCTGTATCTATATACTTCCTGTAAACTATATATACATTATATTATCAAATTTTAAATTGAAATAAAACGTATATACCTTTGCAAAAATCAAACTCAGGCTACCCCCTCCCTGAGACCATGCGCACGAATGCCTCCTCCTCGCTACACGAGATGCCAAAGCTCCGATTGATTTCTCTGGCCATCCGACTCCACTCGAACACGGCTCGAGTTCACCCTACTACCCGCGAAACTGCAATTCGCCTCGACGAACCCACAGGCGAACTCCCCAACTGCCACGATCTTCGCGAGCCACTCGCGAGATTCGCGAATCCCCTCCACGCGCGCCCCAGTTGCGACACGCCGTTCGACATCGCCTTGAATTCCCAGATTGTCGCCTTCGTCTTCAAATCGCGATATTGACGCCACCTTCCATCTCCTTGCGTACGTGGCCGCCCCAGCAATCGCCACACTCCTGAGCGATCGCGACTTCGAGGTCGCCTTTGGCAGCTCGGTTGAGTTCCCAACTCGAATCGAACGAGTTCGAAATTGGGTGTGCTATGCTATATTTGTTCGGCCATTGATTAGGGTTATTCGCGAATTCGATTATGATTGAGAAAAGGGAAAACTCGGTTTGATTTCTTTTGTTTGTGGATTTTTGAACGGGAGAAAGGCTACGGCCATTTTTTTTCTTTTATTTTCTTCTGACTTCGAACGAGAGTGAAAGGGGAGGGTTCGTATTTTTTTATGAGGAAGGGGAACGTGGAGATCGTGGGTTTGCAGAAGGTCGTGGTTTAGGTATGGCTGAGGTATGTTTATTTTATCTTTTTTTTAAAAAAAAAATTTCAAAATATCCCATATCGTATAACAAAAAAAATCTCGAACCCCAATTCCAACAGGCGTCCCTAATGTTCATCCCTTATTCCGAATGCGTTGGAAAAGTTTTTCGAGTTCAAATTTGATCGTATGGGGAAGATAGCATTTTAAATTAAACAAATTTCAATTTAAATTTCAGTGTGTTTGCTTGTCGTACGATCACACGACATCTCCAAATATTTCGAAATTTGAAATCCGATAATAATACAATATTACGGATCCAATGGAACTGGTTTCGTCGAATTCCGAGACTGCGCCTCGGAAGGCTATTTTTAAATATCGATTCGAACAATCCTTTTCAAAACTGAACAAAACAGTTTCAAACTCAATACCGAAGCTTCTATTATTTTCAGTATTATCAATATAAATTTTAAAAGCTTTCGAAATATTTTTCTTCAGCTTAAAACTGAAGATTTAAATTTTTATTCAACATTCAACAGATTAAATTTTATAATTTAATCGCCAAATTCAAAGTTATATTCGGGATTCAAATTAAATCATCGTTCAAATATTTAAAATTAATTAAATATTCTCAATTTAATTTGTTCAAAATTCAGGGTCGTTACAGAAACTCCAAACATCCTTTAAGTTGCTTGTATTTCAGTTGACATTTCACTTGAGTTAAATTTACTGCTATACGAATGTTAATCTTGACTCAAGTGTTTTCTGTTTTGCTTTATGCTCGGGTCAGACTGGGTGTCACAGCATTTGAGACTCACCTTTGGAGATTGGAGCTTTGTATGAAGATCTATCTATCCAGCTTTTAGTTATTTCATTTTATTCTAGTCATTTATGTCCAGACTTGTCAGTTGCTTATGTATTAGAGATTCATTTGTATTTGAGATTCTATTTTAATTTACTTTAAACTCTGATGTTTATATAGTAGCTTCATGAACTACTATTTATCTATTCCGCCTATTATTGTTGTAATACTTTGTGTCTGTGATTTTGTGATTGATTTATTTACTGCATATGCTGAGTTTTTCCAAATATAAATCAACAATCTGTTGTTTTGAGCAATTCAAGTCCGACATGTGCGGATGCGAAAGGTTCGAAATAGCGGGTCGTTACAAGTATTTTATAAATAAAAATAATGGATTTATAGATGGTATTTTATAAAGGGGAAATTAATATGATGTGCACGTAAATATGCATATTTTTACATCCATATTTAATCTATTTTTATTTAAATAAATGTCATAATTGGGTATTTTTACATGTTTAAAACCAAATTTCAAATGTTCTTTCAAGTCATCATTCATACATCAATATGGGGGTAAAATAGTAATTTTGTGCATGAATTAATTTTGAAAATATTTATTTGCACATTTGCTTTTTAATTAAAGGAATTTTGGATGGAAATTTGAAGATGTTTTCATGAAGATATGCATGCATAAGGATGGAAACAAAGGAATTAAGATGGAAATACTTTAAACCATGCATCATAGAGGATCCCACCTACCCACTTGCCTAAATCTACAATTTGAAGCAAATGGACAACTTAGTGTAGGTTAAAACTTCATGCATACTTGATGATGGATTAATTAGAGACTAATGATTACTTGGTGGCCACACTTCCTAAAGGGCATTTTGGGAAGCTCCCTAAAAATTGGATTAGGGTTTTGTGCATGTATAAATAGCCCTCTTATGTATATGTAAATAATCTTCTTCCTCTTTTAATTACTTTGGAAATGAAAATGCAAGTTGTAGTTTCAAAGTTATATGAAATAAAAATGGCTTCCTAAGCGTCTTGTTCTCTTACTTCTTTCTTGTTCTTATTTTATTTTCTTTTTCATTTTATTTACATGCTCTTTCGTTTCATGTTTTTACATTTATGCAATCAGTTTAATTTTATTTCATGCAAGTAGTTAATCTCCTTTCCTTTAATTAGTTTCTACTTCATTTTGCTTTCAAATGTTGAAATTTACATGTGTTGATTAGATAACAAAAATGAGTAGCTAAACCCCTTCAATTTAGGGGTAATGAAGCTCTCTAATTATGTCAATTCAACATAATTTGTGATATATGGTCTCATTTGTGCTTCATGAAAGTAAATGTTGATGTGAGTTTATACAAATGAGTTTGATAGCCTATGTTGTATTTGCAAATAGGACATTCTTATTCAATATAAACACAATTTACATCATCATTTACTAATTGATTTTTGATTATGAAATTAAAGTAGAAACAAAATTTGATGATTTATATTACTAAATACAATAGTAAATTGATCATACTTAAAATAAATTTTGCTCTGATTTCATTTTCATGAGAATTGATAAGTGGTTTTATTTTTTGTATTAGTTTGATGGTTTAAGTTATGTTAATTAATAACATAAATAAACTATTCTTATGATAAATACAATACTAATTCATATCTTCGACGATATTCCAACATATTAGAATGTGTCTAGGAAAACACATCCAGGTTTTCCTGGAGGAACCATAATTGCTCCTTCTTCATCTTCATAGTGAGTTGAGATCTGATCTTCAGGACCGTGTAAGATCATCCTGGTCGACCAAAATGTTGATCGTCAACTTAGTTGGGGCCGCCCTTGCATCCTCTGCCTCTTTTCTTGGATCCATAGTTTTGTGGAATTTACCATGAAGACTGAGCCAGGACTTAGGCGGTGGTTGTTATGCATCAATTGGCTTGACGCAAAGAGTCTTCTCTGCGTCCTTCCCTTTTTCACGTCACTTCGCCTCTCTCAACTCCACGATGTAGCATTCGTACCCTCCATTCTGGTCACGTTGGATGGTTCCTACCCCATTCTTCTTGTGAAATTTCATTGCCAAACACCACAGAGCTAGTGCCACTTGAAAGCGGGCAAGGGCCAATCGGCCCAAGAAGGCAATATATGTAGAAAATGTATCCATCACAATGAAGGTGACAACCACACTCTCTTGTGGTTAACTTCACCTAAATCCACCAACAAGTCAATAGGCTCTACAACCTCTCCGTTAAATCCCTGTATCTGGGACATATATGGCTTCAGATCCTGACCATCCATCATCATCTAATCATAGGTTTTCTTAAACTAAATGTTCATAGAGCTTCCACAATTGGTAAGAACTTTCTTCACGGTAGTCATCCCAATTTTGGTCATCATCACCAAAAGGTCAAGCGTCGGTGCTTCCACCCCATCTACATCATAGTTTCTAAATATAATATCGTCTGTTATCATCTTCAACTGCTTTTTCGGAGCTCCACCTTCAACGGTGATAGCAGCTTTCCTGCATAGCATATCCCAATGAGGTTTCATACCTTTATATCTCATTCCACCTCTTCTCGACCAGATGAGGTCTACCGGTGATTGTGTTAATGATAAGTTTTTCCTTAGCTTCCTAGGTTCGTCCTCACTAGGCCCGTTGAAGCAACTACCCCTAGGGTTAAGTGCTTCCTTGCAACCATCCTACGTGGCTTTCACATGCTATGGAAGTTTCTTTTTTTGGATTAAGTCCACGATTACATCCCACTAATTCCTACATTCATTAGTGTTACAGACATGTGATTTATGAAAGCGGTAGTATTTTCTAGACATTTTCTCTCTTTCAGTCAACTCTCTGCGACCCGGCTTCTTGTAGAACTCAGTTCCCTATGTTGCGAGGTAGTTATACTCGGTCGTATCATTTAGTAGGGTGTAATCTTCATGATTTGGAAATCTTGGATGCTTCTTGAAATATTGTTCCTACCTCCATCACCTTGATTAATACTCTTGTAGTTGTTATTCTTATTTTCTACATTAACAACAACATTCTTGGAAATCTCTCCGTTTTGTTTTACTACCATAATACTCTGAACCACCTCAGTTGATTGCCTTCCTCCAACCTTCCTAGCTGTCGTGTTTGCCACTTTCAAGTCCAAATATTGAGTTTTTCTGTAAAACTCTTCTATGGATGGTGGAGGTTTCATTTTCAACCACCAATCGAAATTCATATCTGGATGCATTCCTCTAATCAAAGCCATCAAAACAATGCCATCCGTTGAATTGCTTACCTCTGTCGTAGTCATGTTTAATCCACTTAAGCAGTCCTTTAGAGTCTCCACATAATTCTGAAAATTGTTAGATGACAACATCACGTTTTTCAAACGAGCAGCATGCAACCTGAACTATTCCACAAACTTTCTAACTAGTTGGTCAAATGAAGATATGGATTTTGGAAGCATCGAGTAAACCACATTATAGCTACTCTTTTTAAAAATATCAGAAAGCATCTACAACATAGAGCATCGGTAGCTTTGGAGCTATCCATATGCCATTCATACTTTAATAGATGTTGTCTCGAATCAGTTGTTCCATTATAAAACGACATCGTACGCATGATAAACCTCTTGAGATACTCATCTCGCAATTTCTCCTTAGTGAATAGGTTCCTACTAGGAGAAGAACCCCAGTCATCATTACTTCTATGTTAGTTTTCGTTTACCAACTACCTTACCATATTCGCTAAAAACTCTGGTTCTATTAGGTCGGCTGAACGACGATCGTCATGGCCTACCCTAAGTGTTTGGCTACGCAAACAATCTCAATTTGTTCCACGATATCTGGGTTCTCCTGTCTGTAGGAGAATCGTTCATCTAGTCGATCGGTTTATAAGTTCTCTATGCGACGGATCAACAACAACCGTTTGAACTCCAACATTTTCATCAACAACATGGACATCAGCATCATCAACGTCTTCTACCAAGTCAATAAAATTTTCATTATTCAGGACTCAGCATATTAGATCGATACCGATCATAGTTTGTGGTTAAGCATCGGCCTGTGCCTTGCCGACCTAAGTTTTGCCTACTCCAACTTTCGAAGCTCCATTCACTTTCCTCTTCATTTTCTACTTTCTCGCTCTATGTTTTCCGCCAGATGAAAAGGAACTATTTTCTTCTTAATTGAAAGGTGATAATTCCTTCCCCTTCTTTCTATGACCCTGAGAGAGTTGGGTCATCAAATCCAAATTTTCTTTCATATGTTTCATCATAGCATTAGCTCTTAAGTAGCTTATCATTCGTCATTTTCATCATCCTATCAAGATCAACCCTTGTAATTATATCCATTGCATTCTGAATTTTGATAGTTCCAGGTTGATTGGTTTCCTCTCTATGGTGGGAGCCAGCATTCTTCGCATCATTAGTGGGCTTGGAGGTAGTTGATTTTTCCTTAATATTCCTTGGTTCTATAGGTTTGGTAGATCCTATGATGGAATTTAGAGAAATCTAGATAATCACGGTCCTTTAGAATAGAACCTATAGATCTACTTCATGGATTAAAGTAATTCAAGAGTTGAAAATAGATCTAAATAGTGAGAAGTTGGAGTCCTTCTCAATGAATGCACCAAAATGACAAACACCCGAATAGATTAGATAAGATAAAATGAAGAAACTAAATAAAATACGTGATCAAACAACACATAACAATTTATAGTGGTTTGGTTAAACTCTAGCTTACGTCCTTTTAAATTTTGTTAATGATTTCCGGCAATTTTTACAAAGCAAAATTTTTCAAATCGGCAGTTTTAGATCGTGTTTATCCAAGACAGTGCTAGAATATAGTATAATTTACAAGTGTAGAAGAAATATCCTGAAATAGTGCCTTTCATCATCTATTTATAGAAAATATCAACGAATTTGTCTCTGCCACTTTCTCCCTACTGTTATCTACATTCTAAAGGAGGTTGCTTGAAGAGATCACGGAAAAATCAGCACGTCACTCCTTAACTCGTTGGCCTAGGATCGATCATGATTGAAGGAGTTGGGTCGTAGTGCATTGATGCTTTGTTACTTGAATTTGATGCTATGATTCGGAGGTGATCCATACTTCTTGGTGCAATTTCCTTTGGACTTTGGTTAACTTGAAGTTGGTTTTATTTCTAGGTTGGTCTCTTGGTTCGATTACGATCCAAGAATCTTCAGATTGTTCATCTTGAATTTGCATATGTCACTTTTGTAAATTGAAGCAATTACAATCTTGAATAGGCTTTTTGGATCGGTACTGAACTAAAGATCTCGGTTTAGTACTAATCTGGGACTTGGCCTTGTATTTTCTTACTCTATCTTTGGCCACTTCATTTCTTTAATAAGTTGGTGATTTTCCCAAGTATTTAGCAAATTTGTGACATATTTGAGCTTCATTTAGAATTTGGATTCAAAAGTTATTGTTCAAGATTTTTGTTTCGATATCTGACCATTCGATTACTCTAACTTGTTTATATATGTCTTGGCTAAAAAGATGGATAACAAATACATATATAGAGTATATATATACTTACACAATACGATTAGAATTGTTAACATAATAATTTTTAAATGAAGTAAAATTGGATACATGTTAAGTATAATTTAATATAATTTGCACATTTGTTCATAATAACACAAAATTAATCTTTGGGTAAATTTAACAAAAGTTTGTTTCGAAATCAACCATTTTGTTGTTGTTCAATTCAGGATCTAACAAGTTTGAAATTAACTAAAGTGTATATTACATATCTTATGTCTCCTATTTTAGATCAAATTCCATAAGATTAAAAATAGAAAATTGATTCCCATGTGAGGTGTTCTGGTGGCAACGATGTTCAATAATTCTAGTTTGTTCCAATAGTGTACCTAGGAAAACCAAGCATTCAAATTCCAATAAGGTTTACACTATAAACAGAGCACAAGCTACTAGTAGGAAAATTCTTGAAAGCATGCAAGAACATAACTTGCCAGTATGTTAGGAAATGAATGGGTATTTTCTAATTAATATGAGTGAGCCAAGATTATCAAATTTGGATAATAATGAAAGTTACACATGGTTGAACCCTTACATCAAGTATAACCTGGAGTTTGCTACCATAAGACATAAATGAAGTTGAACATAATCAGTAGTATGCAACCTGCTTTATATTGATAGAATTCTTTACAGGATATGATATGCATGTTCCCAGTTAAAGCGTGCAAAGGAACAAGGTAAATAATTACATAATGAAGCACATAAAAGATTTTTGAATAATCATGACCGAGGATTAAAACTTGAAAAGAATCACCTTTAACAATGTTATTACTGCAAATAATGATATAGATGCAATTGAATATGTTCAAAAGTGCAGCAGTGGAAGAAATTTTCAATATTTCCACAAGTGCCACTATGCTATCTCATTATTATTTAGAGATATTATGATATGTTCAGAAATAAGTCAAAGATATGTCAATATATAAGTTTTACCTTATTACAATAATTTTTCTATTATACAATTACTTATGCTCTAAGAAGCATAGCTGTAAATAGTTAGTAATGAATTGTATAACATTATCAAATGGTAATAAAGTATTTTGGTATTCAATAAATACATTATCCAATCATTTCAATAGAGCATTAGAGCAGCGTTCTAATTTGAGGTGTTAGTCTCATCCTTACTGTTGTAAAAAATTTCCCTTTTCTTTCTTTATCTTTTCTCTTTGTTTACTTTCACCATCATCAAAAGCCGCAAACTTTACAACTCCACTGCTTATAAATTACATTATCAAACCACCACTTTGGTTCAACATCCACTCAAATCGGCTATCAACAACACATTGCAATCAAATCAGACATCTACACCATACAATTCTAATCAAATACACAATCTACAACCTGACCTCGATACTAGATCCAAATCCATATTAGGTAACTTATCAAAACGGTCATTTGTAAACTACCTTTACATCTACTACTCGATGCCTACCTTCATGATTTCTAAAGTCCAACTTTGTTTCTAGGTTGTGTTTGCTAATCAAAGTTATTTTGGTTTGATTTGAGAATAAAAAGAGAGAGAACAATCACTATATTGCTTTGGTATTATTACTATATTATCCTATGACGATAGAAAATAGAATAAAGTGACTCAATAGTCAACAATGATAGAGTTTGATCAAAAGGTTATTCAACATCATTGGGGCATGTTATTCAGCTAATAGAGGCTAGTCTTGAGGCTGTGCTACTAGAATGACTTGCATTTGAAGTTCATGTGTTATAGAACGTCTTGCTCTGGATGGAGTAGATGTAGAGGCTTGAGCGGTAGAGGAACCAGTTTCAAGAGTAGTAGAAGAGTCGGTACTGACTTTTAGGCGAGGAGTTCATCAAGTCATTATGAACTGAAAAGCTTTATAGTGAATATGGTTAGGTATATTTTTTACTTTGAAATTATGCTCTAGTTAAAGCCTATGTAGTCAATGTGCAGTATCCAATGGATATCGGTGTGTGTCGACCAATCCGATTTTGTACATCAGCAAGGGCAGTGTGAGGTGTTGTTCTATGCTGTGTGCATCCTATGTTCAGAACAGTGTGCGGAACACTCTATGTAGAATGCATGCTCGTGCTAGCAAATGAGCTTGGTCACACAATAAAACTGTGTGTCGTATTATACCCGTTATCGTGGAGTGAATGATAATGAAACCATTGTCCGAGGCAACATAGAACTTTCTCTGCAAGAACCCAAGATAGTGGTGGGACTTGGAATTTCGACTTGTATAATCCATTCAGATACTAGAGTGCATACATGTAACAAACCTAATTTTAGTTAACATTATTTAGGATATTTAATTTGATAAATTAAATAAAATGGTGTAAAAGTTTTAGGAGATTGAAATTGGATAATTAGTATGGGTTGAGCCTTAACTGATGAACTAATGGAATTAATTAGAACATTAATAAGAAGAAGGATACATGAGAAGGGAAAAATAGGAAAAGAGTATAATTCCTAAATATAACCCTTCCCATTCTCATTTCCTCCCTCACTTATCTTTATACAAACAAAATCAAAAGAGTAGGTTGTTCATTGCTAGGAGAAACCAAGGGAAAAAAGCTCGGAAAACATGAGCAAAGCTTAGGGGAACCAAATAAAAAAAATCTCAACCTTCTTAAACCATTTAAGCTGAATAATAAGATATGCATATCATGTTTTAAGTATGGTTTGCGGGTTTAAGTATAAATCCGATTATTTATTATATTATGTCCAAGGTTTTAAATCTCGCTCATCTCGGCCGAGATCTCGTTTTCAAGCCTGGGCGATTCGAAACAACTAATTTCGTTTGAATCTCGTCTGACCCAAATCTCGGACGAGATTTCAGTATCTCGTCCGGTATCTCGGACGAGATTTAACAGCGAGATATCGGCCGAATTTTTGAATTTTGGAAAAAATCAACTCTTTTTTCGTATTGGGCTAGCTCATCCTTTACCTTAATTTAAGCCTTCTTAATTGTACTTTTTTAACCCTTATTTCTTATATAAATCTCATTTAATCTTCGTCTCTTATTTTACGGTAGTGACGAGTGTAAGAAGATGATAAAATCTACATCGATTATGGTAAGTATTTCCCTTTATGATTTTCAATTAGGGTTCTGATCCAAATTAATTTACATCCGATTTCATTTTTCTTTTTTCGACACTTTCTTGAGTTTTTTTCCTAACCCTATTTTTTTTGCAGCTATAAATTTTGGGCTTCACTTATTTAACTTTATGTTCTAAATGGATTCCCAATTTGATTTCATTTAGTCTTTGCTGCTATAATTTTTTTCCTCAAGGCTTATTTTTAAGCAATAAAGGAATTCTCTTTCATCTATTAATTTCATTTGATGATTACATGTTCATTCGTACATCATTTTTTTGCTTTTCTTATAATATTACTAAATGTTTGAAATTGTTTGTACTATGTATGCTATTTTCTACGTTTGTTTGAAATATCTATGCTATTAGTTGCTTAATGAGATTTTGTTTGCTAATAATTAAATACTATATCAGACATAGAATATCTTAATTCTACTTGTAGACTTTTGTATTTGAAGTTATAAAATTAAGATTTCCCTTGCAGCACTATAAATCATAAAAGGTAGAAATGAGACATTATGTTGTGTAGGAAAGTTAAATGAATGATCAAACAAAGTAAAGGTGCATATGTTATGGTTTGTTTCTTGTCTACTTTATCTCATATGATATTATATTGAACATTAGTCATGAAATCTAGTTATTTGTTTATTTTACATGATACAAGTGATATTTTTCCATACTAAATTACTAACGATAAGCATGTGATATATTAAAGGTAAGTGCATAGTGTTTTCCTTAAGGTAGTGACTAGTATTATAAATTTAGGTGTATGAAAACTAATTTTCGACATGACATATACTCCGAGATAACTCCGAAATGAATTTTAGAAACCGAGATGTAAATCCGAGATGGACGACCGAGATGCACTCATCTCGTTCGAGATCTCACCCGATATGAGATAAGCTATCTAAATTCTTCGAGACGAGACGTGACCGAAATCCAAGATTTAAAACCTTGATTATGTCATCCTATAATAGTTGGAATGATTATATGTTTATTGGTGAATTTATTTCATTTATTTATGAAATAATTTGATAAGTTTGAGTTATAAAACCTATCATATGAGATCCAATTGACTTTAGATTTTGATATGATGTTAGAGACATTATATTGGAAGTCGATATTTAATTTCATAATTTTCGAATTTAACTAAAATATTTGGTGAATTTCCTAAGGTTGGAAAATGGTTTATTTCGAGTTTTAATTATTAAAAATAATTAAATTATGTTTTTGGCTTCGAAATTTTTATATGTCAAAGAAGATAATAAATTGGATTTATCATATTTTTAGGAATTATTTCCATGTGTTTATGATTTAATATGAATTATTTAAGCTAGAAAGGCTTAATTAGTATATTTAAATATTAATATAAAATGCAAGGTTTGCTAAGTATTTTGGAAATGATAAATCTGCTCCTTAGCAGTTTTCTGGAAAAGATTTTGGTAGAAAAAGTGTTATCCAATAAGATTTTGACAAATAATTAGTGTTTGGTGAAAAGAAACTATTTTTGATGGTAATAAAATAGTTTTCACATTAATTATGACTTTGCCATGCCAAAGTTCATGATGTCGCCTCTATCTTACCGCCTCTATGATCTTCGATATTGATCAAGAGTAATACATAGGATATCAACTTAGGTTGATAAGGAATGCATCGGCTTGATCGAAGTGGGAGCCAACAACAACGTCGACATCATGATCTTCGAAGTGGATGAGGCCGTTTTCTTTGACAAATTGATGCTAACATTTTACTATGCCGCCTGTTATCCACAACGTCGCCAACCCCAATGGTTTTGAAGTGATTTATAGCGGTAATAATGATGTAGCATGTTCTATATCAATTGAATTCGACAATATATGCGATTACATCACTTTTAACTATGTCAACATCATTGATGATGATGCCGCCTTTATTTAAAATTATATGTTATCGAAGACAGCTAGGGTGCTTCTCCTAAGGAATTCAGCTCTAATGAAGCCGCTAATTTTCCTCAAGGCAATGACACCGAGATTCAACTATGACGACTCTATTCTTTTAAGGCATATTAATATGCAATCCTATTTTTATATCCTAAGACGCCGACATTTTATGAAGTGCGACATCCATGTTATCGGTCTTATGACCTTATGTTCTAAAAGTTAAAGGTTTTAACATATTTTACATTAAGAAAGGCGAAGACCCTTAGTGGCAAAGAGGTCGTCGATGTTATAAATTAAATGATTTTATTATCTTTGGCTTATAGCTTATATTTTGAGAGGCGAAGGCCCTCATCGGCTATGACTACGCCAAGTTTTATCAATATAAAGGTTTTATATTATTTTCTCTATGGCCTATGGTTTCGAAGTGAGATAACTTCCAAGAGATTTTGAGATTCATCAATACTATTTTATAAAACCATATATCATGGCATAATCATTTTGGATATAGTGAAGAGCTGTATTTTCCTTGTTTTAAGAGTATGATTTCACGGGTTTAATCATTTATTAAGAAAATGTTTTCGAGGAAATAGAAAAGGGTATTTAGCCTAGAATTTTACCAAAAATTTATTACTCTTATCAATTTGGATAGATCGTGATGGGATGAATTAACTCAAAGATTAGAAAACTAGATAGGACTAGTGCAGGGTATCACCCTATACTTCAAGTGTTGGCCCTTAGCTGATATTAGTCCAAAATTCCAGTGTGTAGGGCTTTGTTAAGGGTAAGACAAAAAGTGAGTTTATGCCCAAAAAGGAATACATAAAGATAAGATATGTTAAAGGTTAGCCTATAAAACGTTTAGTTTCATAGTAAGCCTAGCAACACTATGAGATTGACAGATAGTCAGGTAAACACTAGGATAAATGTATTTGGATAGACCATCCAATTTTCTTTTAATAGTCAGTTAGAAAATTTGGTATATCTGGTAAGCCCGAGTCAGCCATGTAGGTTGGTAGTTACCCTATGAAAACTAAACATTGGGGCAGATAGTTCACTGATTTGATGGATAGTCATGATTACATATGTAGCATGCATACACATTATTATTGTATTGATTATTTTAACCAATTTAGTTGCAGGACTTTGATTTGCAAAAGATATATTTTAAAGTGATACTAGTGAGGGGGAACCCGTTCCATTCAACGACGTGGTCCCACTTAATATCTATAATTGAGATGGCATATTATTATTCACACTTGGCTTTTTGTCTGACTCGAAGCTTATGTTTTCCCCTTGAACTCTCGGCTGCTCAAAATTTGATTCGGGTAGGTCAGGAGTAAGGGCTTTACAGGTTAAGTAGGTTTAGCGAATAAAGCTTCCGGAGACATGCAAGGGGCAAAGTTAGCTATGTATGAGCCTATTTATTACTGTTACCCATTGTGTTTTGTCAGTTGTTGTATGAATGTATTGATAGTGGATAGGTCTATCTATTTAGTAACTTTGATCAACCAAGGGGCATCTTTATATATCTGTCTTGGAGTATTTTGTAATAATTATATTTTGCCTGAATCTAGGCAACGTTTGGGATTATGTATTAAATATGAAATTATGAGTTTGAAATGAAATGTGAAAATTTTCTTTTATTTCATATTCTTATGATTTTGATATTATGGATACCATTAACATGATCACATTTTATCATCAAAAATTAATACTACAGATGATTGCAGCATCTGTAGCGCTTAGTTTCGAGCCGCAAAATGGGGGATGTTACAAATTTATATCAGTGCATAGGATTTTGTAAAACTAAAGAATTTTGAAATTTAAAAGGAGCTTTGAAAATGAAATCCAAATGAATTAGAGAATAAGATTGGGGTATGAGAAAAAGATATAGTAACGTACTTGTGTTCGCTATATATAAGTAGACACTTTATCTCTATTCTCCCTCTCTCTTTGATGGTTCTTCCATATCTGACTAAGGTTCGAATGCAGATTTAAGGAAGTAAGATAAGGAGGCAGGAACAGAAGAGTAAATCTCAATGGAGGAAGCACCACTGCCAATGGAAAGGTCAGGCCCAATACTAGGAGAAATTCGGGTCGACGAACAGCTGCTAACGTAGGTGCATTAACACCACCGGTTGATATGGGAGCAATGTATTAGTGCTTTGTCAACATGATGCAAGCAAGAGCTACTGTTAGATTAGTTGGAGGAAATTTTGGAAGAGCAAATCAGGAAGTTCCAGTTGTCAACAATTATGTTGTTTTGGGTAGAGACGATGCAAGGCTTGAAGTGAAGCCATTTATTGGAATGGAGGATGTAATTGAAGTAAAGAATTTGTTGCTTCATTGTGAAAGTTTTTTCCCAGATCTTGGTTTGAATGACGAACATAAGAGGAGATTGGCATCCAGGCAATTGCAAGGAGCTGCGTTGCATTGTTGGAACAGTGTTACCATTGTAGCAGTAGAGGAAACTTTGACTTGGTCTAAGTTCAGGAGGAGGTTTGAAGAAAGATTTTTGTCTGAGATTGCTAAGCCAACTTTGCTGAGGAAGTTTGCTAAGTTGGTGAAAGGTGATATGATAGTGCTTGAGTATGTAACCAGATTTGAGGAGATGTCCCGATATAGGAATGCTATGATGGATACTGTGATTAAGAGAAACGAGAAGTTCATCCATGGACTGAGACCTGAGCTTGCTAGTGAAACTTTACCACATCTCAAGTATCCATGTGATGTAGTCATGGAGATGGCTTTGCGAAATGAAGAGATGCTTGCTTTTTTCAGTAATAACAAGCCAGTAGAGAGTTTGGATGGACAGAATCAGAAGGGAAAGTTTTACCAGAAGAAGGGAGCTCAGAAGGGTAGAGCTGCCAAGAAAGGAAAGTCTGAGGTTGTGTGTTACTGATGTGCACGTAAATGTGCATATTTTTACTACCATATTTATTCTAATTAAATTAAATAAATGATCATATTAGGTATTTTAGCTTGTTTAAACCAAAATTCAAATTATCTTCAAATCGTCATATATTCGTCTCCATATATGGGCAAAATGGTCACTTTTGTGCATATATTAATTTGATAAAATTTAATTGGAAATTTCTATATTATTTTGTAGGAATTTGGCTTCATATACAAGTGGTTTCATGAAAATATATGCATGCACAAGAGTGAATACAATGGAATGGAGATGGAACTAATTCATTTCATGGATCATGGAGGACCGCACTTACCTTAATGTACACTTAGGAGCTAATGCACATGCTAAAAGGCCATTAAAGCTTCCTGTACACTTAATGGATGATTATTGGATGCTAATGATTACTTGGCCACCACACTTCCGAAGCGATAGTTTGGGTAGTTCCCAAAAATGGATTAGGGTTTTAAAACATGTATAAATACCCCATATGTTCATGTAACCCTCCCTCTTTTCTCTTAGGCTCTCTTCTCTTAGTTTAATTTAGGATCAAAAATAAAATGAGAGCTCTCTTTCTTTTCATGGCTACTTAGCCATTTCTTATTTCATGTAATTTCTTTTTTTTATGCAATTTAATACATGCTCTTTTCTCTTCTTGTTTATTTCTTTTCATGTTAGTGGTGTAGATTTACTTATTTATGCAAGTAGAATAGATTTTATTTTATGCAAGTAGAATAGTTCTCTTTTCCATTAGCTTTCATTTTCCTTCTTTTTTTTAGTTTCATGTTGCATGCTACAAGTGTTGATATTATAACACAAATGAGAGGCTAAACCCCTTCAATTTAGGGGTAATGAAGCTCTCTAATTATGTAGCTTCAACATTTTGATAATCATTGCTCTCTTTTTATGCTTAATGATAATGCTTGAAGTGGTTTAACTTGTTGTTTTTGCTTTGAATTTGATAGCCTATATTGTTTACACCAAATAGGTTATGCTTAAATAATCACAAACAATAATTACCTCTTCATCTACATATGATGATGGTAATGAAGTGAATGTTGAAATTAAAATTTAATGGTCTATATTTCTAATTAATAGTTAATAGTCCATACTTAAAATAGATTTCATTTTCAACTTTGTTGTCATTTTCATGAGAGTTAGTAAGTGGTTTAAAGGATGTGTTATAGTTTGATGGCTTATGTTGAGCTAATTAATAGCACAAATAGGTCATACTTATGATAAACACATCAATTAAACTCACTAATAACCAAAAAAGAGAGATCATAATTTCATGTTTTGTTGAACTATGTGATCTAGAGAGTAGATTTATCTCTAAATTGCCTTTAAACTCTCATATTTTTATCAATTTTCTTTTGCTAGTTTTCTACATTTTTAGCTAATCAATTTCAAACTCTTGGCTAATTTGATTGAATAGAGATTTAAAATCTAACAATTCCCTATGGATCGACCCGTACTCGCCATGTACTAACAATTATACGTTGTGCGTTTGCGGTTATTTTTATTAAAAAAATTCGTTCGACGGATTTCTAACTCGATAGAATTCCCGTCGACGAACAGTTACAATGTGCCAAGAAGGGATATTATGCTCATGAGTGCCAAATTGGTAAAGGAAAGGAAGTTGTTGGAAAGAAGAAAATTAAGAGCTTAACTACGACCAGGTGGGACATTACAAGAATAAATGTCTGAAAGTGTCCAAGGCAGAAAAGGAACGGTATTTTCTTTAGAACCGGCTACCTCGAGACCAACAGTTGAAGAGAAAGGAAAGGCTCTGATGGGAAATACGTTTTTTATTCATGGTATATCTGTTAGACTACTGTTTGATACTTGCGCATCAAATTCTTTTATATGTCATTTTTGGTAGATAAGCTTAACCTAGAACCCTCATACCTAGTTACTTCCTTAAGGGTTGCGAACCCAATAGGATGGTATGCAACTCTAGGGATGATATGTGACCATTTAGAGTTTGCATATATTTGCCTGCAGTTTGCATGTATTTGATTTCATGAGCTTTGGGATTATTTTGGCTATGGACTTGTTAAGTAAATATGATGGTAGGATATTTTGCCAAGTTGGGAAAATATCACTAAGACACCCTAATAGTAGCAATCGAATTGTATACTCAGTAGAGAATCCAAGTTTTGATGTTTGTGCTTTATTGGGTGTAATAGAGGAGGAAGATGAATTGAATCGGGTTTTTCTAGTTAGAGAATTTGCAGTTGTTTTGGAGCCTATTACTGGACTACCACGAAACGAGCTATTGTGTTTCGAATGGATCTTGTACCTGAAGTTGAACTCCTAAGTAGACCGCCTAGCAGGATGACACCTACCGAGATGAAGGAGTTAAAGATGCAACAGGTGGACTTAAAAGGAAAAAGGTTTATTAGACCAAACAGTTTGCCATAGGGAGCGGTTGCGGTTTTCATGAAGAAACTCAACAGGTCGTTAAGATTGTGTATCGATTATCGTAAGTTGAATGAAAAGACGATAAAGAACTGATATCCCCTGCATAGAATTGATGATTTATTCGATTAGTTTAGTGGAGCCAAAGTGTTTCTACAGTTGTATTGGGTGATAGGTTTCCATCAACTAAGGGTGGGGAAGACACCATTCCATTGACGGTGTCCAGAACAAGTAGGGTTCGTACGAGTGGTTAGTAATGCCATTTCGATTGACTAATGCGCCTGCTGTCTTCGTAGACTTAATGAACTGAATTTTCCAAGAGCACTTGGATAGGTTTGTATTGGTATTCATAGATGACATTTTGATATATTCTAAGGATGAAAGAGATCACGAGATCCATCTTAGAATAGTGCTTAAGACACTGAGGCAGCATGAGTTAAAAGCGAAGTTTTCAAAATGTCATTTTTTGAAGAAGGAGGTGAAGTTTCTTGGTCATGTAGTCTCAGTGAAAGGGTTATCGGTACATCTAGCAAATATCGAAGTAGTTAATAATTGGAAGAGACCCAAGAAAGTGACTGAGATAGAGAGTTTTCTAGGATTAACTAGCTACCGGAGATTCATTAAGGATTTCTCTTGTATAGCAGCACCGATGACCGAACTAACGATGAAGGACGTGAAGTGTGTTTGAATCGATAAATGTAAGGAGGCATTCCGAAAGCTAAAACATTTATTAACCGGTGTGCCCTTGTTAATTGTTCCAGATGGAAATCAAGATTTGGTGGTGTATATTAATGCATGTAGAACATGACTAGGAGATGTGTTAATGCAAAGGAGTAAAATGATTGCCTATGCTTCGCGACAACTTTGATTGCACGAAGTTAGATATCTTACGACATAGAGTTGGCTACCATAATATTTGCCTTAAAGTTATGGAGACATTACCTTTTGGAAGAATGATTCGAGTTGTATATGGATCACAAGTCGTTAAGATAGTTATTCCCTCAAAAGGAGTTGAATATGAGACAGTAGAGATGGTTGGGGTTTATAGCTGCTTATGATATTGGAATTGAGTACACACCGAGGAAAGGAAATAAAGTTGTAGATGCACTTAGCAGGAAACATCAAAATATGGTGTTAGCTATGTTGGCTGAATAGAAAGAAGTGGAAGCATTGTCTATAGTATGCAGATAAGATCGACTGCCAGTTCTAGTCAGAATACGGCAATGTTATCTTATTTGCTAGTTCGACCGGTATTGATCGAAATAATTGCTTCTAAGAAAAGAGATGATCCATTGCTAGCTGAAAGAATTAGAAGGTTGGAAGGTGAATCTAAGATTAATGATTTGAAGGATTTTCATCTTGACCAGAGTGGATGATTGAGAAAGAAGGGACGATTGTGTGTTCCTGATGTTGGTGACCTAAGGGAAGTAGTTCTAAGGAAATGTCACCGATGAAAGTTTACTGTTCATCTAGGAGGAACAAATATATATTATGATATGAAGAAAAGTTTCTTTTGGGATGGTATAAGGAGGGGTGTAGGCTTATCGATAAAACAATGTCTAAATTGCCAGCAAGTGAAAGCCGAGCATCAAAATCAAAGTGGATTGGTTCAGCCTTTAGATACACTAGTATGGAAATGGGATTCGATAATCATGGATATCGTTGACGGGTTGCCAAGATCAAATAGAGTAAATGAAAATATTTGGGTTATAGTGGATAGACTGACCAAGAGTGCACATTTTTTTCCCGTTAAATTAACCAAGATGACATCTGTATTGGCTAAGTTGTTTATGAATAATATTGTTAGACCGCATGGAGTTCCAAGTAGTATAGTTAGTGATAAAGATTCTCTATTTACTAGCGAATTCTGGGAGAGTGTACAAGAGATTTTAGGTATCAAGCTTAAGATGAGTACCACTTACCATCCACAGACAGATGGGAAAACGGAAAACGTTAATAAAATCTTAGAGGATTTTTTAAGAGCTATGCTAGATTTTGGAGGATGATAAGGGGAAGACCATCTACACTTAGTCGAGTTTTCGTAAAACAATAATTATCAAACTAGTATAAGGATGGAACAATTTGAAGCTTTATACGGTAGGCCATGTAAATCACCCGTTTGTTGGTTAGAGACAAAAAACAGAATGATTCTTGGTCTAGATTTAGTAAGAGAAGCCGCAAAAAAGATTGAGTTAATTAGAGCTAAAATGAAGGAAGCTCGGTCTAGGCAGAAAAGCTATCCAGATAAGAGACGGAAGGACTTAAAGTTCTCAGTTGGAGATTATATTTTCGTCAAATTATCACCGATGAAGGGTGTAATAAGATTCATGAAGTACATGAAATTAGCACCTAGAATTGTTGGACCATTTCCTATCACCGAAAGGATCGGGGAACTTGCTTACCGGGTAGAGTTACCAAGCAGTTTGGTAGAAGTCCACAATGTTTTCCAAATTTCTCATCTGAGAAAGTATGTTCGAGATCCAGAAATTACTATAACTCTGATTGCCTTGGAAGATTTAGTAGTGGAACCAGACATGACTATAGTTAGGCATGCAGTTCATATTATGGCTAAGGATGAGAAAAAGCTAAGGAACAAGACAGTCAGATTAGTAAAACTCCAGTGGAGTGACGATGAGAGAGACTGTACTTGGGAAACAGAGAGCAAGATTATGGACACTTATCCTAACATGTTTGATGGTATGTTTTACATCTATGTTTATATGTTTGATGTGTGTACCTTATTGTAATCTCAAGGATGAAATTATTTAAGGATGGAAGTCTATAACAACCCTAATTTTAATTAACATTATTTAGAAGATGTAATTGGATAAATAAAATAAAATAATATAAAATGTTAAGGAGATTGAGATTTGATAATTAGTATGGGTCGAGCCTTAATTAATGAACTAATGGAATTAATTAGAACATTAATAAGAAGAAGTGTGATGAGAATGGAAAATTAGGAAAGGAGTATAATTCCTAAATATAACCCTTCCTATTCTCATTTCCACCACCACTTATCTTCATACAAACGAAATTAAAAGGGTAGGCCGGCCATTGCTAGGAGTAACCAACAGAAGAAAATCTAGGAAAACAATAGCAAGGCTTAAGGGAATCAAATTAAAAATAAATCTCAACCTTCCTAAACCATTCAAGGTGAATGATAAGATATGCATCTCATGTTTTAAGTATTATTTGCAAGTTTAAGTATAGATTCGAATTTTTCTTATATTATGTCATGCTATGATAGTTGGAATGATTATATGCTTATTGGTGAATTTATTTCATTTATTTATGAAATTATTTGATAAGTTTGAGTTAGAAAATCTATCATATGACACCCAAATGACTTAGATTTTGATTGATGTTAGAAACATTATTTTGGAAGTGGGTTTTCAATTTCATAATTTGTGGATTTAACTAGAATATTTGGTGAATTTCCAAAGGTTGAAAAACGATTTATTTTGAGTTTTAATTATTAAAAATAATTAAATTACATCTTTGATATCGAAATTTTTATATGTCAAAGAAGATAATAAATTGGATTTATCATGATTTTTGAGGATTTTTCCCAAGTGTTTATGATTTAATATGAATTATTTGAGCTAGAAAGGCTTAATTAGTACATTTAAATATTAATATAGAATGCAAGGTTTGCTAAGTATTTTGGAAATGATAAATCTACTCCTTAGGGTTTTCTAGAAATTTTTTTGGTAAAGGAAGTGTTGTCTAATAAGATTTTGACAAATAATTGGGGTTTGGTTAGAAGAAACTACTTTTATTGGTAATAAATTAGTTTTCACGTTAATTATAACCTTGTCGTGCCAAAGTTCATGATGTCGCCCCTATCTCACCGCCTCTATGGTCTTCGATGTTAATCAAGAGCAATGCATAAGGTATCAACTTAGGTTGATAAGGAATGCATCGGCTTGGTCGAAGTAGGAAGCCAGCAACACCATCGACTTTGTGATCTTCGAAGTGGATGGGGCCGTTTTCTTTAACTAATTGATGCTGCATTTTACTATGCCGCCTGTTGTCTATGTTGACGCCGACCTCTATGGTTTCGACGTGGTTTATAGCGGTAATAATGATGCTGCATGTTTTATATCTATTAACTTCGACAATAAGGCAACTATACCGCTTTTAACTATGTCAACATCGTTGATGAGGATGCCGCATTTATTCAAAATTATATGTTATCGAAGATGGCTAGTGTGTCGCTTTTAATGACTTCAGCTTTAATGAAGCCGCTAATTTTCCTTAAGGAAATGACACTGAGATTCAACTATGACGACTCTATTCTTTTTAGACATATTAAAATGCAAACCAAATTTTATATCCTAGGACATCGATGTTTTATAAAGTGCGACGTCCATGTTATCGGCCTTTTGAAAAGTTAAAGGCTTTAACATATTTTATATTAAGAAGGGCAAAGACAATTAGTGGCGAAGAGGTTTTCGACGTTATAAATTAAATTCTTTTATTATCTTTGGCTTTTAGCTTATATTTTGATAGGTGAAGACCGTCATCGGCTATGTCTACGCTGCATTTTATCAATATAAAGGTTTTATATTGCTTTGGCTCTATGACCTATAGTTTCGAATTGAGATAACTTCTAAGAGATTTTGAGATTCATCAATACTATTTTATAAAAGCATAGATTGTGGCATAATTATTTAGATATAGTAAAGGGCTGTATTTTCCTTATTTTGAGAGTACGATTTCAAGGGTTCAATCATTCATTAAGAAAATATTTTCAAGGAAATGTAAAAGGGTGTTTAGCCTAGAATTTTATTAAAGATTTATTACTCTTATAACTTTTGGATTGATTGTGATAATGAATTGACTCGAAGATTTGAAAACCAGATAGGACCTGTGTAGGGTAGCACCCTATACTTTAGCTTTTAGCCCCTAGCTGATATTAGTCCAAAATTCCAGTGTGTAAGGCTTTGTCAAGGGTAAGATAAAAAGTAGATTTATGCACAGAAAGGAATACATAAAGGTAAGATAGGTTATAGGTTGGCTTGCAAAACCATTAGGTTCATAGTAAGCCTAGCAAAACTATGATGAACCGCAAATCCATACCCTTTGAATCGACAATAATCCAAATATGTCCGACCCAAAAGCACAGATTGACGGAAAGTCAAGAGAAAGAAAAGAAGAGAGAAGAAGAGAAGAGAAGAAAGAGAGAAGATATAACCAAACAGAACAATACAGAATCTCACATCGCAACGGAAAACATATAATATCATATCAATGGCCTTTACAAAACAGAAACTGTATATACATACATCAATCAGAGTACAACAATCAATCAGAGTTATCAGCCTGAACAGTTATAATAACCTGTCCTCACAAATGCCGATAATACACAACAACAAACAAAGTACAGCGGATAATAAACAGATACATGTATACGAAATAAAGATCTCCAGCTCTCCTGCTGAAGCTCCAAAAGCACCAATCTAAACCTGTAAATATACTCGGTCTGACCCGAGCATTGAAAGAGAAGAACGCCCGGATCAGTCTGGTAAACCAACGTGAGAAACACACTCAACTGAATTTATTAAATTACCAAACTTTTCCTTTATCAAAACAAAAGTATCTCGTAAGACAAGTCCACACATAAACACGGACATGTTTTTACCTTACGATAACTAAAACATCTCATATCAAATCATCTGATATTATAGTAGTGTCTAATATATACAAATAATATTAATCGTAGCCGAAATTGTTACATTGATTAAATTCCAGCATATAGCCCAATTGGGAAATACAATCAAAATGGCAGGTACATAGTAGAGTTTGGATTTCCATACAAATGACCAGGTGAAAGGACTACCTTCCGAAGGGGTACACCTCTAGATGGATGTCCCGAGGCACCGAACATCTTCCCTCTACCAACACAAGACCGGTCCACCTTTATAGCTAGATGGTACCGAATATGTCATCCTCCGGTCGTTACCGACCTTTACCGAGGGCCCTCTAAGCATACAAACCACAATAATCAGATACACGACGTCATAGCGTGTAAAGATAAATCTAGAAGAGGATGATCATATCCTTCTTGGGAGCGACCCACTTAGCCTTTCCGCATCTAACCTTGTTTTGGTCATTTCCGGTTGATGAGGCTAGAGGTAACGATTACCTTTCACAATCACATATCACATCACTTTGAATGCCACACGGCCATTTCCGTTGACTACTAATTTCCTTCCACAAAAATACAACCCTTAAGCTCATACGTCTCAAGGAGGGTGTTAAGCTAAGAGAAGTTGCCTTCTCCGCCACCACTGATGTACGTTTGTAAAAACCAATGCTCGTAATCTGTAGAAATGCAATGTCAGACAAACATCCATACAAATTGTCCAGGAACAGGACAAACCGAAGGTACTTTCCTACCACATCCTGTCGGAAAATCCCTAGGATTAGTAGCGAATAGTCCTTGCATTGGATATTTCATAATGAAGAGACCACTGCTACTAGATGTATATTGGGATTTTAACCCCAAACGATCAACAAGCAGTCCCCTACTATGAAACTCCGAAATATCAATATCATCACAAGCAGCCTGCACAATCGTCGCATATACGTTGGTCCGAAGTGGTTTTTAGATAAATCTGATCCCGGTCTCTTCGCACCAACAACGCAAAAGCGTTTCTCAACCTACACAGAAACTAAGTCTCATAGACTTATCACGTCTCCAACTTTCAACTTGCTATCCTTCGGCCCAAGAAGGAAGCTCGATAGATTGGAGTAATACTCCGCACCATACGAATCAGCATCCTCAACACAAACGATATCAAGCCTACACAGAAGGCTACGTACTAAGTGTACGACTAAATAGTTCCCACATCAAGTCGAAGAACTAAAATATGGCCAATACTTGATAGTCGGTTATTTAACTATCAAAGCAAACAAACAAATATTTAGCACTATATACAATCACTAGTCCCTTTAATTAATCATTTATAAATTAAATCATTTGCCAAATATTCACTTCAAATTATCTTTAAAAGGATATATCTCAAAAACCATTTCAATATTGGAAAACATTTCCATATACTTATTTAATAATAAGTAATTCACAAATCTCTTTATTTTTAACACTTAGAAAATATTCCATATACTTAAATTACGATTAAGTATATATTTTATTCTTTAAGGAAAACATTCTATAAAACATCTTTTCTTTGGGTTAAAACGAATGTTGCATAAAACATCGTTACGACAACCCAAAATCAATAGTTTAGGGATTCGAAAATAAGATAGATATATAAATCCCAATACTATAAAAACATTTCCTTTCGAAAATCATTTACTATAACAACAGTGTTATAGTCCATCATTTTGCTTACTTCTCGAAAAACGTCTATTTCAACAATGAATGTTGAAATCTATGGTTTCGATATTTAACACATTTTAAAACATCTTTAAATCATTTTACTCCATTTATCACTTCCTAAAAATATCCATTTTATTTAATATATTATTCACTGTCCAAAATCGTGAATAAAATTCCCTAATCAAATTCATTATTATTGCAACATTTAATTTAAAGGATAATTCACTGTCCAAAATCGTGAATATATCTCCTTTAATCCAAATTATTTATTTCTATACTTTAAATTAAGGATTATCCACTATCCAAAAACGTGGATACAATTCCTTTAATAAACTTCTATATTTACTTAACAAAATTAGTTGATTTCGAATATATAAAACAATGTTTATAAATTCCATTTATATATTATAAAACTTCAACTTATAAAAAATTCCTTTATTAACCCATTCCATATATACCTTAATTACATGCCAAAATCCAATTTATAAGTTAAAAACATATAAATCATTTATTTTACAAATTCATTCTTTTGTTACTTCACCATTATAAATCTTATTTACTTATAAAAATCCATTTATAACTTCATTTCAACATTTACCAAACTCCTTAATAATTCTAGTATTTCGATTTATAAAAATTCAATTTTATAAATCTTATATATATAAACCATTTATAACAATTCAAAATTTTCAATTTGAATAAACTTATTCTTTAACAATTTACAAATTGTTATTAAAACTTATATAACTCCAAAAAATCATACTTAATTATTATTTCACCAAAAATCATAATTTTGATAATATCAAAATTATAACATTTATTTATTTAAAACAAATTCCTTCCATTATAACAATTCAAAAAATATATTTTCATATCACTTAAAAATCCTTTTTTAATTCGAAATCACCACTTTAACATTTTTAAATTCCAAAATACAGGCCCAATGCTGTAACAGCACTAAATACATCAATCACGGCATCCAAATCATCGAATATCACATCATAACAGAGTATATCACAATATCTATAAATAAACCAATACTGGTGAGGAATCCAGTTGGATCCCTCCAACCTGTCATCTGCAACAAATATACATATTAGAAATATATGTACAATGTCCGCTTCGAGGCAGACGCGCGTACAAAGGGTCATCCGCTCATACACGGGAACGTATAGGGTCATCTACTCCACTAGGAAGGTATATATCCAAATACCAATCAATATCTCATATATCATCCAAACAATCATCAATCAGCATAAATAACATTTATTCTCACTTATATAAAAATATCAGTGAGTCAGAAAGAGTGAGTTGTACTCACATTGATTCCAAAAGCAGTTGCAGTGTTTTATTAAGAATAAAATTAAACGAGCGTTTAATTTTATCCAAAATTCACACTAGCTCTAATCAACTCCAAACCAGCTCTAAAATGTAGTGCTCGTCAATACGAACCCAACGCAACTTGTTTCGTCAAAAACGGATCTCGTATGAAGAAGTTATGATGTTTAGAAGTTTATACGAATTAAAATATATATAAATTTCAATTTCCTTTTTATTTTTAAACCTTAAATCCATCAGAGCCGTTCGATTTTGCAACTTCAAATCTGGACCGCATCTTACTTCTTCACCCCCGTCCCCCAGAATACGCGTGAAACAACCCATATGGCCGCCATCGTTCACGAATTATCGCGCGACCTACGATCAACTATACGTCGATCGAGCAACGCCACTCGATAGCTCGTACTCGACTCTCCCTACGCCATGAGCTTCATCGAGCTCAGCTGTACATTTGCCTCGGAGATCGTGCTCAAAGGCGCACCCTTTGAACAAGAATTGCCGCCACGTCGAAGCTCTAAAAGCCATCATCACCGTTGAAATCGAAGCTCTCGATGTGCTCTTCACTTTTGTAGTTGAAGACTTTTCGTAAAAGTGGATGGATTGGAAGAGATCGAAGAGAGAAAATCATGCATTTCCGGCCATTCAATATCAAGGTGGCGGCTAGCCCTAGCTGTTTTAGGGTTTTGGCAAAATGAAGAAAGTTTGGCATTAAATAGAAAATTTCGCGACACTATTCATCCGAATTTTTTTCGAACTCCAAACGAAGTGTGCCGCCTGGCGTTTATAATGTTTTACCCCTATTACGAACGCAATGGAATATATATCGAGAGCCAATTCGATCGTATTTGGAAGATAGGTTTTCAAATCGACTTATTTAAATTTAAAATTCACTTAAACAGATTTCTACGCGTTTTAGCTTACCCTGGACAAACCATAAATCCGATTGACACGAAATTTGAAATCTTACAATAATATAACATTATGGATCCAATGAAATTGGTTTCGTCGAAATTCGAGACTGTTTGAAAAATGGTCATTTTCACTCGTCAATTCAATATTAAAATTCAATTTCTACAATTTGACTTTTAATTCAATTTTAAAAGTTCTGTAACATCATTCTAATTCAATTAGAATTTAATTCAACTTTATAAATCATTTTCATTCACATTAAATCCAATTTCTAATTATTTCAGCAATTTCAAATATTAAATTAACCATTTAATTATCCAATTAAATCACTATATTCGAAATAAAATTTATTCAGCTTATAAAATTTACTTGTGAATATTTAAAATCAATTAAATATATAAATTTCAAATGACAAAAATTCTGGGTTGTTACATTCTCCCATACTTAAAAGAATTTCGTCCTCGAAATTACCAAGTAAGAAAAAGTCACAAAATTCATCAACTTTCAAAAACAATTAGTTAAAACTAGATATCAAATCTCTTTTAAACCTTTTAACTTTTCAGAAATCCATTCATTAAACTTCTTATTAAAACTTTACTAAGTTTTTCAAATCCATATATAGTTATCTTTTCAAAACCAACTAATATCGTTTAACTTTATCACTCAATATCAAAACTTAGTTATCAAAAATTTTCCCAATTTCTCAAAAAAATTCTAACGCCTTTAATTTTCAAAAAAATTCGCCAGCGTCTCCTTTGCGTAGTTCAATCGTAGTAGGATCACAACATATATATATCACAAATATACATCTCATCATCGAGGATGAGGCATCCCGTAGGGAAAAAAGTATAAAAGTACGATATGTAATCCGAGATATGTACATTATATATTATTAGCGAGCATATACGGCTAATATAGCACGAAAACGAGCTCTAAATGCGAAGCAAGCGCCATCTGCACCTACTAAACACTCAACAACAATGAGAAACATGTATATAGAAAGTAATATCAATATACAACATATACCAATACAACAACACAACTATATATGCTAATATAGCAAATGCAACAAAACAACAAATCCATCCATCAAACAACTATCATCCAATAAACCATATCTATCTAGCCAATCCATAACAAAATCAATATAAATTCACTTCTCATTAATATTCACTGAATTGGTTTTCAATTTTAATCCAAGTTGATTTATTAACATTGGATTTTTCACTAACATTCATTTATTCATTTTCAATTAGTTTTACATTCACCAATTTATATTCAAGTTAGTTCACTTTCCAATTCAAATCAAATTCAATTCTATTTACCTTTACTTCACTTCCAATTTCATTAATTCAATTTCATTAACACGTAATGAATTTCTATACAATCAACTAACAACCAATGTATATTCAACATTACCAATTTAATTTACTTTGCTTCCAACATTCATTTTTACTTGGTTTACATTCAATTGACTTTCATTCAATTATTCCATTTTATTAGCTTTTAATGAATTAACACTTACATCCACTATTATATATCAATTCATTTACATTTGATTGATTAACATTCAATTTATTCATTAATTCAATTGCTAATTCATTTTACATTTCAAGTTGAATTTCACTTTATAGCTCAAATTTATATTCATTTAAACTACTTCATTTTATTAATTTCTTATTATCCAACTTTACTTTGCATATTCACTTTATTTATCAAATCAACTTGATTCAATCATTACTTAAGTTATATTTCATATCACTTATTCAAATTTAGATTTTGTTTGCTTAACAAAATGTTTAACCATTTTAACTATTGGTTTCACTTACATTTTCTCATTTTATAAGTTACACAACTTATTTGTTCAAATTCCATAAACATTTACCTAAGTTTACTTCCAAATTCATATTATATAATCACTTATCTTTTAGGTTTAACTTTCATTTCAATAACTTATCTAATTCGGTTCAAATTCAATTCAATTAATTTAACTTTTCTTTAGCTAAATTTCCAATCATATATTTATTATGCTAACTCAAATTTATTTCAACTTTTCTAAAGTTAAAACTTATTATTTCATATTTTAAGTCCAAAACTCATTTTACTTATATTAATCAATTTCAACTTGGTTTTTTTTAAAATTCAAATTTGTTTATCTAAACTAAATTTCAATTTCAATTTACTATTGGTAGCAAATCCATCACATAGAAACTCGAAAATGATACCGATGATGCTGCAGTCATCACCCTTATTATTTCCCAGCAAAAATAGTGAATTCAGTGCTTTATATTCTTTTTTTTAAATTTTCCTTTTATCATTTTCAAATCACATTTACAAACTTATACTTATATAATTCCACTATTTTACTTCACTTATATAAGATTATTTCACAATTGTAAATCATATTAATTATAATTCCATTCTTTATAATTCATTCGCTTAAATAATTTATTCTTTTACAATTGTTGCTTTTATTTGGATTATTCAAACAACTTTTATTAACTTATATATATTTATATTTTCAAACAACCAAACAATTAATTTATATACACTATAATAATTCCTGAAAAATTATTCCTTTATATATAACATATAATCGAGGTAAAATTATTTCATTTACCCAATTTAAAATGATACTATGTCGAATTGCCTCGTTTAAGTGTTTAGAAATCCCTATCGATAACATGGCGTCCCACATACCGACCAGAATTCACAAACAACTCAATGGATAAGCAAACACAATATAAAACATTTTATATCACTAACAAATATGCACTCATATATATAATACACTCAAACTCAATCTAGGGTGCTACTGTCCCTATCTATACTGAGTACACATCAAAGCTTAGGAAAATGGAAATCTAAGCTCTGATACCAGCTGTGATGAACCGCAAATCCGTACCCTTTGAATCGACAATAATCCACACATGTCCGACCCAAAAAGCATAGATTGACGGAAAGTCAAGAGAAAGAAAAGAAGAGAGAAGAAGAGAAGAGAAGAAAGAGAGAAGAAAGAGAGAAGATAGGTACAAACAGAACAATACAGAATCTCACATCGCAGCGGAAAACATATAATATCATATCAATGGTCTTTACAAAACAGAAACTGTATATACATACATCAATCGGAGTTATCAGCCTGAACAGTTATAATAACCTGTCCTCACAAATGCCGATAATACACAACAACAAACAAAGCACAACGGATAATAAACAGATATGTGTATACGAATGAAGATATCCAGCTCTCCTGCTGAAGCTCCAAAAGCACCAATCTAAACCTGTAAATATACTCGGTATGACCCGAGCATTAATAAGGAAGAACGCCCGAATCAGTCTGGTAAACCAGCGTGAGAAACACACTCAACTGAATTTATTAAATTACCAAACTTTTCCTTTATCAAAACAAAAGTATCTCGTAAGACAATTCCACACATAAACACGGACATGTTTTTACCTTACGATAACTAAAACATCTCATATCAAATCATCTGATATTATAGTAGTGTCAACTATATACAAATAATATTAATCATAGCCGAAATTGTTACATTGATTAAATTCCAGCATATAGCCCAATTGGGAAATACAATCAAAATGGCAGGTACGTAGTGGAGTTTGGATTTCCATACAAATGACCAGGTGAAAGGACTACCTTCCGAAGGGGTACACCTCTAGATGGATGTCCCGAGGCACCGAACATCTGCCCTCTACCAACACAAGACTGGCCCACCTCTATAGCTAAATGGTACCGAATATGTCATCCTCCGGTCGTTACCGACCTTTACCGAGGGCCCTCTAAGCATACAAACCACAATAATCAGATACATGACGTCATAGCGTGTAAAGATATATCTAGAAGAGGATGATCATATCCTACTTGTGAGCGACCCACTTAGCCTTGCCGTATCTAACCCTGTTTTGGTCATTTCCGGTTGATGAGGCTAGAGGTAACGATTACCTTTCACAATCACATATCACATCACTTTGAATGCCACACGGCCATTTCCGTTGACTACTAATTGCCTTCCCCAAAAATACAACCCTTAAGCTCATACGTCTCAAGGAGGGTGTTAAGCTAAGAGAAGTTGTCTTCTCCGCCACCACTGATGTACGTTTGTAAAAACCAATGTTCGTAATATGTAGAAATGCAATGTTAGACAAACATCCATACAAGTTGTCCAGGAACAGGACAAACCGAAGGTATATTCCTACCACATCCTGTCGGGAAATCCCTAGGATTAGTAGCGATAGTCCTTGCATTGGATATTTCATAATGAAGAGACCAATGCTACTGGATGTATATTGGGATTTTAACCCCAAACGATCAACAAGCAGTCCCCCACTATGAAACTCTGAAATATCAATATCATCATAAGCAACCTTCACAATCATTGTATATACGTTGGTCCGAAGTGGTTTTCAGATAAATCTGATCCCTGTCTCTTCGCACCAACAACGCAAAAGCGTTTCTCAACCTCACACAGAAACTAAGTCTCATAGACTTATCACGTCTCCAACTTTCAACTTGCTATCCTTCGGGCCAAGAAGGAAGCTCGATAGATTGGAGTAATACACCGCACTATACGAATCAACATCCTCAACACAAACGACATCAAGCCTACACAGAAGGCTACGTACTAAGTGTACGACTAAATAGTTCCCACATCAAGTCGAGGAACTAAAATATGGCCTATACTTGATAGTCGGTTATTTAACTATCAAAGCAAACAAACAAATATTTAGCACTATATACAATCACTAGGCCCTTTAATTAATCTTTTATAAATTAAATCATTTTCCAAATATTCACTTCAAATTATCTTTAAAAAGATATATCTCAAAAACCATTTCAATATTGGAAAACATTTCCATATACTTATTTAATAATAAGTAATTCACAAATCTCTTTATTTTCAACACTTAGAAAATATTCCATATACTTAAATCACGATTAAGTATATATTTTATTCTTTAAGGAAAACATTCTTTAAAACATCTTTTATTTGGGTTAAAACGAATGTTGCGTAAAACATCGTTACGACAACCCAAAATCAACAGTATAGGGATTCGAAAATAACATAGATATATAAATCCCAATACTATAAAAACATTTCCTTTCGAAAATCATTTACTATAACAACAGTGTTATAGTCCATCATTTTGCTTACTTCTCGAAAAACGTCTATTTCAACCATGAACGTTGAAATCTATGGTTTCGATATTTAACACATTTTAAAACATCTTTAAATCATTTTACTCCATTTAAAAATTATCACTTCCCAAAAATATCCATTTTATTTAATATATTATTCACTGTCCAAATCGTGAATAAAATTCCCTAACCAAATTCATTATTATTGCAACATTTAATTTAAAGGATAATTCACTGTCCAAAATCATGAATATATCTCCTTTAATCCAAATTCATTATTTCTATACTTTTAATTAAGGATTATCCACTGTCCAAAATCATGGATACAATTCCTTTAATAAACTTTTATATTTACTTAAGAAAATCAGTTGATTTCGGATTTATAAAATAATGTTTATAAATTGCATTTATATATTATAAGACTTCAACTTATAAAAAAATTCCTTTATTAACCCATTCCATATATACCTTATGTACATGCCAAAATCCAATTTATAAGTTAACAACTTATAAATCATTTATTTTACAAATTCATTCTTTTTATACTTCGCCATTATAAATCTTATTTACTTATAAAAATCCATTTATAACTTCATTTCAACATTTACCAAACTCCTTAATAATTCCAGTATTTCGATTTATAAAAATTCAATTTTATAAATCTTATATATATAAACCATTTATAATAATTCAAAATTCTCGATTTAAATAAACTTATTCTTTTAACAATTTACAAATTGTTATTAAAACTTATATAACTCCAAAAAATCATACTCAAGTATTATTTCACCAAAAATCATAATTTTGATAATATCAAAATTATAACATTTATTTATTTAAGATAAATTCCTTCCTTTATAACAATTCAAAACATATATTTTCAAATCACTTAAAAATCCTTTTTAAATTCGAAATCACCACTTTAACCTTTTTAAATTCCAAAATACAGGCCCAATGCTACAACATCACTAAATACATCAATCACGACATCCAAATCATCAAATATCACATCATAACATAGTATATCACAATATCTGTAAATAAACCAATACTAGTGAGGAATCCAGTTGGATCCCTCCAACCTGTCATCTGCAATAAATATACATATTAGAAATATATGTACAATGTCCGCTTCGAGGCAGACGCGCGTACAAAGGGTCATCCGCTCATACACGGGAACGAATAGGGTCATCTGCTCCACTAGGCAGGTATGTATCCAAATACCAATCAATATCTCATATATCATCCAAAAAATCATCAATCATCATAAATAACATTTATTCTCACTTATATAAAAATATCAGTGAGTCAGAAAGAGTGAGTTGTACTCACATTGATTCCAAAAGCAGTTGCAGTGTTTTATTCTGAATAAAATAAACGAGCGTTTAATTTTACCCAAAATTCACACTAGCTCCAATCAACTCCAAAGCAGCTCTAAAATGTAGTGCTCGTCAATACGAACCCAAGGCAACTTGTTTCGTCAAAAACTGATCTCGTATGAAGAAGTTATGATGTTTATAAGTTTATACGAATTAATATATATATATATATAAATTTCAATTTCCTTTTTATTTTTAAACCTTAAATCCATCACAGCCGTTCGATTTTGCAACTTCAAATCTGGACCACGTCTTACTTCTTCACCCCTAGGCTACTTCACGCGTGAAACAACCCATATGGCCGCCATCGTTCACGAATTATCGCGCGACCTACGATCAACTATACGTCGATCGAGCGCCACTCGAGAGCTCGTACTCGACTCTCCCTACGCCGTGAGCTTCATCGAGCTTGGCTGTACATTTGCCTCAGAGATCGTGCTCAAACGCACGCCTTTTGAACAAGAATTGCCGCCACGTCGAAGCTCTAAAACCCATCATCACCGTTGAAATCGAAGCTCTCGACATGCTCTTCACTTTTGTAGTTGAAGACTTTTCGTAAAAGTGGATGGATTGGAAGAGATCGAAGAGAGAAAATCGTGCATTTCTGGCCAATCAATATCAAGGTGGCAGCTAGCCCTTGCTGTTTTAGGGTTTTGGCAAAATGAAGAAAGTTTGGCATTAAATAGAAAATTTCACGACACTATTCATCCGAATTTTTTTCGAACTCCAAACGAAGCGTGCCGCCTGGCGTTTATAATGTTTTACCCCTATTCCGAACATAATGGAATATATATCGAGAGCCAATTCGATCGTATTTGGAAGATAGGTTTTCAAATTGACTTATTTAAATTTAAAATTCACTTAAACAGATTTCTACGTGTTTTAGCTTGCCCCGGACAAACCGTAAATCCAATTGACACGAAATTTGAAATCTTACAATAATATAACATTACAGATCCAATGAAACTTGTTTCGTCGAAATCCGAGACTGTTTGAAAAATGGTCATTTTCACTCGTCAATTAAATATTAAAATATTCAATTTCTACAATTTGACTTTTAATTCAATTTTAAAAGTTCTGTAACATCATTCTAATTCAGTTAGAATTTAATTCAACTTTATAAATCATTTTCATTCACATTAAATCCAATTTCCAATTATTTCAGCAATTTCAAATATTAAATTAACCATTTAATTATCCAATTAAATCACTATATTCGAAATAAAATTTATTCAGCTTATAAAATTTACTTGTGAATGTTTAAAATCAATTAAATATACGAATTTCAAATGATAGAAATTCCGGGTCAATACAAAAACTATAGGATTGATAGATAGTAAGGTAAACAGTAGGATAAGTGTATTTGGACAGACTGTCCAGTTTTCTTCTAATAGCCACTTAAAAAAATTAGTATATCTGGTAGGCCCGAGTTAGCCATGTCGGTTGGTAGTTTCCCTATGAAAACTAAACATTAAGACAGATAGTCTACTGATATGACAGATAGTTATGATTACCTATGTAGGATGCATATACATTATTGTTATATTGATAATTTTAACCAGCTCGGTTGTAGGACTTTGATTTGCAAAAGATATATTTTAAAGTGATATTAGTGAGGGGAAAACCCGTTACGCTCAGTGGCATAGTCTTAAATATCTATAAACCGAGATGACATATTATTATTTACACGGGCTTTTTGTTCAACTTGAAGTTTATGTTTTCCCCTTAAACTCTCGAGTGCCCAAATTTTGACTTAAGTAGGTCGGAAGTAAGGGCTTTACAGGTTAAGTAGGTTTTGGTAAATAAAGCTTCCAAGGACATGTAGGAGGCAAAGCTAGCTATGTAGGAGCCTATTTATTACTATTACCCTATGTGTTATGTCAGTTGTTATAAGAATGTATGTACAGTAGATGAGTCTGTCTATTTAGTAACTCTGATCAACCAAGGGGCATCTTCATATGTCGTTCTTGGAGTTTTTTGTAATGAATTTTTTTTTCTAAACACGGTCAATGTTTGGGATTATGTATTGAATATGAAATTATGACTTTGAAATGAAATGTGAAAATTTTATTTTATTTCATATTCTTGTGCTTTCAATATTATGAATATCATTAATAGGATCGCATTTTGTCACCAAAAAATAATACTATATATGGCTATAACATCTGTATCGCTTAATTTCGGGGCTCAAAATGAGGGATTTTACAGTTCCACTCGACCGTTCCTTAAAACCGTCCCATGAAATCAAAATATCAATCCTCGTTCAACCAAAGCTCGATAGAAGTAAAGACTTGTTGCATATGTCAAATCAACATTGGATAAGTGAAAACTAGGAGCAATAGGCTTGAAGTCGTGAATCGAACACTAAATGTCGCCAAATTTGGAATTGGATGTGGACTTGATGCCGCTTGGTTTCCCCTCCATAAGCAACCCAAGTCTCTCAAAGGAATGTGCTCAATCCAGATTTGATCAAGTATAGGAGGTGGTCGGTGATAGGTGAACGTCAACTTGGACACCTCCATAGCTTTATGACAACGACGGCCATGACGTCCCATCCACAGTACACATGGTAGCACCACCATTTCAAAACCTAGATCTATTTCAATAGATCTGGAAAAAAGGAGGATTCAGGGAAAAATTGGTGGAGATAATGGAGAGATCTAATGAGACGATGATATGGGGGCTGTTGAATGCATTGAGGTAGCAATGGTTAGTTGATTTGGCCAAAAAATCTATGGCAACAGTCGAAGACTTAAGATCACAAAGAGGGGAAATAACCTTAGATATGGAAATGAAAGTGAGGAGAAAAAGTGCTAAGTCCTAAATAATATAAGGAAAGATCGTAGCTATTTGAAAATCACGTCGATACCAAATTGTTTCGATCGGTACCGACATGATCCAGTTATTAAAAAAGAGGAAGAAGAAGAAAAGAAATTGTAACGACCCACTATTTTGGACCATTCGCATCCGCAATAAATCCACACATGACGGACTTGAATAATTCAAAACAATAGATTGTAAATAAAATTGGCAAAACTCAGCATATACAGTAAATAAAATAATCATAGATCACAGACACAGAGTAATATAACAATAATGCAGCGGAAACAAAAGAATAGTAGTTCATGAAGCTACTATATGTATAACAGAGTTAAATAAGTTACAACAGATCTCGAATACAATAGTCAAATACAATATCAGAATACAAGATCTGAATACATCACTGGAATCAACTGAATAACTGAAAGCTGGATAGTTAGCTGGATCTCCAAGCAAAGCTCCAATTCCAGATGTGAGTCTCGAATACTGTATCACTCAGTCTGACCCGAGCGTAAAGAAAACACAAAACACTCGAGTCAGGATTAACATTCTTATATCAATAAATCCAGCTCAAGTAAAATGACGACTGAAATACAAGTAACTCAAAGGATGTTTGGGATAACCATCCTCTAAGGATCCATTAAACTATCTATATATACAGTAGAGTACGCTAAGTAGATAATGTCTAATCAGTAAAGTACGATATCAAAATAGTGTTAAGGCGTTACCATAATCCCCCTTAACACTTTTTATAATGCCATAGTCTATACAGCACCGTAAACCCCACCGTAAACTAGTGGTTATCAGAGGGTACCCAATAGGTATAACATAAAACAAATCGTAGTGGTCGCGATAGGATAAACAGTATGCCAAGGTATATGAGGCGATACCAACTAGGACACTAGTAGTTGTCTGATCCAGACTAATGTTAGGCATAGCAGCTACTACCCCAACACCGCGAAACAACACTCCCAAATCAAAGGGTGCACCCAAATCGAATCACATAAGTAATGGATAAGGTTTCGAAGAAGTGTGTCCGCTAGAGATGGCGATCCTCAATGGCCCGGCGCGGCTCCTGTTTTAGTCATGTCAGGGGTCATCCAAAATCGTTCTCTTTCTTCAGTCAACGCGTTCACCAAAACCATCCACTTCGTTCTGGATCAACACTCCGCGTATATTAGTTATTAAAGTGGTTTTCGGTATCGATAGAGAGTATGTCCATATCCGATCCCGGTCTCTTTAATAACTACGTATTATTACACCGATGGTCATTTAATAAAATTCAAAATAGTTATATTTCAAAACCAACAGATCATTGCCATTTCAAAACCATATCGATACGATATCACTTTCACTTCAAATAAATCCATTTCCAAAATCATATCACTTTCCAAAGTTATATCGCTTTTGAAATCATAAGTCTTTTAAAATTAAAACACTTTGGAAATCAAAACCTTGAAATTCATAACACTTTGAAATCATAGCTTGAAATCATAACATTTTGGAATCCTAACACTTTCCTCTTAAACAGTTTAGATATTAAAATTTGTATATATAAAAAAATAGTTTATACAATAGAATAGTTTATATAAAATAGTTATAAGTTAAAATAGTTTATAATAAAATAATTTATATTGAAAATAATTTATATTAAAATAATTTATATTAAAATTTATAAAGTAAAATATAAATAGTTTTAGATATAGTTTAAAATACTTTATATAAAAATAGCTTCCTCAAATTTCACAAATCGATTCACATAACTCGAATTCCAAAATTAAAATTTAATCAAATCTCAAATCATCAATTTCAACTCGATTCAGCTTCTCAATAAACCATTTCAAATTATCAATTTCAAATACATATTTGAACCACAAAATAAGCCATTTCAATTTCAATATATTTCAAAGCTTTAAATATTCACATTTCAAAACTAAATTTGATAATTCCATTTATATCTCAATTTAATTTCATTACATTTTGTTTCTGAGATATTTCTTTAATCATTTCAATACATCTAAATCCGACTTTAATTTAAAATTTAAATAAACAAAATATCTCATTTAAATTTATATAAGTTTGAAATATTCATTTAAGTCACTTTTAGTCAAATTCAAATTATAAAACATATCTTTCAATTTTCAAATTTAATAAATTTCAAATCAACTTATTTAAGTATAATTCTTAAATAATTACAAATTCCAAATAAAATTTTATCTTTCAACCTGAAACATTATAAACTCTATATTTGAAAATATAAATTTTACATAAATGCTTAAACATATTTTATATTGATTCAAATCAACTTTATTAAATCAACTTTAATAGATCTTTAAAATCAATTTTTATTAAAACCATATATTTCTATCCAAAACCATAGAAATCAATTTCAAAATATTTATATATATAGACCAACGGTGTCTGTATAAAATTTTCTACCCTATGGTCAAGTGATACGGATATTTATCATTTCAATCCGTAATTTAAATTATATATGGGTATATATCTTTTCAACCCGTAATACCAAATTCAATTCAAATGAAAATCGCTTGGGTTTATCATTTCAACCCATAACGATTTCCTCCTATTCTACAGATCGTTCGGGTATGTATCATTTCAACCCATAGTGAATTCTATATTAACAGGGAACTTACAGAGTGATAACAGATATGATAAAAAATATAACAACAGTAACATGCATATATCATCAGTGCTAAATAACATATAATGGTGTCAGATGTCACAGGTGAACTGATACAAGTAATAGCATATATATAACAGTGTAAATAACTAACATCAGCATATTTCAATTGTTGTTTCAATTGAAATCAAATTTAATAAATAAAAGAACATTAATCGTGAGTGATTGCTCACCTTCCAAGGCTAGAGAACTTTGATAACGAAATGAGCTGCGAATCCGAGCAACGAATTCCAAAGTAAAGTACGAAGGGTACGAATCGATGAAGAAAACAGGCACGATGGACAAGCTGATAAATAGAAGCGATGGGGATAAATCAAGTTAGCTTGATATAAACTAACCAAAAATATACATATATACTACTTCTAAAATCAATATAAAAGTTGAAACACATATTTAATATAAATATGTATATATTTTAAAATCAAAAATTAACCTTTAATAATATATACATATTTATATATCACTTTGATTCTTTCTTAGAACACATCATATAAATATCAAATATCTATACCATATATATAGACCTATAATATATATAATAAATACTGTAACATATATACAGCTTAGAACATTATCAGATTCAACAAAGCTTAAAACTAAATATATATATATAATTATAACCAACCAACACAAAGAAACATGAAAATTATTTTATATAAAATATATACTCTTTAAGTCTGAAATATACAACCTGCGTATAAACATATGCAAACCACAGATACACTGTAACCTTTGTGACTCAAATATTCATGCTAATATATACCAAACATTGTGTACTAATATATATCAAACTGTTTCAAACAATATGGAATATTGTAGCAACTGTATAAATATAGAATATACAAACTGTATAACCTTTATAATTTTATCAACTTTATAAACTAAAAAAACTTATATAAAACTAAACATATATATAAACAACTATATGCATGTTACACGCAATACATACACAAATGTATATGCAGACCCATTATAAATATATACTTTATATAAACAGAACCTATACATAAAAAAATCGAAATATTAACAAATTATAAAACCCAAATATTCATAAAGTATATAAAATGTAATAACATATATGTGCACGCAAACATATATACTTGTCTCTGTATACAACAGGTATTGCAGACTACAAACTAAATGCGGGTTTTATTTATGTCCAAATATATAGATTAACTTAAGTATAATTTAGATTATACTCATATAAACATAAAAAAAGGAAAATAATATACATTAATTGCCATAGGATATAATTTGTAAAATATATATAACATATATATATATATATATGTATATACCTGTAAATACAAAAGAAAAGCATGCAGTTGGAACTACAAAATGTATAAGCAATATATATAATTTATATAAATATAAGCAACTAAACTTTATATATATATATAAGCTATATATGTAAAAGCAATCTCAAAACTTATTTAAACTCATATATGAAATATACACGAGGTATATAATAGAACCTAGGTAATAAAACAGTTATATCACTAAATCAATAAATCAAGTTTCAGCTAAAAGACAGCTTACACACGGTCATGTCATGGGTGGTGAGAGGCTTCGGCCAGTAGGGTGAAGTCGGAGGTGGTCTCGGCTGGAGGTTGGAGTTTGCTGGCCGCGACACGTGAGTGGGATGACGAGGTGGCTTGGTGGAGAGGAGCGGTTGTTGGCCATTAGGAGATGATGCTCGGCTGCCGACATGGGTGAGGTCGAAGAGGGTATGGAGCGGAGAATAGGTGGTCGGGAAGAAGACTAGGAAGAGGCTGACTTTGGTACGGTGGTGATGGCTACAGGAGAGAAAAGTGGAGATGCAAAAATGAAGGCCATGATAGGTAGCAGGAAAATCTTTGCTTCCTTTATTTTTTTTTCAGGCACAAAAAAAATGAATAGAAAAGGAGAAGGTGAAGTGAACAGGCAATATTTCAAAACAATGGAAATGTTGAAAGTCACGAGTTGAAAATTTCAGAAATATTAATGGTAGTGGCTATTGATATGACACGGTGGATATGAAAGGGTGCGGGAAGCTAAAAGGTCAAATTGCGGAACCGATACGCTAGGCATTCCGCAAAATGCATCGCACCGGACTTCGAAATTAACAATTGAATATACCGTAGAGATCAGCACGACGAGACGATTAAAACGGTATACGGATATCAGTGGTACGATCATCCGATCAAATGTCGATATTGGTACCAAGATGCTGCTATTTTGCCAAAAATAAGATCGACGGAGCAATAAAAGTCAAAATTTGGAAAAACGAAAAATGACGTCTTAGTCAGAAGATGAATTAGAATTTTTCTACGTAAAAATATTCAGGTTTGGAAAACATTTTATTATCATCAATTTTAACTGATATAAATTGGAATAAAATTACACTAGAAAATAAACTTCCAAATTATCTGATGAAAATTTACCAGCTGCTATGATTAATTAGACGCATTCCAAATATCAAATTTTTATTTCAAAATTTTATCGTTTAAAATTTCATAAAATTTTAACTAATTACGTTATTCAAACAGTTAAAATTTACGGGTCGTTACACTCTCCCCCACTCAAAACTTTTCGTCCTCGAAAAGGAAGGAGGTAGGAGAATAGAAACAACCAGAAAGAAAATAGATTGGAATACAAGTAAAACAATTAATTTAAACCATATAAATTTCAATTTAATTAATTAATATTTAAAAATTTTGTTAAATCCCTTTGAGTTCACTTAAGTTAAATCGATCTATCTATTTCTAAATTCATTATCTTATTATCTAGTTATCCTCAATTAACAATTTATAAATCATCAATTTGTATAATCATTTATTGTACTCATATTTTATTCAACAAATTTAATTCTTTTATTCCAAATTATTATCAAGTTTATTCCACTTAATATATCATATTACATATATTTAAACCATATAAATTAGTTTAAACCATATAAATTTCAATTTATATTAATTTATATTTCATAATTGGTTTAAATTTAAGGTATTTCCATAAGTTGATCTAATTTCAATTTGTTAATTCTTTCAGAACAAAATTTATTATATTCATCTCATTCAATTAACTTATTATTCTATCATCTTTATTAGCATTTTTTTATAGTTAAAATCTAAGTGTATAACATTTATTATAAACACTCAAATTTTATTTATAAAATCATTTAATTTATAGTGTATATTATCCAATTACATTTTAACTTCTGAATAGTTTAGGTAAGTTATATTGAAATGCAATTTAGTACTATACAAATAAAATTTTCAAATTCAATTATTTCAAGTTTAAATACTTATTCAAAATTTAGCTTTATTTATAATTGAAAACATCTTTTAACATGATTTTTAAGAATTATATTTCCGTTTAATTTCAAACCCTTTAGAAATAATTATGTATATACTATATATATTAAATCAAATTAAAATTAAAATAATATACCCATATATATATAAATCAAGTCATACTTAAGAAATTCAAATCAAAATATTTTTCCAAAACAAAACCGTAGCAAAGCTATAGAATGGTCTCTTCACTTCGAAACTCGAAAATGAATGTCGATGATGCGGCCGCCATCACCGAAATTATTTTCCAGCGACAAAAGAGAAGAGTACTGATTTCCACCTTTTAAAATTCTTTGGAAACAATATCTATTCGAAAATACTTTTACATGATATACCCTTAAAGACTTTAAAACCAAAGTCTGAAATCACGGGAAATTAAATTCTCAAATTCTTGATTTTAAATTCATTTAAATTCCAAATCAATTTATAAACCATGTTTATAAATTCATTTAGAGAACAATAAATTATAACCAAATATTATCATTTCAAACAACCAATTTAATTAACCTCTTTTTTTTATTCCAGAAGATTTTACCTATATATTTATAATATAATCATATAAAATTATTTCATTTACCAAATTTGAAAATATTATTGTGTCAGTTTTCTCTGTTCAAGTGTTTTGGAAATCCTATCGATAGCGTTGATCAGACGAATCGATCGAAAACCCAAATCAACATCAACAACTCAAACAACACAATATAAAACATTTTTAATATAAATTTACAAATACACACCCTCACTTGATGATACAAGAAGAATTTCAAGGCAAGGATAGAGATCTGAATTAAAGGGACTTAAATCAAAGAATTCAAATTCGAAGATAGGCTCGATAGGGCGATAAGATGATTGAATTTCAAACAGGAAGATGGATAAACTTATACAAATCGCAGGCAACCTTAACCAGATCAACCGAGACTTCAAGAATAAGATCGATGCAGAATCCAGTGCAAAATCGACATTTGATCACCAGAGATAGAATTCGGGTATAACAAAAGATAACAGCATCGTAGACCGACGATATAAAATCTCCGGTGAATCAATGCTTATTGTGAAGGAGTTTCACCCCTCTACAAATCATTCAGAGATTGGTGAGACCGCCAATTTATTATAAAGGTCATTCGAAGTGGAGTTATGGGATACTCCAGAATTAAAAAGACACGAATAGGGGAGACACGAATGGATTTTGGAACCGAAGGGAACGTTCCAAAATTCAAAGAAACCAGATCGAAGAAAAGGAATTCAAGCTCGAACGGAAGTGATTCTGTAATTAAATTTACTACATATTCTAAGTTTTGCCTAGAGCCAAAGCTCTGATACCAACTGTAACTGTAACGATCCAAAATTCGGCCTTCGAAAATCGGCACCCGTACTTCACTTGTACTCAAAATGCCGCAGATTCAAACGCCGAATCTGGCTCGCCGGAGCTTATAACACCATTATATATAACAACACAGCGGAAGAAAGAAATGAATGGTATCATATACAACTCCAATAGATACAATATCCAGAATGATATACAACAATGATATCAATATGATACAACAATATCAGAGATAAATAATGATACAGCGGAAATAACAGAAGTGATAACTCCAAATCATCTTCAAAGGAGAATGAATCCAACGACTCCAATATCAAGCTCGAACCACAAAGATAAGCAACGTCGGTCATCCGTGAACTCCGAACACTGAACTAGCTCCAGATAATCTACTAAACCTGAATATCTGAGAAACCCAACTCTAGACTGCCCGTGTGGAAAATTGTGGGCACCCAGAGTTTAGGAAGGGAATAATAAACTCCGGATCAGTCATGGGACTGGTGTGAGCAACAAAAACAGTTTATCTTTAAAACAACAACAAAGTATTTCAAACATTGAAATCCGCAATGTTTTTGGAAAATGAAACTACCATAAGACCTCCCGCCACACACACAATGCAAACGCAGAATTGGAGGAGATTTCTTCTTATGATAGTCAAACATGCTTACTATGCAAAAAGAAACTCTTTTGATATTATTACTAGTGCATAGTGTAGAAAGCCATTTCGAAAATCTAATATTAATCTTAGCCAACATACAACCATTATTGTATGCCTACTATAGCTACCATCTAAACAGTGGTGACCACCATAAGTAAATGGCAGGTTCTACAACTAAAACTGTACAGGTTTCATATTGTTTCTTTGGATTTCCAACAAATGGTCAGGCAAAGGAACTTCCTTACACCGAAATGGAAATGCCTCTGGAAAGACGCCCCGAGAACCTAACCGGATCCCTGCAAACACAAGGCCGACGCTACCTCACGCTTTAACCAAGCTGTAACTAGGTAACTAACACACGAGCTATGTCATCCCCCGGTCGTCACCGACCTTTATCCGAGACGTCTCGATCACAAAGCAACATCACACAGTAATAAATTTACAGTGTCAACATAGGTAAAATATCTTGGCTCCATACCATGATATCACCTTTTATCCAGAAGGAAATGACATACCCTAGGGGCGCTACCCCTAAAAACCTTTGCCGCAACATTCCTGTTTCGACCATTACCGGGTTGTGAGGCTCGACGAAGTCTCGTCCACAAAGCCACGCTTTTTCACCAAGCCATGCTTTTTCACAAAGCCACGCTTTGATCAACAAATGATCAACAGCACTTCGTATGCCACATTACCAAATTGGGAATGTATCACTAGTAACCATCAACTACATAACCTTTGAGCTCGTACGTCTCAGAGAAGGGTGTTAAGCTAAGAGAATAAATTCTCCGCCACCAACAGAAATGTATTTGATAGAAACCAGCTTTACATCTCAAAGTGTAACGTCAGACACACATCCATACAAGTTCGTTCCGGGATCGAATGGAACCGAAGGCACTTCCAAAGAAGCCCTTGCAAATCCGGATAATTTCTAATCACGTCCGGACTTCCCATCACAAATGGTAATAAAATCTCTATACCGAGGATCAGCCGATGCAGAGACAATTAATGGTAATCCTTTCGTTTTCGAAAATATCCGGTCTTCACCACCGGTCTTCAAATGCTATCCATATATGTCGTATCACTATTCGAAATGGGTTATATGACACAAAGGTCTTCTCCCGGCTAAACCGAATAACGAGCGCAATTAAAAATCATATGGATACTGGGGTCTCCGTTAAATCACAGCTTAAAGCCCAAAACTTTTTATTCGAATGGTTAAAACAAATTACCATTTCCAATCTTTTAAACAAAAAGATTCATTTCAAAAACCTTCAATGGTTTAAACAATTTCCACACTTTTAATCTTTTAAACAAAAAAGGTTCAATTCACAAAGTTCACCCCGTTCACAAAGATCTATTCATAGATTTCAAAATAATTTCCATTTCACTTGGATTAACTCGTTAAATCCTTAAATCAAGATTTAACTTATAGCTTTCAAAACTTGTTTCCAAAGATTCATTCATAGATTTCAAAACAATTCTATTTCAAGTTGGATTAACTCATGCGGTCTTTGAATCAAAGACTCATTTCATAGTTTTCAAAACATTTCAATTCCATTTCAAACTTGAAACCTTTCAACACAATTTGGAAATCCTTTCTTAAAATGAAAGCTATTATTATTTGAAAACAAATAGTTTTCGTTTTCGGAAAAATCCAGTTATATTTACACGAGTTAAAACCCTTGAATTAAATTCAAATTCCCAAACCACTACCTTTAAAATGATTTAACCCATATATAACTTGTACAGCATCTTTAATCCCTAGTTTCAAATCATAGAGTTCAATTTCAAACTTGAATTCAAATTTAAATCGAATTATTTAAATTTCAAGATATCCAAAATACCTTTAAAACTCCTTTCAAAAGTTTTTCATATTAAACTCCAATTTCCAATTTCAAAATCAATTGAAAGTAAAATTTCAATTTCAAAAACATTAAATTTAAATCATCTATGACTTAACCGATTTCCACGTGAAATCCATATTTGTGTGTGTATGTGTAGTCCAGGGGTTTCACACAGTAGTGCAACATCATTCAATCATCACAGATCAGAATACCGAAATATAGTTGATAAGCGGTATTAACTATAACGCTTATCGTTCATTCACAGACCACAGATATATATATCGCAGATAATCAATTACATTCATCCCAAATAAATAAATTATAGATCACAACACAAATCAGAATGTATCACAAAGCGTCATATATCAGGGAATATCAAACGATTCAATCATTCAATAAAATCCAAACATTCATAAGTAAGATCAGTTAATTGTCTGATTATAATTAATTTATACCAGATTAATTACTTATGAATAAACTACAAATCTTGGTTAATTAATCATTAATTAATTATAAACCATTTTAATTGATTAACCTTTAATCATTTATTAATTAACCTTTAATTAATTAACTATCCTCAAATTAATTACCTTAATTAATAAATCATATTAATTAATTATCCTTAATTAATTACCATTCAATTAATTATCCTTAATTAATTACCATTTAATTAATTATCCTTAATTAATTACCATTTAATTAATTATCCTTAATTAATTATAATAATCATCATTAAACTCTTATTCTAAATAAACTTTGAGATGAATTAACATAATCATATAATTTAACTTAAACTCTTTAAGTTAATCAAAATCATTATTCAAGATAAACCGCTTATCTTTAAAATCTTATTTAAATAATCCTTGAAATTTAAACATATGAATCTAACTTAAAATACTTAAGTTAATTAAAACCATTATCCTTTAAATTACTCAATTATACCATTTAAATAACTTAAGAATCCTTTTAAAATAAAGAATTAAATTTAGAATTTGAAAAAAAAACTTGTTAAATATCAAATTCAAAAAAAAACTGTTTTAATATAAAATTTCAGACCCGAGACAAAACAAAGAATACCCGAGCGCAGCTTCGAGTAACTCGCGTTTCCACCTGCTTCGAGAAAAACTCTCGTTTCTCCGTGCTCGAACCCGAGCAAACTACTTCTTTCCAAACGATCAACATCTCAGACACACTCGAACAGTCCTGTGCACATGCACACGCAACCCAGACGCCGCCGACCAGTGCCACGACCACCGGCAAGTCATCGGCAACCCCACTACTCCATTCGATAACCCAGATCAACTCAAACGTCCACAAATCAAAATCGAGCACTCGAGATCTTTTGGAACCAAACTACCATCTGAAAAACTTCCTCGACACCGATGATCTGACTACTGACAACCTCGCGACTTCGAAGGTAGCTTCGCTAGCATCCAATACTTCATTTCCCATGGGCACGATTGCTTCCGATCCACCATGGACATCACGTTAATTCGAATAACTCTGTCGACCAAACCTGACACCAAAGCCCTAAATTGGCCTCGCGTGGCCACCACCATCATCAGAAAAATTCTCCATTATTTTTCCTAGAATCACCAACATCCAAGCTTCCTTTGGCCATAATCCCGACATTCCAAAACCTTACGTTCGCCAGAATTTGCCTCTCGATCGATTTCCGATCAACTCACTTTTCATCACTAAATAATAAACTAAAAATCTTGAAACTAGATTCTAAAATCATAGTTTCCTATTACAAATCGCTTCATAAGATCCAAATAGAAAATCGTAATTATTGATTTTTGACTTGAGTTTGATTATTACTGTAATATTCAAATTTCTAAATATTCCATAAATATTTATACTTGGAATTATTTTTAAAATTTAGATTAGATTGTTACAAACAATTTTTATTCAGATATCAAAATCTAAATGTTATTATTTGAAGAGATATGAATTTTCTTGAATTGGGTTTAAAACCTGTGACTTGAAAACAAAAATATATATGTCTATACACACATATATACACAGTCCTATATATATACACATTCAGGCATATTCACACTCATGCAAACTTATTCCACAAACAAACATCTAATACTCATCACAAGAAAGCCAAGATTTAAACAAATTTGAGGTTTTTAGAAGTTAGTTTGCTCACCTGGGTTTCAGAAGAAAAAAAACAGAGCTTCTCTTATGTTGAATAGGCTTGAATTCTTTTATTTACTGAAGCTTCTCTTATTTGATTCTCTGGCTTGGATCAGCTTGTATTGTTTGTTTTTAACTTGAATTTTGTTTAAATTTTTGTTTAAGATGATAACTGCCTTAGATTTTCTCAACTTGAAATGTCGAACTTGAAATGAAGATGATGGAAAGCTTGATGTATAAAAGAAAGCAAGTTACAGGGTAATATTATTACTGGTACAAGTTGATATATTATTTTGTACAAAGCTTAGCAGAGATTTTTCTTGCTTGTAGGATAAAGTGATATTGTGGTGTATAAGAATTTATTATCTTGTACAATATAGAATTTTCATTTATAAAACTTCCTTTCGGCTGATAATGTTGTATGTACTCAGAGATGCAAACCTTTAATTCATATGTACCTTGTGTTTCTTTTGCAATCTTCACTTATACTTGAATATATTTTATTTCTTGTTCAAGTGTACATTCCTGCATATATTTTGTACCTAGGGTGTTTATTTTGCAAGCACTTTCATATACATGCTCTTGTTTATAAGCTTACATACTTATATTAATTTTTCTTTTCCAGCCTACATACTTATTTTGATTTGTTTGTTCTCAAGTCTGCATGCCTATCATACTTGAAAACTATTTGTTTACATACTTATCCTATGCAAGCCTACATGCTTACTTGTTTGATATTGGAATGTATTCTTTTGTTCTATATTTTACTTTATAATCTATAATTTATCTTATATGTTTATATTTCTAACTTAATATTTATAGACTTGTATTTCTATATGTACTTTTTTATTTATTAATATTATTTAAAATAAATTACACATTTATTAATTTGAAATGATTTTATAAAAGAAATTATCTTTTTATTATAAACTACTAATTTTATAATATATATATTAAAGTATCATTTGACAAAATTGTATTTAAAAACTTATATATATTTTTATACTTTATTCTGTAAGTACAATTTGTTTGTATTTTATTCTACTTATATATTTTCATTTTTAAACCATTTATTTACAATTTAAATCCCAATCAAATATATATACATATATATATTATTTCAAATTTACTCATATATGCTCAAGTACATATATGTTCACATATATACAATATTTACAATATTTTTAAATTTAAATGATTTATACCAAATTTATTTGAGTTCGGGGAAACTTGCCTCCATTTATCCATTAATTTAACAATTTTAATTCAAAAATTAAATTAATTATCAGTTTAAATATTTATAAAATCCGAGGTGGTTACAGTAAGGACCCACTATTTTGGACCATTCGCATCCGCAATAAATCCACACATGACGGACTTGAATAATTTAAAACAATAGATTGTAAATAAAATTGGCAAAACACAACATGTACAGTAAATAAAATAATCACAGACATAGAGTAATATAACAATAATGCAGCGGAAACAAAAGAATAGCAGTTCATGAAGCTACTATATGTATAACAGAGTTAACTAAGTTACAACAGATCTCGAATACAATAGTCAAATACAATATCAGAATATAAGATCTGAATACATCACTGAAATCAACTGAATAACTGAAAGCTGGATAGTTAGCTGGATCTCCAAGCGAAGCTCCAACTCCAAAGGTGAGTCTCGAATACTGTATCACTCAGTCTGACCCGAGCGTCAAGAAAACACAAAACACTCGAGTCAGGATTAACATTCTTATATCAATAAATCCAGCTCAAGTGAAATGACGACTGAAATACAAGTAACTCAAAGGATGTTTGGGATAACCATCCTCTAAGGATCCATTAAACTATCTATATATACAGTAGAGTACGCTAAGTAGATAATGTCTAATCAGTAAAGTACGATATCAAAATAGTGTTAAGGAGTTACCATAATCCCCCTTAACACTTTTTATAATGCCATAGTCTATACAGCACCGTAAACCCCACCGTAAACTAGTGGTTATCAGATGGTACCCCATAGGTATAACACAAAAAAATCGTAGTGGTCGCGATAGGATAAACAGTATGACAAGGTACATGAGGCGATACCAACTAGGACACTAGTAGTTGCCTGATCCAGACTAATGTTGGGCATAGCAGCTACTACCCTAACACCGTGAAACAACACTCCCAAATCAAAGGGTGCACCCAAATCGAATCACATAAGTAATAGATAATGTATCGAAGAAGTGTGTCCGCTAGAGATGGCGATCCTCAATGGCCCGACACGGCTCCTGTTTTAGTCATGTCAGGGGTCATCCAAAATCGTTCTCTTTCTTCAGTCAACGCATTCACCAAAACCATCCACTTCGTTCTGGATCAACACTCCGCGTATATTAGTTATTAAAGTGGTTTTCGGTATCGACAGAGAGTATGTCCATATCCGATTCCGGTCTCTTTAATAACTACGTATTATTACACCGATGGTCATTTAATAAAATTCAAAATAGTTATATTTCAAAACCGACAGATCATTGCCATTTCAAAACCATATCGATACGATATCACTTTCACTTCAAATAAATCAATTTCAAATACATATTTGAACCACAAAATAAGCCATTTCAATTTCAATATATTTCAAAGCTTTAAATATTCACATTTCAAAACTAAATTTGATAATTCCATTTATATCTCAATTTAATTTCATTACATTTTGTTTCTGAGATATTTCTTTAATCATTTCAATACATCTAAATCCGACTTCAATTTAAAATTTAAATAAACAAAATATCCCATTTAAATTTATATAAGTTTGAAATATTCATTTAAGTTACTTTTAATCAAATTCAAATTATAAAACATATCTTTTAATTTTCAAATTTAATAAATTTCAAATCAACTTATTTAAGTATAATTCTTAAATAATTACAAATTCCAAATCAAATTCAAATTTTATCTTTCAACCTGAAACATTATAAACTCTATATTTGAAAATATAAATTTTACATAAATGCTTAAACATATTTTATATTGATTCAAATCAACTTTATTAAATCAACTTTAATAGATCTTTAAAATCAATATTTATTAAAACCGTATATTTCTTTCCAAAACCATAGAAATCAATTTCAAAATATTTATATATATAGACCAACGGTGTCTGTATAAAATTTCTACCCTATGATCAAGTGATACAGATATATATCATTTCAATCCGTAATTTAAATTATATACAGGTATATATCTTTTCAATCCTTAATCCTAAATTCAATTCAAATGAAAATCGCTTGGGTTTATCATTTCAACCCATAACGATTTCCTCCTATTCTACAGATCGTTCGGGTATGTATCATTTCAACCCATAGTGAATTCTATATTAACAGGGAACTTGCAGAGTGATAACAGATATGATAAAAAATATAACAACAGTAACAGGCATATATCATCAGTGTTAAATAACAGATAATGGTGTCAGATGTCACAGGTGAACTGATACAGGTAAAAACATCTATATAACAGTGTAAATAACTAACATCAGCATATTTTAATTGTCATTTCAATTGAAATCAAATTTAATAAATAAAAGAACATTAATCGTGAGTGATTGCTCACCTTCCGAGGCTAGAGAACTTTGATAAAGAAATGAGCTGCGAATCCGAGCAACAAATTCCAAAGTAAAGTACGATGGGCACGAATCGATGAAGAAAACAGGCACGACGGACAAGCTGATAAATAGAAGCGATGGGGATAAATCAAGTTAGCTTGATATAAACTAACCAAAAATATACATATATACTACTTCTAAAATCAATATAAAATTCGAAACACATATTTAATATAAATCTGTATATATTTTAAAATCAAAAATAAACCTTTAATAATATATACATATTTATATATCACTTTGATTCTTTTTAGAACACATCTTATAAATATCGAATATCTATATCATATATATAGACCTACATTATATATAATAAGTACTGTAACATATATACAGCTTAGAACATTATCAGATTCAACAAAGCTTAAAACTAAATATATATATAATTATAACCAACCAACACAAAGCAGCATGAAAATTATTTTATATAAAATATACATTCTTTAAGTCTGAAATATACAACCTGCGTATAAACATATGCGAACCACAGATACACTATAACCTTTGTGACTCAAATATTCATGCTAATATATACCAAACATTGTGTACTAATATATATCAAACGGTTTCAAACAATATGGAATACTGTAGCAACTGTATAAATATAAAATATACAAACCTTATAACCTTTATAATTTTATCAACTTTATAAACTAAAAAAATATTATATAAAACTAAACAAATATATAAACAACTATATGCATGTTACATGCAATACATACACAAATGTATACGCAGACCCATTATAAATATATACTTTATATAAACAGAACCTATACATAAAAAAATCGAAATATTAACAAATTATAAAACCCAGATATTCATAAAGTATATAAAATGTAATAACATATATGTGCACACAAACATATATACTTGTCTCTGTATACAACAGGTATGCAGACTACAAACAAAATGCGGGTTTTATTTATGTCCAAATATATAGATTAACTTAAGTATAACATAGATTATACTCATATAAACATAACAAAAGGAAAATAATATACATTAATTGCCACAGGATATAATTTGTAAAATATATATAACATAACATATATATATATATATATGTATGTATATACCTGTAAATACAAAAGAAAAGCATGCAGTTGGAACTACAAAATGTATAAGCAATATATATAATTTATATAAATATAAGCAACTAAACTTTATATATATATAAGCTATATATGTAAAAGCAATCTCAAAACTTATTTAAACTCATATATGAAATATACACGAGGTATATAATAGAACCTAGGTAATAAAACAGTTATATCACTAAATCAATAAATCAAGTTTCAGCTAAAAGACAGCTTACACACGGTCATGTCATGGGTGGTGAGAGGCTTCGGCCAGTGGTGTGAAGTCGGAGGTGGTCTCGGATGGAGGTTGGAGTTTGCTGGCCGCGACACGTGAGTGGGATGACGAGGTGGCTTGGTGGAGAGGAGCGGTTGTTGGCCATTAGGAGATGATGCTCGGCTGCCGACATGGGTGAGGTCGAAGAGGGTATGGAGCGGAGAATAGGTGGTCGGGAAGAAGACTAGGAAGAGGCCGACTTTGGCTTTTGCATATGGTGGTGATGGCTACAGGAGAGAAAAGTGGAGATGCAAAAATGAAGGCCATGATAGGCAGCAGGCAAATCTTTGCTTCCTTTATTTTTTTTCACGCACAAAAAAAATGAATAGAAAAGGAGAAGGTGAAGTGAACAGGCAATATTTCAAAACAATGGAAATGTTGAAAGTCACGAGTTGAAAATTTCAGAAATATTAATGGTAGTGGCTATTGATATGACACGGTGGATATGAAAGGGTGCGGGAAGCTAAAAGGTCAAATTGCGGAACTGATACGCTAGGCATTCCGCAAAATGCATCGCACCGGACTTCGAAATTAACAATTGAATATACCGTAGAGATCAACACGATGAGATAATCAAAACGGTATACGGATATCAGTGGTATGTTCATCCGATCAAAAGTCGATATTGGTACCAAGATGCTGCTATTTTGCCAAAAATAAGATCGACGGAGCAATAAAAGTCAAAATTTGGAAAAACGAAAAATGACGTCTTAGTCAGAAGATGAATTAGAATTTTTCTAGTTAAAAATATTCAGGTTTGGAAAACATTTTATTATCATCAATTTTAACTAATATAAATTGGAATAAAATTACACTAGAAAATAAACTTCCAAATTATCTGATGAAAATTTACCAGCTGCTATGATTAATTAGACGCATTCCAAATATCAAATTTTTATTTCAAAATTTTATCGTTTAAAATTTCATAAAATTTTAACTAATTATGTTATTCAAACAGTTAAAATTTACAGGTCGTAGCAGAAATAAGGGGAGTATACCTAAGTGAAACACTGTGTAGTTTCCAGAGTGATAAGAACTTCGGCGCTATTTCTAAAGAGAGAAAGATAGTAGGCTAACTATTTGAAGTGATGAACGGTCATCTTCAGAACTGATACGATGCTTCAAAGAGAATTATTAGCTGTCTGAAGACCCTTAGGCAACTAAGGTTGAATTGCTTATCTTGACCCAAAGCATGCTTTTTTTCACGAAAGCATACTTTGGGAGGCAAGTGTTATCCAGCGTTTGAATCGAATAGCTTCTAAGTGGATCTGGAAGTCGAGATGAAGACAAAATAAGTCAAATGCCTGAGGGCATGCTTGCAATGGCTGGAAGATGCATCTTGGAAAATATAGGGTTGATATGGAAAAGACCGCATGGTTGGCACTGACTACTATTATGGATGGTACCATAATTATGTCGGAAAATTAGTTATATCTATTTCATTTTTATTCGACTAGGATGTTGTACCACTTTTTGGTCCAACAGAAATTGATACCAATTCTAATTAGAAAAGAATAAAAATAAAAAAAGTTAAATGTTATATTCTTCTCTTCTCTATTAAAGAAAAGTTCTGTTCTTCTTCTCCTCTTCATCTCCACCATTGGAGCCTTTCATGATAGCCCTTGTAAACCATAGCTATCAAAAAAAGTTTTTGAAAGTCGGTCTATGAATTCCAGCATGCACAACGCTTTACTATTTCATCAATGTAACTTATATTTCATCGTTTTAAGTAAGTCATCATGATTCACATGATTATATATATTCGGCCATTATCATTGAAAATTGTATGAAACTAATTATATTTGGATTTATAGTCTTAATATATATATATATATATATTATGATTAGAGCATAAGATATCATAAATAAACCTATGTACATATATTTAATTCACAAATAATATTTTGGAATGCATCTATTCATACAGTCGAGAGAAAAAAATTATAGTTATACACACATGTGTTTTTATTTCTGACTTTATAAAAAAATTTAGCCAAAACTTATAATATGTGTGTGTGTGTGTTGTGTGTATATATATTAGATACTTAGGATATGAAATTTTACTTTGAATTTAGATTAATGGTAGATCCTCAAATTAGGAATTAAACATTAACCAAAAGATTAATTATTCATCATGTTGATTTAAACATTCATAAAAGCTCTATTTAATAGGAAAGATAACATAATAAACATTATCCAAAATATACCTTATATAAGTTAGTGTATACACACACACATACATACATACATACATATATATATATATATATAATGCTCAATAACTATGTATATATATATATATTATATCATTTACACGTTTATCTCTGGTACAATATTGTTATGTTCGAATGAAATTAAACCAATACATATGGAGAGTGTGTGTGTGTGTGTGTATACTCACATAATATAACTAGATTTATTTAAAACAATAAAATTTAAATGAAATAAAATCGAATATATGTTAAATATAATTTGAACATTTGTTTATAATAACACAAAATTGATCTTTGAGTAAATTTAACGATATTTTTTGAAATCAACTATTTTACTCTATTGTATGAGCTTCTAAATCCAATATGTTTGAAATAGGCTAAAGTGCACATATAACATAATTTGACTATTCTATTATAGAACAAATTCCATAGGATGAAAAATCAGAAGTTATTCTCATGCAAAGTTTTTTAGTAACAACGATGTTCAAAAATTCAAGTTGTTACCTAGGAAAACCAAGTATTTAAACTCCAAATAAAATTTTACACCACAAAACGAGCACAAGCTACTCGAAGGAAAATTCTTACAAGCATGGAAGAATAATACTCACTAGTATGCAGGCAAATGAATATATTCTTACGGACAAACTTTCGAAGTGGGCTAATTTCCCAAACTATTTCACATTCAGAGTCCATTTGGGAACTTATTGCTAAACAAGACTGGTTTGTGCCTAGTCAACAACCAAGTCTGCCAAAGTGTAACTGCCTTCATTTAGGCACAACTATAGGTTGTGCTTACATTAAAAAATAATAGGCGCAACTTCTAGTTGCGCCTATTCTATTGTTTAAAAAAACAACAAAGCACAACTATGAGTAGCGTCTTGTTGTTCACACAATAGACGTAACTCATAGTTGTGCCTACACATATTTGCTACTGCCAATATAAGGGTAGCAGCTAGCAGCTAGCAGCGGCGGCCACCAGCCCATTCTATCTCCTCATTATTAACTTGCTCCACATTGCTGAAGTCTGAACCCAAAAGCCCCAAACCAAAAATCATTGATTTTTTCGTCAATTCCACTCAAAAATTTTAAATTTCTTCACCAATCTTCAATTAGAACAAAGCTACAACAATGAAAGTGGGACTCTAAACCCTAGATTTTTAGTGGTTGTTATAATTTATGTTTTATTAGTTTGTATGCAATATGAACATTGTCATATAATATAGCTTGTTGTTGGTGGTTGTAATCGAATTCTTACCATTTAATCAATCCAGGTTTTTATAATGTAATCGAGCGTTTACCTGTACATCTTCCATCTGAAGCACGTCTTCGAGATCCTATGCAATATGGATGGATGTATCCATTTGAGGGGTAATAATATTGAGTATATTAAGTATTAATTTAACTACACAAGTAAAATTTAATTTGAAATAATTTTTTAATAGGTACATAAATCATTTGAAGAAAAAAGTTAGACAAAAAGCATGAGTTGAAGATTCAATTTGCAAATCATATATCGGAGAAGAAGCTTCATTCTTTTTCTCTCATTATTTCAGGGACTAGGTGAACTTAGCATTTGAAAGTGTTCTGCTTAATGATGAAGATGTTGAACATGACTTCTGAAGTAATGTTATCCATTTTTAGACAACATGGTCGACCTATAAGAAAATATACGGAAACATGGTTAGAGGATAGAGATTAACATGTAGCAAAAAATATGTACTTCTTAATTGCGCCGAAATTGCACCATTTGTTAGGTATTATTGATTAATAATTCTCGGTATGTGAATTTTTACATTTATATTTATTTCAATCGTACATAAAAATATATGCAATATATAATTTTTGCGGTGTTTACGAATCACAACATCCACGCAGCGATCTCAGTAAAGAATTCACTGATTAGTTTTCAAACTATGTTTATGGTCTGAGAAATTGTGTGGTCGACGAAGGATTGAAACAACATGCATTGGGATCAAAAAGAAATGTCAAGGCATATCCAATATTCTTCATCAATGGATTTAAATTCAATACCAAAGAATATGGTGCCGAAAAATTATATAACAATGCGATATATTCGTTAATGTTAGTGATGATCCAAATGATCATATAAATGAGTTTTGTGGCATGTTAACCTAGGTTTTGGAATTTACCTATTTTATACGACCTATGGAGAAATGTTTTCTATTTAGATGCAATTGGTCTAGCAATGTTCCAGATTCAGGAATAAACGCACACAACGGTTATATTCTTAATGAAATAAAACATAACTCGCATTACTATAAGTATGATCCTTTTATACTAGCCAAACAAGCACTATAAGTTTTTTATGCTCCGTATCTATCTCTATGAAGAGATAAAGCAATTTGTTTGGCGGTTTTAGAACAAAGGAAAGATTAATTTTTGATGGAAAGAAAATTACAGACGAACAAGCTTATCAGGCAGATCTTAAGCAAAATAACAAATTAATAATAACCGATGATCATGCTTATATTGGGTCTCTAAAAGACGAGCCAACTGTTTTACTAGAAGTATTTGAGACTACAGAGGAAAACGATATAGAGTACAAGACCGAGTCTTAATCACAAATGGTAATTTATGTGATTATTTATGTTACATTTTTCTCATAAAAATGATATATTTTCTCATAATTAAATGATATGTTCTCCCATAATAAAACGATATGTCTATGACTTATACTATGTTTCGAGGTCGAAGATAGTCCCATTCATCAGGTTCCCCTCTTCTAGTTAGAGAGGGACCCGCATGGGAGGCAATGGCGACAGCCCATCATAGGTAGAGTGTCCCATAGTAGTATTAGTGAGTAAAGCGAGTGGGTAAGTATTAAATTTATTGCAGCATCATAAATATTTTGTGTGTGATATATTATTCATGATTTATTGAAGGTCTATATCATAATTAATACAGGACTTAGCTAGAGCCCTCTGATGTTGTGCTCGATGTTTCCAAGGCTGCTTATAAAAGCAAAATGACTGTGTGCTGGCCTAGGTTGGATAATATCCCATCCCACATTGTAAAGTGTATCTGGCAGGGTTTCATCGTAAGTGTGAATCTGTATTTCATTTTATATATAACCACTGTACAAAATGTTGCTAAGTATAAACGTATAACTTAATTTTTTCAATGTGTAGGGGGCGGTAGACTTACAGAAATATGACTTTAAGCTTTGTAGAAATTACTGGATGAAAAAAAATACGGAAAAACTACAACGATATGATGTCGAGCATAAAAAAAGGGAAATAGCCCGATTGGATGAGTGGAAGCGTATGGCAAGGTTGGATTCATTACTGTAAAACTGCAGAAGCGAAGGTAAGTTTACTAGTCTCATATATTTATTAAAAATTTAGTAGAATTAGTATAATAATTGCATAAATTTACCAATGTGAAATGTAATGTTCATTTTAAATTTACAAGCAAAGTCGGAGATGAATTCTACGAATAGAATAAAAATCTCGTCACACACAGCGATGGTTCGAAGTCATTTCAGCATTACCATTAAGAACTAGTAAATTTATTATTTGCGATTATAAATACTTATTATTACATTGTATAATTACATGTATATAATAATACATAATAATTATTTTAGGAAAGAGAGCGTGGTCGTCCCGTCTCCTAATGGACGTGTTTACTCATACTCATGCCATCGTGCATGTCAATAAAGATGGAACACCAATATATACACGACATGACATGAAATTAAAAGAGGATATGGTAAACATATTTTAAATTATAAGTTATTAATAATCACTTTAAATAATAAATAATAAATAATTAAAATAATGTAGTATGAATTTTAGTTGTAATTCCATTTGGAATCGCAGGATAAAATTCATACAACAACGAGAGAAACTGCTCGAGGGAATAGGATAGAAAGAGCTGGCTGCCGACGAGGAGTACCAAACCTTTGACGATGTCATGAAGCCGCCAACGCAGAATAAGCATTATGGTTTTGGGAACCAAGAGGAAATGTTTATATATAATATATTTATGAATAACATATAACACATTGTTTTTATTAATCACAGTATATGAAACTCATGCACTTTGGTAAACAATGTTCCTGGCTAGACGCACACAAAGCAACTATCAAAAATCTTAGGACAATCAAGAGATTGCAGCGTTGAGAGCTCAGATTGCCGAGTTGGAGGATGGAGATAGGCATTGATCTATGGAGATGTACCAGATGTTGGACGAGTGCATTCCTGCGTATATGCAGCAGCATAGCACATTTCCTTCATCAGCGGGATCCAGTGGCGATGATCAGGATTTACAGGTATGGTTTTTTCTGTCTGTGTTGAGATATTGTACATATATGCACTTTGAGATGGGTGAGGTAATTTGACTTTACTGTTATGTAGTTTGAGAGTTATATATACTAGGAAAGATAGGTGAGGTTGATGTGATTTGATATGTATGATAATTTTTGAGATATTGTTAGATGTGTGAGGTTGATTTGAAGTGGTGTTGAATGTATTTTGACATGTTCACTGATTTGTGGTTGGTTGTTGTTGGTTTGTTGTGTATTGTTTGATGTTTGAGGTTGGCTTATTATATATATTGATGTTTTTTATAATTAGTTTGATATATGTAATTTGGGCTTTCATATATATGGCTTATATACGTGAAATTGAGTTGTGAAATATATTTTTATATATGTGTTGTTTGGTGGTTGAATGACTAGTGTAATAAAAAAACACTTCAGATTGCGACGGCTACCGACGGCTTACTTGTAGACAACATACTGATGGCTTCCAACGGCTAGTGGCATCAAACTAGGGTACCCCGTGACCTTCCACGTGTACATGATGGGTCGTCAAACGCTATCGCAGCGGTTGTCACTAGCCATCGGAAATGGAACAATGGAGTCGTCAGAAATGTCATCGAAGTACTGTTCTTCGGTGCCCAATATTTCGACGCCCTTTTCCGTCGGCAAACAACGACTATCGACTGTCGTCGATGGTTTAAAACCATCGGAAATCCTTTTGTTTCTTATAGTGTGAATTTTCTAAATCGAATCTGTTCATTTCTTTCTTCTAAATGCTTATAATAAAACATATCGCATGAATATCCATGTATTATATAAATGGACTGGTAATTGCAACTGATGTTGGTTTTGAGATAAAGTTATCAATGTTTTACCTTAGAATCTTGTAAATTTACCATTATCATACCGATTATACTGATATACCGACATTACTAAAAAAGGATAACCGGTTGACTGGTAATCGTATGGTAATGTAAAATTTACCGTTACCGTAATAGCCCTATTTATCACCACTAACCTAATCCATTGGCATAACAACTGACATGTTACAGCTAAATGTAACAATCGTTGACATAACACACAAGATTTATTAATATTATAGCAAAAAAATTATTATACTTTAAATAACATAAACATATTTATATAGTAATCAATATATAGACATTTTGTTAATATTATATATTTATATTCATATATATATATATATATATACATACAAAATTATAAATAAATAAATTTTAATGTGTATATATGTATATTAAATATTTTATTATAAAAAAAAGTGTATATATACATACATTTGGATGAGCTAATGTGTTCGTTGCTATGTAAATCCCATCATCTATATACGGGCAAGGTTATACCTTGCACAGATTGATGTTTTACACAAGAACACACTTATCTATGTGTATATGGTACACATATATAGTTAATATAACATAAAACTGAATAATACAATATAATTATATAAATTTAAATACAATAAAATATTTTATTTAAATAAAATTTAGAAATGTTCTTAATAAATTATTGTAATGACCATATATTTGTTTTATATTTATATTTAATATTGACAAGATTTATTTTAATTTAAACATTATTACCAAAATTACATCAAATATATATATATATCAAAAGTGAATAAGTAGAGCTTTACTTAAATTTAAGATAGATTTTATCGTAATTATATTTGAACACTTTTATTTTAAATTCTCAAATCATAATTTTCTTCTAAACTACACACATATATATACACATTTAAATAACACTTATTAAATTAGAAATAATAGGACTATTTAAATCTATTTATAAAATAACACAAATTAAATTTGTAACTAATTATTCTTATTTACAATCTATAATCATAATTTAAAACATCACATTAATAATTAATTGGATATTTATATCTAAAAATAACAATTTTATCAAATTTAAATAATTTAATTAAGAGATTATCACATTTTAAATTCCTTGAAATTCCGGGATATCACAATTATACTTCAAAGACCCAATGTTCTAAATGTAATATCAATTTTTTTAAATTCACTCATGACTTTCACCATAGGCTGGCCGAATTCTAACAATAATATTAGAGCCTCCATAGCCTATATGGTCTAAATTAGTCATTTTTGGGTTAACTATTAAGCTTACAGCCCAAATAGCAGGGCGTCTAGAAAGGTAGTGCTGAAGGATTGAGTTTGGAGAATCAAGTACTCTGCCCAATCTAGCTACCAATTTAGCCCGAACAGGTGCCCCTAATAGAAGAAGCCTAATGTGAATTAGACCTTATGCTTATTTTCAAAAAAAATTGAAAATTAAAATATAAAATTTTAAACTTAAAAGTTAAATTTGAAATAAGATATATATACATATTATAAATGTCATAATATAATAAATTTTTAAAAAAATGTTTGAAAATTAATATAAAATAATTTTTAAAATTATATATTTATAATAAGATTAATAAAATTAATTAATTAATTAAATGTGTTAATTAATGAAAAATATGTGCATGTATTATATATTGTGATATGTTTATGATATTTTAAAATGTTTAAGATATCATAAGTATACATGTATGTATATATAATGATTTTCGAAATTAAAATTGTTTAATTAAAATAAATTAGTTAAAAGGCTAATTAATTAAATAATATACACATATATATATAATATATCTATTATGCTATAAAGGTCATAGTATATATTAAATATTAAATATGAATGTTATATAAATATAAAATTATTTAAAATGTTAATTATTTAAAATTAATTAAATAAGATTTAATTAATATTATATTTTACATAAGATTATTATACAAGTAATATGAAATATAAAAGTTATATGTAATAAAACTTATATAATATGAATATATAAATTAAAGGTGGAACATTAAGAAACCTTAACTGAACTTAAGGAATAAATACGTACGTAAATGTACGTATATTGTGATTTCCGATGTGTCCGTTACTTGAATCACGAGAGTAATTCATAATAATTATATTATTCCATATTTCAATATCACTCAATATAATATATTTAAGATTATGAATCTTCAATATATGTTGTCCTTTACGATATATATATTAATAGATTATTTGCATACTCTTTAGTTGCTGAGCTTTCCTCAAGCTAAGGATGTTATGTGTAGTACTATTAATATATTGAATAGACGAGGTAAGGTAACTCCACATATTTGTTTAGCTTTCCTCAAGGTATGTGCATTATACTTAGGTCGTCATGAAATGATAGGTCCGAGTGAATAATCCTGCTTTATTTTTTGTAACAACCCGGGGTTTTGCGTCGGTTAATTATCGTTGTTAAATGATTAATGTGGTTGGCTAGTTGCTTTTGGAATTTTGTAAATTAGGTTGAAATTCTTTTAAAAATTTTGTTAAGTGATTGTGGGCTTTAAATTCATTCTTGGCCCACGTTTCCTTTGTTTGGTGCTGAGATAATTGTCGAGCAAACCACCCGGTTTCCATTATTGCATCCATTCGTTTAACCCTAAAACGGGAAAAAAATGGTGGCTGCTTCGCTCCTTCTCAAGATTAGGGCTTAATGAAATCGTGGGCGCCGACTTGGATTATCTCGATCGAACGAAGCTTTGTCGATTGATGCATTCTTCACTTCGTGCTCGGCAATGTAAGGTGAGTGATTTTTTAATTACTCACGTCTAATTCAATTCAAATATACGTGATTTTGTGATTTCCACAGCTGGATGATTTTGCTATGATGGTTTGGGTTGTTCGACTTTGGCCTTTCGATTTTGCTTCGGTATTGATTTCGTTTATATCAGTTCGCTCTCCTTTATTTGAGTTCGTATATGTATGTTTGAATTTGTCAATTGATTTTCTCGGCCGTTCGAAGTTGTTGGATATTGGTGATTTCTCTGATCTTATGAATTTCGTATAATCTGATGCTTAATATTCACAGAATTGATTTTTATCTTGGTTCGATTCTTGGCTTCCACGGCCTTGTTATTGCTGTGACAATTTTGGTTACTGACTTGTTTCAATCTACTGTTTTTGTAAAAAGATTCGAATTTCAAATTTGTGTTCGACTGAGAGTTGCTTGACTTCGTCTCGGCCATTCGAGTATATTTTGATGATTGATGATTTATCTTGGCCACTCGATTTTTGTTTTAATACTGGGATTAATCTCAGACTTGTTCCAATTCCTTGATTTATTGAAAATCACGGTGTTGATTTTAGTTGACATCGGCCTCTTTGATTTTGTTGACATTCGAACTTGTTCGATCCTTTTATTTGAAACTATTGCTTCATGAATTTGATTGCATTTGGCCATATGAAGCTATTTGGATTTCTGGACTTCGGCAGTTGCTTAGAATTATTTCTCTGTGACCATTATTTTTGGTTCGAACTTAATGCTAAGACGTAGGCTATTTCTGAAATCCCTTGTGACTTTTGCTTTACTTGAATTTCTCTGTGCCTTGTCGGGTTCCTTGTATACACTTGACATCGACTTTGCAATTTCTTTGTGTATTGGCATCGGTCATTATGCACTTGTTTTACTTGAGGCCTTGACTTTGTATGTTCTGCATATACTCTTTGATATATGCATATTTGTTGAACTGCACACCTGGTTTTCAAAATGTATGTTTGCAGCCATTGATGCTTTTGATAATTATGTTTCCAGGCTTCCATGATGTAGCCGTCTTGTAATCTAGTTATGCAGATTTCCTTGAGTATATGTGTGTATTGTTTTGGTTGCTTCCCTGAATCGTGCTCCCTGAGTACATCTCTGTTTCACTTCAACTTGAATCTGGTTCTCTCGGTTGCTCGTTTCAGTTGTTGATGAATTGTGGCCTTGCTTTGTCACCTGTTTATTTAAGTCTGCATATATGCACATGCATACATATGTATGTGTGTGCATATATTGTTGGAAATGTATCGAGCTTGAGTATTTTTGCTGTGCGGTTGTAGTTGTGCTTGGTTCAGTTGTAAGTGATTTCCAAACTTGTTTGGATATTGAGCTGCTTCATTTTTATAAATTTGGTCTTGGTCGCTGGTGAGCTACATCCCTTGTGTACTTGTTGGCACTGTGTTGCTTACTTGTTGCCTTGATCTTTGTTGCGATGTTTTGCGACATTTGAGTCAGTTAGCACTTTTGTTTCATAAATGCTTGCTGCCTGGCCTTTGTGCTGTGTTGCATACTCCCTGGTGCCTTTATGTGCTTTGCTTTTCTTGGAATTATTCTTGCAGTTTCATTTGGTTGCAGTGTGTTGAGTCATGATAGTCGTGACTTGACCTCTGCAGTTTCGATTTGCGGTTAGTAATTGGTAGTGTGATGACATCATATGCTGTAGTGGCGAGGCAGTGCATGCGTGCGTGTACTGCAGCCAAAACAGTATTGCCTTTTTATGTGATATTTCAATTACTTGAACTGTTTCTTTTATTCAATTCAATATGTTTTGAATTGTATTTTGATTCGTTTAATTTGATGATTTTGTTGTTGCCTAATTATCAATTTGATAATTAGATTACGAGCTTCTAATTATTTATTCAATGATTAGATTTTGTTGTTAATTGTCGTTTAGACAATTCTGTTATTTTCTAATTGTCTTCATTGATAATCGTTTTTATTTATCTTCGTTGATAATTTGAAAATGCTGATTTGCTGTTTAACACTATATCGTGTTATATCTACAGTTATCTGACTCTTATATTGAAGAGTTGGATATACGAGATTTATTGTGACTGTCGTCTATTTGATTATTTAATTATTATTGCTTCTGAGCATTAATAACTGAGTTTGAATTAGACTGACCCGTGTATTATTTTCTTTTGAATTTAATACTTGGGTCAGACCGAGTTATTACAGGTTGTAGATATTCTGCTTTAGGTTGCTGCTTGAGCTATGAAGTCTTTTCATATCTTTTAAAGTGGTCTTCGTCTTTTTTTGTAGTATTCAGTGTACTGATTTAGGTTGATATGTATTCATGTATATTAGTCGATAATGTACTTGTATATATAACTTCCACAGTCGACAGTTGTAGTTGTATCATATGTATTGTGTCAAATGTATTGTAACTGACATCAGTTATATATATATATATATATATATATATATATATGAGACTTTTGTTATCTGTGTTCCGCATTTTTAGTATCTGTGTTATTATTATATATATTGTCCTAAACTATTATGAACCATCGTGGTTCATTTTATACTGGAATTGGTTATGTCGATGGGAGTAAATAAATAAGAGATGAAAAATAAAAATATATACCACTCCTATCGAGATAACCAATACTAGTGTAAGGCCCAACTACGGATGGCCGCTCCTATCCAGCCTTATTCTTCATAATAATAGACATTTTTCTTTTAATAATCTATGTTATTGTGAGCATAGAGGTGGGGCGTCACAGTTGGTATCAGCGCTTGGGGTTTATGGACATAATATAAAACATAACTTAGATGGAACATGTGTACAACTATTTGTCGATGTTTTTATTTGTGCTTTGAGTCAAAACCAAAGTTTTGAAATTATGATGAAATTTTTAAATATCTTTATTTAAAAATAAAAGTGAAATTGTGTTTTGTTGATTGATTAATTTGTGACTGTTTATCAGAGTGCACAGCGGAAGCAGTGACACTGTCTTCGCTGAGTACAGCTGATAACCTTTTTGATTTAAAAAATCAAATTATGAAATTGAAATAAATTTCATTTGTTGTTTACATAGCTGTGTTTATTTTGTTTCTTTGAAAATTTCGAATCCGATTTGAGGATTCGAAGCGACTGCAGTTATGTGATTTTTGTTGAGATTTTTGTTGGTTTTCTTTTATGCTAATCATATATTGATTAGATTTTGCTGTTTTGAATTATCTTCATTGAAGATACATTCGAATGATTTCTTTGTTCATTTTGTAGTATACGTGCAAATTTGAGTTGCATGTTACTGCATTAATTTAACGTTGAACCGATATTTGGTTTAAACGTATTTTGTTGCCGTTATTTTTATAACGGAATTTTTACATCGATGCTAAATTTTTGAAGCACGGTATTTTGTTGACAATTTTAATGAACGAAAATTCACTGGTGTTACATTTTGATGTGAATTATTTTGATGAGATTTTGACGTATAAAAATTACTGTCGCTTTGACTTCAGTAACCGTCAAATTTTAAAAGTGGATTTTCTAGCGGTTATTCCGCAATGCTGATTTTGAGATTCGTTTTACGATGTTTTGGGAAGTGCAATTTCCTTTTCGGAATTGCTACTGAGGTTGTTGTTCTAATCACGTGTTCTAAAAATTGTTTTAAAATTTTTACAGTTTACGCTTTCAAAAGAATGAGGAAGCGATTTAAACGCTTCAGCAAAATTGAGGACTATGAACCCTCACTTTTACTGTTTCGCTTAATTCCGGCCTTGTCCGTTTGAGAACGTAAAATGTTACTCATTTAAAATACAAAATTTTATAGTTTGCGCTTTCAAAAGAATGAGGAAGCGATTTAAACGATTCAGCAAAATCGAGGACTATGAACCCATTCTTTTACTGTTTCGCTTAATTTCAGACTTGTCCGTTTGAGAATGTAAAATGTATTTTTACGAAATACACAATTTTGTACTTTCAAGGAAATGATGAAGAGAATCAAATGATTTAGTAAAACACGTGGTATAGGACATGTGAGTTTGCTATTTCGGTTAATTCCGGACTCGTTAATTGAAATATTTGATGTTTTGATGATTCTGATGATTTGTGTGCTTTCGAGCCACTATGTTGGACCTTTGGGTCATCTGCTGGACCTTCGGGTCATTTGTTGGGCTTTCAGGCCACTCTGAGGACCTTCGGGTCAAATACCAGTACTAGACCTTCGGGTCACTCTGCGGACCTTCGGGTCATTTGTTGGGTGCCAAAATTATGTTGAGTACTTAGTAGGCTTCGGCCATTTGTTGATGCACGTGCGGCGTAGCTAAAAACTCGCCATCTGATGGGATCGATCCAACCTTTTATGTTGATTTTCTAGAGTATCTTAATTGATTTCTAGATATTTGTTGTTTCTAATTATCTGTAGGTAATTAGATATTTGTTGTTATGAGATTTAATTATCGTATCGATAATTAAATATTTGCTGTTATGAGATTTAATTATCGTATCGGTAATTAAATATTTGCTGTTATGAGATTTAATTATCGTATTGATAATTAGATATTTGTTGATTTGTGTTTTCTGATTATCGTTTTTGATAATCGGATATTTGTTGTTTCTGATTATCGTTTTTGATAATCGAATATTTGTTGTTTCTGATTATCGTTTTTGATAATCAGATATTTGTTGTTTCTGATTATCGCTTTTGATAATTAGATATTTGTTGATTTGAGATTTCTGATTATGGTTTTTGATAATCGGATATTTGTTGTTTCTGATTATCGTTTTTGATAATCGGATATTTGTTGTTTCTGATTATCGCTTTTGATAATTAGATATTTGTTGATTTGAGATTTCAAATTATCGTTTTTGATAATCGGATATTTGTTGTTTCTGATTATCACTTTTGATAATTAGATATTTGTTGATTTGAGATTTCTGATTATCGTTTTTGATAATTAGATATTTGTTGATTTGAGATTTTTGATTGTCGCTTTTGATAATTAGATATTCGATGATTTTTTATTATCGTTTTCGATAATTAAATATTGTTATTTTGTGATTTCTGTATCCTAATTATCTAATTGATAATTGAATAGTGCGGATAATGGCATTTATTCAGTTTTGTTGTTTTCTGATTATCTATTGATAGTTAGATTTTGTTGAAAATTTGTGAATTTCTTGTATGGAATTAAAAGATTTCTGAGGTGTTTTGTTCTCGACTTTTATTTTTCTAGCTTAACCAGTTTATGTTAGAAAAATAATTGCTATTGACACCTTTAATGATGAAAATTACGGGGACGCAATTTTTATAAGGAGGGGAAACTGTAACAACCTGGGGTTTTGCGCCGGTTAATTATCGTTGTTAAACGATTAATGTGGTTGGCTAGTTGCTTTTGGAATTTTGTAAATTAGGTTGAAATTCTTTTAAAAATTTTGTTAAGGGATTGTGGGCTTTAAATTCATTCTTGGCCCATGTTTCCTTTGTTTGGTGCTGAGATAATTGTCGAGCAAACCACCCGGTTTCCATTATTGCATCCATTCGTTTAACCCTAAAACGGGAAAAAAAATGGTGGCTGCTTCGCTCCTTCTCAAGATTAGGGCTTAATGAAATCGTGGGCGCCGACTTGGATTATCTCGATCGAATGAAGCTTTGTCGATTGATTCATTCTTCACTTCGTGCTCGGCAATGTAAGGTGAGTGATTTTTTAATTACTCACATCTAATTCAATTTCACATATACGTGATTTTGTGATTTCCACGGCTGGATGATTTTGCTATGATGGTTTGGGTTATTCGACTTTGGCCTTTCGATTTTGCTTCGGTATTGATTTCGTTTATATCAGTTCGCTCTCCTTTATTTGAGTTCGTATATGTGTGTTTGAATTTGTCAACTGATTTGCTCGGCCGTTCGAAGTTGTTGGATATTGGTGATTTCTCTGATCTTATAAATTTCGTATAATCTGATGCTTAATATTCACAGATTTGATTTTTATCTTGGTTCGATTCTTGGCTTCCACGGCCTTGTTATTGCTGTGACAATTTTGGTTACTAACTTGTTTCAATCTACAGTTTTTGTAAAAAGATTCGAATTTCAAATTTGTGTTCGACCGAGAGTTGCTTGACTTCGTCTCGGCCATTCGAGTATATTTTGATGATTTATCTTGGCCACTCGATTTTTGTTTTAATACTGGGATTAATCTCAGACTTGTTCCAATTCCTTGATTTATTGAAAATCATGGTGTTGATTTTAGTTGACATCGGCCTCTTTGATTTTGTTGACATTCAAACTTGTTCGATCCTTTTATTTGAAACTGCTACTTCTTGAATTTGATTGCATTTGGCCATATGAAGCTATTTGGATTTCTGGACTTCGGCAGTTGCTTAGAATTATTTCTCTATGACCATTATTTTTGGTTCGAACTTAATGCTAAGACGTAGGCTATTTCTGAAATCCCTTGTGACTTTTGCTTTACTTGAATTTCTCCGTGCCTTGTCGGGTTCCTTGTATACACCTGACATCGACTTTGCAATTGCTTTGTGTATTGGCATCGGTCATTATGCACTTGTTTTACTTGAGGCCTTGACTTTCTATGTTCTGCATATACTCTTTGATATATGCATATTTGTTGAACTGCACACCTGGTTTCAAAATGTATGTTTGCAGCCGTTGATGCTTTTGATAATTATGTTTCCAGGCTGCCATGATGTAGTCGTCTTGTAATCTAGTTATGCAGATTGCCTTAAGTATATGTGTGTATTGTTTTGGTTGCTTCCCTGAATCGTGCTCCCTGAGTACATCTCTGTTTCACTTCAACTTGAATCTGGTTCTCTCAGTTGCTCGTTTCAGTTGTTGATGAATTGTGGCCTTGCTTTGTCACCTGTTTATTTAAGTATGCATATATGCACATGCATACATATGTATGTGTGTGCATATATTGTTGGAAATGTATCGAGCTTGAGTATTTTTGCTGTGCGGTTGTAGTTGTGCTTGGTTCAGTTGTAAGTGATCTCCAAACTTGTTTGGATATTGAGCTGCTTCATTTTTATATATTTGGTCTTGGTCGCTGGTGAGCTGCATCCCTTGTGTACTTATTGGCACTGTGTTGCTTACTTGTTGCCTTGATATATTGTAACGCCCCACCTCTATGCTCATAATAACAAAGAGTATTAAAAGAAATACTGTCTATTATTACGAAGAATAAGGCTGGATAGGAGCGACCATCTGTAATTGGCCTTACACTAATATTGGTTATCTCGATAGGAGTGGTATATACTTTTTATTTTTCATCTATTATTTTTTTACTCCCATCGACATATCCAATTATCAGTATAAAACAAACTACGATAGTTCATAATAGTTTAGGACATTAGATATAACAATAACATAGATAATATAAATGCGGAACACAGATAAAAACAAAAGTCTCATATATATATAACTGATGTCAGTTAATACATAGTTGACACAATACATATGATACAACTACAACTGTCGACTCTAGAAGTTATATATACAAGTACATTATCGACTAATATACATGAATACATATCGTTCTATACACTGACACGAATACTACAAAATGACACTGACAACTTCAGAAGATGTGAAAAGTCTTCAAATCCCGAACAGCAACTCAAAGGAGGAAATCTACAACCTGAAATAACTCGGGTCTGACCCGAGTATTAAATTCAAAGGAAAATAATACACGGGTCAGTCTAATTCAAACTCAGTTATTAATGCACAGAAGCAATAATAATCAAATATCAAATAAACGACAGTCACAGAAATCTCGTATATCCAACTTCTCGATAAGAGAATCGGATAACGGCAGATGTAACACAAAGCGGTGTAAATCAACAAATCAGCAATCTCAAAAAGATCAATCAAATCAAATTTCTATGTGGCTGTAGTACACGCACGCGTGCACTGCCTCGCCACACAGTACGTGAGATCATCACGGCGGTGAAAACTAACAGCAATCAAAACGGTAAAAGTCAACATAAATAAACTTACAGGGTCAAACCCGGGTCTTGGAGACCGGATTCAACTCGCTATAAAATTTCACAATTCAACTTGAAACAATCAAGAACCAACAAACCAAACTCAACCAACTCAAGCGAAAAGGAAGCGGTAAACAAGTTCACGCTTCAGATCAAAACTGTGATATCGAACAAGCCATGACCGTGGTCAATAGCCAAAGCAACTCGAACAAGCCTGGTCAAGAAACCAGAAACAAGGCCATACATGAACCAGTATGGAACCAGACTCAAACTCATACAAAAACTGATACAAGTGAAAAGTGGAGCAACTACTGTGTGAAACCAGTCAAGGAATCAAGCTACATGAAGATCAGACTTCAAGTAGTGATCACTTATATACATATACAAGCAATTCAAAGATACTAATTACAACATAAATGAACTAACTTGAACAACAAGCAAGAAAACATAATACGGATACAGCAAAGTGCGAAACTCAATCATGCATTAACCAGAAGCACTTACAACGAATAGCACACAAGTGCTAAGCATCATGAAAACGCCAATTATAAAGGAAATATACAATGAGACCAAAGAATGATTACAACGTCTGTATAAAATCTTGAATTCATATGAAGGCAAGCGTACAGGTTCAGTGAACATTTTGAATGATGACCAAATTGAGCAGAGATAGATATATGCTTATATATACGTATATAAACATACACATATCAGAGATTCCTACCTTCACAGAACACAAGGTTGGATACTAAGTCAAATCAAGTATTCAATTTCCAAAGTTTCAAACCATTCTGAGTTCGTTTACTAAGTCAAAAACCATAATTATTAAAATTTCAGCATTTCAGAGATTTTAAAAACAACTGCTATAAGTTATATTTGAAAACATTTTTAGTTCAGCAAAGACAACACTTAAAACTGCTGTTAAAACTCAGTTTTAGTTGAATTATAGTTCAAAACAGAAAAGACAGCATTTCAGAAGTGCTGCGGTAGTTCAGATTTCAAAACAAGGGTTAAATTTGGTTTCAGCAAAGACTGCAGACCATTATAGCGTTTCCAGAGAATGCTATAATAGGCCTGAGTTCAATATTAACCTATAAGTTCAACTACAGCAACTACAACATTTCAGAAATGCTGTAATAGCTCTTTTTACACAATTTTAGTTCAAAACAGAATCTATAGCATTTCTGAATGCTATTAAAAGTAGATTTCAGGTGTTAGTGTATTTCCAGCAATTAAATAACTTCAATTTAAAACACATAAACATTTTAAAAATCATATTTTAACGTTTAAAATGTTCATTTACATATCATTTAACATATATCTTTTTCACAATAAATTTCTTATAATTAAATCCAATTTTCAACAATTTACTTAATAAGTTTAAGTGTAAAAGTTCCAATTCTTCACATTTCAACAAATAGACTTAACACTTCAAATTTAAATTACCATTTCACAATTTAACAAAATTTCCGATTTTATTTAATTAACTTAAACCTTTAATTAAAACCAAATTTCACATTTCCTAGTCAAGTTATATTTTAAAAGATCACTTTTAAACATTCATTTATTTAACCACTTAAATTCATAGAAAAATCAATAATACTTTAATAAATCACTTAAATTCAAATTTAATCAAATTATCATATTTACCATTTCCAAATAAAATTTAATATCCATTTTATTTATATAACTTAAATATCATTTTTAACCAAATTTCCAAATTTCCAACTTAAGTTATATTTCAAAAATCCAGTTAAACCATTCATTAATTACATTTTTAACACATAGAAAAATCATAATTTCTTTATTTTACAACATTTCAAAATCTATTTAAATCAAATTTCATAAATTTATAATTTTTAAAATACTTAAAAATATTCAAAACACTTTATAAAATAACCACGGACCTGTATGTAGTTTTCTAGCCTAGGTCAAGTGATACGGATATGTATCATTTCAATCCGCAGTTTAAAAAGAAAAATCCAGGTTCTATCATTTCAAACCCGCAATCCCAAGTTAAAATAAATTAAATAAAAACCATTCAGGCCTATCATTTCAGTCCATAACGATTTTTCCCTATTCTAAAGTCCGTTCGGGTATGTATCATTTCAACCCATAGTGATTCTAATCTACAGGGAACTTGCAATGGTGATAACTGATATAAATAACAGTAACATATGATATAACAGGTGTAATAACAGGTGTGAACATCATATGATAATAATATAGGCATATATAACATGATAATATATTTCTACAGATTCACAGGGTGTCAATTTACTAGTTATATAGGTACATATTGTCTGGTGAGAATAACTCACCTTTTTATGCTGGAGTTAGCGATCAAAACACACAGAATAGATTCCATAAAGCACGACAAACACGATACAGCATGACTTTTGATTTGAATGAATATAGAGCCTTGATATTTATCTTGTAAACAATAACCAAAACAAGACAATATATACATAAATATTTAACACAAACAATGTTGAAAAAATGAAGATAAGAGACAACAAAGGAATGAATGTTTTTGCCTTGCTTTCTACACTTGCTAGCATGACTTAGGGAATGTTTTGGTTCAGGTTTGGACATGGTTTGGGTCTGGTTTGGACCTAAAAAGGCATGGCTACAGGGCAAGAGCAAGGTGGAGGTTACAAGCATGAGAATACAAGGGGTCTAGGCTTGACAGTGGAATTTTGGTGCACCACAAGGCTCGTCTACATGCATTGTTTGGCTTGGATCTTCATGTTTCAGATCTGGACAGAGGTGGGGAGGGGTGTGTCAAGGTCAGGTCAGGGGAGTGGTGGTGGCTATGGTGGTGGTTTGGGTGGTGGTTGAAGTGGATGAGCATGTAGAGGTGAAATAAGTATAGATCTAGGCATCTAGGTTGTAGTTTGAGGGTTTTGACCATCATTTGGGGTTCGGCTATGGTCAGATCTGGTGGGGTAGATGGTGGTGATGGTAGGGAAGAGATGGAAGGAGGTGGTGGCCGTGGAATAAGGGGAGAGCCGCTCCAATCAGGGGAGAAAGCAAAGCAAATTTGCATAGAAAATAGGAGAAAAAGTAGAAAGAAGAGAGGGATTTACCTAATTTTTTGCAAGATGGAGGCCATGATTTTTTTTAGGGTTTAGGAGCTTTGGAAATTCGTGAATGAGAGGAAAAAAAAAGTGGCGGCTGAAGAAATGAGGATATGTGGCCAATTGAATGAAAAGTTAGGTTAAAAAGTAGAAGGGTTAGAAAATAAAAGGGCCTTAGGAAGATAGAAAGTTTAAGGCCTTTCAAATTTCTTTAATTCATTTTTATAAGTTTATATTTCTGGTAATAACATTAATTCCAGTTAAAAATTCGAAAATTTTATAAAATATAAAAATATATATAATATTTATTGATTATATAAAGTAGGATTAAGGAAAATAGTTAAAACAGTGAACTAGACTAGAAAATTTTGAAATTGAATAGAATAAATTTTAGAAAATTCATATGAGCTTGCAATATATTTTTAAACATAAATAATAACATAAAATAAAAATATATTCACAAAGTAAATATTTAAAATTAAATTTACATAAAATTTTTAAATGAAGAAAATAGCAGAAAATAGGAAAACAGCCCTTAAAAATGGAAAATCAACACGGTAAATTTTGGAAAAATTATATTATTATTTTAAAATATTTAGAGATAAAATTTCAAAAATAAAACAAATTTAAAAATAAAATAAAAAAATTTAAAATGAAGAAAATAGCAGAAAATTAGAAAACAGCCTTTAAAAATAGGAAATAAATACAGTAAATTTTGGAAAAATTCTATTACCATTTAAAAATATTAAAAGACAAAAATATACATAAAATAACATATTTACACATATTAAGATAAAATATAAGAAAGAAAAATATGATTTATAAAATTTAAAATAGGCAAAATTGCACAATAAAACAAATTATACTAAAAATTGAAATGTACATAACTTTTACATTTTAACTCCGTTTTCAACGAAACGAAAAGTAGTGTTCAAGTTATTACATCTATTTTCATAATAAAAGATAAAATATATAATTTCAAACTATTTAAAATTTAAACTTAAAAGTCAAAGTTTGACTATTGACCAAAATTTACATTTTCTGGAAATATTAAATTTAGTCATATTTGGAATTCTAATTCACATCACATCAATATAAAAGTTTTTATATTTACAAAACAAAATTTATTCTTTTTATAAATAAAGCTTTTGAATCTGGAAAAATCAATTTAAAAATGATTATAAAATACAGGGTTGTTACACTCTCCCCCACTCAAAACTTTTCGTCCCCGAAAAGGAACGAGGTACGGGAAAGCATAGAAAAGATAGAGTGAAATAAGATTAAAATAAGATGACAAGGAGATTTAAATTACACCTGATAACTGTTGTTATAGGTAAGTTTAACAAGATGGAGGTGATCAAATCAAGAACACAAACACGAAAAAGATTCTCTAGAGTCTGAATCACCCATTTCACTTGACCGACGATCTATGAATGGAAAAACAGTGTTCAGATTCAAAAATGAGTATCCAAGATTATACAGAAAGATTTCTAAACAGACTGGTATAAGCAATAGCCTTCCCATTCTGTAACAAGATAAGAGAAATAAGGAAAACCAAAAGATAGTTTGAAAAACAAAATAAGATAATAAACTTGAAACCATAATGCTTTGAAATCATAACAATTTAGGGATGTTTATCATTTGGAAATCATACTACTAAAAATCATAACACTTTGGAAATGAAGATTATTTTAAAGTTGTAACATTTCTAAGTTCATTCATTCAATTATAAAATTTCCAAAACGTTGTATTTTCAAAACAACAGCACTTATAAAATGCCACAGTAGATATATTAATATTTCAAATCAGTTTAATTTCAAAAATATTCATTTGGATATCATTTAACTTATGACTTATTAAAACAAACTTTTATGAATGGAATATCCAAATTAAACTATACTTCATTTATTAATTCAAAAGTTCACTATTTTAGTTAGCTCTTAATTTAACACATAACCTAACACTTTATTTGAAATACCCATTTCATAAATAGATATTCCTTTAATAAGTTACACTTAAAATTCCATTTGAAACATAAACTCTCAATTATCAATTTTTAGTGATGTTAAAATACATTTTAACTATTTAAATCATAATCATTCATTTTTCAAGACATATCTATTTCATAAATAAAATATTTATATAGCAAATATAACAATCAAATTTCTTTACACATTTATTCATTTAGACATCAATTAAACTATGAATTCAAGTTAAATAAACTTTATTACCAAAAGTCCAATTCATATGTATTTTATTTTATCTATTCAAAGATACATTATTTATTATACAACATATTCATTTCAGGAAATAACCTTTATTAAAATTCCTAGGTTAGACTTAAGGTTCCATATTAAATCAAATTTGATTATTAAGTTATTTAAATAAAATCTCTTTAAATTCCCTTTTTAAATATTTACCTCTGTTAATCTTTTATAACTAAAATTTAAGCGTATAACATTTATTATAACCACTCAAATTTTATTTATAAAAATCCTTTCTATATTGTATATTATCCAATTTCATATTCACTTCTGTGTAATTTAGGTAAGTTATATTGGAAATGAAATTGTGTGTTATACAAATAAACTTTCCAATTCAATTATCTCAAGTTTGAATCATTTATTCAAAAAATTTAATTTTTCTTTTTATAATTGAAATTATTCTTCAAGATGAAATTTAAGAATTAATTTTCCGGTTTCCTTCAAACCAGTTAGAGATAAATAAATATATGTACATAATATGTCAAATCAATTTAAATCATATATCTATATATATTATAAATCAAATCTTATTTAGAAATTCAAATAAATTAAATCTTTCAAAACAAAGCTGTAGTAAGACTACAGAACAGTCTCTTCACTTTGAAACTAGAAAATGAACGTCGATGATGCTGCAGTCATCACCAAAATTATTTTCCAGCGACAAAGAGAAGAGCACTTAATTTTTAAACTTTAAAATCCTTTAGAGACAAATTTTTATTCAAAAATACTTTAAATAATATATCCTTTTAAAAAATTTAAACACAAGGTTTGAAACCATCGGAAATTAAATTCTTTAAATTTCTTATTTTAAATTCATTTCAGTTCCCAAATAAATTTATAAACAACTCTTTATAAATTCATTTGTAGAACAATAATTGATAAATCAAGTATTATCATTTCAAATTATCAATTCAAATCAATTTATTAAGTTCCATAAATTATATATCAAAATTTATTTCATTAACCAATTTTTTTTTTTATAATATTGTGTCAGTTTGTTCTGTCAAAGTGTTTTAGAAATCCTATCGATAGCGTTGATCAGACGAATCGATCGGAAACCCAAATCAACATCAACAACTCAAACAACACAATATAAAACAAAATATTAATTACAGATTTACAAATACAATTCAAAATGTTTTGAAGGTAGGTTGGAAACAAAAGACAAGATGATTAAATAACAAAGTAGGGAGATGGGAAAGCTTAGATAACCGCGGACAACCTTAACCGGGTTAACCGTGAGTTAAAGAATAAGATCGATGTGGATTTTCCTAGGACAAATCTACATTCGATCTCAAGAGATAGAGTTTGGAAAAATAGAAGATATTAGCATCTAAACCAAGGATAAATATAAATCTCTGGTGAATCGATGCTGATTGTAAAGGATTTTCACCCTTTTACAAGAAAATTAGAATATTGGCGAGACCGCCAATTCACTATGAAGATCATTCGAAATGGAGTTATGGGATACTCCAGAATCAAAAGAAGATGGATAGTGAGCGACACGAATGGATTTTGGAACCGCGGGGAACATTACAAAATTCAAAGGAAACCGAGTCAAAAAGGAAGAGATTCAAACTCGAACCAAAGTGATTCTGTAAATAAATTTACCCTATATTCTAAGTTTTGCCTCAAAGCCAAAGCTCTGATACCAACTATAACAACCCGATATTTTCAACCATTCGCATCCATTATAAGTGTATAGGTAGACACTCATGCCGGAGTTGAATTGCTCAAAATACCGCGTTGTAATTAAAATTTGGCAAATCTCAGAATATACAGTAAATAAATATAATCACAGATCACAGACACAGAGTAAAATAATGCAGCGGAAGTAAAAGAAATAGTAGTTCATGAAGCTACTATCTAAATATGTCAGAGTTACATAAGATACAACAGAAGAAATAGAGTACAACAAAAGTCTCAATAAAATAACCAAGTACAAGCTGAGTAGAACAACGGAACTGAAATAGATAGGACAAGACAAGCAGATAATCTCCAGCGATTCAAATCTCCAAGCGAGTGGAAATCCAAATCTGTGAATAACTCAGGCTGACCCGAGCGTAAAGCAAAACACAAAACACTCGAGTCAGGACAATATATACTTATATAATGTAAACCAACTCAAGCGAACTGTAATAATGGTACAAGTAACTTAGAAGATGCTTGGGACCGCCCATCCTCTAAGGATCCGTTAAAATATCTACTATGTAGTAATATTCGATATTATAATAGTGTCTAAATAAGTAAAGTATAATCATATAGAAAATAGCGTTAAGGGGATGGAGAACCTTAACGCGGTCGGATCTTAAAATCATAATCGTAGTAAAGCTCGATATGGTGAGTGACACGGCACAACTAGGCAATGCCAGGGTAGATATACCAATTACGCACACGGACTGATGGATACGCATAGCAGCCACTACCGTTCCACCTCGAACAACACTCCCAAATCGGAGGATGGCCATCTAATCAATCACAAGTAAGAGTATAATATCGAAGAAATGTGTCCGAGAAGAGGTGCTACCTCACTGGTCTGAGATCGCTCCTGTTTTAGCCACCTTATGCCAACTCACGGGAGTTGGGTCCACGTAACATACCTTAAGAACGTCGCCACCATCCTACTTCATTCTGGAATCTCCACCGCGTACACGGTTGCCAAAGTGGTTTTCGGTAAGACAGAGAGTATGTCCATATCCGATCCCGGTCTCTTTAACAACCCAACGTTATTATAACCCGTGGTTATAAGTTTAAAAATAGTTTATACTTCAAAATAGAATATCAATTCAAATCCAAATCTTTATCAAAATAAAGATTAAATCAATTCCAAACCATTTCCATATTTTTAAAATATCATATCATTTCAAAACTTCATTTCAAATCATTTTAATATTCCAAATATCATTTGAGTTCAAATCTAAATATTCCACTTTAAATACCTTTTAAATTCAAAGATATCGTTCATTTACTATCATTTCAAATTACCTTTAAATAGTTTATATTCCAATCAAAATAATTCATTTAAACCTTTTAAAAGTGTAATTATTATATTTTCAAATCAAGTATTCAATTTCCAAAGTTTCAAACCATTCTGAGTTCGTTTACTAAGTCAAAAACCATAATTATTAAAATTTCAGCATTTCACAGATTTTAAAAACAACTGCTATAAGTTATATTTGAAAACATTTTTAGTTCAGCAAAGACAGCACTTAAAACTGCTGTTAAAACTCAGTTTTAGTTGAATTATAGTTCAAAACAGAAAAGACAGCATTTCAGAAGTGCTGCGGTAGTTCAGATTTCAAAACAAGGGTTAAATTTGGTTTCAGCAAAGACTGCAGACCATTATAGCATTTCCAGAGAATGCTATAATAGGCCTGAGTTCAATATTAACCTATAAGTTCAACTACAGCAACTACAACATTTCAGAAATGCTGTAATAGCTCTTTTTACACAATTTTAGTTCAAAACAGAATCTATAGCATTTCTGAATGCTATTAAAAGTAGATTTCAGGTGTTAGTGTATTTCCAACAATTAAATAACTTCAATTTAAAACACATAAACATTTTAAAAATCATATTTTAACGTTTAAAATGTTCATTTACATATCATTTAACATATATCTTTTTCACAATAAATTTCTTATAATTAAATCCAATTTTCAACAATTTACTTAATAAGTTTAAGTGTAAAAGTTCCAATTCTTCACATTTCAACAAATAGACTTAACACTTCAAATTTAAATTACCATTTCACAATTTAACAAAATTTCCAATTTTATTTAATTAACTTAAACCTTTAATTAAAACCAAATTTCACATTTCCTAGTCAAGTTATATTTTAAAAGATCACTTTTAAACATTCATTTATTTAACCACTTAAATTCATAGAAAAATCAATAATACTTTAATAAATCACTTAAATTCAAATTTAATCAAATTATCATATTTACCATTTCCAAATAAAATTTAATATCCATTTTATTTATATAACTTAAATATCATTTTTAACCAAATTTCCAAATTTCCAACTTAAGTTATATTTCAAAAATCCAGTTAAACCATTCATTAATTACATTTTTAACACATAGAAAAATCATAATTTCTTTATTTTACAACATTTCAAAATCTATTTAAATCAAATTTCATAAATTTATAATTTTTAAAATACTTAAAAATATTCAAAACACTTTATAAAATAACCACGGACCTGTATGTAGTTTTCTAGCCTAGGTCAAGTGATACGGATATGTATCATTTCAATCCGCAGTTTAAAAAGAAAAATCCAGGTTCTATCATTTCAAACCCGCAATCCCAAGTTAAAATAAATTAAATAAAAACCATTCAGGCCTATCATTTCAGTCCATAACGATTTTTCCCTATTCTAAAGTCCGTTCGGGTATGTATCATTTCAACCCATAGTGATTCTAATCTACAGGGAACTTGCAATGGTGATAACTGATATAAATAACAGAATAACATTAAATAACAGTAACATATGATATAACAGGTGTAATAACAGGTGTGAACATCATATGATAATAATATAGGCATATATAACATGATAATATATTTCTACAGATTCACAGGGTGTCAATTTACTAGTTATATAGGTACATATTGTCTGGTGAGAATAACTCACCTTTTTATGCTGGAGTTAGCGATCAAAACACACAGAATAGATTCCATAAAGCACGACAAACACGATACAGCATGACTTTTGATTTGAATGAATATAGAGCCTTGATATTTATCTTGTAAACAATAACCAAAACAAGACAATATATACATAAATATTTAACACAAACAATGTTGAAAAAATGAAGATAAGAGACAACAAAGGAATGAATGTTTTTGCCTTGCTTTCTACACTTGCTAGCATGACTTAGGGAATGTTTTGGTTCAGGTTTGGACATGGTTTGGGTCTGGTTTGGACCTAAAAAGGCATGGCTACAGGGCAAGAGCAAGGTGGAGGTTACAAGCATGAGAATACAAGGGGTCTAGGCTTGACAGTGGAATTTTGGTGCACCACAAGGCTCGTCTACATGCATTGTTTGGCTCGGATCTTCATGTTTCAGATCTGGACAGAGGTGGGGAGGGGTGTGTCAAGGTCAGGTCAGGGGAGTGGTGGTGGCTATGGTGGTGGTTTGGGTGGTGGTTGAAGTGGATGAGCATGTAGAGGTGAAATAAGTATAGATCTAGGCATCTAGGTTGTAGTTTGAGGGGTTTGACCATCATTTGGGGTTCGGCTATGGTCAGATCTGGTGGGGTAGATGGTGGTGATGGTAGGGAAGAGATGGAAGGAGGTGGTGGCCGTGGAATAAGGGGAGAGCCGCTCCAATCAGGGGAGAAAGCAAAGCAAATTTGCATAGAAAATAGGAGAAAAAGTAGAAAGAAGAGAGGGATTTACCTAATTTTTTTGCAAGATGGAGGCCATGATTTTTTTTAGGGTTTAGGAGCTTTGGAAATTCGTGAATGAGAGGAAAAAAAAAGTGGCGGCTGAAGAAATGAGGATATGTGGCCAATTGAATGAAAAGTTAGGTTAAAAAGTAGAAGGGTTAGAAAATAAAAGGGCCTTAGGAAGATAGAAAGTTTAAGGCCTTTCAAATTTCTTTAATTCATTTTTATAAGTTTATATTTCTGGTAATAACATTAATTCCAGTTAAAAATTCGAAAATTTGATAAAATATAAAAATATATATAATATTTATTGATTATATAAAGTAGGATTAAGGAAAATAGTTAAAACAGTGAACTAGACTAGAAAATTTTGAAATTGAATAGAATAAATTTTAGAAAATTCATATGAGCTTGCAATATATTTTTAAACATAAATAATAACATAAAATAAAAATATATTCACAAAGTAAATATTTAAAATTAAATTTACATAAAATTTTTAAATGAAGAAAATAGGAAAACAGCCCTTAAAAATGGAAAATCAACACGGTAAATTTTGGAAAAATTATATTATTATTTTAAAATATTTAGAGATGAAATTTCAAAAATAAAACAAATTTAAAAATAAAATAAAAAAATTTAAAATGAAGAAAATAGCAGAAAATTAGAAAACAGCCTTTAAAAATAGGAAATAAATACAGTAAATTTTGGAAAAATTCTATTACCATTTAAAAATATTAAAAGACAAAAATATACATAAAATAACATATTTACACATATTAAGATAAAATATAAGAAATAAAAATATGATTTATAAAATTTAAAATAGGCAAAATTGCACAATAAAACAAATTATACTAAAAATTGAAATGTACATAACTTTTACATTTTAACTCCGTTTTCAACGAAACGAAAAGTAGTGTTCAAGTTATTACATCTATTTTCATAATAAAAGATAAAATATATAATTTCAAACTATTTAAAATTTAAACTTAAAAGTCAAAGTTTGACTATTGACCAAAATTTACATTTTCTGGAAATATTAAATTTAGTCATATTTGGAATTCTAATTCACATCAATATAAAAGTTTTTATATTTACAAAACAAAATTTATTCTTTTTATAAATAAAGCTTTTGAATCTGGAAAAATCAATTTAAAAATGATTATAAAATACAGGGTTGTTACATCTCAAGCGATAATTAAATCTCAAATCAACAAACATTTAATTATCTCAAGCGATAATTAAATCTCAAATCAACAAATATTTAATTATCAAAAGCGATAATTAAAAGCAACAAATATCCGATTATCGAAAACGATAATCAAAACCTATATCAACAATTATCTAATTATCACAAGCGATAATTAGAAACAACAAATATCCGATTATCAAAAACGATAATCAGAATCAACAAATATCTAATTATCACAAGCGATAATTAGAAACAACAAATATCCGATTATCAAAAACGATAATCAGAACTCATATCAACAAATATCTAATTATCACAAGCAATAATTAGAAACAACAAATATCTGATTATCAAAAACGATAATCAGAACTTATATCAACAAATATCTAATTATCACAAGCGATACTTAGAAGCAACAAATATTTAATTACCGGTACGATAATTAAATCTCATAACATCAGATATCTAATTACCTGCAGATAATTAGAAACAACAAATATCTAGAAATCAATTAAGAAGACTAGAAAATCAACATAAAAGCTTGGATCGATCCCATCAGATGGCGAGTTTTTAATTCACCGCACGTGCATCAACAAATGGCCGAAGCCTACCAAGTACTCAACATAATTTTGGCGTCCAACAAATGGCCCGAAGGTCCGCAGAGTGACCCGAAGGTCTAGTACTGGTATTTGACCCGAAGGTCCATCAGAGTGGCCCGAAAGCCCAACAAATGACCCGAAGGTCCTCATAGTGGCTCGAAAGCACACGAAAGCATCAAAATATTTCAATTAACGAGTCCGGAATTAATCGAAATAGAAAACGCACATGTCCCATACCACATGTTTTACTAAATCGTTTGATTCTCTTCATCGTTTCCTTGAAAGTGCAAAATTCATCAAAATCATCAAAACAACAGATATTCAATTAACGAGTCCGGAATTAACCAAAATAGTAAAAGTGTGGTTCCATACTCCGCACTTTTGCTAAATCGTTTAAATCACTTCATCGTTTCCTTGAAAGTGCAAAATTGTGTATTTTGTAAAAATACACTTTACATTTTCAAACGGACAAGTCCGGAATTAAGCGAATCAGTAAAAGAAAGGGGTCATAGTCCTCGATTTTGTTGAAACGTTTAAATCGCTTTCTCATTCTTTTGAAATCGCAAACTGTAAAATTTCTGAAAACAATTTTATTTATTTTGTAAAAATAACAATTCACATTCTCAACTGAACAAGTCCAGAGTTAAGCGAAACAGTAAAAGAAAGGGGTCATAATCCTCGATTTTGCTGAATCGTTTAAGTCGCTTTCTCATTCTTTTGAAAACGCAAACTGCTAAAATTTTATAAAACAATTTTCATTTTAAAAAGATTTTCCAATCACGTGATTAAAACAGCAAATCGGTAACAATTTCGATAAGGAAATTATACTTCTCAAAATACCGTGAAAACGGTCACAAAACAGCATTGCGGAATAACCGCTTGAAAATCCACATTTTAAAATTTGACGGTTACTGAAGCCAAAGCGACAGTAGTTTTAAAACGTCAAAATCACATCAAAACAATCTACATCAAAATATAATATCAGTGAATTCTCATTCATCAAAATGCTACAAAACACCGTGCTTCAAAATATAGCATTGGTGTAAAATCCCGTTATAAAAATAACGGCAACAAAATACGTTTCATAACCAAGCATCGGTTCAACGTAAAATAAATGCAATATTATGCAACTCGAATTTACACGTATACTACAAATGAACAAAGAAGTCATTCGAATGTATCTTCAATGAAGACAAATCAAAACAGCGAAATCTAATCAATAGATGATTAGTACAAAAGAAAGCCAGCAGAAATTTCAACAAAAATCACGTATCTGTAATTTCTTCGAATCCTCAATTCGGATTCGAAATTCTCAAAGAAACAAAATAATTGCAGCTATGTAAACAACCAATGAAATTTATTTCAATTTCTAAATCAAATAGATTATCAGTTGTACCCAGCGAAGACAGTTTCACTGTTTCCGCTGCGCACTCTGATAAATAGAACACAAATCAATCAAATCATCGGAACACAATTTCATCAAAACAACAAAAACAATTCCACTTTTATTTTTAAATAAAGATATTTAAAAATTTCATCAAAATTTCAAAACTTTAGTTTTGACTCAAATCACAAATAAAACATCGACCAATAGCTGTAACATATGTTCTATCCAAGTTATGTTTTATTTTATGTCCATAAACCCCAAGCTCTGATACCAACTGTAACGCCCCACCTCTATGCTCATAATAACAAAGAGTATTAAAAGAAATACTGTCTATTATTACGAAGAATAAGGCTGGATAGGAGCGACCATCCGTAATTGGCCTTACACTAATATTGGTTATCTCGATAGGAGTGGTATATACTTTTTATTTTTCATCTATTATTTATTTACTCCCATCGACATATCCAATTATCAGTATAAAACAAACTACGATAGTTCATAATAGTTTAGGACATTAGATATAACAATAACATAGATAATATAAATGCGGAACACAGATAAAAACAAAAGTCTCATATATATATAACTGATGTCAGTTAATACATAGTTGACACAATACATATGATACAACTACAACTGTCGACTCTAGAAGTTATATATACAAGTACATTATCGACTAATATACATGAATACATATCGTTCTATACACTGACACGACTACTACAAAATGACACTGACAACTTCAGAAGATGTGAAAAGTCTTCAAATCCCGAACAGCAACTCAAAGGAGGAAATCTACAACCTGAAATAACTCGGGTCTGACCCGAGTATTAAATTCAAAGGAAAATAATACACGGGTCAGTCTAATTCAAACTCAGTTATTAATGCACAGAAGCAATAATAATCAAATATCAAATAGACGACAGTCACAGAAATCTCGTATATCCAACTTCTCGATAAGAGAATCGAATAACGGCAGATGTAACACAAAGCGGTGTAAATCAACAAATCAGCAATCTCAAAAAGATCAATCAAATCAAATTTCTATGTGGCTGCAGTACACGCACGCGTGCACTGCCTCGCCACACAGTACGTGAGATCATCACGGTGGTGAAAACTAACAGCAATCAAAACGGTAAAAGTCAACATAAATAAACTTACAGGGTCAAACCCGGGTCTTGGAGACCGGATTCAACTCGCTGTAAAATTTCACAATTCAACTTGAAACAATCAAGAACCAACAAACCAAACTCAACCAACTCAAGCGAAAAGGAAGCGGTAAACAAGTTCACGCTTCAGATCAAAACTGTGATATCGAACAAGCCATGACCGTGGTCAATAGCCAAAGCAACTCGAACAAGCCTGGTCAAGAAACCAGAAACAAGGCCATACATGAACCAGTATGGAACCAGACTCAAACTCATACAAAAACTGATACAAGTGAAAAGTGGAGCAACTACTGTGTGAAACCAGTCAAGGAATCAAGCTACATGAAGATCAGACTTCAAGTAGTGATCACTTATATACATATACAAGCAATTCAAAGATACTAATTACAACATAAATGAACTAACTTGAACAACAAGCAAGAAAACATAATACGGATACAGCAAAGTGCGAAACTCAATCATGCATTAACCAGAAGCACTTACAACGAATAGCACACAAGTGCTAAGCATCATGAAAACGCCAATTATAAAGGAAATATACAATGAGACCAAAGAATGATTACAACGTCTGTATAAAATCTTGAATTCATATGAAGGCAAGCGTACAGGTTCAGTGAACATTTTGAATGATGACCAAATTGAGCAGAGATAGATATATGCTTATATATACGTATATAAACATACACATATCAGAGATTCCTGCCTTCACAGAACACAAGGTTGGATACAGCAGACACATGCATAGAACTCAGGAGCAAGGAACATTCAACTGGCCAAAGTCAGTGAAGCGGTTCATGTCACCAGTAGTCACAAGCATGAGTAAGGCAACCAGGCAAACCAAATTCAACTAGAAGTGCACATATAACCAATTGAACATTCATGACTACAAAAATAGAGGCATGGATTTAAGCATGAAACAGTGGCAGGGACCACGTGCAGATATATTTAAAAGAGTGCAACATGATCAGCACCAAGGCTATAGTCATGCAACACTTCAATGATCAGCTTAGGACAAACCAACTAGAGAACAACCTCATACGACATGCAGTGGCCACAAATGTATAGCCACAACTAGGAAGAACTAATCCAAACGTAAATCAAGCTAAACTTCACATGAAAACGAACAAGTGCAGTGCAACTCAATGCAAAAATACCAGACTCGGTTGTATCAAATACAATCATCGGAACCAAACGCACCAGGCTACACTAATGATCAAACAAAATGAAAGGCTTACCCACACCAATAGACAATGCAGACAACCGGGGTGCGATCAGTTACATGAAGAGCAGGAACTCAATAAGCATGAAAACGAATTATCACTCAAGTCAGAGTATACAACTTCCAGACTTTCACAAAATCAAAGTTTGAAATACAGGTCAAAAGAAGTAAACAGACCACCAAGGTGCAATTAAGACTTCAAGAAACACAACAGAGAATTGAAATCAACCATGAACAATTGCAAATCATGGAACAATTTAAAATCAATAACCAAGAGAATTGAACAGTTCATATTTTCACCAAATCAAAGTCAAGCCCGAAGTCACCAGAAACTCATACAACCAAACTGTGAAACCCAAAATCACGAAATTATACGAATTCGAACAAAGTCTAAGTAAAAAAAATGGGAACAAGACAGAAATCTAACTAGGTTTTAAATTAGATGTGAGTGATTAAATATCACTCACCTTTTTTCGAGCAGCCAACAATCGACGAAAGCTAAGACGAACTCATCCTAGCAGTCGCAAGGATCTCCAGAGGCGAACGATTTGATGAAGCTACACATAATTGTCCATAACTACAGCAAGCGCGGCTTCGAAGAATCTTTCAGAAGCCCCAAATTCCAAATTCGCAAGCAAGAAAATCGAAGCCCTAATTTCAAGACCGCCATTTATTTTCTCGTTTTGATTTAGGTTTGGTTTTGAACGAAAAGAAAAATGAATTCAGGGTAAAGGGACGGGTTGCCTTTGTTAGATATCATGGCAAAATACTCAAATGAAGATGTGGGCTACTACTTTAAACAAAATTTTCAAAAGAAGCCCAATCGATTAAAATTCCAACAGAAATAAACACAATTTAATCGTCACTTTGACGATAATTATTTGTTATAACATCTCGGGTTGTTACATCTTTGTTGCGGTGTTTTGTGACATTTGAGTCAGTTAGCACTTTTGTTTCATAAATGCTTGCTGCCTGGCCTTTGTGTTGTGTTGCATACTCCCTGGTGCCTTTATGTGCTTTGCTTTTCTTGGAATTATTCCTGCAGTTTCATTTGGTTGCAGTGTGTTGAGTCATGATAGTCGTGACTTGACCTCTACAGTTTCGATTTGCGGTTAGTAATTGGTAGTGTGATGACATCATATGCTGTAGTGGTGAGGCAGTGCATGCGTGCGTGTACTGCAGCCAAAACAGTATTGCCTTTTTATGTGATATTTCAATTACTTGAACTGTTTCTTTTATTCAATTCAATATGTTTTGAATTGTATTTTGATTCGTTTAATTTGATGATATTGTTGTTGCCTAATTATCAATTTGATAATTAGATTATGAGCTTCTAATTATTTATTCAATGATTAGATTTTGATGTTAATTGTCGTTTAGACAATTCTGTTATTTTCTAATTGTCTTCATTGATAATCGTTTTTATTTATCTTCGTTGATAATTTGAAAATGTTGATTTGCTGTTTAACACTATATCGTGTTATATCTACAGTTATCCGACTCTTATATTGAAGAGTTCGATATACGAGATTTATTGTGACTGTCGTCTATTTGATTATTTAATTATTATTGCTTCTGAGCATTAATAACTGAGTTTGAATTAGACTGACCCATGTATTATTTTCTTTTGAATTTAATACTCGGGTCAGACCGAGTTATTACAGGTTGTAGATATTCTGCTTTGGGTTGTTGCTTGAGCTATGAAGTCTTTTCATATCTTTTGAAGTGGTCTTCGTCTTTTTTTGTAGTAGTCAGTGTACTGATTTAGGTTGATATGTATTCATGTATATTAGTTGATAATGTACTTGTATATATAACTTCCAGAGTAGACAGTTGTAGTTGTATCATATGTATTGTGTCAAATGTATTGTAATTGACATCAGTTATATATATATATATGAGACTTTTGTTATCTGTGTTCCGCATTTTTAGTATCTGTATTATTATTATATATATTGTCTTAAACTATTATGAACCATCATGGTTTGTTTTATACTGGAATTGGGTATGTCGATGGGAGTAAATAAATAAGAGATGAAAAATAAAAATATATACCACTCCTATCGAGATAACCAATACTAGTGTAAGGCCCAACTACGGATGGCCGCTCCTATCCAGCCTTATTCTTCATAATAACAGACAGTATTTCTTTTAATACTCTGTGTTATTGTGAGCATAGAGGTGGGGCGTCACATTTTTCGAGCTTTCCTCAAGATAAAGGAGGGATTAGGACAAAGTAACATGGTTTAGGAGTTCTATATGATATAACTGATAAGAAGTTATCCATCGATATGTGGAAGAATGATTTGTTGAGCTTTCCTAATGGTCAGAATCCCAAAGCATACGAGTCCTAACACCTACTATTTAAGTTGAAAGACTTCTATGTTTCGACTTAGGGTTTGGCAAAACATAAAAGAATAGTGGGAGCTTATTAGTAAAATGAAACATAAAGTTTAACCTTGCTAATATTATAAGAACATCTACTATGATTTATCCTAATAATCTACCAGTTAAACTTGCAGAAAATGACAACTCCAAGATTATTCAATGAAAGCAAACAATTAACCGAATCAAACAACTATACCGACTGGCTAAGAGTAATTAAAATATCATTTACTTACGAGCGCCTATAGTCAACTATTACATGCGAACCAAAAGAACAGCCCATTAATGATGCAGACCTCGAGCTAAGACTTGCTTATGAAAAATGGGTGTCAGACCTAGAGAACGCCTAAGTTTTCATAATGTCTACATTAGACAAGCTATTACAGAGGCAACATGAAAAGAGGTATGTCCATGAGATCAAGGCCTTGTTTGGTGCACAGTCACGTTCCGCAAGGTATGAGCTTACGAAGAAGCTGTTACCAAAATGACTAAAGGACAGAAAGTGGACAATTACGTGCTAATGATGAAGGATTATATTGATAAGCTTTCACAATTAGACATATAGATAAGCAACGAATTGCAAGTTGATTTGATCCTTGGTTCTCTTACTCCTTAGTATGAACCGTTCATGCCAAACTATACATGAACCAATTGAATGTGAATCTCATGGAGCTCCTCAATATGTTGAGGTTGGCCAAGTCAAATCTAAGGATCAAAGCACCACACTTTCTGTTAAAGGTAGTGCATCATCTTCGAAGAGTCCAAAGAAGCAGAAAAGAAAGACAGGAAAAATAAAAGTCAGAAGATCGATGACAAGGGTGAATTTCACCACTACTACAAAAAAGGTCACTAGAAAAGGAATTGTCCTGAATACTTGAAGATTGTTAGAGAAAAGAAACAGAATTGTTCTGTAATCAATAAAATGTCTGGGATCTTAGATACTGGATCTAATACTCATATACGTAAATCGTTACAGGGGATTAGGAACTGGCATCATATGACAAAAGGAGAGATGAGGCTCCAAGTTGCTGATGGATCTATGGTAGATTCAATGGTGGTAGGAGCTATCCTTTAGTTTTTCCTAGTGGATTAGTATTAATATTGAATAATTGCTATTTTGTAAAAGACTTTATTTCTACAATTATTTATGTTTCTAGATTGTCTGAGATTGGATATATATTTCATTGTATAAGTAATGTTATGAACATTAGTTTGATGGAAATAAAGTCTGCGATGGTGTTCTTGAAAATGGCATTTACATGATTAATACTAATTATGTGCATTTTGTAAATAATTCTTCTAATAATATAAATGATATTTATCTTTGGCATTGTAGGCTAGGTCATATTAGTGAGAAATGACTACAAAAACTGAAAAGTGAAGATTTTCTACCATCAATCGATTTTGAATCATTTAACACGTGTGAGTCATGTCTCAAAGGTAAAATGACTAAGAACCCGTTTAGTGAGAAATGACTAGTGGATTAGTATTAATATTACCAATGATAATAGTTCTTACTTTGTTACCTTCACTGATGATTTCTGGAGACTGGCATATGTGTATCTTATGAAGAACAAATCCGATGTCTATGAGAAATTTATCGAATATAAAATGTAGTAGAAAACCAAACGGGCCATAAGATTAAAATTCTTCGATCAGATCAAGGAAGAGAGTATATTCGACATGATTTCCAACAATACATAAAAGATAATGGGATTATCTTAGGTTACTCCACTATATACTCTACAACATAATGGCATCTCAGAGTAAAGGAACCAAACCCTACTAGATATGGTTCGTTCCATGATGAGTAAGCTGAATTACCATTGCCCTTTTAAGGATATGCATTGGAAGCCGTAGCGTATATGTTGAACTTATTGCCCACTAAGTCTATGCCTATGTGAAAGTGACTATGTTATAGGATGACGTCATATGGAATATGTACTAAACTTATTAACTAGTGCGGAAAGTAATTATAAAATAAAATAACAGTAAAGTAAAATGACACCAGAGATTTTTATACTGGTTCGAACTTCTCATTCTACATCTAGTTCCAAACTCCTTCTGGAATTCAAAACTAGCAGCCCTCACTTATCTCGGAGGAAAAGGTTTACACTGCCTGAGCAACCGAACAGGACTTGACCGCTTAAGCAACCGAACAGGACTTGAATACAAAGTAGATTGATTGTCTTGACCTTTAGTGTTCTTTTAACAACACGGATTTGTCAATTGCAGTACACCCTTCTTATAATCTTTTCCTCGAGTATAATATGTGTAATTGTGTGTATATGAAGATTAGGAAGATTTAGATTGCTTAATAAATGTAGAATTATATTCGTAAGCAATAGATATTTGAATATTCAAGAGAGCACTAAATTCAGAAAAGTTAATTTATATAAAAGAAAGTAAATGAAGTGAATTGATCTTGAAATTCATGCTTATTTATAGTAGACAAAGAGTTACAACATCTGGTGAAATGTGCTATCGAACAGCAATGGATGTAACTCTCTGCGAACAAGAAATCCATTTGTGAAAAGAAGTGTCTGTTCATAAATATGACAGTTGAAACCAGGTCAGTCGACTAGTATATGGACTTCAGTCGACTGAATTTAAAAATATATACGTGCATATATATGTGCACATATTCAGTCGACTGACTGAGTGCATTCAGTCGACTGAACTATGTCTTTTATAAAAACAATATGCACATGTTCAGTCGACTGAGTATATGCATGCAGTCGACTGATCTGTGTATTTCCATAAAACCAGTTTTGAGAAATATTGTAAAATCAATTTATAAATGATCGTTGTTTGAGCGTGAACTACTTAAGGAAAGATTTTAACATATATGAATACTAACTTAGACTCTGAAACAAAATATTCATACTTGATATAAGATCTTCGAGTCTAGTCGCCTTCTTATGTCGTAGATTTGTAGTCGTAGATTTGTCAAATATTCTATCATTCTTATGTCGTCTTGAACATCTTGGCATGAATCAAACCCTGAGATCCAACATTCTCCCCTTTTTTGATTGATGGCAACTCTTTGTGATATATTGAAATATGAGCAACATCTTGACAAAAATCCTTATATAACTCCCCCTGAATCCGAGACGATATTTTTCTTAAACCTGCCACTTTTGTTAGTACAACGCTTCTTCTCCCCGTTTGTCATCGACAAAAAAGGAGATATGGATATATAAAAAATATGAAAGCAATATATCATCATTCACAATATAAACATCATATATCATTATAAGAGCACACATTAAAAATGACAAACACTTTGAAATAAAATAAAAAAATTAATTGAAGAAAAATACTTGTAAATCTTTTAACGATAAAATTCCTAGTTCTCTTCTTAAATTTATAAAAATATTTTCATTTAATGGTTTTGTAAATATATCAGCCGGCTGGTTTTCAGAAGACACAAATTCTAATCTTACTATATCCTTTTCAATGTTATTACGAAGAAATTGATGACGGATGTCAATATGTTTTGTTCGTGAATGATTTACAGGATTTTTAGATAAGTTTATAGCACTTGTGTTATCATAGAAAATAGTTGATTTAGATAAATTTATTCCAAAATCTTGAAGTGTTTGTTGCATGTAAATGACTTAAGCACATGCTAAAGCAGTTGAAATATATTCTGCTTCACAAGTCGAGAGGGAGACACAATTTTGTTTCTTACTAAACCAAGATACTAGAGATTGTCCAATAAAGTGAAAAGTCCCACTCGTACTTTTTCTATCTGTCTGACATCCTCCAAAATCAGCATCACTGTATGATACTAACTCGAAAGGACATTCTTTCGAAAAGAAAAGTCTGAAATCTTTGGTTTTGCTTAGATAACATAATATTCATTTCACTGCTCGCATATGTGATTCTTTAGGATTTGCTTGAAATCAAGCACATAAACAAACACTCATCATTATGTCAGGTCTACTATCAGTTGATAAAGTAATGATCCAATTATACTTCGATATAATTTTTGGTCAATACTCTTGCTATCTTCATCTCGATCGAGATGTATTGTTGTACTCATTGGAGTTGGTTTGGCAGAAGTATTTACCATACCAAAGCGTTTAATTAGATTATTATAATATTTTTCTTGATTAATAAAAGTTCTATTATCTAATTGTTTGATCTGAAATCCATGAAAATATGATAATTCTCCCATATGTGACATTTCAAATTCTTTGGTCATTATGTTAGAAAATTCCTGACATAACTTATCATTTTTAGAACCAAAAATAATATCATCAACATAAATTTGAATAGTTAAAATATCCTTTTTAGTTTGCTTAATAAAAAGAGTTTGATCAACCTTCCCAATTTCAAAACCAGAATCTAAAAGATAGCTTTTAAGACATTCATACCAAGCACGAGGTGCTTGTTTTAGACCGTATAAAGCTTTCTTGAGTTTATAGACATGGTCTGGAAATTTTTCATGTGAAAATAGAGGAGATTGTTCAACATAAACATTTTCTTTTATATATCCATTTAAAAAAGCACTTTTAACATCCAGTTGATAAAGTTTAAAATTATGAAAACATGCAAAGGCCAGTAAGATACGAATTGCTTCTAGTCGAGCAACTGGAGCAAATGTTTTTTCATAGTCAATTCCTTCTTCTTGATTATATCCTTGTGCAACTAATCTAGCTTTATTCCTAGTTATATTTCCTTGTTCATCAGCTTTATTTGTGAAGACCCACTTAGTACTGATGACTGTTTGATCACTCAGTCTAGGAACTAATTCCCAAACTTTGTTTCATTCGAATTGGTTTAGCTCTTCTTGCATAGCTATAATCCAATAGTCATCAGTAGAGGCTTCTTTAGCATTTTTAGGTTCAATGGTTGAAAGGAATGCTACATGGCCTATTTGATTAAGTTGATTTCTAGTTCTGACATGTGAATTAATATCTCCTATGACATTTTCTACTGGATGATCTCGTAAAATCCTAGGAGGAGATCTTAATCCATTTTCATTATGAACAATGTTTTCATCTTCTTCAAAATTATGAACAATGTTTTCATCTTCTTCGAAATTATTTTGAGTAATTGTATTTGTAACCGTCTTAGTTATTATCCCATCATCCTCAAGATTCTTATTAAATTTAAAATTTTCATCGAAGGAAACATGAAGTGTTTCTTCGATTGTTTTAGTTCTTTTATTAAAAATTCGATAAGCCTTACTTCGTTCCGAATATCCTATGAAAATTCCTTCATTGGATTTTGGATCAAATTTTCCAAGATGATCTTTTGCGTTTAAAATTTAACATTTCGAACCAAAAACTTTAAAATATGAAATATTTAGTTTTCTTTCATGAAAAAGTTCATATGGAGTGTGTTTCGTTAGTGGTCGGATGGAAACATGATTTAGAACATAACAAGCAGTTGCTACAACTTCTACCCAAAAATGTTTTGGTAGAGTGCTTCCATTTAATAAAGTTCTTGCACATGCTTGTATGGTTCTATTTTTCCTTTCTACCACTCCATTTTTTTATGGTGTTCTAGGAAAGAAAAATTATGGTAAATTCCCTTTTTATTACGAAAATGTTCAAAAGCTTCATTTTCGAATTCACCTCCATGATCCCTTCTAATGTTTTTAATTTTTAAAATTTTGAATTTTTTAGCAAAGATTTTGAAATTTCAAAAGTATCACTTTTATTTTTCATACAAATAGTCCAAGTATATATTGAGAAATCATCTACTATAACAAACACATATTTGCTATGGTTTATGGATTGAATTTAAGTTGGGCCAAAAAGGTTCAAATACAATAGTTCAAGTGGTTGTAATGTAGAAATATTTTTCTTTGATTTAAAAGATGATTTTGATACTTTACCTAATTGAAAAGCATCACAAATATTGTTTACTTTAAAATTCATTTTTGGTAAACCTTTTACTAATTCATTTTTAGATAATTTGTTTATAGTTTTGAAATTTATATGACAGAATCTTTGTGTCATAGTCAAAGATCATTTTCTTTGGCAATTAGACACATATTAGTGTTGTGATTTATATTCATATTTAATATGTATGTATTTTTGTCTCTAAAATTTTCAAAAATAAGATTTTTATTTTGATCGAAAAAGCTACACTTATTTTCAAAAAAAAGATATATTGAATCCTTTGTTACACAGTTGGATGGTGCTAAGTAAATTGTGTTTTAAATTTTTAACTAGCAAGACATTTGTAACAAGAGGTAAATTAGATATACCATTATTACTCACATCGCCTTTGCCGTTGATATAACCTTTGGAATTATCTCCAAAAGTGACAGAACCTCCATCTGAGTAGGTTATGTTTGTTAACATCTCGTTGTTTCCTGTCATGTGTTTTGAGAAACCACTATCCAATATTCATTTTCCTCTCTTTTTAAGTGGTACCTACAAAATATAGAATTAACATTGGTACCCACCTTTTTATTAGGGTCCTAAAAAGTTAGGTCTTTGGAAACCAAACCCAAGAGGGTTCAGAATTCCTTTTAAAAATAAAATTTTTATTTTTGTGAACAGTTTCTATAAAAGATTTTATATATTTATTTCTAGTCAAAGAATTATTTGCTTTAGGAACCCAAATCTTAGTTGATTTAGAATAAGTTGGAACATTTGAAATTGATTTTACAATAGTATTCCTTTTGAAATTGTTATATAACGAATTCTTTTTTTTGGAATACTCTTTGAAACTTGCTTATATCCTAGTCCCCTTTTATTTAAAACTGTCTGAGAATTTTCTATAATTTTAGAAAGATCTTCTCTTCCTTTGTTAAAATTAGAGACATTTTTAGTAATATCATCTAATTTTGTTTTTAGACTAGAAATATCTAATTCCAATATTTTAATATTAGCTTTAAGATCATGATTTTCAACTAAAAGAGCATCATTCTTTTCCTTCTGAGTTTCTATTTCTTGACTTAACATTGAGAGTTGAGATGTTCCATTAGAACAAGATTCTTGAGAAGTTTCAAGTTCTTTTTCTAAAATTTCTTTCTCATCTCTTAACATATCTACCTCAATTTCAGTCCTATTTAATTTTTCAAGAGTTTCTTTATATTTTATTTTGATGTTTCTTAGTTTGTCAAGTAATACAGAGTTTATTTCCATTAAATCATCAAAAGTTAGATCACTCACCTCATCATTTGTGGCCATAGAACAGACGTTGGCTTGTTCAGAATCGCTGTCTGTTTCACTGTCTGATGACGAAGATGATTCTGAACCATCCCATGTAACACAAAAGGCTTTCTTTTTGAATCTGTCTTTCTTGTTCTTAAATTTGTCTTTCTTTCGATCAGGACAGTCTTTCTTGATGTGCCCTTTCTTGTGACATTCATAACATTCTAGAGCTGAAGACGATGGCTTGTTGTTGTTATTATTACTGCTGAAGCTGTTCTTGTTGTTTATGAATTTGTTGCTCTTTCTGAATTTCAAAAACTTTTTGAAATTCTTAGCAATAAACGCCATATCTTCCTCATCTGAATCTGATTCATCCTTTTCTGTTTGGAATTCTATATTCTTATTATCATGCGCCTGTACTTGTTTTGCCTGGAGATTAACTTCATAAGGCATTAGATTTCCTATCAACTCTTCTGGTTTAATGGTTGAAATGTCATTAGCTTCTTCAATCGCTAAGACCTTTCGTTCCCACTCATCCGTTAAAGAGTTGAGGATTTTTGAAATAATATCAATGTATGTATATTTTTCTCCTAATGTTAAGAGAGAACGGTATATGTCTTAGAATCTAGAGTACATTTCATTTATTGTTCTATCTTACTTCATTTTGAAATTCTGGAACTGATTCTTGAGCATTGAAATCTTACTCTGCTTTACTTTGTTATTACCTTCATATGTAATTTTAAGTGTACGCAAAATCTCATAAGCAGTTGTACACATACTAACTCTATTAAACTCATTTTTGTCTAATGCACAGTTTAACATATTCATAGCTTTAGCATTTGTAGTAGCATCTAGTTTTTCTGTGTTAGACCATTGTGAATATTCAATAGTAGGCATGTGACATTCTACTTGAGTAATATTCCAGGTTTCATAACTATTAGCTTGCATATAAATTCTCATTCTAGTAGACCAATAGTTATAGTTTAACCCGTTAAATAGTGGTGGTCATGCAGTAGATTGACCTTCAAAGAAACTTGTGCTAGTGTTGTGTTCCATATTACAAAAAAAACTAGATAACTGTGTTACGGTTATAAGATGACTGTGATCTGATACCAAATGAAAGTAACTATGCTATAGGATCGTGTAATATGGAATATATACTAAACTTATTAACTAGTGCAGAAAGTAATTATAAAATAAAATAACAGTAAAGTATAATGACACTAGATATTTTTATACTGGTTCGAACTTCCCGTTCTACATCCAGTCCCACACTCCTTCTGGAATTCAAAACTAGCAGCCCTCACTTAAACTAGAGGAATATGTTTACACCGCTTGAGGAACCGAACAGGACTTCTACCGCCTGAGCAACCGAACAGGAATTGACCGCTTGAGCAACCGAACAGGACTGGAATACAAAGTAGATTGATTGTCTTGACCATTTGTGTTCTTTTAACAACACGGATTTGTCAATTGCAGTACACCCTTCCTATAATCTTTTCCTCGAGTATAATATGTGTAATTGTGTGTATATGTAGATTAGGAAGATTTAGATTGCTTAATAAATGTAGAATTATATTCGTAAGCAATAGATATTTGAATATTCAAGAGAGCACTAAATTCTAGAAAAGTTAATTTATATAAAAGAAAGTAAATGAAGTGAATTGATCATGAAATTCATGCTTATTTATAGTAGACAAAGAGTTACAACATCTGGTGAAATGTGCTATCGAACAGCAATGGATGTAACTCTCTGCAAACAAGAAATCCCTTCGTGAAAAGAAGTGTTTATTCATAAATATGATAGTTGAAACCAGGTCAGTTGACTGGTATATGAACTTCAGTCAACTGAATTTAAAAATATATACGTGCATACATATGTGCACAGATTCAGTCGACTGACTGAATGCATTCAATCGACTGAACTATGTATTTTATAAAATACAATATGCACAGGTTCAATCGACTGAGTATATGCATGCAGTCGACTGATCTGTGTATTTCCATAAAACCAGTTTTGAGAAATACTGTACAATCAATTTTAAATGATCGTTGTTTGAGTGTGAAATACTTGAGGAAAGATTTTAACATATATGACATTAACTTAGACTCTAAAACAAAATATTCATACTTGATATAAGATCTTCGAGTCTAGTCACCTTCTTATGTCGTAGATTTGTAGTCATAGATTTGTCGAATATTCTATCATTCTTATGTCGTCTTGAATGTCTTGGCATGAATCAAAACCTGAGATCCAACACTAAGATGCTATAACGACCTAGAATTTGATCACTCTAAAAATATAATATTTAAATTGATTCTAAATATAAAATATATAAGATTTTATGATTTAAATAATATTAGATAGGATTTGAAGATAGAAATATACAAAAAAATAGGAACCGTTGCTTCTATCGGTAAAAGTGACAAAAGTCTGATTTCAGAAAAGTAAGTTTGGAAGGTTAAATTGATTATTTTAATTATTTAATAAGGGTTTTTATTTTTAAATAACAATATACAAGTTTATCAAGTTTTGTTTACATAAATAAATAGTCTAACAAAAACGTCAAAATGTGACCATAAAAATTTTGTTAAAAATCAACGCTTGGTTCAACAAAAGTTAAGTATAAAACTTTTAAATTTTCCAAATTTAAATACCTATAAGTTACTTTCTAAAAAAAATGATTTGATAAATTTCAAAAGGAAGGTTTAAATGATTCCATATTTACTAGAAGAATACTTTTAAGAAATATATATCTCAAAGATATTTTGATAAAGAAATGAATAAATCAAACAACAATCATCTACTTATAAAACATCATTTTTAGCGATGATTGGATTTCGAAGAGACTGGGCTCGGATCTGGGTCATTCCTATTCGAAAATCACTTCGAACCAATTTACGTTTCTAAGTAAAACATGTTAAAAGTAAGATCATGGAAGACGAAGATATTAATGATATAGGGCTGCTTGCCACTAGACCCTCGGTGAAATTTACCACATCATATATTATGGTGGTAGTAGTGCTCAATTATAAAAATCTTCAGTTTGAAAGGCCAAATCGCTATTGATCCTAAGGGTGATTCCCAAAACATGATGTGGTAGGAGGAGTGCCTACGGTTTCATTTAGTCCCAGGACGAAGTTGTAAGGACGAATGTATACGTTGCATTTTAAAATAACATTAATTCATATCTATAAACATATTATCTACTTGGTAGCGGAGAAGGCAACTTCTCATAGCTTAACACTCTTTCCCGATACGTACGAGCTTAGGAGTTATATGTTTACAGAAATCAGTTGTGTGATTATGGAATGGTAATGTGGCATTCAAAAGAGGAAAGATGATGTGCTATGTGAAAGGTAATCGTTACCTCAAGCCTCACACCCGGAAATGAACGAAACATGGTAGATGCAGCAAGGCTATGTGGTTCGTAACCATTAGGGTGTGATCATCTCCTTCTAGATATGTTTCTACCCACTATAACGTTCGGGTTTAAATTAATGTGGTGTATGTGCAGAGAGCTCTCGGATAGGTTGGCAAGGACCGGGGTGATGTCATATTCGATACTATCTAGGAAGAGGTAGGTCGGTCTTGTGTTGGTAGAGGTGTAGACGTTCTGTAGCCTTGGTGCATTCCTCTAGTGATGTATTGCCGGAAGGCAGTCCCTTCACCTAGCCATTTGTATGGAAATCCATTCTCCAATAAGTGCTTGCCATTTGTTTGTAGAACCAACTTTATGGATAGTATGCTGGAATTTAATCAATATAACAATTTCAGCTAAGATTAATAAGTTTACTTGCAAATTTTTTCAAAGAAATGTCATTAAAGATAATACTCCTTAATTTTACATAATAAAGATTTGGTTATCATAAGGTAAAAACCCATTCCGTGTTTATGTACGGCGTGGTCTTATAAGATACCTTTTTGTTTTCAAACATCGTATTTTGAGTTCTCACACCAGTCCCATGACTGACCCGGAGTTTATTTTGTTTTCCTTTTAAACTTTGGGTGCCTTATTTTTTTGGACGGCCAAGTAGTCGGGATCATATTAGAAGCATTTTGGTGAAGCAATTTGAGAGGATTTTTTGGAGCATGGAGCTGGAGCATCTTGTGTGGATATCTATCTATCTTTTAATTTCCTCTATGTCTAGTTGTTTGTACCAGCAAGTGTAGGAGCGGACAGTTATAACTGTTCCTAGTTGGGTTAGTTCATACCATAACTCTGATGTACCCTAGTGGGGATGGGTGTATATACTATCTATCTTTATAGTTAAATGAAATGTGAGAATTTGTGTTTCTATATTCTACCTTTACTTTACTTTACCCTTGGTAATCTACCTCCCTAGCACTTGGATTTATAGCACATGAATACCATGGATGTATTAGTGTCGATTTTTAAGGGTCAAGGAGACGGGTCGTCACATTAGGTGTAAGAGCTGAAGGTTAAGCGAGAACCTTAGCTTTGATGGTGTATGACCCATTAGATATAACGACCCGTATTTTCGACAATTAAAAATATTAAATTAAATAAGACCTTGGAATTCAGTATTGTCAGAAATTAAAATTTATGATTTAATAATGTAAAATTTTGACAATATAAAACATGATCTTAGATAAATTCTAAAACAACTAAATTTCAATGAAATAAAAGATGGTAGTGCATATTATAATATAATTTAATGAATGTTATCTCCAATTGGAATATAATTGTAACGTTTAAATTGGATATAATAACAAAGTTAATAAGGGATAAAATCAATGATCTATTAAATGGTGAAATCATATGTTATTAATTGAAATTGGTTTTAGCATAGAATAAGAACAGTTATTTAGTAAGTAAATTTATTAACTTTTGTTTACAAACAATAAATTTATAAATGTGTTTAATTATTAAGTTGTAACAATTGCTTTATTCTCATCTCATTATTTAATCCGTTTTGAAATTAATTTTGTAATCAATGGAATTAAATGTAATTGAAATATTGCAGTTAATATAAAAAAATGTTAACTGTAGAATAATAAGTGTAATAAATGGAAATTTATTTTTAATTAATACATAAAGTATTTGTTGATTTAATATAAAGAATATTTAAATGAAAATAAAAGAAATTGTTTGAAATTTAAAATATAATGAACTAGGATTTGATTACTATTATAATTTAATGTTGAAACTAATTTAATATTTAAATCTTGAATATAACATGGAAAATTTAATTTTAAAAGATTATTAATTCCTATTTAACCAAGAATGATGATAGAAAACTTTTAGTTTAGAATTTAAAAGTGATTAAATCAGTTGAATAAAAATTTGTTTAATTAACGCGTAAAAATAAATATAATTCGATTTTAAAAGCTAACTTATATATACAATAGAATTAGGGCTTGAAATTAGTTTCATTGAGTTTAAAAATATTGAATACCTATATTTCGACATATATGATGACCTATTTTCATTTCGGGAACGAAACGGGCTTTTCGGGCCTTTGTTATCGCATTGGCCCAATAAATTTGTCCCATCTATTCCTGTTTCATCTTGGTCTACATATATATGTTGTTATGAAACCCTAGCAGCCTTCTGTTCTATTTTCTGTAAGTACATTTCATTTCTATTCTACTCCTCCTCAATGGTCATTATCCTGAAACCCTAATTACTGATTTCAAATCAAATCCAAAAATCCAAACTACTCAAACCCTATAATATTATATATCATCGTGAAGCTCTCGACAAACAGAATCAGCGTTTGTAGTTTGTTTCTATAATCGAGTTTTGCTTGATTAGAATTAGGTGGAACAGTCGACGCCGTTCGTTCCAGGGCTTGGAGATCAACAGTTGATCGTCGACGATGGGATGATCGGAGATGACCACAGGGTAGAGGAGGTTGTGCTGAGTCAATCTATAGGCCCAATTGGGTAGATGACGTCAAGGTTCGCCAGAATTGGCGCCTAAAGCAGCGGCAGCCATGAGGTTCTCGGAGCATTTTTCAACGATGGTAGGTGGCCGCGTGGCCATGGGGAGGTGCGGCAGGCCATGGCGATCTCGTTGGTGATGTCTGATCAGGGTGCGGTGGCTTGGATCATCGGCGGTAGGAGGATGAACGGGGCGGCGGCTGGTGGGTTGTTCGACGATAGGGTTTGAGATGGTGAGTTATTTACGGTTTTGCCCTTGTGTTTTATTTTAATTTAATTTTTAAAATTCAAACTTCTAACTCGAATAACTTTTGCATACGAACTCCGATTGACGCACGGTTTCTTCCATTGGATTTGTATCAAAATTCTAGACAAAAGAAACTAGTTTGGTTGAATTTGAAGACTGTTTAAAGTTTGGGCTTTTGTTGGATTTTTAACGTGCTTTAAATCTAAGGTGACTGATTTAATCCACTCATGCAATACTAAATTTTCTGATGTTAATTAAATTGAAATCATGAAGTGATAAAAATTTATTGGTCACTGTTTTATAGTTTAGATTGACATTTAAATTAAATTTGAATTTTATATTAAACTAAATTGACATTTAAATTAATACTGAATTTAATTATTAGTTAAACACCGACAATTGATAACTAGTAACTGTTGTAATATATTGGTTGATTTGGATGTTGGTTGCAATTGGAAGCCTATTGATTGATGTTGGATGTATGGTTGTTTATTTATTTGGACATATCCCTATTATTACCCTATTTATTATCTGACATCCTATAAAATTATCATTTGTAATATTTGAAATGAACTAAGAAATAGGTTGAAATGATACATACCTATGTCATTTAATTATGGGTTGAAATGATATATATCCATCCATGTAATTAAAATTGAAATAACTGATCACTTGGCCATAGGGTAGAAAATTATGTACGGGCACGGGATTTGGTTAAATTAAATGGTTTTAAAATCTTGAATTTGAATTGGTTTAAATGATATTATGTTAAAGAAAATAGAATTTTGGATTTATATGAATTAAATTATTTTCTAATTCGAGATTTGAAATGTTGAAATTGAAACTGTTTAAATGAAATTGTTTGAGGATTTGATTTGAAATCTTAAAGTGGATATTGGAATATGATTAAATTTATTGAAAGTGGATTATTTTAAAGGTTTAAATTTTAATTTAAACATTGAATTTACTTTAATTAAAATGGTTAAATTCGTATTTTCAAGTTTGGACGTGAAATGGATTTAAACTAAATTGTTTGATAATGAGAATTTGAACTAAAACTTTCAGCCATTTGAATAGAACCGCTTAAATTGAATTTGAAGTAAAGTTGAAATTGTTTTGAATTAAGGCTGATTTAAATTGAATTTTGAATATGAAGGTAACTTGAAATTGGAAGTTAAAAAATTGAATTCATTGTGATTTAGAATTTGAACCTGAGGTTAAATTGTTGTGAAAGAAAGAAACAGTTTTAATATAAACTATTTTAATAACCAAATTATTTTTACATATAAACTATTTTAATTATCTAAAATATTTTCAATATTCAAACTATTTTATATTTAAACTATTTCCAATCTTAAAACAATTTTAATTATTCCAAATTATTTTTCAATATTATAACTATTTTTAATTATCCAAACTAATTTCAATATTCAAACTATTTTAATTATTTCAAACTATTTTTCAATATTATAACTATTTTTAATTATCCAAACTAATTTCAATATTCAAACTATTTTTAATTATTCAAAACCATTTTTAATAATAAAACTATTTTAAAAGGGGAACTATTATATTTAAATCGTTGATTTAAATCCGACTTTTTTGGTATGAAGGTATAACCTATTTTGGATTCAAAATGACTTTGAAGTGAATCTGATATTTTGATATGAAATATGACTTGCTCTTGAAATTTAAAAGAACCAACCAGTGTGAAAAATGAAGTTTGGTGGTTAAAGAAACCGAGGCCGAATATTGGCATACTCTCTGTCAGTATCGGAACCACTTTAACAACTGTGTACGCGATGGATGTTATCCAAAATGTAGAGGTTGAATTGCAGGCATTTACTAGATTTGAAGAAAGAGAATGATGATGGATAGCCCCGACACTTGTGTCAATTTGAATGACTAAAACAGGAGTCATACCTGACTAATGAGGCTAGCTACATCTAGCGACATCTGTTCTACGTATTACATATTGATTTTGACTCGATTGATGCACCTTGATTTGATATGGGATGGATGTTCGTGGTGGGCCATTAGGGGTTACGACCAGTCAGAAAACGCAAAATGGTAGTATCCTACCTTGGGCATCGCCTCACGTGCCTTGTCATACTCTTTATCCTTATTCGCGATCACTACGATTTTGTTTTAGTGTTGTCTTATAATGGTGCCTCCCAGACTACTGCCATTATTGGTTGTGTCACAAGGCAAACTGTAGGACAATGCTTAAAGATGTGTTAAGGGGGATTAATGTAAAGCCTTAATGGTAAGAAAAATATTTATTTTACTGATTAGACATTATATATATAGTGTATTCTATTATATATGGATATTTTGACGAATCCTTAAGTGATAGAAAATCCCGTAACATCTCTTAAGTTATTGCACGCATGTTATAAATTGGATAGGAGATGTAAAATCCCATAAACATCTCTAGAGCTATTAAACTCGTATTTTCTTGTTATTGATTTAACTTACATAAGAACTTTTAGTTCTGACACGAGTGTTTTGTCTTTTCATTACGCTTGGGTCAACCTGAGTATTTCAGTGTTTGAAGACATTATTCCTTGAAGGTGAAGATGGAGTTTGATTGATCGTAACTACTATTATTATTCCGCTGCATTATTTTGGTATGTATTGTTGACTGTACTTTGAATTATGTTGTAAATTTGAAATCAAATGTATATTGTAAAATAGCTTCATGAACTGTTTACTTGATTATTATATTTTTGTCATTCTACTGCGAGATTCAGTGTTTTGTTTGATCGTCATCGTCAGTATCAAACATAAGTACTCTCCATTTTGAAATTATTAAAGTAATCATGATAATGTGAGAGTTTTCATTCCTCCAAAATACTACCTATACAGAGTTCAATGTAAAAAATTACTAAATATAAAAGGAAATTGTATTTGACTATTCAAGGTAATAGAAACCGATTGAATTACGCACTGGAGAATCATGTGTAAGATAGAACTTACAATCCAACATTTACAAATCCCAACCCAAATAAACAAGTGAAAGAGAAATTCAAAAACGCCGAACTTTTTTCGATTCTTAATCAATTTAATAGATGGTTTTAATTAAAATCACACATGAATTTCTTGAGAATTAGTAAACAAATTATACAGATAACTCAATGCAGTATAGTGGTTATTCAAATAGATACCATGGAAGAAGTTCATTTGAAAAAATACTAATATAATAGCTGAAATGAGGAGAAACGCTAGTCTAATAAAAGTAAACTAAATTTTGCAGTTATGTTTCCGCCTTTGAGATATGAACATCTGTGACTGATTTATGTTATGTTTATTTCTATATTTGTTTCTGAAGGCCCACTTAGCCACTGTGTGGTAGCTTTGAGTTTGTATCGGTATGTCGGATGTACTCTTGAAATGAAATGCATGTTATACTATCTGACATATCGGTACTCGCACAAGGCAATTACACAGATAGTCGCTCCTCAACAGCCTTATTCTTCGTGCTAGTTGACGGCATTACCCAGTAGTGTCCTTGGCTAGCGTGACCATAGAGGTGGGGCGTCACAGCATGGTATCGGAGCCAAACTTCGGAACAATGTAGAATAATCTAGCAAGGATCATTGTCCTAAGTCTTTCTTAGGAATCGTGCCATAGGATTTAATTCGAGTCTTCGTACCATTTTATCCTATTTCCTTTTATGATGCCTTGTTTTATCAATCAAGTTTGTTTGATATTCATTTTGTGAATAACCTTTTTCCTCTTCTTTCTTTCTTTCTTAGAGAAGAGAAATGGTTAGACCAGGCCGTCCCAGCGTCGGTCAATCAAGTGCTACTCCTCCGGAGGGAGTATTTATGACTGCTCAGCAACTTTTAGATCTTGTGAACAATGCCCGAGCTGTCGGACCCGATCCAGTGCCTATTTACCCTAAATCTGGGTTTGCACGCTTGTGCAGTGATTATACCGCTTTGGGTGGAAATCCTTTCAAGGGTTCCGAGAGCGTTATAGAAGCCCAAGCTTGGCTTCGAACATGCGACCGCATCTTTTCTCACATGAATCTTATTAATCTTCATCGAGTCCAAGTGGCTTCTAGTATGCTCCGAGAAAGAGCATTAGACTGGTACGAGCTTTTAATTTCTGAAATTATCGAAGCGGGTCTTACTTGGGAGCAATTCCGGGAAAGGTTCAAATTGAAGTTTGTGCCGGAGACTGAAAAGTAACTTTAGCTCTACGCTTTATTGACCTTGTTCAAGGTGAATCTTCCATGACAGACTATGTCGCTTCTTTCGAATCTCTATCCAAATATGGGGTCGAATACATTAATACCCCCATCGAAGAAAAATCATAGATTTGTTTATGGGATGAACAAGAACCTCAAGAAACCATTACTTATGAAATTAGAAGTTTCTTTTGATCGCTTTTCGATATCGCTCTTCGACTAGAAGAGGCCGATAAAGAAAGTGATGTTGAGGTCAAAAAAAATATCAACAAGAAGAGACCTTTTAAATTCAAGCCTAATCCCAACAAGAAAGGGAAGCAAGCAACTTCGGTAGCAAATACTCCTAACTCTCGTCGTGGAGAATGTTACAATTGTGGTCCTAAGGACCATTATGCAAACAAGTGCCCGAAGCCTCTTTTTTGCCCTATTGCAAGAGTTCGGGTCATACTATATCCTTGTGTCCCAAACTTCAAAGCAAGAAGGAAGGCAAGCTTAATGTTGTACAAGCCCCTTCTAACACTTCTCGTGGTTAAGGTATTTCTCATTCTATCCTTGATGGTATTATTATGTTTCGTGAATTTCCTATTCGAGTTCTTTTTGATACGGGTGCATCTCACTCTTTTATATCAAAAGAACTTGTTGATGCTTTGTCTTTGAATGTTGTTGGCTTGATGACTTCATTGAGAATTGCGAATCCGGTTGGTGGGTCCGCAACACTCAGTTTATTGTGTAAAGATGTCGAGATTATTTTATGTGGTTACTCTTTCCGTGCTGATTTGCATGTTATGCGTTACCTTGGTTTCAGAATGATTTTGGGAATGGATTGGCTTAACCGTTATGAAGCCCATATCCTATGTCCTGAGCGGACTATATATCTTCGGCATCCTCAATCTGTTAAGCAGATTTCTCTTGTTCTGAAAGATTCAGATTCCAATTCGAAAGCATCCTTGTATTCTCTAAATCCTCATGATGACGATAATGATGATGAGGAAGATGTCATTTCTCTCATTCACATTGTTCGTGAATTTCCTGACATATTTGAGCCCGTTTTAGGATTACCACCTAAGCGAGCAATTGAGTTCAGAATTAATCTAATCCCTGGAGATCTACCTATCACTCGTCCTCCTTATCGTATGTCCAATAAGGAAAATGAGGAGATGCGTAAACAATTATCCGAATTGGAAGCGAAGCAATTTATTCAATCTAGTTCCTCTCCATGGGGAGCTTCGTCTATTTTTGTGAAGAAATCCGATGGTACACTTAGGATTTGCGTTGACTACCGCAAACTCAATGATCTCACCATCAAGAATAAATATCCCTTGCCTCGGATTGACGATTTATTCGATCAACTTAGTGGTGCTAAAGTCTTTTCACAGTTAGACTTAGCAATCGGTTTTCATCAGCTCCGTATTGCAGAGGATAGCATTCCTTTGACATCGTTCCGTACTCGTTATGGATCTTATGAATGGCTTGTTATGCCATTTGGTTTGACGAATGCTTCGGCTTATTTCGTTGACCTCATGAATCGAGTTTTCAAAAACTTCCTTGATTGATTTGTTCTCATCTTTATAGATGATATTCTTATTTATTCGAAAACCGAGGAAGAGCATGAAAAACATCTTCGGATTGTGTTGGAAACTCTTAGGAGAAATTAATTGAAAGCAAAATTTTCTAAATGCCACTTTTGGAAATCTCGTGTGAAATTTTTTGGGCATATTATTTCTGAATCCGGAATTTCCATGGATCCTTCAAATATTGAAGCGATTCAAAATTGGAAGAGACCAGAGAGTGTGACAGAAATTCGTAGCTTCCTTGGATTGGCGGGCTATTACCGTCGGTTCATAAAAGACTTTTCTAAAATTTCTGTACCTCTTACTAATTTGACAAAGAAGGGAGTTAAATATATTTGGTCAAACAAATGTGAAGCTGCTTTTCAGAAATTAAAAGAGCTCCTTTCTGATGCTCCTATTCTTGTGATTCCCGATGGGAACCAAGATTTTATTATATATACCGATGCTAATCGTATTGGTTTGGGAGCCGTTCTCATGCAAAGGGAACGTGTTATTGCTTATGCTTCTAGGCAATTAAAACCTACCGAGACTAGATATGCCACTCGCGATTTAGAGCTCGCGGCTATTATTTTCGCCCTTAGAATTTGGCGTCATTATCTTTTGGAAGAGAAATTTGTTCTCTACACCGATCATAAATCTTTGAAGTATTTATTTTCTCAAAAGGAACTTAACTTGCGTAAACAACGTTGGCTCAAGTTCCTTGCATCTTATGATCCTGATATTCTTTATACTCACGGAAAGAGGAATCGTGTTGCCGATGCCCTTAGTCGTAAGCAACAAGCGGTTGTTTCCATGATGGTATCCGAATGGAACGATCTCGAGACTTTATCCACTTGTGAGATTCGAGATCGTGAATCCGATTTATGTTCATCTCTTGTTTTGTGTAGCCTTGAGGCTCATCCTTCTCTTTTAGACCGCATTCTTGAAGCTCAAAAGCATGATCCCGAATTGGTTCTTCTTAGCCAAAGTTGTAGGGATAAGATTGATATTGAAGGTTTGAAAGACTTTGATATTGATGCTCGTGGCGGTATTCGAAAATTTGGTAGACTTATTGTGCCAAACATTATTGATCTTCGTAAAGACATTTTAGAAGATTCTCATCGTTCTCAATTTACCATTCATCCCGGTAGTAGTAAAATGTACGCGGATATGAAGCGACTTTATTATTGGGATGGAATGAAATCCGATATTGCTAACTTTATTAAGCGTTGCATGACTTGCCAACTTGTAATGGTCGAGCATCAAAGGCCTGGTGGGTTGTTGCAACCTTTGGAAATTCCAATATGGAAGTGGGCTAAAATTTCCATGGACTTTATTGACGGTCTTCCCCGTTCTCGTTCGGGTCATGATAGCCTATGGGTGATAGTAGATAGACTTACAAAATCCGCCCATTTTCTTCCCGTTCGGTCCAATCGGACCGTATCTATTTTGGCTAAACTTTTTGTTAAGGAAATTGTTAAATTGCATGGAGTTTCTACTTCTATTGTTAGCGATTGTGATCCATTGTTTACTAGTGGGTTATGGAAAGGTCTTCAAAAAGCTTTAGGAACGAAGCTTAATTTTAGCACCGCTTATCATCCTCAGTCCGATGGACAAACCAAGCGTGTGAATCAAACTCTTGAAGATCTTCTTCGTGCATGTGTTCTTGATTTTGGTGGAAGTTGGGAAGACCATATTTCTCTTGTTGAGTTTTCCTATAACAATAGCTTCCAATCTAGTATTGGTGTGGCACCTTTCGAGGCACTTTACGGAAGACCATGTCGATCTCCTTCGTGTTGGCTTGAAGCCGGTGAGAAGCTGGTTTTAGGTCCAGATTTTATCCGTGATGCCACAGAAAAGATTGACCTTATTCGTCATAGGATGAAAGAAGCTCAAATTAGACAAAAATCCTATGTAGATAATCGAAGAAGGAAATTAGAATTTTTTGTTGGAGATTTTGTGTTTATTCGTGTTTCACCTATGAAGGGTGTTGTGCGTTTCAGTCGAACGGGAAAATTAGCACCTCGATATGTAACGACCCAGAATTTATATTAATTTAAATTTGAATATTTAATTTATTTTAAATATTAATAAGTGAAATTTATAAGTCGAATAATTTAAAATTCGAATATCTGGATTTAATTAAACAATTAAATTGATAATTTAATAGTGAAATTCCAGAAATAATTTAAATCTGGATTAAATGTGAATGAAAATGATTTATAAAGTTATATTAAATCCTATTGAAGTTATAGTAATGTTTTAGGACTTTTAAAATTGAATTTTGAGTTAATTTGTGAAAATTGAATATTTTAATATTTAATTTTGGACTGAAAAATAGCCAATTTTCGAACAGTCTCAGAATTGGACGAGACCAGTTCTATTGGATCCGTAATAGTTAGTTGTTATCGGATTTCAATTTTCATAACAAACGGAGTTATCGTTTGACCGTGGCAGCTCGAAACGCATCGAAATTGTTTTTATTTTAATTCGGCGAGTTAAAATAGTCATTTTTCAAACGGTCTCGGATTTCGACGAAACTAGTTTCATCAGATCCGTAATGTGATATTATTGTAAGATTTTAAATTTCAAGTTAATTGGATTTACCGTTTGTCCGGGGCAAGCCAAAACGCCTCGAAACCGATTTAAATCGGTTTAATTTAATTTGATCGTTTAATTCCATAACTCACACAGACGATCGAATTAGCTTCCGAAACCTGTTCCATTGTGTTCAGAACGTGGGGTAAACCTTAGAAACATCAGCCGGCACGCTCGATTTGGAGTTCAAAAAAAATTCGATGAAAAGTAATTTTGGAAAATTTCTATAAAAGCACCTCACAACTTCAATTTTTCAAGACAAAACCCTAACCCTAATTTTAAACGTTCAGCCGCCACTCTTTTGTTCAATGGCCAAAAAACGTTCTCGTTCTTCCTCAAATATCTCCAAATCCATACGTTTTCAAGCCTCGACTTCAACTACAACAATGAAGAGGGTGGCGAGATCTTGAAGATGAACGACTGTGATCGAATATGGGCGAGTAGATCGTGGGATAATGGGCCATGAATGTCGCGACTTTAAAGGCAATTTTCTCGACAATGGCAGTAGTAGGTGAGGCCGGTCTTAGGCCGAAGGTAGCATGGGTGTTGGGCTTCAAAACGACACTCGCTGATCGTCGTGGAGTTGCTCGTAAGGGGGTGCGATTTGAAGATGTGGAGGGCGGCTATGGGTTGTTCTCACGTTCAAATGGAAACTGGAAGGGGGGGAAGAAGAAAAATCATGGCCTGGATCTGAAGTTGCAAATCCAACGGCCCAGGGTAGCTTAGGTTATAAAATTAAAAAAAATAAATTATGTAATTGTTTTATATTAAATTGTACAATGTTTAAAATGCAATAACTTGTTGATGCGAGGTCCGTTTTGGACGAAACGAATTGTGTTGGCTTCGTTTTGTCGAGCACTACGCAATGGAGCAAGATTGGTAATTTTTTGAGCTAGTGAAAATTTTGGTTGAAATTAAACGCCTGTTTAATTTCAATCGGAATAAATCGCTATTGCGACGAATAAAAGCAAAGGTGAGAATTTCTCACTCAATCGAACAGTTTCGATGTTAATTTTAAATAGTTAGATTTAAAATTGTTGATTGTATGCCTGGATGATAATTTTGTCTGTTATTGATTGTTAAAATAGACATTATACGCCGTTATTAAGCGGAGGTTATTTATTAAAAACATATACCGCGATAATTTCACATTGAAGTGGAATTGGTATTATATATGTATATAGCAATATATATATATATTGGAATATATATATATATATTGGAGTTGTTGATTTTCCCGCATTTTGTATAGCAGATGAGACCCTATTGCGCCGCATAATAGCGGATAATATTTATTAAACCCATATACCACGATATTCCGTACTGGAGCGGAATTGGTATTGTGCTAACATCTTTGGATGCAGGAGGACAGGTTGGAGGGATCCAACTGGATTCCTCAACTGTACTGATTTATTTACAGATATTGTGATATATTCTGTTATCATATGATGATATATGGTGTTTGATGCTGTGATTGATTGTTTGGTGCTGTAGCATCATCGGATCCATTTTTGAAGTTTAAAAATAACGATTTCTAATTTACAAAGGATTTTAAAGTGATTTTGGAAATATACGTTTTATTGAATTTTGGAATCGATTCATTTTAAATAAATGAATGTTATAATTTTCGTGTTATGAAAATTATGAGATTGTGAAATATAAGCGAAAAGTGATTTTTGAGATAAATAGTTGATTAATTTATAAAATGGTTTAAATTGGGATTTTTGAATTATTATGAACGATGAATATAAAAGATTTATAAAATTGATATTTATAAATTAAAAATATTGGAATTATAAAACAAGTTTTTATAAGTGTCAGAAAGAAGTATAAATGGATTCATAAGTGAACGAAATAAATAGATTTTGTAAAATAAAAGTTTATAAGTAATTGACTTATAAATTAGATTTTTGATATGAAATCGAGTTATGAATTAAATTTGTTAATTCAGGGATTTCTTATAAATCGAGGTTATAAATAGGGAAAGAATTTATAGACATTGTTTATAAATTCGAAATCAATGGAATTTGATAAATTGAATATAGAAAAATTATTAAAGGAAGTATATTCGCGATTTTGGATAGCGAATTATTATTGAAATAAATTGTGTAGAAATTGTTAAAATTGGGATAGTGATTATATTCACGATTTTGGACAGTGAATATATATTATTGAATAAAATCAATATATTTTGGGAAAAGGAATATTGTTAAATGAAGTAGTTGTTTTAAAAGATGTTTTAAAACGTGTTAAGTATCGAAAACATAGATTTCAACATTTATTGTTGAAATAGACGTTTCGAGAAATAAGGAAATGGTGGACTATAACACTGTTGTTATAGTAAATGGTTTCCGAAAGGAAATGTTTTATATAGTATTGGGATTTATATATCTATCTAAATTTCGAATCCCTATACTAGTGATTTTGAGTCGTCGTAACGATGTTTTACGTAACATTCGTTTCGACTCAAATAAAATGCATTTAAAGAATGATTTCCTTAAAGAATGAGAGATATACTTAATTTTGATTTAAGTATATCGAATATTTTCTAAGTGTTGAAAATAAATGATTTGTGAATTACTTATTATTAAATTAGTACGGAAGCATTTTTCCAATATGAAATGAAAGGTTTGAAATTTTATCTTTTAAAGATAAATTGAAAGTGAATAATTGAAATTTGTTTTCAAATGATTAAGTGTGGAAAATTATATATCTTGTAAAGATATTTTTGGAAGATAAATAATTTGGAAGATTATTTGGAATCTGATGATGTTGCGCATCTTTATTGATAGTTAAATAACCGACTATCAATATTTACCTTTGAATGGGTATTTGTTGTGATTTGCTTGAATTTGAATGCCACACTTATTTTTGAATAAGCGCTCACTATTCGGGTTAGCCGGGAAAGGACCATGGTGTCGTATAACCCATTCCGAATATGTGATACGTCGTAATGAATTGCATTTGATGACCGGTGTTGAAGACCGGATATTTTTGAAAACGGAAGGATTACCGTCGAGTTACTCTACATCGACTGATCTTCGATTTAGAGGTTTTATCACCCTTAGTGACGGGAAGTCCGGACGTGATTGAAAATTATCCGGAATTCAAGGGCTTCGTGAGAAGTGCCTTCGGTTCTGTTCGATCCCGGAACAGACTTGTATGGATTGTATGTCTGACATTACAAATTGAGATATAAAGCTGATTTCTTTCAAATACATTTCTGTTGGTGGTGGAGAATTTATTCTCTTAGCTTAACACCCTTCTCTGAGACGTACGAGCTCAGAGGTTATGTAGTTGAAATTTATCAGCAATATATTCCCAATTTGGTAATGTGACATGCTGAGTGTTGCTGTGAAATGATCATTGTTTGATCATTTGTGATATGATCATTTGTTTGATCATTTATCTTTGTGATCATAGGTTGATCATTTGTTGACCCAAGGCATGGCTTTGTGAACAAAGCGTAGCTTTGTGGACGAGACTTCGTCGGACCTCACACCCCGAAAATGGTCAAAATAGGAAGGATGCGGCAAGGTTCTATGGAGTAGCGCCCCTTAGTGTATGTCATTCCTTCTGGATAGAGGTGGTGTCATGGTATGGAGCCCAGATATTTAACATATGTTGATGCTGCGAGTTTATTACTTTGTGGTTGTTGGAAATCGAGGATCCTTGGGAAGATCGGTTACGATCGGGGGATGGCATATGCATGTCAGTAGTTACCTATTTTTGTAGAGGTAACCCGGCCTTGTGTTGGCAGAGATCCGGTTAGGTTCTCGGGACGTCATTCCAGAGACGTTTCCATGTGGCAATGGAAAGTTTCTTGGCCTGACCATTTGTTGGAAATCCAAACCCCAATACGAACTGTGTACGGTATTAGTTGTAGAACCTGCCATTTACTTATGGTGGCGCCCCACTGTTTAGATGGTAGCTATAGTAGGCATACGATACTGGTCGTATGTTGGCTAAGATTTATATTATACTTTCGAAATGATTTTTCTACACTATGCACTAGTAATAATATCAAATGTTTCTTTTTAATGCGTATCAAGCATCTTTGACTATCATAAGGAGAAATCTCCTCCGATTCTGCGTTTGCATTGTGTGTGTGTGCGGGAGGCCTTATGGTAGTCTCATTTTCCAAAAGCATTGCGAAATTGACTTTAAAATTCTCTGCTATTTGTTTTAAAGATAAACTGTTTTAAGTTCTCACACCAGTCACCATGACTGACCTGGAGTTTATTGTTTCCTTCCTAAACTCTGGGTGCCCACCAATTTCCACACAGGCAGTCTAGAGTCAGGTTATCAAGTTATTCTGGATTCAGGATGCTGTGGAGCTTAGTGGCGAGCTGGATGGCGAGACGTACCACTTGTATATGATATTATTTATTCCGCTGTGTATTCTGTAGGAGGACAAATTTATATAACTGTCCATGGTTGTATTGTTGTTGTAAACTCTGATGATGATGTAATGTATAAAATGATATAGTTCTTTTGATTAAAGATTATTCATTTATCTATTATATGTTGTTCCGCTGCGAATGTGAGATTTTGATATTGTTTTCTGTTTCTGATGTTGTTCTGTTGTTCTTCTTTCTTTTTCTTCTATTTTCTTCTACCTCTTCTTTTAAACCCTAAGAATTCGGTTTTCCGGCATTCGTTGCTCAGTAGTTGATACAGTGGACGTATCGATGTCGATATTCGGAAGTCGAAGAATCGGGTCCTTACAACGGGTATCAGAGCATATGGTTAAGCGACAACCCTGCTCTGTTGGGTGTTACTCATTAGAGATAGAGTCAGTAGTACTCTAGAATGAGTTGAGTGTAATAATAGATACGAGCGCGTATTTGTTAGTTAATATAAAATTGTTTTATATTGTGATGATTGGTTTGTTGAGTGGTATATGGATTCTGGTCGGTATTGTCCGTACAACTCTATCGATAAGGATCTCTAAACACTTGTATAGAACAATTCGGCACGATATTGTTTTAAAATTGGGTAAATGAAATAATTTTACCTTGATTATATTTATATATAAAGGAAATAATTTTTCAGAATTATTAAAGTGTATATAATTGATTGTTTGGTTGTTGAAAATATAAATATATATAAGTTAATTAAAAGTTGTTTGAATAAGTTGAATTAAAACAACAGTTGTAAAAGAATAAATTGTATAAACCAATGAATTATAAAGATGAAGTTATAATTAATATGATTTAAAATTGTGAAATAATCCTATATATATAGTGAAATTTTATAAGTAAAAGATTTGTAATGAGATTTATAAATCAAGGAAAATTTTTGAAAGAATTTAAAGCACTGAATTCACTATTGTTGTTGGGAAATAATAAGGGTGATGACTACAACATCATCAGTATCATTTTCAAGTTTCTATGTGAAGGATTTGCTACCCATAGTAAATTGGAAATTGAAGTTTTGTGGTGATAAATAGATTTGATTTAAAATCCAAGTTGAAGTTGATAAATATAAGTGAAATAAGATTTATACTTAGGATATGAGATAATACATTTAACTTTGGTGAAGTTAATGAATTTGAGTAGCATAATGAAATATGATGTGAAATTTAACTAAAAGAAAGTTAAATAGATTAAATCAGATTTGAAAGTTTAAATATATAAGTTGTATAACTTATTAAAAGTGAGAAAATGTAAGTAAAACAGATTGTTAAAAATGGTTAAACAATTTTGTTAAACAAAATGAGATGTGAATTTGAATAAGTGATGAATTTGACTTAAGTAAAAGTTAAATAGAAATTTACCTCAGAATTGAAATCTGAATTGGATTTATAAGTGAAAGCTTAAGTTAATTTGAACAAATGACGTTTAAATGGAATATAACTTAAGTAATGGTGAATGAATTTGATTTTGGGTATCAAAATTAATTAATGAAATGAAGTGATGAATGTGAACTTGAGTTATATAAATAAAATTCAATTTTATTTGTAAAATGAAGTAGCAATTGAATTGAATGAATCAATTGAATGTAAAATTTAATAATTTGATTGTGTTGTTTGTGAAATGGTTGTTATATGATTGTTAGTTGATTGTATATAAATTCATTAAGTGATAATGAAATTGAATTAGCGAAATTAAAAGCTATGTAATTGAAATAAATTTGAATAGAAATTGATATGAATTGTAAGTGAACTAATGTGAATGTAAACTAATTGAATTTGAACGAATGAATGTTGATAAAATCCAATGTAAATGAATCAAATATGATTTAAAATTGAAAACCAATTCAATGAATATAAATGAAAAGTGAATGCATATTGATTTGGTTATGAAGTTGTTGAATGTTTATTGGATGATGGTTGCATTTGTTGTTTGTTGCATTTGCTATATTGACACACATGTAGTTATTATGTTGCTATATGATGTATATCGATATTATTTTCTATATACATATTCTTATTTGTTTGATTGAGTGTTTAGTAGGTGTGGATGGCGTTTGCTTCGCATTTGGAGCTCGCTTTCGCGCTATAATAGCCGTATACGCTCGCTAATGATATATAAGGTACATATCTCGGATTAAATATCGTACTTTTACAATTTTTTCCCTACGGGATGCCTCATCACTTGATGAGATGTATATTTGTGATATATATACACTGTCATTTTTTTTCGGATCGAGCCGCGCAAAGGAGGCTATGGCGAATTTTTCCGAAAATTTAAGGCGTTAGAATATTTTTGAGAAATTTGAAAATTTTGGAAACTTAGTAAAGTTGTTGAAAGAAGTTTAACTATGAGCTTTGGAAATTTAAACACTAAAGAGATTTGTAAATCAAATTTGAACGGTTTGTTTTGAAAGTTAAGGGATTTTGTATCTTCTTCTTACTTGGTAATTTCGAGGACGAAATTCTTTTAAGGGGGGAAATTTGTAACGACCCAGAATTTATATTAATTTAAATTTGAATATTTAATTTATTTTAAATATTAATAAGTGGAATTTATAAGTCGAATAATTTAAAATTCGAATATCTGGATTTAATTAAACAATTAAATCGATAATTTAATAGTGAAATTCCAGAAATAATTGAAATCTGGATTAAATGTGAATGAAAATGATTTATAAAGTTATATTAAATCATATTGAAGTTATAGTAATGTTTTAGGACTTTTAAAATTGAATTTTGAGTTAATTTGTGAAAATTGAATATTTTAATATTTAATTTTCGACTGAAAAATAGCCAATTTTCGAACAGTCTCAGAATTGGATGAGACCAGTTCCATTGGATCTGTAATAGTTAGTTGTTATCGGATTTAAATTTTCATAACAAACGGAGTTATCGTTTGACCGTGGCAGCTCGAAACGCATCGAAATTGTTTTTATTTTAATTCGGCGAGTTAAAATAGTCATTTTTCAAACGGTCTCGGATTTCGACGAAACCAGTTTCATCGGATCCGTAATGTGATATTATTGTAAGATTTTAAATTTCAAGTCAATTGGATTTACCGTTTGTCCGAGGCAAGCCAAAACGCCTCGAAACCGATTTAAATCGGTTTAATTTAATTTGATCGTTTAATTCCATAACTCACACAGACGATCGAATTAGCTTCCGAAACTTGTTCCATTGTGTTCGAAATGTGGGGTAAACCTTAGAAACGTCAGCCGGCACGCTCGATTTGGAGTTCGAAAAAAATTCGATGAATAGTAATTTTGGAAAATTTCTATAAAAGCACCTCACAACTTCAATTTTTCAAGACAAAACCCTAACCCTAATTTTAAATGTTCAGCCGCCACTCTTTTGTTCAATGGCCAAAAAACGTTCTCGTTCTTCCTCAAATATCTCCAAATCCATACGTTTTCAAGCCTCGACTTCAACTACAACAATGAAGAGGGTGGCGAGATCTTGAAGATGAACGGCTATGATCGAATATGGGCGAGTAGATCGTGGGATAATGGGCCGTGAATGTCGCGACTTTGAAGGAAATTTTCTCGACAATGGCGGCAGTAGGTGGGGCCGGTCTTAGGCCGAAGGTAGCATGGGTGTTGGGCTTCAAAACGACACTCGCTGATCGTCGTGGAGTTGCTAGTAAGGGGGTGCGATTTTAAGATGTGGAGGGCGGCTATGGGTTGTTCTCATGTTCAAATGGAAACTGGAAGGGGGGGAAGAAGAAAAATCATGGCCTGGATCTGAAGTTGCAAATCCAACGGCCCAGGGTAGCTTAGGTTATAAAATTAAAATAAATAAATTATGTAATTGTTTTATATTAAATTGTACAATGTTTAAAATGCAATAACTTGTTGATGCGAGGTCCGTTTTGGACGAAACGAATTGCGTTGGCTTCGTTTTGTCCAGCATTACGCAATGGAGCTAGATTGGTAATTTTTTGAGCTAGTGAAAATTTTGGTTGAAATTAAACGCCTGTTTAATTTCAATCGGAATAAATCGCTATTGCGACGAATAAAAGCAAAGGTGAGAATTTCTCACTCAATCGAACTGTTTCGATGTTAATTTTAAATAGTTAGATTTAAAATTGTTGATTGTATGCCTGGATGATAATTTTGTCTGTTATTGATTGTTAAAATAGACATTATACGCCGTTATTAAGCGGAGGTTATTTATTAAAAACATATACCGCGATAATTTCACATTGAAGTGGAATTGGTATTACATATGTATATAGCAATATATATATATTGGAATATATATATATATTGGAGTTGTTGATTTTCCCGCATTTTGTATAGCAGATGAGACCCTATTGCGCCGCATAATAGCGGATAATATTTATTAAACCCATATACCACGATATTCCGTACTGGAGCGGAATTGGTATTGTGCTAACATCTTTGGATGCAGGAGGACAGGTTGGAGGGATCCAACTGGATTCCTCAACTGTACTGATTTATTTACAGATATTGTGATATATTCTGTTATCATATGATGATATATGATGTTTGATGCTGTGATTGATTGTTTGGTGCTGTAGTATCATCGGATCCATTTTTGAAGTTTAAAAATAACGATTTCTAATTTACAAAGGATTTTAAAGTGATTTTGGAAATATACGTTTTATTGAATTTTGGAATCGATTCATTTTAAATAAATGAATGTTATAATTTTCGTGTTATGAAAATTATGAGATTGTTAAATATAAGCGAAAAGTGATTTTTGAGATAAATAGTTGATTAATTTATAAAATGGTTTAAATTGGGATTTTTGAATTATTATGAACGATGAATATAAAAGATTTATAAAATTGATATTTATAAATTAAAAATATTGGAATTATAAAACAAGTTTTTATAAGTGTCAGAAAGAAGTATAAATGGATTCATAAGTGAATGAAATAAATAGATTTTGTAAAATAAAAGTTTATAAGTAATTGACTTATAAATTAGATTTTTGATATGAAATCGAGTTATGAATTAAATTTGTTAATTCAGGGATTTCTTATAAATCGAGGTTATAAATAGGGAAAGAATTTATAGACATTGTTTATAAATTCGAAATCAATGGAATTTGATAAATTGAATATAGAAAAATTATTAAAGGAAGTATATTCGCGATTTTGGATAGCGAATTATTATTGAAATAAATTGTGTAGAAATTGTTAAAATTGGGATAGTGATTATATTCACGATTTTGGACAGTGAATATATATTATTGAATAAAATCAATATATTTTGGGAAAAGGAATATTGTTAAATGAAGTAGTTGTTTTAAAAGATGTTTTAAAACGTGTTAAGTATCGAAAACATAGATTTCAACATTTATTGTTGAAATAGACGTTTCGAGAAATAAGGAAATGGTGGACTATAACACTGTTGTTATAGTAAATGGTTTCCGAAAGGAAATGTTTTATATAGTATTGGGATTTATATATCTATCTAAATTTCGAATCCCTATACTAGTGATTTTGAGTCGTCGTAACGATGTTTTACGTAACATTCGTTTCGACTCAAATAAAATGCATTTAAAGAATGATTTCCTTAAAGAATGAGAGATATACTTAATTTTGATTTAAGTATATCGAATATTTTCTAAGTGTTGAAAATAAATGATTTGTGAATTACTTATTATTAAATTAGTACGGAAGCATTTTTCCAATATGAAATGAAAGGTTTGAAATTTTATCTTTTAAAGATAAATTGAAAGTGAATAATTGAAATTTGTTTTCAAATGATTAAGTGTGGAAAATTATATATCTTGTAAAGATATTTTTGGAAGATAAATAATTTGGAAGATTATTTGGAATCTGATGATGTTGCGCATCTTTATTGATAGTTAAATAACCGACTATCAATATTTACCTTTGAATGGGTATTTGTTGTGATTTGCTTGAATTTGAATGCCACACTTATTTTTGAATAAGCGCTCACTATTCGGGTTAGCCGGGAAAGGACCAAGGGGTCGTATAATCCATTCCGAATATGTGATACGTCGTAATGAATTGCATTTGATGACCGGTGTTGAAGACCGAATATTTTTGAAAACGGAAGGATTACCGTCGAGTTACTCTACATCGACCGATCTTCGATTTAGAGGTTTTATCACCCTTAGTGACGGGAAGTCCGGACGTGATTGAAAATTATCCGGAATTGCAAGGGCTTCGTGAGAAGTGCCTTCGGTTCTGTTCGATCCCGGAACAGACTTGTATGGATTGTATGTCTGACATTACAAATTGAGATATAAAGCTGATTTCTTTCAAATACATTTCTGTTGGTGGTAGAGAATTTATTCTCTTAGCTTAACACCCTTCTCTGAGACGTACGAGCTCAGAGGTTATGTAGTTGAAATTTATCAGCAATATATTCCCAATTTGGTAATGTGACATGCTGAGTGTTGCTGTGAAATGATCATTGTTTGATCATTTGTGATATAATCATTTGTTTGATCATTTATCTTTGTGATCATAGGTTGATCATTTGTTGACCCAAGGCATGGCTTTGTGAACAAAGCGTAGCTTTGTGGATGAGACTTCGTCGGACCTCACACCCCAGAAATGGTCAAAACAGGAAGGATGCGGCAAGGTTCTAGGGAGTAGCTCCCCTTAGTGTATGTCATTCCTTCTGGATAGAGGTGGTGTCATGGTACGGAGCCCAGATATTTAACCTATGTTGATGCTGCGAGTTTATTACTTTGTGGTTGTTGGAAATCGAGGATCCTCGGGAAGATCGGTTACGATCGGGGGATGGCATACGCGTGTCAGTAGTTACCTATTTTTGCAGAGGTAATCCGGCCTTGTGTTGGCAGAGATCCGGTTAGGTTCTCGGGACGTCATTCCAGAGGCGTTTCCATGTTGCAATGGGAAGTTCCTTGGCCTGACCATTTGTTGGAAATCCAAACCCCAATATGAACTGTGTACGGTATTAGTTGTAGAACCTGCCATTTACTTATGGTGGCGCCCCACTGTTTAGATGGTAGCTATAGTAGGCATACGATACTGGTCGTATGTTGGCTAAGATTTATATTATACTTTCGAAATGATTTTTCTACACTATGCACTAGTAATAATATCAAATGTTTCTTTTTAATGCGTATCAAGCATCTTTGACTATCATAAGGAGAAATCTCCTCCGATTCTGCGTTTGCATTGTGTGTGTGTGCGGGAGGCCTTATGGTAGTCTCATTTTCCAAAAGCATTGCGAAATTGACTTTAAAATTCTCTGCTATTTGTTTTAAAGATAAACTGTTTTAAGTTCTCACACCAGTCACCATGACTGACCTGGAGTTTATTGTTTCCTTCCTAAACTCTGGGTGCCCACCAATTTCCACACGGGAAGTCTAGAGTCAGGTTATCAGGTTATTCTAGATTCAGGATGCTGTGGAGCTTAGTGGCGAGCTGGATGGCGAGACGTACCACTTGTATATGATATTATTTATTCCGCTGTGTATTCTGTAGGAGGATAAGTTTATATAACTGTCCTTGGTTGTATTGTTGTTGTAAACTCTGATGATGATGTAATGTATAAAATGATATAGTTCTTTTGATTAAAGATTATTCATTTATCTATTATATGTTATTCCACTGCGAATGTGAGATTCTGATATTTTTTTCTGTTTCTGATGTTGTTATGTTGTTCTTCTTTCTTTTTCTTCTATTTTCTTCTTCTTCTATCTTTTCTTCTACCTCTTCTTTTAAACCCTAAGAATTCGGTTTTCCGGCATTCGTTGCTCGGCAGTTGATACAGTGGACGTATCGATGTCGATATTCGGAAGTCGAAGAATCGGGTCCTTACATGATATATTGGTCCATTTCCCATTACCGAGCGCATTCGTTCCGTGGCTTATCGCCTTTTGTTACCGGCTCAATTTTCTGCTATTCATGACGTATTCCACGTCTCTCAATTACGGAAATGCCTTCAAGATTCCGACTCTATTCTTGAGTCCGGTGTTATTGAAGAAATCAAAGTTTCGCCTAATTTGACTTATGAGCAACATCCTATCTGTATCATTGCTTCGGAGGTTAAACGCCTTCGAAATAAAGATGTTTCTCTTGTGAAAGTTCAATGGTCCTCAAATCCTAAGGATTGCTCTTGGGAATCTAGAGAATTCATCGAGCGAACACATCCGGAATTACTTTCTCGTGCTCTTTAAGGTGAACTTCTTATTTCAAATTTTCTTCTTTTTGAATTAATATGCTTTTATAGTTGTTACTCTTTAATTTCTTCTTAATTATTGCGAGGACGCAATTTCTTTAAGGAGGGGAGTCTGTAACAACCCGCATATTTTACGATTCGTATATTTTTAATGTTTAATTTAAATATAGCATCGTTAGTCAGATTTTAGTCCGAAAAAGTCACTATTCGTTGAAGAACAGTCGAATTAGTGAAAATTCTATGTGGATAGTGCTAATTGGAAGTGGCTATTTGAAAAACAACTTCAAACACAAATTCAGATGTCTGAATGGGGTCGTTCAGACGTCTGAAATGGTTCGAGTCAATCCAGAAAGAAAACAGGCTAAAATAGCCATTTTCAGACGTCTGAAATCTCCAAGTCAAACGTCTGAATATTGTACTAGACAACATCTGGTTTTCCAGATTCAGACGTCTGAATTGGAAATTTCAGACGTCTGAATGAAGTTGGAATTGAGAATCAACATTTTGGACTCGAGACCACTTCCATTGAGTCCAAAATGGTGTTTGCGATTTTTTTGAGTATAAGCTTCGATATGTTTGGAGCGAGTTGAATTTCGCTATTTTCTAAGTGGGCTTTTGGGTTTGGGTTTCACCCAACTCATCCTATACCATAACTCAGCCCCCTCTCCTCTCCATTCACTCATTTCGTTTCTTTTAAACTCAAGCTCAACTGAAAATGGGGAGAGGAATGGGAAATTAAAATACAAAGCCCTAATCTTTTTTGCAAATTCAAGTACTAGCTCCAACATCAAAGAGAAGTTTAGGTAAGCTCTCTCTTCATCTTCTTCATCTCTTCTTCTCTTCAATTTCAAAATTCCTAAACCCTAACTTAGGAAATGTTTTTCTATTTGAGCTTAAATTGAAGCTTCTTGGATTAACATTGAAGAGTGATTGTTCTTGCCTTGCTCTATAGATTCTCTCTTGTGTTTTTGGGTTTAAAGGTGAGATTTTTATCTCACATCTAAGTCTATATCTATCTTTGATGTTAGGTATGAATTCCTAACACTTATTTATGTTCATTTGCTTTTCATTTGAATTGATTTGGTGAACATTCCAATCTTTGGCATTTGAAGTCAAAATCTATGAAAATCCTTATATGGTTGTTAGGCATGTTGGTCGGAGTGTATTGGTGAGTCTTTAGGGTTGGGTAGTCGTTTGGCGTCAACCCCTAGCAATTGTCACTCATCCGATCACTTCCGATATTATTTGGCCATCATTGGCCTAGGCAAAATATGGCCCAGAGCTTCAGGTTCAGACGTCTGAAATGTCCAATTTAGACGTCTGAATCTACTTGTCTCAGCCCAATTTGCCTATTTTGTGTGGGATTCCAATTTTTATCGATTCGTGATTATCCTATTTATTGTTATCATTTATTATTGACTTTGATGACTTCTTTTTGGGACTTTTCAGAATATCCATTTTGATGGATTCGGTATCGATTTCTTTGGAGTTGATTCACGTCTTCGAATGTGGATTTTGGTGATTGATTGTTTCTACAATCATTTCTGTGATTTGTCACTTTAAAATATAAAGGTTTTCTATACTAGTAGTAAATATTCAAACTCTTTTTCAAAGATGATTTCAACTCTATTTTCAAATATAAAGCTTGTTTTCAAAACCATTTTCCATTCTATTAGTATATACAAACATTTACTTCATTCGTATGAGAAATCTAATTAAACGACTTAGTAAAACAAGTGGTATGAAACGCTTGCGTTCACTTCGTCGGTTAATTCTTGGACTTGTTTGATTGAACTCTTGTGACAATTTTCGAGTGGAAATCTACAATTTGTTCGTAAATATTTAAGTTAAGCTAGTGGTTATGGGATACGAAGCTAAACTCATATATTTACTAGCTTAGTGTAATCGACACTTTTTATTGATCGATGATGATCATTTTGTGATTTAGACCAGCGATGTGCGATGTCTATTTATTTGTGTGGGGATTACAATCCCCGTTTGTGGAACTTCGGTTCAATTTGGCGGGGTAGCGACCCGTGGTCTTCGGGCCGTTTGTGGAGCTTCAGCTCAAAATTTATAGTTAGCGACCATGGAATAGCGTTCTGTTTGTGATACACGTGTTGGTGAGTTTTCATGCTCCCGTTTGTGATAGGCCTCCCCCTTTGTGATTTCTGGATTTCTAATCGATGATTTCTGGAATTTGTGTTTCACCTCTTTTTGTGATTGGCAATTATATGTTTGTCAATATTTGGTGTTTGGTGAATAAAATAAAGAATATGACATCCTTTTTGGTGCTTTGAGATTCTTGAGATATTGTATGATTTTATTGATGTTTAAAGTATAATTGTCACTGTATGACATTTTAGTTATCATACGTTTTTGGTCATATCTCTTATCCTATCTCATTTTATCTTATATTTATAGCTAGACTGATCCGTTTATTATTTTCTTATTAAATAATACTCGGGTCAGACTGAGATATTACAGGTGCTTCTGCTTGACTCCGTATCTGGGATCATCTTCTGACTTTTGTCTAACTACATTACATTTGTAGTTTTTGTTGTTATACATTTGAGATATACACTCCATGATGTATACTTATTCTTTTGTCTAGCACATGTATCTATTCTTTTGTGATATTGTGGATCTTATTTGACCACTACTCTGATGTACACTTTTATGTGTTATATTCATATCTGTTTCCGCCTTTGAGATATGAACATATGTGACTGATTTATGTTATGTTTATTTCTATATTTGTTTCCGAAGGCCCACTTAGCCACTGTGTGGTAGCTTTGAGTTTGTATCGGTATGTCGGATGTCCTCTTGAAATGAAATGCATGTTATACTATCTGACATATCGGTACTCGCACAAGGCAATTACACAGATGGTCGCTCCTCAACAGCCTTATTCTTCATGCTAGTCGACGGCATTACCTAGTAGTGTCCTTGGCTAGCGTGACCATAGAGGTGGGGCGTCACATAAATCCAAAAGATCTACAACGTAGTATTTTCAAAATAATTACTATTTAAAAAATATTCATACTTGAGCAAGTTCATTTTACAATTATTTATTGATACTGGTTCTAGCATATGAACCTGTTCAAAAATAATTTGATTTTACCATAGTTTTGTACTTGGTGGAAAATATGCATGAATATTTTCCAAACCATTTGGTTAAAAAAAATTAACAGAATGACGCAAAGGATGTTTGATACTCCTATTACACACCTGAGCCAAATTGAATAACTACAACAATAATAAGTTGAATCCAACTAAAAAGTGGGGTATATCTAAATATGTAGTCAAACTATTGCTACTTAACTAAGCTCGGGTCAAAACATGAGATAATGAATCTTTTTACCATAGCAGCATGAGCACAAAGAGTAGGCACATTGAGTTAACAAAATCAGCATCCCAACTCTTGAGTGCATCATCTGATGAACTAGCATCTTCATTAGCCTCAGAAAGCTGCAGCTTTGACGTACTTTTTGAAATACTTGATTACTTTACCCAACATCTTGTTGTTGATATTGGGAAACTGGATTCTACTTGAGAGCAGTTTTCCTCAATCATGTGCTGTTTCCAAAAAAAGGCCATACAAACAATTAAACTAATGTATGTGCTATTTTATTTGACAGACATCTCCATGTAACTTTTAACATTATTTGCTTAAGATATAGTAACTAAATTAAGCAATTATGCACCAATTGGGATCTAAATCTTTGTTTGTTCTATTTTTATTGAAAATTTCAAAGAGGCCATCAAATAATATGAAACTCTTGTCATAACCTATCATACTTTATAAACCGACAAACAAACTAATAAAAATGTAAAAGCAACCATCAAAAACTCACACCTTAGTAGGAGCAGCTCCAGACATACAATCAACAGAATTACTGATCTCTCAATCAATGTTGCTTGAGTGATGTGCTTCTCTTTGGCTCTTTCTAGGACATCCTACAAACTCATTTACCGAATTTTGAGGTATTCCAGACTCCTTTTGCATAGAGGATTGAGAATTTATAGGCCCATTTTGTATCATGAGGAGTTGAGATGGTCCAGCATTATGCTGCTCCTCTAGCCATGAAAGCTTATTATTTTCAAGAAAACTCTTTTACAAAACTCGTCAAATTGGTGCATCCTGTTTCTGAATCCACATGTACTTGTTTAATGTCTTTAGTCATCTCTATAACTTTGTACCGCAAATCCTCCTATAAATCAACTCGGGTTTCATTTCATATTTCTTTCATGGTAAAGAAGAAGAAAATACTGAAAAACAAGAGCTATATTTTGAAGTAAATCTTACTAACCATGTCTCTCTTTAATGGTGCACGAGGAATATACTCCCCTAACTTGGTTTCTGTTTTTAAGACATAACAACGAGTGATTTGCAAGTACCATAAAATATACCAATTTAAAGAAATTGTTGGATGGCGTACAGTCTGAATATGCATACGTCTTTCACTCCATATTTTTATGTATGTTGGTCTTTGACCTTCGAATGCTTTAACACCTTTTTTGCGCATTTTAATAGGTACAGATGCATCGGGTATGTGTTGTTTATAACCAAATTATCTCATTACTAGATATGGAGAATACATTTGCACCTCATCAAAGCAAATTAGCGGTGTCTTCGAAGTCCAAATTTGATGACCAAGTGTACATATTCATGGAAGTTCAAGCAATGATCCATATGCTACCCAATCCAAAAAATCACTTTGTAAAAGATACTAACTCTACATCATTGCTTACTACAGTCTGAGGTGAGGGCGATGATCTATGGTGATGGAGGTTCTGCTTCGACGACAGTCTGAGGTGATGGTTTGAAGTTCTGGTTTGATGAGGGACGTTATATCCAATTCTTACTACTAACTCTACATCATTGCTTACTACGAGCTTTAAATTAAGATGCTTATTATTACGACGGAGATGTTTATTTCACCAATTTCACCTGGTTTAAATTCCTCTGTCAATTTATCAAAAAAAATCATATCTCTAATATATATCAGAAATAACTTTCTCCACTTGGTGTTCTGTATCAGCGATTTTTGAATATGGATCTTCATTGTTGTTTTCATGCTCAATTACAAATGTCCTATTTGAACCTCCAGCACTCTGTAAAATGCAACATTCAATAGTTAGTTTTGTTAGAAACATTGACATAAAATCACTTGGTATGTAATTTTAGACTAATGCATCTTTAGTTGTAATATTATCATCATTTTGCTATGATTTGTAAATGTAAAAATCAAGAGGCGACTACTTTTATTTAAATCCGACCTAAAATAAAGTTACCTAAATGATAACCTCTTTATGTAATAGATAGATCTTTATAACTCATAGTATATATATATTTATTATTTCCTACTTTTAGAACTTCCTCAACTATAAACTAAAATAAAATTTATAATTAAATTTCATTATTCAAGTCAGCTGGCTTTCCAACTATAGTAAACTGTATAAGGATTTTGATTAGCTAGGAAGTTCTAAAAGAAGGAAATAATAAATAGGTTATTATATAAAAGAAGGAAATAATAAATATATACTAGGAGCTGTAAAGATCTATCTATTATATAATGAGGTTATTCTTTATGTAACTTTATTCTAGTTCAGATTTAAATAAAAGTAGTTGCCTCTTGATTTTTACATTCACAAATCATAGCAAAATGACAATGATATTACAACTAAAGAGGCATGAGTCTAAAATTGCATACCAAGTGATTTTCTATCAATGTTTCTACCAAAAAACTAACAATTGAATGGTACATTTTACAGAGTGCTCGAGGTTCCAATAGGACATTTGTAATTGAGCATAAAAACAGCAATGAAGATCCATATTCAAAAATTTCTGATACAGAACACCAAGTGGAGCAAGTTGTTCCTGATATATGTTAGAGATATGATTTTTTTTTGATAACTTGACAGGGGAATTTAAACCAGGTGAAATTAACGGAATAAAACATATCCATCATAATAATAAGTATCTTAATTTAAAGTTCGTAGTAAGCAATGATGTAGAGTTAGTAGTAAGAACCATGGTTCGAGGTCTCGGGCGGCACCCCGAAATTTCGGTGGTGTCGCACCAGTGCGGTAACTAAGCGAACCGAAACCATTTGAAAATATCGATTTCGCTTAGGGTTTCCAATCAAATCGACCTCGACCTGCCTTCGCCTCCTCAAATCGACCTCGACCTGCCTTCGCTTAGGGTTCTTCATTGCGTCGGATTGCGCGTGGACATTAATTTGAGAAGTCGACGATTTTTTTTGCTTGCCGTGTTATGATTCAGCTTTGTATAATCGTATATTATTGGGTTGAAGGGATATTAGGCTGAAATTTGTGGCATTGGTTGTGTTAGGGTTAAGTTTTAATTTGTGTATTGACTGTGTGGTGTTGGACATTGGCTGTGTTGGGTTGAAATATGTGTATTTAGTATAATTTAATTAGTATTTAGCTTTAAGAAGTTTCAATTGAATTTAATTGGTATCGGGTTATAGATTGTATTTATATTTTACGAGCGTTACGGCACGCACTTTGCGCGTGCTGATGGATTGCACTTCGTCCGTGAATTGTTTTTTTATAAATTGTATATGTTTAACTCGTTCGAAAAAAATAAAATTTGCACAAATATTTGATTATATTTTTGCGTTGAAATAATATGCAGTTAGTTTTAAATTTTCTTTCTAAATTGTACCATCTAATTTTTTGTTAGTTTAAATTTTTAGTTCTATCATTAATTACTAAACAATGAATTTAATTTTTTATTGGTTTAAATTTTTGTTTCTGTTATTAATTAGTAAAAAACGACTTTGAAAAAGGTTTATTCATAAGATCCTATTTTTAAGTGATATTAAGGTAAGTGCGTTTTGAATTGGTAAAAAAAATAACTATTAGATCCTATTTTTAAGTAATATTAATATTTAATAATTTTTGTAGAGGGGCATTTTTGGTAGTTCACGCTGATACCAAAAAAGTGTGACACCAAATGTATTACAACTATTATTAAAGATTTACAAAGATAATTATTTCATTCTCATTAACAAACTATTGAAAACCAAAATCACAACCGGGACCGAAACCGAAACTTACGAAATTCCCGAAATCGTTCGAAACTAACAAAAATTTAAATGTCTGAAACCGAGACCAAAAACGAGTTCTCGAACCTTGGTAAGAACTTGCTATACATGCATGTAAATTGTATTATATTGTATTGTATCAGTAAATATACGTGCCTAATACCAGTTGTATGATTTTTATATGAGAACAAAGCTAACAAGGGTTCATGGCTGAATGTCCAACTTTTTAAAATTTTGATTTGAATTAATGCGTATAGATGTTGGTAAATATACTGGTGATGTTATGCATTAAAACACGAGAACACATTTTACCAGGTCAGAGACTTTTTCATTCTGATTTGCAATATTTTCCTTAAACTCATTTTGTATATTACATTTATTAATATTTTGATTCAACATGCATGCAGGGGCTATTCTGTTTAAGCTTTTATAACTGCAGGTTTATTTGATACATGATGCTAAAAGATTTGACTAATTCTTATACATCTTATATTAAGTAGGAGCAACAACATCTTATAAATGGTTTATATAAAAGTAAGATATAACAAGGTTTATCATAATTTATTATTAAAAATCTTCTAAATGTTTAAATGACTCCTGACTTTTTTCTCAATGGACTTAACTTTTCATTTTGTTACAAAGGCAACTTATTGAAATATGTAAATTAGTAAGTAAATTAGGTTTAACATCGAACACTAAAATTGATTTTTCTTTTTTCATTTTAACATAAAGATAAAAAGGACAAAAAGGATGGTTCAAATTATGACAACCCTGAAACTCAAGGAGCTAATGAATGGTGGCAAGGTAATACTACATATAAGATGTCGGCATCGTACTAATTTAGCTTATACATAGAACTTATTTACTTTTATGGGCTCATATTACTACTAAAGATAATACTCCATGCTTTATGTTCAGATTAAAAATATGTAATATACCCTACGAAACAGAGATGAGTACGTAAAACAAATCATCTGTGTTGGAACTTGGCATACCTAGAGACTTCCTATGCAATTTTGTTTAGAGAGTCTTATTGTTGAATTACTTTGCAACATGAACCCTGTGAATGTAACCTTATATAGCCTTCTGAAATGTATATTAGAAATTTGTAAATGTAATTTTATTTAGCTTTTGTAATATATGTTTTTGATTGTTTTATGATAATATTTGTTTCAATCGTTAAATTATTAAATACTATTACAGGTGTATTACAATATATAACCTGCAACTATTATTTTTTCTTTTCCATTTTTGCATTTATTTTGCAACTATCAAAAACGGTTGCAAAAGATCAAATGACAATTGTTTTAACAGTTGCAGATGAATCATATTACATTGGTTTTAGACAGGTGCAATATAATTTACTACAATTGTCATTAATAGTTGTAATATCATACTTTTCAAATAAATGTTATAGATTTACAACTGGTATTTACAATTGCAAAGAAACCAATTGCAAATGCTTTTTAAAAGTAGTAAAAAATCCTTACTTCAATGGTCGCTAGCAACTGCTATAAACAGTTGTAAAATGTAATCACCCTATCACAACTTTGCATATTAGGACTGGTGGCTGCCAGTTGTAAGATGCCCATTACAATTGACATTGCCAGTTGCAAAATGGGTATTTTGGGTAGTGTAAAGTACATATTTACTGGATTAAACTACCAAATTAAAGACATGCTAGGTATGAAAATGGAAGATGTGTCATATAATATGATTTGTTGGTATGCATTTTATTTAGTCATAAACATGTATATTAAAATTCTAATACTTGATATTAGAAAGCATAGTCCCTTAAAGGTAATTTATAGTGACATTCAGATGAGTTATTTCATTTATTTTTGTCATTAAATAATTATGAAACAACTTAAAATAAAGAATGTAGTGTTAAATTATTAAAAACTCGCCTGAATATATTTGAAGCAGTAATGGCATTTTTAGTGTTTACACACATTGACTTAAAAGCAATTCGGCGATTAAGTTTACTCAAGATTCACTTAATGGTGTTTCGTTTTTCTTGGTACCAAATATTCAGTAACGAGATCTATTTATATTAATTATACTCATGTTTGATTTCTACTTTAGAACCATACAGCAAAAAAGAATAAAAGGGTTTATATAATAAAAAACATTAGAGAGTTTTTTTCCTAATTTAAAATAATAATCATGCTAACAATTATGCGACTGTGTATTTTTTTTTATAGTATAGACACACACACACTTCAAATTTTAGAATAGCTTGTTATAGACTTATTGGTTCACCATTATTTTTTCATTCATTTGATTTTAACGTACATAAAATGAAAAATCGAAGGCCTAACGGTAAAAAATCATACAAATATGCACACACTTGAAAGATCATTTTAAGGTTGAAAAACCGAGTACCGCTTAAACTCATCAACAGACAAAATAAACCTAGTCTCATCTTTTAACATAGCAAAGTAGAAGCAAGTCTACCTAAGTAGAATGTGATAATGGCTACAATGCAAGTCTAATCCTATATTTAAATGGTACTATAATGAGTAAATATATTGGTCATTTTTAGCAATATGATAATATTACAGGATGAACCATCAAATTTTTATAATGACACATTACGATATACAAAATCCATTCATGAACTTAATTATTTTTTCTAAGAAAAAGAAATTATGCTATTCTTAATATTGGCTTACATAAGAAACTACAATATATACCAAATAAACATTACTTCAACAATCGTTATGAATTAATATAGGGGTGAAGATAAGATATACTTGGTTACTCGGGTTGAACATTGAAATTTCATCATTGTCATCATCTTCAACACCGTCATTATTATCATCGTCGTCGTCAGTATCAAACAGAAGTACTCTCCATTTTGAAATTATTAAAGTAATCATGACAATGTGAGAGTTTTCATTCCTCCAAAATACTACCTATACAGAGTTCAATGTAAAAAATTACTAAATATAAAAGGAAATTGTAATTGACTATTCAAGGTAATAGAAACCGATTGATTTACGCACTGGAGAATCATGTGTAAGATAGAACTTACAATCCAACATTTACAAATCCCAACCCAAATAAACAAGTGAAAGAGATATTCAAAAACGCCGAACTTTTTTCGATTCTTAATCAATTTAATAGATGGTTTTAATTAAAATCACACATGAATTTCTTGAGAATTAGTAAACAAATTATACATATAACTCAATGCAGTATAGTGGTTATTCAAATAGATACCATGGAAGAAGTTCATTTGAAGAAATACTAATATAATAGCTGAAATGATGAGAAACGCTAGTCTAATAAAAGTAAACTAAATTTTGCATTTATGTTTATCAAAATGGTTGCTTGTGAAACACTTTTTATTTTTTTATTACACTTAATGAGTACTACAAAGAAAATGTAATTTAATTTGTCATGCATTCAACTTTTAGTTCTCTAAATAAGAGTTTAAGAAAAACGTATCTACGAAGATGGTAAGAATTTTTTTTATCGTCACAAAAAAGATTGATAAATTATGGTAATCAGTATACGACTCTATCGATGAACCATCATTTATACAAATGAATGAAATGAAGTAATTCATTATAAACACTAAACAAATAGATTTTAACCATACTTATAAATTAACTTAATATGCATTTAACTTTTAGTTCTCGAAATAAAAGTTTTAAGAATGTATCAACGAAGGTAGCATGATAAAAGAATTTGCAGTCTTTACATAGAACATTAATAAATTATTTTAGTCAACATATGACGTTTATCCATGAAATGACATTTATACAAACAATTTTAACAAATTACCTTATTACAAATTAGAGGCAGATTTAATTTAACAAGCGATCGTCGGTTATGGCAATTCAGTGTATAAAGTTCCATTCATTTAAAACATTGATGTTGTAGAAAAAATTAATATGCATAAAATAATATGAAATTAGTGTTCTCAAGCGGATCAACATCCTCATTAGTCCCAAGAATAGTACGTATGTTTTCTATGTGTGAAATCTTTAAAGTAGCAAATCCATCATATTTGATTGCATTATATGCCGAAATTGGTAAAATAAGATTAAAAAAAGTGTTATAGAAGTGGTGGAGCATCAAAATATGTATTAGAGATGTTCCCGTGGGAAATATGGCTATAGCATAGTGGACTTGTATGATTTGGCATTCACTCATGTGGAAATTTGGTTCCGTTTCTTATTTTCAAATTTGATACGTGAACAACTCTTTCCAAAAACATCTTTAAAGTACTCCCATATTTTCTATTAGATAAAAAAAATTAAAAATAATCCAAATATCAATCCCATGTTTCTATGAGCAAAACAATTTTTTTGATTCTTTTTGAAAAAACGCAAATATGTGTAGGGTTCTCTGCAAATATTTGCATTCTAGGAATTCCAAAGATATCCGCAAATTTCTCCATTGTTTCAAATCACAAATTTTGAGGAAAATCTCGAGTTGATATCTAGACTGAAATAAAAGAGATCTAAAACTCTAAAACTGCCCATGCTGTCAGATCTCAGATTTAAAAGACATAAAAGCTGAAGTCGGAGCCAAAATAGAAAACTAAAAAAGATATCAGAAGACAAAACCAATGAAAAATAGAGCAATTAACAGAAAAGAAGAAGGAATTTAAGTGAAATTCAAAATCAAATTTAGCTATTACTTACCTCGTACTCAGAGTAGAACGACATTAGTTTCATATATTCACTTTTCTTCTTCATTCTAACCCTAACCCTAGGCTTTTTCGCTTCTGCTACTGACGGCTAAAAATACGATGGCCTAAAAGATATAATGATTTCAAATGGGCCTGGTAGTCATTACTTTAGTTTTGGATTATATAATTGTGTTGTTTAAGATAGTTTGGCATGGACATAATACTTTGAAGTTTTAATAATTTACATGGGCTTATATATGAGCTGACATAAATACAGCGTAGATAATTTAGTATGAAATTTGATCCATCCATCAAAATTTGCTCAATCCACAAGAAGAAAAAATTGATTAGAGACCAATAGCAAAATCACGCTATGGTAGGCGCGAAGATTATAGATAATGCACAAAAATGACAAAATATCATCGGTTGCCTGAGAGACTGAAACATAGTTTTATAGTAACCGTATCCATTTATAATTGAATGAATATCAAAATAAAGGAAATTATAAAACTCTTGCTCGGTGAAATATGCACAGGATATTCAAATATAAGATACAGCAAGAGAGTCGAAAAATAAAAAAACAAATAACATTGATTGCACCATTTCAGAAGGTAAGAAACAACCCATAGCTCATGTGGTCTCATATGTAATCTTCTCTCTGCTATGTAGTGCCTTTCCTTCTATAAATGTAGGAATATTCTATTAGCATAGTTTAGGTGTAACGATACGATCTTTCGACGCTCGAAAGTCGACATTAATACGTCCACTGTATCAAATGCCGCGCAATCGAATGCCGGAAAACCGAACCATTAGGGTTAAAAAGAAGAGGTAGAAGAAGACAGAAGGAACAGAAAAACAGAAACAGAAACAATATCAGAATCTCACATTCGCAGCGGAACAATATATAATTGATAATCACTAGTCTTTTAAACAAAGAACTATATCAGTTTATACAATACAACAATGAGAGTCAATATACAACTCAATACAACAATGGACAGTTATATAAACTTGTCCCCATACAGAATACACAACGGAATAAATAAACAAGTACGGTAGTACGCCTCGCCATCCAGCTCATCTCTAAAGCTCCAGAATATCCAGAATATCCTGATAACATAACTCTAGGCTGCCCGTGTGGAAAATTATGGGCACCCAGAGTTTAGAAAGGGAACAATAAACTCCGAATCAGTCATGGTGACTGGTGTGAGATCGTAAAACAGTTATTTTCACAAAGAAAATAAAACAAATTCGCAATGCTTTTGGAAAATGAAACTACCATAAGGCCTCCCGCCACACACACAATGCAAACTCAGAATTGGAGGAGGTTTCTCCTTATGATAGTCAAAGATGCTTACTACGAAAGATCAGTTGATATTATTATTAATGTCTAGTGTGGAAAACATTTTGAAAGTATAATATTAATCTTAACCAGCATAGACATTTCGAACTATGCCTACTATAGTTACCATCTAAACAGTGGTGACCACCATAAGTAAATGGCAGATTCTACAACTAAAACCGTACAAGGTTCGTATTGGGAATTAGATTTCCAACAAATGATCAGGCTAAGGAACTTCCCACTGCCACATGGGTACGCCTCTGGATGGACGTCCCGAGAACTAACTAGCTCTCTGCCAACACAAGGTCGGGTTACCCCTTACACTAGGTAACTACTACACGAATATGCCACCCCCGGTCCTTTGGGACCTTTATCCGAGGGCCCTCGATCACAAAGCAACAATCACACAGTAAATGAGACTGGAGCAACCACACAGGTAAATATCTAGGCTTCATACCATAATATCACCTTTTTCCAGAAGGAAATGACATACCCTAAAGGGAGCAACCCTCATAACCTTGCTGCATCTTTCCTGTTTCGATCATTTCCGGGTTGTGAGGTCCGATGAGATCTTGTCCACAAAGCTACGCTTTTTCACAAAGCCATGCTTTGATCACAAATGATCAACAACACTTAGCATGCCACACTACCAAATTGGGAGTATATCACTGATAACATTCAACTACATAACCTCTGAGCTCGTACGTCTCAGAGAAGGGTGTTAAGCTAAGAGAATAAATTCTCCGCCACCAACAGAAATGTATTTGAAAGAAATCAGCTTTATATCTCAAAGTGTAGTGTCAAAAATACAACCATACAAGTCTGTTCCGGGTTCGAACAGAACCGAAGGCACTTCCAAAGAAGCCCTTGCAATCCGGGTATTCACAATCCCGATTGGACTTCCCATCACAAGAAGAGTGATATAAATCTCTATACCGGAGCAACTCGGTGCAGAGACATTCGACAGGTTTCCTTTCATTTTCGAAAATACCCGGTCTTCACACCGGTCTTTAAATGTTATTCATTCACGTCGTATCATTATTCGAAATGGGTTATATGACACAAAGTCCTCTCCCGGATAAACCGAATAATGAGCGTTTGTTTTAAAAACAAATTCAGGTGTCATTTCAAAGGAAAATATTGATAGTCGGTTATTTAACTATCAACAACATTCACAACAATCAACCAATTTAAATAATTTTCCTAAATTATTTATTTTCAAAATATCTTCGCAAGATATATATATTTTCCACACTTCAACATTTGAAAACCCATTTCAAATCACTTTTCACCTTTCAACTTTTGAAAACAAATTTCAAATCAATTTCCCTACACGGGATATATTTCCAAATATTTGTTCATTTCCACTAGAAATCTACCAAGTTCAAATACTTTATCTTCAAAACATTCCTTAAAATCCAATTTCAAAATTTCTTCATTTATAATTTAAAACTACTTTGGAAATATACTCGGCTTTTCAGGGAAAATACACTTCCATTTCAAAATGGTCCATTTAAACCAATTAAATAAATCCTTATCGATTTATTCCAAATTTACATTCCAAATTTGTAAATTTATTTCCACTTTAAAAATAAATCAGTGTTTATTTTTAAAACAAATTTCCCTTTCCTTTACAAATTCTATTTTGAATTTACATTCCCAAATATTCACTTTTATACGATTTTCTAAATCGATTTCTCAAATATTCACTTTCAAACACCAAATCAAATTCCATATTGATTTCTAAATTTATTTCAACACCAAATCAATTACAAATTGATTTCTAAGTTTATTTCCAAATACTAAAACATTTGCAAATCGATTTCCATATTTATTTCAACACAAATCAATTTTTCATTCAACATCAAATAAACTTTCATATCGATTTCCCAACGATTTATTTTCAAATACCAAATCAATTATCAATTGGATTTCAAACAAATTTATCACTTTTAAAATAAATTCCTTTATCTCTTCCAAACCATTTAAAATTCCATTTTCAATAAATTCTTCAACTTTTCAACAATATTATTCCAAATCCATTTATTAATATCTTTTTCCATATTTTTGAAATAATTCGATAAGATTACAAAAATCAACTTTATACTTTTAAATTCCTTCTTTTAAATTCACCCAATTTTTCAAAAGAAATTCACTTAAAATTTCCAACTTTTATTTCGAAAATCCAATTCTATTTATTTCTGGTATCCAACGATATCAAAAATACATTTGGCTAAATTATAGCCTTGAATAAATTCAATTACCAATATAATCATTCACAGATTATAAATAAATTATCACACAGCATATGAAACGAATTCATACAATATATGAAACAAATTCATATAATTTGAGGAATCCAGTTGGATCCCTCCAACCTGTTTCCCTGCATCCACAGATGTTAGCACAATACCAATTCCACTTCGAGGTGGAATATCGCAATATATGGGATTTATGAAATATCATCCGCTATTATGCGGCGCATATGGTCTCATCCGCTATACAATGCGGGAAATCAACAACTCCAATATATATATATTCCAATATATATATATTGCTATATACTACTATATATACTATCACAATCAGGCAATCAATCAATAACTGCAATTCAATTTTAAACTTGAGTGAGAAGATCTCACCTTTGCTTTTAATTTTGCAATCCATTTCCATTTCAGCTTGTTTTTCTTGATTTATAGACCTTGTACAATTAATTTATACAACTTATTAATATTCGAAAAAATTGAACGATTAAATTTTCATTTATAAATTTAATTACCAATGATTTTATTTTAAACTCAAAAATTTAAAATTTGAACTGATTCCCTTTAAATGAATTTATTTAACTAAAAGTTAAATTTAAAACTAAATTCCCTTTCAATAAAATACTTTCGAGTTACCACAATAATTACATAAGTTAACTAAACGAATTAATCACTAAATAAATTAGTAAATTGTAATTTGTTGTTTTTATTTTCCATTTTTCAAACTGCATGTAAAAATAGGCTACATGGGTTATAAAAATCTTATCTTTATGTATATAAACTCTTATTATATATTTTATCACATCAAAATCGAAACTGAAGAATAAAAATAAACTATAAATTGCTTAATACCTTACTGCCTTAACCCTCCTCACAAACACAGCATCGATCAGACCCTCGGCCGAAACGTACGCACCTCCGCTATCGACGTCGACTCCAGAAACCATGCCGCCCACGGCCTCGACCACCATCCAACGAACCCACCTCAACTCGAAACCCTAGGTCGCGCCACTTCCCTCGAACCCAGCCCTCGCTCCCAAATTGCCATCGACTCCTCCACCTTTCGACTTTGCCGTCGCCCCCACACACGCATACAACCCCACACCAGAGCTTGCAACTGCACCTCCTCGCGCGAGCGTGTGCACTCCCCTTCAGTGCCTCGCGGCCGTGCTCGCATCTCCCCTAATTATTTTATTTTGATTCGAATCGGTAACGGGAGGAGGAAGATGCGGAAATTTCTATTTTTTTTATACAAACGAATTCATATTTCGTTCGAATAGAAAGAAGAAAAGGGCTTGAATTGAACGGAGGTTATAATACAACTGCTTTGAATTGGAAAAATAACGTGGCACAGTAATTTATTTTCCACCGAGAGGAAGCGCCATTTTTTTCCTTTCATTCGATTAACTAGTTCAGCTATAAATATCAAAGAGGGGAAGCGTATAGAGGAAGGTAGGCTATAATAATTGAAGAAGGACGGAAATGGAAAGGTGTGATGGTGAAAGGAAGTAGGCTGAAGTTGACTAGGGTATATAAATTTATATTTAAATTAAATCGATTAATTATTGTCTAGCCGTTTTTATCTCGTACGATCACACGACAACTCCAATCACCACGAAAATTGAAATCCGACAATAATACAATATTACGAATCCAATGGAACTAGTTTCGTCGAATTCCGAGACTGTGCCTCGGAACGCTATTTTCAAATATCGATTTAAACGATAAAATTTCAAAACTGAACAAAACATTTTCAAATTCAATTCTGAAGCTTCCATTATCTTCAGTATTATCAATGTGAATTTTCTAAGCCTTTAAAATGTTTTTAATCGGCTTAAAACTGAAGATTCAAATTTTTACCCAGTTTCAATAATTTAATTACCAAATTCATTTTGATATCTCGAATTTCAAATTAAACTATCATTCAAATATTTAAACTCAATTAAATATTCACATTTCAAATGTCGAAAATTCAGGGTCATTACAATCTTCGTCCCTTAAAAGGATTTCGTCCCGAAATTACAAGTTAAGAAGAATGCTCCAATACCCATTTATGATTTTCCCAAAACCCAACAGTTTTATCAAATTTTCAAACCAATCTTTTTAGTAAAGATCATCATTTCAACTAACTGTCCAAATCTTAACTATAGTTTCCAAACAACTTTATTTACTTCACAATTCAAATTTGAATTTAAATTCAAATTTTGAATTATCCAAAATTTCTCAATAATCTTCTAACTCACGAAATTTCCGAGAAATTTCGCCAACGACTCCTTTGCGCGGCTAACTCGGTACTACTACAAAATGTCCCTACGGACTCCCAAATTCCAATAGAAAACAAAATGCCAAGTGGCAAAATAAAAAACCCAGTCAAATTTCATACTGAAATTTTAAATACATAACTTATTGTCGAGCAATTTCAAATTTACCTTCGAAATCAAAATCCAATTCCAGTTTAGCCTTTACAATCCCGGTATACTTTACTTAACAACAATGTCCAAATTTACTTATTGGATTCCAAATACCAATTTACTTAAGAATTTCATTCTTATTTCTTAAGTTCAATATAAGTATTTACATACTTCTATATTTATTCACTTCACTAACAAAGTCATATATTCATTTCCATTCAACTTTGCATTTTCAATTCCATTTGAATTCAATTTACAATTTCAATTCTATTTGAATTCATTTTATCTTTAAAAACCAAAAATTCATTTTAGTGAAAACTCGATGTTCGCTTTTTCCAAGACTTTTAACTTTGACCAAAACAATGGTTTTCATTTTCTAGTTCAATTCCTACGTTTCCATTACAATTTGAAAATCAATTTTTCCGTTAACAAAATTTTTCAAATTTTTTTTTTCAAAATTTTCCTAACTCCCAAAATTTTCAAAAAAATTTGGCGGAGCCTCCTTTGTACGAAGAAGCTTTTGCAATTTGACAAAAGATATAAATATATATACATCGACCCACTCGGTCGGAAAAAGCAAAAACAGTTCATATTTTCTATTTTGTATTGCGTAGACGTACCTTATTAGCATTTTTAAGCAAAGCGGTTTATTTTATTAGCATTTGCGCAACCAAATGCAGCTAAACGGCCCCCGGTACCTGTACTTACTCGGTTTAAATACGTAAGTGACAAATATAGGAAATCTATTTACATTTCACTTAATTTCAATAGCGAATACATATATTTCATAAACAATATATTCAAAATTATTTCCATTAGCAATTTATCAAGTTTCAATACAAATTTAAATTGCTTACGACCAGTTCACATACAATTTCCATTCAATTCAACGGTTTACAACTCACTTTCTTACATTCTATTCATTTTTAAACGAAACGAATTCATACTCATTTCAATTGATTAAAAATCAATTTTATTTGCTTTCATTAACTCATAGATTTTTTTTATACAATCTTATTTGCGTCAAGCGACAACCATTCATATGCAAATTCAAACCACTTTCAAATTTAGCTCACACTCAACTTTAATTTAACTAATTCAACTTCCAATTTGTTATTTCACGAATTAATAATTTATCAACTTAGTTTACTTGAATTCAATCCATTTTATTTTATTTTTTTCCAAGTTTGGATTTTTCTTCAACTTGATTCAAATCAAAACTCATTTCATTTTTAATTTCCAATTCATTTATTTACAAATGTAGCTTCATTTGTTCATTCACAAATTCATTTCTTTTCAATTTAAATCTTATTCCAATCAAATTTCAAATATTTTTATAAGTTATCATACTTATCTGCATTCCATAACATTTAAAGAAATTCCAGAGTCTTTTAAACAATTACTCTGGCATCTCATTTTAATTTAGAGAACTCATTTATAAATTTACCTTACCAATTTCATTTCATTTATTTTCAAATACTTTTCTGGAATTCTATTCCAAATTATAAATCACCTTTACTATTTATATTTACAAATCCCATTCGTATATGAATTTTATTTCCTTATCTTTCAATTCATATTTATAAATTTCATTTGTTAAATGAATTTATCTCCAAATCTTTGGTTATACCATTATTTCTTATTCAATTTCCATATAACAATGATAATAATTCAATATTATCACTTTCTAACAACCAAACATCCATATACTATAATAATTCATAGAAAATCATTTCTTTTCTACACAAAAATAGTTTTGGATAAAATTATTTCATTTACCTCATTTTAAAACAATATTGTGTCAGTTTATCTTGTTTAAGAGTTTAGAAACCCCTATCGATTACAGTTGGCCAGACTGCACCGACCAGAATCTATAAACAATCAAGCGATAAGTCAACACAATACAAAACAATTTCATATTCACCAACAAATACGCGCTCATACCTATTATTACACTCACACTCATTCTAGAGTACTACTGACTCTATCTCTAATTAGTAACACCCAATAGAGCCAGAGTTGTCGCTTAACCAACAGCTTTGATACCACATGTAACGATACGATCTTTCGTCGCTCGAAAGTCGACATTAATACGTCCACTGTATCAAATGCCGCGCAATCGAATGCCGGAAAACCGAACCATTAGGGTTAAAAAGAAGAGGTAGAAGAAGACAGAAGAAAAGAAGGAACAGAAAAACAGAAACAGAAACAATATCAGAATCTCACATTCGCAGCGGAACAATATATAATTGATAATCACTAGTCTTTTAAACAAAGAACTATATCAGTTTATACAATACAACAATGAGAGTCAATATACAACTCAATACAACAATGGACAGTTATATAAACTTGTCCCCATACAGAATACACAACGGAATAAATAAACAAGTACGGTAGTACGCCTCGCCATCCAGCTCATCTCTAAAGCTCCAGAATATCCAGAATATCCTGATAACATAACTCTAGGCTGCCCGTGTGGAAAATTATGGGCACCCAGAGTTTAGAAAGGGAACAATAAACTTCGAATCAGTCATGGTGACTGGTGTGAGATCGTAAAACAGTTATTTTCACAAAGAAAATAAAACAAATTCGCAATGCTTTTGGAAAATGAAACTACCATAAGACCTCCCACCACACACACAATGCAAACTCAGAATTGGAGGAGATTTCTCCTTATGATAGTCAAAGATGCTTACTACGAAAGATCAGTTGATATTATTATTAATGTCTAGTGTGGAAAATATTTTGAAAGTATAATATTAATCTTAACCAGCATAGACATTTCGAACTATGCCTACTATAGTTACCATCTAAACAGTGGTGACCACCATAAGTAAATGGCAGATTCTACAACTAAAACCGTACAAGGTTCGTATTGGGAATTGGATTTCCAACAAATTATCAGGCTAAGGAACTTCCCACTGCCACATGGGTACGCCTCTGGATGGACGTCCCGAGAACTAACTAGCTCTCTGCCAACACAAGGCCGGGTTACCCCTTACACTAGGTAATAATACACGAATATGCCACCCCCGGTCCTTTGGGACCTTTATCTGAGGGCCCTCGATCACAAAGCAACAATCACACAGTAAATGAGACTGGAGCAACCACACACGTAAATATCTAGGCTTCATACCATAATATCACATTTTTCCAAAAGGAAATGACATACCCTAAAGGGAGCGACCCTCATAACCTTGCCGCATCTTTCCTGTTTTGACCATTTCCGGGTTGTGAGGTCCGATGAGGTCTCGTCTACAAAGCTACGCTTTTTCACAAAGCCATGCTTTGATCACAAATGATCAACAAATGATCAGCAACACTTAGCATGCCACACTACCAAATTGGGAGTATATCACTGATAACATTCAACTACATAACCTCTGAGCTCGTACGTCTCAGAGAAGGGTGTTAAGCTAAGAGAATAAATTCTCCGCCACCAACAGAAATGTATTTGAAAGAAATCAGCTTTATATCTCAAAGTGTAGTGTCAAACATACAACTATACAAGTCTGTTCCGGGTTCGAACAGAACCGAAGGCACTTCCAAAGAAGCCCTTGCAATCCGGGTATTCACAATCCCGATCGGACTTCCCATCACAAGAAGAGTGATATAAATCTCTATACCGAAGCAACTCGGTGCAGAGACATTCGACAGGTTGTCCTTTCATTTTCGAAAATACCCGGTCTTCACACCGGTCTTTAAATGTTATTCATTCACGTCGTATCATTATTCGGAATGGGTTATATGACACAAAGTCCTCTCCCGACTAAACCGAATAATGAGCGTTCGTTTTAAAAACAAATTCAAGTGCCATTTTAAAGGCAAATATTGATAGTCGGTTATTTAACTATCAACAACATTCACAACAATCAACCAATTTAAATAATTTTCCCAAATTATTTATTTTCAAAATATTTCGCAAGATATATATATTTTCCACACTTCAACATTTGAAAACCCATTTCAAATCACTTTTCACCTTTCAACTTTTGAAAACAAATTTCAAATCAGTTTCCCTACACGGAATATATTTCCAAATATTTATTCATTTCCACTGGAAATCTGCCGAGTTCAAATACTTTATCTTCAAAACATTCCTTAAAATCCAATTTCAGAATTTCTTCATTTATAATTTAAAACTACTTTGGAAATATACTCGACTTTTCAGGGAAAATACGCTTCCATTTCAAAATGGTCCATTTAAACCAATTAAATAAATCCTTATCGATTTATTCCAAATTTACATTCCAAATTTGTAAATTTATTTCCACTTTAAAAATAAATCAGTGTTTATTTTTAAAACAAATTTTCCTTTCCTTTACAAATTCTATTTTGAATTTACATTCCCAAATATTCACTTTTATACGATTTTCCAAATCGATTTCTCAAATATTCACTTTCAAACACCAAATCAAAGTCCATATTGATTTCTAAATTTATTTCAACACCAAATCAATTACAAATTGATTTCTAAGTTTATTTCCAAATACCAAAACATTTGCAAATCGATTTCCAAATTTATTTCAACACAAATCAATTTTTCATTCAACAGCAAATAAACTTTCATATTGATTTCCCAACGATTTATTTTCAAATACCAAATCAATTATCAATTGGATTTCAAACAAATTTATCACTTTTAAAATAAATTCCTTTATCTCTTCCAAACCATTTAAAATTCCATTTTCAATAAATTCTTCAACTTTTCAACAATATTATTCCAAATCCATTTATTAATATCTTTTCCCATATTTTGGAAATAATTCGATAAGATTACAAAAATCAACTTTATACTTTTAAATTCCTTCTTTTAAATTCACCCAATTTTTCAAAAGAAATTCACTTAAAATTTCCAACTTTTATTTCGAAAATCCAGTTCTATTATATGGTATCCAACGATACCAAAAATACATTTGGCTAAATTATAGCCTTCAATAAATTCAATCACCAATATAATCATTCACAAATTATAAATAAATTATCACAGCATATGAAACAAATTCATACAATATATGAAACAAATTCATATAATTTAAGGAATCCATTTGGATCCCTCCAACCTGTTTCCATGCATCCACAGATGTTAGCACAATACCAATTCCACTTCGAGATGGAATATCGCGGTATATGGGATTTATGAAATATCATCCGCTATTATGCGGCGCATATGGTCTCATCCGCTATATAATGCGAGAAATCAACAACTCCAATATATATATATATATATATATTCCAATATATATATATTGCTATATACTACTATATATACTATCACAATCAGGCAATCAATCAATAACTGCAATTCAATTTTAAATTTGAGTGAGAAGATCTCACCTTTGCTTTTTATTTGCAGTCCATTTCCATTTCAGCTTGTTTTTCTTGATTTATAGACCTTGTACAATTAATTTATACAACTTATTAATATTCGAAAAAATTGAACGATTAAATTTTCATTTATAAATTTAATTACCAATGATTTTATTTTAAACTCAAAATTTTAAAATTTGAATTGATTCCCTTTAAATGAATTTATTTAACTAAAAGTTAAATTTAAAACTAAATTCCCTTTCAATAAAATACTTTCGAGTTACCACAATAATTACATAAGTTAACTAAACGAATTAATCACTAAATAAATTAGTAAATTGTAATTTGTTGTTTTTATTTTCCATTTTTCAAACTGCATGTAAAAATAGGCTACATGGGTTATAAAAATCTTATCTTTATGTATATAAACTCTTATTATATATTTTATCACATCAAAATCGAAACTGAAGAATAAAAATAAACTGTAAATTGCTTAATACCTTACTGCCTTAACCCTCCTCACAAACACAGCATCGATCAGACCCTCGGCCGAAACGTACGCACCTCCGCTATCGACGTCGACTCCAGAAATCATGCCGCCCACGGCCTCGACCACCGTCCAACGAACCCACCTCAACTCGAAACCCTAGGTCGCGTCCCTTCCCTCGAACCCAGCCCTCGCTCCCTAATTTCCATCGACTCCACCTTTCGACTTTGTCGTCGCCCCCACACACGCATACAACCCCACACCAGAGCTTGCAACTGCACCTCCTCGCGCGAGCGTGTGCACTCCCCTTCAGTGCCTCGCGGCCGTGCTCGCATCTCCCCTAATTATTTTATTTTGATTCGAATCAGTAACTGGAGGAGGAAGATGCGGAAATTTCTATTTTTTTATACAAACGAATTCATATTTCGTTCGAATAGAAAGAAGAAAAGGGCTTGAATTGAACGGAGGTTATAATACAACTGCTTTGAATTGGAAAAATAACGTGCCACAGTAATTTATTTTCCACCGAGAGGAAGCGCCATTTTTTTCCTTTCATTCGATTAACTAGTTTAGCTGTAAATATCAAAGAGGGGAAGCGTATAGAGGAAGGTAGGCTATAATAATTTAAGAAGGACGGAAATGGAAAGGTGTGATGGTGAAAGGAAGTAGGCTGAAGTTGACTAGGGTATATAAATTTATATTTAAATTAAATCGATTAATTATTGTCTAAGCGTTTTTATCTCGTACGATCACACGACAACTCCAATCACCACGAAAATTGAAACCGACAATAATACAATATTACGAATCCAATGGAACTAGTTTCGTCGAATTCCGAGACTGTACCTCGAAACGCTATTTTCAAATATCGATTTAAACGATAAAATTTCAAAACTGAACAAATCAGTTTCAAATTCAATTATGAAGCTTCCATTATCTTCAGTATTATCAATGTGAATTTTCTAAGCCTTTAAAATATTTTTAATCGACTTAAAACTGAAGATTCAAATTTTTACCCAGTTTCAATAATTTAATTACCAAATTCATTCTGATATCTCGAATTTCAAATTAAACTATCATTCGAATATTTAAACTCAATTAAATATTCACATTTCAAATGTCGAAAATTCAGGGTCGTTACATTAGGATTACCATGATGATAGGTACACTAGTTAGCAATATAAGAATTTACCCATTATCCTCGGTATAGTGACTAGGGTTTCTAACAATCTGGGCTTTTACAACATCAGGTCTTTTAGAGTTTTCAACCAGTGTTACATTCGAAAAACGAGGTACTTTTTTGAATCTTTCAAACCATTCATCGACGTCTAATGACGAACCTTCACTTTTTATATACTCGACTTCATTCTTGAGGAAATCGACTTTTGTCTCTAATAAAGAAAATTTACAAGTGGATGTGTACTTGCCTGTCCCACTGTGCACAAAATGTGTAGCACATAATTGAAATGTACAGTCAGTATGATCTGATAATGATGAACATAATGGATTACTTCAAAGTGCTAAAATAGAAACACTAAATCCATGTTATTTTTTTGTTGGTAACATAGTGAATCAATAGTGCATTAGTACTGCCAGTGTTTACGTTATTCTAAGTGTATAGTCAACAATTTCTAATGGTATCGTATTTTGCTCTTTTCATCAATGTTGTGTATATGTGTGTGTGACAAACGACACATATGTATATAGTACTGCTAGTATAAAGCAAGTGTTTTCGTGCACATACTTGAATTACTAAGGGAAGCACTGACATAAGATGTCCGCTCTCAACTATTTATTTTAAAAATAGGAGTAGAGGTGAGGTGATCACCAAAAGGGGGTTGATTGAAGGCGATCTTCAAGGCCTGAACTCAATAAGAACCGAAGAAAATGCAAACATCCAAAAAGGACACTCAAGGAAGGGGTATGCCAAGGCTTACATCTCCCCTAAAACTAATAGAGTCTTATGTATAAATGCTGGAGCAAAATTTTCATATTTATTGTTCATCTTCTTCACCTTGCCTATTGGAGGCATTATTAAACTGTTATCAAAATCTTCATTGGTTGACTGCTAGGATACATTGTATCGGAGTATAAAAGAGTAAAGAGTTGGGTACTGAACATTTTTAAGCCAGAAACATTGAAGTTGCTGCTATAACCCAAGTTCCATACTTATTTTGGCTTAAGACATTCTCTACTACCGATAAATGAGAGTGATGCTCGAACGCAACATTTTCCTTCGGGGAGCATAAATTAACATGTTGTGGCTTTGGGCATGAAACTTGGGTTAAGACATTCTCTACTACCGATAAAGCCCAAAGCCACAACAGGTTAATTTATGCTTCCCGAAGGAAAATGTTGCATTCGAGCATCACTCTCCTCTATCGGTAGTAGAGAATGTCTTAAGCCAAAATAAGCATGGAACTTGGGTTGTAGCAGCAACTCCAATGTTTTTGGCTTAAAAATGTTCAATACCCAACTCTTCTATGCTCCGATACAATGTATCCACGCATCCAACCAATGAAGATTTTGAACACAGTTTAATAATGCCTCAAATAGGCAAGGTGAAGAAGATGAACAATAAATAAGCAAATTTTGCTCCAGCATTTATAAATAGAACCATATTAGTTTTAGGGGAGATGTAAGACTTGGCATACCCCTTCCTTGAGTGTCCTTTTTGGATGTCTGTATTTTCTTCGATTCTTATTGAGTTCAAGCCTTGAAGATCGCCTCCAATCACCCCCTTTTGAGATCACCTCTACTACTTTTATTTTTAAAATAAATAGTTGAGAGCGGACATCTATGTCGGTGCTTGTCTCGGTAGTTCAAGTATGTGAACAAAAACACTTACTTTATGCTAGCAACACCACATACATATGTTTATATGTGTCGTTTGTCACACAAACATATACATAGCATTGATGAAAAGAGCAAAATGTGATGCCATTAAAAACTGTTGACTATACACTTAGAATAACGTAAACACTGGCGGTACTAATGCACCATTGAGCTCATTTTTCTGTAGAAAAATACATGGACAACATTAACACAAATAGATTTGATGCTCTAGCGGCAGCCTAGAATGTTACTATCTGCATATATTGTTAATGTAACCTTTATAATTGCATTATTTTATCCTTATAAACTTGTTGTTTCTTGCCGGTCCATAACGGTGCTGAGATGATTGTTCTGACATGAAATTTGATTATTATCTTTGTGAATATAGAACCATGAGTTTTAACTCTTATATTTTCTTACTTTGTTTTTCACACAATTTTTTTATATCTAAACATGCAGACTCCAAAGACATGCGTTGAATCGCAGTATATACCATAGTAAGTTAAGTAGAACCATCAATTGATTCATGTAAACAATTTTTTTTACCTAACTCTATTTTTGTGGCAATTAAATTAGCACTAAGAAGTGTTTATTGCTTCATGAACCAATCATTTTGAAATGGACTCGTAAACGGAGGGATCAATAAGTGAAGAATGCATCATGTCCTTCAAACCTATGCATAAGTCAAATGATAAATCGATATCCAAATACAAAAAAACAACTTGTCTTGGTAAATATATCCAATTCAACTTTTCAGTTTACTTGATGTTAATTTTTACAGAAAATAAAATTAAAGATTTATCTTTTTCATATAGACACCTAATTTAAGAACAATGGATACTTTCAAGTTTAAGCTCATTAAATAAATTTAAAAAAAATCATAAATGTTAGTATGAACTCAATGTATGATATAAAATTCAAGAATAGAAGATACTTTCTAATCTATACTTGTTAAATTATTATTTTTAAATCATGAATGTTAGTATTAGGGCTGTCACGGTTGAACCATCAACCACTCAACCGTACCAACCGTTCATGCGGTTACCATCTTTAACGGTAACGGTTATGGCAACCGTTGAAGAATTCGATAACCGCGGTTTACCAACCATACATGATTGTTTTGTATATTATTTAACATTAAAGTATAAAATTAGTAATTTAAGTTAAAGGAATAGCTTGTACATTAATAATATGTGCCTTCATGATCTAATAACATGTGCATGCATATTGATCATTTTATAAACAAATAAATAAATTTGCAAATAGAGCTATATGAATTTATCATCAATAATGCATATGATTGAAAATATATATACAAAAATCCCTAGTTAGTATGGACTCAATGTATAACATAATTTTATGGAGAACTTCAATAGCTTTACGTATCCCATTATAGTTACAAACCATGTCTAAAGACCAAGATGACCCTGTCAAAATTTTCTTGTGTTTCCTATGAAGGGTTTACTCTTCGAAGATTCAATTAAAAGGTCAAGATGACCATGTCCGAATTTGGTCAGTATTTCATGGCCATCTGTCAAGATGGATACCATAATGAGACAAATATAATAGCTTAAAACTATATACTAACCTGCACTTGTAAATGCAGTTGTTTAAGATACTCTCGATCTTTTCATCAAGCATAGATGCCTTATCATTCTTCTCAGCAGACCCCCACAAACCATGATCAAATTTTGATTAATATAAGCAGAAAGAATAAACGCCAAGTAAACACACTAAAAAAATGTACCTTCATAGAATTAGGAATCAAATTTTGAGGTGTCTTCAATTTCTCATTGATCCTACTTCTCCTTCTCTACAAACATAACATTACATATCAAATCTAAAACACTGCCAATATGGTCAATTACAAAAATATCACCTTTTCAGACATATTGTGAACTTTCAGCAGCCCTACTTCTCTTTGATCCTGATTAACGTGGGTTTGTCTTAATGGGCTCCGCTATCATGTCTAGACCCTCCTAATTATATAATATCAAAATATTAAGAATAAGTTCAAACAGCTTATTACACGTAAATAACTTAAATCAATTAATATTTCAGTTATGACAAGGTCAAGCATTTTTATTTTGTCTATCAACTAAACTACGGACACAAATAATTCAACTGTCTGTGTTTTAAATTCAAAGAGATGGTGCTTGTATGTACAAAAGTCAAATGTACAATACTAATCGTACAATTAAGTAGGAAAAGAGAGAAACTTGCTTCACTTTCAGCACCCGAATCTTCACCATTGCTAAACTCAACTTTCTGATAGTAAGAAGAAGAAGAATCAAAAGGATTCATTTCTTCAGTTAAACTACAAAAAAGTATATATACCAAAATACACTTTTTGGTTACCGCCATACACAAGTCAGACTAAATGCTAGAAAGAAGCATCTCCAGACCTCCTTAACAACAGAAGACAAGAAACAAAAACTTGATCAAGATTGCTGAAGCCTCCGATAGTGTCGCCATCAATAATTACAATTCCTGAATCACTCAGTGGTTGCAAGATAGCTGCCAAATAAAGCAATACTGTGTTGGTTCATGTATAAATAGCACAATGCAAGAGTAATTACAGAAAGAAAATATGGTTTAATGGGTTCTCACTTCTCGGGTGTTAGATAAGCATTTTCTTGTCTTTTCAAATGAAAAAAAGTATTAATTTTTGTGACAATTTTTTCATGTAAACAATTTTTTTAACCAACTCTATTTTTGTGACAATTAAATTAGCACTAAGAAGTGTTTATTACTTCATGAACCAATCATTTTGAAATGGACTCGTAATAGAGGGATCAATAAGTGAAGAATACATCATGTCCTTCAAACCTATGCATATGTCAAATGATAAATCAATATCCAAATACAAAAAAATAGCTTGTCCTGGTAAATATACCCAATTCAACTTTTCAGTTTACTTGATGTTAATTTTTACAGAAAGTAAAAATAAAACTTTATTTTTTTCATATAGACAACTATTTTAAGAACAATGGATACTTTATAGTTTACGCCATTAAATAGATTTAAAAAAAAAATCATAAATGTTAGTATGAACTCAATGTATAATATAAATTTTAAGAATAGTAGATGCTTTATAATATATACTAGTTAAATTATTATTTTAAGATCATGAATGTTAGAATGGACTCAATGTATAATATAATTTTATGGAGAATTTCAATAGTTTCCCATATCCCATTATAGTTACAAACCATGTCTAAAGACCAAGATGACCATGTCAAAATTTTCTTCTGTTTCCGATGAAGGGTTTATTCTTCTAAGATTCAATTAAAAGATCAAGATGACCATATTTGAATTTGGTTAGTATTTCTTTGCCATCTGTCAAGAAGGGTACCAAATGAGACCAATATAAATATAATAGCTAAAAACTATATACTAACCTGCACTTGTAAATGCAGTTGTTTAAGATACTCTCGATCTCTTCATCAAGCATAGATGCCTTATCAGTCTTCTTGTCAATAGACCCCCACAAGCCCTAATCAAATTTTGATTCATATAAGCAAAAAGAGTAAACGCTAAGTAAACACGCTAAAAAAATCTAACTTCATAGAATTAGGAATCAAATTTTGAAGTGCCTTCAATTTCTCATTGATCCTACTTCTCCTTCTCTATAAACAAAACATTACATATCAAATCTAAAACACTGCCAAAACAGTCAACTACAAAAATATCACCTTTTCAGACATGTTGTGAACTTTCAGCAGCCTTACTTCTCTTTGATCCCGATTAACATGGGTTTGTCTTTATGGGCTCCCCTATCATATCTAGACCCTCCTAATTTTATAATATCAAAAAATTAAGAATAAGGTGCAGACACTTTATTACACATAAATAACTTAAATCAATTAATGTTTCAGCTATGACGGAGTCAAGCATCTTGATTTTGTCTACTAACTAAACTACAGACACAAATAATTTAACTGGCTGTGCTTTAAATCCAAAGAGATAGTGCTTGTATGTACAAAAATCAAATGCAAAGTACTAATTGTACAATTCACGTAGGAAAAGAGAAAAACCCTTACTTCACTTCCAGCACCTGAATCCTCACCATTGCTAAACTCAACATTCTGATATTAAGAAGAAGAAAAAGAATCAAAAGGATTCATTTTTTCAGTCAAACCACAAAAAAGCATAACCAAAATACACTTTTTGGGTACTGCCATACACAGTCAAACTAAATGCTAGAAAGAAGCATCTCCAGACCTTAACAACGGAAGACAAGAAGCAAAAACCTGATCAAGATTGCTGAATCCTCCGATAGTGTCACCATCAATAATTACAATTCCTGAATCACTTAGTGGCTGCATGATAGCTGCCAAATAAAGCAATACTGTGTTGGTTCACCTATAAAGTAATACCCTAATATATAATTACAAAAAGAAAACATGGTTTAATGGGTTCTCACTTCTCAGGTCTTAGCTAAGCATTTTCTTGTCTTTTAAAATGGAAAAAAGTATTGGATTTACAAATGGTAAACACTCTTGACACTGATTCTAATCAACAATTTCAGTAGTATATCAAATTTAATGAAAGCAAGTCAACTAATCAAATATAATGAAAACATCAACCATTGTCATACTTCATTAAGGACTCGAAAGGATGATTAAGTACTTAAAAAGGAAGCGGTTGATAAAATTTATACAATAAGTACCCATCTAAAAATCAGAATTCACACCACCTCCTGTACTAAAACAAAAGGAACACAGAAGTGGATCGACTTCAACTTGTCAGCACAACATAATCTTACACAATTTCATGCACAATTTGTTTTATTTGTTCTGTTATCAAATAAACACAGGGGCTACAACATCAAAATGGATTTCTTTCCAATAGGAAAGAATGGAAGGCATTTCATATAGTCATAAAATTTAAAATTTGTCACCGCTCTTTTGTACATTTTATAATTTCATTTCAATTATAAATCGTTCACTAGTTTATGTACATATTAGCAACTATAAATAGAATTAAAGGTCGAGTTTCATTTTTCTCCAGAAAAATACATGGATAGCATTAAAACGAATAAATAAGAATCTCTAGTGGCAACCTAGAATGTTACTATCTGCACAAATTGTTAATGTAACCTTTATAATTACATTATTTTATCGTTATAAACTTGTTGATTCTTACTGGCCCCGTAACAGAAGAATTAACCTTAAAATATTCTTCCATGCTTTATGATTATATATATTCCCAATGGAAGTGGTAGCGAACGCTGGCTTTTATGTTGTTTTAATGCTGTGATTTTATAACTACGCATGTACCTTAGCAAGTATAACAGAAAATCATAAAAATCTTAACAGAGCGATAACTCTGTATTCACTTTTGGAGATTTGATTTTTTCTAGTAAAGACTTGATATATTAATACTTAACACGCAGTTAGCACTATTTTCCTCCGACAACCATGCTTATTTAAGGGATAAGCTTAAGATGTTGTCAAAATCGTTGGAATCTATTGAACATGCAAAAGAAGATATAATCGGTAACATTTCCAAACTCATGTCAACTCTAAACTTGTCTGTAGATTCATCCCAATTTAAATGTTTTTATGGATTTGTATACTTCATTTGCCGTGAAAATGGACAAAAGTGCATCTCGGTAAACAAAGCCATTGTTGCTTGGAAGGTAGTTTTGAATGGTAGGTTTCGTTTGCTTAATCAATGGTGTAATTTTTTGGTAGAACACCATAAACACAATATAACCGAGGATACATGGAACCAAATTTTGGTCTTTAGTCGATGTGTAAATGAAAATCTGGAAGGTTATAATCCAGAAGATGCTTGGCCTGTTCTTATTGATGACTTTGTCGACCACATGTACAAAGTAAGCAAATCCAACAAATGCTATGGTTTTGAAGACAATGAATTGTCTGGAATTACAGATATCTTTGTTGGATTGAACTTACAAGCAGGATGTAAAAGAAAGTGCATCACAGATTCTGATACGCATTGTCAAGCTATTCCTGCACCATCATTCAATAATAATTTCATACATTTAGAGCAGTTAATGAAAACTAAGCGAGCCAGACACTACTTCTCTCGCAAGAATATTGGTTGCTCCAAAGTATTTGCCAAGAATGACCCTGTAATCCATCAAGAAGATGTCAGCTTGCAAAATTCGTTTGGTTATTTGCAAATTTCACCACCTTCGCCTTGGCAGTAAAGGATTGTCTATCCAACGAAAAGAATTGAATAGTTTTTAAACATATAACCGTTTTTACTGTTATCAAGAGACCAAAGTTTCTTATCCGTGATTAGAAGTTTTACTTGATTATTATGACCATGGATGATATTTCAAATTGTAGAATGTGTCGTTTAGAGTATTTTCAAGTATTTTTTGGGGATTTCGATGTTGTATGTTGGATTCTTTAATTGGAAAATCTACAATACTAATTTCACAATTTTTTTAATAAAGAAATAACTTATTGTTATTTCATTTACTCCAGAAATATTATTTTATATTTTTTTTATGTCCAACAATTAATACTGAATAGTAGAAATAGTGTCGTTAATTTACTCGATATTTTAATTGTTATAATTGTCACTTCTAATTTTCCTTGTGTGGTCTTTTAGTTAGTGTGAGTGTGTAAGCTAGCACGTAAGTTATTATGCGTATATGTAACTGGATAAGGTTGAATTAATGTAACATTTATGGGGTTGTTGAAGCACGATTATGGAAATATATTAAATATTAAATAATAATAATGTACCATTTAGAATCCCATTCATTCTAGCAAATTCCTTGGCCTTCTCTAGAAATTTTGCATTCAAATCTTATAATTTGTCATTCATATATAATCATTTCTTTTAAGTTTTGCCCGCTATTTTACATTCAAGTTAGCATAATATTTCCTTCCAAAAAAGATATTACATTACCAACTGTATATGTGCATGAGTCATAAAATTCAAATTCGTGTACCATCATTTCACTCTTTTTCATTTTCAATATAATTACTTATAATTATTTAATATATATGATTTAGTCAAAAACTATATGAATATAACATGCATCATACAATGATCTCACTTACTTTACAATTAGAAAATATTATTTTTAAGTTACATATTAAAATATAACATGAAAATCTTTTACGTTTAATGCCAAATTTACTAAAATTTTAGAATATTATTTTAATACTAATCTTTTTAAAATATTTTTTTAAATATTGAATTAATAATATATATGATATTTATAACTACATATATAAAATATGTGACTCGATTAAGTACATTTGACTATATTTCTTTTTTAGATTCACGAAGTTAACGTTTTACAAATGAATGTTTGCGAATATTATAAATTTACGCTTACTAACACAAAAATAATAAATTTACACTTATGAACTATTAATTTTAGATAAATTTTTTTTCTTTTTTTGCATTTATCATAGACGACAATTATTTATATATGACATAATGGTTTGATACTAAATATTTTATAAAAAAAAGTCGAACCAACAATACTGTTTCTCACAATTTAATAAATTTTATTTCCACATTCATCATTTTCTTTGATTTGTAACTCAAAATACTTTCAATAAATTTCTTTGTTGCATTCACCCCTGATGAATACTTTGATATTTGTTGCAACTTCATATTGCATATAATATATTGATTCTTTATTCTTAGACTTTCAATTTTAGATGGATTCTTTTTCCTATCTCGATGAATATTTGAAACTAAAACTTCATACTATTTATTAAGTCAAATGTATCAAACATGAGATAACGAATTCACAATTTACTTCTGTAAAAACTTACCTAACAAAATTAACAAATCAAATATTTTATGTCATTAAAACAATATAGTTAATTGATATTCATTTATTTTTTAGTAGTATTAAATCCAAAAAATTAACAAAATAGTATAATAAAAAGCAACAAACTTATTTTTATAGTCAAATATAAAAATGAATAAACCACCTTGCAAGAATTTTATTTTTGAACAAAAGCCAGTGTTATTTGTTAGTACATTTATCTAAATAAACTAGTAATACATTGCATGAAAAGTTCTAATTTCTAATGATATATTTGAAGTTTAATATTTTGGCATTTCACTGCACTATTATGTGCAACGTACGGGTTACAAAGTAGCTATAAAACGTTAAGAGAAAAAAAGTCAATTATGTGTTTTTTCTATATTTTAGTTTTTCCTTTGTTCAAGTTTAGATTGGAAATTATGGAATAATAATCAAACTTACAATTAAATTTGGAAATTATAATTTTTATTTAATAGAATATATTATTTTGTATGTTAGATATTTAGTGATGAATTTCTGTATTGGGTGATTCTCAAATTGTGGTATTTGTGCTTGTTGTATTTTCGTATTGGTTGATTCTGAAATTCTGAGTTTATTTAGCTATGTATTTTCCAAATATCTTTTTGATCAATAAAGTAGAAATGAAAGTTTTAATCGTATAAGCTATGCAACAGAAACTTGGATTACAATAAATTTATTTGCATACTAAGTTTGCCAAACTAGGCCAAATCGGAAAAAATTCCATCTCTTTAATCTGCTTTGTTTGGCTTATACGTTATCGGTATGATTTGTAACTTATCTACTATGTACAGCTAGCCTTTACTTTGTTTTAGCATATGTTTGCTAATTTGTTCTGCTTATATTTTATGTATCATAATAATGTTTCTCTTGCATGATGTCATGAGAAAGTAATTTGGTAAAAGCTTTCCTTGGAAAATTAAATCCAATATATGAAATAAGAACTAGAAAGCTGGGAGCTTGTCTTTCTGTTACATCTCACTCCTTCGTTCTACTCAAATTATAAGCGGTGTTTTTATTGATTTACATATGGATTGATGATGACGTGCTCTAATACTATGTTCATGAGTATAGCTGCATCGTTTATGTATGCTATCTGTTTTAGTAGTCAATAAAATCCATCTTTTTTCATCTCTTTTTGATAGCATATGCAACTTTATTTAAACTAGAGTAGTCATTCAAATTTAAATCATATTTAATAAAACTTGCATTCTTGGTGATTTTTACGCTACCTTATCTTATAGAATTAACAACGGTTTTAGCTATGTTTTTAAGTTTCTTGAGTTGTTGATTACCTGTGCACGTTCCTTCATACGATCATCTTTTGTAATGCTTGAGCTTACATTTCGGCATAATTTCGACAACCTGTAGCTTTGTGATATCATCTTAGAAATAACAACAGCTTCAGGTTTTCAGCATATTGCATTTGCGATTACTTTATACAGGCTTCTGCGGATCAAAGAGAAAGACTGTTGATGTCAATTGAAAGACTGAACCAGTCTACTGATAGAATCAAAGAGAGTAGAAGAACAATGCTAGAAACCGAAGAGCTAGGTGTTTCGATTCTTCAAGATTTGCATCAACAGCGCTAGTCTCTCTTGCATGCAAATAACACTGTAAATTTTCAACTTGACTATGATTTTTCTTCAACCTGACATTGATAGTATTAGCTAGCTAACTCGATATAATATACTTTGTATATTCTTTGTTTTGACCGTGCAGACAAGAAAAAAAGTGTTTGTGGACATACAGGAGGTCGCAATAGTGCTGCTATGGTGGAGGATATAATGGTATGCATACATTTATAATTACTTATAAGCACTGTTATTTTTAAACTGCATATACTTTCTACTGTTGCATGAATAGTTACCACATTTGTCAAAGACATTGGCTACAAATCTTTTGCAGTGTTGTAGACATCCAGATGTTGTTTGGGACACGACAAAAAACTAAATCTCTCAAAGAATCCAAACTGGGAGTGTCTTTTTTTTCTTGTCCTTGTGTATATCAAAATGAAATCAAAAGAAGAAAAGAAAAAGAAAATAAAAATCATCCCATCCCCTCTAACACAAGTAACGCATTTACATGTTTGCATGTATTTGGTTTACATCAAACAGAGCTACCCAACAAAAATTCATCAATTCTTTTGAATTCAAATATGGAGTAGCATCAGTTATCAGGTATTTGAAGGTTTATTTTAACAGTTTTTGTTTTGCAAAGTGTAAGAAAAATATGCATTCCAGACCATTAGCTTAGTTTTTTTGTGGGTTTACTTTTCTTTTCTGTTTTGTTTCCTTATTGTGTTAAAGCGCCTGCAGTGCTTCCATGCATGTGCAAGACAGTTTTTTAAGTTTGGGTATTTTGTCTTGTCAATGTTTTGTGTTTGTAAAATGATAGTGCTTTTGCACTTATATCATCATGTATGTATAAACCAACTGGAGGAGTTGTTGATACATTTAGGACATAGATTCTCTGTTTCTTGTTAGGTCAAAAATAGTATGGATCAACACATGGTTTAAAGTGGATGTGAAAGTCGCTTATTTTGTTTGGAACAGTCCAATATCTAAATTAGTTCAATAAACCTCTGTTTGAGCTTTAGGACTTGAAAAAGAAATGCTTTAAATTGTAAATCATTCAGATATTGGGCTAAAAGCAAAGATGAAAATTATAAAACAGTAAAACGGTTACTAGAAATACAACATTATGGAGCAAAACCAAAGTTGCTAAAATCAAAATAGATATTGGGATAGCCACTTCACTGTATCAAAGCATACATGAAAGATATTATGATGTGTCCCCATCTCCAAATCAATCAATCCCCACGATAAAATCAAATGAAACGCATAAAAGAAAAATGAAAAACAATATAGTGGCAAAATGGAATCTAAACCAAAGATTTTATGCTTAAAAGGAAATGATTATTTGACCATTCAAACAAGATTCTTCCTCGATCCATCATCCTAAATTTGGGCTTAATGGATGCTGTGAAAATAAAACAATGTAAAAGCATTCCCACCTCTTACATTATGATTTAAAAATTGTAAAAGAGACGGCATTCATTTTCAATAGGAACCCCATAATTAGCTGTAACAATAACATATAATTTCATAAAGAAAATAATTGATCAATAATTTCAAATTATACAACAATAATTGCTCGAACGCAACATTTTCCTTCGGGGAGCATAAATTAACTTGGTGTGGCTTTGGGCTTTGAAACTTGGGTTAAGACATTCTCTACTATTGATAAAGCCCAAAGCCACAATAGGTTAATTTATGCTCCCTAAAGGAAAATGTTGCGCTCGAGCACTACTCTCCTCTATCGATAGTAGAAAATGTCTTAAGCCAAAATAAGCATGGAACTTGGGTTGTAGCAGCAACTCCAATGTTTCTGGCTACCCAACTCTTCTATGCTCCAATACAATGTATCAAAGCCGCCAACCAATGAAGATTTTGATAACAGTTTAATAATGCCTCCAATAGGCAAGGTGAAGAAACTGAATAATAAATATGCAAATTTTGCTCCAGCATTTATACATAGGATCCTATTAGTTTTAGGAGAGAGGTAAGCCTTGGCATACACCTTCCTTGAGTGTCCTTTTTGGACGTCTGCATTTTCTTCGGTTCTTATTGAGTTCAAGTCTTGAAGATCGCCTCCAATCACCCCCTTTTGGAGATCACATCTACTCCTTTTATTTTTAAAATAAATAGTTGAGAGCAGACATCTTATGTCAGTGCTTGTCTCAGTAATTCAAGTATGTGAACAAAAACACTTGCTTTATGCTAGCAGTACCATATACATATTTTTATATGTGTTGTTTGTCCCCCACACATATACGAAGCATTGATAAAAAGAGCAAAATGTGATGCCATTAGAAATTGTTGACTATACACTTAGAATAACGTAAACACTGGCAGCACTAGTGCACTATTGATTCACTATGTTACCAACAAAACAATAACATAAATTTTCAATTGTGAATGCATAAAGAAATGCACTTTATTTTCCTTTTCTTTTTTGATGCATAAAGAAATGCTCTTTCTGAAACCAATGTATGGGTACGATGTCTTCATTCTATTTTCGAAGGCACTTTGACACAAAAAATATTGAAATTTGAAATCCTTTTAACATAAGTCCCCTCTATTTAGAGCTTTAATTTAATGTGCAGGGAAACTTTTATTTAATTAATCTTTAATTACCCTTAAATGTACATTGGGAATAAAGATAGCGATTTGCATGTATTACAAAATGTGAAAGTGAAAATAGAGAAACCAATCCAAAATTAAAGCAACGTGCAATTAAGTAAATTGAACAGACATGGTTTAGGATTTAAATTTTGTTCAAAAAGATTGCACTTCTAAGTTTTTCAGTGCAAATAAATGAGATTAAAGCAGTCGCAACAGCTCACCATTAACACAAATATCAGACACCTTAGTATCCAAAGCAACACAAATAGGGAAATAAAAAAACCTCTTGGGATTGTTTCATTGACTATGAATTTTATTTGACATATTGAAAGTAAAATAATTCTTTTGACTACCAAACTCTTTAATTATATGAATTTTGAAGTATAGATGATGTATATTAATTTGAAAATGACATGTTAAAACCTTTTCCCATTAACTTGCATCATTCGTATTATATTTTTCCACTTAGTGTAGATAAGAAATTTCATGCTACAAGTTTGGCGATCCATGCACATCTATATCGTAATATTTTAGTTAACATGACATGGTTATCAAGTACAAACATATCATATTAAATATGCTCTCTCAAGTAAATATAAACATGTATAAGAGTGGGTTTGACGTATAACCACAGGAGGAAAATGAGCATAAGCAAAATGTGGTATTGGTGAGTAGAAAGGAGGACGATATGATGCAGGATAGAAGAATTGGCCAGCTGAGGATGAAAATTGATAAGGTCCAAATTGTGGGTGTGGCATATACTGTTGAAAGGTTTCAGTATGTTGAGAAGTAAAATGTTGTTGTGGGATGTTGGACACTAGATGATTGATGAGTGTTTGATTGATTTGGGTAGGAGATTATTGTAACCGATGTTCCGAATAGAACGATGCTGAGATGTTGATTATTCTGACAACAAATTTGATGATTGTCTTTGTGAATATAGAACCATGAGTTTTAACTCTTCTATTTTCTTACTTTATTTTCACACAATTCTTTTAGATCTAAACATGTAGTCTCCAAAGATGCATACTCTCGTTTTTTGTGTGATTTACGAACCGATGATATAGGTTGAGTCTGTTGTACCCAAGGCACCATGCTTGGAGTCACCAAGTCTCCATAACAACGAACACAATTACGAGTCTTGAACCCCATTGTTGCGACATATGCTTGCAGCCTTAGTTCAGGTGTCTCTTCAACATGGATAGCTACTAGTTGGGTTAATTCACGAGATATTTTGGTCTGCGATTTATTCCTCTCCAAATGAATATCATTTGGTATAATTAAGTTTCAGTATAAGCTAGGTTTTAAAATATACATGAATATCAATAAAAATCATTCAGTATAAACTAAGTTTCATTACAAAAACTCATATGAAAAAATCATTTGGTATATACTAAATTTCAATAAAAATTCATTAGAAAGCTTTATACTAGGCATCATTCAATAAATCTTAGTAACTTTATACTGAATATCATCTAGTAAAAAACAAACTTTATGTTAAGCTTACAAACGAGCATCATTTTGCATATAGTAAGTTTCACAACTTATATAAAAAAAGAATTATCAGAATGAAATAGGTTTCACTTTTTTTAACCATCTTTTACTATATATTTTTTATAAAACAAGAAAGTATACTAACTTCCTATATGAATATAATTTACTATAATGTAAGTTCTAATTAGAAATTAAAGCACCGCCACCGATGCAACATCTAGGAAACTTCTATTTTTGTTCTTTCTTCTATGTACCAATTCATATGCTTCAATAGGATTGGGTTCATGACTATACTTTTCTTTCTATTAGAAAAACAAAATAACATTAACTAAGTTTAATATGTTCGGTCCAAGAGAAAACATATACTACTTTACCATTTAAAACCAAGATAAATAATGAACATGTGTTAGAAGAATCTATTATGTGTGTGATATTTCTCATCCAACTTATTTGTTGTTGAATTAAAGTGTGAACCTCTAAACTTTTTTATTATCTAGTTTCATTAAAAAACAATCATTTTCCATAATTTGATTCAAGTAGAAAGAACATGACAAGCAAACACGTAAAGTCCCTAGCAAAAATATATAACAACTTAGAACATTTTCAATGTTTGCATGCAAAATAAAAATATATACAATAATATAGATGTAGATTATGTTCAATATTTTTTTTCAACCGTGCATAATTATGTAGTTATTAGTTCGACTATTTATTATTGGTGGTAAGAGTTACTCTAGTAAAAGATGCACAACATAAAAGCAGTAAAACATATTTACAAGGAAAGTGAAAACAATAAAAAGTTGAAAGTATGAGAACTTGCAAAATTAGTTATGTGTCTTATAAAGCTTATTGACCCACCCATGTGACTCATCTTCAACTTCTTATAAAGCCTAGAATGTTACTATCTACATACATTGTTAATGTAACCTTTATAATTACATTATTTTATCGTTATAAACTTGTTGATTCTTGCCGGTCCATAACAGAAGAATTAACCTTAAAATATTCTTCCATGCTTTATGATTATATATTCCCAATGGAAGTGGTAGTGCAAACTGGCCTTAATGTTGTTTTAATGCTGTGATTTTATAACTACGCATGTACATCAGCAAGTATAATAGAAAATCATAAAAATCTTAACAGAGCAATAAACTTCATCAGCATTCACTTGTGGAGATTTGATTTTTTTTGGATAAAAATAATACTTATATAAGGAACCACTATCATTCATATACATAAGCTGATTTTAGTAAAGACTTGATATATTAATACTTAATAGGCAGTTAGCACTAAAGAAAACATTCCACAATAATGAATTTGAATGGTATCGAACAATGCAGCTTATCTTTTGAACTTCAAAAATTTAACCCAAGTATTAGAGACAGAAGCCATGTCTAAATTCCATGATTCTCAAAATCTTACTAAAGGCTTTATCGTAGCAATATCTGAAAAGAAGTAAGCAGTAGATTAAATCAAACAAAAACAAAATATTTACATGAGAAAACCACTAACTATAAATTAATTTGCCCAATATAAATTCCAACATAAATTGAAAATATTAAGCAAATATTCACCTAAATTTATTTTTGAAACAAAAGAGTGGAGTCCACATATTTGTAATTCTTTATGCTTGTCTCGAAAATTGGAAAAAAATATCAAATAAAAAACAAATAGGTTTACCTAAGATTAGACGCGGCAATAATAGGGGAGTGGGGCCACTACAACAAAAAGATCTATTAATAGCAAGCAGGGATAGCATGGAAACATGACTTGCTATGGTTAGGGAGTCATTGGCCATTCAGCTTAAAGCATAGCCCATGTCCACGCTATTATTGACAAAAAGGAAAAAAATGGCGGTATAATTTACTTTCCCTCCTTAGTAATTATGTGCCCCCATCAATCTCGCTTTTCACCTTCACTACCGAAATCCAAAATTATAAAACTTGCTACCTTACGAACTTCACCGCCATGAATACCCCTTCACTTGCTAATCCCTCCTTACCCACGAATCCATCATCACTTAAGCTGAAGCTCGATTCCTCAACCACTTGAAGCTCGATTCCACAACTTATTGAAGTTTGATTCCTCTACCTAAGCATGATTCCTCAACAAAGTCGATTCCACCGCTTAAGCGCGATTGCTTAATGAAGCTAAAGTGCGAGTCGTCAACTTCGCTTAAGCGAGATTCAGCGCAACGAAGGTCGATTCCTCTACTTGGCTTAAGTGTGATTCCTCAACGAAGCTAAAGCTCAATTCCTCAATGAAGCTGAAGCGCGATTTGTCAACTTCGGGAACTTGGCACTTTATGTATATTTTTTTATTTTTGTTTTTTTAATGGTGCGATGAGTGGTTCATTTTAGTGCTTTAACCATAACTAGACAATTTTTCTTAAACTGAACTCGTGGATTATGAAGAAATTTAATAGTGTTTAATTTGTTAATGGTAAAAGCATTAGAAAGTATTAACTGACTTACATATGATTTTTTAATTAAGAAATTTGAGATTTATAATAAAGAATGCATATTTATCAGAAGTAGCTAAACTATTTGTGTATATTGTGACTATATACACTCGCATATGCATACACACACAATTAATGTGTGTATACACACACGAAAGAACAACTATGCATGAATCGATTAGTGGATATACTATTATACTAAGAGGAAATCAAATCAACAATGTGGCATTAAAGTGTTATGTAATATAACAAACTTATATTGACATTAATGGAAAAATATTAGACAGTATAACATTAAAGTGTTGTTGGATAGTATGTTATTAAAGTGTTTGGTGTCTGAATAAATAATGTAAGTACCGAAGCGTAATATAATTATGACACTACATATGATGAGCAATCAAATGTAACCAGCACAACCATGGTCATGTAATGGTTTGTAGCTTTCAATGGGTATACAAAATTGGCACAACTGTGGTCTCATTCTCATTCTGTATTATATTCCTTTGTTTTTTGCATCGTCTTGTTTTTTTCTGAATCTATTGTACAATTTTCAGTTTTATGTCCCAAAAATATACTCACTGTACATTTCATTGGTTTATAATCATATTTGACCTGGACTTTTTATGGTTCCTCTATAATTGATTGTGCCAAGGCTAGAAACAATATACATGTGTTTGACCAATATATATAATCATATTTAGAATCCATTGAGATTTGTTAATAAAGCAGGCTAGTTGCGTGGAGGTTTAAATGATTTAATTACTATATTAATATGTTAAATCTAGTAAACATTCCCCATTGAAATACTAAATAATGAAAATTGTTAAATTTCTTTATATCCTTTCTCCTTGGAACCAATTGAGTTTGTGTGAAATTTGTGAATTCATATGACATCAGGTGTTACATAGCATGTGCCAAAACCAAGATCATAACCATTATAACATGCAACTAAGCATTTTGAACACATATATTATAAAAACATTACAGTATTTATCGGTGGAGGCAAAGCAAACATTTGTATTATATTACACGAAAGTGTAGTGCACTCTGCCATCATCTTGCTAGTTGTTAAATTTATCGTTTGTCTCTTGATATTCTATCACTCGAAAACCTATACTATTGTAACACAATCACTTTTGGTGAATTGTATAATTTTCTTATTAATTATCACTGTGGCGTGTTGGGGTTCATGTCAGTATTAGATGATTGTTGGGCAGACTCTCTCAATTGCACTTCAAAAATTTATTGCTATCACAATTGATCACCACACTTTATTTTTTGCTCATAGATTTATCTTCTAATTCTGATTGCTATGCAAGTAGAGAGAGGTATAAAAACTGAATGCTATAGTGCAATTCAATGATTGAGAGAAAGCCCTCATTTTTTAGTGGAAATATGGATCTTTCTAAATTTTACACTATCGTTCTTTTAGCATGTCATGGATGCTTCTTTCCAATTAGTAATCCCCCATAATATATTTTTTATTCTCTCAGTTGTATATAGATCACATTTACTAGTAGAATATATGTTTTTTACATTGTACAATAAGCACACTAGTACTCAGGGCTTTCAAGTTTACAGGATTGACAAATTTATTTTCCTTCTATTTAAGCACTATAGAACTTCTATCTAACATACAACTTATTTGATGAATTTATTAGGGTGGAATCTCATTTGAGCATTCAGGTGGAAATCCTTGAGGTAACCGCTTATAGTCATGAAAATAGTTGTAAATCGTATAATTCTTTCGAAATTATTTAAGCTTGTGGGTCTCAGTATCATTAAGAGACTGGTTCCACCAAGTACCATTAGCCTTATGGCACATGCTCTTTCCAGCATACCAGAAGCATGCATCTGCCTTAACATTCATGTATAATGCAACAAATGGTGTTTGTTTCTAATCTTTCTTGACTTGACTACCTTGTGTTGACTAGTTTTCCACATCCCACAAGCTTGAGTAAAGGGCCATCGGTTGAGACTTTGGGTATGAGATGCCTATTGATGATTCAACGTTTTGAAATACTCCGATCGCTGTATTATCTACCTAAAAGCTGCATGAATGTTTCTGTAAGTATTGGCTTCATCTTTTATTTGATGTTCTCACATCTATGTATGCCTAGTTTGTTTTTTAAGAGTGCAACCACTAATATATTTAAAAATTCAAAAGTGCGTTAGTTAAATACTTTACATTATTTGCTATGGGTTCCATAATATTAAGTATTTTATGGAGATCTATAATAGGATCCAATCAAAAATAAAATTGCTTCTCCCTGTCCCCTTTCCCTTATGAGAAAACATTAGTATGCAAAGTGTACGGTTGGCCACTGACATTTCCTAAGAATTCAAAGTCTATCTTGTCACTGTATTTGCCTTGTGATGACAACTTCAATATATAAAATAAAATAAAAACTGTAATTGTGAATGTTCGAGTATGCATGAACGAAAAAGGTTTTAAATTTATTTCCGACATTTTAGTGTGAGCAAAAATTTAATTTCTATAACTATTTTCTGACGATAAAATGAAAGAAAAAATATTTTTGAAGTTTTGAAATAAATGTTGAGTAATTTCTAAAAGCCTAGGCTTCTTAATTCCTAAGTATATGTCAATTATTAAAATGATGATATTGATAATAATATATAAATCTCCATGAAATGCTATTACGAAAAACATGTAGAACAATGTAAAAGAGTAAAAAGACAGACAATGGAAAGATAAGCATGATTACAATGAATTAGCAAATAATTTTGCTTCTAAACCTAACAAATAATTAATTCAAATCAAAGTTAGTTTCTAAGAGAATTAAAAATAATCATTACGGAGCAAAATTAATAAATTGCTTATTCATCTTTTCATTGTATTTTTGCAAGGATGCATTGTTGGTCCAAAGTATGAAAAGGGCGAAAAACAAAACAAACTAAAGGGTCTGATAATAAATTCTGCTTAGGCCCCCAAATTGTGCTGAGGCGGCCCTGCCTTAGTGCTTCCATGTGGGGAAATAAAATTTAATTTTCTTATTTTCTTGGAGCTTAACAACAAATAAAATTGCAACATAATTACATCCAGCGACAACACAAAAAATATAAGTTTATCATATCAATAATCGATCGTATAATCTTATAAGAATGTACAAACACACCTCAGCTAATTTGACTCGGTTTTAATTGAGGCAAATATGCATCAGTTAAAACTGAACTGAGGCAACACACCTCAGTTTTAACTGAGGCAAATATGCCTCAGTTAAAACTGAGGTGTGTTGCCTCAGTTCAATTTTAACTGAGGCATATTTGCCTCTGTTAAAACTGAGTCAAATTAACTGAGGTGTGTTGCCTCAGTTCAGTTTTAACTTAGGCAAACATGCCTCTGTTAAAACCGAGGCAAGCTGCCAAACTAAGGCAACATGCTTCAATTTTAACCGAGGGATATTTTCCATAAATAACAGGACTAGTGAAAATGGAAGTGGTTAGCTTCCAAACAACCATGGTTAATGGCAAATAGGTTAAAAATAGAAAAACAATATTAATTCGTTGCATGTTGCGTCAAAGTATAAAACAGGAAACAACCATGGTCAATGGCAATGGGAGAGTTATAAGGGCCACATGTTTTTGTTTATAACATTCGATCCAACAATCTTGAATCATCATTGATTATACACAGCAAACTCCATCCCAACTAGAAACAAAAGTTGCTAAAGATGGTTTATGATTATTATGCATCTTGTGCAGAGGATCAGTGGACTCTTGAAGAAAACAGAGCAGCATTTACAAGGATTCAGTAAGTTTTTCTTCTTAATTTAATAAGGTTATAGTATATTAACTATGTAATCTACCTTAAATTAAACCAAGTTGTCATATGGCCTTTCGTTTTTGAAATATTAAAATTTAGTGGTACATATATTGTAAATGAGGACCGTGCATTGATATACTCTATTGGATGTACCACTCTAATCAAACACTTGATGTTTTTTGTAATAAATCCATTTTACTTTGAATCAAGTACTGTTTTCAAAATAGAAACTTATCTGTCAATCATTCACTGGAGGGGATATAGGATATAAATAACCTCATAGTCAGATACTCGATGATTGCAGGCATGACAGCGGAAACATTCTGGGTGCCAAACACCAGCCATACAGCTAAGAAAGCGACCGTGGCCAATTTCACTAGTACAACCTACACGTATCCCGAACACAGATGAAATTATATATGGTGATGGTTGGGAATTGTGTATGATCTCAGGAGGTATATGAGCATGAGGAGGAGAACCAACATTGGCAGCACACTTGTTATGTAATATGGTGATTCTACTGTCCATAGTAAGGTATTTTTTTATAGAAATAAATAAATTCATGTTATATTTTGTATTGAATTTTATCTTATGAAGTCTCTTGGAAGATGTGCTCCCTAATCTTAGATATCTAACGTATATGTATAACTTTTTTGATACTTTTTTGTTAAAGCTACTTAAATAATGTAAAGCAATTTAAATTAAGCCGACTTGATATCTGAATCCCATTCGAGTTGAAATACCACGGTAGCATTTTTCATATAGCATAAATATTAATAGATGTCAAATTTTGTTCTAGATAAGAAATACAACGTTAAAAGAAAAGGAAAAAAACATTAAAAGGAAGCATTACAGATACCCAACATTACTTTTTTGTGCGTGCATGCTTCACCAACTCTAAAACCTGCAATGTCTTAAGTTATATGCATTATAGGAGGATCAATTCCTTTACAACCCTTGCTTAATCATATGAACTTATCCACTAATATCTTTCAGCAGTTCTGGAATCAAAAGAAACTTATCTATTTACAACCCTTTCTTTTATAACCATATGTGTACAATTTATCTATTTATATTTGAATAAATACTATGGAGTTCAATCCCTTCAAACTATATTAGACATTCCAAAAATGTGAATCAAAATTCCAAAACACACACATAGAGATATATATACGTGCACGCATGCGCGCACACACATACAAATACCCTTATACATCTTAGAAATTTAGATCTGTAATCATGAAGATACAAAACAACTGACCATTATTGAATGTCCATTAAGTCATGAGATGATGTCGGATGATCATAGGAGTAATGTCGGAGTTGTCGAGAAGGTAAACTTATTTATAATCGATTCACTTTTTTTCATCTTACGAATTGTTGAAGCACATAATAAAATAGCCTTTTTATTTATTGATAGAGTACAAATTTTATGGCAAATGGTAAATGCAAGTTGATCGATTGGTCGGGAAAGAGAGAAATAGTTGCATTAGGACGCGTGTCTTCAACCGATCCAACTTCAACTGTTCATTGTGTTCCTTTAGGAAAAAATGCAATTAAAGTTTGGGTAGAAATTGCAAAAATGCCAAAAGCACGTCTATGGAAAACAACATCCGAATTAGAAGTCATTGAAGACGCTCTTGGCACTACGATAGCTTGGCTTGCTGCGAACGTTATAATGGAATCAAATTCTAGTAAGTATACTTTCTTTAATTTATTTTTATTTTATTTTTCAGTTCGTGTCACACACAAGTAGCAAGTATCAAGGCTTTAAGTCGGCTTCTTAACAAACTTCTAGAATAATTTCATTCACGGTTGGAACTCTAAAAATGTCCTCCTTTTAGGCGTAACCTCTGACAAGAAGAGGTATAAATAAATACATAACTGGTAGTTACTGTAATTGTGGATTAGTCCCCAACATTTTTTGAGAAATATTCAATCTAGTTACTGTAATCTAGTGCTGTATAGTGAGTGAAGTGCTGGCTGTTCGGTGAGGTGTTGATTTGGTTGTAGCAGTTGTTGTAGTGTTAGGTTGTAGGCGATTGTAGGGGATTGTTGGTGGATGTATAGGATGAACAGAGGATGGGTTTTGTGAGTTGTATTTGGTGATGGAGTGTTGTTGCAGTGTGATGATACTAGAGTAGAAGGCGATTTGTGTGAATGGCAGAGGGGAGAGTGAACTTGCAGGGGTGATTTCAGTTGTCAAGTTGACGTTTGTGTGAATGGTTTGGGTGAAGGAAGCTTGTGAATGGTTGTTTACTGTAGACTTGTAGGAGGGTGATGAGGTCGTAGTGATGAGCAGTGGGTGAGTGGGGTGTTGCTAATGGTCATGTAGGTGGATGGTTTTGGTTGTAGGAGAATGAGGATGGAAGTTTGGCTTTGATGGAAGTGCAATTTGTGATTGGTGATATTAGTGTTTGATTGTTTGCAGGTTAGTAATGGTAAGCAGCGAGGTCGATGTCGTGGAAGGGAGAAGCTGAAGTCGTTGTTTGGTTTGTGAAGTATTGTGTGGTTCAGTTTGCTGGATTCGAGAGGTGGTCGGGGTGACGAACTGTGTCTGGTTGTTGGTGGTGAAGTGATGAAATGTTGAGGTGTTTGGGTTGATACAGTGAGGTTTTGAAGTAGTGGATTGAGTGGAATGCAAAATAGAAATGAGAAAACATGAAACTTTGTGAAAAAAATAGAGTTGGAGTTTGTGTTGCAATTCAGGTTGACAATGGAAAGCAAAGGCTTGAGTGTTTAGGATTGTGGTTGGATGGTGATGTTTGTTGGCTGTAGGAGATGTAGGTGCTGGTGGTTGAGGTAGTTTTTGAATAGAGAATGGTTTTGATCGAAGCAGGTGATGGTTGTAGCAGTCTGAAGTGGTGGGTGAAGTTGAAGATGCTGAATATAAGTTATAACTGTACACTGTTTTGAAGGTCATTAGCACAGTAACTTAAAGACATTAGAGTCTCATACCACTGTTTTACACACACTGCTTACAACATGAATCCATGAGTATCATTACTAATATTCATTATACATTAATGAAATTCGTTGTTATTTCTTATGAACTTAACGGTGGTATTAAAATATGTTACCCACGCTCATGTCTGGACGAGAAGTCTTTGTTTTGTTGCGGTAGCACTTTGTGATTGATTCAATATTTGAATTATGCTCCTAATCAAAAGCACAGAGATATTTTGCACAACTTGGACCTTATATTATTGAGCTTTTGATAATATCTTACAACTTGAAGTTGAATTATTGAGTACTTGAAGCAGGCAACAATTATGCATATTCTATTACTCGTGTCCGGTAACATGTCAATTTAATACTGCTCAGTCTTGGCTATGATTCTTTTTATTAAGAAAATGTGTCACATTCGACTTGTTGATAAGATTCAATTCTTTGATTCTGCCCTATCTTGACCGGTTCTTCTCATTAAAAAACAATGTCACGTTCAACTTGTTGATAAGATTCACTAATTTTGCAAATGCATCCTGAACGAATCCGGTTTTCATTACTTTAATATTCCTAGTCTTTCATTCCAGTTCAATGGTTTAACTCGGAAAAAGCCGGCGAATGCTTTTCTTTTTTTAATGGAAAGTTGGTCTATCTTCTGCTTTGTTTTTAAGAAAAATCGGTGACTAAACTCGATATTAATCAAATGGTCGAAGAATTCTTTGATTAGCTTCATAAATTGTGTAGACACTGTGGTGCCATTCGCAACTATATTTTGGTCCGTCCCATTGGAAACATATCAGATCATATACGGTTCTTATCTTTTTTTGTTATGAAAAATTATATAACTTGCGGATGATGTTTAGGTTGAAAAATAACCTATGTGCTTCGTTTTGACAGGTGCTGTATGATGATACCGGGGTTACTACAAGTTGCAAGGGAGGAAAAATTATTTTGTTGCATTTATTCTCTTTCAAATCGGTCTAAAGCTTGGATTAATGTATTTTGTATTGACGTATATCTTTGCTTTTAGTATGTATCATTTTGGTTAGCTACGGTTGTTATTGTTTTTTTTGAGATCACAAATATTTAATGTTTGAAACTTTGTTTACGAAATATTATGGATATATATATATTGTGGTTTGGCTTATGTCTCCATTTGATTACGGACATCACAATGTGATAATTGTGTTTTTTTGAAATTTTATAATATATTCGTAGAACTGTAAATTGTAAGCTGGAATGTATGTAGCAGCAATGATAAAAACTTATAGCGTTTTAACTGTGCTATGGAAAGATGGTTTTTCCCAGTTTTAATATACTACAGCATTATGATAGTGCTATAAACAGTTTTCATAGCAAATAAACAATGCTATAAAAGACAGCTAAACGTTATAAAAAGTAGTTGTATTTATGCATACAATTTACAATTGCAGCCCAAAACGCTGTTGAATTTTGTTTTGTATAGCGTTTTTGGACGCTATTGTATATTTCGTATGTATGGCAACTTATTGTTATATAGCATTCATAAAAATGCTATAGTTTTACTTCATAGCGATTTTTCAAGGCTATTACAAATTATGTTTATAGCACTTTTAAACCGCTATGAAAAGTCATTGTCCATAGCGTCTCTTATAGCGTTTTTTATGTTGCTATTATAGGTCACTGACCTATAACAACATGTTAATATACAGCGTACCAAAACACGCTATAGTAGCCTATAATAGCGTTTTTTCAACGCTATTAAAGGGTGTTTTTGTTGTAGTGGGCTGAGTCTGATAGTCTCTAATTATTACTTCTGTTTTTGTAACTTATTATTTGGAAAAAAACTTTCTCAAAGCAATCTGTCAGTCTGATAGTCCCTGATCATTACTTTAATCGCACTAGTGCCTAGGTAACGCAGTTCATTAAATACTCATTAATTTGACTAATGTAATATGTGTATTTGTATTTTTTCTATCGAAGATAGTATATTCATCAAAATACACACACTCTCTACTCTCTAGAGATATATGAATCTCAAATATGTTTGAAATTACAACTGGATCAGTATTCATGTTACTTAGCTTGCTTATGTATGGAGACAAACCCCACTGAATCACTATGCCAACTCAAAGATCCGCTTATTCAAAATCACCCAATCAAAATTAATAAAAATAAATCCAAAAGATCTACAACGTAGTACTTTCAAAATAATTACTATTTAAAAATTAGTCATACCCGAGCAGTCTTGTAAGCAGAAAGCGTACACTCCGCCACGGCTTCGTGTGTGCACAGATGAATATATATGTGTTTTGGTCATATCAACTATTGTTCAATTTATATAAACACTCCTTCAATTTTCCTCAATCTATCACACACAATAACGTAAACAAAACCTTTTATTTCAACTTAAAAATATCAATCATCTACCTGCTTCATGTGTGTACACATGTATGTATATACACTAGTACACAATAAAGGGGATACGCGTAACAGAGTCCAAACTTTGTATGTGCTTTAATCTGTAAATAGATGGAATTCTGATTTAAATACATACTTTTATATTTAAGTTTTGTTCAATTATATTTATGAAAGTGGACATCAAAATAGCATCCAAAATCTTTTAAACAAGAATCTCAAAAATGTTTTGCACATTACTTAAGGAGTACTGTAACAAAGCATTGCATGTACGTGCACTCTTAACATATCTTCCTGTAATCGAAGTTCAAATGCTGGATTTGTTACACAGGTTAAATTAAATATAGCAAAAATATTTTGTAGAAGATAAGGTCGGTTAAGAATCTTTAATGGATAAGAAGAAAGGACAAGTGTTATGGAGGAAGAATATTGGATTGGCTTAGGAAAATAAGATACTACAACATACTTAAAACTTATAGAAGTTTGTAGTCAACACAACCAAGTCTGTTGCTATAATCTAATTTGCAAAAACGTTGCATCGTAGAATACTTCAACTTAGGAATAGGATTCACTATAATTTACAGGAGGCTATTTATTGTCAGCATTACCAATTTGGTACTACTATTAATCACGCACTTATACCCAAAATTTCATCATGATAATTCAAAATGAAACAAAATTTAACAAGAGGAGTAATGCAATACAGGCGTCTTACTTGTGTTGATTCGTGGAACTACATCCGATGGTTAGCTAACATGTAACATTGAAAATTTTGTTGCAGGCAGTGCGTACAGTGGGGATCTAAAACTAGTGATCGGAGTACCCAGAGTAGGCCAATCAGCAGCGCAAGCTTATGATTCTTTTGCGATTTGGAGCACTAATTGTGGAGGAGGAGATGCAGGCACTACAAGAAAATTACTAATCTATAACATCTTAGAATAGCGTTTGAAGGCACAACGCTCTTTTAGTCCCGTGAAAAACAGTACTAAGAAAACATCAACGCTGTATAATGCGGGCTTCCAATTTATTCCAGAGGCCGCCATTTTTTTATTATTCCCGCAATTCTACTTTTCACACTTCAAATGTCCTTCTCCTTCTTCCGTAGAAAATTTAAAACCTAAAAAAACTCAATCAAGTACGATGCTCGCACTCTTATTGCCGCTAGTCGTCTCCAGCATATTCCTTCATTTCGACCTTAATCAGGTATGATTTTCGAAACTGTACCTGTTTATATTCCTTTCCTCTTCTTCCAATTTATATTCGCTTAGTCATTAGGTTTTGATCTCTTTTAGAAATATCATGCTTTTGTGCATATTGATTAATTTATTTCTTACATCGTTTAATCTCTTTCAATAGTTAGAAGATCTTATATCTTGTTCGTAACTCAATTTACCTAATTGTTCCAACTACTATATTCAATAGAAACATCCTTCTTTATGCTTTCTTGTAACTTTCATCATCTCCTGGAAAAGACACTGAAATATGAGTTGCATTCTAGGTAGTTTAATTGTAATATTATATTTAATTAATTGTAATATTACATTTATTTTCTGATAACTTAGTTCAGATTTTGTTTGTTCCTAGTTTTAGTATTTTAGAGGGTGTGATATGTAATTTTGTGCTTGTGTGTGTGTGTGTGTTTATATACATAATGCTTAATAGCTGATATATATTTTTTCAATATAGTCTACTCGCAATAGCTGAGGAGATGATGGTTGAGTTCCTATCCAAGGAGACTGGAACAGCCATTGACTGGGTGTAGATGGTTAGCATGAAGGTTGATTCTTCTTTCAATCTTGCTTTTGTGCATTCTTTTATTTCAAAGTTCTAAATTTAATTAATCTTTGCTGTAATTTTCTGATAAAGTAATTCCTCCATTTTATTGCATAGCCTGGTCCGGATTTCATTAGAACCATTGTTGTATAACACAACTTATTATGGTGTTGCAACAAAAGCATGTGGTTGTGCGAGTCTCGAGCCCACAAAGGTGATTTATCCTTCTGAAATATTTCTATTTATGGATTATTGTTTTTTAGGAAGCTTTAATGGTATTTCTTTTTCCTCTTGTCGCTTTATGGTTGTTATATGATTCATAGTTTGTATTTTAGCTAGGTGCCTCGAATCCTAAATTAATTGCTTTACAGTTCACATTTTGGATGTACGTTAAGTTTTAGTTGATCGTTATATATTTTAGATTAATGTGTTCATGTGAGTATGAAATCAACCTCTATGTTGGGCTGCATGTACGGTAGTTCCTTGAGCATAACCAATGACCTTTGAATTTCGCTCATGTCCTGCCCTTAATTTACCATAGTACACAGATACATCCCTTAGAAGCCAAAGGCAGTGTTGTTTTAATGCATGGCTATTAGTAATGTCTTATTTAGCCCAGCAAGAATTTCATGGTAGTAGAATTGGTGTTGGGTTCATTTTCTTTTGGATGGAGGATGGTGGAGGGGGTGGTGAGATTGGTTAAGGAGAAGGTTATGAGAAAGGTTATGCTGATGGTAGAAGACATTGTCAATGTTGGATTTGCAAAGGTTTTACATATGATTATTTATATAGGTTGAGGGAGAATATAGGTTAAGGGGTCCTATTGTGTGTCCTAATAAAAGGAAATTCTTGTTGAGGAGTCCAGTGTGTAGTTGTGAACAACCATGGTCTTGTTCTTCATAAAATTCTATATTGTATTTGGTGCTATAATAGTGTAAATGGTTTCTATAAAGTTACGTTTGCTAACTTTGTTACTTCATCTCTAACTATGCTAACTCTAACCAGTAATAAAACTAGTATCTAAATGATGTGTGTTTGTATGTATGATGACTACATCTACTCACACACCCCATATTCAAATTACCATTCGATTTGGCATAAAATTTTCAATTATAGATCTGTTCATTTTTTATCTTGGCAATTTCAATATACGTCATGCAATAAATTTGAAATTTGTCTAAATTAATATTTACCACAGCAAAAGTAAAAAAATAATTGGAATTCTAAACTAATTAAATAAACCTAAGTAATTAATATTCATATGCTCATATGATAAATATTAGGTTCCAAAAAAAGTCAACATAACTGGGCGCACACATATATATATATATATGGTGGAAAATCATTGATCATTCCTTTCAGTTTTGAAAGGAAATGTCTGTGTTGGTGATGTTTGGATTGATTACATTTGTTTTGCATGCAGTATACTTTTGTGATTGAAGGTGACCACAACTTAAATGGTTAAAAATTTGTTGAATTCAATTGCTTTGTAGAGTTAATAGCTGTAGTCGATTGTGCATTTTAGTATCGTATTTAGTATTGCATTTTCTGATGTTTTGCATGTAGGTAGATCTGTACAAGAAGTTAGATATTAAACAAACAAATAAGATAATTTTCTTATGCGTAATTGCATGTATCATTTTAGCATGCATATGCTTGCTTACCAAGGACTCCATATTACTTCCAAAATCCTTTTCTTTTTTAAAGTATCAAAAATGAGTTCATTTTTCTTGTTTTTTTTCTAAGGTCAGGGTTACAAGAAACTATATAGTTGAGTGCGATTAACCAGCAATCCATAAATATATTATATTGTGTTGCTAGAGACCATGTATATTACATGTTGTACTTTTTTTGTTTAGCTTAAATAACTCAATTAAAGTGTAGGATTCCATCAATGTTTTTTCTGTTCCACTAGTTGTTCTCTTGCTTAACTTTGAGGTCCTGGTAGATAGAAACAGCTCTTATTGCCGAAACGGATGAAAGTCTTAATTGATAAAACATTCATATTTAAGGCAGAGCTTATATAAAATTCTGTTATAGAAACTGGAACCTACTAAATTTGTAATCATCCAAATAAGTCATCAGGTTATATTTTATACAAACTGATGTTGCAGACTATAATGTCACTGTTTTATGATATAAGTGAAACAATATATAGTGTATTTATTGTACAATCGCTTTTTAATAATTGTTGTTTAAGATTGATTCAAGATATTACCTCTTGTCTTTATTACTAGTCTATAGATCCCAAATTTTCTCTAATAAGACTCCAACTCAAAGACTTATTTGAAACCATTATTTAGGTTTTAATGTATTTATAACTCATCTTTGCTGTCTCTAATTTTTTTGAGACCTGATTTTTAAGACAAAATTATTTGTATCAAGGGGAATCGATAACACATAAACAGAGCAAGGCACTCTTTTGTGTATAGGCCGCCACGTTTGGTGTATCTTAGAAACATGAGCATATCTTAAGCACTGAGTGTGGTGGTTCACACAACAGTAGATGTGTCCTTACTCTGGTAAAGTAGGAGAGCTGGTGATCTACCATAGTTATAATAGTTACCTAGTAAGCGATGTTGTTACTGCATGCTGTCATGATGGTAAATAAAGGTAGCCTTCGAGTTCAACTCCAAGTTATGAGTCATGGCACATTTGTTAAACAAGTTATAAATCTACATCAGTATTTTCAGTCCAACATTGCTCTGTCATATATAACACTTTGGACAAATACATGAACGCAAATAATTTTGAATCATGAATAAATTTATTAGATTTCAGTTTGGTGAACTTAAACATCAGTTATCTTGTTTAAGTTAGGAGGATGTTACTAGAAAGCGAGAGATGTTGGAAACTATTATTTGCTTGCTACCGATAGAAAAAGGTTCTGTTTCGTGTAGTTTCTTGATAAAGCTTCTGAAAGGCGCAATCTTGTTTGATTCTAGCGATAGCTATAAGAAGGAATTGGTGAAGAGAATAGGATTACAATTAAATTAAGCTTTGGTTTCTGATCTTTTAATAATATATGACATTGACGTGGTTATAAATATAGTTGAAGAGCTTTCAATGCAAGAGAAGGGAAGCGATAAAACTAACCAAGAGATTTTCGAAGAACTTCTAGCAGATAGCGATCTTGTTTTTGTGTCCGATAGCTCAAAACTAGCCGTGGTAAAGTTGTTGATGGCTATCTTTATGAAATTTCAAAAGATCCAAAGACAAATGTTGTGAAATTTATTGTACTTGCTGAAGTTGCGTCCAGTTATCCTAGGCCTATACATGATGGATTATATCGAGCTGTTGAGATGTTTCTCAAGGTATTTTATATTTATTGAGGAACACTTTTTTCCTCTTTTCTAAAATAAAGTTAACAGATGTTATTATAGTTATTTGTTTATGATCATCATGATTTAGGTTGATGCTAAGGCTTTGTTTTTTCCCACATAAAACTCTATGTCGATCACTGTCAATAAGTGGTTTTAAATTTTTTCATAACTATTAAAAGTTAAATCACATTTGTACTGTTTAATGTAGTTCTTAATGATTACTGCTGTACAAAAAATTTAATAAGTACAAAATTTAGACTGAAAACAAAGGCACATAAAAATAATCTGCATTCAGCAATTTCAGAGTTATCTTTGGAAATAGCAACCCAAGAGTCTATTTATCACTTTATATGTACATACACACATACACATCCACACACAGAAATATACATATACCTCAAATATAGCTAATTCTTGGTTTATGTACTTCAGTCAGTGTATTTTCCAAACCAAGATGATCATGAGTTATAAGAAATCATATTTATTACACTTTGGTTTGCTGAAATTCAACATTATATCATCATCAGTTCAATAAGAAACAACTGTTTTACTATTTATTAAGAAATTATTTTATATGAATCGGGAGCACCCAGATCTATCAAAAGCAGAAAAGAAAATATTATGCAACCTAATTGACTGTAGAAAACTAACTCCTGAACCAACTACTCTAGAGCATTCACATATACAATGTGCAAAACATCAGATAAGTCAATGCACTAATTAGAGTTTATATTTCATGGGTCTGTATTTGTTATACTACCATAATTTGGGGTATCATCGAATATCATTGTGTGTAATTTTGTGCCACATAGGAAAATACATTCCATTGTTTGGGAGTAAGTGTCAGTAATGCAAATTTTACCAGTGACAATGTAGGTAAAGCTTGATCAGATGGCATGAATAATGAACGAAAGCTGGCCAGTAATGTAATTTTTACCTGTGGCAATGCATGTAATTCTAGTAATCCCAATCATCTTAACGTATCGAGAGGAATGCAAGTATATTACCTATATTTTTGCTAAACTAAAATAAAATAATAATTACAGTACAAATAATTATGGTACTACCCTTTTGGTAGTAACTGATTGTGAATAATCATTGTTGTATAATTATAATGTTACCCATTTATGCATTTGGTGTTTAATAAAAATGTTATATTTGTTTATCATAAATAGTTATGGAAGTTAAAAAATATAGATAATGACAGTTTCTCGAAATCGGCTGTTTCTTTTGTTGGATATTGTTCGTTGGCAATCATATATACGGTTATTTAGTCATTAGTTCTTCGTAGTAGAGTCTAAAAGACAGATGGAAAGGAAATTAGGAAAATAGTAAGGAGGATAGCTTAGCATATTTATTTGTTTATAGTAAGAAAAATAGGAAAATAAAGAAAATTAGCACTCTGTAGTTTCCGCTTTCAGAAACTGTAATTAAAAAATTCTGATTTAATAAAACTAAAAGTTACTTAAATTAATTTATAGTACTCAAAGATAAATATATTTGAAATTCAAAAACATATAAAAAAGTTAAACGTTCATATTTAAAAAGATTTGTAGATTTCTAAACAGTTAAAATTTTAACCAGGGGAGTCTCATTTAAGTACGATATCAAATCATATCTTGAAATGGTAATGAATCCAATGGTAAACAAATGGATTTCATTGTTCTCTTTGTATTGTTAGAAAACCATAGGAAATATTTATCTTTTTGAGTATATGAAAGATTAATTTATTCCCGCTTCATTGTGTACACTCAGGTAAATATCATGACACATTCTTCTGATGTGCAATTTCTTAAGTGGCAAAATGCTCCAATAAAAGAAATGCAAAAACAACATCATCACAAGGACATGCAAGAATTTTATAAACAAGCAGGAAAATTGCCAGGGAAGCAGATATCAAAGTGTATTCATGAATCATATATAAACAAGGATTCTCCTAGGGGTAGTGCTGTTTGAGATTACTCAGGAGAGAGGATGTGCCAAAGCTAGTTGTTTACCTGCAGGTGCACTAGAAAGAATTCAGGCATATCTTTCAAGCTCCTTTGGATTCGGTAAGGATCTATGCTATTGAGTTAGTGATTTGACTTTTGAGTGTGCATGTGCGCACTCACTCGTGTGCATTCCTGTGTGTCTAGAAAAGCAGAAATATTTTGCCATCTGAGTTCCAATTGTTATGAGATATTTTCTCGAAATCCTAAAATGGAGAAAAAATAAATAAAAAAACTAGTGATATTGATTAGAGTGTGTGTTCACTCATATTTCATCTATTTTATTATTGCATTCATCATCTTGTAATCATATAATGATTTTTTTAAATAGCTTATTCATCCAGTAAATGATCACACTATTTATCTGAATGAGAGTCACAAGAAGTAGCTCAAGCAGGAATATGGTAAGTTGTCTACTTGTTGTAATTGTCAACATTTTTTTATATAGGAATTGATTTATTCCCCTTTTTAGTATTGCAGGTCTTAACATTTCTTTTGCTCCTCTCTTAATAATTATCAAGAATAGAGCCCTGGACGTTTGAGCAACATCTTGGCATGTATTGTTTGACTTATCTATATTTATTATCATAATTGAGAAAATTAATCAATTTATTTCGGTAAATTTAGTGGAAAATATTAATTATTTTACATGTTTTCGCTGTGTACCAAAATATCAACACAATGCAAAAGAGAAAAAGAATTAAAAAAGTTGCAATTAAATATTTGATGAACATTAAATGAAATGAATGGTCGATTTGAATATGAAACAGACGGATGAAGTAAAATAATTTATGTATTGACTTAGATGATTGTTAAATAAATTTGTTAAAGTTCTAAGTTTCTGTTGAAACTTAAACAATTAATGTAAAAGTTATACGAACTAAATAAACACGAACAACCACAACTTTAAAAATATTACTAAAAACACAAGCACACGTCCTAAATAAAAGTTTTTTCACAACAATATCCGAGCGTCGCATTATCATATAATTATTATCAATTTTTGTTTCAAAATTTATGTGATTATCTACGACACACAGTATAGTCGCAATTAACATAAGTATAAAGGTAAAAATCATCTACTACACATATCACTAACAACATAAGTTTGCATCACAAATGTTCATTTTTAACGATATATATGCTTGCGTTGCAAATAGCTGCGTTACAAAAAGAAATTTGTTGTAGTGTTTGAAGATCAACCATCACGAAATTAAACAATTACAAAAAAAAACTCAATGAAACAAAAATTCTAGTGATGACTTTTAATACTTGGATAGTATATGCATACCACGAAACAAAATCCAATGTTCGAATTATGCACGTGATCCGAACTAGTGACCTCAGAAACAAAATGCAAACGTTAACATATTCAATGAGTTGAATGTTTCTATCTGCATCGACCCTTTTAAGTGCAAATCAAACACATATTTAACTTAGAATTTCATTTACGTTTTAAACGGCAAAAAATGAAATAAATTACCTAAAAGCTTTGAAAAGTTTATTTAAAAAATTCCGAAATAAAAACAACAAAAAAATCTCTTAATTTGAAATTTAGTACATTTTGATTTTTCTGAAAAATAAAACATTTTAATTATTCAAATTTAAAACAAACTTTTGAACCTATTTTTCCTCTTCCAATTTGAACTGTTAGTTGCAAACAGTTACGACCGTTTTCAAACTGTCGCGCCCCTTCGTCTGACAAGACAAATGAAGTTTCTTCCTACCACCAGTAAGGTCTCCAACGTACTGGATGAAAACCTTCAAGCACTTCCTCCTCCAATCGAAAATGACACCGATGATGTATTTAAAGCAACAGAGATTGAAACGCAAAGAAGATGATCTGCTATGCCGAGGCCACATTCTTAACACCTTAACTTATCGCTTACACGACCTTTACACTCCAATAAAGTCACCTATGGAGATATGGGATGCACTAGAAGCAAAGTACAAGACCGAAAAGATTGGAACAGATAAGTTTCTCACCCTACAATACTTTGAATTTTAGAAGAAAGATGATGTTTCTGTAATGGATCAAATACATGACTTAGAAGTCATAGTTAGCAAACTTGGAGATTTGAAAGTGCATATTCCAGAATAAATGTTCGGTATCTCGCTTAATAACGAAAATTCCCGTCGAATGAATTTGAATTGAAGGCTGATCAAAGGAGGTCTCGCTGTTAGGAAATAGAAGACCGAAAAATCAAATCTGGTAATCATAATAGAAGATCAGAAATCCATATCCATATCTGATAACAATAATAGGAGACCAGAAATCCACAACTGGCGGTAATAATAGAAGACCAGAAATCCACATCTGGCGGTGGATAATTGTGTTTTCCGAGGAGCACAAATGGCTCGTGATCGATGGATCTTCCTCTAGATAAATCGATATCCAAATACAAAAAAACAGTTTGTCTTGGTAAATATATCCAATTCTATGTTAATTTTTACAGAAAGTAGAAATAAAGATTTACCTTTTTCATATAGACAACTATTTTAAGAACAATGGATACTTTATAGTTTACGCTCACTAAATAAATTAAAAAAAATCTTGAATGTTAGTATGAACTCAATGTATAATATAAACTCAAGAATAGTAGATACTTTCTAATCTATACTTGTTAAATTATTATTTCTAAATCATGAATGTTAGTATGGGCTCAATGTATACTATAATTTTAGGGAGAATTTCAACAGCTTTCCATATCCCATTATGGTTACAAACCATGTTTAAAGACCAAGATGACCATGTCGAATTTTTCTCAAGTTTCTATGAAGGGTTTATTCTTCTAAGATTTAATTAAAGATCAAGATTACCATGTCTGAATTTGGTCAGTATTTCATGGCCATCTATCAAGAAGGATACCATAATGAGACCAATGCAAATATAATAGCTTAAAACTACATACTAACGTGCACTTGTAAATACAGTTGTTTAAGATACTCTCCTTCTCTTCATCAAGCATAGATGCCTTATCGGTCTTCTTGTCAACAGACCCCCACAAGGCATGATCAAATTTTGATTAATATCAGCAAAAAGAATAAATGCTAAGTGAACACACTAAAAAAATGTACCTTCAAAGAATTAGGAATCAAATTATGAAGTGCCTTCAATTTCTCATTCATCCTACTTCTCCTTCTCTACAAACATAACATTACATATTAAATCTAAAACACTGCCAAAATAGTCGATTAAAAAATGTCACCTTTTCAGACATATTGTGAACTTTCAGCAGCCCTACTTCTCTTTGATCCTGGTTAACATGGGTTTTGTCTTCATGGGCTCCCCTATTATATCTAGACCCTCCTAATCATATAATATCAAAAAATTAAGAATACAGTGCAAATAGCTTATTACACATAACTTAAATCAATTAATATTTTAGTTATGACAGAAGCATCTTTATTTTGTCTATTAACTAACTACAGACATAAATAATTCAACTGGTTGTGCTTTAAATTCAAAGAGATAGTGCTTGTATGTCCAAAAATCAAATGTGCAGTACTAATTGTACAATTAAGTAGGAAAAGAGAAAGAAACTAACTTCTCTTCCAGCACCTGAATCTTCACCATTGCTAAACTCAACTTTCTGATGGTGAGAAGAAGAAGAATCAAAATGATTCGTTTTTTCAGGTAAACTACATTAAGGTATATATACCAAAATACACTTTTTGAGTACTGCTATACACAATCAAACTAAATTCTAGAAAGAAGCATCTCCAGACCTCCATAACAATGGAAGACAAGAAAAAAAACCTGATCAAGACTGCTGAGTCCTCCAATAGCGTCACCATCAATAATTACAATTCCTGAATCACTCAGTGGCTGCAAGATAGTTGCCAAATAAAGCAATACAGTGTTGGTTCATGCAGAAATAAGCAAAATGCAAGAGTAGTACACTAGTATATAATTACAAAAAGAAAACATGGTTTAATTGGCTCAAGAAGGATTATTTTCAATACACTAGAATAAAAAACTATAGTATCGGTTGGTCGGTAAATACTTGAAAAATTCTAGCTTTAATTGAAAGGTAGAGATATTTAAATTAAGATTCAATTCGCACAAACATCACTAAATTATCATACCAAGATACCTGCATCCAGGTCAAAACCGTTAATAAAAATTATGATATTACAATTGAATTTCCTACTTTAAAAAAAGCTATCTTTTGCAGTTAGAAAGATATTAAAGGAAAAAAGAAAGATAAAATGATGATACACAATTCCTTTAAGCAAAGTTAAATTACAAATTATTAATGTTATAGGACATTTTTTTAATCTATAAATGGAAAAGGAGGAATGCAATAGACTGGTCGCATACTGACATCACTTTGAATGTAATAAATATGAATACATACATGTAGGGCTGGGAATTTTTCCATTTTACCTATTTTCCAGTACTTTCCTTCCGCATATTTCCGAGATTTTCCATTTCCGTGATTTTCCATTAAAAATAGTTCGGAAGGAATTTCTTCCGATTTCTAATGGAAGAAAACGAAAATTTCCAATGTTTTTCGTGGAAATTTCATTCCTTCCGAATCATTTCATAAACCTTCTTAACTTGACCGGCCCATAAACGAATCGTTGCATCTAATACTTCAGCACTCGGAAAAAACATTTCATCGACCGTGCTCTCAAATTTGTAGAAGAAACCTAACCCTAATTCCCTTTCCTCCATCCGCAATTCTTCAAAAAACCTACTAATTACTTTGTCGATTCGTTTCTCGACTAGGAAATTCGGTTGCAGGTATTTAAATCACTTCAATTTTAATTATTTATTATTGTTTTGATCTTTTATGTTTAAGATTTGTTGATTTGATGATGCTAAACTGAAAATGATTAGATTTCTTGCATGAAAAACCTAATGCTTAGAATTTTATTTTGAATTTTGATTGATTTAATAAATTACATTAAGGTTAGATATATGTTGTAATTAATTTACATTTCTTCCTATAAGCCAAACTTTTGGTAAGTAACCAATAGGTTTACTTGCTTGCATTATTTTAATACAACAAAATCCATTTCCAAATTTTAACAAAAAAGCATTAGGCGAACTGAAATTTTTATTGAGCAATGTTAAAAGATCCGCAATTTTTTGATTTGATGCTGCAAAAAATGATAAAACTTACATTCTTCCCCTTCCTTTCGACCACAACAGACAAGACTCGTAAAAACCTATATATAACAACATTGCAAATTAGTTGGTGACTGCATTATGTAAATCATGTTAATTAATCATTTTTCATTCCATGTAATGACAATTCATTTTACTGTTTGTTTTCAATCCTTTGCTCATATGTTGTCTATCCTCGCAAATCCATTCATGCTTTTATCCACACAAAAAATAGGACTTGAATGTTTTCATACATGTTTGTGCAGTTTTAATATAAAGTAAAACAAGGTCCTTTCTTTTTTTTCTTATTATCTTCTTATTATCTTCTTATTACTGCTTTGCTACATGACAAATATTAGAAGTGTTAAATGAGTCTAAATCAGCAACAAAAGGGAGTTTCAAACTCCATAAGAAGTGAAAGTCAGTTTGAACTCTCTAGAATCTTGAAGGATTGATCCAATTTTTTGGTATTTGCACAAGGCATGGGTGCAAATTCATTGGTTGTAACATGAAAAAGTAAATATACAAATTTTGTCGTAAATGCCAACTTTGCCTGCATTAATAAAATAATGGAGAAGATGGATGAAGTGCACACTACCTTGTATAGTCATTGAGTTTGTCCTGACAAAACGGCAGTAACTTTTCTAAAAGACTTCTATGGTAATATTATTACTATTTCTGTACCTATCACTTTTATTATAATGAGGCTCTGTGATTAGTCCTAAGTGCATGAGATTTTTCATAATACTTTATAATTAGTCTATATGGTTCTAAATATGCATCAATCATGGGGAACTATATCATACTTTAGCCAGTTGTTTAGAACTCAGCAAAATCTGTACTTTCAGTCGTCTTGTACTTTTCAAGGTAAGTACATATAAGATCTTGGGTGCAAGTCCTCTGACTTAAACATTGATGTTCTGATTTGTCCAACCAATAAAAATGTGTGAAATTTTACATAAAACTTCAATTTGCTCGAGGGTTTTATGTGCAAAATTTCAAATGTTCAAATGTGCTTAACTGTACACCACGTAGAGTATAATTTGATTTGTTAACACACACTTAGAGACTTGTCATGCAAGGCAAAAAAGATTTACCAAGTAGATAATAAGAAAAATAGTCTGTTGTTAATTTTTCTTTGTATGATCTGATTTGTATATATTGTCTGATATCTAATACGACAATGCAAATCATACGTTCGTGAACAACAGTTCTAATGTTTCAACAACAGTTAATACAAAACTACAACAGTTAACATGCTATCATATTCCATCTTAGTTGAAATAATTAATTCCAATTAGTAATTTCAGCATACAATAAAGTTTTCTTATTCTTAGAACTGAAATTTTGCAGGTTTTCTATGGAATCTAGTGAATCAAGTGCAGCGAATTAAGCGGGACAAACTCAGCCTGCCATGCAAAGTCGAACAAAAATTCAATGTAAAAAACCATCAAGACCAACAAAATCGATAGTATGAGACCACATGACAAAGATTTTTAGGAAGAAGGACAATGGGGAAATGGAGGTGATTGAAATATGTAAGTACTGCAAAATGGAGTGCATGGCCGATTCGAAGCAAGGAACAACTGGCTTACGGTATCACCTTTTTTATTTATGTCCAGAATCTCTCATATATTAAAAAAAGATGTGGACAACGGTCAACCCTCAAGATGGGTTGGCTGGATCTTTGATTACACGTTCTTTTAATCAAAATAGACGTACGTTAGCTTTGGCAAAATTGTTAAGAATGATATATCATTTAGGATGGTAGAAAGTGAAGGTTTTAGAGAACTATTTGCCAAACTTCAACCAAGATTTATAATACCCGATAGAAAAAAATGTGCATCAACTATTTGGGATTTGTTTATAGTGGAAAAGGCTAAATTAAAAAGTGTAATTGGATATCAAAGGGTTAGTAGAACCACTGATACTTGGACTTCCATTTAGAACATTAATTATATGGTCGTCACCGCACATTTTATGGATAGTGACTGGAAATTACATAAGAGAATTATAGCATTTACAAAGATTAATAGTCATAAAGGAGATGAAATAGGAAGGGTGTTAGAGAATTGTTTGAATGAATGGGGCATAGATAAAATTTTTACCATCAAGGTTGATAATGCTAGTGTTAATGATACATCAATTGGTTATATAAAGAGAAGATTAGAATATTCTGATTTTTTATTGCTTAGTGGAAAGTATATACATTTGAGATGTGTGTGTCGTGTTTTAAATCTAATTGTTAAAGATGGACTAAAGTATTATTGCGAAGCTGTTGACGACATTATGAATTTAGTAAAGTATATCCAGTCCTCTCCTTCGAGATTGGATAGGTCTAGATATTACTCTAACTTGATGAAAAATGATAAAATGGCTATTGTTCCACTTGATTGCCCCACAAGATGGAACACAACGTTTAAAATGCTTGATATTGCTTACAAAAATTTAGTAAAAAGAACGGGGCCTCCAAGAAGAAGATCGGGAAAGAGGTCGAGTTTTGATTGAGTTTTTGAAGGGATTTTATGAAACTACATTAAAACTTACTGCAACTAAGGGTGTCACTTCTTCGTTAATTTTCGATGAGGTTATATTGGTTCAAGATGCAATTAAGCAAGCTAGTAACAATATTCATGATTCTAATTTGCAAAAAGTAGCAAAAATGATGAAAGTTAAATTCGACAAATATTGGGGTAGTATTGAAGTAATTAACAAAGTGATCTTTATAGCTCATATCTTGGATCCAAGATACAAATTTCAACCTTTAAAGGTCAGCTTTTTCGATATAGGTTGGAATAGTGGTAAATTAATGAGTTTCTTGATGTTATAAAACATACTTTAAATGAGCTATATGATGAATATAGAAAGAGCATGAATATACCAAATGTAATTGGATCTAATGTTATTATAAGAAATGAAGAGATTGATGAGCAATTTGATGATAGTCTTAGAAGTAAAAGGTTAAAAAGACTTCAACAAACAAGAAGGGAAGAACAATCACTTGAGATAACTAATGAGGTTGATCGGTATCTAAATGGTCCATTTGAAAACCTTACGAGTAGAGATTTTCATTTGTTAGATTGGTGGAAAGGCAATTAAGCAAAGTATCCAGTACTTTCAAAAATCGCTAAAGATATCTTAGCCATTCCTGGTTTAACCGTTGCTAGCGAAAGTGCGTTTAGTCTTGGTCGAAGAGTTGTTAATCCATTTAGGGCTTCGTTGGCTCCTAATATGGTCGAAGCATTGGTATGTCTTAGTGATTGGTTGTGAGCGGAAAACCTTGGTTGTCATCAAATGCAATTTGAAGAGGACGTCGAATTATTTATGGACACGGAGGCAATTTGTTAAGGTAAAAAATTCAACTATTACTTATAATTGTTATATTGTCATCAAATGCTATTCTTTTCCTATAACATGTTTATTTCACATGTTATACCATGAATTATGCAAGTACCAAGCATGCTTTGTAGTTAATTCTCAGATGATATATGTATGAATGATATAGCAATGGGGTCCGACATTTGTTGTGATCAGACTCAACAATAATTAGAGTATAGATGTTAGTAGTTAGCACATGTTCTTTGTCAAATTGCATGCAGTTTCTTATCAACATAGCAATGGAGTAACTACTGATATAAATTAGAAAACTGGATTTTAATAAATGGCCAATAATTATGCTTTACTATGGCACTTGAAGACTAAATGCAATATACAGACTAGATTATATTTAGGATACAAACTGGATTTCTAGTATGATTACAAGTCTATATGTTTCAAGAAAACAAAGGGAGTTTACCGTGTCTATATCGTGTCTATATCTTGGCACATATATGTCCCTTGGCCTTATTATTGCTTATTTTTGTACCAAAGTTGGATTGTAATAATCACAAACAAATTGTAGGTTTGTTGCTTTTCTTTATGACTGTAGGAAAATGCTTTTCAACCCTTATTTAGTAACACACACATCATATGTATGTGTGTGTGTATTCTATAAATTAAAGCAAACACTTCTATTTTGCAGTGCTCCCTATTGGAAAGTGTAATTCTTAGGAATTTGAGATAAGCATCAGTCTTAGTTACATATCTAATGCAATACTTTGTTGCATTTATTAAAACTGGGTACTAGAAGTGTCTTATGGATGTCTAACCTTGTTTTGTAAACCATTTCTATTACAACAGGGACTTCTTCCATGTCATTAGTAACATCATCATCATATAATATGGCGAAATAGATGCATAGAGGGCATAAGTGTTCAAAGCAGGTATGTATTTTACCTTCTGATTCACTATATTTACCATCATCATCAATATACTGATTCATCTAGTGTTATTTTATTCTCTGATATTCCTCTTATTTCTGCTCGCAGTGCACTTATTTTGTGTCATTTTACTGTGTTGCTGCTCTTAGATGGTCATCTTCAAGATGCTGTCCTTTTCTTTTCAGGTGGTAAAATTTCTCATTTGGGATCAGAGAATCAACAAATATGTAGCTTTTATTTTGAAGCTTTAATGTAAAGATCTCAAATTCCTGTAATATATCTACAATTTTTGTGGATTTGTTGTGTAAGACTGAATTGGATCACTATCTTATGATGAAAATTTGATGCAGTGTTTAGTTTGAAGTAACATAACTATGAATTCTTATAATGTTTGGTTTGCAGTTAAAATTTGATGAAAATTTCATTTTACAAAATTCTTTGATCGGAAAAAGGAATTCCATATTTCGTTCCGAGCTTTCCAATTTTCGTCAATAGGAATTCCAATGTTGATGGAACGGAATATGGAATAGGCCGCATCATTCCATCAACAATCGGAAGGAATAGGAAATGCTTTGGATAGTATGGAAATTTTTCGTACCCACCCTTACATACATGTTCAAATATCCATACAATAAACTCAATACCCAGTTGCTTCAGCCTTGATGTATCCTCATTGCCTTGATAAGCAAGATATACGAGTCATGAGTTCCAATAAATGATTGTGTTCGTGCGAAAAAAGATTTCATTGGCTGATAATAAAATGTGTAGTACGCATTAGATATGCATGAAATTTTGAATAGTAGACAAAATCAATTTTCAACTGTTATTTTGTTTTATTTTGGATAACTGAGACCGGTAATCTATTTTTACATATATTAAGCAGTAATGCATAAAGTGAAGAAAAAAACTGACAGTACCATAAATAAAGCCAAAAATCCAATGTAAGGTTGAAGGAAACATATTAGCTGCAGCAATGGAATGGCAAAAAATAGACATAAGTCGGACTCTTAACGAAGCATTTGCTGGAACAACTCTTGATTCTTCAGGAATAATTTCCATTCCATCACTTCCTACACTTGAAAGACAAGATGGATGGTAGCTTATGATTTGAAGTAAATACAATTTTTAAATGTATACATATACAAGTAACTTGTATTTCTAATAAGGAGACTTCAATTAATGACATTCTTTATCGATGAATGACATGCTTTTGAGGTAAGTGCGTTGGAAATTTAGCATTACCCGGAAAGTCTTGATCATGATAATGGGGGGATTTTTCCAACTTTGGCCACTTAACAAAAATATTCAAAAGTATACCCCATTTAAAACTAACTACATTCATAGGCTGGTCAAACTAACATCAAGTCGGCTTTTTGTAGATTTTAAATTGTATTGGCACAATTGCAGAAGAAAAAAAATACAATAAAGCGAATTAAAATCGTTCCAGTGTAAATTTTAAGAGAAAACATACTAGCACGATTTGAAATTGCCCTTGTAACATGCGGACTTCATACCGGAAAAGGTTTGAGTATGTAACTGGTTTTCAAATCGGTTTACATTGGTGAATAGTCTAGCAATCTGGCACAAAATTGAAGATGGTCCTGGCCCCTGGGAACAGTGAAAACATGGCATGCATACTCATATATTTAATGTAAAAATATATTATAAAGTCTACAACTCCCCAAGCAAAATGCCAATCTAAATCCTAAGAAAATAAAGTAGTAGGACGATCAAATGTTGATGAAATGAAAATTAAGACCAAGAACACAATGCAAGAAAAACATGAGGACTTGCAGAAGACATAAATGAAAGTTATGCTGAGATCACAAAAGCTGATGTTCAACATTACAATCTGAAATGGTTGTTCGTTTATGTATATGTTGTTGGCTCAAATCTTCGATATTTAACACTAAAATGGTAGTGATGGAATTATAAATATGGCCATAATTGGCAAAGTTCCAGAGAAATAATTTAGAAAATATGACTTTAGATTTGTGTTGACCTAGCCCAATTAGTTGATGACTAATATATTGAGCAATAATCACCACGTAGAGATCAGAATGCCAACTTTTTTGTAATTTAAATTTTAAACTTAGGCCATTTGACAATGAAAATTGTTAAACTAAACATTTTTATACTTTAGAAAAAATCAGAAGCATCCCTTAGGATAAAGGTAGAAGTAACAAATTACAAAATGTACATTTTGGATGCTCTAGCAAAAAAGGTTTACATGAAGCGAAAGTGGAAGATGTATGCAAAGTTTAAAGTAGCTGTTATATTGAATTACGATGAACAACCTTACTACTCGGCTATAGACCGAGTAATCAAACTAATAACCTCTGGTCTGGTCATGACAGCACTAAAAAAATTGTTGGCCTTTACTGCTTTACATGCAAATGCTGTTATTTTAAAAAAAACTCTGATACTATATATATTTTATTTCCAGAACAATTTAAAAGCTAAGCTATTGTAACTTGAAGATTCAAGTTACAAACAAAACAATGAAACTCGAAGCCGCAAAAGAGACAAACATCAAACAAAACAATGAAACTCGAAGCCGCAAAAGAGACAAATCATCAAACAAAACAATGAAACTCGAAGCCGCAAAAGAGACAAATCACCAAACACCTCACAGCTAGGTTATATCAAGGCCGTTAAGTTTACTAATTTTGTACATGTAAGGAATCAAAAACTAGTTTAAATCAAAACAAAAATAATTGAATAAAAGGGGCATGTGAAACATTGAATCGACGTTACTGTATTTCAATTATACAATTATTAGTAGCAAAACGAAAACACGGAAGAATGCAAAGTAGAATGAACGGATTTAAGATGATAAATAGCAAATATAAATAAGTTCCAATAAAAATAATAATTACACAATCGGATGAAAACTAAACAAAAGTCTATGTTGCTAAATGACTTGAAGTGATAAGCTACTACAGGTGTTTGGGGATTTAAAAAACGAGACCGTCGATGTCGATGGCTAGAAACCAGTTCGGTTTGCATAATAGCAGTAGCAATTTAAGTCATGTTCCAACGGTGAAGCGATCTAGAAGCAAGGTGAAGGAATGGTACCAATTACTGATTCGCAGAGTTGTTATGAAAAGATTATCGGTCGTGAGAGGATTAGGAAAAAAATATCAATTTTAGGAATTCAAAGATTACAAGAATTGATGAAGCAAGCTAAGAAAGAAGGGGAAAGAGGGTATGAATGTGGCACGTGAATTGAGAAAAGAGGAAGAAAACTGATCCAAAAATATGAGTTTTGGAGCCAATTTTTAATGGTTTTAGAGCCAAAAATTTGTAAAGGAAACAGGGAACATTCTGAATTGGTCTGCTTAAAGAGTTATTGGATGAGATTAAATAAACAGAAAAATATCTGAGAATTTTTAAATATATTTAATGTTTTCCAAAATAAATTTTATTTGGTGAAAAGTTGAAATTTTCGAGGAATTCATTTAAAAAGGTTTATTTTTTGAAATATTTGAATTTTTTTATGTTTTCTCTAGCGATTATCATTTACAAATATTTTTCATATTTTTTCATCATTGTTTCTTTTACCAAACTAAATATATATTATAAAACAAAAGGTAATTCATGATGTTTGAGTGATGTTATTATAAAAAAGCGTGCAACGTTTTAGAAATGTTATTCAATGCAACACACTTACATGTCAAAAATCATCATTTAATTCACATCAACAACCTTTTTCAAAAGTTATATAAAACACTATCGTCGACATTATTATAAAACTGTTGTTGAAAATGATCATTTACAAATATTTGTAGTATTTTTTCATTATTGTTTCTTTTACAAAATTAAATAGATATTATAAAACAAAGGTAATTCATGATGTTTGAGTGGTGTTATTATACAAAAGCGTGCTACATTTTAGAAATGTTGTTCAATGCAACACACTTACATGTAAAAAAACATCATTTAATTCACATCAACAACCTTTTTCAAAAGTTATATAAAACACTATCATCGACATTATTATAAAACTGTTGTTGAAAATGATCATTTACAAATATTTGTCGTATTTTTTCATTATTGTTTCTTTTACCAAATTAAATAGATATTATAAAACAAAAGGTAATTCATGATGTTTGAGTGATGTTATTATAAAAAAGCGTGCAACATTTTAGAAAAGGTGTTCAATGCAACACACGTACATGTCAAAAAACATTATTTAATTCACATCAACAACCTTTTTCAAAAGTTGTATAAAACACTGTCATCGACATTATTATAAAACTATTGTTGAAAATGATCATTTACAACTATTTTGCAAAACGTTCTAGAGACAAAATAGTTCTAACATTTGCAAAAAATGTTCACTATAACTTCTTTACAACGTTTTTAAAGCAAGTGTTGTAAATAGTATATATTTTTACAATTATTTTACCAACCACTACAAATGTAGTGTTGTAAAAGGGGTACTTTCCTGTAATGAGTCGGTGAAACAAAGCTGGGAGAAAAATGAAAATTAATTGTGTTGGTCCTTAAGGAAACAAAGAAATTAACCCTATTTGCTTTAGTCATAAAGAAAACCGAAGCAAATAACCATGTTTGCTTCCATGCATTTGCTTTGGTTCTAAGCGACGACCAAAGCTGATAACATTTCTATATTTTTTAATATCTTTCATGTACCAATTGCTTCGATTGTTTTAAGGGGGGACCAAAGCAAACGGTACTATTTGCTTCAGTTGCTAACACAACGGAAGCAAATGAGGCAAATGAGACGAGCCAACGATTATATTGCCTACTAGTGAATTCACATATATTTGATATATAATCTTACTAATGTAACATAATAATATCCAACAATATCCGAACATTAATAAATTCAGTATACCCAAACAATACCCAAACATTATCCAAGCATTCAAATAATATCATCCAATAACAATACTAACACCCAGAATTTAACCGCTTTGATTTGCGAGTATTAAATTAATTTTAAATATTCAAGTAACAGGTTTATAATTAAAATAAAACTCTATTAAATAGTAAATAATGATGTGAAATAGTTTTTCAAACTTGTTTACAAAAATATATAGTTCAAAAAAATTCGAAAATGTTACCGGAATTCATTTTTCAAATTTTCAACTTTTCATCGGCTAAAAGTTGTTGGATAGGTTATAAACATTTTATTAACGTAAACACATATTTATACGTTAAATACATTAGTATGGTTGATAATATAATGTGATAAATTATGTATACTTAAGTTAATATAATGTTGATGTGACATTTCAAACTTAGTCGATATGTACATCGATGTGCACATGGTTATTCCGACAATAAATATATGCTTACTGTAGACAAAACAATGTACAATTTATTTTTTCTACGTCAATGCGACTGTATTTTTTCCGACTTTCTTGTTAATTTATTCAGAAAAAATTTAAATGAAAAAATGGTCATTGTTTCATCGTTATGCATTGGGATTTCCAACGTACATTTTTTTCGTCGACGGTCTACGTAGTTATTTACAATGTTTCGAGTAGTGGTTGTAGTAAATAACGGAAAATTGCTTTAAAATTTTCCATACATCCGCTACAAGTATGGATTTTGCATAAATAACTTTAAATGTAGCTATGACCTATTGGACCAAAGTTTCAATTAACTATTCCAATGTTTGGTTCTTGTTAATTAATAGTGATAATAATAATAATGACAAATCAACACAATGATCGAAAATGACTCGAACTGACTAACAATAAAAATGGGTTACTATATGCTGATACTGCTTGTATTAACTATTCTGTAAATTACCATGGTTTGCGTTATCACATGTAAACAATATAAATATTTATTTTATAACAAAGGCTGTTGAAACCATATAATGTGATCATTAACGTTAACCCCATTATTAACGTTAAAACCACAACTTATAGTTTCAACAACTTTTATTATTGAATAAACATTTATGTTTACCATACGATAACGTAAAACGTGATAATTTCTGAAATACCTAATACAAGTTGTACCAGCATATAAAACATTATTTTGATTGTTATTGAGTTCGAGTCACTTTAATATATTTTTGATTCATCATCATTCTTGTCCCCAAACTATTAATTTCCAATACAATAAATATTGAAATAATTTGTTCGAATTCTCGTTTAATAGCTATCAGCTATATCTAAAATTATTTCTGTAAAATACATACTTCCAACTGATGTGTAAAAAAATTCAAAGCACTTCCCACCATTTGCTACACCATTTATTTGCCAGTAAATTATGACTCTTGACTGTGGTGTAATTTCTAAACATAACTTGCATTTAATTTAAAAGAAAAATTACTTGAAATAATTCAACCACGGGTAGTAATTAAGTTGACAAGTACAAGTACCTTATTCAATAATTTCAGCAGTTTGTCTAAAGAAGGTGGCAATCCATAGTCTAAGAATGATTGTATTTATCATATACTAGTCTATCGGCACGCGCGAAAATCAGTCAAAAACTAATTTTTATTTTCAAGTGATATTAAGATTTGTATATTTGTAAAGAAGTATTTTGAATTTGTCAAGAAAGTTTAACTTTTGATCCTATTTTAAGCATGTTTAACTGTTACATCCTATTTTGAGGGCGTTTGAATTTTGTTAAAGAAGTTTAATATTAGATTCTATTTTTAAGTGATTAAAATTTGATAATATAGAGAGACGTTTTAGGTAGTTCACGTTGATACCAAAAAGTGTAACACCAAAGCTATTATAACTATTATTAAAGAAAGATAATTGAAATCAACATCTAGGTTTGTATACGTCTAAAGTAATTATAGAGAGATTTTATTTCTTAGTTTATAGGAGAGATCATATAAAATAACAATTTAATATTTAAAAAGTTAAATATATGGGTATTTTGGAAAGTTCACGGTCGGACTAAAAGATTGTGTTTCTATTCCAACTATTAATAAAGATATTTTTGCGCTAAAAATCTTCAACTCCTTGCTCCAAAATTATAAGATGAATTATCAATGTTTAGCTTACTGTACATGCATTATACAGCCTTTGTACGTGTTGCAAAGTTCACGCATCAACTTCCTGCACATTATGACGCAATTTATCACATGTTCAAACTCTATGTGAAATAAAAGATAGAAAAACACTTACCTCGGACTTTGATCTTCTAATTTCTAATTTATTTCTTGACTATACAACCCTATTCTTTGTCAAGACCCTCGCCTTCGTTGTCCTCAGGTGGTCGTATTTCATGTATTTCCTAGAATAACTCGATCACAATTTTTACAAGTTTCTCCAACAAATAGTTCGGTACCATTGCATTACTTGATCTTTTTTCCTTCAATTTCTAAATAATTTTTCCTTTTAAAAGAATAGAATAAGTGATCCAGATTATAAAGACTACTTACAAATATTGATAGATTACAATGATAAGTTAATTGCATGTGCATATTGTCTTAGGTGATAAATTTTGTGATGAAGTTTCCAGTCGTACATATTTATTGTGATAAAGCAAAAAAAAATTTGGATGCAATAAAAAGTAATACGTAACAATACTGGAAAATATGATGTAACAATTCAAATCCTAAAAGCAATGAATAGAGTAATGAAATCCAATGCTTTCTTATGGCTCCTCGAGATGGAAACCAACATATAAATTTCATTAGGCAGCATATGCAACATAAATATTCATGTTACAAACTTACAAAACTAGACAAAAAAAAGTGCTTCAAACATATGTTTTATTTATTACATACGGTAAAATATTGGATGCAATAAATTTTAGCATCAACCTAGAAAGCACTAGTCTCAACCAACCCAAGATTCCATACATAACACACCAAAGAATGCGATTAAATACAACTGCAACTTAAAAAAAGTTTGTGTGGACAATATGAAGCAGGTTCATCATACTAAACCTTTGACATCCACATGTGAAAAATATAACTGAACTTACCAGAAAGAAAACCGAAGAACATCATGTTTTAATTTTCAAAGAACGGCTAAATACGTTTATACAGTTTACACGATCTATAGTTGCACTATAGTCTGGTACGAAGAAGAGTACATCGGATAAGCACAAATCAAACTTCTGCTGACATGGAAAAGAGTTTTTTTTTAGAATTTTTTTTCTTACCAGGATTGTCTCCTTTTGGACCCATCACCAAAACTATTGACAACCAGAGTGGCTTACAGGGGAACCCACTACTTTCCTGTTGTAACACAGTATAAGTTCAGTTAACTTAAAATCCATACTATGAACACAGGCACTGGAAGTTGATGGTAAAAACTGATCATGTGCCAACAATTTTTTGGTTCAAATAATGTTTTCCTAACAATCCTCAAAGTATCATCATAATCATGCTAATTTCGGATTTTTCAAAAAAAAACGACCTTTTAAACATTAACATCAGAAATTAAACGGGGAAGCAAACAATTTGCCAACGATTCGACTTCAATACTCTTGAACTAAGATGATCCACAGTTTGCGGTAGCGAAGCGATTGAACAAATTTGTGCATCTTATTTGCTTGAACCTGACAAACTAGGTTCAGGAAAAAAATTGAAACAATAAAACAAGCCATCATTTCTTAAAAAAGTTGGGGTTGACTAGAGATGGAACCCAAAACTAAATAACAAAGTCAATTTAAAAGCAATAACAATAATAATAAAGTAAAATAACTAAACAAATAATAACAATAAGTAAACTAAAAATAAAGATAAAAATAAAATAAAATATATATAGAGAAATTTAAAAAAACCAGGATAGTAATAATTAAAATTAAAATTAATAATAGTAACAATGATACCAATGGTAATACACACCTGTTTGGACCAAAAATGATCACAAACACCATGTTCTATATGAAAACACCAACATCCAACATCTAGATCTATGGGTTTGGCTAAAATGTTATCCCGTATTTTGGTTAGGCCGGGATATCATGGGTTTGGCTAAAATGGATGGATTGGAAATCGATTACAGTTGAAACTATGAACGATAGTTGAACGGATTCGGATGGACAACGCTCAACAAATGGCTAAGTACCCAATCATGGTGTAATCAACATGAAGTGACAAGGAAGGCCCAATGAGGCCACATTTCAAATTTCAAGCCAATTGAAGTTCATATGCTCAAGTTACGGATAAAGCAAGGATTTCTATGGATCGACCAAGAAAGATCCATGAAACAGTTCAAGTCATCGGAGATCGATCAATATCTCAAAATCCACAATACCAATTCACTTGAAACTTTCAGAGTATCAATAAAATGAAGATGGGAGCTTACAAAAATAATCGCGTATCAAAAGGTGAAGGTTTTAGGATAGCCGATCGTTATTGCCGATCCATCAAAACAATCGGCCTAGTTCAATGTATAATCCAACTTCAACCAAGATCGACTCATATCTCTCAATTTACGAGTCAGAATGATTCCATATTTTAGAAGCAACATCAAGAGGCATGTAGGATCCCCTAATTAAAAACGATCGCGAGACTTAAAGATGGATTTAGAATTTAGCCAATCGTTGTTGGCCGATAGTTTTGGCCAAGTTCTAAAAACGATCGGTAACCTCCCATGCATAATCCAATTTCAACAAAGATAGATCCATGAATCAAATCTACAACTCGAAATGATTCCATATTTTAGTAACAATGTCAAGAGGCATGCAATACCCCCCTAGAAGGATCGTACCATGATTGAAGCCAAGAAAAAGGATTAGCCAACATTAGGCCGATCGATCGATTTAGCATTGCCGAACCTAGAGAGCCTTCTGTCGAAATCTTAGCGAAATATCCCATCAAATACAGCGGACTTGGCTCATTGCAAGGGACTTGGGACGGGCTCTCCTTCATCATTTCTTATCCCTTCCTCCATTAATTTTCTAAGGTAAAAAAAATGTACAATCTTACATGATTAAAAGATTATTGGAGTGGACGTAGACCAGAGTTTGCCGAACCACTATAAAACTTGCTTGTTCATTTACTTTTCTGCAATCTATTATGTGTTATGTAAACTACTCTATTTGGATCTAGATATTGGATATTAATGCTTTGACATACAATAGGGTGTTTGTGATCATTTTGGTCCAAATAAGACCGAAGGCCAAACACTACGTCTTAGGCTTCTGTTCGTTAGTCGTAATCTAAAACTTATAACATTACCTCTAAACCAACCCTAAGCAAAAAAACTCATAACACATGATTCTGATATGTGAATCGCTAACTTCCACGGTCTTTTGTCCGACACTAACTCTTCGGATATATTCCAATCCTTCAAGTTTTTTTTTACTACCTTCCATGTCAACCTTAGCCGACCTCTACCTCTATTTGAGGATTCGATGCTTCATATAATTCCAACGCACACAGACGTCTCAAGAGGCCTCCGTTGGAGATGTCCAAACCATCTTAAGAGGTGTTGGACTAGCTTCTCTTCAGTTGATGCTACTCCAAATTTATCATGTATATCATCATTTCTAATTCAGTCTCGTCCCATATTACCACAGCTCCATCGCAACATACATATCTCTGCTACACTTATCTTCTGGGCGTGTTGTCTTTTAATATGCCAACATTATGCACCATACAATATCGCAGGGGTGGTTGAAACAGCTAACAGTTAAAAATGAAAATATGGGAAGAATATTAGAAAAGACAGAGTAATATGTCAAGGGTGATTGAATAAGGAGGAAAGATTACCTAATTGAACACTACACTATGGGAGGATGAAGATAGGTTTTGGGGAATTATATTCATATTTAGGACACGAGAAATTAAATCGGGCGAGTAATTAGGAAGAGGTTAGTAGTTAGAAACAACAGCTCTAATACAATTTCTCACATAGGGTGAAGTAGGAAAATAAAAGAGTTTTGAACATAGATGTATTATTTTAAAAACCTAGTCGAAGGAATGTACACGCCAACAATGGGTTGTTCCAGTTTTCTAGTGTTACTAGAATGAGGCCCGAACACAGATGGATTATGGAACATATCCTACTTTGATATATTTTTGTGTTTGGCTGTAGTAGCTAAAGCATGCTATTGTGTAACGATAGTAGTTTCAATTCAAAAATTATGCCAATGCTTATAATACTGCAATACATATTATTACATAATGTTTAGACAAAGAATGAAAAGAGATGAACAAAATACCATTGTTCAACTACACATTTATTTAAACACGGTAAAATATAAGGGTGAAAGCAGTGCAAGCATAGGACAAGTATCGTAACTTGAAATCTTTAACCTTTATTGTAATGTTGATTGTCCTTATTATTAGCTATGGTGAAATTTGATATGTTGATGACATCTTCAACTGCTTGGTAATTGTAATATAATTTAAATTTCATTTAAAACGCAACTGCCTTAGATGTTAACCTAAATCATTTTGTTGGTATATAGTTTAGAAGCTTAGTGGTCTTAATAGGATGTTTATATGCATTGGTCTATCTGTGGATAGTATGCATCCACATGTTAATTGTTGAAAAATATCCATAGTTGTGTTAAATGCACCATATTAATTACTTTGACATAATAAATGCATTTTGGTACATCACAACAAATCTGCATCACATAATGGCATTTATAATTAAACATTAAATCTAGATTCATATGATTATTAAGCTTCATATGAAACGCAACCAAAGAATAGAAACTCGTTTCTAACTCACATAATGACTTCTGAGGAACCTTAAATCCTGTTGGTTTGCCAATTCTCATTATGCAGTAGAGCCCATTCAATATTATAAGCATGAAGGTTGTCCAAAAATCAAAACATGAACATGTAGATTGAACAAAAATGAAAGATTGAACAATACTAAAATTAGGAAGAAAATAACTAAGCTAATCACAACATTAATTTCCAGACGTAAACAAAAATTATATATTCCAAACAATGGATTAGCAATTATGTTATCGTCGTGACATAAGAATTTTTTTGAAGTGGGTCTCATCAATTGCTAGCACTAAGTAGAAGTTCCATGAGACTGGTGAATTGTATGCGTTTCTAATTCAAACTACACTGGAAATGGAGGTTAAAATTTATTAGCTCTTAGGAATAAAGACCTTATAGCTTGACTGCATAAATGAACATACATATATACAAATAAGTACAGTTCAGATCATACTCTCGTAAGTTTAATATGTTGGAATAACTTATTATTTATCGGAGGAGCTAAGTTCAAAATGAACAAAATTATTAACAATGGTAGATGGAGTGTTCATAACTTATCATTTTTGAATGCATATAACAAATACATTTCTAGTATGATAATTACCCCTAGTTTAGATAGGGAAGGGTGGGTTTGGTTGTTGGGCATAAAAAAATCATTTAAAAAAACTTAGGATTTTATTAGGGGTAATCAACCTAAAGTTAATTGGTTTGATGTTATTTGGGACAAAAAATATTTTCCAAAAATGTCCTATTATGCTTATTTTGCCATACAAAATAGACTAGCAACAAATGATAAGTTGGAAAAGTGGTACAATGAAGTTAACATCAAATGCCTACTCTGTGAAGAAGAGGAAGAAACTAATAATCAATTTTTTTTAATTGCGGATATGCAAGCTACCTTTGGACCCTGGCTAAAGTAAAACCGAATATTTATAACAATAGTAACTCTAACAACAGAACGGAAATGCAGCTAATCAATGGTTGCTGCAAAGTTAAAAATAGAGAAAGGGACCTAGCACATATATCGTTTACACCTGCCGTTTATCACATCTGGAAGGAAAGAAATGCAAGACATCACAACAACACTAAGTTGTATGTGTTGCAGCATTGGAAACTTATCAAAAATGATTGCAGAATACTACTAGCTAAATCCAGTAAAAAATTCTATGACTCACAAAGTAATTCATACATAGCAGATGCGTGGAACATAAAAGACACAACAACAGTGGAAGGGAACTACCTTACAGCTATACCGAATATCCCTTCGCTTTTACTGTATCTGGAATGGCTAAGCAGTGTGTTGTAGATCTGGTGAGTCTCAGCTTTTCTATAGGAAACAGGTCATTGATCTCCGAGCAGGATGATGTAGATCCAACGAGCTTCAATTTTTCCATAGGCAAAAAGACTCTTGTGCATCTCCTCGTTAACAAAAAGGGTTCAGCTTCAATAAACTCGTCAGATAAACAACACGATAATCTTTATTATGAACTAGAGAACAATTTACCTCCATTTAGTATTTCCGAATCTTCCTCCGATCTGAGTTATGGCGTCAGACAATCATCGAGAAACCATGTGATGGATTGGAAAGACATTGTAAACTTTTTGATGATTCAACTTGGGCGACAGGAGGGTGTAGTCACAAAAGGGTGGAGGAAGCAAGATTGTGAGGAAAAGAGTGGCGGTGGAAAACTTCAGACCGCCATGATTTTAACGGTATGATACTAGGGTTAAGGTCGTGAATTTGTAAAGTCATGGTACGTTGATGTTGTGTTTCTTATGAGTCGGGTAGGGTTTGTAAATAGGCCGGCTTATTTTCATCTTTTCGGGCCTGTCATCTTTTTTTCGAACGGTCAAAAATAAAAATAAAACATTACCGTGCTTCCTATATGGATTATCAAACAAATATAAGCTAATATTTTAAATGTAGCAACACCTAACAATATTGTTGCTTATTTTTGAAATTTAAAAACATCAAAGGTAAAAGCCACTTTATCAGAAAAGCCTTCATGGTTACGTTTCTTTATAGTCACTATATTTGTTTATAATATGTGAGTTGATAAGTAGCAAGTAATGATTCTAAACTATATCGTTAAGCATACCACTTGAAGAATAATATGTGTTCTATTATAATTTATTATAGTAAATCAAGTTCACTGACTACCAGGATGTTTTTAATATGGTTTGTGGTTAAAAAATAATGATTAAAAAGTGGTATTTTATAATTCAAATTGTTTCAAGAAACTAAAATTGTTGTATATAAATGAAATTTAACATTGCCAATGTATGAAACACAATTGAAGTAAATTTCATACAGCATTGCGGTTTCAAACAACAGGAAGAAATTTTTTTGCAACTTTAATAAAATTTTCTTACTTGCTATTTGTTAGCAACGTTTATGTATGGGAAGAAAATAATGGAATCAACTTTAATAAAATTTTCTTATATGCTATTTGTTAGCAACGTTTATATATGGGAAGAAAATAATGGAATCACTATGGAGTTATGAAGAAATTATTGAAAATAAGAAGTAATTCAAAATTAGGTACAAATATTTGTCAATAGCATGTGTAAAAACTTTTGTGAAAAGAAGCATATGAAATACGAACAAATCACTACAAACGGCATTCAATCTATGCAATTGAGGAGAAATAGTTTACCGGTAAGAATCATGAAACATGCCATCTAAATCTAAACACTGCAACTAAATAAAATGAATTCTCATCTCACAACTTGAGAATTATTCTCCCTTTCTATTTGCAGCATTTGACCACTGAAAACTCTAGAAAGAAAGAAAATTTTTAATGTAATTTATTTAATAAATATATGAAAACTACCTAGGTTATTAAGATGTAGAAAAACTTAGACACAACCTAGCAACATGTACACAAAATTTCATACCGGCACACGGTTTTATTGAACTCAGTGCATGCTTCCTCATCCCTCTTCGCTTGAAGTGCAAAATTGTGTGTTTTATATAGAAATTAGGTTGAAGAAAATGATTAGATAAACGCACGTGTTCATAGCACGTATTTTATCTAATCATTTAATTCTCCTCCCTCTTCGCTCGAAGTGCAAAATTGTGTGTTTTATATAGAAATTAGGTTGAAGAAGATGAGTTTTAGGAACGTTTCGAAATCGCTTTAGAAATTGCCTTTGAAATTCTCTTATTATAGAGTATATAATTTTTTATACTAAAAAAATAATAAATAGTAATTTCAAAAGCCATTTATTTGAAAAACATTTTTAAAACACATTATAATACCTGTGTATGAAATCCAGAAAGAAATATCAAGAAAACATCGAAATAACGGAAATTACACTAAGTATTATCCGTTTAAAACAAGTTGCGACTCAATATTCGACAGCAGGTTTGAACAAGTTAACAGTGTCAAAATGACTTGAAATTTTTTTTCCCTCTAATGGTGGGTATGCTCTGTCTCGGACTTAGAATAAAAAAGGATGCCGAAGATATAAATTTCTCTCAACTCCTCATCACGGGACTCAGACTCACAAATCTGAATACGGAGAATAGAGCTAAATGAAAAGTTAAGAAATTTTGTATGTTAACAAGATTTCTTGTTATCCCCAAAGCATGCAAGTAAGAGGAGTCTTTGGTTAATGATAGACTTTGTCGACCTCGCGTAAGTCCACTGGAAGTGTGTGAGATCAACTTGTCACATGTAAGGCAATGATTCGAATCACAAAAGGGATGGTCAAGTTCATATCATTCGTATGAGAGTCACAAATATCAGTCACATGAGATAAAAGTTCGTATATCATGCCGCTTACATAAGAGTTCAATATAAGTCACAAATCAAGTCTCTTTATTCAATATACTACGCAATTACAATTGTATAAGCCCTTGTTTGTGAAAAGGTCGTAAAATTACAATTGGCATTAAAAAATCCCCAAACTTAGGGGTATAAACTTTAAAAATGTAAGAGGGAGAGAGAAAAATGAATCGCCCCTTCCACGATGCCCCTAGGTTCGTATTTATATGGGTAAAGACGTGCGGCATAACTGCCACATATCCCCTTCCGCATGCTTGGTTTTCTGTATCATCAATCATCTCGGTAGCATTCGGCATCATGCTTTGTTTTGATGATTTCCGACATTCCTTTGGCAGTTGATGAGTTATGGCATCGGGTTTTAACACTTAACATTTACACCTGCCTTGATAGCTGTGACGATCCACCCTTCACAACCCTCGAAAATCGACATAAATACGCTCATCGTTTAACAAGTCGAACGATCGAGTGCCGGAAAGACAGATTGTTGAGGAAAAAGAAAAGTAGGTAGAAGAAGAAGAAACTAAACAAAACAGAATCTCACAGCGGACTGAATAACATATAATATCAATAGCTCTTTACACAAATCAAAACTGTAATATACATATCTCGTATCAGAGTACACAAATCAATATTACCAGTCTGGACAGTTATAACAACCTTCCCTCACAATTTGCTGGTAATTTCAACAAAACACTGCAGCGGAATAAAACAAGTACGAGAATACGTCTCGGTCTCCAGCTCGTCCCTTGAGCTCCATAACATCCTAACCTGAATCTGAAATACTCGGTCCGACCCAAGCATTATAATAAAATAACACCCGAGTAAGTCTGGAAAACCAGCGTGAGAAAACACACTCAATTTGAATTATTAAAGTTTCAAAATCCTTTGAAAATCAAAGGTATCTTGTAAGACCACGCCACAAATAAACACGACGGGTTTTTACCTTACGATAACCAAAACATTTCATATCAAAATCCTCTGATATTATAATAGTGTCTAAGTACAAATAGTTATTCAAATAGATGAAATGCTTGCATCTCACGTTTCAGCATAGTTTGGCACAATCAAAACTGTACGGTGCTTATTGGAGAATGGGTTCCAACTGAATGACTAGACACTGGGGTACCACCTGTCACAGTACATGTCTAGAAACACTGTACCGAGGACCATGCCAGGATCCCCTGCTACACAAGACCGGACTATCCCTAACCTGGATAAACCGAATATGCTATCATCCCGGGTGTTCCCACCCTTTATTGAGCTCCTTCCATAAACCGTAGTAATCATATCCGAGGGCATATAGAAAGGTGATAAACATACCCTAATTGGGTGCTACCCACTTAGCCTTGCTGCATACCCCTGATTTTTAGTCATTCCCGTTGATGAGGCTAGAGGCTACGGTTACCTTTTCAAGGAAATTTTCACTTAGAATGCTCATTGTCCTCCAATGACAATGTCCTGATAGCATTCATCCATACAAGTCCGTTCTGGGTCCGAACGGAACTGAAGGCACTATTCCTACTACATCCATTTTGGAATCACCCTCGGGATTAGTAGCTATTAGCCCTTGCACTTCACTGCTCCATCTTCGACTCCATGCTCTTGTCTTCATTTCGAAAACGTACTCGTTGGATTGAAGTGGTTTTCGGATAACAAATCTGATCCCGATCTCTTCGAAACAACATTCGCTATTTACGGTAAACTCAACCCCGGTTCTTTAGGAAATAAATAGACGAAGATAAGATCAAAGACCACCTCCTAACCGTTAGTGGACGGATTTCCTTAACGTCGTCCTAGAAGAACAAAAACGAGTTTATATGTATAGTATAGCACCTCGAACAGTAACTGTACCATATAATTCCCGTGCTTCTTCTAGATATTCCCAAAGTTATATTTAGGTCCAGATTTGATAGTCGGTTATTTAACTATCCAATAAACAATCAATTCAACCAAATATTCTATTTTTCACTTAAAAACACCAAGTCTTATTCAATTTCAATTTAAAATAAATTAAATCTCTTTATCAAAGGTCATGTACTTATTTTATCGAAATCAGTATATTCACAAAGTATCTTTTTCAAAAATATTTGAAAATCCTTTTAAAATAATGTGGGAAGTACCACTGCGGTATCAAACCATGGATCATAGCTCAATGGTTACGTCTCTATCCCAAAGAAATCCAAAACTTAACTGCAGGCACTCACTGCCTCTGATTTACGGCATGCGAGTATACCATTACTTTTCGAAAACTTTGTTTAATCTTAAAATAAGGCTTATTATTTCTAAAATAATTCCAAGTTAAATCTAGGCAAAATACTTAAATAAAAGTTATTACACAAAGCCATATTAATATTTAATAATTTATCCTTTAAAAACAAAAATGCTGACTATTTCTTAAATAAAAATAAACCTTTTACAATCATTATAAAGTAACTAAATAATAATTAAATATGCATTAAACAATTTAAAATAATTAAATAACTAATTTCCAGAATATTTTTAACACTTTTAAAATCACTCAGTTAATAATTTAAAATCCTCTTTTTAAAACAAGCCCAAATCCTCGATTCTAATTTCACCTCGTAAATTTGGAAACCTTACTTGAGTCCAGTATAACCAATTTTATACTTATTCCCAAATTCACTTCTATCCTTCCAAAATATCTAAAATCTCGATTTTAGAATCTTTTATATTTAACAAAGTATCATTTAAACATTTGTTATTTAAAAATCCTTTTTGTATACTTTTATTCCAAAATCCTATTCACAATATCCTGATTTAATTAAGTACACATTTCAAAACCATTTATTTTGTCCAATTTATTAACCCAAAATTCTTTATAAACATTTTACTTCAAAAATCCCTTTTTATTTTCTTTTCAAATTCAACCATATATTACTAGCATTTTAAGATACCAAAAATCAAGTCCAAACAACCATAGCATCCAATCAATATAAATCCCACAGTAATATATCACAGATTATTCCAATAGAACATATATCGCTATATATGAAATTAAATTCAACATTTTTGAGGAATCCAGTTGGATCCCTCCAACCTGTTTCCCTGCATCCACAGATGTTAGCACAACACAAAAATACCAATTTCGCTTTGAGGTGGAATATCATGGTATATAGGGTCATCCGCTATTATGCAGGGCGCATAGGGTCTCATCCGCTATATATATGCGGGAATATCAATCAATCCAATATATATATACTACTATATATAATATCACATCCAACCGATAAAAAGCATTAATTTAACCAATCAATCATTTATTAATTTTAACTATTTAAAATTAAAGCTAGCAGTCCAAAATTGAGTGAGTTTAACTCACCTTGATTTTAATTCTTCCAAACGCTCAAATTTTAAATTAAATCGAACACGTTCGATTTAACCTAAAATTTTCGCTAGCTCCGATCGATTCCAGATCTGTTCCACTGCGTAGTGCTCATCGTCGCTGCTTATTTCATCTGATTTCAACCTCGTATGATAAAGATACGAAGTTTTAAAGTGTGGATATAAATTTATAATAATAAATTTCTTTTTTTTTATAAAAAATAAACAATCTGGCCGTACGTTTTGAAATCAAGGCCACCGATACCTTCTCCCTTCTTCACGTATGCTACCAGGCCTTCACGAACAAGAAACCCACGCATCGTTCAACTTTCTCGATCACCGTCGCCTTTTGTACGACCGGAACTTCATCCACTGAGCCCAAACGACTCGCCTATCCACGCCTCACCTCCACCCCAAACCACGTGAAGCTCGGCGCTTCCTCTAGCTCAAAAAATGAGCACGAATAGCCGGCCTTCGAAAGGCATTCGCCATCGATCTCCACCACTATACTCGATCACAACCGTTCACTTCAAAGAGCTCGACGAGCTCTATGACTTTCATGTTGGAAAATTTTGCTATTAGTTCACGAATTTGAAGAAAATCGAGAGGAAAAAGGAGAAGCTTTCGGCCATTGAAAATATAGAACGACGACTCATATGTGTTAGCTAGGGTTTCACTGTTCCCGATGCTTATATATACGATTTTATATATAATATTTTATTATTATTTCCAATTTAACGTGCTTTTTCAAACGATCTCCAAACGAAACGTGCCGCCAGTTGTTTATAATGTTTTACCCTTATTCCGAACATAATGGAACGTATTTCAGGGCCTAATTCGACCGTATGTGGAAGATAGCTTTTCGAATCGAATTAAAATATTAAATTTTCGATATTTATTTCAACGCGTTTCTATTTCGTACGACCAAACGGTAACTCCAAACACTACGAATTTTGAAATCCGATAATAATACACTATTACGGATCCAATGGAACTGGTTTCGTCGAGTTCCGAGACTATGCCCCGAAAGGCTATTTTAACGCGTCGATTAAATCGAGCGATTTTCAAAATCGTCAAAATCGTTTAAATTTTCAATTTTTAAAACTCAATTATAATTCAAATAAAATTTATATTCATATTAGAAATCATTCTGATTTATATTAAATCAAAATTCAATTATTTACACCATTACTATATATATAAATTTCACTATTAAATTAATTAATATATAAATTCCCGATTTTAACTTATCGAGTTTTTAATCCCATTCAAAAGTCCAATACCATCACTCTAATTCAAACAGAATTTAAAATCAACTTAGAAATCATTTCTATTCATATATAACTCCAGATTCCCATTTTTACCCAATTTCCAATATTAAATTACTAATTTCCAAACCCATTAAATCGCCATATGTGAAATGTTAAACTATTTCACTGATTCTTCCTTATTCAAAATCAATTGATAATTCAAAATCAACATTTAAAAATAAATTAAATGTTCAAAATTAACGACCAAAATTCCAAGTTGTTACAATAGCTTTAGTTATTGCCTTAAAAAATAAAGACAATGCAACATTCTTTGAAGGTTGATAACTTGCGATATCAAAGGGAGGCAACATCACCTATAATTCGACATCAATCCTTGTCTTGATGGAATGTAGCGTTGGCTTCCAACGAATCATTCACTGGCGTTATACGATATGGACAAGATGTGGCATCGACAACATCTTTAAACATATTAATGACTTGCGACATGTGCCTGTGCGCTATCGGTATGCGAAATCCTTTTGCATACTAAAGATCGACGTTAGCTTTCATATCGATAAAGTGTAGCATCCTTTCTTTCATTGGTTTAAAATCCCTTTCGTATTTGGTTACAATATTCTTTGATTTTGGCATTCTTGATTGTTGTCCTGCCCTTATGCCTTCGTGAATCAAGAATGGTAGTAATACCCTCTACTTGCTATGCCTTTCACATTGACCGGATGCGACATTTATGAGATGCGCTATTAGTGAGATGCGGCATTGATGAGATGCGCTATTGATAAGATGTTATATGCTTCTTCTCGACATCATTACTCCCCTGATGATATGTGGCATCCCATGCTACCTTTACTGATGCGAGATGCCTTTTACTAGTGGGATATGCCTTTTATTCTCAAGTTTGATATCATTCCTTGTAATGAAATTCGGTATCACTTCTTTGTGGCTGCTTTTAGGTTCAACATCTCCTCTTCGGCATGCTTTCATATTTTCTGTATCATGATTGTAGTAACATTTATCCCTAGTGTGGAGAAAGTATTGACTTTTCAAGTCAATTTCTCGATACTTGTGTTTGCCATCTATTGGTGTTCTTCTCGAATCTAGGCCGTTTATTTGAATTTAGATCAATGGCTCATGTGCCTTTTCTTTCTCTCTACAAATACTCGTCCTTCTTTGTCATTTTCTCTTTTATCTACAAGTCAAAACTTTGGATGATTTTTTTAGATTCTCATATTTCATTCAAGAACCTTCAATCCTTCAGCGTTTAAGCTAAAATCAGGGTGCAATTCTATTTTAGTTAATTAACTCCACAAATTATATCAAGAAATTTTACATTCTAATTACAACTAGAGTTTTATTTGGGGGTTTTTAATTTCGAATCGACGTTTGAGATTTCAACTGTTAATCTTGAAACTATAGGTTAAATTCTAGATTTTTTATGCTTAAGGGTAAGATTAGCTTCGAATTATCATACACTAGAGATTTAATTGATTAATTAAGGATAGGCGGTATCGATTTAAAAATCTAGGAGCTTCTGGCTTGATTACGAAATGGGTTATTTATGGGGGACCCGAAACCCATTATAGAATTTATTAACTCATTTGATTTCGAAGTTATTACCTTATAAGATTACATATTCAACCCGATGTTCAACATCAATAAGGGTTCTTTCTTTAAACATTATTTCGACGATTAATCCAAAACTCAAAAACTATTAAAATACGAGTTCCCTACGTTTCCAGAATTCGAATAGGAGTGATAAATGAGGACACTATATACATATACATATACATACATATATATATGGTGTTTTGATGTTAACAACCATACAACAATGCTATAATATGTCTATTGAGTTATTTCACTCAAAATGATGATGGAAAAGGTGTAAAACAAAATGGCTAAAAATATACAAAGCTAGGACTCGAACCCGAGTAGATTGAGAGATGAGCACATGTCCTTACCGCTGCACCACACAAGCTTTTGGAAATACTATGATTCAGTCGATTGAAAACCTTGTTCGGTCGACTGAACCTAATCGACTAAATATGAACAACTTGTCTACTATTTTTGGCTATACTCGCGGGCTTGAATTTTACACTAAGGCAGTCGATTAAAGCCTTCTTTCAGTCAACTGACCTAGTATTAAACAGCTAGTTTTTTGAAGTGATACACTACAAGAAAAAACACCTTTGACAGCAGCTATTCTTAGCGTTTCTCCTTTCAATGTCGTCAACGAAAATCTTGGAGGGAAATTTTTACGTGTAAACGCTGAGAAAACCTAAAATAATATAACTTTGCCGCCTCATTTTTTCACTTCGCCTATTTACTTTTCTCAGCCTTTCATCTCGTTAACACCTCCACCACCTAAAATAAAATTAACCCTCTCCTCCAATCACCGAAATTCGCCTTCATCAGTGCCGCTTCATCGTTCAGACATCTCCCTTCACCATTCTTTCAATTCCGAATCCGAATGATCACCGCTAGCTGCTCCCTCTACAGGTACTTATTTTCAACCATTCATCAATTTTATTTAGGTTTAAAATGGGTTCTTTAATTAGTTTAATCATTCTCAATTTCGATTTTGTTATTTCAGTATGTGTTTTTTGATTGCCTTAAATCAGAATTTGTTGGATCGATTTTGTTCGTAAATTGATGTTAATGACTACCTTTGGATGACCAAGTCACCCAGTGGTCCATCTGTGAAGTTTTTGGTTAATTCCGGTACATTCTATTTGATTATCTATTTCGCCCGATTATTTAATTATATATAAACAAGTTTCCATAATTAGTGCACGTTGTATCATTTTGGAACTGTTGTTTGTTCTAAGGCAAGGTGATATTGAGTGGAAGAGAGTGGTGTGTAAAATTAGCCATTTCATACTTTGTAAAATAAGGCAAGATGGAAAAGCACACACTGAACATGCGATTTGTCAAGCTTTTATGTTCGGGTTAAATTTAATAAGAGTTCTATTTTCAGTGCACACAATGGAAGAACTGAAACTTAATGGCAATCATCTTAAAGGTTCTAGACCATTATTAACTTTCTCTATGAATTTTGATAAAGAACCTTGGTGGATGCTTATGAAAGAATTGATAACTCAGGTATGTATCATCTCAATGTTTGTTAATCATGAAAATTTTGTAGCTGCAGTTTAAGTGCCACTGCGTCATTGAGTAAAGTCGTTAAAAATCGCTTGAGGTTTCAACTTTAAAATGTTGTGTAATGCATTAGACCTGGAAATAAGGACCGGAGCTTTATAATCTAGAATTGCAGGACAGTTTTAACATGGATATGTGATTATATATAGTGCATGCACACTAGCCATTTAAACATTAGCATAACGTTTCGTGTTACATATTTTTTCTTCAGTCTTTTCTAGTTGAACTACTCATTGAATCCTATGGATTTTTCCTTCTATAATTAAATAGCACTCTATTCTGTTTGTAGATATTTGGAACACCAAAGGATCGGAGAAAAGTGAAACCCTTTCATGATCATGTATTTGTTTTTTCAATCGTTGATAATCACATATGGTTCAGGAACTATCAGGTAATATTTTTGGATTTTAGCAAGTGAGGGATGTAATAATACGAGATGTGATTGGAATTTTATTAGTTACATCACAGGACATTGGAGTTGATTATTACTTAATTTTTCAATTAAAACATGGATGAAAAAAAAATCTGGACTCTGTCCCCATATCCAAATTACATTCAATGATTCAATTATTTACCAGGCTATGTTTAGAAGGCTGATTCAACTACACAAGCACAATTAATCAATCAAGCATTTACATATGATTATAAGTATGTATATAAAAGAATATCGCAACCGTGCCTATTTGTCTGAGAAAGAAAGGGCGATTGTGTTCATTTTTGATTCTTTGATGTTTCTGTGGAATTTGTGTGTTGACTTTTGCATGTGAATATACAATAGCTTGGTAGCTATTGACTTGTGATTTCCGCAAACATCTGTTAGTCAACCGAGCAAAGAATAGTCATCATAAGTGTATTGCACATTTAATTTGCTTGAAGTTGGAAAGTACAAAGTTTGTTTTTCATGCAGATATCTATGCCTCATAATGAAACTGACAAAGTGGATCGTGGAGGTTTAGACAAGATGACACTTATATAGGTATGTTTAATGCAGAAATCATAATTTATAGATTCAGTATTTGAGTTCGACTAATTTTAAAATGCATACAGGTTGGTCCAAGATTTTGTTTAAACCCGATTAAGGTTTTTGGTGGTAGTTTTGGTGGGCAAACTCTGTATGAGAATCCTTTATATGTATCACCTAACCAGGTATGTTTTGGTGGATCAAAGAATTTTTAAGTATGAGTTGTGTTAAAGTTACCTAGCCATACAGTGGCCGCCACCATTACACATTATTTTAGATGCAACCAGTGCAGCAATTGCAATTTGTTTATGAGGAAGATCGTTGGGCTAGTTTAATTCTTAAAATATGCTCTTTTTGTAATTATCAAATGATACTGTCAAAGATATTTGGTGTAAACTACAGTTTCATAACATTCATGCATGTACACACTGAAAAAAATGTTTGGTGTAAACTACAAGTGCAGTGGTCTGAATTAGTATATATTCTTAATCTAAGATGCTAATTTTTAAAAACTATCAATGATTGCATACATCATTATGTTGAAGTATAAAAATTGTACAACAAATTGTTCCTATTTAACATAATAGGATATACTGATCAAACATTATTTGAGACAACTGGATCTATCTTACAAGGCTGCAAGCAAATGTCCACATGCAAACAAGTAATATGATATATTGCGTCCAGAATCATGTAAAATTATATAGTTAAGCTATATTACCGTTCTCATTCAAGAAATTGAAATGGGTTATATTGACTAAAGCATTCAGACAACACTACAAGAAAAACCAATAACTATACCAAAAAAGTACTGTTCAATTTGTGTATGAATTCTACACACAGAAAAAATAGGTCACTCTGTTCGACTTTCTTATTTCATTTGTTCACAGTTTCTTAGATATGAGCTGTAGAAAGGACTCCTCCTCTAAGTGAGCTGAATCAGATGCTTATTGGCCAGGTGAGCTTTCTTTTTCAGTTTTTTTCTTCCTTTACCAATTTATTACCATCTTAGTTCCAAAATTCTTTTCGTTGCATCATGATATATTTTATTTGGTTCGAATGTTTTCCACTAAAAATCCTGCCTAATTACACTACACCAAAACTTACTTTTAACAGCACTCATTCTCAGCGTTTGAACCTTAATTGCAGTAAAAGTTAATCGATTCAAAAAATAATTTGCGTTCTAACGCTGAGGATACTACTCATGTTTCAAAGTCATTTATCTGCCGCCACTCTCAATATACTTTTACCAAAAATTTCATCTCCCCTCTTCTATCAAAACTACCGCTCCTCCATCGTCCCTTATTTCATTCTCCTTCGTTTGTAGTTTCCCTCAAATTTTGCTTGTTCTTCGATGTTTCATTAGTGGAGTTGATCGTCACCGCCCTGATTACGTGTTCATACTTCAGGTAGCCCTAGTTCCCTATTTTATCTTTATTCAATTAATCAAATTTTAGGTTTATTTCGTTTGTTGATTTCGATTTTCATATTCCAAATACCCTGCTTTGGAATTGCTGCAAGTCAAACTTTGTTGGATTATCACTTGTCAGAACGGCTTTCTAGAAACTCGGTGAAGTCAAGCTGTTGATAAAGTTCGATTACTACAGGTAGCTTTAGGTGCTTCAGTAGATGAAACTAAACACTTTCATTTGATTTATATAAGCTAAGAAACTCTTTCATGGGTTGGATCAAGAAGCTTCAAGAATATCATGATAAGGTACTCTTTTTTTAGCATTGAAATATTTTACTTTCCTTTCAAAGTGATATGTAGCTTAAAAAATCCACAAGCTGCCATTATAAGTTGGTAACTCGCTTTAAGCTTAAGTTGGTTAGGAAATTATAATTACTATTTGATAGCAATAAATTTAGCTTTTGTGTCATTCTAAGATGATAATTTTCAGCGTTGTGTTTGAGTCTTCAAACTCACGTTACCCCTTTCTGCTTACTTGCTTTTGAAATAGTTTGATAAAATATGTAAGTGGTGACCCCAGATAAAATTTCTAGTACTTCCTACTTAGGATCTAGGTAAAAGATAATAAATGAATGATACATCATGATGACATGGACTGATGTGTTTATACATGTATGTATGTAGTTAAGATGTAATGCTTATGTATTGAAGGAGCCTTTGTCTATTGTAACTCCGATCATTTGGCAACAAAATGCATTATTGGTAGGTCGTATTCTTTTGCATTGCAGTGAGTTGCAAGTTCAGGTACTAATATTTCATTATTTCTTTTATGGTTTAAAATGCATGATTGATTTAAGGTGGTTCCAAAGAGTGAAAATCCCAAGAACAGAGGTCGAAACCTCTACTGGTTAGGGTTGTCGGATATTTCAATTTCAATGAGGTGAAACCAAGACGTTGATTGAGTTTGACATGCAAACATATATTGTATTTATGTATGCGTAGCTTGTTGATTAAGCATGCACATTAAATACAAAATTTTGAATAATGAACATAATAATACCCTTAATTTTACATTAGTAATGAATATTTTGATCGATTAGGTGCTAGTTATCTGCTTTTATTGTTTTTTTGTTCTTTAAAAAATAATATAGAAAACAAAAATGCCTTTAATTAAGAGCCATGTTGCATGATTTCAGCACCATAAGTCAAATAAGATTCTTGATGATCAAGATCACATCCGTACCCTAGGATTCTTTTGTGGACCTATATGAGGTCCACAGAACTACTATTAGGAGTCTATGCATGCTCTATTGGTAACGGCTTTATAGAAGTTTCAAGCCATCATGTTTTTTCTATTAGTAATACTGATTTGAAAATTTCTTAACCAAGATTAAAACCTAAACCAGATTCAAGTAATGAGGAAAGAACCAAATTTATCAGGTAAACATATCGACTTTCCATCTAAATCGGTATTAGAGCTTACTTTTTAAAGCTAAATTCTACAAGAAAACAACTCAGTAACAGCAATTATTATCGGCATTTTTGAGGTGAGTGCTGTATGAAATACCTCGGAAGAAAACATTCATTACACGAACGCTATTTTATCATTGCCGCTAAAAATTTAGAAAGGCGGGTTAACTTTATAAGCTGCCTCTTATTTTCACTTCACAGTCAGCTCTTCCACCAAAATCAAAGAACCCTAAAATTTCTTTTCTTCTTCTCTAACCTGAATTTCCAATTCAGTCAAAGCTCCATCGTCGAATCCAATATTATTAGTTACATAATAATATATAAGGCAGTCTTGAATCAATGGAGGTGGAATTTAGTAGTTGATAAACATATTTACCAATATTATTTCTTATTTTTTCTATGAATATTTTCTTTTTGCAATGGATGTATGGGAAAGAATTAAATAATAGGTTTAGTATATCTTTTTCACAAGAGAATATTAATAACAAGATCAATTTTTTTTTTAATGTGCAGACTAATAATAGGATTAATAATGGACCATCAAAGATCATTCTTTAGTCAGCTTGTGAATTTTCCTTTACGTGCTTGTAACATATGTTTAATCTATACAAACATCTTAATTCTTTGACACTCATTCTAGAGAATAATTTAATGCTAAGAATTAACGAACTATACTCATTTTTTACGATACGAGGTGAGTATTATGTCTGGAAATTTCTACAAATAGTGGTTTTCCTACAATAGACAAGAGGTAGTTTTATTTGAGTTTTTGAGAAGGCCTAAAAACATTAGGTGTGAGTATGCCTTTCACTGTTACTTTTTGTTTTCCAATGCCCACATTGAATTACTCCACGCCTAAAATATAACATATTCTTATATCATATGCAATACAATAGTGAATTCATATCCTTCATCATCTTCAACTAACTGTTTGTGTGTATATTTTCCCACCTGCATGTGTATGTCTATGTATTATAAGCATATGCCTAGGCGTTTGTAGCTTTTAAATTGTCTGTCTATATATTAGATAAGAAAGAAGTTGTTCATTCTGAGAAAGCACCTGCAGCATTGGGACATTATTCTCGGGTTATCAAGGCTAACAAGCAATGATATGCTTTTTGTATTTAGTTTTCCTGGCGTTATTCCTGAGGTACTTTCTTGCTCAATTTCACTTTTTTATTCTTTCCCATACCGGTCAGTACTTTTGGTTATATGAAATGCTATGCATAGATAGGAAATTTTATTTTAGAGATTGTGAAGGATCAAACTGAGTAGGTAACTGGAGATGCCAATAATATATACTTAGCAAAGTCTCGTGTATTGGTTCTACCATGCATATTTATGAAAAGGTACTAAATAACTGATTTAAAATTTATGATCTGTATCCATTGACTCTCTTATTATAATATAAAATATTGGACCATCATTGCCAAATGCAAAATCTCTTTTTGGGTATTGGGCCTTGCTGTTGGCATAATCAAAATTTTATAGAGAATAAAGTTTGCTTATATGAGTGCAATTATAGTCATAGCTGTGAAACACTCAAAACTGAGCTTTCTAAACAAAGTATAAAAAGTTTCTTCTATATAGTCTCAGATGGTCATAAAACGTATACTTTTAAAGCATAAATTATATAAAAAAGCTGGGAAGGTGTACACTAAAATTCCATGTATTTTTTTAAGCAGAAGTTGGAGGAATTCCCATTTATTTAAGGGTTTCCCACACTTCAAATAGGCATTCTAATGGAGATGCTCTAACAGTAGGCATTGATCTACTGTATTTTGAAAGAATAGAAATAATCGAGAGCATAGTTGTGTAAAAATTCCTTCAAACAACAATACATGATTTAGCACAATATTAATAGCAAAATTTAACTATTGGTATTATATGGACCTAAAAATTAATTTATGTTGTATCTCATATTGTTACATCACTACTCATGAAAATGGTATGGACTTGATATTTAATCAACTTCCTAAAACAAAAATATGCACCCAAGATTAGATGATGGTGGGATCAAGTATCTCTAATTTTCTAATTTTGGTAGCTTTGGGTGCATGAACTGTAATAATATATCACTGGATGAATATTATGCATTTAACAATAGTAATTTATTTGTATTTTTTTTAAAGATTTATCAATAAAATATAGATGACAATGGCAAGAGGAATGATAATATATAAATATTAGTCGGTTACTGGTCATTCCTGAAATGCTTGTTTTCAAATCAAGTGAATCCAACTAAACAATATTGTTTTTTATGTTGATCAAATACGTATGCAAAGTGTATGCCTTTTTCCTTTAAAAAAACAACTTAGTATCAAACAAGTATTTCAAGAGTTTGATTGCCTTTTATGCTTCTTTTACATGTACAAAAAATTGAATTGTGAATTGTTGTTATAACTAATTGATAGAATTACCAAATTACAATGATCTGAAATCAGCTTTTAGCATATTAATTATTTTACATTGGATAATGCAATATAACATCAGATGTATTTGTGGTGATCAAATCAGCCTTTTGCTGTAGCATGGCCTGTTGCGAATGTTAGAATGGGCTCAACTTCCATGTAAGTTTCACAACATCTTGTTTATATGCATTCTTGTTCGTAGTTGAAAAATTAACAACTATTTTGCAATATCCGAACACACAATAGTGCAGTCTAGTTAATAATTGAAGCATTTTTATGTGCATGTTATGTCCGTATTGAATTTTGTGTTAAACCTTTGGTCATAAGGTAATATTTGGATTATTGTGTTTTTGTTTTGGTCATAAGGTAATTTTTCAACTGCCACTGTTGTCCCATATGAGAACGTGTGTGATTACTGAATTGTCATAAGGATAAGGAGGGTGTTCTGATGGAGGTTTTGTTGCTTGAACTTGGTAGTGGTCGAGGATGGAAGTGACTGGTTGTAGATGCTGCAGAAGGAAGGTGAATATTGTTAGAAAGAAAAAAACTGCATAGCTTCTGATAATATTAAAGGTACCCAATACAAACAATATGCAAATTTTTATCAGGGGTAATATGTTACATTTAGAGTTTATAATACATAAATTCCTCTTTACAAGTTACTATGTGGTCAGCTTACAAAAGTAAAATATGCAAACTAACACTGTCAACTGTTGTCTTTCTTATTTTCTTTATTAAAGGTATTTAGAGATATAATCCAATAGTCTAACCTGAGTTCATTAGATCATTCCATTTTATAACCATCTTTAACGAATGCCTGAGAACCAAATCACTGTTCAATAATATCATGTTGTGCACATATAGGGTTTAAAATTGTTGTCACACTTTGTACTTGTAAGTCTACACCAAACTACAGATGGAGTCCTAATTTTTACAAGAACGTGCCATCTAAATCCAATGCCAACTGGGATAAAGCATATACCTATTTGTATTGGCAATTTGTACTTGTAACACATATACCTATTTGTATTTATACCTAAATCATATACCTAAATCTTATGTACAAGAAGGCACTGTCAATTTGTACTTGTAACACATATATCTATTTGTATTTATCAGAACAGATCCATAACTGGGATAAAGCATATGAAACTGTAAAGCGAAAACTGTTTGGGAGCCCTATTGTTAGAGTTACTGCAATTAAGCATATAAAATTTATGTTTACTCACTGACTTCAAATTTTTTCATCGTAGGTAATTAAAGATGGCGATGGCACATTCTTCTTTCGTAGCAAGTAGCAAGTATATGAAACTTTTTAGATGCACGTTTTGTTGTTGGCATTTGGTGCGGACTTACTTTATTGATATTATATTTTTGTTTAACATATACCTTATCTTTGTTTAACAATATTATGATAACTTGGTCTACGGTGTTATTTTTGTTTATGGATATTATTGAAACTGGATTTATAGATGTTTTTTGTATATTAATATTGTTTTAGCTAGTTTATTTAACAGATTATTATTCATTAGAACATGTTATATATATTGGTTGCTTGATTATACTCAAAATGTAGTTCTGGAATATGCAAATATAGTGGAATGTTAATGCTGTAAAAATCATATAAATAGAAGACAACATCTATTTTAATGCTATCAATGAAGAAACAACAACGTTTAATTCGTGTTGTAATTATCATTAAATAGTGAGTAACAGTGTTTATTGAACGCTGTTGTAAACTGTAGTAAAACATCATCCCAACTGTAAAAACATAACACAGCACGCATTAAACGCTGTAATAAAAATATTAACAGCCTAAATAAAACGCTGTCAAAAGAATAATTTCCACAGCGTTTAAAATTAAGCTGTTGTAAGTTCTCTTTATACGATAGCTTGTCGTTATACAACGTTTGTTCTAACGCTGTTGTGTCATATAACAGCGTTTAATAAACGCCGTGGTATCAAATATTTTACAGCGTTTTCTATTTTGCTGTTAAAACTTTTGCATCTACGACAGCATGTCGTTATACATCGTTTATAATAACGCTGTCGTATCGTATAACAGCATTTTTGAAACGCTGTCAAAAGCTGTTTCTGGTGTAGTGATATCTTCATGCCTCTTCGCTTCAGAAGTTGCATCTCTCCGCTCCTACAACCACTTCTCTTCATAAATGGAGAAAGTGGAAGGTTGAACTTCTACTTAAGCATCCCTACAACATCTGTATAAACTCCTAACCATCCCTGAATTATAACACGACTCTACGCTTTGATTCCGCTCTCAAACTCTTTATTCCTAAAGCAATTCCCCGAGTTTTAAGAAATTCATCTGATTTAGAGATTTCGACTAGTTTGCTTCATCTTCACATCCCATATTCTAGTCAAATAAACTCCTTAGCCTCTATAACTCCACTCAATATAGTTTAGTCTAGTTATAGGAGTTATTGTACATCAAAGTGACATTCTGTATATCAAGATACGTCTTGTCAGAAAGTAATATTTATCACACTATCATTAATTGTTGTTAGAATCATGTCCGGTTGTTTAGACGGAGTTTGTAAACTTGTTCCTCTGGTTGAAGTGAGGACGTTGATAGTGAAATACCAAAGGGGAGCATCGAGACTGGACGTAGGATGAAAGGGAAAAAGTTTCAGGCTATTGAGAGATTTGTACGCATGCATCATTTTGACTTTCCTATATTAATTCCCCATAACAAACGGATATCATTTGGAGATCAACCATCATGAAATTTAACAATTTACAAAAAAACTCAATGAGACAAAAACCCTACTAATGACTTTCGAGGAACAAAAGATAACCTATGATGCAGTTGAGATTTGAGAATTACAAACAAGTTGCAGGTATCAAAATCAACCACATGCAAACTTACTATTTCAGTATCTTTGCCTTTTTATGTGTCAACTTAAATGACTTTTTTGCACCAATAAAATTGGAATTTTTGCATTTTCAACTGCTTAACTAAGAAGAAGGAACCGAAGGTAAACTGGGCTTTGCGAGCTGAACATTTTGAATAATTTCCTAACCATTAATGCTGTATCATAAGATCAAGGATTTATAAATTAACTAATAACAGTTTACCAATTAACCAATAGGGAGCAATTAACAGAATATGCCAAGCATCCTGGAAATTTTCTTTACATTTAATGTTGTACCATAATTGATTGTGTTTTAGATATTAAATTAATAGCCTTTGAATTCAATGAAGGAATTAATGAAATATATCAGACATTTCAAAAAAAAAACTGATCATCAATGGCGTACCATAATCATCAGTGTTTATAAATTAACAAAATTTTTTTCCATTTAATTCAATGGAGCAATTGATAGAACATGTCAAATATTTTCAAGAATTTCCATATCATACTCGTTGTACCATAATGACCAGGATTTAAATGATAACTAATAAAACATTCCCATTTAATGCAATGAAGCAATTAACATAACATGTCAAAGATTTTGAAATTTTCCTTGATCATCCATTTTGTACCATAATTATCAAAATGTAGAGATTAACTAATACAAATTTGCCACCTCATTCAATGGAACAATCAACATAATATGTCAAATATTTTGAAGAAACATCACGGTTGTACCATTATGGTCAGGAGTAAATCATGGTGTGTAGTACTATAACAGCAAACACAACTTGATATTGCATAGTTACTATTGAGGTAGATTGTTATTGAAGATGGGAATAAATATATTAGTCCCACATTGAGAAAATTGTTTAATATTTATTGGTATATATATGAAACCTCACATGCTCTATCAACTAGAATAACTAAATGAGAAGGAAAAGGGGCACTGCCATAACATGCATGAACGAAAAGCACTTAGCACTTGGCGATTGCGCGTGTGCGAGAAGAGGGCCGGAGATGATATGACTGTTGGGTACCAACTGTCGTAACTTTTGAACCTATTTTTCCTCTTCCACTTTGAACTGTTAGTTGCAAACAGTTATGACCGTTTTCAATCGGTCACACCCTATCGCCTGACATCCTTCCATGCACTATATATATGCCTCCAACATCAATTTCATTTATAACTTCTCCTCTTCTCCACTCTTAAACAATAAGTTTCCTGCGAATCCAAAGACATTGCTGCTCTCTGGATTCGGGTTTTGTTTTGTTTGGGAAGCGGTTTGCCATCAACCCGTCAGCAAACTCCGAGCGAGTGGGGCAAATATTACTTTAAGGACAGCGTCTGCAAGCCTCAAAATCTAATTAAACTCTGATCCTTCGTTGTCTTCCTACATTCTTAAAGCAATATTTGCCATGGAAAAAGGATCGGAATCAACATTCAAACCGATGAATCAGGACTTCGTCAGGTTGGACAGACAGGATGGAACCAACTTCATGCGCTACCAAGACAAAATGAAGTTCCTTGTTACCACCAGTAAGGTCTCCAACGTACTGGATGAAAACCTTTCGGCGCTTCCTTCTCCAACCGAAATTGACACTAATGATGAATTAAAGCAACAGAGATCGAAACGCGAAGAAGATGACCTGCTATGCCGATGCCACCTTCTTAACACCTTAACTTACCGCTTATAAGACCTTTACACTCCAATGAAGTCACCTATGGAGATATGGGATGCACTAAAAGCAAAGTACAAGGCTGAAAAGATCGGAGCAGATAAGTTTCTCACCCTACAGTACTTTGAATTTTGAGATAATGTTTCTGTAATGGATCAAATACATGACTTCCAAGTCATAGTTAGCAAACTTGAAGATTTGAAAGTGCAGATTCCATAATAAATGTTCAGTAGTTCGCTTGGTAACGGAAATTCCCGTTAAATGAATTTGAATTGAAGGCTGATCTAAGGAGGTCTCGCTGTCAGGAGATAGAAGACCAGAAAATCAAATCTGGTAATCATAATAGAAGATCAGAAATCCATATCCATTTCTGATAACAATAATAGAAGACCAGAAATCCACATCTGGCGGTAATAAAAGAAGACCAGAAATCCACATCTGGCGGTAATAAAAGAAGACCAGAAATCCACATCTAGCGGTGGATAATTGTATTTTCCGAGGAGCATAAATGGCTCATGATCGATGGATCTTCCTCTAAAAGATTGATTAATTCGTAGCACTGCATGGCTCAGATTTTGATTGATTTGATTGGGAGCACTTATTGGCTCAGATTTTGATTGATTTGATTGGAAGCACGTCTTAGCTTGGACAACAGATTATGGATTATCAGTAGTATATTGTGTCTGACAAAATGTACATAACATACTGTATGAATAAAAAAATTTAGTTCAAATTGCACTGTCATAGGTAGTGGTACAAAAACAAACATAATTTTGTGGCACCTCAATTTTAAATAGGAAATATTTTGCTAATTTTCAGAACTTAATTGCATTTTTGGATTAGGTTTAGAACTATATGCAAATATAGGTTTGATTTCTATCACGTCAACGTTAAAGTTGCAATTTTATTAGATAGCAGATTATTGGCGCAGTTGTGCCTCAATTTTTATACCGCATGCACCCATTGGAAACCATAACTATGGCGGTGTAAAACACGCTAATGCAGTTGTTCCTCGGAGTGGTAGCCATCTCTTCCCCCTCCTCTTCCCGCAAACATATTAAGCAAAAAAATATAATGCATATTTTGAAGCTTTTTATGACCAGGATAAAATGATAATTTTATAAACCGATAATATTATATTCTTGTGCTTTAAGGATGCATGTTGATCTTTAATTTATTCAGACTATAAAACTGGAGTCTGTATGATTCCTTTTTGAGTGCAAACTATTGGCACCTTCCATGATTACGGTTTTATTTGCAATACATTTGTATTATTCTTTGTAAAATAGGTTTCTACATATATGATATTGACAAATATGAGTTCAAGTAGCGAATCTAGTGGAACAAGTGATATCGAACAAGAAGCAATTGAATTAATAGTTAGCTATATTGGAAAGAAGTATTATTTAAGATGCATCTCGAGACAACCATATAGAAACGACTCATTGAGTGGAAGAGAATATGTTATTAATGTACTCAATGGTCATATGGCTAGATGCCTGGGCATGTTCCATCTTCATACAAATGTTCTACTAGATTTATGTGAGGCTCTAAAGACTCGTGTGTTGTTGCGCGATACACAACATGTCAAAGTGGAGGAACAAATGTGCATATTCCTATACACAGTTGGTCATAACGATAGTAATAGAGTTGTCTCAGATTGTTTTCAACACCCTCCGAAAATAATTTCACATCATTTTAAAAACGTATTGAAGGTTTTATGCAAATTTTGTACCTCCAGATTTCACGATAGCTCATCCATACTTGAATAAGTAAAGGTGATAAATATTGGCCTTGGTTTAAGGTATGTTTTTATAGTAACTTTATTACATGCTTAGCCAATTGCTCCCAAGAGCTGTTGCTCCTATTAATGTCTCTTATACATAGCTATTGCTCTTCTCTTGGTTGTTGTGAACCCTTTGACCTTGTTGGAAGGTTGCTCTTCGAGAGCTGTGCTTTCCTTCAACGTCGTCGAAAGGTTGTCTTTCGCTCTTTGTTGACTTGTGAATGCTGCTTTCTTCATATACCTTTCGTCATTGTCACAAGGTAACCTGGATGTGCTTTAACCAGTTCGACAGGCTTGTTATGCTTTCAAAAAGGTCACTAAGTAGTTTCTCACACTTGCTTTGACATCTTCATCCCCTTCGAAAGGTAAGAACACCTTGGATATTAGAGATTGAACCTTTCGACTCCTTCGTATGGTTTGATGCTAATGAATCCTAATGACCGTATCCCTTCGACTCCTTCGAAAGGTTTGGGCTGTAATCCTTTCTCTTTGCTATGTTGAAAGACCTTTCATCTTAGTCGGAAGGTTGATTTTTAGTGTAACATTTGCTACCCCATTCGAAGGGATGCTCTTGATTTTCCAAGTCATCTTCGTCGGAAGTTATAAAACTTCCCGCCTCTTGGCCTTCCCACGTTAATTTAGGTCGTCCATTTAAATCTGATCCAACGGTTAAGAATTTGTGCGACTTTTCTTATATATTACGCCTCTTCTCTTTCTTCTTCTTTTACCTGAAATAAAAATCATCATGTACAAGTAAAAGAATTCTCCCAAACTTCTTGAATCTTGCTCTAAAACAACAAGGCAACTTCTCGAATTCGATTTAAAACTTCTGATTAACCTATTCTCTTACTTGTTCTTCAAGAAGGATTCGAAAACTGCATTTATTATCGGATTTGTGTTTGACCATGTTGAAAGGTTTTGCTACTTAACGTTATGTTACACTTGGAGTGGGTCGATGTTTCCCTAGAGCTTTCGACAAAGTCGAAAGGGCTTTTCCTATAAACCTTTCGACTTTGTCAAAAGACTTTTCTATAAACCTTTCGACTTTGTCGAAAGCTTAGACTATCAAGCTTTTGACTTAACTTTTTGCAACATCGTTTTTTTTAACTTTGTGTATGTTTTTGTTCTCAGGCTTTTTAAGGAAACTTGTTTGCTATTTTATTAGATGGGATCAACAAGTTTAAGGATTGGGAATACTAATTTTTCTTTACAGTCAGCGACTCGAACCTTTTAATTACTTCCTGCATGACAAAACATCATTCAACAAAATATTAATCCATTAAGTGCATTTCTAGTTACACAACATCATTCCAGAAATTTGACTAAACTAGAATTTTGAAACATTAACTTATATACTGCCATGTGTTATATCCTTCAAGATTTAATCCCCTGGAATTACTGTCAATAAACAGGCAGCACATACATATACAAAAAAAAGTCACTATTTCAGAATTAGACATCATGGACGATTAGCAAAAAGATAAGATAACCCCTTAATCATCGTTCACTTGGAAGAGGAGGTAAGTCTGGGGCTAAACCGACTAAGTTGATGACGGTGGGTTCAACCCATATAGGCTGATAGGGGGAATACATCGCCAGCGTGGAGTTTTCATCAAAGGTGTCCCAGATGGCCAAGTCCATCCAGAATGTGGCAGTAGTTAAGTCATAAAACATGGACCACATAGCCATTAAGTGGTGATTGAAGCAATTCGGTTGCTGATGAATTGCGTTGCTGGATTGAGCACTCTGCACTTCCTCCGCCTCTTGAGGTTCATTTGTAGTCCCATTGCATAATAGCAGTAGTAGTGCAGCGCCTCTGCGTTAACAAAAGTCTTGATGAATTTGATGAATATTACAGTCCACCATTAGTGCTCTTCTTGTAGCGGAGATGAATGATTTATTATTATTATTATTATTATTTTATAAAAGAGGGGAGAAGACGAACGAGTTTAGATTGATATTTTGGTGGGAAAATTCAGGCGTACTCTTTCATATATCTCAAAAATGTAATGAAGTTGTTTTGTCATTTTTTATGATTACGATCTTCGTTTGATTTTAAAATAAATAATGAATAAAAATTATCTGGTGAATTCTTGCATATGACAAGCCTTCTATATGAAATGCTTTGAAATCATGGATCATCTCCAAATCCCTAAATTGTTAACAAGCTCCGCGCTAGCATCTCTTAAATATCAGAGGGCTACTCTTTTACTAAATGAAGCACATCTTCGGTACGATGCTCTTTTGAAGGAAAATAGAGTATTAATAATTTTATTTTAGGTGGGTTCAGTGGGGGTCTACTTATACGTTTTCATAAAAGACACTTAAATGAATTCGGATATGATCCGTATCCCGGAGCATGTTGGAATTTACCATGGGTTAGATCGATTCCTCAAGATCTTCCCTTGAAAGGCTTAGGAAGTATAAGGACAAACTTGTTTTTGAATTTTTCTGTAAGTCCATTTTGTATGAACAAGTGAATACCCAAAATTGTCGTCATTTTATTTCTATCTTTCCATACATAACCAAAGAATGGAAAGGATTCCTCAAGAGTCTCAGGTCCAAGAAGAGCGTGATAAATACCCCCCAAAGCCCAAGACTGCAGAGGAAATTAAGTGAAGTACTCCAGATACAAAGTATGGAAAGGTGTCTATAACTTCTCCCCTCGGACCTATCCCCCAACCTAGAGTAGCTAGGTGAATGGTTGTAAATTTGTAACAAGTAATTGATTTATGAATATATTCTTTTGTTATGCTTTCTCTACTTAGCTTCTTTTTACTATGCTATTTCAGAATACCAGTTCTTTAGGCCGTGTCGTCCTAAGAGGCCACCTAAGTCAATATGTTAACTTGAGGAGAATTTATTCTACAAATGCACCAATTTTAAAGACTTCAAGTTAGCGAGATATTGCTTTCTTCGGGATTTATAAAAATTATACTTGGAATACCCTCATCTCTGCTTTGACTTCCTCGATGAAGAAAAGGAATCATTCTTAAAAGAAATCAGAACATTACATTCCAAATTAATTTGTGGTCGTGATAATCCACCAGTTGGAAAATAGGATTATAGTAAATGTCCACCAGTTATAACTCCTGAAGGAGTCACTATACCTTTTGATTCGACAACCATGCTTTATGCTAATACTTTAGACAAAGTTAGGAATGTGGTCTCTCAACATTAGATGTGATGAAAGTGTTTGTTGTACCTTTTAACTTTATGGTTATTTGAGTTGTAATCTGTCATTATAATAATAAAGATATCTTTTATTTCAACCTGGAACTTATTTTATTTATTTTGATTTAAATAGAAACCAGAGCCGACTATGATCCATCATTCTCAAAATTTACTTTCTTGCGTCGACACAATCAAAGATAGATTATTAAGTAGAAGCGGCGAGATCATGGCCCATGACGAAGTCCTTCACGAGCGTTTTGGTGGTAACACCGATGCCATAAAGTGGAATAAAAGATATCTTATCCAAAAGATCAAAGCTAGCAATCATAAGGATCACATCGACTATCTTGAGACTGAGATTAAGAGAATAGATGAAGCGATTATTATGCTCAAACAACAAGTGAAACTGAATCTCACAATCGACTTCGATGAAAAAATGTCTGAACTTATCCAGCGAATAGGCGACTTAGAGTTACAATTGAAAGATAGTCAAGCTCAATATGCCTCTTTAGAATTCCTCTTAGGGGAAAAGACTCCAAATATTGATCTTTCAGCCTCTCAAGCGACCCCTCCCATTGTCAAGCCCACAAGGTCGAAACTTCTCGCGGCTCAAAAATTTCCCACTATGCTCAACCCTCCCCTCGGCTTAGACGACAATGTAGTGGGGAACTGGTGTCGGAGGGTAAAATTAAAAATCGGCAAATATTTTGATGAGCAGCAGAAGATGAAGTATTCCCAGACTATTAATGATTACGCTGCTAAGAATCAAAAGCTAGAACGTGATAATTATTTGCTCGACAAGCGGGTTGTAGAGTTTGAAAGGGAAAATAAAACAGTCAGGGCTACGAACAGAGCTTTTAATCACGCCTTAAAGACCAACATTGATGCAATTGATGATGAACCAAATAAGGAGAAAAGAAAAGAAGCTTAAGGAAGTTCTACGCGCAACAATCAATCATGTCGTAAATCCTTCAGTGGCGGAGACTCTAAAGATAGCAACTCAAGGTTTGTAATTCATTTATGTATTTGAGTCATGTAAATCTATCTTGTACATAATTTTGTCGTTTGTGAATGAATTCATAACTTATGTAAATTATAGTAATTTTGTAAATATCACCTGATTTGTGATCCTTTTCTGTAGTGTAACCTTTGATATGCCTTTGAATTATTCATTCAGCGACTTTTGTGCTTGTTGAATCTTTTTTCATCCGCTTTCTCTGAGAAATATGCAGTAAACAATATTTTTAATTATTAGCTTAAAACTGATATATTCGTCTACGAATATCATTTTCCAAGATTAGCAAATCATCCTGCCAATTGTACGAAAAGTAATTTATTCAAAATGTTAAGATCTCATCTTTAACCATGATGAGAAATAATTAAGGACTTAGCTCCTTCCACTTGTTTGGGATGCACAAAACTTGTAGGCAACAAATTCTGCCTTATCATTAGGTCATGAATATTAGAATATAACTTTTATTTGATAAAGAACCTGATTCAAGAGTCTATGTCTGAAATTTAGAAATAGTAACTCTCTCACCCATTCCTTAGCATTAATGGGATTTAAAACATTAGAAGCCCATAGTTCCCATTTGGAGGCTCTTAATAGCGATTTTTTTGGATAATATCTTTTGGCCCAGATTCGGGCATTTGAAGTAGATAGAAATCCAAAAAATCTTGCACCCAGATTAGGGCTTAAATAAATAGAGGTCTTAATTCCCATATTCGGGTATAGTAAGTGATTGATAAATATCTGTAACCCAGATTCGGGTTTTTAGATAATGAAATATTTATGTGAAAGATCCGAAATCCAGATTCAGATTTTAATTGTAGTGATCGATAATGTTCTCATGTCCTGATCTAGGCTTAGTAAAGATGGAGATTGATAGAATCTCGAAACCCAAATTCGGGTATTAGATTTTGAAATTTATATACGAGAATTCTGAAGCTCAGATTCGAGCTTTAGTAGATGATATTAAAGAAGTCTTGAAACCCAGATTCGAGTTTTAATGGTTGATGTATAAAGATGAAAATCCCTAGACCCAGATTCGGGTAATAGAAAGTGGAGTTCCATTCTACTCCTTTGCTTTCGTCTTCTTTGACGTGCATGAACCCTCCAGGTTAAGAATGTGTATAGAAATAATTTGATTAGCTGCCTCTTGAGTTAGGACGTCTTAGTCCATGATTGAATATGCTTCTTCTCAAGCGTGAACATCTTAGTTCAGTATATGGATCGTGCCTCATTTGGGCTAGGACATCTTAGTCCCTTTTTTGATTGGGCCTCTTCTTGGGCTTGGACATCTTAATCCATTATTGGATGAGCCTCACTTGGGCTTAGACATCTTAGTCCCATTTTTGATTGGGCCTCTTCTTGGGCCTGGACATCTTAATCCATTATTGGATGAGCCTCACTTGGGCTTGGACATCTTAGTTCCTTTTTTTGATTGGGCTTCTTCTTGGGCCTTGACATCTTAGTCCATTGTCCGGTGCTCTTGGTTAGCTCATCTTAGAGGCAGGAACCAAGGACTTACCCGACCTCCCTCCAGGGGGCGCCCTACCCTGGCCCTTTTGAGGCATGGATAAGGGCTTATTCGGTGCTCTAACCTGGCCATCTTAGGCGCGAATATAGGCTTACTTCCTCCTCCCTCCAGGAGGTGCCTTAACTTGGCCCTTTTGCGGCGCAGTTAAGGGCTTGTTCGGTGCTCTACCCTGGCCATCTTAGGCGCGGATAGAGGCTTACTCCGTCCTCCCTCTAGGAGGTGCCTTAACCTGGTTCTTTTGCGGCGCGGTTAAGGGCTTGTTCGGTGCTCTACCCTGGCCATCCATAAACAATAAGCTTCCCACGAATCCACAAACATTGCTGCTCTATGGATTCGGGTTTTGTTGTGTCCTGCGAAGCGGTTTGCCATCAACCCGCCCGTAAACTCCGAGCGAGCGGGGCAAATATTACTTTAAGGACAACGTTTGCGCGCCTCAAAACCCGATTCAACTCCAATCCTTCGCTGCCTTCATACATTCTTAAAGAAATATTCGTCATGGAAAAAGGATCAGAATCAGCATTCAAACTGATGAATCAGGACTTCGTCAGGCTGGACAGACTGGATGGAACCAACTTCGCACGCTGGTAAGACAAAATGAAGTTCCTTCTTACCACCAGTAAGGTCTCCAATGTACTGGATGAAAACCTTACGGTTCTTCCTCCTCCAACCGAAAATGACACTGATGATGAATTAAACCAACAGAGATTGAAACACGAAGAAGATGATCTGCTATGCCGAGGCCACATTCTTAACACCTTAACTTACCACCTATACGACCTTTACACTCTAATAAAGTCGCCTATGGAGATCTGGGATGCACTAGAAGCAAAGTACAAGGCTGAAAAGATCGGAACAGATAAGTTTCTTACCCTACAGTACTTTGAATTTTGGATGAAATATGATGTTTATGTAATGGATCAAATACATGACTTCCAAGTCATAGTTAGCAAACTTGGAGATTTAAAAGTGTAGATTCCAGAATAAATGTTCAGTAGTTCGCTTGGTAATGGAAATTCCCGTTAAATGAATTTGAATTGAAGGCTGATCTAAGGAGGTCTTGCTGTCAGGAGATAGAAGACCAGAAAATCAAATCTGGTAATAATAATAGAAGATCAGAAATCCATATCCATATCTGATAACAATAGTAGAAGACCAGAAATCCACATTTGGAAGTAATAATAGAAGAACAGAAATCCACATCTGACAGTGGATAATTGTGTTTTCCGAGGAGCACAAATGGCTCGTGGTCGATGGATCCTCCTCTAGAAGATTGATTAATTAGAAGCACTACTTGGCTCGGATTTTGATTGATTTGATTAGGACCACTTCTTGGCTCGGATTATGATTGATTTAATTGGGAGCACTTCTTAGCTTAGACAATAGATTATGGATTATCAGTAGTATATTGTGTCTGACAAAATGTACATAATATATTGTATGAATAAAGAAATTTTAGTTCAAATCGCACTGTTGTAGGTAGTGGTAAAAAACAAACATAATTTTGTGGCTCCTCAATTTCAAATAGGAAATATTTTGATAATTTTTAGAACTTAATTGCATTTTTGGATTAGGTTTAGAACAATTTGCAAATATAGGTTTGATTTCTATCATGTCAATGTTAAAGTTGCAATTTTATTAGACAACAGATTATTGGTGCAGTTGTGCCTCAATTTTTATACCGCATGCACCCATTGGAAACCACAACTGTGACGGTGTAAAACACACTAATGTAGTTGTTCCTCGAAGTGGTAGCCATCTCTTCCCCCTCCTCTTCCTACAAACATATTATGTAAAAAAATATAATGCATATTTTGAAGCTTTTTATGACCAGAATAAAATGATAATTTTATAAAATGATAGTACTATATTCTTGTGCTTTAAGGATGCATGTTGATCTTTAATTTATTCAAATTATAAAACTGGAGTTTTTAAGATTCCTTTTTGAGTGCAAACTATTGGCACCTTCCATGATTATGGATTTATTTTCAATATATTTTTATTATTCTTTGTAAAATAGGTTTCTACATGTAGGATATTGACAAATATGAGTTCACATAGCGAATCTGGAGGATCAAGTGATATCGAACAGGAAGCAATTGTATTAACAGTTAGCTATATTGGAAAGAAGTATTATTCAAGATGCATCTCGAGACAACCATATAGAAATGACTCATTGAGTGGAAGAGAATATGTTTTTAATGTACTCAATGGTCATACGGCTAGATGCCTGGACAAGTTCCATATTCATACAAATGTTCCACTAGATTTATGTGAGGCTCTAAAGACTCGTGGGTTGTTGCGCGATACAAAACATGTCAAAGTGGAGGAACAAATGTGCATATTTCTATATACAGTTAGTCATAATGATAGTAATAGAGTTGTTTCCGATCATTTTCAACATCCTTCGGAAATAATTTCACGTCGTTTTAAAAACGTATTGAAGGATTTACGCAAATTTTGGACCTCCAGATTTCACTATAGCTCATCCATGCTTGAAAATCAAAGGTGATAAATATTGGCCTTGGTTTAAGGTGTGTTTTTATAGTAACTTTATTACATGCTTAGCCAATTGCTCTCAAGAGTTGTTGCTCCTATCAATGTCTCTTATACATAAGTTCAAATTGACCAAAATTTTCATGTTGCATTTCCATAAAAATCTTATTCCTTATTTTGTACGTGTGAAAATCATATTTGTAATTGATTTTTTTTTCTTTCAGAATTGCGTTGGAGCGATTGATGGCACACGTATCACTGCATCTGCGGTGGGAAAGGCACAGATTCCATCTTGAGGGATGAAAAGTTTACCTACCCAAAATGTAATGTGCGTATGCGATTTTGATATGTGTTTCACATACGTCTTAGCTGGATGGGAAGGCAGTGCAAATGATTCAAGAGTATTGACGGATACAATTATTAATCCAAATAAAAAGTTTCCAATGCCTCCAAAGGGTATTATTTACTTTTTTTTAGAATAACGTTTAAATGAATTTCAAAATCATGAAATTAATCTTCTCTTATTATTCTTTATGCCACAATAAACTTGAACAATAAACTCAAAGTTAAATCAAGCTATGAGTTTATAATTGCGTATCATTTGTTCGATAGGAAAATTTTATTTGGTCGATTCGGGATAAGCTAATATGCCTTGGTTTTTAGCCCCATACATAGGAGAAAGAATCATCGCAGTGACTTTATAGAAGTAAACGGGACACCACAATCCGTGAGAGAGCAATATAATTACACCCACTCATATTTACGGAATATCATCGAACGTTGTTTTGGCGTTTTTAAAGCACGTTTTGCTAGTTTGAAAATGATGCCACCGTACAGTCTTCGCAAACAATGTAATATTGTTATAGCTGTATGTGTAATTCACAACTACATAAGGAAGCAAGCTTTGGATGATGAGATTTTTGAAGAATTTCAAAACAATGATTTGATCTTTTCTGAAGAAAACAATGTTGAATTTAATCAAAGTTTGGTTGGAGTGGATTCCACTCAAGGAGGAAGACAAGGTTTCAACAACAAAAGGGAACAAACTCGTTGAAGCATGGAGGCATTTTATCATTTACCATTTTAGGTTCAATGTGCTTTTAAAAATTTTCAGTATTTCTATAATAATGCTTGAAATTCATGTAAAAGCTCAACATGCATCTACTGTATGGTTTTTTTTCGATTTTGTACTTAAAATGGACTTTAGTTGCTATGTTTATGTGCGAACAACATGCAAGTATTTGTGTTGTGTTTTAATTCATTTTTCATATGTACTTTGTTTTAAGATTCTAACGCAAAAGCCCAAAAGCTATTCTGAAAATATACTTTTATCCATATTGACCTTTTATCTTTTTGACTTACAAGTCGTTACTATACCAAATGAAATTTTTGACTTTTCAGCAGCATAAGTACTTATCACATTAGCATAAGCACTTCTGCATTGAATTTCCAAACGGGCCTTTGTTTCCAGAATATAATTTCCAATTACATGAACAATTATATACTTGTTACATCCTTATATATAATCAAAATGCTATTGACTCCATAATTTTTTTACCAATAAAGCATTTGTAATAGCCACTAAAATTCCATTCGAAGAGGTGCCACTCAATTAAATAACAGTAGTGGATATAATCTAATAACTTAAAAATGTCACATGTAAAACATAATCAAAGTTGTAGAAATTCCACGTGCCAAACAGTTAATTATCATACATAACATTTCATTGACAATGTTTTAAGCATAACAACATAAAATTTTGCCAACAAATATCGAGACCAACTGCTATAAATTCTGAAATATTGCTACATCAATGTACTTGGTTTTAATTCACCAAAGCAATCATATCGAAACCAGTCTATTCTGTAAAGAAGTTTCAACTAAAAATACGAGCATAAATCTTACCTGTAGTTTAGGAAGGAAAAATCGCAAGTAACATCGTCGACGAGATCAACACGTCCAAGTATAACCATCACTGTCCTTGAATTGAAAGCATAATGGGTCCTTCCTGAATCAATTGTTATATGTGTTGGCTACAAAATAGAATTTGCTTTTCCTTGCAAAACTAGCCCATCTTCTTCGCTATCAATTTTTACCACCACCTTAACATGTCCACACATTGCCCATCAATTCAAAGTATTCGAAGCTCTGCTACGAAGCTTCATATACAAGCCCAAATTTGCATGACTGCATCCTGCTGCAATCTTGCCTTTCTCCATCTTTAAATAATTCCTTACTGCAAGAACCATCTTAAAATATTCTGGAATCTCTCCTAAGCTCTTTATCACGAGGGCAGGCTTACTGCTATTCGCCTTTTTTAACATTCCCTTTATCTTCTTTTGTTTTTAAACTTGGGTATTTCTTCAATTTCAAAATCCAGGTCCATAGGCTTTTGATAGTACTTGCATTATTTGAGTTGTTTTGCTCATCATGACTTAGATCATGGTAGTAAAGAGACTGATGATCCCATGTTTTTACTTTGCTGCAACAAATTAATCACTTTTTGAATAGTATTTCGCCAAAGTGTTGCTTATAGGGTAAAATCTTCCAACAAAGGATGGGCGTGGAATCGTAATATATACTATAGTAAGTAGAACCATCAATTGATTAATGTAAACATTTTTTTTAACTATATTTTTGTGACAATTAAATTTCCACTAAGAATGTTTATTGCTTCATGAACCGATCATTTTGTAATGGACTCGTAAACTACACGATCAGCAAGTGAAGAATGCATCATGTCCTTCAAACCTATGCATATGTCAAATGATAAATTGATATCCAAATAAAAAAACAGCTTGTCATAGTAAATATATATAATTCAACTTTTCAGTTTACTTGATGTTGATTTTTATAGAAAATAAAAATAAAGATTTATCTTTTTAATACAGACAACTAATTTAAGAACAATGGATACTTTCTAGTTTAACCTCATTAAATAAATTTAAAAAAAGATCATAAATGTTAGTATGAACTTTTTGATGGTAAGAATAAGAAGAAGAATCAAAATGATTCATTTTTTTCAGTTAAGCTACAAAAAAGTATATAGATACAAAAATACACTTTTTGGGTACTACCATACATAGTCAAACTAAATTCTAGAATGAAGCATCTCCAGATCTCCTTAACGATAGAAGATAAGAAATAAAATCCTGATCGAGATTGCTGAATCCTCTGATAATGTCTCCATCAATAATTACAATTCCTGAATCGCTCAGTGGCTGCAAGATAGCTGCCAAATAAAGCAATACTCTGTTGGTTCACGTATAAATAGCACAATGCAAGAGTAATACACTAATATATAATTACAAAAAGAAAACATGCTTTAACGGGTTCTCACTGCTCAGGTCTTATATAAGCATTTTCTTGTCTTTTCAAATGGAAAAAAGTATCAGATTTACAAACTGCAAACACTGGTTACACTGATTCTAATCAACAATTTCAGTAGTATATCAAATTTAATGAAAGCAAGTCAACTAATCAAATATAATGAAAACACCAACCACTGTCACACTTCATTAAGGACTCGAAAAGGATGATTAAGTACTTAAAAAGGAAGCGGTTGATAAAATTTATACAATAAATACCCATCTAAAAATCAGAATTCACACCACCTCCTAAGAAGAAAACAGAAATGGATCGACTTCAACTAGTCAGCATAATATTGTGAGAAATGCGGATTAAGGATCTTAAGGCTAGAATTAACACTAGGAGGGGGGGGTGAATAGTGTTTTAAGAAATTTGTTAATCTTTTTGAGTTTATCTAACTTTATTAACAATGTATACACTAATTAGACATAGATATGAACACAGAATCAAACACAGATGCAAATATAAAGTAAAAGCAGTAAAGGAAAGAACACACCGGATTTTATACTGGTTCGGAGTTACCCTACATCCAGTCCCACACAACTAAGTACGGATTTCCTTTCAAAAGCAATTCAACAATTACAAACCTCGATTTCAAGGCAACGAGGTACACCCTCCAGAATAACAATCCTCTGGGTAGAGATACTTGATTTCCGGGGCAACAAGTTCACCCAATTGATTTCCAAGGCTAGTGCAACGACCCGTCTTTTTGGACAGTTTAAACCGACGATCAAACACACACGTCGACTCAAACCATACAGAAGGGCGGATGGTTATTGGGGTAAATAAGAAAAGAAAAGAAAAGGAACAAGAAACAATCACAGAATCTCGCAGCGGAAAGATAAAATATATTAATCAAATAAACAGTTCATGAAGCTGTTTAATAAACATTTGATTATCATTTATACATCATTTATCAGAGTTATACATATACAACAGAACAAATAAAATAATGCAGCAGACAGCATGGTGCAAGGATAATAATAGTAATAGTTTACCAAATCTTCGTCTTCGTCCTCCAAAATAGATCTTCAATAAGCTGAAAAACTCAGGTCTGACCCGAGCGTAATGAAAAGACAAAACACTCGAGTCAGGACTAAAATATCGTCATGTAAGTTAAATCAATCGTAAATAAATATGAGTGCAACAGCATCAGAGATGTTTACGGGGTTTGACATCTCCTATCCAGTGTCAACGTGAGTGCAATAACTTAAGAGATGTTACAGGATTTTCCATCTCTCAAGAATCCGTTAAACTATCTACTATGTAGTACAATACGCTATTATAATATGTCTACATTAAAGTAAAAGTATTAAAATAGCGTTAAGGCGTTACCATAATCCCCCTTAACACATTTTTATTCCCAAGAGCATATACAAGACCGTAGTTTCCCCAAAACCGGAAGTCACCAGAGGGCAATCCATATACTAAAGGTACAAACCAAAACGTAGTGGTCGCGAATAGGATAATCAGTATGACAAGGTACATGAGGCGATACCAACTAGGATACTAGTAGTTGCGTGATCCAGACTGATGTTGAGCATAGCAGCTACTACCTCAACACCGCGAAACAACACTCCCAAATCAAGGGGTGCACCTAAATCGAATCACAAAAGTAATAGATATGGTATCGAAGAAGTGTGTCCGCTAGAGGTGGCGAACCTCAATGGCCCGGCGCGGCTCCTGTTTTAGTCATGTCAGGGGTCATCCAATATCATTCTCTTTCTTCTGTCAACGCGTTCACCAAAACCATCCACTTCATTCTGGATCAACACTCCGCGTATAATAGTTATTAAAGTGGTTTTCGGAATCGACAGAGAGTATGTCCATATCTGATCCCGGTCTCTTTAATAACTACGTATTATTACACCGATGGCTCTTTTACATTTCAAATCGATTCATAATTGATATCAAAATATCATATTCGCTTCAAAATCAAATCCATTTCAAATATCATCATATCTATTCAAAATGTAAGATTCCGTTTCAAAAATCATTTTTCGCCTCAATATCTCATTTCGATTTCAAAATCATTTCGAATTTCAATTTAGGTCGCAACTTCATTTAACCTAATTCGTATTTAAATTCAAGATTTAAACATAAACATTTCACCTTATTGACCAGCTTGAAATTTTTAGAAAATAGTTTTAAGTAGTTTAAAAGTAGTTTTAAATAATTAAAATAGTTAAAATACTTAAAATCTTTAAATGGATTTCAAATAGGTAAATTAATTTAATATAGTTAATATAGGTTAAAATAGTTTAAGTATTTAAAAATGGTTTATATAACAGAGTAATTTGGAAAACATAATGAAACAACTTCAAAACCAAACCATTTCAATTATAACTTCCCAATTCAAACCAATTTCAATTTCTATTCTACCGATTCAATTTCGATTTCAATTCAAATGAATGTCAACTTTGACTTCAAATTAATTCAATTCTACATTCACCTTCAATTAATTCAATTTCAATTTATATCGATTTGGAGCTTGATTTTTCAAAATATCAATTTATAACACTTAACAAAATTATCCTTCAATATTCAGTTTTAAATCCAAATTCAAATATGATTCAATTTCAAGTTCAATTTCAAAATATCATTTTTACTTAGTAATACTCAAAGCTCGAAATAATGTTCAATCTTTAAAACAAATAAATCTCCAAAATTCAACCAACTTTAAATTTCAAAGTCTCAACTTAAATTATTAAGCAATTTCTTCTAACCAAAATTTATTTCAACATTCCAAACTCAATTTGCGATAAATTCGATTTATATAAATTGATTTTATTTATAACTTTTAAATCAAAACATTTAAATGAATTTCAAATCAATGATTTTTAAAAATTATTAATTTAACCAATCCGGTGTCCGTATATAATTTTCTATCCTATGGCCAAGTGATTATTTATTTCAAATAAATGTCAGGGATGAATATATATCACTTAAACCAATCAGAGTGTCATATGTATGTATAACAGGAGATATATAAGCAAATAAACATGCAAACATTTAAATATCAACCAATAGCATCCATCGAAATAAATCATCCAATAGACAACAATTCATGGCAATTTCATAGTTATCGATATCATGTAATTTAATCGCAATTAAATTTTAATTTCAATTTGACTGTCAATTTAATTTTCAACGGTGAATTCAAATGACAATCTATATGACAATTAAATTTTTTCAAACAACGACAAATAAAATTCATATCACTTCATAATATCAAATTTTACTACCATAAAGATATTCAGTACGTTGTGAGCGTTATAAAACACTCACCTTGATTTTTACGTTGCCAATCGTTCAAATTTTAAATTAAATCGAGCGCGTTCGATTTAACCAAAAATTTTAACGAGCTCAAAATAGTCCCGGATTTGCACTGCAGCGCAGCTCTCGTCGCTGCGATTTCAACGTCGCTAGTTTCGTTCGATTCTGATAAAGTATGCATGAAATATGAGTGTTTACAGATTGTATATAATTTAAAACAAAATCTTTTTTTTTATACCACAAATCACTACCGTTGGAATCAGTGAAAAGATCAGGGCCGCCCAATACTTCATCTTCCCAAACGCGAGTACCAGGCACCAGTAAAACCCATCACACGCAACACACTCCTCCTAGCCGCGACCACCACCCTCGACGAGACAACGATCAGGCGGCTTCAAATCGAAGCCCTTCGCACGTGGCACCACCGCCTAGAACTCGGTTGAGCTCGGCTACCCCAATGCAAAGAAAAACATGTCCAAATGCACGACACACACAAGCAGATTTTGGCTATTACGAAGCTCCGATGACAATCTCGATCGTTGGATAGATAGAGCTTGACAAGCTCTTCGATTTTGCAGTTGGAAGATTTTGTTAAAAGTCGATGGATTAGGAGAAATTTGAGGGGGAAGATCGCAATGTTTCGGCCATCAATTATAATAAACGGCGGCTACGAGATGGAGCTAGGGTTTCTGTTGTGAACGCGTATATATACGCATATAACGAAGTATTTAAATATTATTTTCAATTTTAACTGCTTTTTCAAACATACTCCAAAATAGACGTGCCGACAGGCGTTCGTAATGTTTTACCCGCATTCCGAACACAATGGAATGTGTTTCGGAGGCTAATTTTATCGTATGTGGAAGATAGCTTTTTGAATCGAATTAAAATATTAATTTTTCGATATTAATTTCAACGCGTTTCTAACCCGTACGACCAACTGGTAACTCCAAATGCTACGAAATTTGAAATCCGATAATAATACACTATTACGGATCCAATGGAACATGTTTCGTTGAATTCCGAGACTGTGCCTCGGAAGGCTATTTTTACTCGTCGATTAAATCGACGACTTTTCAAAGTTTACCGAATTTCTTAATATTCCAATTTTAACATCTTATTAACTCTATTGAAATCCAAATATAACTTATATTCACTTTGGAAACCAATTTGAATCATATTAAATCAAATTTCAGTTATTCACTCTATTTTCATATATTAAATTCAATATCAAATTAATCATATCAAATTCGGAATAATATTAAATTTAAACAAATTTAATTATTCTTGAATCACTATCTTTTGAGATATTCAAAAACGAACTTATAAAATTAACTTTTGAAATGAATTAAAATTATAGGACAACCATTTCCATTATACGGTTATTCAATTCCCATTATTAAATTATTCAATAAATTCCAAATATTAAATTTAACAATTTCATTGTTCAATATTTGACGGATTTCAATATTGGATTTTTAAATAAATTTTCGTTATTAGTCGATTACTTTATTACATCAAATGAATTCCACATTATTATTTAACTTCAGTTAGAGATAATGCACTCAATTGCTTTATTCACATCCAGAGCATCCAACATTCAGTATTCGCCTTCAGTTGTTGATTATAAACCTAGTTACTATATAAAATTTCATTTCAATTGCAATTTGTTTCCTAATTCAATTCGACTGACTAAATAAACAGGTAACTTATAATAATTATCACCATTAACTTTTAAATCATAATTATAAGTTTATTATTTACAAACAAGTGTCATAATTTCCTATATAATACATCTTCATTCCATTACCATTGACTATATATTATTTCAATTAATTTGAGATTTCATTCAATTCATAAATAATTAACTTAGATAAAATTTGTTGTAATTCATTCAAGTTATTATTACCATACATAAACTACAATTTTTTTTATTCTTTCAACATTAAACCACGAAATCTTATTAAATTAACATTTTTAATTATCGAAATTTTACGGGTCGTTACACTCTCCCCCACTCAAAACTTTTCGTCCTCGAAAAGGAAAAAGAAGGGAAAAGGAACTAAGTATAGAATTCAACATTAGATATATTTTATTCAAAGTTACCAACTTATAAAACAATGAAATTCCATTTATAAAGTCATAACTACGCTTCCACTAAGTTACTCCGAACGGCTTTCTAAATTTAAAATTAGTTATCAAAACAAGTTTTAAATTTTAAAACTTGAAAATTTTTCTAACACCCAGATTTACGAAAAATTTCGGCAGAGTCTCCTTTGCGCGGCTCGATCGGTACAACTATAAAATGCCTCTACGGGCCCCAAACCAATAAAAGAAAATCAAAAGCCAAGTGGCTCATCAAAAAAAAATCACCAAATCCAATGACAAAAATAAACATGCACCTTTTGTCGGGCAATCCAAATTTCCTTGATTTTAAATACCTGCATCTTATTTACCAATGATAACCAATCATATAATTTTAAAAGAATCATTTTATATTTGGCATCTTAAATTTCCAATATTAATTTGTATTAAGTCCGTAAGCCGTACATATATCATTCGTGAGCAATATCAAATCTAATCGCTTATTCGATCACACAATTTCACTTCCAACTAGTATCGTTCACACGACTCTCTAGTGCAGACTCAGATTTGGTTCCTTGATTGGAACTGTTACTCTCCTTGCATAGCTATATACTATGATAGAGAATTCCAGAATCAAATCAAAAATCCATATCCAGGGTTCACCGTCGAGAATCGAGTGAAAAATCCTAACTTGGATCGATATAAATCATCTTGAAATTTTGTGCTCGAATTTGGATCAAATCGTTATGCGAATAAAATAACATACGTACAACTCACGTATCACCTTCCAATGGATTTTCTATCCAATTTATCTATGCTAAATTATTTTATTGACTTCTATTTTTATTTACAATTAGTTATTCACAATCCATTATTCAGTTAGTTTATTCATTTCTCTACATAGCATATTCTTTAACATTATCTATTCTTAACATCATATCATAGAATTTTCTTACTCAAGTTCATTTTAAACATTCTATATAATTTAATTAAATTCAATTTCATTTTCCAATTGATTCTTAGCTATACCAAATTCTTTTGTTTAAATTTATTTCAATTTCATAAATTTAGTTACTAATAAATTTATTTATTGAACATTTTTATTAATCAGCACTTTAGTTTATTAATCATCTTATAAAAGTCTAACCTCTCATAAATGACTTTTCTTAGTTTACAGTTATCTTAAAGGTTACAAATTCAATTCAATTTTTTTTTATTTTTTTAATCCCTTTGCAATTTATATTTATTTCTATAACCAATTTACAAAGATATAATACGATTCATTTATCTTCTTTCTTAAGTTCACTTACTTGTTCCATTTATCCATTCATCATTTCATGTTATTTTTAAGTACTTTTTTTATTTTAATCACAACCAAATTTTCCATTTATATACATTTTAATTCCTTTTGAGTTTTCCTTACTTGTATACTTCAATTATTTTCAGGTTCTGTTTATTTGTACAATATCTCATTCATATCCAAAACATCATTTCAACTTCTTAATATTTGGTAAGTCATATTATATGTTATTAGAATGCTAATTTTGGTATTATACAAATTTATAGAATTTCATTTTACTTAATTAGAATGTACACAAATTTAATTTGTTTAAATCCTCTTTACCTTTCAACTTTAAAGGTACACTACAACTCTAAAGTTTTCCCAAAACATTAAGCTTAGATACCTTAATCCTATTATTTTATATGTTCTGGTTATTCACATTTCATTCAAATAATTTGAAAATTATTAATTAACAGAACTTTGAAATTTAATGCCCGGTTCATTTCAAATCGTTTGAAATAAATATATACACTTATATCTTTAATATATCAAATCATACCTTTGAAGTTTAAACAAAACCCATTTACCCAAAATAATATTGAAGAAAAGCAAAGCTTCTCAGAAGTCTTCCCCACTTTGAGACTCGAAAATGAACGTCGATGATGCTGCGCAGTCATCACCGAAATTATTTTCCAACGACAGAAGAGAGGAGTATTGAATTCATTTCTTCTTAATATCCTTTCAAAATATTTCCCATAAATATTTTCCAACTAATATCACTACATATTTGTCTTCAAAGTTTTGAAAACCATTTTCAAAATCTCCGGGTCTTAAACTCAATATTTCTCAATTTGAATCTATCTTGATTTATAAGTCACATTTATAAATTATTCTTACAAAATTTTACTTTCTTAAAACATTCTATAAATTGTTTTATCATTATTTATTTTGTAATAAACCTTATTTATTAAAACACAATATCCCATTTATGATGACCATCCATATTATCCTTTCTAACAATCAAACAAACTGGATGAATCATAATAATTTCTAAAAATTATTTCTTTATATATAAAATATAATTAGGGCAAAATTATTTCATTTACCCAATTTCAAAACAATACTATGTCGAATTGTTCTGTTAAAGTGTTTAGACCCCTATCAATGACGTTAATTACTCGTATTGACCAGAATCCATAAGCCACTCAACAAAACAACCAACACAATATAAAATAATTTTATGTCACTAACAAATACGCTCTCTCATACATACACTCAGCGACTCATCATAGGGTATTACTACCCTATTCATAAAGAGTCAGACCCCACAAAGCTAAGGTTATCGCTAAACCAAAGCTCTGATACCAACTGTAACGACCCGCCTTTTTGGACAGTTTAAACCGACAATCAAACACACACATCGACTCAAACCAGACTGAAGGGCGGATGGTTATTGGGGTAAATAAGAAAAGAAGAGAAAAGGAACAAGAAACAATCACAGAATCTCATAGCGGAAAGATAAAATATAATAATCAAATAAACAGTTCATGAAGCTGTTTAATAACCTTTTGATTATCATTTATACATCATTTATCACAACTATACATATACAACAGAACAAATAAAATAATCAATCTCCCAAGTTTAGTATTCTTTACTCAACTCAAAGACAAGATAACGCGAGTGGATCTATAGGACGACTGAAAGGAGTGGATCTATGAGAGCATGACGGAGTGGATGTTGAAGCATCAATGACTGAGATACCAACTCAAATCAAGATTGGTTGGCAGCAGACAGCATGGTGCAAGGATAATAATAGTAATAGTTTACCAAATCTTCGTCTTCGTACTCCAAAATAGATCTTCAATAAGCTGAAAAACTCAGGTCTGACCCAAGCGTAATGAAAAGACAAAACACTCGAGTCAGGACTAAAATATCCTCATGTAAGTTAAATCAATCGTAAATAAATATGAGTGCAACGGCATCAGAGATGTTTACGGGGTTTGACATCTCCTATCCAGTGTCAACGTGAGTGCAATAACTTAAGAGATGTTACGGAATTTTCCATCTCTCAAGAATCCGTTAAACTATCTACTATATAGTACAATACGCTATTATAATATGTCTACATTAAAGTAAAAGTATTAAAATAGCGTTAAGGCGTTACCATAATCCCCCTTAACACATTTTTATTCCCAAGAGCATATACAAGACCGTAGTTTCCCCAAAACCGGAAGTCACCAGAAGGCAATCCATATACTAAAGGTACAAACCAAAACGTAGTGGTCGTGAATAGGATAATCAGTATGACAAGGTACATGAGGCGATACCAACTAGGATACTAGTAGTTGCATGATCCGGACTGATGTTGAGCATAGCAGCTACTACCTCAACACCACGAAACAACACTCCCAAATCAAGGGGTGCACCCAAATCGAATCACAAAAGTAATAGATATGGTATCGAAGAAGTGTGTCCGCTAGAGGTGGCGAACCTCAATGGCCCAGCGCGGCTCCTGTTTTAGTCATGTCAGGGGTCATCCAATATCGTTCTCTTTCTTCAGTCAACGCGTTCACCAAGACCATCCACTTCATTCGGGATTAACACTCCGCGTATAATAGTTATTAAAGTGGTTTTTGGTATCGACAAAGAGTATGTCCATATCTGATCCCGGTCTCTTTAATAACTACGTATTATTATACCGATGGCTCTTTTACATTTTAAATCGATTCATAATTGATATCAAAATATCATATTCGCTTCAAAATCAAATCCATTTCAAATATCATCATATCTATTCAAAATGTAAGATTCCGTTTCAAAAATCATTTTTCGCCTCAATATCTCATTTCGATTTCAAAATCATTTGGAATTTCAATTTAGGTTGCAACTTCATTTAACCCAGTTCGTATTTAAATTCAAGATTTAAACATAAACATTTCACCTTATTGACCAGCTTGAAATTTTTAGAAAATAGTTTTAAGTAGTTTAAAAGTAGTTTTAAATAATTAAAATAGTTAAAATACTTAAAATCTTTAAATGGATTTCAAATAGGTAAATTAATTTAATATAGTTAATATAGGTTAAAATAGTTTAAGTATTTAAAAATGGTTTATATAACAGAGTAATTTGGAAAACATAATGAAATAACTTCAAAACCAAACCATTTCAATTATAACTTCCCAATTCAAATCAATTTCAATTTCTATTCTACCGATTCGATTTCGATTTCAATTCAAATGAATGTCAACTTTGACTTCAAATTAATTCAATTCTACATTCACCTTCAATTAATTCAATTTCAATTTATATCGATTTGGAGCTTGATTTTTCAAAATATCAATTTATAACACTTAACAAAATTATTCTTCAATATTCAGTTTTAAATCCAAATTCAAATATGATTCAATTTCAAGTTCAATTTTGAAATATCATTTTTACTTAGTAATACTCAAAGCTCGAAATAATGTTCAATCTTTAAAACAAATAAATCTCCAAAATTCAACCAACTTTAAATTTCAAAGTCTCAACTTAAATTATTAAGCAATTTCTTTTAACCAAAATTTATTTCAACATTCCAAACTCAATTTGCGATAAATTCGATTTCTATAAATTGATTTTATTTATAACTTTTAAATCAAAACATTTAAATGAATTTCAAATCAATGATTTTTAAAAAATTATTAATTTAACCAATCCGGTGTCCGTATATAATTTTCTATCCTATGGCCAAGTTATTATTTATTTCAATTAAATGTCAGGGATGAATATATATCACTTAAACCAATCAGAGTGTCATATGTATAACAGGAGATATATAAGCAAATAAACATCCAAACATTTAAATATCAACCAATAGCATCCATCGAAATAAATCATCCAATAGACAATACAATTCATGGCAATTTCATAGTTATCGATATCAGGTAATTTAATCGCAATTAAATTTTAATTTCAATTTGACTGTAAATTTAATTTTCAACGGTGAATTCAAATGACAATCTATATGAAAATTAAATTTTTTCAAACAACGACAAATAAAATTCATATCACTTCATAATATCAAATTTTACTACCATAAAGATATTCAGTACGTTGTGAACGTTATAAAACACTCACCTTGATTTTTACGTTGCCAATCGTTCAAATTTTAAATTAAATCGAGCGCGTTCGATTTAACAAAAAATTTTAACGAGCTCAAAACAGTCCCGGATTTGCACTGCAGCGCAGCTCTCGTCGCTGCGATTTCAACGTCGCCAGTTTCGTTCGATTCTGATAACGTATGCATGAGATATGAGTGTTTAAAGATTGTATATAATTTAAAACAAAATCTTTTTTTTTACCACAAATCACTACCGTTGGAATCAGGGAAAAGATCAGGGCCGCCCAATACTTCATCTTCCCAAACGCGAGTACCAGGCACCAGTAAAACCCATCACACGCAACACACTCCTCCTAGCCGCGACCACCACCCTCGACGAGACACCGATCAGGCGACTTCAAATCGAAGCCCTTCGCACGTGGCACCACCGCCTAGAACTCGATCGAGCTCGGCTGCCCCAATGCAAAGAAAAACATGTCCAAACGCGCGACACACACAAGCAGATTTTGGCCACTACGATGCTCCGATGACGATCTCGACCGTTGGATAGATAAAGCTTGACAAGCTCTTCGATTTTGCAGTTGGAAGATTTTGTTAAAAGTCGATGGATTGGGAGAAATTTGAGGGGGAAGATCGCAATGTTTCGGCCATCAATTATAATAAACGGTGGCTACGAGATGGAGCTAGGGTTTCTGTTGTGAACGCGTATATATACGCGTATAACGAAGTATTTAAATATTATTTTCAATTTTAACTGCTTTTTCAAACATACTCCAAAATAGACGTGCCGACAGGCGTTCGTAATGTTTTACCCGCATTCCGAACACAATGGAATGTGTTTCAAAGGCTAATTTGATCGTATGTGGAAGATAGCTTTTTGAATCGAATTAAAATATTAAATTTTCGATATTAATTTCAACGCGTTTCTAACCCGTACGACCAACTGGCAACTCCAAACGCTACGAAATTTGAAATCCGATAATAATACACTATTACGGATCCAATGGAACATGTTTCGTTGAATTCCGAGACTGTGCCTCGAAATGCTATTTTTACTCGTCGATTAAATCGACGACTTTTCAAAATTTATCGAATTTCTTAATATTCCAATTTTAACATCTTATCAACTCTATTGAAATCCAAATATAACTTATATTCACTTTGGAAACCAATTTGAATCATATTAAATCAAATTTCACTTATTCACTCTATTTTCATATATTAAATTTCAATATCAAATTAATCATATCAAATTCGGAATAATATTAAATTTAAACAAATTTGATTATTCTTGAATCACTATCTTTTGAGATATTCAAAAACGAACTTATAAAATTAACTTTTGAAATGAATTTAAATTATAGGACAACCATTTCCATTATACGATTTTTCAATTCCCATTATTCAATTATTCATTAAATTCCAAATATTAAATTTAACAATTTCATTGTTCAATATTTGACGGATTTCAATATTGGATTTTTAAATAAATTTTCGTTATCAATCGATTACTTTATTACATAAAATGAATTCCACATTATTATTTAACTTCAGTTAGAGATAATGCACTCAATTGCTTTATTCACATCCAGAGCATCCAACATTTAGTATTCGCCTTCAGTTGTTGATTATAAACCTAGTTACTATATAAAATTTCATTTCAATTGCAATTTGTTTCCTAATTCAATTCGATTGACTAAATAAACAGGTAACTTATAATAATTATCACCATTAACTTTTAAATCATAATTATAAGTTTATTATTTACAAACAAGTGTCACAATTTCCTATATAATACATCTTCATTCCATTACCATTGACTATATATTATTTCAATTAATTTGAGATTTCATTCAATTCATAAATAATTAACTTAGATAAAATTTGTTGTAATTCATTCAAGTTATTATTACCATACATAAACTATAATTTTTTTTATTCTTCCAACATTAAACCATGAAATCTTATTAAATTAACATTTTTAATTATCAAAATTTTACGGGTCGTTATAGCTACAATCACACCTTTTCTCACTTGATTGATTTCCAAGGCTACAATCACACCTTTTCTCGCTAATATATTACAAAGAAGTCTATAACTATGAATAGCACTGAGAACCTTGTAGAGATAGTGATGTAGAATCAAACTAGAAGTAATCGAGTATGATTCGATGTTGATTTCGGCAGAGTAATGGTATGATTTTGTAATAAGAAATGTGGAAGATGAAGAGGAGTGAAAACCAGAAAAAAGTGATTAAAAATTCATTGAAACTGACCCTTATTTATAGAAAACCAACAGCCATGACCATTCATGAAGAGTTATGGCGAATAGACACTTCTTTTGAAATTTGAATTTGAACTTCAACTGTCACTATGTCGACATACTACCTAGGGGCATGTCGACATCCCTCAACCAAAAATGATAATTTGAATTTCTATAAAAACAATATTTATCTTATATAAAAACTATTTAAAACTTTATAAATATACTTGAATATAGTTAAAATTCATAAGTAAATATAAAGAAAAATATATACATAATTTAACTACAATTTTATATTTAAATCTAAGTATAAATATTAAAAGTTAAATATATTATTTGAAAAGACATTTAAAATCAGGAGTATTTTGACTTTGAAATTAAAGATGTTTTAAGGCTAAAATTATTTATAATCAGGATAGAGAGTTTTGAATCTTTTAAAAAGGAAAGTTTTGAAATCATTTTGAAAACAAGATAATTTTGTAAAATCATTTGAATTAAAATTAGTGGATATAAAACAATGTCCCACTAGATTTTCGTAGGTTCCATCCTACATAGGTTTCCATCCCTTTAACGGGCTCGAAGTGGATTCCATTCCACGAATAAATTGGATATTAAGATGTCAGTGCTTTTCTACGAGTTTTAACAAATATTCCTAATAAAACAGACTTAACCTTGAACTCTTGAACTCTTGATAATCTTGATACTCATGAGTCTTCTATCACTGTATCTTGAATCTCTATACTGTACAGTCTTCATTCTTGATACCTGCATGGTTAGATCCTGCAAATACATATATATCTAAACTTGTAATGTTAGTATTTATATTTTATAATCTATTCTAAGGCTGTTGTCATCAAAACCATCATCTCAAGGACTAACAATCTCCCCCTTTTTGATGAAGACAACCTTTGTTTATAAAATATTCCTTCTATCCTAATAACTCCCCCTAAAACTAACAACTCTCCCTTAATCTATGCCTAACTACCCTATTTTATACTTCTCCCCCTTTGTCATCAACAAAAATTTACTCCCCCTTACTCTTGGACTTTAGTACCTGCATTGATAAACTATACAACGGAATATATAATATATAGATTAAGAAATAATGATACTTATGAGCATAATAACTTTACTAAAGACTATATTCATTTTAATGTATATATATACATGTTTCACACAGCAAACTTCAAACCAAATGAAATCAATCCACACAAAGTATCAATCCAAACCAAATCAAATCAAACAAATTAATTCAAACAAATCAATCAAAGAAAAAAAATTAAACGTTACGAGGAACATCAACCCATCCTTTTTCTCCAAAGATAGGGTCTTGTTTGATGGCATCCCAATTTTCATTTTCAACAGATAGAGAAACAGGAGGATGTGCTTCGTTATCATCCTTGTGCAGGGAGGAGATCATCCAACGAATTGCATCGAAGTGTCTCTCTTGTTCCTTGATCATCTGCATTTGACTTAATTCTAAGTGACGCTGATTACGGAGGATGATAGAGAGAATATTCTTGAATGAATTGAGTGTTTCTTCAAGATTTTCAGATAGATTATGAATAGGATTGGCCATAATTGAATTAGAGAAAGAAATGAAGGATATAGATAATAAGAAATTAATTTCAGTGAAGATTTCTGGAAGACAAAGGTATATATAGGTGTAGAAATTCGTTTGAAATGAATAGACATTTGGTAGTTATTCAAATTTCAAATTCAAAATCAATAGTCATTTCTGACCAGTACATGTCGACATGGTCAAGGGGGGTATGTCGACATACTTCAGTGAAAATTGATGATAATTTTATTTTATGAATAATGATGTATATATATTTCTATAATATACTAACGTTTATTCTAGATATAAAATAAGCTAGATGACAGGAAGGAAATTCAATTTCATTGCATAATTGGATAATACAATGATTAAACATAAGGAACTACACGAACATTCGAAATAAAACAAACTAAGACAAATACAATAAGATACTAAAAGATAAAACTAGTTAGAAGATGAAGATGATGAAGATAGTCCAAGTTTCTTGCTGACTTTTGAAAAGAACTTGTTCATCTTCGAAGACATATTATCCAACTTCTTACTAACGGATCGTTTTAAAATCCGTTGATTTTCCACAATTATCTTTTGGTTTTTAAGAAGGGTTTTGTTGGATGGATTGGAAGGATATTCAATACTTTCTAAAAATGTTTCACCTTCTTCTTCTTCTTCTTCTTCTTCTTCTATTTCCATTTCATCCCTTTCTTCTTCTTCTTCCTTTTCCATTTCTTCATGAGCCAAATGCTCTTCCTTTTCGGTAAGAGTCTCATAAGGTTGAAAAACATATGGGATTTTCATGAGAGAAATGTTTGAGATATTAAAAACTTTTCTAGAGACAAATTCTTCACCTTTGAAATCCACTCCAAAATAGTTAAAAATCCGAGTATGGTAAATTTCATGATATAAAGTGTTTTCTCCCATTTCAAAATTTTTAGGACGAAGTTCATCCAAAATAACTTGCGCCCAATTGATGTCATAATTTCCGAAAATACCAAAAAGTTCTTTGCACACTTTTGAAGTAGGATTGTTAAAATTACCAGATCTTGGGGTCAAAGCATGTTATAAAAGAAGATTGACAATCCTTGGTTTAGGACAAAAGTTTCGATTTTTAAATTCAAAGTTTTCATCTCCTTCAAAAATATGATGAAATGTCTCACGATCATGTTCATCGATTTTAAAACTAGAAAGATCCATTCCCGTGCTTTTGCAATTAAGAATGGTACCCAAAAAATCACAATTCAAAACAATTTGAGTGCCTTTGACACTACTCCAAATTTCATTCTCATTTCCATTATAAAAAGCACGGTTTAGATTAGCATAGAAGATTTTGACAAGATTAGGATAGCAAACAAAATCATTTTGAGATGAGTCAATAAGACTTAAAACACCATTGTTTGCAAAAAGAGAATCAATTTCATAAGAAGAAAAATCTTGAAAAATAGCAAATTTTCCAGGATGGACTTTGGCATAATTAGCATAATTGATGTATGCTTTAATTGCCTTCGGATCATTGAATAATTGCTCTTTGATTTTTCTGGAAATTCTCATGGTTGAGGGGTTGCTTGAAGAAGCCATTAGAGTAGAGAGTGGAGAGCTTGAAGATATGAAGAGAGAGTTTGAATTTAAAAATGAAAGTGAAAAGATATGATAAAAGATAGTGGATAAATAGACTTTCAAAGGACATATTCTCTGGTCAAAAGGTATCTTTTCAGAGAAATAAATGAAGTGAAAAGGTGGAGGGAAATTCAAACATTTGAATTCAAAATTTGAAATTCAAATTCAGGTAGGCATGTCGACATCATGGTAGGGGCCATGTCGACATGTGCCTGTGAATTTTCATGATATGATTTTCCTAAGATATCTAATATACATATATATAAATATTATTATTAATGTCTATATTTCTGAAATATTATTTTACTTATAATATATTTCAGAATGTGTCAAAAATAATAAAAATAATAATAAAATAATAAAATAATAGTAAAAATAGAAAATAAATTTTAAAATTCAAACAGCATATCAATTCAAAATCAATCAATCAAACAATCAGGCAACTAATTCTATGCAAGCAATTTCAACCAATTGTATTGTAAACGTGTACTTTTTTCTGAATCCATTTCTTTGAACTCGTCGGAGTCGTGAACTGCAGTGAAACACAAATTCGAATTATCCGTCTTCTGATCATCATCACTTGAGGATGAGTCTAAGTCATCTAGAGTAGCAGTAAATGCATGCTTCCGTTTCTTTGTTGGTTCATTGTTCATAGGAGGATCCTGCCTTTCTGGATATGGACAATCTCTTTTGATATGACCTGATTCGTCACAATTGAAGCATTTGATAAAGTTTGGTACTGTAGTCTGATTACTGGAATTCTTAAAGTTATTTCTCTTGGAACTATTCAATTTTCTGTACTTTAGAAATTTCCTAAAATTTCTGGTCATAAATGCTATCTCTTCATCATTGTCACTGTTTGAGTCTGATCCATCGGTCAATGCATTGAATGCCATTGATTTCTTTTCAGATGCTTTGCTTTCTCTTCTCCCGATCATTTGAACTTCAAACGACATTAGATTTCCAATCAATTCTTCTATCTTTAAAGTACTGATGTCATTTGCCTCTTCAATTGCAAGTGTCTTTTGATCCCATTCTGGAGTGAGAGAATTTAAAATTTTTCTGACTTGATCTTCTTTCGAAAATTCCTTTCCCAAAGATATTAAAGAATGCACAATATCTTGAAATCGACTATACATATCTGAAATAGACTCATTAGTATTCATTTTAAATAACTGAAACTGATTTGTGAGCATGGAAATTTTGGTCTGTTTAACTTTGCTTGTTCCTTCGTGAGTTACTTGCAAAGTTTTCCAGATTTCATATGCAGACTTACAAACTGACACTCTATTAAATTCATTTCTTTCAAGTGAACAAAACAGAATATTCATTGCCTTAGAGTTATTTTGTGCAACAGTCTTTTGCTCAGTGGTCCACTGTGCAAAATTAGTTGTGGGTTCAGAATATTCAGTTTGTGTGATATTCCAAGTATCTAATCCTATAGATTGTAAATATATTCTCATCCTACATGCCCAATATGCATAGTTACTGCCATTAAAAAGTGGTGGTCTGGCAGTAGACTGACCTTCTACAAATGAACTAGTGTTAGTGGTAATAGCAGTACTAGTGTTAGTAGCCATTTTGAAATTTTTCAAAATTCAGATAATGAAACTTTTGAAAACCTGGCTCTGATACCAAATGTGAGAAATGCGGATTAAGGATCTTAAGGCTAGAATTAACACTAGAGGGGGGGTGAATAGTGTTTTAAGAAATTTGTTAATCTTTTTGAGTTTATCTAATTTTATTAACAATGTATACACTAATTAGACACAGATATGAACAAAGAATCAAACATAGATGCAAATATAAAGTAAAAGCAGTAAAGGAAAGAACACACCGGATTTTATACTGGTTCGGAGTTACCCTACATCCAGTCCCGCACAACTAAGTACGGATTTCCTTTCAAAAGCAATTCAACAATTACAACCCTCGATTTCAAGGCTACGAGGTACACCCTCCAGAATAACAATCCTCTGGGTAGAGATACTTGATTTCCGGGGCAACAAGTTCACCCAATTGATTTCCAAGGCTAAAATCACACCTTTTCTCGCTTGATTAATTTCCAAGGCTACAATCACACCTTTTCTCGCTAATATATTACAAAGAAGTCTATAACTCTAAATAGCACTGAGAACCTTGTAGAGATAGTGATGTAGAATCAAACTAGAAGTAATCGAGTATGATTCGATGTTGATTTCGGCAGAGTAATGGTATGATTTTGTAATAAGAAATGTGGAAGATAAAGAGGAGTGAAAACCAGAAAAAAGTGATTGAAAATTCATTGAAACTGACCCCTATTTATAGAAAACCAACAGCCATGACCATTCATGAAGAGTTATGGCGAATAGACACTTCTTTTGAAATTTGAATTTGAACTTCAACTGTCACTATGTCGACATACTACCTAGGGGCATGTCGACATCCCTCAGCCAAAAATGATAATTTGAATTTCTATAAAAACAATATTTATCTTATATAAAAACTATTTAAAACTTTATAAATATACTTGAATATAGTTGAAATTCATAAGTAAATATAAAGAACAATATATACATAATTTAACTATAATTTTATATTTAAATCTAAGTATAAATATTAAAAGTTAAATATATTATTTGAAAAGACATTTAAAATCAAGAGTATTTTGACTTTGAAATTAAAGATGTTTTGAGGCTAAAATTATTTAAAATCAAGATAGAGAGTTTTGAATCTTTTAAAAAGGAAAGTTTTGAAATCATTTTGAAAACAAGATAATTTTGTAAAATCATTTGAATTAAAATTAGTGGATACAAAACAATGTCCCACTAGATTTTCGTAGGTTCCATCCTACTTAGGGTTCCATCCCTTTAACGGGCTCGAAGTGGATTCCATTCCACGAATAAATTAGATATTAAGATGTCAGTGTTTTTCTACAAGTTTTAACAAATATTCCTAATAAAACAGACTTAACCTTGAACTCTTGAACTCTTGATAATCTTGATACTCATGAGTCTTCTATCTCTGTATCTTGAATCTATATACTGTACAGTCTTCATTCTTGATACCTGCATGGTTAGATCCTGCAAATACATATATATCTAAACTTGTAATGTTAGTATTTATATTTTATAATCTATTCTAAGGTTGTTGTCATCAAAATCATCATCTCAAGGACTAACAAATATAATCTTACATGATTTCGTTCACCGTTTGTTTTATTTGTTCTGTTATCAAATAAACACTGCGGCTACAACAACATCCTTTCCAATAGGAAAGAATGGAAGGCATTTCATATATTCATAAAATTTAAAATTTGTCACCACTCTTTTGTACATCTTATTATTTCATTTCAATTATAAATAGGGCTGTCCATGAGCATCCGAAAAATTATCCGTATCCAATAATTATCCGACCATTTTTATTAAGATTATCGTTATTTTTTTATGTATTTTAGTACATAAAATGATTGTCGTTTACTATTTTATGCAGGTAAAAAAATTAATATGTGTATAAAAATCAATTTTTACATCTTAAATTTATTTTTCTTAGTGTATTTATTATTATTTTTATATATTTAGTACAAAAATGGATTTATAATAAATTAAAATTTTCTATTTATTTGTTTAGTTTTGTTAGTTGTGAATTAGTCAAAGAATATCCAATATTCGTCTGCATCCGCGGATACGGATATCCGATATCCGAAAATGATTTCGGATACATATACGGATATGGCACAATCCGTATATGAAAGTATCCGTTTATAGGCTTAATTATAAATCATTCACTAGTTTATATACATATTAACAACTATAAAAAGAATTAAAGCTCGAGTCTCATTTTTCTATAGAAAAATACATGGATAACATTAACACAAATAAATTTGATGCTCTAGTGGCAGCTTAGAATGTTGCTATCTGCACATATTATTAATGCAGCCTTTATAATTACATTATTTTATCCTTATAAACTTGTTGATTCTTACCGGTCCATAACAAAAGAATTAACCTTAAAATATTCTTCCATGCTTTATGATTATATATTCCCAATGGAAGTGGTAGCGCAAGCTGGCTATAATGCTGTGATTTTATAACTACGCATGTACATTAGCAAGTATAATAGAAAATCATAAAAATCTTAACAGAGCAATAAACTTCATCTGTATTCACTTGTGGAAATTTGATTTTTCTGGATAAAAATAATACTTATATAAGGAACCACTATCATTCATATATATAAGATGATTTTAGTAAAGACTTGATATATTAATGCTTAATAGGCGGTTAGCACTAAAGAAAACATTCCACAATAATGAATTTGAATGGTATCGAACAATGCAGCTTACCTTTTGAACTTCAAAAATTTAACCCTAGTATTAGAGACAGAAGCCATGCCTAAATTCCATGGTTCTCAAAATTCATACTAAAGGCTTTATCGTAGCAATATCCGAAAAGAAGTAAGCAGTAGATTAAACCAAACAAAAACAAAATATTAACATGAGAAAACCATCTAACTATAAATTAATTTTTCCAATATAAATTCCAACATAAATTGAAAATATTAAGCAAACATTCACCTAAATTTATTTTTTAAATAAAAGAGTGGAGTCCACATATTTGTAATTCCTTATGCTTGTCCTGAAAATTGGAAAAGAATATCGAATAAAAAAACAAATAGGTTTACCTATGATTAGACGCGGCAATAATAGGGGAGTGGGGCTGAGTCTGATAGTCTCTAATTATTACTTTTGTTTTTGTAACTTCTTATTTGGAAACAAACTTTCTCAAAGCAAACCGTCAGTCTAATAGTCCTTGACCATTACTTTAATTGCACTAGTGCCTAGGCAACACGGTTCGTTAAATACTCACTGAGTTAACTAATGTAACATGGGTATTTTTTTATTGAAGACATTATATTCATCATAAGAGCATCTCCAACAGTTCGGAGTGCGGAAATTAGATTTTCCACACTCCGAAATGTTGGAGGCCTCATTTCTTCAACAGAAATGAGGCCAGGCGCCTGTTCAACAGGCGCCTGCTGTCAGCGCCTATAACAGGCGTAAACCCCCCTCCCCTTTCATTTTCTCCTTTTTCACCCTCTTCATTTTTTTTCACTTTACGTCGAAATGCCGCCCCCATCCAGTCAAAACTGGTAGACGGACCGTTCGATATGCGATAGATGCCAATATCGGACCTGCCCATGTCCCTCCTGATGCTACCATGACTCCAGATGATCTTCGATCCTTGCACGACTTGCCCCCTACTGTTTTGCATCGACTTACTGCAGCTATAGCGACGCCACAAGTATACGTTTATTTCTTTATTGAATGATGAACAACCGTGTAACTGTATATACATGTGATAATTTTTTATTTATTTTAACATTAAATAATCGTATATTTAGGTTCGTCACGTAGCAATGCGAGGTAGTTGATATAGATGTATGTTTGAGTATTTTGATCAGTTACCACTTTGGATAGGCTACATGCATCACCTTTTGGTGAATTTCTAGATTTACCTAGATTTGCACACGTAGATCTCTGCTTTGTAGAGGCCCTCACTGAGAGATGGTGGCCTACCACTCACACATTTCATTTTCTTAATTTTGAGCTAGGACTGACTCCTCTAGATTTTTATATGCACACTGGCACAGAGGTTGGTCGACCGGACAATCTCCCTATTCCATTTGATAGTTCATTTGAGGAGTTCGAGTCATATTCAGCTTATTTACCAGCTTTGGCCGATGAGGAGGTTAGAGGAGGAGCTGTTACTCTTACTTGTTTGCAGCGATATATAGTAGAGTACATGGCCGTTGAGGATATGCACACTCCGGTTATCCGTGCCTTCATATTATACCTTTTTGGATCTACATTTTTTAGTAACAATAAGGGAACTATTAGGCTTGGCTTTTTGGCTGGATTAGTAGATGTGGATGGACTGCATATATATGATTACGGTACTGCTATTATTGGTTATTTGTATGTAACATTGGATACTTATGCGCTTCGGCAGTCTAGACAGATGTATGGATTTTGGTACATTCTTCCATTTTGGTACTACGAGTATACTGCCAATATGCACCCCCGACTTATGGTAGAGGCGAACGCCATGCCTTATATTTACTTTCCTAGATTGTGTCGTTGGGGTCCTCCTATGCATTTGTCTCGTGTTGCACAAGGGGTGCATAATGAGCAGATGTAGGCTAGACAGCAGATGGATATGAGGCGACGTGGTAACATTATCGTTCGACCATGGGATCAGTACTTACAGTTCCTAGAGCCCGGTCCTGATCATCCACTCACTTTTCAGTTTTCCATGTTGCGACGCAAGGTTTGCTTTAAGAAATCTACATGTCTATTCATATGGTATTTAGGGAAGCGGTGTTGGTTACAGTTGTACGGTATAGTTCGCATTCCATCAGATCCGCTACCATGGGATGATATGTATGGTGATATTAGGGTTGGACCAGCTTATATTCTTGCGATGAGGGGTGCGGGATGGGTGGATGGTGAGCCTTTTGCAGTTCCGGGAGACTTTGATTCATATTGGGCTCGATTAGCCCCACATGCTTACACGTTGCCTGATTATATTCGGGGTTTGAACTCCAATCATATTGGTCCGCGTACCTCTTCTGGTAGAGTTCCACTACCGCCTGCCACCTTTGAGCCTACATCGTCTCAGTACATGCAGCCTCCTACTTTCGACCCCCTCCTCATTCATTTAGAGCATATGATGTACATAGTCAGGTGGTAGAGTATCCCTTGCAGTATCCTACAGATGACGCTATTATTGGTGTACCATCCTCCGGATTGTATCAGCCTCATCAGGTTTGCACGAATTTTAAATTTTCTTTAAATTACTTGTCATTATATTCTCCACCTATGTATAATTTTTCTTGTGCACATTTCAGTTTTCTCAGTACATGGATTATGATAGACGGATGATTGCTGCATTTGAGCGTATGACGCTCGATTATACACAGATGATGTATCAGAGTTACCAAACTGCGGCCTAGCAGCAGCAGACTCGATATGATGCGCAAATACAGGGATTACAGATCCCGATTCAGCAGCTCCATGCCGGACCTGAGCCTCACGACTTTGATGACGTCAACGATGATAGTGGCGACGATAGTGGAGACGATGAGGAGATTGATAGCGGTTCCGATCACATAGACTGATGTGCTGCATATAGATGTTTCAGTTTTTGTTATTATTTTTCACACATTACGATAGTTGGTTGCATATTATGTTGGTGATTATGCTATTGTTATATGTGATTGTCTATATGTTATGGCATTGTGTCGATTATATTTTATGTTGAGTATGGCATTGTGTTGATTATAATTTATGCTTGTTTATTATTAAGCGTATTTGAAGTAAAAATGTTGAAGTAACAAACACAATTGTGTTTGTTTGTCAAAAAGTTTATAGATGTTTGACACATGGACGTTAATCTCATGCTTCATTTTTTTGATGCGGATTACGACCTCTTTATTTAAGATAAAGTGTTATATTCAAATGTCACAACATTTAAATGTTCGGTAAATTCAATCAATGTCTAACATAATATTTTCGACTACAGAATTGAAACTGCTAGTAAATTTTTTTATACAAACTGATCAGATGTGCGACGATGAGGAGATAATGGCAACTCAGTTTTGGGACACTATTGCTGAAATTTACAATAGCAATGTTGAGTGTACCAGTAGACGTACGAACGTAGAGTTGAGGACTGCTTATGGGAACTTCTGCAACGCCTGTACGCTGTACAGTACGGTTATCAATGAGGTTATATTTGAAAATTTGTTCGAACCAACCCGTTCCACATTTGAAGGTCGTTACTTTCTGAAATATCACAACACATTCACTGGACACGAGGCTTATATCATACGTCGAAATTGGCTAGAACGATTTGGATATCCATAATTTGAGTGTATTATTGTTGAGTGTATTATTGTTTCTGTGTATGCATATTTATTATTGTCTTGTTTGTGAGTAATTTCACTTTCTAGTGTATTGTCAAATCAAAATACATTGCTCATATTTAAACATAAATAATTGTTAGCATTTACATGGTTCAATATATACATAAGTGCTTTTCTTCTCAAACACACAATTCAGTTCTCCGCTCCTTTATTCTTCTATTCCTCATACCAATGCCTTCATAGTCATCATCTATTGACTCTGATTTCGGCTACGTTCCAATGGAAAGTGAACACACCGATGAAGATTGGAATATCAATTACCAAGACCAGCATTATGAGGACGTTGCTCGTGAATTCCCAAATCTTGACCAACTCACACTTCAAGAAGATGTTCAACCGTTGTATGAACGTACAGTTTTCCAACCTCTACACGAACAGTTGGTTCATCAACAACCACTAGAACGGGAGGTTGATCAAGTACCAAATTTGCAACCTTCGGTTGAATAAGAGGTTGACTCTTACGCAGTATGTTTCCACTGTGGTTATAAGGTTGAAATTATGGTTAGAGCTGATGGCGAAGATATTGGTCGTCGAATCCAGTTGTGTCCCTTCTAGCCTGAAGGGTGCAATTATGCAGAATGGGTTGATGAACGGTTGTGCCCAAGGGCCATAACATATGCCAACGAGATGGAACGAGAAATAAGATGTCTCCGAAATGTCCTACAAAACTTACAATTTGACCGTAACCAGTAGTTTCTTATTGTCAATTCTAAGTCCTGGTCAGGGTATTTTTGTTGGCTGTATTATTGTGGAGTGTATTATTGTTGACTGTATTATTGTTTGTTTATGTATTATCGTTGACTGCATTAATGTCTGGGTGTTTCAGTAACATTGTCTTGTTTCTTTCTGTATTATTGCCCTAGAAATTTTTAACTGTACTATTGTTTGGTAGTGTCATAAAGTCGTTAAGAACATGGCTACAGGTGTATGATGGGACGAGACACTGCATCAACAGTCAATAGTGTATGAAGAGGACGTGACACTAGACCAACAGGCAATAGTATGTAGATGGGACAAGATACTACACCAGTCAAATCTCCTTGTTGGCTTGTAAGGACATGGCTACAGTGTTTAAATGGGACGAGACACTACACCGACAGTCAACGTTGTGTAGATGGGATGGGACACTACAGACGTGACATAAATGGAATCTACTTTATAGATAGTGGTTGAATTGAATTAATGCTACCCGCCAACTAGTCATGATTGTTTGTTTTGTTATGAAAACCAGCATATGATTTAAGCTATAAAAAGCTTGTTAGATGCTAGAAGTATTATTGCTCATTCTTATTTCATACAATTTCAAAGATAACAAATGGCTGCCGAAGATTATATATTTTTCGATAATAGCGACGACGAATTTGATGAAATGATGGAAGATCATTTTCATCATGAAAAGGAACTAATAAGTATGGCTGCACTACAAGTTGGTCAATCGAGCAGGCGATATGGTGGATTAGTTGTTGGTTGTCGGTATAAAAATCGTAGACATTCATGGCACAATGATAGACTGATTGAAGACTACTTTGTTCCAAATCCTACTTACACAGATGTTGATTTTAGAAGAAGATTCCGCATGCGACGACCACTGTTTCTTAGAATCCTACAATGTATCAAGCAGCATGACAAATATTTTATCTTCAAACCCAATGCATCTCGTACAATGGGATTGACTGGAATTCAGAAAATGACAGCTGCACTAAGAATGCTTGCATATGCAGGACCGACAAACGCGCTTGATGAAAATTCAAAAGTGGCGGAAAGCATGGTATTAGAGTGTTTGGAGCATTTCTGTCAAGCTATCGTGGACATTTATGGTGATCAATACTTACGCAGATCGAACGAGGCGGATATAGCAATGTTATTGAATATGCATGGTCATAGAGGTTGGCCTGGAATGTTAGGCAGTATAGACTGCATGCATTGGGAGTGGAAGAATTGTCCAAAGGCGTATGCTAGAGCTTATCAAGGTAAGTCTCGTAGGTCCACTATTATTCTTGAAGCCGTAGCGTCGTATGACTTATGGATATAGCATGCATTTTTGGAATGCCAGGTTCGAACAATGATCTTAACGTAGTCGAACGATCTACGTTGTTCAATGATTTAGCAAACGATAGATCAACTCCTTGTACCTTTACTTTAGGAGGTAACACATACGATCATGGATATTATCTTGGCGATGGTATGTATCCTAAATGGAGTACCATTGTCAAGACAATTCCTAACCCACAAAACAATAAACAATCAAAGTTTGCAGCGATGCAAGAAGGCCAGAGGAAGGACGTTGAAAGAGCATTTAGGGTTCTTCAATCCAGATTTGCCATAGTCAGTAATCCATGCAGACTTTGGTCACCAGTTAAAATGACCAAAATAATATACGCTTGTATTATTTTACATAATATGATTATAGAGGATGAAAGAGACATGGAAGAAGATTACTTTTACGAGGGTGCTCCAACACCACCGCCTGTTTGGTGCAACGATATGATTGGAAGCACACTAGAACTCGAGTTTCATGTAGAAAGCCAAATGTCCTACCGTAGTGTTCAACTGCATCGAAGACTGCAAAATGATCTCATAGATCATCTTTGGAACTTTTATGGAAATCAGTGAAACTATATTTCTGTTGTTACTTTTCCTACTGTTGTTTATGTTGTTGTTACTTATTATTGTTATTGTAATCTATTTATGTTTAATTAACGTAATGTTGTTATAATCTTTTCTCAATGTAATGCAATTTCAATTAAAGTACTTATATTAATAATTTCTTACGTTCATAATACAATACAACTAACAGTAATTCAAAGATCCAAAGGTTGTAGCAAAAAAGAAACAATTAATGACCCTCTTTAAGTCTACATCTCATAATTTCTCTCCTTCTATGCTCCGTATACTCTAGTTGTTCTGCAGACATGTGCGATGTATCCATGAACATTATTGCATCTTCATCTCTTTGCCGGTTTCCAGCAAGAAGTTTGATCCATTCTTGACAACTTTTCTTGGTATTGAATTGCTCGAGTTTCCATTGCTTGGTTAAATCTATCTTCAGATTCAAGTAGGAGTTTTTTAATTTCTACCTGATCCGCTCTAACAGCCTGCTTCTTTTTGGCCGCTTTTGCTCCTTGTGGCCTAACAAAATGATCTTCGATAGGGGTTAGGTCTTCTTCTGATCCTAAACCGTAGCTTAGCGATTCCCTTGGACTAGAGCTTTCTCCAACTCTAGGCGTTTTACCACGACCACTATTTTATTGGATTTGTTGAATGGTTTTCTGAAGTGATGATTTCCATTTAACATGCTCGACCAACATGTCATAAACATGCATGAACTGATAAAAATGTGGTGCTTGTTTACTATCAGATTTATAAATTTGTTTGAATAACTTGTTTGCGGCCATTCTCTGTAATAAAAAAAACACTAGTATAATTAGAGAACTATGATAAAACTTAGAACAATGAACTTATATTAAATCTTACCAAATGCGTTTCATTTCCAAATCCACTAGGATTCATTTGCTTTAGCTTGAAAATTTGAGAATCGAATGTTTGCGTTTGACGATTGATTTTTCCATAACGACCTTTGATTGAAGATAACGTTCTTTTCCGATCGATGTTCTTTCGATTGTAGCAATTAGTAATTTTGCCCCAAAATGTCTCACCACTTTGATCGGCACCTCGAATAGGATTGACTGAGAGTGTAAAGTAAATGTAGCAAAGATCGTAGTCTTCCGTAGCGCTCGAACTTGCATTAGTTACCTCTCCTCCAATCGGAACCATAACATCTTGTAAGTCGTAGTCTTGAAAACTGCACCTTGCAGCATCGATGTCGAAATCGGAGTACATGTTCACTTGCGATAAGTGAGAGTAAAAAATTAGGATAGATAAAGGAAATTTGTTGTGAAGGAAAGAAGACGAGGGGAGTTGTATTTGAAGGTGGAATAGAGGGGTTGGGTGGAATATGGCCGTTGGAGGGAGCCGTTGGGGGGTGGAATTAAAGGCGCCTGTTAAACAGGCACCTAGAAACCAAGCGCCTGTTGAACAGGCGCCTCATATTGAGGCACCTATTGAATAGGCGCTTAGTTTCTAGGCGCCTGTTTAACAGACACCTCGTATGATCCAACATCCCCGACCTCTGCCCCCCCTTCCCACACTATCCACATTTCTACACTCTATTGGAAGTCGTTTTGGGTGCAGATTTGAGATTTTACAATCTGTTGGAGAATCTCTAATACACATACTCTTATATGATAACCTTGCTCTGATACTAAAAGAAAGTCACTTAGGATCATGTAATATGAAATATTAACTAAACTATTCACTTGTGCGGAATATAAATATAAAAGTAAAAGTAATAAATTAAATAACACTACAAACTTTTATACTGGTTCGAACTTTCCATTCTACGTCCAGTCCTAGACTTTTTAAGGATTTAATTGATACCCTCACTTAACCGGGAGGAAAAGGTATTACACCGCCTAAGTAACTGAATAGGACTTCACCCGCCTAGACAACCGAATAGGACTTCAACCGCTTGAGGATACGACAACTAGACTTCAACTATAAATAGCAGAAAAGAATTTGATTGAGTATTTGACTAAGGATCACAAATCTCTGAAATATATTTGCACTCAAAAAGACATAAACATGAGACAACATTTTTGGCTAGAATTTCTCGCATCTTATGATCTGGTTATTCTATATACATCCGGGAAAGCCTATGTAGTAGCAGGTGCGTTGAATAGGAAGAATGCTGTTATTTCTTATTTGGTAGTAACTCTAACTCTTCTGGAAAGAATTACCACCAAGCAAAAAGAAGATCGATTCCTAAAGGTGATTATTAAAGATATATAGAAATGGCAGAATTCAAGCTTCGAAGTAGATAACCGTGGAGTATTGTGTTTCGAATGTGGAAAATCTTAGGCGGTAGGTGTTAACTAAATGCCACAAATCCAAACTTAACATTCATCCGGGAGTTAACAAAATGTACAAGGACCTAAAACGAACCTTTTGGTGGAGAAGTATGAAAATGGACATATCCATTTATGTTAGTCGATGCACAAATTGTCAACAAGTCAAGAGCGACCAATATAAAATTGCAGGATTACTTCAACCACTGGAGGTTCCAGCTTGAAAGTGGGATCAAATATCAATGGACTTCATTGATGACTTACCTCGAACGAGGAAGGGAAACGAAGGAATTTGGGTTGTCATAGACCGATTAACTAAAAGTGCACACTTCATTCCAGTAAAGCCAATAAGGACTACTACAAGCCTTGTAGAAATATATATGAAAGAGATTGTCTAATTGCATGGCGTCCCAAGCAGTATAGTAAGTGATCATGATCCAATCTTTACTAGTCAGTTTTGGGAAGCATTACAGATAGCTTTGGGAACAAGGCTGGGTATAAGCACTACATATCACCCCCAAACTGATGGACAAACAGAGAGAGTCAATCGTGTTTTGGAAGATCTTCTAAGAGCATGTATTCTAGACTTTGGAGGCTTATGAGAAAATCATTTGCATTTAGTAGAGTTATCCTATAACAACAGTTATCAAGCTAGTATGGGCATGGCACCGTATGAAGCTCTATATGGTCGCCCGTGCAAGTCACCAGCATATTGGATCGAGACCGAAGATCAGTGAATACTTGGTCCTGATATGATACAAGAAGCTTCAGGGAAGGTTAATACGATTAGAAGAAAGCTAAAGAAAGCCCAGAGTAAGCAGAAGAGTTATGCAGACCAAAGGCGTAGAAATCTAGAATTTTGCATTGGAGATTCGGTCTTTCTGAAAGTCTCTCCGATTAGAGGAGTGGTGAAGTTTGAAAGGACTGGAAAATTAGCACCTCGATATATTGGACCTTTTCCCATTCTTGAACGAATCGGCCTACTAGCTTATCGAGTGCAATTGCCAGAAAGGTTGTCAGGAGTGCACAATGTCTTTCATATACCTCATTTGCGGAAACATGTGCATGACCTAGAACAAATCATAGAAACAACTACTCATGAAGCTTAGAAATGGAACCAAATTTGGTAGTTATTAGACTGCCTGTTCGAATCAATGATCATGATGAGAAACGATTAAGGAGGAAGGTGGTAAGGTTAGTCAAAGTTCAATGGATTGAAGATGTTGAGGATTGCACTTGGGAAACGGAGGATAGAATGAGGAAGGCATATCCTGAGTTTAGAATTGATATATAGATCATATAAATTGTATCATCATAGTGTAGTCACTGCCTGTAGTGTAGTCACTTATCCATACTCTTGTATATATTCCATCTTATCGAATATATTTCCTTTTGAGCTATTTTCTTCTTATCTAAATTTCGAGGACAAAATTCTTTTAAAGTGGGGAGAATGTAACAACCCAGAATGTTATCACTCTAAAAATATAATATTTAAATTGATTTTAAATATAAAATATATAATATTTTATTCATATAATATTATATAGGAGTTGGAGATAGAAATATACATAAAAATAGGAACCGTTGCTTATATCGGTAAAAGTGACAAAAGTCTGATTTCAGAAAAATAAGTTTGGATGGTTAAATAAATTATTTTAATTATTTAGCAAGGGTTTTTATTTTTAAATAACAATATACAAGTTTTTTCAAGTTTTTTTTACATAAATAAATTGTCTAACAAAAACGTCAAAATGCGACCGTAAAACATTTTGTCAAAAATCAACTTTTTGTTCAACAAAAGTTGTCGCAACGTTGTTGCACCTTTATTTACATATACATGTACACATATATATTTAAATAAGGTAAGCATTAATAAAATCACTAAATAATAGTACTTTTCCTAAACAAGTTTAGAAATTTCTAGAATTTGTTAATAAAAAGTAAGCACAAAAGGACAAACATATCAAAATTAAATCTAAACAAAATCTTACTTTATTTTACTTAAAACTTAAGTGATTAAGACATAAAATTATGAAGTGAAAAGTGATGTTAAGTGTTGAAAAAATGCATTGGTCATTTCACATAATAATATTTTATTCCAAACTTTTTCTATAAATACCAAACCATTTCTTCACTTTTTTCACACTTCTCCTTCTTCATTTCAAAGCTTTCTCTCTTTATTTTCATGGCTTCCAACCTTAATAAAATAATGCCAAAATTTAGTTCAAAAATATATTAAACCAAATATCCATCCAAACTTCACCAAAACACATCGAAACTCCTCCTTCTCCTCCCTCCTACCCACGGCCTCACCCTCCACCCACCAAAGCCGAGCCTACCTCTTCCCTAACCCAAAGCCGTAAGCACCTCCCCCTTCTCCAAGTCCAAACCAAGCCATTTAAAGTCAAGCGTGCAAGTGTTCGTGAGCGTTCGATTAAAGTTTGGAAAGTTATATCCGTCTAAAGTTAGTTCAATTCCATTCAAGGTCATGACTCCTAATTATTATATATATATGGATGTGATGATGTGATATGATTGTATAAATGTTTGTTTATGATTTTGATCATCATATGTTGTTTATCTCATGTGAATGTTTGAGCAAGTCATGGTATGCACGTCTTTATCTCACATGGAAAACACTTTTGGAACGAATTTGAAAAGTAATATGGAATCATTTAATGCCTTTTAAAATGACAAAAAATGTTTTAGAAATTTTTCATAAACATATAACTTTTTTTGACAAATTTTAAATGAAAACCAATAAATGAGTCAAAAGTGGGTGCGTTGCGTAACGGTAGTTGACGATTTTGCGCCGAAAAATTCAAATGAGTATATGGCATGGAATTTAGCTCGGAATTCTTCGCGATAAGAATTTTCAAGGCTATTATATCCATAGGTTTAAAATGAAGAAAGGAAATCAATGTTTCATCTTGAAGATTTTAAAATATCTCCAAATCAAATTTCCAGAAAAAGCGCGCTTTTGCACTAAAAGTGACCAAAGTATAAAATTATTTGGAATGAATATTTTAAATGTTTAAAAATATGACATAAATTTTATAAATCCAATAAAATAGTTTAAAAGAAATTTTAGTTGATAAATATGGATTTTCAAATTTTAGAAAAGTTGTTTTAAATCGAATCAGCTTTTTAAGCACTTTCCGCACACTTTTCTGTTGCCATTTCAATAGCTTTAGAAATGAAGTTTTAAATTTAAAGATCCCTTTGCAAATATTTTATAAATGTTTTCAAATAAATAATTAAGTGTTTAAAGATGATTCAAGGATTTTATAATTTATTTAAAAAGGTTTAAATAAATGATTTAAATAAAAGCTGTCAAAATCAAGTGATTTAATCTTGGCTCTAAAAGCCGACGGGTACACTGGATTTTTCTATTCATGAGATCCGGGTGAGGTGCTTAAACAAAGGAGATATTCAGGAGTAACTAGTACCCTAGCTAACCTGGCCTCTTCTGAACGAGGGATAGATAAGGTCGAAATATCGAAAACGTGTTAAGTATAAAAGTTTTAAATTTTCCAAATTTAAATACATATAAGTTACTTTCTAAAAAATGATTTGATAAATTACAAAAGGAAGGTTTAAATGACTCCATATTTACTAAAATAATACTTTTAAGATATATATCTCTCGAAGATATTTCGATAAAGAAATGAATAAATCAAACAACAATCATCTACTTATAAAACATCATTTTTATCGATGATTGGATTTCGAAGAGACCGTGGTCGGATTTGGTAATTCCTATCCAAAAACCACTTCAAACCAATTTACATTTCGAAGTAAAACATGTTAAAGATAAGATCATGGAAGATGAAGATATTCATGATGTAGGGCTACTTGCCACTAGACCCTTGGTGAAATTTACCATTTCATATATTATCATGTCAGTAGTGCTCTGTTGTGAAAATCTTCAATTTGCAAGGACTAATCGCTACTGATCCTAGGGGTGATTCCCAAAATAGGATGTGGTAGGAGGAGTGCCTTCGTTTCGTTCAATCCTAGAATGAACTCGTACGGTCGAATGTCTGACATTGCATTTTAAAATCACATTAATTGATCTCTATAAACGTATTATCTGCTTGGTGGTGGAGTGTGACGACCCGGAATTTTTGAGCATTTGAAATAGGAATATTTAAATAATTTTAAATATTCAAAAGATAATTATTAACTTTAATTTCAAATATCATTATTGATTAGACAAGTAATTGTTGAATTTAAATTATTGAAATTGGTAAATTATTGAATCTGGAACTTTAAGCCTATTAAAAATAATTTGAAGACTTATAAAATTTATATAGATAATACTGAAATGGATAGAAGTGTTGGAATCAGCTTTAAAAATGGTTTGTTATGTTTTGAAATTTTATATCATTTAAATTGAATTTAAAAATAGCCTTCCGGGGCACAGTCTCGGAATTCGACGGAACCAGCTCCATGAGATCCGGAATATTACACAATTATCGGATTTCAAATTTCGTATTGATTGGAGTAGTTGTGCGAGCATACGACACATTAACACTTTGAAATTTATATCGAAAAAACAAATTTAATTTAAATAATAAAAAAAAGAAGAGGGGGGCTTATCATCAGCACGTTGTCTTCCTAAAATCACGCCAAAGATCACGGGACGAAATCGTGCAAAGCATGCCTCGATCGATTTTAAATATCTCGCTCCCTTTCTTCCTTTATCGTTCAAAATCAAAACAAAGGAAAACAATGGCTGCCCAGTTCGACTTCAATACTTTCGTACCCTTTTCAAAACCCTTTCTTTTCGAAGCTGTTTCCCCCAAATCATTTTTCTTTGTCACGAATTCAAGTCGCGATCGACTACGTCCTTTTCAAAAGAAGAAAAAAATCGGCAGGCCATTTTGTAGTCGTGAATACTATTTCCTCCTCAAATAAAAATCCTGTGCCCTCCTGTACTCTTCTTCCAATCTAAATCAAAACAAAAGAAGGGGGCTTTTCATTTCAACCGAATTTCGAATCGAGGAATCGAGAGCTGCGGTCGCTAGAAAGGAGAGAGCGCGCGATGAGGGATCCGAATTCGCCTGGAGGGGGTCAGGGCAAGCGCAGCGGTGGTCGCGTACGGCAGTGAAGGCAATGGGGTCGTAAGTATTAGAGCATCGAGGGCAGCTCGAGCTCGCGTTCGGTTCGCGAGGCCTGGTTTGCGCGACGTTGATGAGTGCACGCGACTTCGAAGTACGGTAGGGAGTCTCGACCTATGTCAGAGGTGATGGCGGCAGGTTAGCATGGTGGAAGTCTTCTGGTGTCGAACGAGATGGATTTCCTGGGTTTGTTTTTCCAGTGAGGTATATGTTTTAATTTAAAATTTAATAATACTCATTTATGAATATATGTATATAGTAAAAAGGGAAATAAAATATGTATACATGGGGTTTTTGGACATTGGAAATTATAAGGATTATCTTGTTTAAATAAATTATTTAATTAGTTCCTAAAAATAATCTATTGGAGAAAATTGGTTGAAATTGGGATTTATTCGGGTAAAACCAAATTGTTAATTTAAAATTTAAGTATTAAATGGTAATTGATTATTTAATAAGTTCAAATATTAATAAAAATGCAAACTGTTTGTACAAGGTTTAAATTGTGAAGAATTGTGAAGAAACAAGCTGGTTTGAAATGGATTGTAAATGGGCAAAGGTGAGTTAATCTCACTCAGTTAGATTTAAATTTAATTAGTTAAATTTAAATAATTGATTGAATGGTTGTCTGGATTGTTTGAGATGATACTATATATAGTAGTATATACCAATATATATATTGGCATATGTATATATTGGAATTGATATTCCCGCATTATATAGCGGATGAGACCCTATGCGCCGCATAATAGCGGATGATTTTTATTTAATCCCATATACCGCGATATTCCACCTTGAAGTGGAATTGGTATTTTATATTGTGCTAACGTCTGTGGATGCAGGGAAACAGGTTGGAGGGATCCAACTGGATTCCTCAAAAGTATTAGATTATTTAATATTCTGTGTTCTGAATATTTGATATCATGTGATGATTTTATATTGGATGATGTGGTTGATTTGGATTGTCCAGTATAATAAATTATAAAATCTATGGAATTGAATTTTTGGAAAGAAATCAAGGAATAAAAGTTTAAGTAAAATAATTCGAGGAATTGGGATAAAATTTATAACGAATTGAAAAAAATAAGGTGATTTGGAATTTTTAACAAATATGAAATAAGGGGATTTTGAATTCACAAGGGATAATAAATTTTATACTTAAGTGATATTATTTGAAAAATAAAAGAAGTTATTTTTAAAATTAAGGATTAAAGTTAATTAAAGAATAAATAAGGAGTTTTGGAAATCTGTAATCGGTATTGGTAAAAAGGGGTTTAACTCGTAATAAGAAATAAAATCTAAAGGTTAATGTATTTTGGAATAAATGAAGTAGCAAAGGAAATTTATTTCAAAGTAAGTAGAGTAAATTGGGAAATCAATTGGAAATTGATTTAGTTGTTTAAAATTGGAATTTTAGCAGAGAAATGAGATTTTGGAATTTATAAACTGGGTTTATAAAGTAAAATAAAATATCAGTGGATATTAGAAAATATAAATTCAAGGTGGGAATTTATAAAGGGATATGAATTGGTTTGAAATAAATGTTGATTTATTTTTAAAGGATGGGAATGAGAAGTGTATTTCTCTGGATAGCCAAGTACGTTTTTCAAGGTAGTTTTAATATAAGTTAAAAGTTTTAATATGTTTTAAAAAGCATGTTTTAGAAAATTTATTATTTTTAATGTTAAATTTTTAAAGTAAGTATTTTCAAAAATCTATTATTGTAGTAATTATATAAAAGTGATTTGCTATTATGTTTTAAAAGGAGAAATTTAGTTTATATTTATAAAGTGGTTTATTTTAAAGTATATATTTTTAATAAAGTATTAAAGTAGTTTAATTTCAATGTTATAAGATATATTTAAAATAAAGTGTTTTTAAATTTTTTTTAAAAATTAAAAGTATTTTGTACTTGGTGATTCAGTGGAAATAAATATTTGGAAATGTATTCCGTAAGCGGAAACTGTTTGAAATTGTTTTCAAATGAGCTTTGAAAATTTGGAAATATATCTTGGAAAGATATTTGGGTAAATAAATAATGTGGGAAATTATTTATTGTGTGATGGTTGTTATGGATGTTAATTGATAGTTAAACAACCGACTATCAATATTGGCCAAATGCGCTGATCGTTTCGAAGAGACCGGGATCGAGTTTCCGTATACCGGGATTCTAGGTCTGGAGACTCGAATACCACTTCGATCCGGTTTGTACGTTTCGTGTAACGTGTTCAGAGTCGAAGATGGAGCAGTGAAGTGCAAGGGCTAGTCGCTACTAATCCTGAGGATATTTCCAAAATGGATGTAGTAGGAATAGTGCCTTCGGTTCCGTTCGGACCCGGGACGGACTTGTATGGACGAATGCTTTCGAGACATCGTCAGGTGGACGATGGGCATTCTAAGGGATATGTGCTATAAAGGTATCGTTTAGCCTCGAACCTCATCAACCGGGAATGACTGAAAATCAGGGGTTATGCAGCAAGGCTTCGTGGGTAGCACCCACTTGAGAGTAAAGTCATCCCTGTCTAGATGTCCCTTTTTTTCGGCTTAGTGGTGCGGTTGCTGATCCCAACCGTGGGGTGATTTTATTTGGAATTATCCAGTAAGGGATGATTCCGGTCTTGTGTTGCAGGGGAGCGGGCGTACTCCTCGGTACTGTGATCTAGGCCACGTACTGTGATAGGTGGTACCCCAGTGCCTAGTCATTCGTTGGAAATCCATTCTTCCTACGTGCCTTGTACGAGTTTTGTTTGTATTACCCACGTTGTGGCTAGTATGCTGGAATTTAATCATGTAACAATTTCAGCTATTTGAATAAGTATTTGTGAATAGACACTATTATTATATCAGAGGATTTTGATATAAAGTGTTTTAGCTATCGTAAGGTAAAAACCCGACATGTTTATTTGTGGCGTGGTCTTACGAGATGCTTTTGTTTTCAAAGGATTTTTGAAACTTTAATAATCAATTGAGTGTGATTTTCTCACGCTGGTATTCCAGACTGACTCGGGTATTGTTTTATATGATGCTCGGGTCAGACCGAGATAAACAGGTTTAGGATATGATGCTGTGGAGCTCAGGAGACGAGCTGGATGGCGATACGTACTCCCGTACTTGTTATTATTTTTCCGCTGTGTATTCAGTTGTATGTTATGGATGTTGATGTACTCTGATGATGTATTCTGATGATGTATTATATAAACAGATATAGTTTTTGATTTGTGTAAAGATCTGTTGATATATATTATATTTTATTCCGCTGCGAAGGTTAGATTCTGATGTTTGTTTTCTATTTTTCTTCTTCTACCTCTTCTTCTTAACTAAAATGGTTCGATTTTCCGGGTCTGGAAAGTCGGGTCGTATAAAACAATACCCGAGTCAGTCTGGAATACCAGCGTGAGAAAATCACACTCAATTGATTATTAAAGTTTCAAAAATCCTTTTGAAAACAAAAGCATCTCGTAAGACCACGCCACAAATAAACATGTCGGGTTTTTACCTTACGATAGCTAAAACACTTTTTATCAAAATCCTCTGATATTATAATAGTGTCTATTCACAAATACTTATTAAAATAGCTGAAATTGTTACATGATTAAATTCCAGCATACTAGCCACAAAGTGGGTAATACAAACAAAACTCGTACAAGGCACGTAGGGAGAATGGATTTCCAACGAATGACTAGGCACTGGGGTACCACCTGTCACAGTACGTGGCCTAGATCACAGTACCGAGGAGTACGCCCGCTCCCCTGCAACACAAGACCGGAATCACCTATGGGCAATTCCGAATATGATCACCCCACGGTTGGGATCAGCAACCGCACCACTAAGCCGAAATAAAAGGGACATCTAGACAGGAATGATCATACTCTCCAGTGGGCGCTACCCACGAAGCCTTGCAGCATAACCCCTGATTTTCAGTCATTCCCGGTTGATGAGGCTTGAGGCTCAACGTTACCTTCAGAACGTTTCACTTAGAATGCCCATCGTCCCCTGACGATGTCCGAAAGCATCCATCCATACAAGTCTGTTCCGGGTCCGAACAGAACTGATAACACTATCCCCTTATCAATATTACCCCCGTTTCCCCACGAAACGTACAAACCGGATCGAAGTGGTTTTCGAGTCTCCAGACCTAGAATCCCGGTATACGGAAACCCGATCCCGGTCTCTTCGAAACGATCAGCGCATTTGGCCAATATTGATAGTCGGTTGTTTAACTATCAATTTACATCCATAACAACCATCAACAATCAATAATTTCTCCAAATTATTTATATACCTCAAAATATCTTCACAAGATATTATTTCCATTTCAATCCCCATTGGAAACAATTTCAAACTATATTCCTCTCACGGAATAATTTCCCAAATATTTATTTTCATTGGAATGCCAAGTACAAAACCATTTTAGATTTTTAAAATAATTTTAAAACACTTTATTATAAAAATACTTTATAAGAACGCCTTTTTAAACTTCTTTAATATTTAAGTTAAAATATATATTTAAAGATATTTAAAATAAAACCATTTTAAAGAATATAAACAAATTTCCTTTTTAAACATATTATCAAATCTCATTTGTATTAACTACAATAAAAGATTGAAAATTACTTACTTTAGAAATTTAACATTTGGAAATAATAGATTTTTAAAACTTGACTTTTAAAAATAACAATAAATCTTTAACTAATATTTAAAATTTCCTTTTAAAACAAAATGTACTTGGCTATCCAGAAAATACTTCTCTTTCACAACCTTTAAAATAAATCTCTGTTTATTTTTAAAACAGATTCACAATCCTTTATAAATTCACACCTTGAGTTTATATTAAAATCCGCTTCACTTTATAAACTCAGTTTATAGATCTCAAAATCTCATTCCTCTTTAAAATTTCCCAGTTTCAATATTTAGATCAATTCTACAATTTTATTTCAAATTTGCTTTATCTTGAAATAAAATTCCCTTATTTACCTTATTTATTTCAAATACAATTATTCGGGTTTTTAATTTTTAATTTCTAGTTAAAACCCCTTTAACTGAAAATTCCTATTTTAAATTCCCAACATTCCTTATTTACACTTTTAATTAAATTAAATTATTAAATTAAAAGTAATTCCTTTATTTTCTCTAAACCAATATTACTTGAGTTTTCTAATCTTTATTTCTCCTCCGTAAATTTAAATTTCTTTTTCCTATATTTACTAAAATTCCAATTCTCTTTATTTTATCTTATTTTCAATTCACTTTTAAATTTATTCCAATTTACTTAAATTATTATTCTTTATTTTCTTCAAAAATTCAATTCCATAGATTTTCAAATTTTATTATACTGGGAATTCAATCAACCACAACATCCAATATCAAATCATCACAGGATGTCAATATTTAGATCACAGAATAATAAAATAAATTTTTGAGGAATCCAGTTGGATCCCTCCAACCTGTTTCCCTGCATCCACAGACGTTAGCACAATACCAATTCCACTTCGAGGTGGAATATCGCGGTATATGGGATTTAAATAAATATCATCCGCTATTATGCGGCGCATAGGGTCTCATCCGCTATATAATGCGGGAATATCAATTCCAATATATACATATGCCAATATATATATTGGTATATACTACTATATATATCACATCAATCACATCAACCATTCAGCCAATTATTTAAATTTAGCCATTTAAATTTGAATTTAACTGAGTGAGATTAACTCACCTTTTATTTTGCCATCCAAACCCCATCTCGACTTGATTTTCCAAGATTTTAGACCTTGTATAAATATTTATATAGTTTATTAGTATTCGAAATAATTGAACAGCAAATTATTTTCCAATAGATTTCATTAATTAACTCTTTTAGATTTGAACTAACCTAATGCCTAATTTACATATGGATACCAATATCATGTATATATAAATTTTAATCTAAAATAAATAAAATTATCGTATACCTCTCTGTCGCGTCACGCACCCAGGCCACCATCGCGACTTGACAATCCCACCAGATCAACACCTCGACTCGCGCGCCTACCACCACGAATCCCCTGCCGCTCGTCGAAACCCTAGGCCAACCGTGCGTCTCCAAATACGCGTTCGCGCGTCGCCTGAAGACCACCTGAACCCTTGCCTTCCACCACAGAGCCAGCCCATGGCCTCTAATCTACAATCTGTCGCTGCTGTGGCTTGCTGAAGCTCTAGTCGACATCTCCTAGCACGCGCGCGAGCCTCGATCAATCCACACCCCACTTCACGAGATAGCGACTAGATTTAAAACGAGGCGGCATCGGTTTATTTCATTTTTATTTTGAAACGAGTTCGAATGAATTCGAACTGGGGAAGATGGAAAAGACAAGGCTCGGCCTCGCTTTATTGTAGTTTTGTTTCGTTCGTTTCCCCCGTTTTCCTGATTTAAATTTCGAACGAGAATAAAACATCTCGATTTTTTTTTGAAAGAATGAAGAAGATTCCATTTCACATTTTACTGAAATGTTCGGCTGAGAGATAAAGAAGAAGACGCGATGAATAGACGGAAGGTGGCTTCACAGAGAAAAGTGGCGATAGAGACAGGCTAGGTCTGCTTATAGGGTGGCTAATAGATTTGAAATTTTATATGTTTAAATCCAAAAATATCTTGTGGTCCATAATTCTAAACTCCGGACTTCCATTTAAATGCAACGACCGGCGTTCCTAGCGTTAAATCGTTATTCTGAACTCGTTGGAACAGGTTTTCGAGGTCTAGTTCGACCGTACGGGGAAAATAGCTTTTTAGATCAGTTATTTAATGTTAGATTTTCGATATTAATTTTCAGCACATTTACCTATCGTACGATCACACGACAACTCCGAACACTACGAAAATTGAAATCCGATAATACTACAATATTACGGATCCAATGAAACTGGTTTCGTCCAATTCCGAGACTGTGTCTCGAAAGGCTATTTTTAAATTCAATTTAAACGATATATTTTTAAAACTGAACAAAACACTTTCAAATTCAATTTTAAAAGCTTCATCACCTTCAATATTAATAATATAAATTTTCTGAGCCTTTGAACTATTTTTAACAGGCTTAAAATCAAGATTCAATATTTTACCCAATCCCGGTAATTTAATTCAAAAATTAATTATCTAAATAAATACTGTATATTTGAAATTAAAGTTAAAATTTAACCTTCGGATATTTAAAATAAATTAAATATTCCTATTTCAAATATACAAAAATTCCGGGTCGTCACATTCCTCCCCCCTTAAAAGAATTTCGTCCCCGAAATTACCAGTTAAGAGAAATGATTCGATACCCGTTCTATCTCCCCAATCCAAATAGTTTTAACAACCTTCCATAACAATCCTTTATTAATGATACTCTAATCATCTTTTAACTTCCCAGACTTATTCATAAGTTCAACCCATACCACCTACTTATCCATTCAAATTTAAATTTGAATTCAAATTTTGAATTCTCAAAAATTCTCAAAATTTTTCTAACTCTCTAAATTTCCGAGAAATTTCGCCAGCGTCTCCTTTGCGCGGCTAGCTCGGTACTACTACAAAATGGCTCTACGGCCTCCCAATCTCAAAAATAAAACAAAATGCCAAGTGGCTGGATCCAAAACCCAATCAAATTTCATATAGAAATTTAAATACATACCTTTTTGTCGGGCCATTAAATTTTATCTTCTAAAATCAAAAATCCCAATTATCCATTGCTTTTATACACCTGTACATCCTACTAAGCAATAATATCCACTCACAATTCCAAAGTCATTTTATACTTTCCTTTACAAATTTCCAATATTTGTTTTACTTAAGCTCGTACGATGCACATATATCATCCGTACGCAACATCACATTCGATCGCTCAATCGATCACACAATTCCACTTCCGAACTAGTATCGTCCACCCGACTTCCTAGTGCGGACTCAGATCTGGTTTCTTGATCAGAAACCGTCATTCTCCTTGCATAGCCACAAACTATGATAGAGAATTTCCAGAATCAATCAACAATCCATATCCAGGCTCGCCGTTGAAAATCGAGTGAAAAATCCTGATTTGGATCGATAAAACTATCTCGAAATTCTGTGTTCGACATCTGGACCAAATAGCTATGCGAATAAAATAATATACGTACGCCTTACGTAATTAGCCCAATTGATTATGAACTATATCAATTCTCTTTTATTCACATTCATTTTGATTACATTCACTTATCCACAATTTTCTCATTTCACAACTTCAAATTTTAATTGTTATTCAATTATTCATCTAGAATAATTTTCCTCCATACCAAATTTACCTAAGAATTCACCATTCATTTCTTAAGTCCAATATAAACATTTTATATACTTCTTGGATTTGTTTTACTTCATTTTTGAAGTTTATATTTATTTTCACTTCCCCATTGAAGTTTATTTTAATTACTATTTACTTAGCCCTTACAATTTCATTTAAACTCAAATTGGCTTCCATTTTGAATATGGATTAGTTTCACTTACTATTTAATTTAAACCTCAAATAACAGTTTATTTACGAACTTTACTTTCTTTAGTTCCTTTGATTTCACTTCACCTTACATTCACATTTGAATTAGATTTCAATATCCAGTTTTAATTTCATTTGCTTAACAAATTTAAATCATTTATCGTAAATGAAAATTTTCAAAAATTTTCTAACTCTCAAAATTTATGGAAAATTTTGGCAGAGTCTCCTTTGCACGGAGGGACTTCTGCGATATCGCAGGATGCACAAATATATATATACATCGGCCTCAGGCCGGAAATCCCAATATATATCAATATATGCAGTTCATATCTCCTATTTTGAATTTTTGCGTAAGCGTACCTCATTTTTAGCATTTTTAAGCAAGCGGCTTATTATTTAGCAATTAGTGCAACCCAAAATCAGCTATACGGCTTCCCCGAACCTGTACTTACTTAATTTAAAGATGTAAGTGTCAAAATCATGCAACTTAACAACATTTTTCATATTTAACTAACAACATAAGCGTTTTAATAAGCAATGCAAGTTAAACAATACTTATAAGCAATTTATAGGGTTCCACCATTAATTTAAATTGTTTACAACTCAATTCTCACATTCGATTCATTTTAGCAAAACAAACTCATATTTAATTCAGTTGATCTCAAAATCAATCTATTTGACTTCTATCAACTTATAGAATTTTAACTTCCTTGTTTACGTCAAACGACGATTTATTTAATGCAGCCTCGTCCATATCCATATGAATAAATGATTATTTGGGTTTTACAACCAATTTGAATTGATTCCAATTCAATTTATTTTAATCCCATTACACTTATAATTTAATTGGTAAATTCACTGAATCCAATATAAATTCTAATCCGCATTTGAGAATTTATTTCTGAATTGTATTTTATTACTAACAAGTCTACTTCAATCCATTTCTACTTACTTGCAATTATTTACAATTCAAATTATCACTATTATACTTCAACTCCATTATTCATTCACACTTTCACTTTTATTACCAAATCCAAATTACATTAACATATTTGATTTACTAATTTATTCCAAATTAGTTTACTTCCATTTTAACCAATACAATATTTGATTTTTATCCTTACAAATCACCCTAGTTAATCTCCTCGGGTTTTATAATTCAAGTACTGGATCTTATTCATTCCCAAAACACCAAACAAATTTATTTACTTAGCTATAACTTCCCATTCAAGCCACAATTAATTTAATTTTCCAATAAATTTAATTCCTTTACCATTATCCAAGCTAAATTTATCTTAACTCGGATTTCTATTCCAAACTTCACATCTCTTATTCAACACACAATTCACTTTTCATTTTACCAATTCAACTTGACTCAATTAAAATCTCATTCTATTTTTATTACAATTTAATTTTATTTAACTTAACTTCAGTCAAATCATATTATTCTCTTAATATCATTTCCATCACAATTTATTTCAATTCGATTCCAACAATCCAAATACAACTGGATTTATTTTTCTCAGTTTGCTTCAAATCCAACTCAAAATTAAACTTAGTTTAAGCTCATTTGTCTCAACTTAATTTTATTTCTCCATCTGATTCAAATAAAGATTTAGAATTCTTATGTACCCGGCTTTTAGTTTCAAATCATTTTGAAATCTCCACTTATTCCAAAATCACACTTCTCACGTTATTAAACCAATTCTGGATTTTATTCCCTACAAATTTCATTTGAAATTTCAAAAACAAAACAAATTTCCTTTGGAAATTTCAAAAACAACTAGCTTTTCTGAATAAATCAATTTGGCAGCAATTCGTCACTCAGGAGTTCGAAAATAAATTCTGAAGATGCGGCCGTCATCCTCCGAATTATTTCCAGCAACTGAAATGAATTTATTGCTATATCCCTTTCAAAAATTTATTTGAAACAATTTTCCTTCCAGAAATACTTTCCAAAATAATAATGCTTGTGTTTATCTTCAAAACACTTTGAAAACACTTCCAAATATCCAGGGTTTAAATTTACCGTTTGATTAAATCAAATTTTTAGTTATAATTCATTTGTACAATTCATATTTATACAAATATCCATTGGTTAAGTAAATCATTCTGATTTTACAATCTTACCATATTTTTTTCAAATTTTAATTTGTCAGAATATTTTCATCCAAACATCCAAATATATAATAATTTAAAGAAATATTTCTTTTATATCAAAATACATTTTCCGGGTAAAATTATTTCATCTACCCGTTTCAAAACAATATTGTGTCGAATTGTTCTATTCGAGTGTTTAGAAACCCCTTCGATACAGTTGCGCAGACTGTGCCGACGAAGGTTCATATGCCACTAAATAAATCAACCAACACAATATAAAACCAATTTATATTCACTAACAAATACGCGCTCATATCTATTAATACTCTCAAAATTCCCACCAGAGCCAAGGTTATCGCCAACCTTTGCTCTGATACCACTGTAACCATCTCATTCAATCCAAACACCACGCCGCCTTCGCTGACACTTCGCAGCAACTCCAGAGACGAACCCACCAAAAATCGCCATCGCCGATGGAATCACCATCGAACCACCGGCTAGAGACTGCCGCCCACAACCTTCATTCCTTCGCGACATCATCGAATGCAATGTCGACTTGCCTTGACCGCGACCTCTCCATCGTCGAGATCCACCCGAGTTTCCCCCTAAGTCGCAGCTGCGACCCCTCATGCGCTGATCGTTTCGAAGAGACCGGGACCGAGTTTCCGTATACCGGGATTCTAGGTCTGGAGACTCGAATACCACTTCGATCCGGTTTGTACGTTTCGTGTAACGTGTTCGGAGTCGAAGATGGAGCTGTGAAGTGCAAGGGCTAGTCGCTACTAATCCTGAGGATATTTTCAAAATGGATGTAGTAGGAATAGTGCCTTCGGTTCCGTTCGGACCCGGGACGGACTTGTATGGACGAATGCTTGCGTGACATCGTCAGGTGGACGATGGGCATTCTAAGGGATATGTTCTGAAAAGGTATCGTTTAGCCTCGAACCTCATCAACCGGGAATGACTGAAAATCAGGGGTTATGCAGCAAGGCTTCGTGGGTAGCACCCATTTGAGAGTAAGGTCATCCCTGTCTAGATGTCCCTTTTATTTCGGCTTAGTGGTGCGGTTGCTGATCCCAACCGTGGGGTGATTTTATTTGGAATTATCCAGTAAGGGATGATTCCGGCCTTGTGTTGCAGGGGAGCGGGCGTACTCCTCGGTACTGTGATCTAGGCCACGTACTGTGACAGGTGGTACCCCAGTGCCTAGTCATTCGTTGGAAATCCATTCTCCCTACGTGCCTTGTACGAGTTTTGTTTGTATTACCCACGTTGTGGCTAGTATGCTGGAATTTAATCATGTAACAATTTCAGCTATTTTAATAAGTATTTGTGAATAGACACTATTATAATATCAGAGGATTTTGATAAAAAGTGTTTTAGCTATCGTAAGGTAAAAACCCGACATGTTTATTTGTGGCGTGGTCTTACGAGATGCTTTTGTTTTCAAAAGGATTTTTGAAACTTTAATAATCAATTGAGTGTGATTTTCTCACGCTGGTATTCCAGACTGACTCGGGTATTGTTTTATATGATGCTCGGGTCAGACCGAGATAAACAGGTTCAGATTGTAGCTGTGGAGCTCAGGAGACGAGCTGGATGGCAATACGTACTTCCGTATTTGTTTATTGTTCCGCTGTGTATTTGGATGTATATCATTGATGTGATGAACTCTGATGATGTATTCTGTAAATATATTGTATAAACAGATATATTTTTCTGGTTGAGTAAAGATCTGTTTTGTATATATTATATTTTATTCCGCTGCGATGTGAGATTCTGTTGTTGATTTTCTGTTTCTTCTTCTTCTACCTCTTTTTCTTTAACACAAAATGGTTCGATTTTCAGGGTCTGGAAAGTTACTAAAAGTAGTTTTGAATTTCAATGTTATAAAGTATATTTAAATAAAGTGTTTTAAATTATTTTAAATTTTAAAATAATTTAAAACACTTTATTTAAATATACTTTATAACATTGAAATCAAACTATTTTAATACTTTATTAAAAATATATACTTTAAAATAAACCACTTTATAATTATAGACTAAATTTCTCCTTTATAAAACATAATAGCAAATCACTTTAAACAATTACTATAATAATAGATTTTTTTGAAAATACTTACTTTAGAAATTTAACATTTTGAAATAATAGATTTTCTAAAATTTGATTTTTAACATAACAATAAATCCTTTAACCAATATTTAAAATTGCTCAAAAACAAAATGTACTTGGCTACCCAGGAAATACACTTTCTTTCCACATCTTTAAAATAAATCACCATTTATTCTAAACCCAATCCACATTTCTTTATAAATCCCCATCTTGAATTTATATTTAAATATCCACTGATATTTCCCCTTACTTTATAAACCCAGTTTATAAATTCCAAAATCTCATTCCTCTTTTAAATTTCCAATTTCAAACATTTAAATCAATTCTATATTTGATTTCAAATTTGCTTTATCTTGAAATAAAATTCCTTATTTACTCTTTAATTAGAATTAAATTCTTGAATTAAAAGTAATTTCTTTATTCTTTTAAAACAGTATCACTTTGGTTTAAAATTTATTACTCCTCTGTAATTTAAAATTTCTTTTTCCCCATATCTGTTAAGATTCCAAATCACTTTATTTTTATTTCAATTTATTATTAATTCTATTCCAATTCACTTGAATTGTTTTACTTAAACTTCTATCCTTTTATTTCTTTCCAAAAATTCCATTCCATAGAATTTATAACTCATTATACTGGGAATTCAAATCAACCACATTATCCAATATAAAATCATCACAGAATATCAAATATCATAACACAGAATATTTAAACAAATTAAATATTTGAGGAATCCAGTTGGATCCCTCCAACCTGTTTCCCTGCATCCACAGACGTTAGCACAATACCAATTCCACTTCGAGGTGGAATATCGCGGTATATGGGTATATAAAATATCATCCTCTATTATGCGGCGCATAGGGTCTCATCCACTATATAATGTGGGAATATCAACAACTCCAATATATACATATGCCAATATATATATATTGGTATATACTACTATATACCATATCAATCAAATCAATCAATTCAATCATCCATCAGTATTTAAATTTAACCAATTAAATTTAAATTTAACTGAGTGAGATTAACTCACCTTTGACCTTTAATTTGCGATCCAATCCAATCCGGTCTGTCCTTTCCCGATTCCAGACCTTGTACAACATCATTACACATCTTCATTAATCACCGAGGTAATTTAAATTTTGTTTTTAATTTAAAGTTGACTTACCCATCTTATGCAACTTCCCAAATTAAACGTTTAAAACCCTCCTTTATTTCCCCCACCAATCTCATCTATATTATATTTCCGGTTCAAAAATGATTACACAAACCGTATATAACTTCATTTTGTTTTTATCCCTTTCTCACTAGAAAATTTTCTATTTCAGCCTTTATATTACTTCTAAAATCTCATCCGTATGTATAATTAAATTAAAAGTTCAAACTTACTTATCATTTAAATCAAAATGTTATAAAATTAAATTACCAAAAGATATATTCTTAAAATCAAACGATAAGCTGATATATGCATTTATATCGTTCTGATCTATATATATGTCGAACCTGTACGTATATATATATCCTTTTCTTCTGCATGCATAAAATTTATCACGGCGGCATTTTATTTAAATTTTTCCCACTAGACAAAATTCCATCTTTAAACATATATGTTGATATATATATTTTAAATTGAAAAGAAATAAAAATAAGAAACAGCAGATACCTCACTGCCCTAGGGATGAACTCGATGCTGCTCGACACCCTGACTTCGGCGAACAACCACCACAACAACCGAGCTACATGCCTTCGAACTCCTGTCGCACTTTATTCAGTTAAAGATCAGCCGCCACCACTACACTCACCACCATAAAAGCTCTGCGCCTCCATCTTCTTCACGCTTAAATCGCAGTCGACAAACCCTCAAAACAAACACTACCGGCCCTCCCAGTCGACCCACCGACGTCGATCTCCACTTCGTAGCCCACGCTGAATTCGAGTTTGATCGGGAAGAATCGCGACGTTATCGCGTGAATGGGATCGCGATGCCACAGAAAACGCGAATGCCAGAAATCATTTTCGAACTCGATTCGAATTTCTGGATTCCATTTCAATCGATATAGAGGGGACGAGATTCGCTTGGGGATCGGTTGCCATTTATTTTGGATGTCGTTGATTTTTGAGTTGAAAAAAAATGTTGCCCCTTATCAAACAGTTTCGATCTGAAACGAAAAGGAACAAAGGAGGAAGATGCGATTTTGAAGAAGTAATATTTTGCTCGGTTATTTTTCGAAACTGGTTTTGAATTGACAAAATGAAGGAAAGGGGAAAGGCAATTTGAATTCAAAGTGGAAGAAAGGAAGAAAACTCAATTGCCTTAGAGTGCTCGGCTGTTTTGATTTTGATATTTTAGTTTGATAGCTTCTTAGAGAAGAGAAGGGGTACGAGATTTGAAAGAAAGGAGGCATGGCTCACACGAAAAGTAAGAGTGGCTGCTGATTTGATTTTTTTAAATCAAATAAAGATATTTAAATCGGTTAATTATTCTCTTGGCGTTTATATTTCGTACGATCACACGATAGCTCCGAAAACTACGAAATTTGAAATCCGATAATAATTAAATATTACGGATCCAATAGAACTGGTTTCATCGAATTCCGAGACTGTGCCCCGGAAAGATATTTTTAAATTCAAATTTAAAACGATAAATTTTTAAAACTGAACAAATCATCTTCACATTCAATTTCAACACTTCTATTATTTCCAGTATCATTTATATGAATTTTTCAAGCCTTCAAAATATTTTTAATTAGCTTAGAATACCAGATTTACTATTCTATCCAACTTCAAATAAATTTAATTTAATTATTAAATTACTCAATAAATAGCAATATTTGAAATTTAAGTTTATAATTAACCTCTGAATATTTAAAATTAATTAAATATTCCAATTTCAAATATACAAAAATTCCGGGTCGTCACATTTAGCCCTTGCACTTCACTGCTCCATCTTCGACTCTGAACACGTTACACGAAACGTACAAACCGAATCGAAGTGGTATTCGAGTCTCCAGACCTAGAATCCTGGTATACGGAAACCCGATCCCGGTCTCTTCGAAACGATCAGCGCATTTGGCCAATATTGATAGTCGGTTATTTAACTATCAATTAACATCCACAAGCAACCATCACACACAATAAATAATTTACCACATTATTTATTTACCCAAATATCTTTCCAAGATATATTTTTGAATTTTCAAAACTCATTTGAAAACAATTTCAAAACAGTTCCCACTTACGGAATACATTTCCAAATATTTATTTCCTCTGAAACACCAAGTACAAAATACTTTTAAATTTTAAAATAATTTAAAACACTTTATTTAAATATACTTTATAACATTGAAATCAAACTACTTTAATACTTTATTAAAAATATATACTTTAAAATAAACCACTTTATAATTATAGACTAAATTTCTCCTTTATAAAACATAATAGCAAATCACTTTAAACAATTACTATAATAATAGATTTTTTTGAAAATACTTACTTTAGAAATTTAACATTTTGAAATAATAGATTTTCTAAAATTTGATTTTTAACATAACAATAAATCCTTTAACCAATATTTAAAATTGCTCAAAAACAAAATGTACTTGGCTACCCAGGAAATACACTTTCTTTCCACATCTTTAAAATAAATCACCATTTATTCTAAACCCAATCCACATTTCTTTATAAATCCCCATCTTGAATTTATATTTAAATATCCACTGATATTTCCCCTTACTTTATAAACCCAGTTTATAAATTCCAAAATCTCATTCCTCTTTTAAATTTCCAATTTCAAACATTTAAATCAATTCTATATTTGATTTCAAATTTGCTTTATCTTGAAATAAAATTCCTTATTTACTCTTTAATTAGAATTAAATTCTTGAATTAAAAGTAATTTCTTTATTCTTTTAAAACAGTATCACTTTGGTTTAAAATTTATTACTCCTCTGTAATTTAAAATTTCTTTTTCCCCATATCTGTTAAGATTCCAAATCACTTTATTTTTATTTCAATTTATTATTAATTCTATTCCAATTCACTTGAATTGTTTTACTTAAACTTCTATCCTCTTATTTCTTTCCAAAAATTCCATTCCATAGAATTTATAACTCATTATACTGGGAATTCAAATCAACCACATTATCCAATATAAAATCATCACAGAATATCAAATATCATAACACAGAATATTTAAACAAATTAAATATTTGAGGAATCCAGTTGGATCCCTCCAACCTGTTTCCCTGCATCCACAGACGTTAGCACAATACCAATTCCACTTCGAGGTGGAATATCGCGGTATATGGGTATATAAAATATCATCCGCTATTATGCGGCGCATAGGGTCTCATCCACTATATAATGTGGGAATATCAACAACTCCAATATATACATATGCCAATATATATATATATTGGTATATACTACTATATACCATATCAATCAAATCAATCAATTCAATCATCCATCAGTATTTAAATTTAACCAATTAAATTTAAATTTAACTGAGTGAGATTAACTCACCTTTGACCTTTAATTTGCGATCCAATCCAATCCGGTCTGTCCTTTCCCGATTCCAGACCTTGTACAACATCATTACAAATCTTCATTAATCACTGAGGTAATTTAAATTTTGTTTTTAATTTAAAGTTGACTTACCCATCTTATGCAACTTCCCAAATTAAACGTTTAAAACCCTCCTTTATTTCCCCCACCAATCTCATCTATATTATATTTCCGGTTCAAAAATGATTACACAAACCGTATATAACTTCATTTTGTTTTTATCCCTTTCTCACTAGAAAATTTTCTATTTCAGCCTTTATATTACTTCTAAAATCTCGTCCGTATGTATAATTAAATTAAAAGTTCAAACTTACTTATCATTTAAATCAAAATGTTATAAAATTAAATTACCAAAAGATATATTCTTAAAATCAAACGATAAGCTGATATATGCATTTATATCGTTCTGATCTATATATATGTCGAACCTGTACGTATATATATATCCTTTTCTTCTGCATGCATAAAATTTATCACGGCGGCATTTTATTTAAATTTTTCCCACTAGACAAAATTCCATCTTTAAACATATATGTTGATATATATTTTTTAAATTGAAAAGAAATAAAAATAAGAAACAGCAGATACCTCACTGCCCTAGGGATGAACTCGATGCTGCTCGACACCCTGACTTCGGCGAACAACCACCACAACAACCGAGCTACATGCCTTCGAACTCCTGTCGCACTTTATTCAGTTAAAGATCAGCCGCCACCACTACACTCACCACCATAAAAGCTCTGCGCCTCCATCTTCTTCACGCTTAAATCGCAGTCGACAAACCCTCAAAACAAACACTACCGGCCCTCCCAGTCGACCCACCGACGTCGATCTCCACTTCGTAGCCCACGCTGAATTCGAGTTTGATCGGGAAGAATCGCGACGTTATCGCGTGAATGGGATCGCGATGCCACAGAAAACGCGAATGCCAGAAATCATTTTCGAACTCGATTCGAATTTCTGGATTCCATTTCAATCGATATAGAGGGGACGAGATTCGCTTGGGGATCGGTTGCCATTTATTTTGGATGTCGTTGATTTTTGAGTTGAAAAAAAATGTTGCCCCTTATCAAACAGTTTCGATCTGAAACGAAAAGGAACAAAGGAGGAAGATGCGATTTTGAAGAAGTAATATTTTGCTCGGTCATTTTTCGAAACTGGTTTCGAATTGACAAAATGAAGGAAAGGGGAAAGGCAATTTGAATTCAAAGTGGAAGAAAGGAAGAAAACTCAATTGCCTTAGAGTGCTCGGCTGTTTTGATTTTGATATTTTAGTTTGATAGCTTCTTAGAGAAGAGAAGGGGTACGAGATTTGAAAGAAAGGAGGCATGGCTCACACGAAAAGTAAGAGTGGCTGCTGATTTGATTTTTTTAAATCAAATAAAGATATTTAAATCGGTTAATTATTCTCTTGGCGTTTATATTTCGTACGATCACACGATAGCTCCGAAAACTACGAAATTTGAAATCCGATAATAATTAAATATTATGGATCCAATAGAACTGGTTTCATCGAATTCCGAGACTGTGCCCCGGAAAGATATTTTTAAATTCAAATTTAAAACGATAAATTTTTAAAACTGAACAAATCATCTTCACATTCAATTTCAACACTTCTATTATTTCCAGTATCATTTATATGAATTTTTCAAGCCTTCAAAATATTTTTAATTAGCTTAGAATACCAGATTTACTATTCTATCCAACTTCAAATAAATTTAATTTAATTATTAAATTACTCAATAAATAGCAATATTTGAAATTTAAGTTTATAATTAACCTCTGAATATTTAAAATTAATTAAATATTCCAATTTCAAATATACAAAAATTCCGGGTCGTCACATTCCTCCCCCCTTAAAAGAATTTCGTCCCCGAAATTACTAGTTAGGAAGAATGATTCAATCCCCGTTAACTATTTCCCAAATTCAAACAGTTTTAACAATACCCAAACAATCTTTTATTAATGATACACTAATCATCTTTTAACTTCTCAAACTTATTCATAAGTTCAACCCATACCACCTACTTATCCATTCAAATTTAAATTTGAATTCAAATTTTGAATTATCAAAATTTTCTCAAAATTTTTCTAACTCCCTAAATTCCCGAAAAATTTTGCCAGCGTCTCCTTTGCGCGGCTAGCTCGGTACTACTACAAAATGGCTCTACGGCCTCCCAATCTCAAAAAGAAAACAAAAAGCCAAGTGGCTGGATCAAAAACCCAATCAAATTTCATATAGAAATTCAAATACATACCTTTTTGTCGGGCCATTAAATTTTATCTTCTAAAATCAAAAATCCCAATTATCCATTGCTTTTATACACCTGTATATCCTACTAAGCAATAATATTCACTCACAATTCCAAGGTCATTTTATACTTTCCTTTACAAATTTCCAATATTTGTTTTACTTAAGCCCGTACGATGCACATATATCATCCGTACGCAATATCACATTCGATCGCTCAATCGATCACACAATTCCACTTCCGAACTAGTATCGTCCACCCGACTTCCTAGTGCGGACTCAGATCTGGTTTCTTGATCAGAAACCGTTATTCTCCTTGCATAGCCACAAACTATGATAGAGAATATCCAGAATCAATCAACAATCCATATCCAGGCTCGCCGTTGAAAATCGAGTGAAAAATTCCAACTCGGATCGATATATCTATCTCGAAATTCTGTGTTCGACATCTGGACCAAATAGCTATGCGAATAAAATAATATACGTACATCTTACGTATAAATTCCAATTGATTATCAGTTATATCAATTCTCCTTTATTCACATTCCTTTTTGATTGTTATCCCCTTATTCACAACTATCCCATTCACATCTTCAAATTTTAATCGTCATTCAATTATTCACCTAGAATAATTTTCCTCCATACCAAATTTACTTAAGAATTCACCATTCCTTTTTTTAAGTCCAATATAAACATTTTATATACTTCTTGGATTTGTTTTACTTCATTTTTGAAGTTTATATTTATTTTCACTTCCCCATTTAAGTTTATTTTCATTACTATTTACTTAGCCCTTACAATTTCATTTAAACTCAAATTGGCTTCCATTTTGAATATGGATTAGTTCCACTTCCTAATTAATTTAAATCTCAATTAAAAGTTTATTTGCAAGCTTACTTTCCTTAGTTCTTTCGATTTCACTTACTTTACATTCATATTTAAACTAGATTCAATTATTCGGTTCCAATTCCATTTGCTTAGCAAATTTAGATTATTTATCGTTAATGAAAATTTTCAAAAATTTTCTAACTCCCAAAATTTACGGAAAATTTTGGCAGAGTCTCCCTTATACGGAGGGACTTCTGCGATATCGCAGGATGCACAAATATTTATATACATCGGCCTCAGGCCGGAAATCACAATATATATCAATATATGCAGTTCATATCTCCTATTTTGAATTTTTGCGTAAGCGTACCTTATTTTAGCATTTTTAAACAAGCGGCTATTTATTTTAGCATTTAGCGCAGTCAAAACCAGCAAAGCGACTTCCATAAACCTGTACTTACTCAATTTAAACAGGTTAGTGACAAATATTCAAAGTTTATTAACATCTTACTAAATTTCAATAGCTAACATTTGTATAACCTAAGCAATATCCACTAAACACCTCCATAAGTAAGTTTATAAGGTTCCAATGCAAATTTAAATGCTTTCAAATCCATTTACACACCATCTCATTCAATTCATTTCGATTTATTCCTTCCCACTTGAATTTTATTTTCAACTCAGACCATAGTTATTCAATCCATCTCTATTTAACTTGATTCTATTTCAAATGGTTTTGAAAAAGTTGAAACGACTCTGTAATCCTATTTAAAATACTTACGAAATATTAATAAGTTGATAACTTATAGAATTTGGTAATTTGATAGAAATGAGATTCAAATTGAAAATGAATGAATTAGTGGATGAATGAATAATTTGCAATTGTAAATGAAATTGAAGACAAATTTGAAATTGTAAGTGAATTGGAATTTGTAATGAGTTAGTAATTGAAACTAAGCTAAAAGAGCAATTATGAATGAAAGTTGTTTGGTTAATAGAATAAACCGAATGAAAATATGAAATGCAAATTAAATTGAATGGAATCAATTGCAAATGAAGTAGAATTAAAATAAATTGAATTTGTATCAATTTGAATTAGTTATAAACTAGAATGGATATGAATTCATTTTGTTTAAAAACGAATGTAACTTCAACCGTAAATATATAAGCATATATTGAAAATTTTGTAATAGAATTTGCAAATTGGATTGAATGCTGTAACTAGATATAATGGCTAGTAGATATACAGGTGTTATAAATTGGATTTGATCTTCAAAGATGAATTTGAATTTGCTCGAAAAAGGTAAGTATTTAAATTTGAATATGAGTTTTTGATGATTTCTCTCTAGCCGCTTGGCTTTTTCTTTTTTCTTTTTGAAATCTGAGAGTCCGTAGGGACGTTTTGTAGTCGTGCCGTATTAGCCGCGCAAAGGAGACGCTGGCGAAATTTTTCGAAAATTTAGGGCGTTGGAAAATTTTTGAGAAAATTTTGAAAGTTTAAATTTGAATTTAAACTCGAATTTGAATTTTGAAGTAAACAATGTTGTTTAAAACTCATAATTGAAGTTGGAAAGTTAGTTGAATGATAACGAATCTTTAGTAGGTGATTCGTTTTGATAAATTGATAAAATTATTGAATGTTGAAAAATAGTAGACGAGTTAAGGACCTTTCTTTCCTAACTTGTAATTTCGGGACGAAATTCTTTTAAGGAGGGAAGTTTGTAACGACCCAGAATTTTGAACGATTTAAATTAAGAATATTTAATTAATTTTAAATATTTGAACGATGATTTAATTTGAATTCCCGATATACATTTGAATTTGACAATTAAAGTATAAAATTTAATCGATTGAAGTTGGATAAAAATTTGAATCTTCAGTTTTAAGCTGAAGAAAAATATTCCAAAAGCTTTTAAAATTCATAATTATAAAACTGAAGATAATGGAACTCTCAGAATCGAATTTAGAAGTGATTCGTTCAGTTTTGGAATTTAACGGTTTGAACCGATAATTAAAAATAGTCATTTTTCAAACAGTCTCGGAATTTGACGAAACCAGTTTCATTGGGTCCGTAATATTGTATTATTACCGGGTTCCAAATTTCGTGTTAATCGGAGTTGTTGTGTGAGAATACGACTCGCAAACGCATTGAAATAAAATCAAATTCGATTTAAATTTAAAGTTTAAAATCTGGTCAACTCAGTACATTGTCTCCCCTTTGTTTCAGCCTTTAAACGCGCCGAGCATCACGCAAAAGAAATCGTGCCAACCATTCCCTTTGTTTTCAAATACGTCTTCTCCATTCCCTCCCCAGTTCAAATCGAAACGAAAACAAAAATATCTCGTTCAAAAGATAATGGCCGCTCGTCCTTCATTTTATAATAGCCGATACTCCCTCCATTCTTTTCAGAAAACAAACGAAAATAAATTCGTTCAATTAAAAATCAATGCCACATTCCCCTTTTCAAAATCAACTAAACCCAGACTTCCCTCCTATCTTCTCCGTTCGATTCGAATCGTGGAGTTCATTCAATCTGGAAGTCGAGACTTCGACTTCGGCGCTGGGGAAGTTCATCGGGGTTTGGCGCTCGGGATGGCGGTGGCAGGCTCGCGATGACCTGGGGGAGTTCGTGCTCGCGATGGTGACGATCGAATTGCGGCATGGGATGATGTCGAGTGCGTCGACATTTGAGTAGGCTGCGAGTTGCCCTAGATCTAAGTCGAAGGCATCGTGGCAGTTTCATCAGCGGCGACTCGAGTGAGGTTCGATGGCAACAGCGACTTAGGGTTTCGCGAGGCGACTGGAAGGAAGCGCGTGCTCGCGCGAGCGAAGGTAGTTGATTTGGGTGGCGCAGGGGATGTTCTCGAGCTCGACCTGGGTTGCATTTTAACGTGAAGGTATTAATTAATTCTATTTTTATTTGAATTTAGTACAAATATATATTTATCTAATAAGTAGAAAATTTGTTACAGATAATTTTAAAAATAAAAATACACCTGTTTGAGTATATAAAGTTTGAAAACAGAAAATTTATATGGAAAGGATTTCGATGTATATATGAATGTTAAAAATGTTGAAGGTTTATATGTATAAAATTCAAATTTTTATGGAATTTATTATAGCTAATTTTATAAAATATATGTGCAGTTTGAAAATACATATATACATACTATTTTTAAAATAAACAGAAATTAATTTACATATGGATAGGATTGTGAAAATAGATGTTTTAACTGTTAAAAAGAATTGGTTTAAAAATTAAAAGTAATAGTTAATTTGGTTATTTATGGTAAGTGATTGTTCAATTAGTTCAAATATTTTATTAAAAGGAAATCTGTTTGAAATTAAATTGATTAGATAAAATAAAATTTTACTAAATGGAAATTGGTTATTCGATTTAATTCGAATATTAACGAATTGTGTAAATATTTATACAGTTTGAAATCGTAAAGGGAACAAGACGAAACGGATTGCTATTAAAAGCTAAGGTGAGATTTTCTCACTCGAAGGAAAAATTTAATATTGCAGTTATTTATTGACTGATTGATTGCTATTGAATGTGCTATTAGATATGATAGGATATATCTGTATATAGCAATATATACATATTGGCATATGTATATATTGGATTGATGATTTCCCGCCTCGTATAGCGGATGAGACCCTATTGCACCGTTAGTAAGCGGATTTATAAAAAACCTATATACCGCGATAATTCCGTACTGGAGCGGAATTGGTATTGTGCTAACATCTTTGGATGCAGGGAAACAGGTTGGAGGGATCCAACTGGACCCCTCACATTGATTGAATTTATTTCTACTGTGATGTGATAATCTGTGAATGATTATTATTGTTATTGAATTGATATCTGGAAATTGTTTGAAAAGCTAAAATTTAGCTGAATGGATGTTTCGACATCATTGGATTCCAAGAATAAACGAAATTGATTTTTTGAAATCAAAGTAGAAATTTCTAAGTAAATCAATTTTTGGAATTGAATAAATTTTGAAGAAAGAAAATTTTAAAGTATAAAAAGTTAATTTTTATAATCTTGTCGAATTAATTCCAGAATCAAGTGAAAATGCTAAATAAATGGATTTCGTAAAATAGTGATTATAAATTGAAGAATTAATTTAAGAATTTGGATTTTTAAATTTGATTTAAAGAAAACGATTGAAATTTATTTTCTTAAAAAGGAATTTATTTAAAAGAAGATAAGTTGGAAATTCAGTTTGAAATTTAATTGGTAAATTGAAATAAGTTGTGAAATCAATGTAAAATGAATTCAATAAGGAATTTATTTAGTAGTGATAAATAAAATTTGAAATCAATCTGTAATTGATTTAATATTTAGAAATGAATTTTTGAGAAATCAATACGGAAATTTTATTCAAACGTTGAAAATAAAATTAGAAATCAATATTGAAATTGATTTGGTATTGAAGCTTTTATAAATAGAATTAAAATTTATAAAAGTTGTTTATAAACCCAAAGTCACTTATTTTGATAAGTTAAATATAAAAGTTGATAAAAGAAGGTTTATAAGTCGAAGTTGTTATTAAAAAGAGAAATAGAATTTATAAACGTGCTTATAAAATTCGAAATAGATTGAATGTGATAAAAATGTGTAGAAATGATTGAAATGGGGTTAAGTAAATTTTATTCACGATTTTGGACAGTGAATATATGGTGAAGTAAAAAGGATTCATTTTTGAAGAAGTAATATTTTAAAAATGAAGTTAAACATTTTAAAGGTGTTTTAAAATGTGTTAAATATCGAAATCATAGATTTCAACATCTATTGTTGAAATAGACGTTTCGAGAAAAATAAGGAAATGGTAGACTATAACACTGTTGGTATAGTAAATGATTTCCGAAAGGAAATATTTTTATGTAGTATTGGGATTTATATATCTATTTTAATTTCGAATCCCTATACTAGTGATTTTGAGTCGTCGTAACGATGTTTTACGCAACATTCGTTTTTGACTCAAATAGATGTTAAAATTTATGATTTCCTTAAAGAATGAATATATACTTAATTTGATTTAAGTATATCGAGAATTTTCAGATGTTGAAAATAAAAGATTTGTGAAACACTTATTACTAAATAAGTATGGGAATGTTTTCCAAAATGAAATGAAACGTTTTGAGACTTTATCTTCTCAAAGATAAAAATGAAAATGAATATTTGAAATCAATTGAAAATCGGATATCTGTAGATATTTGGAAATATAAATTCATATGGAATTTATAAAGGAAATGGAAACTGTTTAGAAAAATAAATGTTGATTTATTTTTAAAAGTATGGAAATTTTTATATCTAGTAAAAGATATTTTTGAAGAATAAATAATTTGGAAAAATTTTTGGAATCTGATGATGTTGCGCATCTTTATTGATAGTTAAATAACCGACTATCAATAATTACCTTGAATGATATTTGTTGTGAATTGGATGAATTTGAATGCCACACTTATTTTTAAATAAGCGCTCACTATTCGAGTTAGCCGGGAAAGGACCATGGGGTCGTATAACCCATTCCGAATATGTGATACGTCGTTATGAATCGCATTTGAAGACCGGTGTTGAAGACCGGATATTTTTGAAAACGGAAGGATTACCGTCGAGTTACTCTACATCGGCTGATCTCCGGTTTAGAGGTTTTATCACCCTTAGTGACGGGAAGTCCTGACGTGATTGAAAATTATCCGGATATGCAAGGGCTTCGTGAGAAGTGCCTTCGGTTCTGTTCGATCCCGGAACAGACTTGTATGGATTGTGTGTCTGACGTTACAATTTGAGATATAAAGCTGATTTCTTTCAAATACATTTCTGTTGGTGGCGGAGAATTTATTCTCTTAGCTTAACACCCTTCTCTGAGACGTACGAGCTCAGAGGTTATGTAGTTGAAATTCATCAGCGATATATCCCAATTTGGTAACGTGGCATACTGAGTGTTGTTGTGAAATGATCAGTGTTTGATCATTTGTGATATGATCATTTGTTTGATCTTATATCTTTGTGATCATAGGTTGATCATTTTGTTTGACCCGAAGCAGGGCTTTTTGAGAAAGCGTAGCTTTGTGGACGAGACTTCGTCGAGCCTCACACCCCGGAAATGGTCGAAACAGGAAGGATGCGGCAAGGTTCTAGGGAGTAGCGCCCCTTAGTGTATGTCATTCCTTCTGGATAAAGGTGGTATCATGGTATGGAGCCCAGATACTTAACCTCTGTTGTTACTGCATTATTATTATCTATGTGGTTTGTTGCGAATCGGGGATCCTCGGGAAGATCGGTGACGATCGGGGGATGGCATACGCGTGTCAGTAGTTACCTATTTTTGCAGAGGTAACCCGGCCTTGTGTTGGCAGAGATCTAACCGTAATGTTAGGTTATTTCTCGGGTCGTCTATTCCAGGGACGTACCCATCGTGGATAGGAAGTTCCTTAGCCTGACCATTTGTTGGAAATCCAAAGAAACAATACGCGACGTGTACGGTTTTAGTTGTATTACCTGCTATGGAATGTGGCGGTAACCTGCTATTGAACATAGTAGCTATAGTAGGCATACGATACTGGTCGTATGTTGGCTAAGATTAATATTATACTTTCGAAATGATTTCTACACTATGCACTAATAATAATATCAACAATGATTTGATTTTGCGTAGTAAGCATCTTTGACTATCATAAGAAGAAATCTCCTCCAATTCTGCGTTTGCATTGTGTGTGTGGTGGGAGGTCTTATGGTAGTTTCACTTTCCAAAAGCATTTCGAATTGACTTTAAATTCTCTGCTGTTCATTTTTAAAGATAAATAACTGTTTTACGATCTCACACCAGTCACCATGACTGACTCGGAGTTTATTGTTCCCTTCTAAACTCTGGGTGCCCACAAATTTCCACACGGGCAGTCTAGAGTTAGATTATCAGGATATTCTGGAGCTTTGGAGATAAGCTGGATGGCGAGACGTAGTATTTGTATCTGATAGTATTTATTCCGCTGTGTATTCTGTTTGAGGACAAGTTATATAACTGTCCATTGTTGTATTGAGTTGTATATTGACTCTGATTGATGTATGTATAAAATGATATAGTTCTTTGTTTAAAGATTATTCATTTATCTATTATATATTGTTCCGCTGCGATATGTGAGATTCTGATATTGTTCTGTTTTTGTTCTGATGTGTTTTCTGTTGTTCTTCTTCTTTTTCTTCTATCTTCTTCTTCTACCTTTTTCTTCTTTCTTAAAACCATAACTTTTCGGGTTTCCGGCATTCGATTTCTCGACAGTCGATAAAGTGAGTATCGATGTTGAATCTTCGAAAGTCGAAAATTTCGGGATGTGACAAAGTGGTATCAGAGCGTTAGGTTGAGTGAATACCAAAACAAAAACTGTAACGACCCGACTTTCCTGACCCGGAAAAATCGAACCATTTGTGTTAAAGAAGAAGAGGTAGAAGAAGAAGAAACAGAAAATCAACAACAGAATCTCACATCGCAGCGGAATAAAATATAATATATATCAACAGATCTTTACACAAATCAAAAACTATATCTGTTTATATCATACATCATCAGAATACATCATCAGAGTACATCAACATCCATAACATACAACTGAATACACAGCGGAAAAATAATAACAAGTACGGGAGTACGTATCGTCATCCAGCTCGTCTCCTGAGCTCCACAGCATCATATCCTAAACCTGTTTATCTCGGTCTGACCCGAGCATCATATAAAACAATACCCGAGTCAGTCTGGAATACCAGCGTGAGAAAATCACACTCAAATTGATTATTAAAGTTTCAAAATCCTTTGAAAACAAAAGCATCTCGTAAGACCACGCCACAAATAAACATGTCGGGTTTTTACCTTACGATAGCTAAAACACTTTTATCAAAATCCTCTGATATTATAATAGTGTCTATTTACAAATACTTATTAAAATAGCCGAAATTGTTACATCTATTAAATTCCGGCATACTAGCCACAAAGTGGGTAATACAAACAAAACTCGTACAAGGCGCGTAGGGAGAATGGATTTCCAACGAATGACTAGGCACTGGGGTACCACCTGTCACAGTACGTGGCCTAGATCACAGTACCGAGGAGTACGCCCGCTCCCCTGCAACACAAGGCCGGAATCATCCCTTACTGGATAATTCCAAATAAAATCACCCCACGGTTGGGATCAGCAACCGCAACACTAAGCCGAAATAAAAGGGACATCTAGACAGGGATGACTTTACTCTCAAGTGGGGGCTACCCACGAAGCCTTGCTGCATAACCCCTGATTTTCAGTCATTCCCGGTTGATGAGGTTCGAGGCTAAACGATACCTTTATAGCACATATCCCTTAGAATGCCCATCGTCCACCTGACGATGTCACGAAAGCATTCGTCCATACAAGTCCGTCCCGGGTCCGAACGGAACCGAAGGCACTATTCCTACTACATCCATTTTGGAAATATCCTCAGGATTAGTAGCGACTAGCCCTTGCACTTCACAGCTCCATCTTCGACTCCGAACACGTTACACGAAACGTACAAACCGGATCGAAGTGGTATTCGAGTCTCCAGACCTAGAATCCCGGTATATGGAAACTCGATCCCGGTCTCTTCGAAACGATCAGCGCATTTGGCCAATATTGATAGTCGGTTATTTAACTATCAATTAACATCCACAAGCAACCATCACACAATAAATAATTTCCCACATTATTTATTTGTCCAAATATCTTTCCAAGATATATTTCTATTTTCAAACTCCTTTTGAAAACAATTTCAAACAGTTTCCGCTTACGGAATACATTTCTCCAAATATTTATTTCCACTGAATCACCAAGTACAAAATACTTTAGATTTAAAAATAATTTAAAAGCACTTTATTATAAATATACTTTATAATATTGAAATTTAAAACCACTTTAATACTTTACTAAAATATATACTTTAAAATAAAACCGTTTATAAATATAAACTAAATTTCTCTCTTTAAAAACATAATACCAAATCACTTTTATATAATTACTATAATAATAGATTTTTGAAACTACTTACTTAAAAAAAAGTTAAAATTTAAAAATAATCAATTTTCTAAAACATGCTTTTTAAAACATATTAAAACTTTTAACTTATATTTAAAACTACCTTGAAAACGTACTTGGCTATCCAGAGAAATACACTTCTCATTTCCATCCTTTAAAAATAAATCAACATTTATTTTAAACCAATTCACATCCCTTTATAAATTCCCACCTTGAATTTATATTTTCTAATATCCACTGATATTTTATTTTACTTTATAAACCCATTTTATAAATTCCAAAATCTCATTTCTCTTCTAAAATTCCAATTTTAAACAACTAAATCAATTTCCAATTGATTTCCCAATTTACTCTACTTACTTTGAAATAAATTTCCTTTGCTACTTCATTTATTCCAAAATACATTAACCTTTAGATTTTTATTCCTTATTACGAGTTAAACCCCTTTTTACCAATATCAATTACAGATTTCCAAAACTCCTTATTTATTCTTTAATTAACTTTAATCCTTAATTTCAAAAATAACTTCTTTATTCTTCAAATAATATCACTTAAGTATACAATTTATTACCCCTTGTAGATTCAAAATCCCCTTATTTCATATTTGTTAAAATTCCAAATCACCTTATTTTTATTTCAATTCGTTATAAATTTTATCCCAATTCCTCGAATTATTTTACTTAAACTTTTATTCCTTTATTTCTTTTCAAAAATTCAATTCCATAGATTTTATAATTTATTATACTGGACAATCCAAATCAACCACATCATCCAATATAAAATCATCACATGATATCAAATATTCAGAACACAGAATATTAAATAATCTAATAATTTTGAGGAATCCAGTTGGATCCCTCCAACCTGTTTCCCTGCATCCACAGACGTTAGCACAATATAAAATACCAATTCCACTTCAAGGTGGAATATCGCAGTATATGGGATTTATATAAATCATCCGCTATACAATGCGGGAATATCAACAATTCCAATATATACATATGCCAATATGTATATATTGCTATATACTACTATATATAATATAGCACATCCAAATCAATTCACCCATTCAATCAATTATTTAAATTTAACCATTTAAATTTAAATTCAACTGAGTGAGATTAACTCACCTTTGCTTTTATTTGCCATCCCTTCCAATATTGCCTTGATTTTCCGATTATCGACCTTAAATACCATTATTCAACTTATCAATATTTTGGATAAATCGATCAATTAATTTCTAATTTGATAATTTAATTACCCCATAATTTATTTCAACTAATAGTTTAATTAATGAAATATTATTATTTATTTTTTTAACAAAATAAATTAAACAGGTTTATTAAACAAATCTAGCTCCAAAATAAAATTTCCATTTAATAATTCATTTAACTAAAAATTCATTTCAAACAGATGATTTCCGATTAAATAAAATATTTTCATCAACTAAAATAATTAAATATGTTTATTAAATAAATTGATCGTTGATATACATTTATAATACTGAAACCGAATAACTTTATAGTTTACTGTAAACATTATATATATATATATATATATATTTCTTTACTGCCAGCCCTTATAAAATTTAATTTGTTTATCACTGTTAAATCTAAATTAACTGAAGAATAAAGATCTGAATACCTCACTGACATCGAAACTAAGGCCACCATGAATTCCAGAAACGCCACCGCTGCCTGGACCGAGCACCAACCTAAACTGCTGTACGCAAATCCACCTTGCTCGACTTCGAGCCCTCATCAATTCACTCGCCGCCTTGCGCTCCACCAAAATTGCAGAGTCGTGCTCGAGCTTTACCTCGCTGAATTCGCGATTCAAGCCATCGACGTCGCCCTCACCCAGCTAACCCTCGAGCGAACCCCGATCCACCGTCGCACTCGCGAGCGCACGCGCGTGTGCTTTCCCCTCCAACCTCAGCTCACTCGATTGGAAATGGAAAAGGGTTTCGAAGTTTTTCGTTCGGCCATGGTTTTCTGTTCGAACGAAATAAATTTCGTGAATTTGGGATCGATTTTGATTTAAATTTGAGGAAGGGTTTGGTTTTGAACGAGAATATGAACAATATTACGCGATTTCGATCGGCCATTAATTTTCTTCTTATTATTATTTTTCTTTTCTGAAGAGGAAAACTCGTTAGGGATTTGAAGAAGGCTCGGGATATTTTGTTTTAAAAGAAAAGTGTGTTCGAGAAGCCAAAAGAAGCGTGTTGGAGAAGCTGAGAGAAAATACGGCTGATGAAAGATTTTTGACAGATGAAAAGATGTACGATATTTTGAATTAAAACAATTAATTATTCTAGGCGTTTATATACCGTACGATCACACGACAACTCCGATCACTGCGAAATTTGGAATCCGATAATAATACAATATTACGGATCCAATGGAACCGGTTTCGTCGAATTCCGAGACTGTGCCTCGGAAGGCTATTTCGAACGTCGATAAAACCGATATATTTTTAAAACTAAACAGATCACCTCCGAATTAAATTTTAAAACTTTTATTATCTTTATTATTATCAATATAAATTTTTATAAGCCTTCAAATTATTTTTAACAGGCTTTAAATCCCAGATTCAATAATTTACCCAATTCCGATAAATTAAATTCAATAATTAATTATCCAATAAATATTGATATTTGAAATTAGAGTTAAAAATTAACTTTGAATATTTAAAATTAATTAAATATTCCCATTTCCAATGTCCAAAATTCCGGGTCGTCACATTCCTCCCCCCTTAAAAGAATTTCGTCCCCGAAATTACTAGTTAGGAAGAACGATTCAATTCCCGTTAACTATTTCCCAAATTCAAACAGTTTTAACAATACCCAAACAATCTTTTATTAATGACACACTAATCATTTTTTTTTTAACTTCCCAAACTTATTCATAAGTTCAACTCATACCACCTACTTATCCATTCAAATTTAAATTTGAATTCAAATTTTGAATTATCAAAATTTTCCAAAATTTTTCTAACTCCCTAAATTTCCGAAAAATTTCGCCAGCGTCTCCTTTGCGCGGCTAGCTCGGTACAACTACAAAATGGCTCTACGGCCTCCCAATCTCAAAAGGAAAACAAAAAGCCAAGTGGCTGGATCCAAAACCCAATCAAATTTCATATAGAAATTCAAATACATACCTTTTGTCGGGCCATTAAATTTTATCTTCTAAAATCAAAAATCCCAATTTATCCATTGCTTTTATACACCTGTATATCCTACTAAGCAATAATATTCAATCACAATTCCAAAGTCATTTTATACTTTCCTTTACAAATTTACAATATTTGTTTTACTTAGCCCGTACGATGCACATATATCATCCGTACGCAATATCACATTCGATCGCTCACTCGATCACACAATTTCACTTCCGAACTAGTATTGTCCACCCGACTTCCTAGTGCGGACTCAGATTTGGTTTCTTGATCAGAAACCGTCATTCTCCTTGCATAGCCACCAACTATGACAGAGAATTTCCAGAATCAATCAACAATCCATATCCAGGTTCGCCGTCGAAAATCGAGTGAAAAATCCTGATTCGGATCGATAAAACTATCTCAAAATTCTGTGCTCGAATCCGGATCAAATAGTTATGCGAATAAAATAATATACGTACATCCTACGTATAAATTCCAATTGATTATCAATTATATCAATTTCCTTTTTATTCACATTCATTTGATTGTTATTCACTTGCATTTATATACAAATTCACTTAATACGATTTCAATCCCTATTAATATATAACCATTTTATTATGAAATAAACTAAGTTTTATATTATAAACATTAAGTTAAAAATCTATGTTTTATTGTAAAACTTTCTTAATAAGATTTTTTTACAACCACCTTGGAAATTAGTGTTTATATTTGTGTTTATATTATCAGGTAACCACGCAACAAATAGCAAACACATGGAAATGAGTAGACAAGCATGATACTAACTTATCAAGAACAACTGAAAATTCTTCCTGTCCAAGCTTCTAATATATTGGATCTTAGCCAGTAATAATTTAGTTTTTTTTTTCTAAAAAAAAAAACACAGTAAGATAGGTAGAGGTACATGAATAACTAGTAAAATCTTAGTAGTAATTCCTGCTTCCCATTATATATGTAGTCTAACTTTATAAAATAGTACACATGGATTCGAATTTTCAAGCTTCTATACATAGCCTATCATTTATATTTAATATCAGGTTACTCTTTCCAAAACAAAAGGCATCCGAAAAAATAAAAACGCATGCAACTATATGACAAGGATTTGTGAAATAAAATAATTTCCAATGTGTGCTTAAACTTTGTTAAACTAGACAGCAAACATAGCATGGCCATTTATATTCAAATGCATGTCAGGTTATTACTATTGACATTTAAGCCTATCACTAACTTTTACTATATAGTCTATCTTAGTGCAAATGCAGCCTGACACTTTTTATTACTATTTTCACAAGCATGGCCATTATATCTGACACTTATTTTCTCTTTGAATGCAATTATTTAGTGAACATAAGGTTGTAGGATTATAAACTTGTTCAGTATTGTACCAAATTGATAACAACACTGGAAAATACAAAACAAAATACATATACAGGTCCTATTGTCATAGTAACTAAAACAACAGGGCGAAAGCATTTACTACCTGGGCATATTGTTGAACTAGTTTGAAGCAAGGCTCACTTTTTGAATTCAAAACATCAGAGAAAAGATGTACACCCAGGCAAAATGTGTCAGGTCCTTTAATATAAGCATGTAAATTTTGAAACCAATATATGCCATACTCTAATTAGTGATATGTATAGAAAACCATTTTATCACACAACAAGGTCCTGGAATATGCAAATATATTGGCTATTAACTGGATTAGAACTTCAAATCTAAAATGTGTATGACCCTATATGAACTTAGGCATAAACATATAAAACCAACATCACTTAGTTTATGTATTTAAAAATAATCGGCTGCTAAGTAAAACTTGTAATAAGTCAATACAATACATATGTGTTATTATACCATTTAAGAGATGTCAGATTGCTAGTTTAAACAAATGCCTAACTTTCAAAAGATGAAAGTATTTTAGTTATCAACTAATTAGCATTTCAATTTCATAATACTTTCATTCCTTCTTATATCAATGTTATTTTATTTTAATTTGATTCCGATTTCAAATTTAATTTAAATTTCTAATTCCAGGATTAAAATTTCAATTTCCTTTCTTATTAATATCGACTTCTCTATATAAGTTCAATAGTGGATTTATCTTAACTTGGTTTAGTTACTTCTAATTTAATTTTTACAATACTTCACTTATTTTGATTCATTATCGATCCAAATCGAATTCTATTTATAATTCAAGTTTATTTCAATTTTCATTATTAACTTCACAATTCAACTTCCATTTAACCAATTCAATTTCATTTTCATATTTCATTAACTAATTAATCACCTATTAGTGTATTTCCAAATTTTATACCCAATATCCGATTTTTATTACAAAAATCACTCTTAACCATTTTACTTGAGTTCAATCTATTTTATAATTCAAGTTCTGGATTTTATTCATTTCCCAAATACAAACAATTTTTATTTGTTTTTCTATATACAATTAAAATAAGATTCCAGAGTTTTTAACAATTTCCCGAAATTTCAAAATCACTTTTGAAATCAATCACATCCACACCTTTTGTATATTCAGCTATCTCTTTGAATTTCAAAACCAAATCCAGTTTTGCAAACAATCCCAATTTAACACGGTTTGGTAGCAATTTCTCTTTGGAAACTCGAAAATGAACATCGATGATGCTGCAGTCATCACCGAAATTATTTTCCAGCGACCGAAAGAGAATTTAATGCTTTTATCTCTTTAAAAACACTTTCAAATATTTTTAATTTCCAAATCTCACAAGATTTCAACTCAAAAATATTCCTGAAATAATACTATTATTTCTCCAAATCTTTTGGAAACCGTTTTCAAACCCAAAGGAATTTAAATTTTTCCCAAAAATCCCAAATTGCAATTCCTTTAAATCTATATTCAAACATTCTCTGGAATTTTATCTCATTTCAATTCATAAATTACATTTATAATTTATATTTCTCAAATTCCATTTGTTATAAATTTATTCTTGAACTTTGGTTATAAGTTTTCAATTTCTTATTCAATTCCTACACAATAGTGATAATAATTTATTATCATCATTCCTAACAATCAAGCATCCATCTATAAGCTAAATAGCTTGCAAAAACTTTTCTTTTTTATATACAAAAATAATTTGGGTAAAATTATTTCATTTACCCTATTTTAAAAACCATACTGTGTCGATTTACCTAGTTTAAGGGTTTAGAAATCCCTATCGATATTGTGGCGTCCCACACATCGACCAGAATCTATAAACACTCAACCGATAAGTCAACACAATATAAAACCATTTTATATTCACTAACAAATACGCGCTCATATCTATTAATACTCTCAAAATTCCCACCAGAGCCAAGGTTGTCGCCAGCCTAAGCTCTGATACCAACTGTCACGTCCTAGGCTTTTCAACCTTCAGCAACGGTTCACGACCGGTAGGCTTTTCAACCATCCCAGCCCCGCTGTGGCTCACAGTGATACCTCGGGTTTGCTTTTACGGCCACCCTCTCGAGTCGCAACCAACCCCAAAAGGCCTTATACTACCCCCGGGGACATGTAGGGGTAAGAGTCTCTCGTTCGCCACCTAACGCAAAGCGAGAACCCCCTATCACGCCGTAATGTAGCAAACCCGATCCCGTATTGCAACTTCTCTTAGCTTAACACCCTTTCCTAGGACGTACGAGCTTAGGAGTTATATGTTTATAGAAATCAGTTGTGCGATTATGAAATGGTAATGTGGCATTCAAAAGAGGAAGACGATTTGTTATGTGAAAAGTAATCATTACCTCAAGCCTCACACCCGGAAATGACCAAAACATGGTAGATGTAGCAAGGCTATGTGGTTTATAACCATTAGGGTATGATCACCCCCTTCTAGATATATTTCTACTCGCTATAACTTTCTGGTTTAAATTAATGTGGTGTATGCGAAGAGAGCTCTTGGATAGGTCGGCAACGACTGGGGTGACGACATATTCGGTACTGTCTAGGAAGAGGTAGGTCTATTATATCTGCACTTATTGGAGCATAGAGCGGGAGCATCTTATATGGATATATATCTATCTTTTATTTTCCGCTATGTCTATTTGTTTGTACCAGCAAGTGTAGGAGCAGGTAGTTCTAACTGTCCTAGCTGGGTTAGTTCATAGCATAACTCCGATGTACCCTAGTGAGAGTGGTTGTATGTACTATCTATCTATATAGTTAAATGAAATGTGAGAATTTGTGTTTCTATCTTCTACCTTTACTTTACTTTACCCCTAATAATCTGTCTCCCCAGCGCTTGGATTTACGGCACATGAATACCATGGATGTATTAGTGTCGATTTTTGAGGGTTGAGGAGATGGGTCGTCACAGATGCCATATGTGATATGGCATGGGAAAAAACTTCATTTCAATTATTTAAAGGTGTGGTGGTTGTCCGACCTATGTTAAGAACATTAGCCATAATAAGCTTGAGGCAAGGTCAGCTCTCTGTAAGATTATAGGATATCCCTAGAATTCTAGGGGATATATTTTCTACAACATAAAGGAACAAAAGGTAATTGTTTCCACACACGTGTCTTTTAGAAAAGAAATTTCTATTGAAATTAACAATGTAGTTGTAGACTTGGATAAGATCTAAAAAGTTAACACTGAGGCCGAACTAATGGGAGAACCAGGTTCACCAGCATATGAAAATACGCAACCTATTAGAAGGCCTAGTAGGGAAGCTCGTGTACTAGAGAGATGCTATGGTTTTCTCATGGAAGGTGAGAAGGACTATGTCTTAGATGATGACCCCTTTATCTTTCCAACAAGCGCTGCAGAGTAAAGACTCTGCACTTTTGGCTTGGACCTATGAAATCAGACATGGATTCCATGTACGAAAATAAAGTTTGGACTTTGTCGGACATAGCTAAAGGGTTAATACCCATCTACCACAAATGGATTTTTAAGAAAAATATAAATTTAGATGGAGAAGTAGAGACTTGTAAGGTAAGGCTACTTGCAAAAGGATTTCGTCAAATTCAAGGCATTGATTATGACGGGACCTTTTTGCCCGTAGCCTTGCTAAAGTCCATTCAGATTATGCTAGCCAATGCTACATTCTATGACTATGAAATATGGAAAATGGATATAAAGATGGCCTTTCTAAATGGTGATTTAGAAAACCCGTTTATATTTCATAGCCCTAGGGTTTTATGGTCAGTGGAGTGAGGGCAAGGCTTGCAAGTTGTTAAAGTCCATTTATGGATTTAAACAAGCTTCGAGAAGTTGGAGTAAATGTTTTGATAAAGTAATCAAATAGTTTTGTTTTTATCAGAACATAAAGAAAGCATGTATTTATAGAAAGGAACGGGGCAATCCTATAGTTTTCTTAGTACTCTATGTCAATGATCTATTATTGATTGGCAATGACATTTCGTTGTTGCAATTAGTGAAAGCTTGGTTTTCCAAGAACTTCTCCATGAAGGATTTGGGAGAAGCAGCCAATATACTTGGTATAAAGATATATAGAGATAGATCTAAGAGGTCGCTTGGATTATCCCTATCCCTGTACATAGACACCATACTGAAAAGGTTCAGCATGGAGAATTCCAAACATGGAAACATTCCAACATAGTATGGAATCATTATTTCTAAGAAGGGTGCTCCTCATATCAATGAGGAGAAATAGCATATGAAGAGGACCCCTTATGCTTTAGCCATATGATCCATAATATACACTATGCTATATACTAGACTGGATGTGGCATACGCATTAGGATGCATAAGCCGATACCAATCTAATCCTGAAGAAAACATTAGATGGCCGGAAAATGCATACTTAATTATTTGAGAAATACTAAGGAATTATTCATCATATACAGGAATGGAGACCTCCTTATGGGGTATACGGGTTCGAGTTTTCAAAGTGATATAGATGATAGTAAGTCAGTGTTTGATTATGTCTGTATGCTTAATGGTAGAGCCGTTAGTTGGAAAAGTTCTAAGCAACAAACAGTTGCTGATTCCACGATGGAGGCTGAGTACATCACCCTCAATGTAGCAACTAAAGAGGCAATTTAGATGCGCAAGTTTTTGAGTGAGATCGAAGTGATTCCGATACCGAGAATCTTATGGCATTATTTTGTGATAATAGTGCATCGAAGTAGATCAAAAAGGAGCCCGGAGTACATAAGAAATCTTGGCACATTCTTTGAAATTTCCAGCTGACTAGAAAATTCATTGAGAAGAAAGAGGTTATGATACAACGGGTAAATACTAAGTACAACATAATAGATCTATTCAAAAAGGGATCGGCTTAGTTGGCTCTCAAGAAGCTAATTAAAGGGATGTGATTGAGATTTCATAATTGGCCCAAAGTGCAAGTAGGAGATTCATAGAGTTAGGGTATGCCCTAGAGGAAATTCTATAATTTACTGTAAATTATTTAACTCTGTAATCAATTCTTGATCGTAATAAAGGTGTTTTTCTTTCTATTATATGTTTGTTATAATATGGTATAAATAATTTAATGCTTAAATATATTTAATTCAAATCCATAAATGGTGCTTTTTGTGATAGTGATCACAAATAATTGTAATTATGAGTATTGAAACAATATTATAAAATACACCATTTTAAATTTTTCTATTCAAGATGTATCGAGACTAGGTATCCATGTATCAATTGAGACTAGAGTACGTAATGGTCTTCAAATATTAGGCAGTGTATTACTCATGACTGGTGGAGGCACTTAGGGGTTACGTTTTGATAGTTATCGGATAACTATGGAACGACTCACTTAATAGTTTTTTTTGGTTAATATAACTAAAGTCAAAAAGAAAATATTAATGTGACTAATTTACACAGTTCTCCCGACTTGAGATTGCTATAGATCTTCAATTTAAAAGCTCTACTTTGATTATAGTCAAATCATGGCACAACATCCATCAAGTGACTATAGTTGGGTCGAGTGTTAGTATTGGAAGTGAAACACTATTCAATAGAGGATTCGTCTCCTCGATTATATGGGGTTGGTATTATGGTCAACTCAAGTCAACTCAAAGTCCAAATTTCTTATCAGAGTAGTTCGGTTAATAATAATTGTTATTATTGAACCAAGGACTTTGCATTTGGACTTGCATGTTATCGATCCACATCCTATCATTCTCTGGTCTAGTGACAACAGTCATGTTATCAAGAGCAGGATCATCATGTATATCTACATCAACATCTATATCCATATCGTCATCGGATACATTTGGAACTCCTAAGTCAGTTGTTGGTTGAACGTTCGATTGTGTATCAATATCATGTGTCGGAAAGCTGCAATATGAATATACGACATTTTTAATACAGTTACAAAATGCAACACAATTAATTAGCATTACAAAAAAACATACTTGTGGCTCATATGGTATAATTCAAATGGCGTGGGCTGCATTAGACAAGATCTACGGCTATTCGATAGTCCAACACTATTTCGCGTCGCATGTTGCTGTGGAATAAAGCTACCGATGAAAATTAAAATTTTGTATCAACTTTAAGAGTGAATATAATATGATATAAGAAGATTACCAAATATGCATTACCTTTGACTCATACATGCAAAACTATCCTGCGTCGGATATGGATAGCTAAACTGTACACTTTGAAAGGAGGATATCCGAAGAACATTTGTTGTTGCTCATAGTTCTCTACATTCATAGGCGGATTATTGTAGTTAGGAGACACAATTCCTTGAGGAGTGTTTATGGTCTCCACTGTTGAAGAATAATCTTCGATACCATAGTTAACTACAGGTTCCAGTACAGGTTGTTCTACTATCAACCTTCTACTTTTCCCAACAAATAACTCTATGGATTTAGATACGGTAGAAAACATCAATTCAACGTCGTCGTCGTCAATAATTTTTATTGCTTTAGATCTGGAACCATTTGGTCAATTTCAAACTAAATCAACATCAAACTTCTTCGATTTTATCTTCATTGTTTTGTAAACCAATTCTTATAATTATTATAAGTTAGAGCCTTTACGAACTTTTGCCGGTTTGTAAGAACACCAACATACTTTCCATATATTTGATCATCAATAACCAACTCACCATCAAAATAGCAAATAATTGGAACAAAATTAGGAGTCATTCTACAATAACAGTGGATACAACATTACAAAATTTTCATTTATAAATCTACCGAAAAATTGGAGTTTACAAATTCAAACCTTGATTGATCCGAAGTAAAGAGATGTTGCTATCCTTGAACTAGATCTACACAAACAAAAGTTTTGATTTCTTTTGATGCAAATGGTAAGAGATTTCAGTAGAATATAAGAGGGAGAGTATTGGGTTTTTTATAGAAGTTCGGTAAAGTTATAGATTGAGGAGAGAGAGGGGAAGGCTGTTGTTTTTAGAGGGCCACGAAAATAGCCGATAATTCAAAGATAACCAACCGACGACTTCTCAAAAGTCAACGATATGTTTTATATTAAAATATAGTTACCGTGGCGCCTTTTCAAAAGGCGTAAACCATGATGTAAAAAAATAAATAACAGATGCCATTTGAAATAGCGTTAGAGAGGTTCGCCTATTGTGGGAGTGTAATCAATTTAGTCTGAAGCCAAAAACACATGTGCTCTGTTTCATGCGACTTATACTTTCCTAGATATATTCGCAAATACCGCCGTTTATATTTCTCTTCTCAAATACTTATCTCGATCCTCTCCATCTTCTCTTTATAAACTCAAAATCCTCTTCTTAATCTTCCACACCCGGCTGTTCCTTACGCTGCAAGCAGCCACCTCCCCTTTTAGATACTTATCTCGATCCTCTCTACCTTATCTTTACTACAAGCAGCCACCTCCCCTCTCAAATACTTATCTTGATCCTCTCCACCTTCTCTTTATAAAATTCAAATCCTCATCATCATCTTCCATAGCTAGCTGTTCCCGACACCGCAAGCTGCCGCCACCTCGTGTTCGACGCCTACGTTTTATCGACAGCGATGTCGAACAACTCTCGATAATTTGGATATGGAGAAATTCGATAGTTCAAAAGGTTTTTTTACATTGATTTTTTCGTTTTATGTATTTTTGTACGATTTGGTTGTTATTTTGATTCCACCCTATATGGATTTCGAGCATGAAAAGTCAATATGTATTATAAGTTTGTTATTATTAAATGTTCTGACTAACTATATGGATTTTTTAGTTGGAGATAATTAAAGTATTTGTTTTAATATTATCGAGAAATTGAGCTTTATTCATATGATTATTTGATTTGGTTTAAACTTCATAAGATACTGGAAACATGGTAACTACGTTCCTTACATGATTGTCTAGGATCAGCATTGTATGCCTCTTTTTTCCATCTTCTTACTATCAAATAGTGAAACTTTAATATATCTGAAAAATAAAAATATCTACTATGAAAATATTTCTAATTTCGTTAAGTGAAAATGTTTTGAACAATTTGCTAAAATGGCACATAAAAAAGTTAAATCACAGAAGTAATTCCCAAGCATATCTTGAAGTTTAATGCTAAAAGGCAAAATAATAAAATAAGTTATTCTGAAAGGACCCAAATATGCTTGTTTATGATTCGGTGCCTAGTTTTTTTCATTAATTGTGGAAATAAAGTGAGATGGAACATGTTTTATTTGTACTACCAGCATACAAACTTTAGGATTAAAGTTGGAAATGCAAATTAGTTTGCAATTCATTCATTGTTTGTGTCAGTCTTCAATAGTTGTATACCGCCTATACGATATCTGATATAAATTTGGAACCACATCTATACTGGATAAATGGCAACTATGTTCCTTGTATGTTAAACATCTCATATGAAGGTCCTATTAGATAAGTTCGCAAACTTTAAATGAATGTTTGTGGCTTTAAACGGTTATTAAATTGGCGTTAATGCTTTTATATAAATGATACATTAAAACACATGATCAGATGTTGATGCTACTTGAATGAGATTTATTTCATGACATCTATAAAGAAAATTTAAGCAGTGTACATCCATTTTTTTCTAGAATCTACTTTAATTTAATTTTTACAAATACTTCTAAGAAGTTAATACTTTTGATATTAATGAAATAAAATTTGATCTTTTTTGATTCATTATGTTATAATGTTTTTTATTAGGAAATATGACTCGAAATGTGCATCAAATTGATTTGAATGCATTCCCCTTGCCTAATGATGAGGAGTTACCATTTCGAGAACATGTCAATCATATCAAAGGAGTGTTAACATCATTGCCAGTCTTTCAGATGGTAAATTTTTTCACTTTTACCAACTTTTGCAATGCATTTTTACCATGTTGTTTTGGTTTAATAATTTCATTCTGTTGGTATAAATGATAGTTGGATCAATTCTGATACTTGGTTTTTTCGCATTTTCAGGGAAGTATAAGGCATAATTCAAATTATATTGATTTGAATGTTTTTTCTTCACCCAATGATGATGATGACCAACCATTAGATAATACTTCATATTGCCAAGTAACTTTAAAAAAGACACGGCTTAAAGATCAAGGTGACTCTTTCAAATTATTTATCATTAAATATTTTTTGTTGCGCATTCAAATTATCAAGATCAATAGTTAATTGTTTATCGATTGTGATATTTATAAATTAATTTTACATGTGTAGGTGTTATGCCTTATATTGACCTAAATGCATTGTCCTTGATCAACAATGATGAACAACCATTTGATGATTGGGTCGAATATATGCAACACGTTCATGCGGGAAATAATTTACAAATATAGGTTTTCGTAGTTTAAATTTCTTATTTTTGAAATATACTACCAAGTTGTAGCATAAATACTTAATGATGATTTGGTCTTTTATTTCAAATATTATTAATTTATAAAATATGCTTCATTTAAAATCTATACACATATCACAGAATGTAATAAGCAAACAGGAGGCTACAGAAGAGTCATTGTCACACTCGAATGCTTTATATGTTGCTTCCAATTCTTTTAAAGAACCTTTTGATGCATCTAAAAGGTTAAATGCACCTACTCCTTCCAGTTCCAATGTATTTGGTTTTTTTGATGATCCTTTCAGTGCATTTTGTCCAGTTGATTTATCATGTGCTTCAAAGAGGTATATAAAATTATTTACATAAAATGTCATAATAATTGATTAAGAATACTACTTTTGATTAATTTACTAATATATTAAATTTTTATACAATAGAGACTTACCAATGTTTAGAAAGTACGATGGAACGATGGATAAATACAAAAGAAATCGTACATCTACTCAACAAGCTAGACGTTCCATTGAAACTAGTCAACAACAACAACATAGAAAAGCAATTGATGCTGCACGACATAGATAATTTAGAGCTACTCGTAAAAACTTAGACATGACTAATATTCCATCTCCCATTTGCAAAAATTACCAATGCCCAAAAATTTAGAAACTCATGCCAAAATTCCATTGGAAAAATTGTCAAGCTTGCAGTCAATATTTTCCAGATCTAACCATTTCATCAACTTCATGCTCTAATTATCGCATTGATAAACCATAACATGATCTTCCTTATCTATTTAGTTTTGAAAATCTAATGGAACCCGGGTCTGTTCCGCCTGAATTATCTTGCCTTATAAACTTAGAACAAATACTAATCGTACATATTCACCTAGTTATATCAGTTTATCGTTTTAAAGGGCAACAATATAAATATAGCGGAAATATTATTAATTTCCCTCAAGATATCAATGCAATAACATCTTCTCTTCCATTCAAGCTAGAAATTTGGCAGCAATATTGGTTGTCAATAGAAGTGGAACAAATGAAAGTAAGGAGTTTCTAGTAAGACGTGAACATGTAAGACCAGCACTACTTTGACTTAAAACGCATAATATTTATTATTTTGATGTGCACATTAATGAAATATCTCTTCATGAGCTACCAGATGATGGTGTACACTCTAACCTTTCTCACATTCTAGATAATTCACAAAAAAATTCAACACAAAATTGCGATGATAATGCCCGAGGACCTCTGGAGTTTGAAAGTGAAGTAACCGACATTGATGAATTTGAGACATCAGGTGTAGTCACACCTTCAGTACAACCAAATCAACAGACATACATTTTTCTCTTTTAGAATATCAAGATAAGTATGGAGCAGTTGTTCAAATGTCGAATTCATCAACTTCTATTGACGAGCTTAATACTGATGGATATATCACGATGGCATTTCCATCATTGTTTCCATCAGGAAATGCCAATTTAAGACAAGTACGACAAAATTAGACCCGTACAGTATTTTCAGTATCCGATGAAATACCATGATCAAAGATTTGCAAAAGACCCAAGATTTTGATATTATTCATATAATTCAATTAGTAGATGGCATGCACTAAATATTGGTAATATTTATGTATAGAAAAATCCAAAGGATGGAAATCTATCAATTCAAGATAATTGGGAAATGTTAAGATCAAGAGATAGATAGTTGTCTCAATGCATTTCTTACCTCGCTAAAGGCATTTGTAGAAGCCGTTCTTATTGGTTAGCAAGATTAAAAGAGCTAATTGCTATGGTAGAATAATTAAGGGCTCCAACAATATTTTTCACTTTAAGTTCAGTAGATATGCAATGACCGGATGTAACGAACCGGATTTTCAACCCTCGAAAATCAACACTAATACGTCCACTGATCACATGTCAAATATTCAAGTGTCGAAAATACTGATTGTTAGGATGAAAGAAGAAGGTAGAAGATAAAAGAAAACTAAACACAAAATCTCACAACGCAGCGAATAGCATATAATACAACAATGATCTTTACAAAAAGGAAACATCTTTATTCATATATACAACATCAGAGTACATCAGACTTATCCTTAATTTGGGCAGTCATATAAACCTGTCCTTATATTGACAAATATATATACTCTATATTACAGCGGTAAAATACACGTGAATACGTCTTGACCATCCAGCTCCTTTCCAACTCCAAAGTATCCAACTAAACCTGGGGAAAACATGCTCGGTCTGACTCGAGCATTACATGGAATAACGCCCATGTCATTCAGGTAAACCAGGGTGAGTAAAACTCGATATCAGGTAACAACCAAACTGATTTTATGTTCGAAAACTTTTCAAACAAAGGGTATCTCGTATGACCACACCGCACACAAAAACGGATGGGTTTTTACCTTACGATAACCAAAACATTTTATATCAAATCCAATGATATTATCATAATGTCTAGGGGTCAAAATAAATAGATAAAATAGTTGAAATGCATTCATCTCACATTCCAACATACTAGGCTCTAAAATCGAAAACATAAGGCACATATTGGAGATTGGATTCCATACTATGACAAGGTTAGGAACTACATTCAGAAGGTACATTTCTAGATAAATGCACCGGGGCTTGACAAGAACATCTTGTACCCATGCCACACAGGACTGGCCTACCGCTTGACTAGTAGTATCGAATATGATCACCCTACTTGGGCCCGAAGCATACAAGAATAGATAGTAACTAGTCTAGAATTGGAATGACCATACCCTACTTGGGAGCAACCCATTTGGCCCTACTGCATGCCCGATTTTTGTCATTTCCGGTTGATAAGGCTTGAGTCTATGATTACCTTTCAAGAACGTTTACACTTAGAATACTCACTGCCCTCCAATGACAATGTGCTGATATCTTTCATCCACACAAGTCCGTTCTGGGTCTGAACGAAAACGAAGGCACTATTCCTACTACATCCATTTTGGAATCACCCTCAAGATTAATAGCGATTAGTCTTTGCACTTCACATCTCTATCTAATGCTCCAAATCAACCAATAATTTGCATGAAGATGTAGTTCTCGTCAATACAATCACAATGCAAAAATTCGTACGTCGATCGGACTTAAAACGAACTCATTATCGATACTTTAAGTTTTTGGTTTAAATTTAAACTTAAAATATTTTTTTATATATAAACTGGGCCGAGCCCTGGATTCAAAACCAAATCGACCGCTCGTTTCTCCCCCTTCTCTTCTTCATCTTCCTCTATTTAAACACCCATGCATACTACCATTGCCGTGCATCTCGTGCACGTGCACCACGCCTATACTCCATGAAACTCATACTTCGTCCCACCAACGAGTTTCTCTGCTAGCGCTCGTCCTTCCCCACTTCACCACCACTCGATCGACGTCCCAATTAGTGATTTCACTCGCATGGCAAAGCTACGGGGCCACGACATTATTTGTCGCAGAAGCTTACAAAAAAATCACCACGTGCACCTCTCTCCGCTCTGATCACACATCCATCCTCCGATTCGAACATCGCTGGCCGAATCAAGAGTTAATTTTAACTTTAGTTTTGAAGATTTCAAATCGTCATCACGGATTGTCACCGAATTTACATGAAAAATTCCTTTCTTCGATATGAACCTGTTGGCACAGACAGCGTCAAACGATTCATATTGAGTTGAGAGAAAGCATTTTCAAAGTTTTGACGTTATTTTTTCCCCTTTTGGTTTTCGAATATTTATCCATCGATACTCAACAAAATTCAGTGCCGTAAGTTTCTAAAATACCGCAGGAGAATACGAACAATTTTCATTTAGACGGTCGAGGATAGTTTTAAGTATTTAGAAAGATGTGAATTTTTTGAAAGAGGAAAAAGTGAATTCCACTTTATTGTAAGTGTCATTTGAAAAAAAAGAACATCACATCTGTATACATGATTTTCACCATATTATACATCCTAACAACATGTTCCATCATTTTAAACTCCAATTATACATTAACCCTACAATTTATTGCAATATGATTTCTTAAAAAGAAGAAATCAAGACAGAGCACTCACTATAACTCTTGTAGATGACTTCCTGCTATTGGAAAAGGAATTGAAAGGATGATCAGAGAATGGAGGGTAGTTCTATTTATAGGCCAAACTTTGATTTTAAATTTCAACAAAATAACCCTGCTCATGGAATTATGGTCTGTACTCTTTTTTTTCTTTTAACTGTACTAAAGCCTATGTTACCCATAGCCCAACCTATATTTCCCTTTTGACTTAACATAGCCTAAACGATTTTATGTGTTCTTATCACAAGATTTAGAGATATTTATTATTATTATATATATATGATGAGTAAACATATAGATAGAGTATTGAAGCTCATAACACAAAATTTCCAATAAACCAAAATATTCGAAATATACCAGACATATAATATGTCGAATCACTCATCGAATATTTTTTATGTATATATGAGATTTTGGGTTTGCTATGCGTGTGGTAAGAAATTTTCTCAAAAAAATCAACTGACGATATCCAACAATATTGCAAAATAAATATTGTAAATCTCTGATTTTCGATCGAGTTTTCAAAGGATATATTTATTTTATTTTTAAGATTGATTAAAATCCATATAAAATGTGGTCGAATCCTGGGTCGTAACATTCTTCCCCTCTTAAAAGAATTTCATCCCTGAAATTAATTCTACCTTTTGACAAGGAAATAAAACTATAAAAACTCTTATCAAAGGAAATAATAACAAGATCTAACCACATACTATCTTTCAACTACCATCCATATAACATAACACTTAATTAGCATATCATACATGAGCATAAAGTTTACATACTTAAGCTACCTAGTTAAATATGTCAACATAAATATCTACATACTTAGATAAAATACTTAATTAAACACTACTATTCCACTGACCCTCCTATCCTACTAGAAAACCTTCCTTATCTGAATTATCGTCGCTAGAAAGGTTAATAACTTCCATAATATCATCATCCTTATCATCATTTGATATCCAGATGATCTCCGGATCTAGATTTGGTGGAAAATGCATCAGGGATTCGTATCCATATTCAAATAGCTCCTCCTTTGTCCAATGATGGCCCATCGCCTCTTCGAGCTCATTGAGAGTGCCTTCAACCTCCTTCCAATCGGGCTCCACTCCTATCACTCCATCTTCCTCCATAATGCCTGCTTCTTCTTCGAATGGGTCCTCCTCTTCCTCCTCTTCTTCCTCTTCTGGGTCTTCCTCTTCATCTGGTTCCTCTTCCTCCTCGTCTGGGTCTTCGTCTCCGTTTTGTTCCTTCCCCTCTTCCTCCTCTTCCGGGTCTTCCTCTCCTCCTAAGTATCCACTATCCTCCTCGAAATCATGGTCTTCTTCTTAATCAACCTCATCTACTCTGCCTTGCTCTACCTCTGACTCTTCCTCCGAGCCACATGACATTCCCTCATCTTCCATGGGTTCTCCTTCGTCCTTCTGCACACTGTCTACCATAGGCTCTTAAAATATTGGAGGGTTAACCACTTCTGGCCTTCCCCTTCTTAAGTCTATCCTCTAAAGCTGGCCGAGTCTCTTCTTTGCAGTTACATGGATAATAGGTGCCATCTAGTCAAACAAATAAATCTAAGGATAAGGTACTTAAACTTAAAAAAGTTCATGTATCCTAAAATGATAGTTCAATTACTTAATATATAAGGTCAGTGTATCCTATTGATTACGATGTCTTTCATATCCAAGTCAATATGGTCTCTATTTTATTGGTTCATTTAGTTGTATCCTAATTGTTGGAAACACCTTGTATAAATGACTCTTTTAAAATTAATTCTAAGCTATTTATTTCAACATTTTTTTAGTTAAGTGTGAAATTTAACCTACGAGGTATTCGGGTATTAATGTCCTCAAAATTTTCCCTTTTATCTAATTATTTTATTTAAATTCTTAGTCTATCTATTTAGCAAGGAAAATATAAACTAAGGTGGAACAATGTCTATTGCTGCATTAATTAAAGAAAAGGGTGCCTATATGTGTATTAATGTGGTTTACTATCGATTATTCCCACTACCAATCAAAGTGACCCTCATATATAAATATATATATAAAGGATGGGTATTTCTTAAAGACTTAACCTTAAAGCAAATGGAAATGTTTAGGGTGGGACTTATCGATACTGTTACTAGACTTCATATTCCTTAGTTGTTTCTCGTTTTCAACTTTCCTTTTTCTAAGTACCTCTAAACTAAGGTATCCTAAAATAAAGTCCTAGGGGTTTGTTTCCCTTTTGTTACTATATTCTAGTCATTCAAAAATTATTAGTTGCTTACACTATAACAATTACTTTCATAGAAGATTTCTAATCACCTGGTTATTCAAAATAGAAGAATCCCTAGGAAGGATGTCTTTAAAAATTTCATACTGAAATAAAATCCTTGGTAAAATTATTTCATTTACCAAATTTAAAGTAATACTATGTTGAGTTGCTTTGTAAGTCTTTAGGGACTCTTATCGATAACGTTGATCAGGCGCACCGACCAGAGCCTATAAACTACATAATAGATCAATCAACATAATATAAACATTTTTATATCATTAAAAAATACACAACCATATATATAACGCTCTCAACTCGATCTAGGACTTCATTAACCTTTCCTAATTGAGTTAACCCCACTAGTGCCAAGGTTCTCGCTTAACCTTCAGCTCTGATACCAAATGTAATGAACATGATTTTCGACCCTCGAAAATCGACACTAATATGTCCACTATATCACATGCCAAATATTCAAGTGTCGGAAATACTGATTGTTAGGGTGAAAGAATAAAATATATAATAGAAAAAAACTAAAAAACACAGTATCTCACAACGTAGCGAATAATATATAATACTACAATGATCTTTACAAAAAGAAAACATCTTTATTCATATATACAACATCAGAGTACATCAGACTTATCCTTAATTTGGACAGTCATATAAACATGTCCTTATATTGACAAACATATAGACTCTATATTACAGCGGAAAAATATACATGAATACGTCTTGATCATCCAACTCCTTTCCAACTCCAAAGTATCTGGCTAAACCTGGGAAATACATGCTCGGTCTGACCCGGGCATTACATGGAATAATGTCCAGGTCAGTCTGGTAACTAGCGTGAGTAAAACTCGATATCAGGTAACAACTAAACAGATTTTATGTTCAAATTTTCAAACAAAGGGTATCTCGTAAGACCACGCCGCACATAAGAACGGATGAATTTTTACCTCACGATAACAAAAACATTTTATATCAAATCCAATGATATTATCATAATGTCTAGGGGTCAAAGTAAGTAGATAAAATAGCTGAAATGCTTGCATCTCACATCCCAACATACTAGGCTCTTACATCGAAAACGTAAGGCATGTATTGGAGTTTGGATTCCATACTATGACAAGGTAAGGAACTACCTTCCGAAGGTACATCTCCAGATAAATGCACTTGGGTTTGACAAGAACATCTTGTATCCCTGCCATACAGGATTCGCCTACCACTTGACTAGTAGTATAGAATATGATCACCCCACTTGGGCTCCGAAACATACAAGAATAGATAGTAACCGATCTAGATTTGGAATGACCATACCCTACTTGGGAGCAACCAATTTGCCCCTGCTGCATGCCCGATTTTTTTCATTTCTAGTTGATAAGGCTCGAGGCTACGATTAACTTTCAAGAACTGTAACATCCCCAATCTAGAGGCCCAAAACTAAGTGCTACAGATGTTGCAGTCATCTATAGTATTAGTTTCCCATACTAAATACGGTTATGTTAATGGTATCTACAATATCAGAAGCACTTGAATATGAAACAAAACACAGATTTCAAAACAACATTTGCTTCATTGTATTTAAAACAGATGTTCCATTTTATTAATACATAATCCCAATACGTTTCCAGGCACATGTAAAATATACTTAATACAAAATACACCAAGAGCGATATATAAAGATACCCCCTTGGATGATCAAGTCATATACTCATAATATACTTAATATAAACATGGTGGAATACAACAAAACATAAAAATGCAATAGTTATCCGTTTGCCTCCTGCATGCCTCCGGTAGCCTTATTCGTCGTCCTACTAAACCTGAAAAAGACCTTAACCCCTCAGCCTCAAATTAATTTTGAGCACTCGAGAGTTTAAGGGGAAAACATAAACTTCGAAACAGACATAAAGCCTGGTGTGAATAATACTATACATCCCGGTTTTATATTTTATGTGATAACCCAGATTTTTGGACATCTGCTAATTGGTAATTAACAGGGTTAAATTTATTAAAATACTAATTTGTAAATTGAACAAATAAAAATTCTGATAAATATTTGGATATATAGATTTAAAACTATAACAAGTACTGAATTATAAATCTCTGGAGATGATAAATCCTATAGTATATAAATAAATAATATATTTCACTATTTAATTCAAGATAAGATATCCATATATACATATATATAAATAGATATACAAGCTTTATAATGTATATGAATATATATATATATGGAATAAAATATAGGGAAGTTTGTTATAATATGGATATATAAGGTATTCTATTATTCCAAAGTTATTTTCAAAATCTCAAAAGTAAATTAGATTAAAACTCTACATTTTCACTAGTATATATATATATACAGTTAATAATTAATATAAGATTATATTATTTATTTAAAAAGATACATTAATTAATAAGAGAAAAGGTATAAATATAAAAGGTAAAAACAAAAATAGAATATAAATAAATATAAATTCAAACATGCATAAGAACATTTGTAAGACTCGTATGCATGCATTAAAACATTTATAACTAATATATCATACATAATTAATAAGTGGCAAGTAAAATGTTCTTTTAATTTAAAATATAGATAACATGTATTAGAAGAAAAGATCCAGGCTTCATTCTCTTGGATACATTTCAAAACCTGAGAATTAAAGGAAAAAGAAATCAAACACTTGAAAGATTTAAAACTTGAAACAAGTTAAACAAAGATTAACTCAAAAACTTCAGATTTCAACTCAGTTTCAAATTAAATCAAGCAGCAGTTTCAAATTCAAGTCCAAATTCAGGAGCAAAAGCAATTTCCAGTTATCAAACCATTTCCAGATTTTCAAAGCTTCCTCTATTCAAACAAAGGTGAGTAAACTACATCCTTTAAAAGCTAAATCTGATGCATAAACTCTTGTAGTGATGTGTGAATAAAGGTTTGCAAGGATGAATTAATATGGTTGATGTGTATTATGGTGGAAAAATCTGTGCATGTCTGTTTAAATATTTACATGTCTCTGTTAAACAGCAGGTTCAAGCTAAATCAAATAAAAAAATCAATTTCTCTTCGTATACTCAATTTTAGGTTATGATCTTTGAAGTAAAATTGTGTATATGGATGTAACATCATCTCTAAAAATAATTTCAAGAAAATATATTAAGTGATTATTTTGAAAAGGAGAATAAACAGTGATGATCAATTTGAATCAGAAAATCAATCATTTAAAATACACGTTTTGATTACATAACCTGAATCGTAATGGAAATTGATGAATTTTGAGATTAATATCAAGATTTTTAGTTTGGTAAATCGTGGGAAATTTCGAGTTGATCGGGATTTGCAATTTTGTCAAATTCTGGTGATCAATAATAGTTTGGGCCTTGGGGTTGTGGCAGGAGTAAGGTCGTGGGTCGGCGGCCATAGGAAAATTAATAGCTTGATTTTTCTGGTGCCGTGGTGGTCGGGCGAGGCGAGGTTAGGGTTTTAAGAGCCTGACTGGTCGTCGATGTTTGTGTGGATAGTACGACGACGAGGCAGTGTCGAGTAGGACTAGGGTAGGGGGAAAAGAAAGATAGGGGATTGGTGAAGCTCCAGGTGAGATGACGTGAACTCCGGTGATCGGAATTGGGTAGCGCCAGGAGGAATAGGTAATCGAGTTTGTGCCTGATGGGTTCGAGTGTGTTCGATTTTGATTTACGTGAAGACTCGTGGTTCTGGGTGATCGTTCGTGACGAGATGGACGTGGTCGACTGGTGGAAGGTCACGGTGACGATCGTAGCAGTGGCGTACGGTGGTGCACGTGCACGAGTGCATTTGGATATCTGGATTGATGTTTGATTTGGGGAAAACGAGGACTTCTCGCGTCTGGCTCGTGGCAATTGTGGTTTGACTCAAAGTTGAGGGTATGCGAGAATTCACGGGGTTGGCTCGAGAAATTTTTTGGTTCGGCCCGGGTTTTTGTAAGTTAAAGTATCAAGTTTTAAAAGTTTAACAAAATGAATAAGTTTCAAAAGAAAAATATAAACCAAGTTCTAAAATAAAGTATTAGCAAGTTTGAACAAGTTTTCAAAGTTTTAAATTGTTTGTTTAAAGTAATTATATAATAGGTTAATTATTTAATTATATTTTTAAGTGTATCAAATGGAATTTAATATTGATAATTAAGTAATTAATAAAGGTAGATGGTTTGTCTTAAAATTAATTAAGGTCTTGGATAATTAATGATTAATTAAATTAATGAAGTAATTAAAGAGAAATTAATTAATTAATAATTAAGAATAAATTAATTAATAATTAAGGGTTATAAATTAATTAGAGATTAATTAAATTATTAGGGATTAATTAATGCAAGTAATTAGAGATTAATTACTTAAATGATAATTACTTAATGTAAGTAATTAAGGATTAAATTGATAAGCGTTAACTAATTTAATTTGTAATTAATGGATAGTTAATTACTGAATGTAATTAATTAAAAGAATAATTAATGAAAGTAATTAGAGGATCATTAATTAATTAATAGGAGTAATTAAGGGTTGATTAATGTGAATGGTTAAAGAATAATTAATTTATGTAATTAATTAAAGGTTAATTTCTTAATGTAATTAAAGAATAATTAATCAAGGATGATCAATTAAGACGGATAATTAAGGGATGATTAATTAATTGGTTTGTAATTAATTAATGTTAAGTATGCAGGATTTAAAATTAATTAAAGCAATTAATTTAATTCATTGGTGGTTAATTAAATTAATTAGAGATGGTGTGGTTGATTTATCTTGCTTATGGATGATTGAATGATATTGAATGCCTTGGATTACATGATATCTCTGATATGTGATATGTGCTGCTTTGTGATATGAGATGAATTGTTGTATATAAATTGTATTGTTTAAACTTAAACTTTTGGTTTAATGAATAACATTGGATTCGAAGAGACTGGGGTCGGGTATCAGTAAATACCCGAAACCACTTCGTTTTGCAAGCTAAGATAATTCTTTATAGATTCGATATGTGAAATCAATTAGGCTGGAATGGAATAATTTAAGTAAACTGGACCATTGAAACTATATAGTAGTACTTGGATTGATTTGTGAAATAAGTGTTGGTTCTAACAAGATAAGAACTCGTAGAAGGTACGAGTTATTCGGGTTTGCAATTAGTCTTATAGCTTGATATTACAAATTATATGGATTTACTCACGTTGGTTTCCAGCCTGACCCGGGTGTTACTTTGTTGTAATGCTCGGGTCAGACCGAGTATTAGAGATTTTCAGGTTAGGACGTTCTGGAGCTCAGGAGGCGAGCTGGATGGCAGGAACGTATAGAGTATTCCGCTGTATATATTATTGTTTGTACTTCTGGGACAAGTTGTTATAACTGTCTAGCATATGTGTGAATGTTGTAACTCTGATATATTGAATGTAAATTAGCATATACGGTTCTTCTTTGTATAAATACTATTATTTGATATTATATTTTATCCGCTGCAAATGTGAGAATCTGTGTTTTGTTTCTGTTTCTTCTTCTACCTCTTTTCTTCTTTACCCTAACAATCTAGAATTTCCGCGTTCGATTGCTCAGCACTTCTACAATGAACATATTTGTGTCGAATTTTCGAGGTTGAAAATCTCAGGTCGTTACATTTGATATCAGAGCTGAAGGATAAGCGAGAACCTTGGCTCTAGTGGGTTTACTCATTAAGGATAGGGTCAATAGAACCCTAAAATGAGTTGAGAGTATTATATATGAGAGCGTACTTGTTATTTTCTTATATAAAGATTTTTAAAATGGTTTTAAAAATAAATGATTTTTATATAAGTTTATCTTTTGATATATAAAGAAATAAGTTTTCTATTTATTAAATATATTAAAGAAATTGGTTGTTGAATCATTAGAATAAAATAAAATAATGAGAATTAAGTGATAATGGTAACACAACCAAATTAAATTTGAATGAAGATAAGTTTGAAATGGATCCAAACGGAAATTAAAATCCTGAATTTGTAAAAGTGTTTTCAGAATAAAGATAATAATGAATTGGTTTTGAGATATGATAATCTTGGTTATTATCATAAATGGTTGTTGTGTTTAATAATGAAATGTTTCAGGGAAGTAAACTTTTAAGTGAGTATGACTTATAAATTAGAATTGAAGATAATTTAAATTTGTGAAGTTTTTCCAGAAAACTTGAAATTGTTTTAAAGAAATTTGTTTTGAATTAAAACAAAAGGTGGTTTAATAATTTAAGGTATAACTTAGTTGTAAAGGAAATAAATATGTATAAATGAGGATATACATAATATCAAAGATGATTTGAAATAAACTCTAAGTGTTGAGTTTTAAAATTTTCCTTGGAATGTGATATGAAAACCCAAAGTGATAAGTTTTTAAACTTATAAGTGGGAAGATTATTAATATAAAGTTAAAAATTTGAAATGGGAATTCAAATTGGGTAAAGTTGACTGGATTAAATTGAATTTAACTTAAGGGGAGTTAAATGAGTTTAAAATGAACAACCTGAATTGGAAATTTCAAAATAAAATTCGAGATGGTTTTAAGTTGAGATTTGAATTGAATTAGTTCAAATTGAATTTGATTTGAATTAATTGGAATTGTGATTGAAGATGGATAAGAATAAAATTCAAATGGAAAATTTGAATCGAATTAATTTGAAGTGAAATTGAAGTTGAATAAGTTTGAAATTCAAATGGGAATTTGATTTGAATTTGGAAAGAAATTTGAGGTTAATTCAACTTGAATTGGGATTGAATCAATTCAAAAGGAAGTGGAAATTTAAATAGAATTGATGGGAATGGAGACTTGAAGTTGAACAGTTTGGCTCTGGACTATTTTCAAAATAAATTGTTTTAATGTAAACTTTCTTAAATCTATTTTTCCTAGCTATTTACTATACAATCTTTATTTTTAAAAACCCAAACTATCTTATACTTATTTTACAACTACTTTTGGAACTATTTAACTATTTTACAACTATTTTATAAACTAATTACTATTTTCCAACTGCTTTATAACTAAATACTATTTTACAACTATTTTATAAACTAATTACTATTTTCCAACTGCTTTATAACTAAATACTATTTTACAACTATTTTGCAATTACCTAAATATTCTATAACTATTTGACTATTTTTCAACTATTTTATAACTACTTAACTATTTTACAGTTATTTTACAATTAATAATTATTTTTCAACTACTTATTTATTTTTAAAATTTTAATTTTTCAAGCTATTTTCTAAATTTAAGTTGGACAGAGTTCAAACTATTTATAATTAAATACTAATTGAGATAAGAATTAAAGTGATAATCCAAATGGGGATTGAGGCAAATGTGAATGAGTGAATAGAAATCTAAATGAATGTGAAGTAAAAGAGAATTGATTTAGCTAATAATCAATGATAATAAATACATAGGATGTACGTATATTATTCTATTCGCATAGTGATTTGATCCAGATTCGAGCACAGAATTTCGAGATAGTATATCGATCCGAGTTGGGATTTTTGACTCGATTTTTGATGGCGAACCCTGGATATGGATTTTTGATTGGTTCTGGATATTCTCTATCATAGTTATGGCTATGCAAGGAGAATTACGGTTTCTGATCAAGAAACGAGATCTGAGTCCGCACTAGGAAGTCGGATGGACGATACTAGTTCGGAAGTGAAATTGTGTGATCGAGTGAGCGATCAGGTTTGATATTACGTACGGATGGTATGTGTAAATCATACGAGTTTGAATGAAATTGATAGTGAAAACTTTGTGGATAAGAACTGTAAAATTATTTTTGAAATGAAAAGGTATATTTTGAAAATTAAATGATTAATTAAAATGGAAGTTGGACATTTCTATGATTATAACTCATTTATAAGAGTAAGCGAGATGGTAAATAACTTTATAAAAGAGTAATCAAATTTGAATATTTGATTTGGAAAAAAAAGTTATATATATTTATTATATATGATAAACTCCCCTTGTTGAATCTATAGCCAGAAGAAAGGTTTTTGAAAGTATTTGTAGTATAAAGAGGAAATTTATGCAAGTATGAAGTGATCCAAGATTTTATATATCTATATATATAGATGGTTTTATGAGAATGATTTTTAAAAAGGTTTTGGAACCTATGGATTTTGGAAAGGCTTTTGATTTTTGAGAAAAAAAATCAGTTTTGAGAATTTGGAAAGCCAAGTTTGGAACTATCGATTTGGGATATCGATTTTGTGTAAAGGAGATTTTGATATAAATCATAAAGGGTATGATTTGAAAGATACTATAAGTGTATAGTATAAAGTGTTTTGAGAATGGATTTGGGGAAAAAGGCGCTCCCATGAGATGAACTTCTTAGGAGTGCCACAAGGTGGTACTGCCTTGAGCCCTAAGGGGGGTTTCTAAAGTTGATCCTGTGAGGAAGTCCTGACAAACATAAGTTCCTGAGGATTATTTGGGTAGCGAAAGTCGAGGGCGCTGATGCCTACAGAGGCATTTGGGTTATGCTGTAACGACGGTGTAACTCGATGTCGCTGCGATCTACTGTGGACCATAGCGGAAATCGTGTGGAGGTGAGTGTCAATAGTATATGTTTGATTTTGCCGGGATGGCAACATAACATCGGTAGACTACGATCTATGGTCGAGTGGAGTGGAGAAGTTTCATTTATTGGCAGCGAAATTCGAGGGCGCTGATGCCTACAGTTACATGGGTTTTTGTCGTGATGACAATGTAAAGCCTGGGTGTACTGCGATCTGTAGTGGGTTCTATGGTGTAATCGAGGGGCGCGGAGGCCTATAGTTATCTATGGTTTTGCCATGATGGCGACGTAATCATCGGGTTAACTGCGACCATGGAGGGGGTGATGATTTCCAGAGCATTCTCACCAAAGATGTTTCCTTTATTTTCAAAATATTTTTCCAAGTATTTTCACTGGGTGTTGAAAACGAGTTTACCAAGTACTTGTAGATTTTCAGTCCTACGCCTGATCAACGTATGACCGAATTTCTGTGAGAACGAGGATGGACTTGTTGAGGCATCGAGTTATAAAAAAAATATTTTTATAAAACTATTTTATTAATATTATATAGATTTTTAAAGTGTTTTAAAAATTCTTAATAAAAAGGAGTTTATAGTTAAAGATGTTCAAAGAATAATTTATCTGATTTTAAGTATTGAATGAATTCTGGCTTCGTTTCTTTTCAAGGAAGAAAAGATTCAAAGGGGGGAGGAATGTGATAACCCAGATTTTTGGACATCTGCTAATTGGTAATTAATAGGGTTAAATTTATTACAATACTAATTTGTAAATTGAACAAATAAAAATTCTGATAAATATCTGGATATATAGATTTAAAACTATAACAAGTATTGAATTATAAATCTCTGAAGATGATAAATCCTATAGTATATAAATAAATAATATATTCCACTATTTAATTCAAGGTAAGATATCCATATATACATATATATATAAATAGATATACAAGCTTTATAATGTATATGAATATATATATATATGGAATAAAATATAGGGAAGTTTGTTATAATATGGATATATAAGGTATTATATTATTCCAAAGTTATTTTCAAAATCTCAAAAGTAAATTAGATTAAAACTCTACATTTTCACTAGTATATATATAGTTAATAATTAATAAAAGATTATATTATTTCTTTAAAAAGATACATTAATTAATAAAAGAAAAGGTATAAATATAAAAGGTAAAAACAAAAATAGAATATAAATAAATATAAATTCAAACATGCATAAGAACATTTGTAAGACTCGTATGCATGCATTAAAACATTTGTAACTAATATATCATACATAATTAACAAGTGGCAAGTAAAATGTTCTTTTAATTTAAAATATAGATAACATGTATTAGAAGAAAAGATCCAGGCTTCATTCTCTTGGATACATTTCAAAACCTGAGAATTAAAGGAAAAAGAAATCAAACACTTGAAAGATTTAAAACCTGAAACAAGTTAAACAAAGATTAACTCAAAAACTTCAGATTCCAACTCAGTTTCAAATTAAATCAAGCAGCAGTTTCAAATTCAAGTCCAGATTCAGGAGCAAAAGCAATTTCCAGTTATCAAACCATTTCTAGATTTTCAAAGCTTCCACTGTTCAAACAAAGGTGAGTAAACTACATCCTTTAAAAGCTAAATCTGATGCATAAACTCTTGTAGTGATGTGTGAATAAAGGTTTGCAAGGATGAATTAATATGGTTGATGTGTATTTTGGTGGAAAAATCTATGCATGTTTGTTTAAATATTTACATATGTCTCTGTTAGACAGCAGGTTCAAGCTAAATCAAATGAACAAATCAATTTCTCTTCGTATACTCAATTTCAGGTTATGATCTTTGAAGTAAAAATGTGTATATGGATGTAACATCATCTCTAAAAATAATTTCAAGAAAATATATTAAGTGATTATTTTGAAAAGGAGAATAAACAATGACGATCAATTTGAATCAGAAAATCAATCATTTAAAATACACGTTTTGATTACATAACCTGAATCGTAATGGAAATTGATGAATTTTGAGATTAATATCAAGATTTTTAGTTTGGTAAATCGTGGGAAATTTCGAGTTGATCGGGATTGGCAATTTTGTCAAATTCTAGTGATCTGTAATAGTTTGGGCCTCGGGGTTGTGGCAGGAGTAAGGTCGTGGGTCGGCGGCCATAGGAAAATTAATAGCTTGATTTTTCTGGTGCTGTGGTGGTCGGGCAAGGCGAGGTTAGGGTTTTAAGAGCCTGACTGGTCATCGATGTTTGTGTGGCTAGTACGGCAACGAGGCGGTGTCGAGTAGGACTAGGGTAGGGGGAAAAGAAAGATAGGGGATTGGTGAAGCTCCAGGTGAGATAACGTGAACTCCGGTGATCGGAATTGGGTGGCGTCGGGAGGAATAGGTGATCGAGTTTGTGCCTGATGGGTTCGAGTGTGTTCGATTTTGATTTACGGGGAGACTCGTGGTTCTGGGTGATCGTTCGTAACGAGATGGACGTCGTCGACTGGTGGAAGGTCACGGTGACGATCGTAGCAGTGGCGTACGGTGGTGCACGTGCACGAGTGCATTTGGATATCTGGATTGATGTTTGATTTGGGGAAGACGACACTACAACAAAACAGCCTTTTTACAACAGGCAATGCCCGTTGTGATATGGGTTTCGCAACAGGCATACGCCCGTTGTATTAGGTCTCGTTATAATAGGTCGACCGTATTTTACAACGGGCAATAAACGTTGTAAAACATCAAACTTGCAATGGGTTCTGACCGTTGTAATAGCCTATAATACACGTGGCATAGCCCGTTGTAATAGACTATAATACAACTAGCATAGCCCTTTGTAATACACGATGTTGCAACGATTTCTGACTATTGCAAAATAAATGCAAATTTAAAAAAAAAATCACAACTGCATCCATGTAGTACATCCATACCAATAATGAATAATTTAATGAGTAATAAATATTATCATAAAACAACCAAAATCACATATGAAAAGACTAAAAGCTAGAGTCATAAAATTCTAACACATTCCAAAAGGTTAGATAAGTTTACATTGACATAGTTCTAACATACACATGACAACTAGTTTCATAACAGCCAAATACATAAAGCATTAACACATAAGCATAAAGCTTTTGTCAACGAACTCATCTTTTTTTGATTGTCGCTTTCTCTTTTCAGGCTCTCTTTCTCTTTTCCTTTTGTTTTTCTTCTTGCTTTTATCCCTATAATCTTCCTCTCTTTCTTCTTTCGTCTATATGGACACCAGTTTATATGTGCAATAATTGGATGGTAACATGTCCTTATAAGTTATAGTCAATGAGCAAAGTAATGCTACTAAATATATAAACAAAATGTTCATGTCTGGTTTAAACAAAAATATAAAAATCTAGCAATAATCTTAAAATATATGATGTTGATATTAATGATATAAACATCACGTCTGAATATATTTTTAGCAGAATCTGCTATATGTAGATCAAGAAAACTAATTGTGGAATTTTGAGTATGCGTGCATGCGTACGTACATACATATCCTTCATCTATATGGGAATTATATATATAAATATATATATATGTGTGTTTAAAAAAGCCTATATTTTAAATGTTTAAAAAAGAATAAATCTTATCCAAAAGCTAAAGATAGTGAAGTAAAATAATTTATACTTCACTTAGCTAAGCCATAATAAGTCAGGAGGATCAAATGTAAACAATTGCTAAAACCAGATGAGATAAAATATAATTCCAATTTAATGAAGATATAGATAATTTTGACCACTTACCCAAAAAAACGGCAAAGGAATATTTCCAATTAATCGCATACAGACACACTAATAGCATCTCTAATCAAATAAAAATCACCCACTAATACCTCCACTAATCAAATCCCCTCCCATCTAAAAGCCGTAAAGGATGACGTCGCCGGACGTTGCCAACATCGTCAAACCACCGCGGCTCCCGCGGTGGACGCGGCAGGAGATCCTAACCCTGGTCGAAGGCAAACGGATGGTAGAAAGCCGGGGCAAAAGCCGGTCTGGTTCGCTAACCCGGATCGGGTCACCGAACCCGGTTGAACCAAAATGGGCGTCGGTGTCAAATTACTGCAAGGAGCACGGGGTTGATCGTGGGCCGGTCCAATGTCGTAAGAGGTGGAGCAACCTGGCGAGCGATTACAAGAAGATCAAAGAGTGGGAGATGGGGATAAGTAATAACAATGGTAATGGGGAGGGTGATTGGGTGATGAGGAATGATGTGAAGAGAGAGAAGAAGCTTCCAGGTTTCTTCGATAAGGAGGTTTATGACATACTTGATGCGGGGATGGTGTTGGGGGAAGGGAAGGAGGAGGAGGATGTGGAAATCGTGTTCGATAGTGGGAGGAGGGCAGAGGAGGATGCGGGGTTGTTTGGGGAAGAGGAGGAGATGGTCGGCGGCGGAAGGGTTTTAATTTGGATCTGGATGCAGATTTGAGAAATTGGGGGTTTTGATGTGAAGACTAACACGTGAAGTTAATATAAAACAAGGGAAAGGGTAAAAATTTGATGATGGAGCCAAAAATTTAGATTGGAGGGAATAATTTGGAAATGGAGCCAAAATTTCGTTGTTCAGAACCAAGAAATAACTGGTATATATCTAACACCTAATGCATTTGAAACTAAAAATTTTACAACGTAAAATTTATATTTCTCGAATTCTGAATTATTTTAATATTTTGAAATTTTAAATATTTTATAAAATTGTAATCTCTTTATTTTATAATTTTATGAAAATTTCAAATTTTTGTTTATAAATTTTATAAATGTTTTTAAGTTTATTTTACAAAATTTCCAAATTTTAAATTATTTGAAATATTAAATATTCTAAGATTTTGGAAACTTTCTAAAATTTTAAGTTATCTTAAAATTTTTACTTTTTTATTCTTGAATTTTATGAAAATTTCAAATTTGTTTATGAATTTCGTTTAGTAAATTACTAATTTAATTATCTAATATTGAATATTAAATACTGAATATTAAATATAATTACTAAATAATTGAATATTAATTATAATAATTAAATATTAAGTGTAATTAATAAATATTAATAATAATTTACTAATTATTAACAATTAATTATAATAAATTGTTAAATATAAAAAATAATGATTGATTAAAGATAATACTTAGTTATTATGAATTATTTATCAATAGTCATTGTTGTAAATTATAAATAATTACCTATTTAAGTTTTCATTTATAAATTATCAATTCTAAAATACCAATTCTAATTCTTAACTATTTGTCATAATTATTGATTGTTATTAATTATTAATTTTTTAATAGTCATTATTATATAATAATTATTTAAAATTGGCATATATTACAACGGGCATTTTTAACCCGTTGTAAAATTGGAACCTATTACAACGGGCGTTTTGAGCATTGTAAAATTGGCACCTCTTACAACGGGCATTTTGTGACCGTTGTAAAATTGGCATCTATTACAACGGGCATTTTGTGAACGTTGTAAAATTGACATCTATTACAACGAGCATTAAAGGACCGTTGTAATAGCATTCTATTACAACGAGCAGTCATTGCCTGTTGTAAAAAGGCCGTTGTATAGGGCGTCTATTACAACGGTCCTGAGTGGACCGTTGTAATAGCCTTCTATTAAAACGGGCAGCCTGTGCCCGTTGTAGAAATGGCGCTGTAATAGGGTATTTTTGTTGTAGTGCGAGGACTTCTCGCGTCTGGCTCGTGGCAATCGTGGTTTGACTCGAAGCTGAGGGGATGCGATAATTCACGGGGTTGGCTCGAGAAATTTTTTGGTTCGGCCTGGGTTTTTGTAAGTTAAAGTATCAAGTTTTAAAAGTTTATCAAAATGAATAAGTTTCAAAAGAAAAATATAAACCAAGTTCTAAAACAATGTATTAGCAAGTTTAAACAAGTTTTCAAAGTTTTAAATTGTTTTAAATTGTTTGTTTAAAGTAATTATATAATAGGTTAATTATTTAATTATATTTTTAAGTGTATCAAATGGAATTTAATATTGATAATTAAGTAATTAATAAAGGTAGATGGTTTATCTTAAAATTAATTAAGGTCTTGGATAATTAATGATTAATTAAATTAATGAAGTAATTAAAGAGAAATTAATTAATTAATGATTAAGGATAAATTAATTCATAATTAAGGGTTAAAATTAATTAGAGATTAATTAAATTATTAGGGATTAATTAATGTAAGTAATTAGAGATTAATTACTTAAATGATAATTACTTAATGTAAGTAATTAAGGATTAAATTGATAAGGGTTAACTAATTTAATTTGTAATTAATGGATAGTTAATTACCGAATGTAATTAATTAAAAGAATAATTAATTAATGAAAGTAATTAGAGGATCATTAATTAATTAATAGGAGTAATTAAGGGTTGATTAATGTGAATGGTTAAAGACTAATTAATTTATGTAATTAATTAAAGGTTATTTACTTAATGTAATTAAAGAATAATTAATCAAGGATGATTAATTAAGACGGATAATTAAGGGATGATTAATTAATTGGTTTGTAATTAATTAGTGTTAAGTATGCAGGATTTAAAAGTAATTAAAGTAATTAATTTAATTTATTGGTGGTTAATTAAATTAATTAGAGATGGTGTGGTTGATTTATCTTGCTTATGGATGATTGAATGATATTGAATGCCTTGGATTACGTGATATCTCTGATATGTGATATGTGCTGCTTTGTGATATGAGATGAATTGTTGTATATAAATTGTATTGTTTAAGCTTAAACTTTTGGTTTAATGAATAACATTGGATTCGAAGAGACCGGGGTCGGGTATCAGTAAATACCCGAAACCACTTCGTTTTGCAAGCTAAGATAATTCTTTATAGATTCGATATGTGAAATCAATTAGGCTGGAATGGAATAATTTAAGTAAACTGGACCATTGAAACTATATAGTAGTACTTGGATTGATTTGTGAAATAAGTGTTGGTTCTAACAAGATAAGAACTCGTAGAAGGTACGAGTTATCCGGGTTTGCGATTAGTCTTATAGCTTGATATTACAAATTATATGGGTTTACTCACGCTGGTTTCCAGCCTGACCTAGGTGTTACTTTGTTGTAATGCTTGGGTCAGACCGAGTATTACAGATTTTTAGGTTAGGATGTTCTGGAGCTCAGGAGGCGAGCTAGATGGCGGGAACGTATGGAGTATTCTGCTATATATATTATTGTTTGTACTTCTAGGACAAGTTGTTATAACTGTCCAGCATATGTGTGAATGTTGTAACTCTGATATATTGAATGTAAATTAACAGATACAGTTCTTCTTTGTATAACTGTTATTATTTGATATTATATTTTATCCACTGCGAATGTGAGAATCTGTGTTTTGTTTCTATTTCTTCTTCTACCTCTTTTCTTCTTTACCCTAACAATATGGAATTTCCGGCGTTCGATTGCTCGACACTTCTACAGTGAACGTATTAGTGTCGAATTTTCGGGGTCGAAAATCTCGGGTCGTTACATTTTAAGTGAGACCACGCCGCTTAGTGGAATGGGTTTCCCCTCACTAATATCCTTTTAAAATATATCTTTACAAAATCTTTTTCCTCCACCAAAACTGGTTAAATACTGTAAAGCATCATTATGTAAACATACATAAATATCAGGTATTAAATAAACAATTTATTCAAACACATAAGTTTTGTTTGGATAACTTTTAACATTTGGCTGACTCGGGCCTACTAGACAATATAAACAAAATTTATCTAACACCAGTTAGACACTCCTCTTCTGGAAGGTCTGTCCCTAACTATCTGTTAAATACTTCGCTTCGAATGGCCTGTCTCTAGCTTAATTATCTCCCAAGTCTTCCTAATCCTAATGGTTTTTCGGGCTCACCAATAACCTATCTGTATACAAACATATATTTCTTTCGGTGTATAATCATAATTTTAGTATACCTGTAACCAAGCCCTACACACTGGAATTTTGGACAACAATTAGCTGAGGCTAATAGCTAATATATAAGGCGTGATTCTATACTAGTCCCATCTGGTATTCTAATATCTGAGTCATTTTCACTTAAGGTTCCCCTCCTATAATTTTCCTTGAAAACATTTTCAAAATGATTTAAACCTTTTAAATTAAACTAATACAAGGAATTATATAATCTTTATGCTTCACTCAAAATCACATTGCCATATTATATATATCTCCTTTACTCAAACTTTAGTTGATGAAAACATTTAAACATTTTAAAGTACCTCTTTCTAAACTTTTGAAAGCATCTCTTTCGAAACCAAGTAAAACCCTTTAATTATCTAGGCCAAAAGGCCAAAACCTTACATTTTGAAATCTTACTCCAAACCTTTCGGAACCATTGAACTAAAATCTTTCGAAACTATTGAACTAAAACCTTTCAAAACCATTGACTCAAACCATTCGAAACCATTGAACTAAAACCTTTCGAAACCATTCAGCCTTTTAAAACATAAACCTTTCGAAACCATTGAACTAAAACCTTTCGAAACCATTGAACTCAAACCTTTCGAAACCATTGAATTAAAACCTTTCGAAACCATTGGACTCAAACCTTTCGAAGGCTTACTGGGTTCCATTTAAAACATGTGAAAAATCTTCTTTTAAAAACCTTTTGACTTCATTGGAAGCTACCTTTCGACTTTGTCGAAAGCTCTACTTCGAAAGCTTTAAAACACATCATTTAAAACAATAATCCCCTGTCTTTAAAACAACTCCTTCGAAAGCTTTGGGTTATAATTCAATTAGAAAAGCAAGGTAAAACATCTAAGTCGAAAGCTTTGATACCTTTCGAAAGCATTGAGAAGAGGCTGGTTTTAGAAACAGGTAAACCTTTCGACTTTGTCAAAAGCAATGACTTTAGAAAAGCGGCAGTAACCTTTCGACCTTGTCGGAAGGTTTAAAACCTCTATTTTAAATGTTTGACCTGGTCGAAAGCAACCAAGTAGAAAGCTCTTATTCGAAAGTAAAGCAGGCATAAGCTTTTGGTTTATAAAATAAACGTACCCCAACCTCTTTGGCAACCAACCTTTTGACTAAGTACTTGACCTTGTTCAATTCAGTACATACCAAGTAACTTGATACCATATACATTGAACTTTGACCTTGTCGAAAGCTATAAATTTTCGACTTTGTCGGAAGGTCTGGGTCGGAAGGTTTGATGCCTAAAATGGCCAAAACATGCTAAAAGCATGATTTTCTTGTTTTTAACTTAAAAAGGATAACTTTTCAACTAATTTGCCTTCGTTTGTCAAATTCTCATTGGTTAATAAATACTTTTCAGAAAAGTGCTGCCACTAATTTCAGAAATAAATAATAATTTTATTTTATAAAATGCCCATTCTCCTTAATTAAATATATAAAACATTTAAGTCTCATACCATAAATAATTGTATATATTCATCAAATCACTTAGGAAAAATCTGGAAAAAATCCCAGAAAATCTACTTTTATATGTTTTCCAACATATAAAAATTTCAAACCCAAATAATTATTATTTTAGCCATAAATAATTTATAACCCAATAAATCATTTTCTTTACGAGTAAATTAATATAAAATCCACATAAATTCAGAAAATTATGAAAATTGGAACCCATCTCTAAAATATCATTTTTGACCTATATTTAAATTTTCAAGGCATTTGGATGTCATTTAATAGGGTTTTCATATCAAACATTTCATAAATACTAATATGAACATCATAATTCACAAACAAACAAATATATAACTTTAATCATCAAAACATGGCATATACTTGCAAAAACATTTCGGATCTAATCTTAAAATCGAAAACCATAAGAAAATGGGATGTAGTAATTATTCATCTTAGCTTTGAGATTAAAAGATGTGAGATTTGATGTTGAATTAATTGATTATCTTCCTTCTCTTGAATCCTAGCTTTATCTTACTTGAGAATAAAATGGTGGTTGGCCTTAGTTGTTTTTAGTTTGCTAAAATGAAAATGAACGTAAGTTTCATTTCCTCAGGGTTTAGGGTATAAGCCTCTCCTATTTCCCATATTGCCCTTACACGTTTCCTAACACATTAGTTTATGTTATCTCATTTCAATGTGCACATTTTCATGGCACGGCTACCCTTAGTTTAATCAAATCTCAGCCTATTAATCTTCACATTATTTTATTTAATTTAACTAATTAAATATCCTATATAATATTATAAAAATATTGGGTGTTACAGACTCCCCACCTTAAAGAATTTCGTCTGTGAAATTACTATAAGGCATACACAAAACAATCAAGGTAAAACATACCATGAAACAAATTAGGGTAAGCCTCTCTAATCCTGCTCTTGGTCTCCCAAATACAGTCTCTTGCATCGTCACTCTACTGGACCTTTACTAATTTGATTGTTTTGTTCGTTAACCTTTTTTCATCTCTAGCCACAATCTGAATCAGCTTCCTAGCTATGGTCAAATCTAGCTCTACAACTAAATCTTCTAACACTGTAGGTGTTATAGTGGTCTCCAGGTCTCTAACATACTTTTAAGATGAGAAATATGGAAAACATCAAGAACTCCTGCTAAACTACTCGGTAACTCCACTCTATAAGCGAGTTTCTCGATCCCCTCAACAATACGGAAGGGCTCAACAAATCTAGGTGCTAACTTTCCTAACGTTCCAAATCTAATCACACCCTTCATCGGTGAAACCTTAATAAGCACATAGTCTCCAACAGAGAATTCCAAGTCTTTCCTTCTTCTGTCTGCATAAATTTTCTTTCTAGACTAAGCTTCCTTCATGCTAGCTCAGATCAACCCCAATCTTCTCTGCAACTTCTTTCATCAAATCCAAACCAAGAACCAACCTATCCTCGGTCTCTAACCAACATACAAAAGATTTGCATGGTCTCCAATACAAAGCTTCAAACGGTGCCATTCCAATACTCGTATGATAACTATTGTTATATGAGAACTCGACTAAATGAAGATGGTCCTCCCATGATTCCCCGAAATCCAGTACACAAGCTCTTAACAAATCCTCTAAGACTTTATTAACTCTTTCCGTTTGCCCATCAGTCTATGGATGGTAAGCGGTACACATATTGAGCTTGTTCCTAATGCTTCCTATAGACTCTTCCAGAACTCACTAGTAAACAAAGAATCTCTATCACTGATGATACTACTAGGAATCCCATGCAGTCTAACTACATTCTTCATAAATAACTTCGCCAAAATAGGCGCCGTCCTAGTTGACTTTACTGGAATGAAATGAGCACTCTTAGTTAGTCTATATACTATGACCCATATGCTTTCATTTACTCTACTAGACCTTAGCAACCCATCGATAAAATCCATAGAGATAGAATCCCACTCCCATAACGGAACTTCCAATGGTTGAAGCTATCCACTTGGCTTGTTCAGCCTTTACCTGTTGGCAATTCAAGCACTGCTTAACACGTAAACCAATGTCACATTTCATACCTTCCCAGAAAAAACTTCCCTTCATATCTTGATACATCTTCGTTCCTCCTGGATGGATAATGAACTTCGAACGATGACATTCATCCAAAACTTCTTTCCTCGTGTCTCCTATGTTTGAACACACAACCTTCCCTTCTTTCTCAACCATCCATTTTGGTCAAGACTGAAATCCTTTAAGTCATCGCTCTCTGTTCCCTCCTTTAACTTTCTGATCCGTTCAGCCAAAAATGGATCCTCCTCCCGTCTTGAAGCTATCTTCTCAATCATTACTGGTCGAACTTCTAAGCAAGACAATACATCACTTCTTGCACTAGAACCTGCCTCGGATCTATACTGCACACTACAAGCTGATAATTCTTCCAAATCTTTACACTCGGTAATTTTAGCCAATACTGCATTCTGATTTTCCTGCTAAGTGCATCCGCCACCTTGTTTCCTTTTCCGGGTGTGTACTCAATTCCAAAATCATAAGTAGCAATAAACTCCAACCATCTCTGATGTCTCATGTTCAGCTCCTTCTAAGAGAACAAGTACTTCAACGACTTATGATCTGTATAAAGCTCAAATCGCTCTCCCAATAAATAATGCCTCCATACCTTTAAAGCAAATATTATGGCAGCTAACTCCAAATCATGCGTTGGATACCTAACTTCATATGGTCTGGGTTGTCTAGAAGCATAAGCAATCACTTTACCTCTTTGCATCAACACAGCTCCCAATCCAGTTCCACACGCATCAATATAAACAACCAAATCTTTATTCCCCTCCGGAACCACCAATACCATTGCATGGGTCAATAAGTGTTTCAAGCTCTGGAATGCTTCCTCACACTTATTAATCCATACAAACTTCACATCTTTTCGTGTAAGCTTAGTCATCGGTGCAGCTATCCTCGAAATATCCTTTATAAACCTTCGATAATATCCAGCTAATCCAAGAAAGCTCTTTATCTCGGTCACCATCTCGGGTCTCTTCCAATTATTCACCGCCTCACTCTTGGTCGGATTTATAGACAAACCTTTCTCTGAGACTACGTGACCAAGGAATTTCACTTCCATCTTCCAAAAATGACACTTCAAAAACTTAGCCTTCAACTGATGTTCCCTCAATGTCTCAAGCACAACTCTAAGATGAACTTCATGCTCCTTCTCATCCTTAGAGTATATCAGAATGTCATCTATGAAGACCAACACAAACCTATCCAAGTGCTCTTAGAAAATTCGGTTCATCAAATCCACAAAGAATGCCGACATATTAGTTAGTCCGAACAGCATGACTAACCATTTGTACGATCCATACCTTATCCTAAACGCCGTCAAAGGTATACTATCCTATGCCACTCTAAGCTGATGAAATCCCTTCGCCAAATCCAGTTGAGAGAATACCTTGGCTCCACTTAACTGATCGAACAAATCGTCAATTCTTGGCAATGGATATCGGTTCTTTATCATTTTCTCATTCAACTTACGATAATCGATACATAGCTTCAACGATCCGTCCGACTTCTTAGTAAACACTACAGCAGCTCCCCAAGGTGAACTACTTGGTCGAATAAAGTTCTTGCTTTAAAATCCACCAATTGCACCTTCAACTCTTTCATATCTGTGGGTGTCATTAGCTTGGTGGCCTACTCACCGGTTCTGTTCCCGGTACCAAATCAATCTGAAACTCAATGGCTCGTTTCGGTGGCAATCTAGTTACCGGCTCAAAAACATCAGCAAACTCTCTAACTACAAAGGCTCGATGCAACTCATCCTCCAACACCATGATACCCAATAAAGCATTCACTTTGCAACTAGAGTTCTCTATGGTATAAATTATCCGATCACTACAATCCGGGTGACTAATTGATATTTTTCTATCATGGCAAAATATCCTAGCATCATATTTACTCAACCAATCCATCCCAACGATAATCCCAAATCCCATAAAATCAAACACATGTAAACAACAATCAAAAGTACGACCTAGAAAATCAAACTCTAAATGTTCACACCTCATCCCAAGTGTCGCATACCCTCCTATCGGATTTGCAACCCTTAAGGAAGTAACTAAATATGAGGTATCTAAGTTAAGCTTATCTACCAAACATCAAGAAATAAAAAATGTGATGCACCAGTATCAAATAGAATGCTAACAGACATACCGTGAATTTGTAGCAAGCCTCCTAAAACAGCCTGCCCTTTCTTCTGTACAACTGGGCTTGAAATGCGGGCTCCATTGCATACATCTGCCCTTTTCCTTCTCTAACAGGCTCCGGGCATTTGTTCTTATAATGGCCAATCTGATCACAATTAAAGCATCAGATATTCTTCTTTCCAACTGCTTCTTTCCCTTTTCCTTTACCGGTACGACACTCATTGGCATAGTGTCCCTTCTTATCGCATTTATAACAAACCACCTCAGCTTTTCCCTTCTTCTGTGCTACTCCCTTCTGAGCATTCTTCTTATGGAAAAACTTTCTTTTCTGGCCTTGTCCCACCTGGGCCTCCTTCATTTTCCTCCTCAAACAAGCTAACGCCTCTTCCTGCCTCGGTGCCATTTCTACCACTACATTACTTAGATCTCTTAAGTGCGGTAAGGTAGCACTTATCAACTCTGGCCTCAAGCCCCTTATAAACTTCTCATTCCTCTTGATCACCGTATCAACTAAGGCATACGCGTACTGGGCCAACTTTTCAAATCTTCTTGCATACTCTAGAACAGACATCTCCCCTTGTTCTAGTTCAGCAAACTTCCTAACCAATGCCGACTGCACCATCACCGACATAAATCTTTCTTGAAACCTTCTCCTAAACTCCGCCCAAGTCATGGTTTTCTCATCAACACCAGCTATAACAGTATTCCACAAAAATAGAGCAGCTCCTTGAAGTTGTCTCAAAACTAATCTCCTCTTCTGCTCGTCATTCAATCCTAGGTTAGCAAAGATTCTCTCACAATGTAGCAGCCAATTTTCCACCTCAATCACATCTTCAGTTCCAATGAACGACTTCCCTCCAAGCCTGGTATAGTCTCTGCTCAAGTTAGCATAGTGGTTGACTATCGGAGCTTCCTGAACTCCTCCTCCAATAGTATTCCCTTCGAAACCTGCAGCTTGCACCATGTTTACGAAGAACTGATACATGGCTCTCATATCCACTTGGGGAACCCCAGCACCAGCAGTTTCAGCTTGTGCCTGACCTAAACCTCTTCTAGCATTTGGTCGGGCATTTCCATTAGTGGTGGTGCTATCTCCTCCAAGATTTACTCTGTCTCTTCTTCCTTTCGTATCTGTATTCAAGCTTCATGAGATACAGATGAATAGCCTAACTAAGATAGGAGTCTAGAGATATAGCATATACTTATATATAACAAATACAAGTACGTTACTATAGCGTTATCCCATACCTCGATCTTAACTCTAATTACTAAGGAATTTGTTTTCAGAAACAATTTTTTAGTTAAAGTATTTCATAAACCATGCTCTGATGCCAAGTTGTAACATCCCATGTCTAGAGGCCCAAAACTAAGCGCTATAGATGTTGTAGTCATCTATAGTATTAGCTTCCGACGACTAAATACAGCTATGTTAATGGTATATACAATATCATAAGAACTTGAATATGAAACAAAACAAAAAATTTAAAACAACATCTCCTTGATTATATTTATAACAGATGTTCCATATTCTTAATACATAATCCCAATCCTTTCCCAAGCACAGATAAAATATACTCAATACAAAATACGCCAAGAGCGGTATATGAAGATAATCCCTTGGATGATCAGAGTCATATAGTCATAATAGACTTAATACAAACACAGTGGAAATACAACAAAACATAAAACTACAACTCCTAAATAGCTATCTGTTTGCCTCTTACATGGCTCTGGTAGCCTTATTTGTCATCCTACTAAACCAAAAAAGACCTTAACCCCTCAGCCTACTCAAATTAAGTTTGAGCAACCGAGAGTTTAAGGGGAAAACATAAACTTCGAGTCAGACATAAAGCCTGGTGTGAAAATATACATCTCGGTTTCATATGTTAAGGGAGACCACGCCGCTTAGCGAAACGGGTTTCCCTCACTAATATCCTTTTAAAATATATCTTTGCAAAACCTTTTTCCTGCACCAAAACTAGTTAAATACCATAAAGCATCATTATGTGAACATACATAAATATCAGGTATTAAATGAACAATCTGTTCAAACACATAAGTTTTGTTTGGATAACTTTTAAACTTTGGTTGACTCGGGCCTACTAGACAATATAATTTTTTTTATCTAACACTTGTTAGTAGTCCTCTTCTGGATGGTCTGTCCCTAACAATCTGTTAAATAATTCGCTTCTGGATGGCCTATCCCTAGCTTAATCAACTCCTTGGTATTCTTGATCCTAATGGTTTTTCAAGCTCACTAATAACCTATATGTATACAAACATATATTCTTTTCGGTGTGTAACCATAATTTTAGTCAACCTGTAACTAAGCCCTACACTCTAGAATTTTGGACAACAATTACCTGGGGCTAATAGCTAATGTATAAGGCACTACCCTATACTAGTCCCATCTGGTATTCTAATATCTGAGTCATTTTCACTTAAGGATCCCCTCCCATAATTTTCCTTGAAAACATTTTCAAAATGATTTAAACCTTTTAAATCAAACTAATACAAGTAAGTTATATAATCTTTATGCTTTACTCAAAATCACATTGCCATATTATATATATCTCCTTTACTCAAACTTTAGTTAGTGAAAACATTTAAACATTGGAAAGTACCTCTTTCTAAACTTTTGAAAGAATCTCTTTTGAAACCAAGTAAAACCCTTTAATTATCTAGGCAAAGAGGCTAAAACCCTACCTTTTGAAACCTTACTCCAAACCTTTCGAAACCATTGAACTCAAACCTTTCGAAACCATTGAACTAAAACCTTTCAAAACCATTAAACTCAAACCTTTTGAAACCATTGAACTAAAACCTTTCGAAACCATTGAACTCAAACCTTTCAAAACCATGGAACTAAAACCTTTCAAAACCGTTGAACTCAAATCTTTCGAAACCGTTGAACTAAAACCTTTCGAAAGCATTCAACCTTTTAAAACATAAACCTTTCGAAACCGTTGAACTAAAACCTTTCGAAACCATTGAACTCAAACCTTTCGAAACCATTGAACTCAAACCTTTCGAAACCATTGGACTTAAACCTTTTGAAGGCTTACTGGGTTCCATTTAAAACATGTGGAAAATCTTCTTTTAAAAACCTTTTGACTTCATTGGAAGCTACCTTTCGACTTTTTCGAAAGATTTAAAACACATCATTTAGAACAATAGTCCCCTGCCTTTAAAACAACTCCTTCGAAAGCTTTGGGTTATACTTCAATTAGAAAGCAAGGTAAAACATCTAAGTCGCAAGCTTTGATACCTTTTGAAAGTATCGAGGAGAGGTTGGCTTTAGAAATAGGTAAATCTTTCGAATTTGTCGAAAGCAATGACTTTAGAAAAGCGGCAGTAACTTTTCGACCTTGTCGGAAGGTTTAAAACCTTTATTTTAAATGTTTGACCTTTATCACTTTTGCCCTTCCCCTTCTTAAGTATATCCTCTGAAGCTGGCTGAGTCTCCTCTTTTGTAGTCACACGAATAATAGGTGCCATCTAATGAAACAAATAAATCTGAGGATAAGGTACCTAAACTAAAAAGTGTTCATATATCCTAAAATGATAGTTCAATTCCTTAATATATAAGGTTGGTCTATCCTATTGATAACAATGTCTTTCATATCTAAGTCAGTATAGACTCTATTTTATTGGTTCATTTAGTTGTATCCTAACTGTTGGAAACACCTTATATAAATGACCCTTTTAAAACTAATTCTAAGCTATTTATTTCAACATTTTTTTAATTAAATGTGAAATTTAACCTACAAGGTATCCGGGTCTTAAATGTCCACAAAATTTTCCCTTTTATCTAATTATGTTATTTAATTTCTTAGTCTATCTTTTTGGCAAGGAAAATATAAACTAAGGTGGAACAATGTCTATTACTTCATTAATTAAATAAAAGGGTGCTTATATGTGTATTAATGTGGTTTACTATCGATTATTCCCACTACCAATCTAAGTGACCCCTATTTTATTTTTATATATAAGGGATGAGTTTTTCTTAAAGACTTAACCCTAAAGAAAATGGAAATGTTTAGGGTGGGACTTATAGATAACGTTACTAGACTTCCTATTTCTTAGTTGTTTCCCTTTTTCAAGTTTTCTTTTTCTAAGTACCTCTAAGCTAAGGTATCCTAAAATAGATCCCTAGGGGGTTGTTTCCCTTTTCTTACTATATTTTCCGGCGTTCAAAAACTATTGGCTGCTTACATCTATAACAATTACTTCCACAGAAGATTTATAATCACCTGATTATTCAAAATAGAAGAATCCCTAGGAAACATATTTTTAAAAATTTCTTACTAAAATAAAATCCTTGATAAAATTATTTCATTTACCAAATTTAAAACAATACTACGTTGAGTTGCTTTATTTAAGTCTTTAGGGACTCTTATCGATAACGTTGATAAGACGTACCAACTAGAGCCCATAAACTATTTAACAAATCAATCAACATAATATAGACATTTTTATATCATTAACAAATACGCACTTATATATATATATAATGCTCATAACTCGGTCTAGGACTTCACTAATCTTTCCTAACTGAGTTAACCCCACCAATGCCAAGGTTCTTGCTTAACCTTCAGCTCTGATACAAAATATAACGAACCGGATTTTTGACCCTTGAAAATCGACACTATTACGTCCACTGTATCACATGCCGAATATTCAAGTGTCAAAAATACCGATCGTTAGGATGAAAGAATAAAATAGATAATAGAACAAAACTAAACAACATAGAATCTCACAAAGCAGCGAATAATATATAATACAACAATGATCTTTACAAAAAGAAAACATCTTTATTCATATATACAACATCATAGTACATCAGACTTATCCTTAATTTGGACAGTCATATAAACATGTCCTTATATTGACAAACATATAGACACTGTATTACAATGGAAAAATATACATGAATACAATTGTTAAATCTACATGAATATAATTATATATGTAAACAAAACAATATGCCCTTCTTAAATCAACTTTAGTTGTATTGCTTTTTATTATCTTGAATGTTGCAATAGTACACTTTTTCTAAAAATTGTCTAACTCTATTTATTACAAATATATAAAGTTGGATGCTTTTAAATATTTCTAAAATAGCGATTATAACTTTTGCATTTCATACTATTAATTATATTTATTAATATAGATACTGCTCCATCATCGTTATTGAAATCTAAACGAAGAAAAATGAAACTTTGATACTTGGTTCGAGAGATATATTGATTTGGGTTTGATTTAACCTGAATCACTTCTAGATGCTAATAAAGAAGAATTTGAAATTGATAATGACCTAAATGACATTAAAGATAATCAACAAGAGGAATGGATGATGGCGGCAGCAAGGGAACCACTATTTACTCCAGGAGAGGAGGTAGAAACGGGTCTACGAGATTTTGATACTTCGCATAATAGGAATGAATCACTTCAGTGATATCCTAATATAGATATTGAATGAAATTTTATACATACCAGTCTACATTCAACCGGTAAATCTACAGATGAGTGCATAAACGATTCCATTGTTGTTCCTTTAGAAAGATTGTCCAATAATCAACAAATTGCACATGATATAGTATATAAAACCCTATTAGCTGAAAAATCAATTCGAATGATTATTGCGGCGGAGCTAGTATAAGGAATTATCTCTTATAAATTCCATTGTTCAAACGATTGTTACTCATTTTGGAAATAGTAAAGCAGTTCGCATTATGGCACCAACTGGAGTTGCTACATTTAATATTGGTGGTAGCACTATACATCATAAACTATAAATCCTATAACGACCTAAAATTTTATCACTTTGATTTTCAAAATATTTGATTGATTTTTACTATTCAATTTGTGATTTAAAATAAAAGAAAATCAACTTGAAAATAAAATATTTGATTTCAAACAATGAACATTTATTCAAATTTATAGGATTTTTCTATAAAACTAATATTTTGAAAATATTTAAAAAATTCCGTTTGACATATTTTACGTCGAACGTCAGTGTCTTCAAAATTTAACAAATTCAATAACCAGTGTGTTTTATTGTTTTTTTAGATCTCCTTACAGGATTGTACGTGATCCTATCCCGTTTTCGGTCTTTCGCAGCTCGTACCCGAATATAGTGTTTTGGACCCTAAATTCAAAACATAATATTTTACACAGTGCATGCATCCATCTTCAGCCATACTTCTTCCTATATTAGTCACTTCCCTGGCCATGCTTCTCACCTTACCTTTGCGATCTTCTCCTTGATTTTTTCCATACTTTAAGCCATGATTTATGGATTTGGTTCACTTAGTTTTTAAGTGAAGCAGCCTATAAAATGAGAACAACACCACACTGAAGTACCTTTTAAATTTTGTTTCTTCTTTGCTAGCTACATTACCTAGTTTCTTGTTCAAAACCAAGAATTTAAACTCCTCATTCCTCAACTTCAAAAATCAATTGCTCCTAATCTATTCACTTTCAATAAAAGGTCTCAACATGAAAGTTGCTCTACTAGGCATCTAGTATTTTCAGAAATTAATGGATCACTTTCATAGAGAATCAAGTGAGATATTCAGTTTTTATAGTAAGTGGGAAAATATTGTCAGAAACTTCAAAAAATGATTTCTCATGATCCACTTAGAATTACTCGACGTCGTAAGCATCGTTGAATTTGTATTAGAGTGTAGTATTTTTGGTGTAAGTTCGGCAAGATTTCGTGTTGATGATTGGCGATGTTCGTCGGCTAGGTTTTGGATTTCTAAAGATCGAGGGGACGATGGATGAATTGAAGGATGTGTGGTTGTTCGTCGAGGAGAGCCGCTCAGTCGGTGAGTTTTTGGTAGAGTTTGGCGACAAAATGTGTCGCGTATTTTTTGTCCCGACGTGCTTCTCGAAAGGGTCGCAATGAGATGGAGTGGTTCGGGCGTGGAGTCGATGAGGTGTCCTGGTCGAGGCAGTGAAGACGAGCACTATTATGGTCATGGCTTCAGCGCTAGTGGCATCGGCGGGTGTGCAAGTGCGCGTCGAGCACCGGAATGATGAAATGGAGAAGGGTGATTTTAGGGAAGAAGGCATTATTGCATGCGGTTCATAATTGGTTTGGGTCGAGTCCGATTGGGTGAGAAAACTTTTTTTATTATTTAATTTTATAAATTAAAAGTGGTTAACTTTGAAATGATATATTTCATTCATATGGAATCAGTTTGGCACACGAATTGTTGCCTTGGACTCGTATAGTCGAATACAACATTGTAGTTTGATTTGTTGGTAGGTTTGGGATGTTTAAAAATTTTAAAAGATGGAAACAGACATAATTTAAATTGCATTATTTTAATTAATAACGTCGTTTAAATTATTATACCTTAATTAGTGATGTTGTTTGGTCAAATAAAATACTATTGAGTTCAATTGGATTGAATAGAGTAATTTGGACACTTATCAGTGGTATAAAACATTGTTCCGCTAATTAAATTTATTTGACATCCGGTTAGCAGAATAAATCAACATTCTGTTATAATGAACCAGATAGGTTATATTTAGACATCTATTTGGTGGAATAAATCACTGTTCTGCTATTACATTAGCATAGACACTTATTTATATACTAGTTGATTAATATTGAATAAGTGTTAACAATTGATTGTTAATTATGAATTTGATTTACACATATGTCTGCTTGTGTAAATACCAAGTATTTTAACATGGAAAGTTAAATTGAATGAAATGGTAACTTGTTTTGAGTACCATAGTGGTCGTTAAGCCCCTTTCTAAATTTGCAAGTTAATTATGTAATCAAAATTATTTTAAAAATATTTTTATTTATTAATAAGGTTTAAAAATATAATTATTATATATGTTAATAAGATTTAAAAGGTAAATATTTTTATTAATAATGTTTGGCAAATAGTTAATCATTGTTTAATAATGATTTAAAGTTAATCATTTTATTAATATAATTCTTAAAAGTGATTCAAGAATACTAAAATTTTATTTTGAAATTATTTAACTATTTATTTAAAATGTTTTAAATTATATTTTAATTATTAATTAAAGTAAATTAGTTATATTGATATAAGTTATTTTATTATATTACAGGTTCAGTAATTATCATATTAACATTCTTTAAAAGTTAATGAATTTCTCCATTTCTATTGTTTAAAGGTTAATTGTTATTATATTATTGAAAGTTTAAAAGTTTCATTATTATCCTATTAATAATGTTTTAAAGTTATTTTTATATTATTAAAAATGTTAAAAGATATTTTTATGATATTTATTATAATTATGTTATAAATTGTCCATTTAAAAGGATTTGTTAAAGGAGTTATAAATTTGAAAGAGGTTTGAAATTGAAAAGAAGTCGGGTTTGAATGATTTTAGAAAAGAGGTTTATAAATGGGTTTTGAGATTTTTAAAAGGATAATTTATAAATAAAATTAGAGATAGAAAGGAGTTTTATAAAAGGATTTTGGGAATTTATAAAGGAGGCATTTATGAGATAAAAGAGATTTATGGAAAGAATTAATGTTTTGAATTATTTATATTTTCATTAAATGACATATGAGATCCTTTTAATATGATTTGAAATAGAAATCTTCCTAAATGGTTTGTGAATATGCTTATACCATTGAGATAAGTATATGGTTATATGTTCTAAGTATCGAAAATATAGTGTTTTGTGAATATACTTATTCCGTTGAGATAAGTATATAGAAGCGATTTTAAAATACAGGAAAATCGGCTGAAGGAAAAACTTAGCATTCTTTTTGGAATGAAGGACACGGCAATTATTTTTACGTTTTAAGGACGCAAGTTTTATTCTTTCGCCTAAAGGAAATTCTTCACAAAAAAATTAGACTGTTCTCAAATCTCATTCTCAAATCACTATTACAGGCGGCGACATCACAAGAATAGGTGGCGCTGCATCACAAGAACAGGCGATGGCGGCGCAACCGCATGCGAAGGTGGTGCTCGTTCATGCGAAGGCGGAGCTCGTTCGTCAGGCGAAAGCGATGGACTGTAGGTGGTGGCGACTACTTTGAAGGTCTACAATGACTTGAGCCATGATTTTTATGGCCGATTTCAGATGAGCGGCGGTGGAGTGGAGGTTAAGGTTGCTGGTGGTGCCAAAGGTAACGATGGCGATTAAATGCGTTGAAATGAACTAAGAAAAAAATGCTATATGAACTTATCATTCTAATTCTATATGTATAATGCATAACTGAACGTTATATTCTGTATTGTTGTTGTTATAGTTTATGCATTTGTAATAGCATGATTGAATGTTCCTAATTTTCAAGGAGCTGAAGTAAGTTTTGTTTTAAAAATCTACAAAAGATGTGATTTTGATTAGATAAAATTACTTGTATGCTTCACAAGATGATAAAATATGCATAAAACATAAGGCATCGGTTGTTTGTTTACTTGTTTATTGAGTTGCTTTATTTTGAATGTTACAGATATCATAAATAAAATGCTAGTGTACTTCATAACTAAAATGCTATATTAAACTATCATTTTAAATATTCTAAACATACTAGTGGACTTTGTAAGTAAAATGCTACATTAAACTATCATTTTGCTAATCCTAAACATGCTTGTGTACTTTGTAATTGAAATGCTACATTAAACTATCATTTTGCATATTGTAAACATGATATTGGACTTCATTAACTGAAATAGTATGTTAAACTATCATTTTGTATAACTTAAACATGCCAATGAATTTTGTAATTAAAATGATACATTAAATCTCAATTTGCATATTGTAACTTTGGTATTGGACTTCACAACTAAAATGCTATATCAAACTATCATTTTGCATTTTTAAACATGATAATGGACTTCATAACTCAAATGCTACATTAAACTATCATTTTGCATATTATAAACATAGTGGTGAACTTTGTGATTAAAATGTTACATTAAAAGTACATATGCTATATGAAATTATCATTTTGCATTTGGTAGTTCTCCTTAGGAATACTTCACTTTAAATATACTTATGCTAAATTCAAGTTCATTTTGCATATTTTTTCATCCTTGTTCAATTGAAATATACTTATGCTATATCCAAATACCATCTAGGAGGATAGAATTTTCTAATTAAGAAGCTTGATTGGAGTCCCTACTAGAGAATTGATTGAGCAATACTAGTTCGGAAATAAAGTTATGTATTCGAGTAAATATTTGTTTATGAATGATCTATGAACATCATGCGACCTTATGAATAGTCTTAGATGTTCATATGGTGAAATTTCGGGGACGAAATTCTTTTTAGGGGGGAGAGTGTAACGACCCAGAATTTTATCACTTTGATTTTCCAAAATATTTAATTGATTTTTAATATTCAATTTGTGTTTTAAAATAAAATAAAATCAATTTGAAAATAAAATATTTGATTTCAAACAATGAACATTTATTCAAATTCATAGGATTTTTCTATAAAATTAATATTTTGAAAATATTCAAAATTTATCGTTTGACGTATTTTACGTCGAACGTCATTGTCTTTAAAAAATTTAACAAAATTTGTAATGACCCATAATTTTACCACTTTGAAAATGGAATATTTAATTTACTTTAAATATTCAGATATAGAATTTTCAAATTGAATAATCATGTTTATGTGATAAATAAAAATGATAAACTTATTTTTAGAATTTCAAACAAAAACAAGAAGTTTGGATTTTCATCGTAAAAGTGACAAAAGCTGGCTTTCGATAAAATTAGATATACGTTTAATTTTTGTTTTAATGATTAATAATTCTTTTCAAATTTTTATAAAATGATAATAAATGATTGATAAAAGTTTATAAGTATAGAAATACTTGTTTTATAAAGAATTACAAATTTCGTTGCACGTTGATAAATCGACGTCGTATTTTTACAATTGGATTTTAATATTATTAAATATGGTTTTATCAGTCAAATACACTTGTTATAATTATTTAAGGAGGATAACAAATCAATTTTTAGGTTTTGTCTACATAAATAAATAGTTTAACAAAAATGTCAAAATGTGACCCTAAACGTTTTGTTTAATACAAGTTGTCGCAATGTTTTTCAACCTTTGTTAACATGTTTTAACACATATATTTATACATTTTACAAATAATCAAGTTTACTTTTACTAAGTATCATTAGAAAATTCTAGAATGTCATTAGTAAATGTAAGTAAGGTAATTAAAAAAGTCTAAAAGCAAACATCAAATCAAATCTCACAAAAACCAAGGCAAATCTTCACTTTAATCTACTTTTCCATCCAAATACATTTCTTAAGTATTAAGTAAAAATGGCATAAAGTAATGAAGTGATGGATGACGGTAAGTGTTGAAAAAAGTAAGCTTACTTTAAAGTTAAGGAAGGGTATTTTGGTAATTTGGTAAGGGGTTAATTTGGTAACTAGGAATGGCAATGGGGCGGGTTGGGGCGGGTTTTTAGTGCCTCATACCCGCCCCGGATTTTTTAGACCTCGCCCCAGACCCGCCCCGTAGACCCGGTGCGGGTCTGGAATTTTGCCCCGTACCCGGGACCCGTGCGGGTCAGGGTAGACCCGATCCGCCCCAAGACCCGATGAGTCTCTATGTATTGATTGAAAATTATGTAGCAACGTACATATATTTATTTGTTTATACTCGTTATCACCAAATAATATATGAAATACAAATAACAATGTGTCTATGGGAAGTTAATAAAAATGATGTCTGCAATAACAATTCAGAAAATATATACATATGTTATTGTATAATTATCAATGACGCAACTTAATACTCTAATTTTTTCTATAGGTATTGATTGGAACATTTTAATATCCATGCTAGAATCACTTATAACTAAAAAGATTAATAAATCATTATAGTAATAAAGTGCTTTCATGAGATGTTAGTAGTGCGGGTCGGGTTGGGGCGGGTCGGCCAAGCCCCAACCCGACCCTAGACCCGGAGTACTCAAGAACGGGTCATGGGTCTACCCGCCCCAATGACCCAATGGGGCGGGTCTTGACGGGCCAAAACAGGGGCGGGTTGACCGGGTTTGGACCCTAGACCCGCCCCATTGCCATCCCTATTGGTAACTTACCACTTCTTTCTTTTTCTATAAATACACAAACTTTCCTCTCATTTTATCACACACATTCTCTTCTTCTTCTTCTTCCTTTAAGCTATTTTAATGGCTTCTTCTTCTCTTCTTCTTCCTTACTAGCTTTTTCAAAACAATATCAAACAAAGCCAAAACACCTTCAAATTTTTCCGAAGTTATTAGTTCATCATTAAAAGGTTGTATGCCAAGTTTAGAGTCAAGGAAAGAAGGTTAGGGGGTCCAACCACCCATGGCCGTGGGTTATGAGGAGAGGAAGGAGGAACTCAGGCTTATTTTGGTTTGGTTTCGAAGCATGGTAGGAAGCATAGTTTAGATCTTGAGTTCCTTGCCTTAAAGTTTGACGGAGTAGAATCCAAAGTGAGTTATTTCTTCCTTTAAGTTCATTAAAATCATTGCTAAGTTGAAGGAATTTTAAGTGTTAAGTGTTGTTTGAAAACCCCTGTTGAATGCTTGTTTACTTGTTTGCTAAAACAATGGTTTGATTTCCTTGTTTGACTATGTTTGGATGGTTAATTAAGTATTTTAAAATTTAGAAGTTAAATACTTAATGGGGTATGCAGAAACAACTAGTACACATGTTTTGTCTATGAGATCCAAGGAGACTTGGGCGAGAGACGGAACATATTGAAGGGAAAGCCCGGATGCTTCAAAATAAATATCAAACCGTTTTAACCCAAGATAAAATAAAAATTGTTATAAATATTTGAAAGAATGAAGCGTTGATTATCATTTATTATTGTGCTTATTTTATTGATTGGTTATTTGAATTAGGCTTGACCAGTTTATGAGTAGTTTACCTTTTTATATGCATGGGCTGGGTAGACAATAAATTGAGAATGATTAAATGCGAACACCTTGTGATTAGAATTTCATAGTTTGACTACAATGTGTTCGATAAGAATATTGGTTAAGAATGAATTATAATAAAAGATGTTTATTATGATTTTAGAAATAAAATATATTTCATCTTTTGAATTGAAATGATTTCTTTTGGAAAGTAATAGAAATATTTTAAGTATAAATATTTTTGAAGGGGTTATAAATGGTTTATAAAAATGTTTTAAAAACGAAGAGAATTTCGAGGACTAAAAACCCGGTGTTTGAAAATGATTTCAAAATGGTTTTGGGAAATCAAAATACTATGATTAAAAGTATTTGTGAATATTAGTGAAAACAATTTATCACTTTGGGATATAAAATGATTTGTTATGTTACCAATGATTCAGGTAACCCGTAACTAAAAAGTGGGCATATGTTTTTGGTATAGTCCTCCCTTGGAGTAGAGGGATATACTTATTTATCGATTGTATGAAGGCTGGGACCCAGTTGCCTTGTTATTGGGAGGAACCTCCCGATTTGGTTGCATATGTTTTGATATTCTTTTATTGCAGTATTTGGGATTTCCAAATAAACTTTTCAAAAGTGATCTGATTTAAAATCTCGAAGTAATGTATAATTTGATACAGAAGATGTGTATATATATATATTATTTTAAAAAATTGAAATTAAAACCGGGAGTTTGGTCCGAAGAGATTATTTTCGAAAAGAATTATATTTTGAAAATAATAAAGTTAATTAGATTTTGAAAGTCTAAAAATGAGGATTAAACTAAGTGGGTAGATTTTGGAACCTACATTTGCATGATGTATGATATGTAGTTTGGGATTTGCACAATTGTTTTTTCATCGTAGGCTCCCATGGAGTACTATTAGTGGTAGGAGAACTACGTTGGCTTGATCCTGTATCTAATTGGGTACCCAGTTAGATATAGGTACGTAGGCAGTCACAAGTGGTAGTGATGCAGCCCCAATAATAATATATAATTTTCTTGTTTATTGTTTGCTATTTATCGTGTGTTGATATCTCTTTCTGCTTACTATTTTATCCCGCATTTGACATGTTTACTGAGTTTGCAGAAATGGCTACTACTATCTCTCTCATCAGAGTTGTCTAGCATTAGATATTTGTATCTGTATTTGGTATGTATTAAAGCACACCTAGTAGATTAAATTGATTACTCTGATAACTTATATAATTAAAATTCTATCCTATACATTAAATAGTGTTGAATATTTATCAAATATTTTATGTTAAAATGGTAGTTTTCATTCGATGTTTTAAAACGGACGAATTTTTCAGTGATTTTGACTGGTCCAAAAATCCAAGTCTTTATAAAATTTAATAACGAGTATGTTTTATTGTTGTTTTTAAAATCATGTTACTGGGTTGTACGTGATCATATCATGTTTCCAGTCGTTCGTGACTCGTACGCAAACAATGTATTTCGAACCCCAAATTCAAAACAAATCAAAACACAATATTTTACACAGTGCACGCACCCATCTTCTGCCATACTTTTGCGTATATTTATCGCTTATCCTTGGTCGTGCTTCTCACCTTACCTTTGCCATCTTCTTCTTGATTTTTACCATGTTTTATGTCACGATTTATGGATTTGGTTCCCTTAGTTTTTAAGTGCAGCAGCCTATAAAATGAACAACATCACATTGAAGCACCTTCTGAATTTCGTTTCTTCTCTGCTTGTTGCATACCTAGTTTCTTGTTCAAAACCAAGAATTTAAACTCCTCGTTCCTCAACTTCAAAAATCAATTGCTCCTAATCTATTCACTTTCAACAAATGATCCCAATATGAAATTGCTCGACTAGGCATCTAGTATTTTTAGAAATTGACGGATCAAGGTTTCATAGAGAATCGAGTGAGATATTCAGTTTTTACGGTAAGCGGGATAATATTGTCGGAAACTTCGAAAAATGATTTCTCATGATCCGTTTATAATTACTCAACGCCGTAAGCATCGTTGAGTTCGTATTGGAATGTAGTATTTTTTGTATAAGTTCGGCAAGATTTCATGTTGATGATTGGCAATGTTCGTCGGCTAAGGTTTGGATTTTTCGGCGATCGAGGGGACATTGGACGAATTGAAGGATGTGGGGTTGTTCGTCGAGGAGAGGCGCTCGATCGGTGGGTTTTTGGTGGAGTTTGGCGACAAAATGTATCACGCATTCTTTGTCCTGGCGTTCCACTCGGATGGATCGTAACGAGATGGAGGGGTTCGGGTGTGAAATCGATGAGGTGGCCTGGTCAAGGCGGTGAAGACGAGCATGATGGTGGTCTTGGCTCGACGCCAGTGGCCTCGGCGGAGCATGCACGTGCACGTCGTGCACTGGAATGATGAAATGGAGGAGGTGATTTTAGGGAAGAAGGCACTATTGCATGCGGGTCATAAATGGTTTGGGTCGAGCCCGATTGGGTGAGAAAACCTTTTTTTATTATTTAATTTTATAAATTAAAAGTAGTTAACTTTGAAATGATGTATTTCAATAATTCATATAGTCGTGTACAACATTGTAGTATAATTTGTTGGTAGGTTTGGGATGTTTAAAAATTATGACATATGGAAACAGATGGAATTTAAATTGCGTTATTTTAATTAATAACGACGTTTAAATTATTATACCTTAATTAATGATGTTATTTGGCAAAATAAATTACTATTGAGTTCAATTGGATTGAATAGAGTAATTTGGACATTTATTAGCAAGATAAAACACCGTTTCGCTACACCCGGTTAGCAGAATAAATCATCGTTCTACTATAATGAACCAAATAGGTTATATTTAGGCATCTATTTAGCAAAATAAATCACAGTTCTGCTATTACATTAGCATAGACACTTATTTATATACCAGTTGATTAATATTAAATAAGTGTTAACAATTGGTTATTAAATATGAATTTGATTTACGCGTATGTCTGCTTGTGTAAATACCAAGTACTTTAACATGGAAAGTTAAATTGAATGAAATGGTAACTTGTTTAAGTACCATATTGGTCGCTAAGCCCCTTTCTAAATTTGCAAGTTAATTATGGAATCAAAATTATTTTAAAAATATTTATTATTTATTAATAGGGTTTAAAAATATAATTATCATATATGTTAATAAGATTTAAAAGGTAAATATTTTTTTAGTAATGTTTTGCAAATAATTAATCATTGTTTAATAATGATTTAAAGTTAATCATTTTATTAATATGATGCTTAAAAGTGATTCAAGAATATTTAAATTTTGTTTAAAGTTATTTAATTATTTATTTAAAATGTTTTAAATTATATTTTAATTATTAGTTAAAGTAATTTAGTTATATTGATAAGTTATCTTATTGTATTAAAGGTTTAGTAATTATCGTACTAACATTCTTTAAAAGTCAATGAATTTCTCCATTTCTATTGTTTAAAGGTTAGTTGTTATTATATTATTGAAAGTTTAAAAGTTTCATTATTATTGTTACACTAAAAATCAACCTTCCGTCTAAGATGAAAGGTCTCTCAACAAAGATCAAAGAATCGAAAGAGTTCGAAGGGATGCAGTCAACAGTGTATAGCAGTCCCAGACCTTTCGAAGGAGTCAAAAGGTTTCATTCCTCAGCATTCAAAGTGTTCTTATCTTCCGAAGAGGATGAAGAAGTCAAAGCAAGTGTGAGCAATTACTTATTGACCTTTTCGAAAGCATAATAAGCCTTTCGAACCAGTTGAAGCACATCCAGGGCACCTTCCTACAATAACGAAAGGTTTATGAAGAGAGCAGCACTCACAAGTCAACAAAAGATGAAAGACAACCTTTCGACATCATTGAAGAAGAGCAACCTTCCGACAAGGTCGAAAGGTTCACAATAAACAACAAAAGAACAACCTTCCGACAACGTCGAAAGGTTCACAGAAAACAAGAGAGGAGCAACCTTCTGACAAGGTCGAAAGGTTCACAATAAACAGTATAAAGAGGACAAACCCTTCGGTAAAGGCGGAAGGATCATGGAGACATAAGAGTAACAAACCTTTCGACAAAGGTGGAAGGTTCATAATAGCATATGAAAAAGCAAACCTTTCGATGAAGACGAAGGGTTTAAGGCGGCATATAAAAGGGAGACCTTCCGACCCAGTCGAGAGCATGAAGTCGAAAGGAAGTCTATAAATAAGACCCAAAGGGGTCCAGTTGGGGGGTCTGATTCCTTTCATTCTAGTCTTGTATCTTCTTAATTAGAGAATTATAACCCTAATTCAATGTTGATTTAGGAAATTTAATAAATAAAGCTTTTTCATGGATACAAAGGGAAGTCCTTGGCTTTGTTAATTACTTTACCATATACTTGAATCTTTGTTGGATTAACTCATATTTTAACGTATTTTCGATAAGATCATCAACACTTCTATGATAAGCAACTACTTCAACCCTTCGAAGCCTTCAACTCTTCAATCAAAACCTTTTGACTAAGTTGACAACCAAATCAGATCAATATTCACTAAAACCTTCCGAAATCATTGAATCGAAAGACTAAACCTTTCGATGAGATTGATAATGCATCTAGTCCAAACAATAACTTCAACCTTCTGGAATAATTAACTTAGAGCCCCAAATCATCCGACTAGGTCGACAGCTCTTATGCTATTACCATCCCAATAACCTTAACCTTTCGACATTATAATCCAAGACATCAAACCTTTTGACATTATAATCCAAGATATCAAACCTTTCGACAAAGTCGAAAGCTGTAGCATATAAAACAAGGAATTTGATAACCAGCCTAAACCTTTAGATAACTTCCACCTTTAAAAGGATGAACTCAGAAGAATCCAATCTAACCCAAAAGGGAGACCATATATAAGTTTAACTAGAGACGAAAGGAATCAAACTCGAGCAAGTACCCAACCTTTCGACGACGTCGAAAGGTCTAATTCGAAAGATATATACAAGCAAATTACAAAGGCAATTCTTAAGGCTATCAAGCCCTTCATTCAAATCGGATTAACCACACTAGCTGGAATAGTTTTGGGGCATTGACTATAAATTTGGTTAACATTTTGGCGCTAGACAGAAAGCCTGAACCTCCGACCTTATTGAGTTCCCCACCTACTCTTCTACTTGGATAATTCTTTTAAAGCTTATAACTCTTCTTTTTGAACAAGAAAGGATCTATTTTGGATAAAAGACTCACAATTCTTCTAACAGCATTTAAAGGATAAGGAATAGATTCAATGTTCGAAACAATAGAAAGTTTTTGCAAAGGAAAGTCGGTTCAATGGTCCACGGAACCTCTAGAAGTAAAGCCTAATCATTAAGTGGATTATAACCCATGCTTACTTGAAGAGCAAACCCTTCGGCTTTAAGCTTTACAGGTCATTAAAAGGAAAAGACGGATTATACCCTATGACCCTTTAAAATGGAGTATCAACCTGTTCCATTTGGGATCAACCCTAATCTTTGCTCTCGAAAAGGAGAGTCCGAAGGAAGAGAACCTATTTCTACAAATAAGAAGGACTATTCAATCATACTCCCATGGGACAATCTTTGAAAAGGAAATGGTAAAAGATTATGATAGTTTTGCGTATAAATGGAGTAAGATTATAAATGAGGCTCATCATTCAAGGGAAAACCATGAACGCATAGAAAAATCCACAACCGAAGAACTGAGGATAGTAAAGAAATTACCAAGTGGAAGTATAAAGATTACCAAGAAATTTCCGATCGAAACCCTAAGATTGAAAGAAAGGCCCTTGAAAGAGGATCGACGAATAATGAAAAGAAAACCTACTCCTCAAGAAGAGGTACTTGAACCAAGCCACAAAGAATTAGACGCCGGTCAAAGATGGCTCAAAATTCAAGACTTCTTAAAGAATATAATCTTATTACCTCGATTGAAGACATCTATATCCGAACCAAAGAAGAACCGAATTATTGGCCTTCTCAGAAAAAGAAGCCGGGATTTGAAAGGAAACTTAAGGGATTATATTGCAACTTTCATCTAATAAATGGACATGATACAAATCAATGCAAGGTGCTTGAAAAGATGGTCCTACACTTCCTAAGACAAGGAAAACTTAAACAGTTTGTAAAGGATTGAACAAGTTATGGAATAAAATTTCTATTTTTAAAATAAGAGAAGTCTACATGGTCGGGAGTAAAATTCTCCTTAAACTAGGACTACCTAAAATGGCTGGCTACGAATAATGGTAGAAAGCCCTTGGTCGTGCCAAAATGGTCAAGTCAAGGCACCTCCGAGAGGGAGGGTGTAAGCCTTTAGCCGCACCAAAGTCAGAAATGGCCAGGTTAAGCAGCATAAGCCCTTATCTGCGTCACGCTATGGCCAAGATAAGGTGCCTCCTGGAGGAAGGACGGGTAATCCCTTGGTCCCGCCACGCTATAGCCTGGCCAAGGTACCGAACAAGCCGTTAGCTGCGTCACGCTATGGACTGGTTAAGGTGCCTCCTGGAGGGATGTCGGGTAAGTCCTCGGGCCATGTTTGAGAATAAGCTAGCCGAGCGCATTGGAAACCCAGATGAAATGTCCAGCGGACTAAGAAAAGTCCCTGCTTGAAATGGGCAACTACCAGAAATCGACACCGCCTAAAATGGCAACTGCTTAAATAAGCACAAGAATTGAACGAAAGAGTCCCTGCTTGAAATAGGCCAAAACAAATGAGTAAAGAAACTCAGGCCCGAGAAAGGAAAAACATGACAAATATCATCAAAGCCTGAAGATGGCGCATTCGACAAGAAAATCAGAACGAATTCACTGACTTATTCTCATGAACATCTGGTAGATTAGTATTCTGGTCTTCTATTACTTATTACCAAAAATGGTATTCTGGTCTTCTATTACTTCTACGAGGAATGGTATTCTGGTCTTCTATTACTTACTACCAGGAATGGTATTCTGTATTACCAGAAATGGTATTCTGGTCTTCTATTACTTACTACTAGGAATGGTATTCTGGTCTTCTATTAATTATTGCCAGAAACGGTATTCTGATCTTCTATTACTTATTACCAGAAATGGTATTCTGGTCTTCTATTACTTACTACCAAGAATGGTATTCTGGTCATCTATTAATTATTGCCAGATTGATTATCTGGTCTTATATTACTTATGGCCGAAAACGGTCTTCCTGTCTTTTGTTATTAATACCAGATTAGCAGATATGGATTTATAACATCTTATCACTCATTACCGGAAAGGGTATTTTGGGCTTCAAGATTCTCACATATATGAACTTCAAAATCTAATACCCAAATCTGGATTCCGTGATACTCATTTCAGAACTTCACTATTAAAACTCGAACATGAGTTTCGGGTCTTCTATATAAAATCTCGTCATCTGAATACCCAAATCTGGGTTTTGAGTCATTATCAATCTCTAATATATTATATCTGAATCTGGATATCAAGACTATTTTTTAATTAAGCCCTAGTCTAGGGACAAGATTTTTGGACTTCTATTCGTCTCGAGTGCTCGAATCTGGGCCAAAGAATATTATCAAAGAGAATACTGTTAAGACTCCTAGAATGGGGAATTCGGGCTTCTAACTATGTCAAAATAATGGGTGAGAAAGTTACTACTTCAAAAGTTCATACATGAACCCCTGAATCAGGTTCTTCATTTAATGAAAGTTATAATTTTAATATTCATTACCATACAATAAGGCAAGATCTACTTCCAACAAGTCTTATGCATTCCGAACGAGTGGAAGGAGTTAAATCCATGATTATTTCTCATTATGGCTAAAAATGAGATCTTAACATTTTAAATAAATTATTTTTCATAAAAATGGCAAAATGTGTTGCTAATCTAGGCAAATCATATACATAGACAAATATGTCAATTTAAAAGCTAACAATTAGAAGCATTGTTTGCTACATGTTCCGTAGGAAAGTCGGAATGGCAAGGAGTAGCAAAGGATTTAGCAAGCATAAAAGTCGCTGAATGAGCAATTCAAAAGTATATCAAAGATTACACCACAAAAAAGTATCACAAATCCGGTGATATTTACAAAATTCCCATAATTTATGTGAGTTATGTAGTCATTTACAAACAACAAAGTTATGTACTAGATATATTTACATAGCCCAAACACATAAACAAATTACAAATCTTGAAATGCTTTATTAAGGGTCTCCGCCACTGAAGGATTAACTACATGGTTAATTGATGTGCGGAGAACTTCTTTAAGCTTTTTCTCCTTTCTTCTAATTGTATTCTCATCATCAGTTGCCACGATGTTGGTTTTCAAAGCACGGTTAAAGGCCCTGTTTGCTGCCCTAAGGGTCTTGTTTTACCTTTCTAACTCTACAACACGCTTTTGGAGGAAATAAGTACTACACTCAAGCTTTTGATTCTTGGCGGCGTAGTCATTGATAGTCTGAGAATACTTATGTTCTGCTGCTCATCAAATTATTTGGCAATTTCAAACTGCACCCTCCGACACCAGTTTCCAATTACATCATCATCTAAACCTGAAGGAGGGTTCAACATGGTTGGAAAATTTTGAGCCGTGAGAATTTTTGACCTAGTAGGATTGACAATTGGAAGTGTTGCTTGAGAGTCCGGAGGATCAATATTTGGAGACTTTTCCCCTACGAGGAATTCTAAGGAGGCACATTGAGCTTGACTATCTCTCAATTTTAATTCTAAATTGCTTATCCGTTAGATGAGTTCAGACATCTTTTCATCAAAGTCGATTGTAGGATTCGACGTCACCTATCGTTTAAGCATAATAATCGCTTCATCTTTTCTCTTAATCTCAGCCTCAAGATAGTCAATGCGATCCTTATGATTGCTGGCTATGGTTTTCTGGGTATTTGTGCCATTTTACGGCTCCAACATTACCACCAAAACGTTCCAATAATATTTCATCCTGAATCACAATTGTTACACACTCTCTCAATAATCTCTCTCTAATTATGTCGACATGGGATACTAAGCTTTGAGCAAGAGAAGTTGTAGATGACTGTGGCTCCTATTTAAAGAAAGAAAATAAATAAAAACCAGAAATAAGAAGAAAAAAATATCTTTATTACTGTAGTAATAGATTACAACTCAAAATAGAAGCAAAGTCAAGGGATACAACAATCATCACATCTAAAGTTGAGAGACAGTGTTCCTAACTTTGCCTAAGGTATTTGTTAAAAGCATGACCGTTGAGTCAAAAGGTCAAGCGACTCCTTTAGGAGTTATAACTGGCAGACATTTACTATAATCCCATTTTCCGACCGGTGCACTATCACAACCACAAATTAATTTGGAATGGAATGTTCTGATTTATTTTAAGAATAATTCCTTTTCTTTGCCGAGGAATTCGAAGCAGAGATGGGGGTATTCTAAGTATAATTTTTACAAATCCCGAAGAAAGCAATATCTTGCTAACTTCGAAGTCCTTAAAATTGGTCCATTTTTAAAGTAAACTCTCCTCAGGTTAACATACCGACTTAAGTGGTCTCTCCGGACAACCCGACCTAAAGAACTGGTATTCTGAAATAGCACGGTAAAAATAAGCTAAGCATAGAAAGCATAACCAAAACATGTATTCATAAATCAATTACTTGTTACATATTTACAATCATTCATCTGGTTCATACAGAATAGACTTAGAAAAGAATTCAGAAACAAATTTATCCTTATAATACTTAAGCTTTTCAGTTGGGAGATCTTGAGGAATCGACTTGACCTACGGTAAATTCCAGCAAGCTCCAGGATGTGGGTTAGAACCGAATTCATCTAAGTATCTTTTATAAAAACGTCTAAGTAGACCCCCACAGAATTCACCCAAGTACGAGAAATCTATGATAGAATGTCTAATACACTTTATATAAAAAAATTGACTGAAATGTCCCTCTCTTCCATCATCATCCAAAATAGAGTTATTAATTCTCTATTTTCCTTTAATAGGGCGTCATACGGGTGACGTGATTTCTTTAATAAAGGAGCAACCCTCTAATATTTAAAAGATGCTAGAACAGAAGTACTCCTGTCCAGACTATGATATTTCTGAGATAGAGCATTGTGTTCCTTTATTAATTTGTCTAACTCCCTATATAACCTATTAATTTCCGCCTGTTTACTCTCAAGTTTTGTTCTATAGGGAAGATTTGACTTCTTCTTTATCTAAGATAGATGATTTATCACTAATTATTATCTTCGAAGTATAAGACATTTCAACTGAATTCCATACCAGAGAAACTGGAATGGAAGCCTGGGGAGCTTGTTCTTTTTCTTGAGGATCCTCAGGATGAATAGGAGCAGTTTTCTCCTTAAGAGTAGCAGTTGGCCCAGGGGACGTTAGAGGAAAATCATTGCGAGGGGATGGCTCCTTTTCAGAAGATTTAGTGGGACCATCGCCATCTTTTTCTATGGCACTAGAGGGAACCCCCTTATCTCCACCATGGCCATGGCCCTCAAAGGGATTATTATCATTATCATCATCAGAGTCACTATCCCAATTGAGTTCATCATCATCTTCCTTCTCCTTAGGATCTTTATCCTTATCATCCTCTTCTTCAGAATCGGATTCAATGTCAAAGGAGGGAATATCAAAAGAAAGAGCTTCTTTTACATTAACAACCTCCTCCTTATCTTCGAGCTCGGTACCCTGCCTAACTTGATTAATTTTTTCCATGACACTTTTGGCTAGAATTGGATCAAGTGAAGGAAAACCAAAGTCAGGACATTTGTCACAATTGTCGGCATAGGCAAGCATGAGAGCACCTTCGTAATGATTCGTCATCATGGGCCCCAAGGTGGTGTCGACAAAATCAGAAACGTGCTTTTGGAAGTTAAAAAGGGTTTGAACAGCTAGCTTAAGTGAAGCTTTGGACCTTTTGAATTTATCTTTCAGCAGAGTATTTTTGGAAATCAAATGAGCTTTCTCGTCTTTTGAGTCTTTTAGGGCAAGCTCCATTGCGAGTTTCCCATTAGAGGTAAGTTGATGGGCTCGCCTCTCTACTTCAAGATCACTCTCAGCCCTAGCAAGGGAAGCTTTAATTCACTCTAGTTCAAAGGAAGTGGTATTTTGAGTAGCCATCAATAAGGCTAGCTGACTTTCCAATTCAACATTCTCCTCCTGCAGCTTGGAGGATCCAGAGGAGAGCCTAGAGACATGTTCGTTAAGAGAAATCTAGTTCTTGGAAATCTGCAATAAGAGAAGAAACACAGGTTAGCAATTAGTGATGATATGATTAATTGGACTACAGCTTACCAAGAGTTGTTGCTCCATGAGAGAGCGATGGTTTTCTGCAAAGTCTGGGCTAAATAACAGCAGAGAGGAAGAAGTGAAGGATTCCGAATGAAGAATGAGCTCGACAAGTTCGTCGAAATTAGTTGGCGGAGGAGTAGAAGATGACGACTCTGGAAGGGTATGAGACTTAGAAGGAGTCTCAAAATGAGTAAGTTGCATATGTTCCAATGTAGATAGAGAGTCTGAAATCGTAATATTCAGAAGAGGAGCAAGTTTAGGAGGAGTTGGCTCCACTGTGTCTTTTGTAGCTTCAACAGTTGGGCTCGTTGATGCTTTCTTAAGACGTATACACTCTACTTCCTCCTCTACATCAGTGATCTTTGCCACTTTAGCTGGAGGAGCATCTTCGGGAAGCACTGTCAGTTTTCTTTTTGAAGATCTCTTGGAACTAGAAAAAGCCTTCAAGACTAATGAAACATCTGAAGATGATGAGGGAGGAGCAGCATCACTTGAAGAAATAGTGGCCTTTAAGGGAGCTAAAGTAAATTCAAACAAATATAAAATCAGTCAGAGCCATTCAAGAATTACATAGACAAAACGAGGAGAGTAAAAAGCTAGTAGTATATCTGAAATGTCAGAATGAATGGACGACGGTAAAGTAAAATGTTCAGCATCGCCTGAGGAGAATAAGCGATTTCCTCGAGAATTGTGCAAAATAACTGGTGGGGTGCCAAGAATCCTTTGGCCAATTGGAAACAAAGAATGTTTTATTAGGTTCAAAAGAGTTAGGAGCGTTAACCTACTCCTAAGTTGTTCTGGAGCGGCAGTTAAAGTGTTGATGATTCTTCGGTTTGCATCACTAAGTGTCTTAAGAGGTTCACCTGAAAAAGATCAGAGATTACTTTACATAAAACATGGAGAAAAATGGAGATGACATTGAAACAGACTTACGAGGGAAGGCAAAAGTCCCACGTACAGCAGCAAAGCACTTGACGAAAAAGAACTGAATCTCCTAGTCTTTGAACTTGTCAATGCTATCTGAAATAAGCTTCTTATACACATTCACTCTGAAAATATGCTTGTTGAGATTACCTGACCTTGTCAACTTGGTCAGGGAGTTTAGAACTTCAGCGTTAAGCGAAGGAAGTCTAGACTCCAATGCCAACATTTCCAGGGATAGGAGGTGAGTGTAAACATTCAGAGATAATTGTATTGGAGCAACTTCGGCATCAGATAGATAAGAAAACAAGAAGTCGGGAAAGGGAAGAAATCCACCATGCTAGATGTGGAGAGCCGAATAAGCGAAATACCCTTTTGGAGGGTTATCAATAATATCAGTTGGTTGTGGAGGGATGGCTTCGATTCCAGTAGTGCTGAAATCTTTAAGAATAACATCGACTTCATCTTGAGATATAATAGAAGAATGCTTGGCAATAGCTTCAACTTTAGGAGAACTCATGATTTTGACAGGTGAAAATGTTTTAGTTAAAACTCTTAATTATTTATGAATTCAATTTTTTTTACTTAAATAGCTCAAGCATAAAAACATACATGAAATATTAAAATGGTGAAAATACTAAGTAATTTAAGCTTTCGACAATGTCGAAAGGTCAACAATTCAAACTTTCGACAAAGTTGAAAGGTTAGCATCCCAAGCTCTCGATAATGTCGAAAAGAAGATAGCATCAGCTTAAGCTATCATATTTTGACACTATTGAGGGTCTAAGGAGTAATTAGTTAATAATATGAATTCCTCAGGCTATCAAAAAAGTCGAAAGGAAAAGATAAGACATTAATTCATTCATCACCTTTCGACAACGTCGAAAGCTTTACGAAAGCCTGGATATACTTTGAATGTAACATAAGGTTAAATAGCAAGACCTTTCGACATGGTCAAAACTAGTAATTTAAAGTTCCAAAGTAAAAATAATAGTGCTGATGATGTTGTTGAGAGATCTGGTTAATATTGTCAAAACATGTCTTACCATTGAAGTTGAAAGGTTTATAACAAAACCTTCAGGTCTTAAGTTAAAAATGTTGATATTGTCAAAAGGTCCTATAAATATTATTAAAACGCATTGAACCCATCGAAGTTGAAAGGTTTTAGGTTTGATTCATGTGTACTTCAAACGTTTCGATAAGGATAGGTGGAAGTAGTTATAAGGATGAAGAGTTCCAACCTTGCTGAAAGCTGGTAGTTGAAAGGTTTGAAACTCATCAATCTTGTCGAGAGCTTGTTATCGAATGATTAGATCATTTAATTATCTAACTTTTTGACAACAATGGTAAAATTAGCATCACAATACCTTTCGACCCCATCGAAAGGTACAAAGAGGGCAAATTCATTATTGCTGCCTTAATCTCTTTCATAGGGTTAGAAAAGTCATTTTGTGTAATCGAATTTGACACGAGTAGGTTCCAGGTTATCATATTGGGTTTAACCAAACCCAAACCCGATAATAAATGCAGTTTTCAAACTTTTTTTCAAAAACAAGTAAAACAAACCCACTAACAAAACTGATTTTGTCTAAAATCAATATAATTTGATTTCGAAAAGTAACAAAAATTATCAACAAATCGAAAACCCCAAAAAAAAAATTTAAGGACTTTAGGTTAAAAGTTAGTCTCGATTTGTGGATTTCCTTTATCAAACACCATATGACTTCAAATCCAAAACCACAAACGAACATTGTTAAAAACCAGTTTGAAAGAAAAAAAATTCAGGGAACTCAACTGAAATTGAATCCAAAATTTGGAAACAAAAATTGGATATTCAACTGAAAACCAATAAGGGTGAGTTTAGACTAAAATTTGCGAATCAAATTCAAGAGATCACCTTATTGTTTTGAAATGAGGTCTAGGAAATTTTGGAGAACTCTTTTACTCGTGCGCGATAATTTTGATTTCAGGTAAAAGAGGAAGAAAGAGAAGAAGCATATTATAGAAGAAAAGTCGCCCAAATTCTCAACCGCTAGATCAAGGTCAAATTGGGTGTTCCAGATCAGCGCGGAAAGGCCAAGAGGCGAGAAAATTTTGTAGTTGTCGACAAAGATGACTTGGAAAGTCAAGAGCATCCCTTTGAATGGGAGGGGCAAATGTTACACTAAAAATCAACCTTCCGTCTAAGATGAAAGGTCTCTCAACAAAGATTAAAGAAAAGGAGTTCGGTTCAAACCTTTCTAAAGAGTTCGAAGGGATGCAGTCAACAGTGTATAGAAGTCCCAGACCTTTTGAAGGAGTCAAAAGGTTTCATTCCTCAGCATTCAAAAGTTCTTATCTTCCAAAGAGGATGAAGAAACCAAAGCAAGTGTGAGCAAGTACTTAATCACCTTTTCGAAAGCAAATAAGCCTTTCGAATTGGTTGAAGCACATCCAAGGCACCTTCTGACAATAACGAAAGGTTTATGAAGAAAGCAGCACTCATAAGTCACAAAGGATGAAATACAACCTTTCGACATCATTGAAAAAGAGTGACCTTCCGAAAAGGTCGAAAGGTTCACAATAAACAACAGAAGAACAACCTTCCTACAACGTTGAATGGTTCATAGTAAACAAGAGAAGAGCAACCTTCTGACAAGGTCAAAAGGTTCACAATAAATAGTATAAAGAGGACAAACCTTTTAGTAAAGGCGGAAGGATTATGGAGACGCAAGAGTAACAAACCTTCTGACAAAGGTGGAAGGTTCATAATAGCAGATGAAAAAGCAAACCTTTCGACGAAGACGAAGGGTTTAAGACGACATATAAAAGGGAGACCTTCCGACCCAGTCGAGAGCATGAAGTCGAAAGGAGGGCCGCTTGCATCTATAAATAAGACCCAATGGGATCCAGCTGGGGATCCGATTTCTTTCATTCTAGTCTTGTATCTTCTTAATTAGAGCATTGTAACCCTAATTCAATGTTGATTTGGGAAATTTAATAAATAAAGCTTTTTCTTGGATACAAAGGGAAGTCCTTGGCTTTGTTAATTACTTTACCATATACTTGAATCTTTGTTAGATTAACTCATATTTTCAAGTAAAACCCCTTTGGAAGGTTCTTGTCGACATGATCATCAACACTTCTGTCATAAGAAACTACTTCAACCCTTTGAAGCCTTCAACTCTTCAATCAGAACCTTTTGACTAAGTTGATAAGCAAATCAGATTAATATTTACTAAAACCTTCCAAAATCATTAAATCGAAGGACTAAACCTATCGCTGAGATTGATAATGCATCTAGTCCAAACAATAACTTCAACCTTCTAGAGTAATTAACTTAAAGCCCCAAACCTTCCGACTAGGTCGACAGCTCTTATGCTATAACCATCCCAATAACCTTAACTTTTCGACATTATAACCTAAGTCATCAAACCTTTTGACAAGGTTGAAAGCTGCAGCATATTCAACAAGGAATTTGATAACCAGCCTAAACCTTAAGATAACTTCCACCTTTAAAAGGATAAACTCAGAAGAATCCAATCTAACCCAAAAAGGAGACCACGTACAAGTTTAACTAGAGACGAAAGGAATCAAACTCAAGCAAGTACCTAACCTTTCGACGACGTCGAAAGGTCTGATTCGAAAGATATATACGAGCAAATTACAAAGGCAATTCTTAAGGCTATCAAGCCCTTCATTCAAACTGGATTAACCAAACTAGCTGGAATAGTTTTGGGGTGTTGACCATAAATTTGGTTAACAATTATGCTATTAACAATGTTTTAAAGTTATTTTTCTATTATTAAAAATGTTAAAAGATATTTTATGATATTTATTATAATTATATTATAAATTGTCCATTTAAAAGGATTTGTTAAAGGAGTTATAAATTTGAAAAAGGTTTGAAATTGAAAAGAAGTCGGGTTTGAATGATTTTAGAAAGGAGGTTTATAAATGGGTTATAAGATTTTTAAAAGAATAATTTATAAATAAGATTGGAGATAGAAAGGAGTTTTATAAAAGGATTTATGATATAAAAGACATTTGTGGAAAGAATTAATGTTTTAAATAGTGAATAGTAGGCACACATCCTTAAAACGAAACTTAATTCAAAGCGGATCCCTATGATAAAAAATATACTTTCTTCGTCCCTGTTTTTGTTTTTCACCCATTTTTTCCCCAGATTACACCTACACTTCACTGCCAAGCTCTAATTCTTCTTTTTCAGTTTCTTCCGATCAAATTGAAAACTGAGTCGAGTCTACAAAATATGAGAATTAAGAAATTAATTTGAAGACTCTACAAAATCGAAGGTTTATTTTTCGATTTAAATGGAAAACTGCAATTAAATTGGAAATGAATCAAGCTTTTTTACAAAATATGAGATTCTTAATATTTGCAGTTATGAATAATTGCAACAAGTTTCTTTTTTTGGATTAAAATGATTTGACTTGAATAATTGCTGATAACTATGCAATTATTATGAATAATTGCAAAGAAAGATGAATTTAGGATTGAAATGATTTTACATGAATAATTGTTGATAAGAATGTAACTAATCAGAATAATTGCAGAAATAAATGCAATTATTGAGAACAATTGCTAATAACTATGCAAATATTATGAATAATTGAAGAGAATGATGAATTTAATCTTCATAATTGAACTAAAATTCTTTATTTTGTTATTTACAGTTATAAATGTCTAGTTTTGGATTGAAATGCTTTTATATAAATAGTTGCTGATGAGCATGCAATTAATCAGAATATTTGCAGACATACATGCAATTATTGAAGATAATTGCAGACATACATGCAATTATTCATAATAGTTGCATACATCTCTGCAATTATTATGAATAATTGGAAGAAAGATGAATATAAATGATTTTAAGAGAATAATAAACTGCAGACATTGTATTTGTGTTAAATGGATTATAGTAGTTAAACTTGTAAATTATTGCAGACTTGTCTGCAATTATTTTAAATATTTGCGGACTTGGCTGTAATTATTGAAAATTTCTACTGAACAGTAGATAAACCCTAACAACATATCGAACCAATTCTTATAGAATAAAAATCGATATTACAAAGAAATTTAATTGATAACGTTTGATTTTGTGGTTTTTATTGCTTTCATCTTCTGAATTTCAGTTTTCTTTTCAAGTGGATCCGATTTCATCTTCGATCAACTGTTTTGGAATAAATGGCGATTGATATTTAAAGAGATTATGGTTTTTTTAGAACAACTGTTGATGAAATCTTGTTCGACGGCTCTGTGTTTTGTTTGGAGAAGACAAAAGTGTATTTTCAGAAATAAAATTGCCACATTCAAAGATAGGGACATGAAACTTATAATTAAAATGGAGGGATGTTTTGTGTATTTGCAAACTTATTAGGGATGTGTACCAAACGTTCCCTTTGAAATATTTATATTTTCGTTAAAAGACATATGGGGTTTGATCCTATTAATATGATTTGAAATAGAAATCTTCCTAAATGGTTTATGAATATACTTATACCATTGAGATAAGTATATGGTTATATGTTATAAGTATCGAAAGTATAGTGTTTTGTGAATATACTTATTCCATTGAGATAAGTATATGGAAGTGGTTTCAAAATATTTGCAAAGTGATTTTTATTAATGATCGTTAATTTTAGCGGATTAGTGATTTCCATGGGAAATATAATCTATGTTGAATGATTTTTATTGATAGTTAAATAACCGACTATCGAATATGGACCCAAAACGTAACTTTGGAAATATTTATGAGAAACACGTGAGTTATATTGCACAGTCATCTCCAATGATGTCTTATTGTGCATATGAATCTCATTGCATTCTCCTAGGACAAACAATAAGGAAATCCATCCACTAATGGTTAGGAGGTGACCTCCACTCTTATCTTTGATTGTTTATTTCCTAAAGAATTGGGGTTGAGTTTACCGAAAATTATTGAAAGTTGTTTCGAAGGGACCGAGATCAGATATGTTATTCGAAACCACTTCGATCCAACTTAAGCATTTCGAAGTGAATACATCTTGAAGATGATGTAATTTGAAGACGGAGCTCATTGAAATGCAAGGGCTGCTTGCTACTAATCCCGAGGGTGATTCCAAAATGAATGTAGTAAAAGTGGTGCCTTCAGTTTGTTTATATCATTGACACCTTGTATGGATAAATGCTGGCATTGCATTGTTGCCTAGAGGGCAGCGTTAGCATTCCAAGTGGAAAGTGCTATATGAAAGGTAAAACGTAGCCTCAAGCCTTATCGATCGAGAATGACTCAAACAGGGGAGATGCAGTAGGGCTAAATGGGTCGCTCCCAATTAGGGTATGATAATCCCTATTTAAAATCGATATTATCTCTCAATTGTATGCTTCGAGGCCCACTAACAAAAGGGGTGATCATATTAGGTACTATCTAGTAAGGGGTATGCCGTTTCTGTGTTGGCAAGAGTCAATAGGGTCGACCTTGGTGTTATTTTATCTAGAGATGTACCGTGACGAGCGGTACCCTTGTAGCCCATTCATTGTATGGAATCCATTCTCCAACAAGCGTCATACAGACTTAGTTGTGCCCAACTACGTTGAAATGTGAGATAAGAGCATTTTAGCTATATTCATATTTTACTTTATCCCCTAGACATTAGTATAATATCAATGGATTTTCTATAGAAAATGTTTTGGTTATCATAAGGTAAAAACACATCCGTATTTATGTGCAGCGTGGTCTTACGAGATATCTTTATTTGAAAGGTTTTTGATGAACATAAAATTCCATTTGGGTATGTTTTTCTCACGCTGATTTACCAAACTGACCCGGGTGTTCTTTCCTTTCAATGCTCGGGTCAGACCGAGCATATTTATTGATTTCTTTGAACGCATTGGAGCTCAAGAGACAAGCAGAAGGTCCAAGACGTATCTACAAATTTCTTTGTGTTCCGCTGTGTTGTCTATTGGTTGTATCTATTAGCAATTGTAAGGACGGGATGTTATAACTTCCCAGGCTAAAATAAATTAGTGTGCTTTAATTTTTGTATGTATGTTACATTTTATTTGTGCATGTATGTTACATTTTCTTTGTGTAAAGATTTGTTATATATTATAGATTGTTTGTTCCTCTCTGAGATTCTATGCTGTTTAGTTTCTTCTTATCTTCTTTCTTCTTTCTTTCCCCTAACAATCTATCATTCCGACACTTGGTTGTTCGGCACATGAATACCGTGGATGTATTAGTATCGACTTTTGGATTTCAAAAAGGTAGGTAATTATAAAACCCTACAGAAAGAAAATCTTCCTATAAAGAAATTGCAGGAGAGCAATGTCGTCGCATGCAAGATGATTTTAAAGATACCAGGTTGATTATAATTAATGAATATAGCATGCTTGGTAGAATAATGATTGCAAATATTGATTTACACTGTTGTGATATTTTTTCAGTTAATGCCTTGTTCGGCGGTGTTTCAGTTGTCTTAGTCGGCGTTATGCGACAACTACCTCCTATGTTTGATAGTTCATTATACGTGAAAGGTGGAAATCTCTTGCAACAACGTGAAGGACTTGCTTACATAATTTTCGATAAGTCTGTAAAACTGTCATATGTATTCTGCCAAGCTGGAGATGAGCAAGCGCCTTTATGAGAGGCTTTATAAAGATTGAGTAGAGGTGCATCTACTATAAACGATTGGAAACTTTTCAAAACCAGAGATTGGCTTACATTATCGAACGAAGCGAAGGAAAAATTTAAAAATTCTCTTTACCTTTTTCCAACAAGGATGACAGCTAGCGAACTTAACAAAAATTGTTTGATTCAACTTGGAAAACTCATTGCACGCATTACTTCTTTCAATAATTGGGAAATAGCATCTAATGCTTCTTCTGATGATGCAAAAGGTTTAGAAAAATGTATATATCTTTCTATAGGTGCTCGAGTGATGTTGCGATCTAATCTTTCAGTGCAAGATGGCATGGTTAATGGTGTAATGGATACTGTTGTGGATATTATGTTCACAATCATTAAGCTCTCCTAATGATCTACCACTTATAATGATGGTAAATTTTGATAAATATCATGGTACTCAATTTCATCATGGAACAAACATTATTCCAATAACTCCGTAGACAATTAATCGGAATACTACTTATGGTACAACACGTACGCGAACTCAATTACCTTTAGTTCTACGTTGGGCAATCACATTACATAAAAGTCAAAGACTAAAATGTAACAACCCAAAATTTTGGTCAGTTGATTTTAAATATTTAAATAATTGGATTTTAGAATTTAATAACTTATAATTCAAATATAAGGAATGATTAAATATTTGAATTATGAAATTGGATGTTAATAAATGGATTTAATAATTTCATTTAACTCCTTTTCATTAATAAGTAATATTGATGAATTCAATTTGCAAATTTATTTACAATATAAATAGATTGGGTAAATATCGATAATTGGATCGGAAATATAAATGATATTTAAATTTGTAAAATTGTCATTCTGGGGCACTGTCTCGGATTTCGACGAAACTAGTTTCATTAGAATCGTAATAATGAATTATAATCTGCCGTCGAATTTCATGGCGATCAAACGAATCGTTTGGTCGTGCGAATTCGAAACGCGTAGAAATTAATTTTGGAAATTTAATATAAGAATTGGGTTTGAAAAGCTATCTTCTACATATGATCGAATTAGGGCTCGGAACTAGTTCCATTGTATTTGGAATAGGGGTATAACATATAGAAAGCTAGGCAACACGTCTCGTTTGGAGTTCAATATTTTTAAGTATGTTATGTCGAATATTTTCGAATAAATTAATAGAAAATCAAATCTTATGAAACCAACCCATATTCAAACACCATACCCATACCACCTCACCACTGTTCATGCCTTACCCCCATGTTTTCTAACCATACCTCCTCTCCTATATATCAATGTTTCCTGTAACAAAAATAAAGAGATTTCCCCACTTCAAAAATCAAAATCGTTTCTTAACGAAAAATCATGTTGTTCGTTCCGTTGCGTTTGTGGGCTCGAGATCTTCAATCCATAACCATTGTGTAGGGTGCGGTCGAGAGTTAGGGAGATCAACATTTTTAGCATGGCCTAGGTTTCATTTCTCCTCGAGATGGAGGCGACGTTGGTGCGATTCGAGGTTTGCAGTGTGCTTATCTTGTCGAGGAGGGTAGGTCATGTCGTTATTGGGTGGTGCGATCGCCTTTTCGAAATCGCGACTCTTCTTTGTCGCATTCGACCATAGCAGGTCGCGGTTAACCTGGGGCATACGGCGAGGGGGGAGGGGGTTGTTAGGTCAGGGTAGTGGAGATTGCGAATCGTGACTTGTTAGCGGAGTCAGATTTGCATTTCGTTGGTTATCAGCGGTGGTTGAGTGTGCATGTACATGATGGGTTTGGGTATGTATGTACAGGCATTTGAAGAGGGAAATGGATTAGAGAAGGATTTGATTAGTAGGGTAATTAGTGAAATTGATTAGTTATTTATAAATTTGAATTAATCGATAACTTATAAAATGTGTATCTCACTCATACGAGGTCGGATTTGGACGCCTATTTTTGCATTGGACTCATTTCATCAAGGTCTACGCTACAGGTTTGGATTGAATGAGACTGGAGCTTGTTGGAATTTATGCTAGAATCGAACGACCGTTCGGTTTTAGTTCAAAATCGAAACTCAATGAAAATGAAAATCAATATGAGTTTAACTCACATTCAATTTTACTATATCATATCTATAATGCTATACACTATTATTGATTGCTTGGATGTTAGTTAAATTGTTTGATTTGATTGTTAGGTTGAATTTCTGTTTGAAAAATGGATGACATATTAATTTGATTGTTATGAACCCATGTGATTATATTTATTATCCGTAACCATTGTTTTGCAGGGAAAATCTGTAGAGAGACCCTGAGGGGTTTCTCACCAATAATTATTTATTTATATCCTTATGATGTTATATTAATGTTTATTGAAATAAATCTTAATATTCCATTTAATTTGTTAAGTGGCGTTATAGCAATTTCGCTATACCGTCATTTATTAATTTTCATCCCCAAAACCCTATCGTATGTTTTTAAACTTGAGCTTGTGTTTTCGCTAAACAGAATGTTAAAAATTCATTAATCATTTTGACTAATAATAATTTAAATTAATTAATCATTTTAACTAATGATTCTAAAATATATTAACCAATTTAATAAATGATGTTTAAAATTGGTATATCTTTGATTTAAATGAGACTGGATTTAATTAATCATTTAATTAATGATTATTTGAGTCTAATCAATTATTATAGTTATTGAAATGAAATTTAAATAATCATTTTTAGTAATGATGTTTGAAAATCAATAATCATTTTAATTAAGGATATTTTGAAATTAATAATCATTTTAATTAATGAAATATGAAATTAATAATCATTTTAATTAATGATATTTGATTTTAATTAATCATCCTAATTTCTGATATGAATGCAAATAATCATTTTAATTATTTAAATTCAATTAATTGTTTTAAACTAATGACTTTTTGAAATTTAGTTAATCATTTTAATTAATGATGGTTGAGATCAGTCTTTCATTCTAATTAATGATTCTTGGGATTTAGTAAATCTCATTAATTAATGATATTTAAAGCTAATTATCGATCTAATAAAAGTGATTAAAGTAAATTAGCTAATATAATAGAAGTGTTTAAGTAAATTAACTGATTTTGTGTTTTTGTAACGACCCGGAATTTTCGATCCCGAAAATTCCAGATAATTAGGAAAGAAGAAAAGAGATAGAAGAAGAAGAAACAGAAACACAATACAGATTCTCACATTCGCAGCGGATCAAATATAATATCAAATAAATAGCAGTTATACAGAGGAAACTTGTATCAGTTAATTACATTTTAATACATCAGAGTTACAACATTTCACAGTCACTAGACAATAAAACAACATGTCCCAGATAAATAATAATGTATCACAGCGGAATACACTCCATACGTCCTGCCATCCAGCTCGCCTCTTGAGCTCCAGAACGTCCTTACCTGAAATCTGTAATACTCGGTCTGACCCGAGCATTACATCCAAGTAACAGCCGAGTCAGGCTGGAAACCAGCGTGAGTAAACCCATTCGATTTAAAATACCAAGTTATAAACTTATTTGCAAACCAAGGTAACTCGTATCTCCTTACGAGTTCTTATCTTGTTATAATTAATCACTTATTTAACAAATCAATCTATAAAGAATCGAAGTGGTTTCAGGTATTAACTAATACCCGACTCCTGTCTCTTCGAATCCAATGTCATCTTACCCCAAGTTATTCAAATGAAACACAATTCAAACTTTAAATACAGAATGTCACTGTTTTAACCCAAACATATTATATCACATAGCATTCCACATCACATACCAGAGATATCAACTAATCTAAGGCATACAATATCATTCAATCATTCATAGCAAGATTAATCAACCATACCATCTCTAATTAATTTAATTAACCACAAATGAATTAAATTAATTACTTCAATTACTTTTAAACCTTGCTTATTAATTACAAACCAATTAATTAATCATCCAAAAATTTTCCATCTTAATTAATCATCCTTGATTAATTATACTTTAATTTACATTAAGTAATTATCCTTAACCATTTACAGTAATTATCCTTAATTAATCACTTAAATTAATTATCTTATAATCACTTATATTGATTAATTATCTTTTAATTAATCATACTCATTAATTAACTAACCCTTAATAAGTTTCCTTAATTAATCAACCTTTTATTACTTACTTTAAGTAATTATCCTTTAATAAATCACATTTAGTAATTGTCTATTAATTACCTACCTTAACTAATGATATTAAGTAGTTATTTCTATAATTACTTCATTAAGTATTTGTCATTAATTAATTTCATTAAGTGATTTATTCTAAATAATTAATCATCTTTTAATTATCTTCCTTAATTAATCAATCCTTGATTAATTAACTTTAATTACTTCCCTTAATAAATTAATTAATCTTTAATTAATAATCCACATAAAATTTAATCCTTTTGAGTAATTAATCATTTAATCGCTTTTATTAAGAAATAATTTCTTAAATAATTAATCTTTAATTACTTATACTAATTTCTTACACTTAATCAATCACTTTGATTAATTACAAATGAATCAACTTTCATAAATTTAAGATAAACTATTATCTTGATTAATTATTAAATTATATTAAAAGCTCTAGAGATTTATTTTAAACAATTAACCTAATATAATTATTTTAAATAAACGTTTAAAATATTTGACTTTAACATTTAAACCTTGATTCTTTAATTAATTAATTATTCTCTAATTAATTAATTAACCCTTTATTTAATTATATTAATTACCCCTTTAAATCTATGAAAACCTTTCAAAGTTGTTTAATAAATTTTAATGCATAATCATTTTTGAAATCCCACTTATCCCACCTTTTAAAACTTATCTACTTTATATATATTTTAAAACATGTTAAACATTCATTTTTGAAATGAATTATTTTCATAACTTAAAAACTTGTTTACTTTACTTGGAACTTGAAAACATTTGCAACATTCAAATTCTTTAATTTAAATCTTGGAATATTTTTAACCAAAAATTTGAACCCTGATTCAAACGATAACGACTCAACCCAAAACGTCAGAAACCCCGAGACACTCATGAGTATCTCCTACTTCTACTTCGAGTCACACACGAGAAAATTCCAGAAATTCCCGAACCCAAACTCTTCATCCCCCAAACCATCGTTCAACCTCAAATCAAACGTGCACGTGCACGTTAGCCTGACCGACTCCGACGCCTCCCCGGGGCTACCCACCAGTCATTGATGACCTCGCCAACCCACTCGAGCTCCAAATCCGAACATCTCTTCCTCAATCCAAAATTGAGTCAAATGACCCAAACTTGAAACTCACCTCGACCGGAAAACTTCCCCTTGACCATCGCCTCCGATCACTAGTCAACTCTCCAACTCCGGCCACACCTTGCCGACTTCCCACGCTGCCATTTCCCAAAATCTCGAGCCACTCGATCACCTAGAGATGATGCAGTGATTCAGTTTTCCAGACCCATCCTATTTAGGGTTTAAAACCAAATTGACTCACCGCCGACGCCATGGTGGATTATCCACCTTCCTGCCATTTTTTCCGAACTCCTCGAACCTTCCCCTATCTCCAGTCAAATTCCCAACCACCAGATATTTCCCAATTACCAGAAATTGCTCACGAACCACATTCTGGTCATCTCACAAATGCCCACTCGACACAAATTTAAAAATTGCGATTTTACTCTTAAAATTCATGATTCTAGATGGAGATTAAGATTATATAAATTAAACAAAGAATTTCGATGCTTGAAATTTTCATGTTTGTAAATTTTTGCTGTAATTCCTTTATTATTTGAAAACCATCCTTACATCTTGCCTAGAAATATTTTTAGATCAATTTTCTTGTTGAAACAAACAAGTTTGGTTTACATATCTTAATCTAAAAAGAATCTGGGAGAGAGAGTGACTGGATTTTCTCAGGTTTTAAATTTTTAACAGCTAGAACAGGGCAATATGTTGATTTACAGACATGCAAACAAATTTATATCAATACAGCAAATTTTCCACCCATACATCAAATATTATTTTCATATGCAAGCAACTTAAATAGGTTTAAGATTTAGAAAAAAGTTTACTCACTTTTAATGTTGGAACAGAGAACACAGGACGCAGTATTTTGAAATCTGGAAATGCTTTTAAAACTGGAAATTTGATCTTGCCACTTGATTTGAAACTGAGCTGCTTTGTTTAAATTTGAAACAGAGTTGTTGAGTTGTGAATTTAAGCTTCAGAGGTAAGATTATATTTTCTCTGGTATGCTAAGTTTTAAAATGAACGAAAATAGAATAAGAAGATATATAAAGAAAAAGTTGTACAGGGGTAAGAATTGGCTGGTACAAAACATTTCTTTGATCAGAGATTTTTTTTCCTCTATCTTTCCAGACAAGATTTTATACAACTGACATGATTTTGAACATTTCGAAATGACTCTCTTGTGGGCTTTGAACTGATAGCATTTAATGCATGTGTCCTTACATGTTTGCATGCTTATCCCCTTGTTGTAGTATATACATAGATATATTATTTCTTGCCTTGCATACATGTATTCCTACAGTTTATATATTTCTAGAATTACCATATTTATTTACATGCATAGCCCATGATGATGTACCCTTACACACTTACATGTACATTCATTTATGTAGATATATATATATATATATATATATATATGTATGTATTCTTATATGCATTTGTCATCATATTTATATGTTTACACCTACTTATATACACATGCTTATTTACATATTCCTATTTAATATGAACATACACATATACTTGTATACCTATATTCAAACTTTTACACATTTATTTACTTGCATACGTTTTCTATTCATATACATTGCTTGTATGTTTTGATATTACATATATATTTATTTATGTTTATATTCAAACTTTCCCATATTTTACTTCATATGGGTATATACACATATATATGCATTTACATATTTATATATACATTAAACATCATAAAGTTTGTATATATTTGTATATACATCACTGAATATTAGCTCTAAAGTTTAAATGTTGAAATTTATATTCACACTTCTATAATATTTATTACAGTTTTAAATCAATTTATATATATCCCAATAAATCTAAATTATCAGAAATTTATTCATTCGACATATCAATATTTTTGTAATTTAACCTAGTCAATTACCCGATTAACTTCTGCTAAAAATCCGGGTTATCACATTCCTCCCCCCTTTAGAACTTTTTGTCCTAAAAAAGGAACGAAGTCATAATTAATAAAATGCTTAAAACCAGATAAATATTCTTTAATTGTTTTTAAAACACTTTTTAATATCCGTATAATATTGTTTCAAAGTAGTTTTTTATAAAAATACTTTTATAACGCGATGTTTCGACAAGTCCATCTTTGTTCTCATAGAAATTCGGTCATACGTTGATCAGGCGTAGGACTGAAAATCTATAAGTAATTGGTAAACTCGTTTCCAAGACCCAGTGAAAATACTTTGAAAAATACTTTTATTGAAAATATAGAAAACAGTTTGAAAATAGAGAAAATATCTTGGTGAAAATGCTCTGGAAATCATCACTCCCATCCATGGTCGCAGTTACATCCTGGGTTACGTTGCCATTGCAGCAAAAGTCCATGTAACTGTAGGCACTCCGCGCCCCTCGATTACGCCATGGAACCCACAACAAATCGCAGTTACATTCCAGGGTTACGTTGCCATCACAGCAAAAGTCCATGTAACTGTAGGTATTAGCGCCATCGATTTTCGCTGTCAAAAATGAAACTTCTCCACTCTTACATAGGTCGCAGTCTACCGATATAAAATCAAACGTAGATTGTTGGCTCTCAGCGGCACACACGACTTTCGCTATGGTCTGTAGTAGATCGCAATGACATCGAGTTACACTGTCGTCACAGCATAACCCAAATGCCTCCGTAGGCATTAGCGCCCTCGACTTTCGCTACACAATAATCCTCAGGAACTTGTTTTGTCCGGACTCCTCACAGGATCAACTTTATAACCTCCCCCTTAGAGGCTCTAGGCAGTACCACCCTTTGGTACTCCTGAGAAGTTCATTTCAAGGGAGCGCCTTTTTCCCCAAAGCCACTTTCAAAACACTTTATACTATACACATATAGTATTTTCCAAATCATACACCTAGTATGAATCCCATATAAAGCTCCTTTCTCAAAATCGGTTCCCAAAATCGAAAATTCTCAAATTAGGCTTTCCAAATTCCAATATTGATTTTTCCCAAAAATCAAAAGCCTTTCCAAAATTCAAAGGTTCCAAAAACCTTTCCTCAAAATCATTTTCACAAAAGCCTTTATATATACATATATATAATAACCTTGGGAAATTTTTGAATCACTTCATACTTGTATAAATTCACTTTTTATACTTCAAATACTTTCAAAACCCTTTTCTTCTGGCAAAAGATTCAACAAGGGGAGTTTTATCATATATATAACAAAGATACATAACTTTGTTTATTCCAAATCAAATACTAAAATTTGATTACTCTATAAAGTCACTTAACAAATTACTTACTTCCATAAAGTAAATTTTTACCATAGAAATATCCAATTTCCACTTTACTTCATCATATATTTCACAAAATATACCTTTCATTTCAAAAACCATTTCAAATTTCTTATTCACAAATTTTCAATGCCAATTTCATTCAAACCCATACGATGTACACATACCATTCATACGCCATATCAACCTGATCGCTCACTCGATCACACAATTTCACTTCCGACTAGTATCGTCCACTCGACTTTCTAGTGCGGACTCAGATTTGGTTTCTTGATCAAAAACCGTTATTCTCCTTGCATAGTCACAACTATGATAGAGAATATCCAGAACCAATCAAAAATCCATATCTAGGTCCGCCGTCGAAAATCGAGCGAAAAATCCCAACTCGGATCGATAATACTATCTCGAAATTTTGTGCCCGAATCTGGATCAAATCACTATGCGAATAGAATAATATATGTACATCCTACGTATTTATCTTCATTGATTATTAGTTAAATCAATTTCCTTTCTATTCATCCTCACTTTGGATTTATTAACTTATTCACATTTGCCTTAATCCCCATTTGGATTATCACTCAATTCTTATCTCAATTGGGTATTTAATCATAAACAGTTTGTACTCTGACCAGCTTATATTTAGGAAACAGCTTGAAAATTTTAAAAATAGATAAATAGTTGAAAAATAATTATCAGTTTGTAAAATAGCTGTAAAATAGTTAAGTAATCGTAAAATAATTGAAAAATAGTAAAATAATTACAAAATAGTTGTAAAATAGTAACTAGTTATAAGGTAGTTGGAAAGTAGTTAAATAGTTATAAAGCAGTTAGATAATTGCAAATTGTAATTAGTTATAAAACAGTTGAAAAACAGTAATTAGTTTATAAACAGTTGTAAAATTGTTAAGTGGTTCCAAAACTAGTTGTTAAATAAATATAAGATAGTTTTGGAATTTTAAAAGAAAAGTTGTATAGTAAATAGTTAGGAAAAATAGATTTATATTAAACAATTTATTTTGAAAATAGTCCAGAGTCAAACTGTTCAATTCCTCATCAATTCAATTTAAATTTCCACTTCCATTCAAATTGACTCACTTCAAATTTGAATAACTTCAATTTCCCTTGAACTTGATTTATCCCCAATTCAAGTTGAATTAACCTCAATTTCTAATCATTTCAATTTCTATATGATTTAATCCTAATTCCCATTTGAATTTGAACTCATCCAATCTTCAATTTTATTTCAAATTAATCCAATTAAAAATTTTCATTTGAATTTTAAACTTATCCATCTTAAATCACAATTCCCATTAATTCAAATCAAATTCAGTTTGAACTAATTCAATTTAAATCTCAATTTTAAACCATCTCGAATTATTTAAATTTGAGTTAAATTTTTAAATGTTGATTTAACCCCTTAAATCAAATTAACCTTTATTTTTAAATCAATAATCCCAATCTTTAAAGAATTTAATTCTGAGTCCAATTCTCATAATTCCATTTTAAATTATCTTTACTTAACATATTTCAAAGTTCAAATAAGAATTCAAAACAATTTTAATTTACAATTTCAATTATTCAAATTTTCAGTTCAAGGAAATTCCATATCCTAAATTTTCAAATTAAAGTTTAATTTCCCTATTTATCTCAATAATGGATATATTACCACACTTCATTCCTCATTCATTTAAACAAATCCAATTCACAATTTAAAGATTATTAATAACAATAGGATGACATCATCCAATTTAATTTAAAACATCCATCCATTTCCAATTCCCAGATCTCAAACCCATTTTGAGATCACACAAACTTCCCATTCAAATCAACTATTTAACTTTCCAAGTTAAATCTCAAATTTCATCTTGAAATTTCCAAATCTGGTTGTTCATTCCAAACTTATTTAACTTCTTCTAAGTTAAATTCAATTTAATCCCATTAACCTTACTCGATTTGAATTCCCATTTCAAATTTTAAATTTCTATCAATATTCTTTCTTACAAGTTCTAAACTTATCTCATTTTAAGTTTTTACCTCACACTTCAGGAAAATTAAAACTCATCACTCTAGAGTTTATTTCAAATTATCTTTGATACTATGTATATCCCTCATCTATACATATTATTTCCTTTAAATTTTCAAACAACTCCTGTTTGAATCAAGCCATTTCATTCAAATAATCTTATTTATTATTTCTTTATCACTTTGAAACAATTTTCAATTTCTGGGCTCAGATTTAAACTTCACAATTTATATCATCATCAGTTCCAATTTATAAGTCATACTTGCCTAAATGTTTTACTTTCCTAAAACATTTCATTTTGCCTACTCATTAATACACATTTATTATTAAACACAATAATCATTTATGATAATAACCAAGATTGTCATATCTGGAAACCAATTCATTATTATCTTATTCTGAAACTTTTCCCAAATTCAAGATTTTAAATTTTAGTTTGAACCCATTTTAACTTATTTTTATTTAATTTCAATTTGGTTGTATTTCTATTACCACTTAATTTAATCCAATAGTTTAACAACCAATTACCTTAATATTCATTAGAAAGAAATATTGCTTTATATATCAAAATATATTCTTATATAAAATCATTTAAAATCTTTATATAGGAAAATAACAAGTACGCTCTCATATATATATACACCCAACTCATTCTAGGGTACCATTGACCCTATCCTTAATAAGTAATCCCACCAGTGCCAAGGTTCTCGCTTAACCTTCAGCTCTGATACCAACTGTAACGACCTAGAATTTTCGATCCCGAAAATTCCAGATAGTTAGGAAAGAAGAAAAGAGATAGAAGAAGAAGAAACAGAAACACAACACAGATTCTCACATTCGCAGCGGATCAAATATAATATCAAATAAATAGCATTTATACAAAGGAAAATTGTATCAGTTAATTACATTTTAATACATCAGAGTTACAACATTTCACAGTCACTGGACAATAAAACAACATGTCCCAGATAAATAACAATGTATCACAGCGGAATACAATCCATACGTCCTGCCATCCAGCTCGCCTCCTGAGCTCCAGAACGTCCTTACCTGAAATCTGTAATACTCGGTCTGACCCGAGCACTACATCCAAGTAACAGCCGAGTCAGGCTGGAAACCAGCGTGAGTAAACCCATTCGATTTAAAATACCAAGTTATAAACTTATTTGCAAACCAAGGTAACTCGTATCTCCTTACGAGTTCTTATCTTGTTATAATTAATCACTTATTTCACAAATCAATCTATAAAGAATCGAAGTGGTTTCAGGTATTAACTAATACCCGACTCCTGTCTCTTCGAATCCAATGTCATCTTACCCCAAGTTATTCAAATGAAACACAATTCAAACTTTAAATACAGAATGTCATTGTTTTAACCCAAACATATTATATCATATAGTTGTTATCCCGCCTTTTGGCAAGGCCGTGACACCAAAAAATTGACTAGAAATCAATGACAGTCCATCCTGTAGGACGGTTACATCACAAGTTCACCATGGATATCGATGAATTTTGTCCGAGTCCGGATCAGGCTACAATTGATAAGACATGACAAGTAAAGCCATGCAAACCAACGTTCCAAGTTTCAAGTCAATCCGAGTTCGTATGCTCAAGATATAGTCGATACAAGATGAGGGCATGGCCTTGAGTTCAAATCGATCGGCAGAAGCATACCTTCGAATCCATAAGATAGCCTCACGATCGAATCCATAAGCCATGAATTGGTTCGAATCCATCGAGTAAAAGGTTGTTCGAATCTGTGAGTTGTGCATAGCTTCGAATCGATCAACATTGCACGCCTTCGAATCGATCAGGATATTGTTACCTCGAATCGATCGGAACGAGGCCCCTTTTTTCACTCGAAACCATCGATTCGAGGTCTTGCACAAGAGATCGATTCGAACTACTTATCCCTTGATCGATACGAAGGAACGCATGTTTGATCGAATCGAAGGAGTATACCTTCAGATCCTTCTCTTCGAATCCACCACGTCCACATAGCTAAAACCCCGGCCACGACTCAGTAAAACTCGGAGATAAAAGAGGGTTGACCCGAGGCATGCGCGCCACGCCGTAGTCTTCGCGTACAGGAGGATCGATTCGAACTAATCGATTCGAGCGTATCGATTCGAACGAATCCATAGGACGAAGAACATCATCTTGAATCGATCATAACTCGAGATCTACAACTCCAAATGCTATGAAATTTTCACAGAAGCTTAAGCACATGATGAAGAATGTACACACCAAATTTCAGCTCGATTGGACTCTTTCTTGATCGATTCGAACCAAGGGTCGAATTGATCCCAAAGTGGGCCCAGATCTCCAGATTTCGGCCATGTGGGCCCCCTCACGTACCAGAACTGGTCTCCCTTCAATTTAGGCGAAATATTAGCCTCCTACACCTATAAATAGAGCCCCTGGTCATTCAGAAAAGGGGTTGGACAATTTCAGGAGCTAAAGAGCGCCCAGAATCTGCCAGATTTACTCAAAATCACCACTGCTTCCTTAGATTCAGATTATAATCATACAATCAGTGGTACTACATCAGAAGAAATTGTAATCATCAAGTGAACATCAATAAAATCATCAACTTCAGAGTGGACGTAAGCAAGATCGCCGAACCACTATAAATCCTGTGTCATTTACTGCTTTTATTGAGTTTCCTGAGTGATTTGCATACTTGTTCCTCTACATATTTGATATTTGTGATCTGTGATTACGAACTGGTGCTTTCAATGACAATTGGGTGTTTGTGACCAATTTTGGTGCAAACATTTTGGTGCTTTCACTGAGAGTTGAACTCAGGAGTTCCATCATTTAGAAGTTGAATTTGAAGACTTAAGAGTTCAGATCTGAGAAGAATCATGACAAGACAAACAAGTAGAAGGCAGAGGCCAGAGCAAAGTCAGCACGAAGGGAGTCAAGAGGCTTCCTCAGGAGCAAACCAAGCTTCAGTCTTCATCACTAGGGATGAGATGGAGGCAATGATGAAGAGACAGGAGGAAATGATCCAGAATTTGCTTCAACAGATTGGACAACTTGGAGCGCAAAATCAAGGAACGACCAGAATCCAGGACGGAGCAGGACCATCTAGCACAGCGCCGGAGCTGGGGGTCACACACTTAGGACATGTTGATCCGAACCCGGGAAGAGAGACAAGGACATCCGAGCAACCTGGCGGCAATAGAGGGATGAACGCTCAGCCAGGGGGGCAGACACCCGAAAGCTCGCACGGACTCGGGGGGCAGATTGAAGGCAGTGAACGAGGACTACAGCTTGAAGGCAATGATAGATTGGTGGAGATGGTCAGGCGAGCCATGAGAGGCGGATTAGTAAACAGAGATCTTGAAGACGTGAACAGGAGTCCTTTTTCTCCTGCGATTAAGTTGGCTAGGAACCCACCAGAATTCAAACTGCCAACAGTAGAAAGGTATGATGGGAGGACGGACCCTGCGGTCCATCTAACGAGGTATATAAGGCACATGGAAGTGCTGGGGGCATCACAGGAAGTCATGGCCCGGTGCTTTCCATTGTATTTGACAGACATAGCAGCTTTATGGTTCAGACAGCTAGAGACCGGCTCCATTGGGACATGGACCGTTTTGATTGAGAAATTTATGAGGCAATTCAGGGTTCACATTTCAAGACCTAAGAATGTGATGAGTTTGGCAAAGCTAAAGCAGAAAGCTGGGGAATCTTTGAGGAATTTCCTGACGCGGTTCAATGCGGCAGCAGCATCGGTGGATCGGCCAGATCCATCCATGGTTATGATGGCAGCAGTGTCCAGAGTAGCTGACGGCACAGAATTCAAAAATTCATTAACTAAGGATCCGCCTATGGATCTAGGAGAATTCTATCACGAGGCAGACAAGTTTCTGCGATTGGAAGACGCTAATGCTGAAAGAGAAGAAGGAGAGGGAATAGAAGTTTATGCAACTAAAGACAAAAAGCCTCTCGAAAAGGATTCAGGCCAGGATAAAGGGAAATGAAAGACTGAGGATGGTGGTGACGGGCCAAAGCGACTGCGGAGAGAGCCACGATTCATCGCCTACTCAGAGCTGAATGAGAGTTTGGAGCGAATCTACCAAGATACACGAGAGCAAGTTCCCTACCGTAGGCCAATACGAAGGGACCCCACTGTTGACGAGAGGAAATCAGACAGATATTGCTTATTCCACGAACTGAATGGTCATAACACTAACGACTGTAGACATCTGAAGGATGAGGTGGAAGGGCACATCAGGAACAGTATGCTACTTCAGTATGTGAGAAGGCGAGCTCCAGCAGTAGAGCCAGAGCGACCACCGTCTACATCAGCTAGGGGCGACCTTGAGCCGGGACACCGTATGGTTATCAATTAATTAATTGAAATAACGATGAACAAGTCGTAAACCTCACATCAACACGGGTAAGTCATTTACACATGTGCAAGATCACGAGCGGTCCATAGGCATGCTTTGAATGACTATTAACCCTATCGTTGTGGGAGTTTACACTTTGACATTCTTGCTTTGCTTTTGTTTCATCTTGATTTGAATATTTGAACTTGATTTTGTTTAACATTTCTGCTAAAGACTTATTTTCAATGAAAAAATGCTACTTGTGATTTCATAACGGCTAAGCCACTTACACATGTACGGGATCGCGAATGGTCCCTAGGCATGCTCTGAGATGGCGATAAACCATTGCAACAAACAATCTGGGAATTCACCCGAACGTGAAACCTGGTATTGATGATACTAAGTCCCTCCCCGGGCACACTCAATTCGCCACGAACGGCACCCGACCACGAACGGTCACAGTTCGCCTCGAACGGCACCTGACCACGAACGGTCACAATTCGCCACGAACGGCCCCTGACCTCGAACGGCACCCGACCGCGAACGGTCTATATTCATTTAGTATAACATTCGATCGCGAACGATCACACTCTGCCTCGTACGGCACCCGACCTCGAACGGTCATCATTTGCCTCGAACGGCACTCGACCACGAACGGTCACAACTCGCCTCGAACGGCACCCCTCACCTCAAATGGCTTGATCACGAACGGTCGTCATTTGGGGCCATATAGAAATGCTAGATCGCGAACGGTCGCATTCCACCTCAAATGGCTAGATCACGAACGGTCGTCATTTAAGGTTATACAGAAAATGCTAGATCGCGAACGGTCGCATACCACCTCAAATGGCTAGATCGTGAACAGTCGTCATTTAAGGTCATATAAAACTGTCAAACTCTTCGCAGGTTGTACCACAGGTCATCAACAGGATATGAACATCCAACTTATGGAACTACAAAACACACCTTCCCATCGCAAGGCATGTTTTGGGGGGCAAATGTTATCCCGGCTTTTGGCAAGGCCGTGACACCAAAAAATTGACTAGAAATCAATGACAGTCCATCCTATAGGACGGTTACATCACAAGTTCACCATGGATATCGATGAATTTTGTCCGAGTCCGGATCAGGCTACAATTGATAAGACATGACAAGTAAAGCCATGCAAACCAACATTCCAAGATTCAAGTCAATCCGAGTTCGTTTGCTCAAGATATAGTCGATACAAGATGAGGGCATGGCCTTGAGTTCGAATCGATCGGCAGAAGCATACCTTCGAATCCATAAGATAGCCTCACGATCGAATCCATAAGCCATGAATTGGTTCGAATCCATCGAGTAAAAGGTTGTTCGAATCCATGAGCTGTGCATAGCTTCGAATCGATCAACATTGCACGCCTTCGAATCGATCAGGATATTGTTACCTCGAATCGATCGGAACGAGGCCCCTTTTTTCACTCGAAACCATCGATTCGAGGTCTTGCACAAGAGATCGATTCGAACTACTTATCCCTTAATCGATACGAAGGAACGCACGTTTGATCGAATCGAAGGAGTATACCTTCAGATCCTTCTCTTCGAATCCACCACGTCCACATAGCTAAAACCCCGGCCACGACTCAGTAAAACTCGGAGAAAAAAGAGGGTTGACCCGATGCATGCGCGCCACGCCGTAGTCTTCGCGTATAGGAGGATCGATTCGAACTAATCGATTTGAGCGTATCGATTCGAACGAATCCATAGGACGAAGAACATCATCTTGAATCGATCATAACTCGAGATCTACAACTCCAAATGCTATGAAATTTTCACAGAAGCTTAAGCACATGATGAAGAATGTACACACCAAATTTCAGCTCGATTGGACTCTTTCTTGATCGATTCGAACCAAGGGTCGAATCGATCCCAAAGTGGGCCCGGATCTCCAGATTTCGGCCATGTGGGCCCCCTCACATACCAGAACTGGTCTCCCTTCAATTTAGGCGAAATATCAGCCTCCTACACCTATAAATAGAGCCCCTGGTCATTCAGAAAAGGGGTCGGACAATTTCAGGAGCTAAAGAGCGCCCAGACTCTGCCAGATTTACTCAAAATCACCACTGCTTCCTTAGATTCAGATTATAATCATACAATCAGTGGTACTACATCAGAAGAAATTGTAATCATCAAGTGAACATCAATAAAATCATCAACTTCAAAGTGGACGTAGGCAAGATCGCCGAACCACTATAAATCCTGTGTCATTTACTGCTTTTATTGAGTTTCCTGAGTGATTTGCATACTTATTCCTCTACATATTTGATATTTGTGATCTGTGATTACGAACTGGTGCTTTCAATGACAATTGGGCGTTTGTGACCAATTTTGGTGCAAACAATAGCATTCCACATCACATACCAGAGATATCAACTAATCTAAGGCATACAATATCATTCAATCATTCATAGCAAGATTAATCAACCATACCATCTCTAATTAATTTAATTAACCACAAATGAATTAAATTAATTACTTCAATTACTTTTAAACCTTGCTTATTAATTACAAACCAATTAATTAATCATCCAAAAATTTTCCATTTTAATTAATCATCCTTGATTAATTATACTTTAATTTACATTAAGTAATTAGCCTTTAATTAATTCCACAAATTAATTATCCTTAACCATTTACAGTAATTATCCTTAATTAATCACTTAAATTAATTATCTTATAATCACTTATATTGATTAATTATCTTTTAATTAGTCACACTCATTAATTAACTAACCCTTAATAAGTTTCCTTAATTAATCAACCTTTTATTACTTACTTTAAGTAATTATCCTTTAATAAATCACATTTAGTAATTGTCTATTAATTACCCACCTTAACTAATGACATTAAGTAATTATTTCTATAATTACTTCATTAAGTATTTGTCATTAATTAATTTCATTCAGTGATTTACTCTAAATAATTAATCATCTTTTAATTATCTTCCTTAATTAATCAATCCTTGATTAATTAACTTTAATTACTTCCCTTAATAAATTAATTAATCTTTAATTAATAATCCACATAAAATTTAATCCTTTTGAGTAATTAATCATTTAATCACTTTTATTAAGAAATAATATCTTAAATAATTAACCTTTAATTACTTATACTAATTTCTTACAATTAATCAATCACTTTGATTAATTACAAATGAATCAACTTTCATAAATTTAAGATAAACTATTATCTTGATTAATTATTAAACTATATTAAAAGCTCTAGAGATTTATTTTAAAAAATTAACCTAATATAATTATTTTAAACAAACGTTTAAAATATTTGACTTTAACATTTAAACCTTAATTCTTTAATTAATTAATTATTCTCTAATTAATTAATTAACCCTTTATTTAATTATATTAATTACCCCTTTAAATCTTTGAAAACCTTTCAAAGTTGTTTAATAAATTTTAATGCACAATCATTTTTGAAATCCCACTTATCCCACCTTTTAAAACTTATCTACTTTATATATATTTTAAAACTTGTTAAACATTCATTTTTGAAACGAATTATTTTCATAACTTAAAAACTTGTTTACTTTGCTTGGAACTTGAAAACATTTGCAACATTCAAATTCTTTGATTTAAATCTTGGAATATTTTTAACCAAAAATTTGAACCCTGATTTAAACGATAATGACTCAACCCAAAACGTCAGAAACCCCGAGACACTCACGAGTATCTCCTACTTCTACTTCGAGTCGCATACGAGAAAATTCCAGAAATTCCCGAACCCAAACTCTTCATCCCCCAAACCATCGTTCAACCTCAAATCAAACGTGCACGTTGGCCTGACTGACTCCGTCGCCTCGCCGGGGCTACCCACCAGTCATTGATGACCTCGCCAACCCACTCGAGCTCCAGATCCGACCATCTCTTCCTCAATCCAAAATCGAGTCAAATGACCCAAACCTGAAACTCACCTCGACCGGAATACTTCCCCTTGACCATCGCCTCCGATGATCACTAGTCAACTCTCTAACTCCGGCCAAGCCTAGCCGACTTCCCACGTTGCCATTTCCCAAAATCTCGAGCCATTCGATCACCTAGAGATGATGCAGTGATTCAGTTTTCCAGACCCGTCCTATTTAAGGTTTAAAACCAAATCGACTCACCGCCGACGCCACGGTGGATTATCCACCTTCCTGCCATTTTTGCCGAACTCCTCGAACCTTCCCCTATCTCCAGTCAAATTCCCGACCACCAGATATTTCCCAATTACCAGAAATTGCTCACGAACCACATTCTGGTCATCTCACAAATGCCCACTCGACACAAATTTAAAACTTGCGATTTTACTCTTAAAATTCATGATTCTAGTTGGAGATTAAGATTATATAAATTAAACAAAGAATTTCGATGCTTGAAATTTTCATGTTTGTAAATTTTTACTGTAATTCCTTTATTATTTGAAAACCATCCTTACATCTTGCCTAGAAATATTTTTAGATCAATTTTCTTGTTGAAACAAACAAGTTTTGTTTACATATCTTAATCTAAACAGAATCTGGGAGAGAGAGTGACTGGATTTTCTCAGGTTTTAAATTTTTAACAGCTAGAACAAGGCAATATGTTGATTTATAGACATGCAAACAAATTTATATCAATACAGCAAATTTTCCACCCATACATCAAATATTATTTTCATATGCAAGCAACTTAAATAGGTTTAAGATTTAGAAAAAAGTTTACTCACTTTTAATGTTGGAACAGAGAACACAGGACGCAGTATTTTGAAATCTGGAAATGCTTTTAAAACTGGAAATTTGATCTTGCCACTTGATTTGAAACTGAGCTGCTTTGTTTAAATTTGAAACAGAGTTGTTGAGTTGTGAATTTAAGCTTCAGAGGTAAGATTATATTTTCTCTGGTATGCTAAGTTTTAAAATGAATGAAAATAGAATAAGAAGATATATAAAGAAAAAGTTGTACAGGGGTATGAATTGGCTGGTACAAAACATTTCTTTGATCGAAGATTTTATTTCCTCTATCTTTCCAGACAAGATTTTATACAACTGAAATGATTTTGAACATTTCGAAATGACTCTCTTGTGGGCTTTGAACTGATAGCATTTAATGCATGTGTCCTTACATGTTTGCATGCTTATCCCCTTGTTGTAGTATATACATAGATATATTATTTCTTGCCTTGCATACATGTATTCCTACAGTTTATATATTTCTAGAATTACCTTATGTATTTACATGCATAGCCCATGATGATGTACCCTTACACACTTACATGTACATTCATTTATGTAGATATATATATATATATATATGTATTCTTATATGCATTTGTCATCATATTTATATGTTTACACCTACTTATATACACATGCTTATTTACATATTCCTATTTAATATGAACATACACATATACTTGTATACCTATATTCAAACTTTTACACATTTATTTACTTGCATACGTTTTCTATTCATATACATTGCTTGTATGTTTTGATATTACATATATATTTATTTATGTTTATATTCAAACTTTCCCATATTTTACTTCATATGGGTATATACACATATATATATGCATTTACATATTTATATATACATTAAACATCATAAAGTTTGTATATATTTGTATATACATCACTGAATATTAGATCTAAAGTTTAAATGGTGAAATTTATATTCACACTTCTATAATATTTATTACAGTTTTAAATCAATTTATATATATCCCAATAAATCTAAATTATCAGAAATTTATTCATTCGACATATTAATATTTCCATAATTTAACCTAGTCAATTACCCGATTAACTTCTGCTAAAAATCCGGGTTGTCACAGTTTTAAAGTTAATAAATTGATTTAATAAAGATTTTAAAGTCAATTTTCTTATATATAAAAGTGTTTGGTAATAATTAACTATTTTATTAAAGATAATTGATTTGTTTACTTAAAAGAGATTGCAGAAGTTGACTAGTTATCTTTCGGGATAATTAATATTGTTTTAAATTTATAAAGGTATTTAAATTGCTTTATTAACTTTTGGGATAATAAATATTGTTTTAAATTTATAAATAATGGTTTATAAATGAGAAAAATCCTTTGAAAGGAATCGGTTATAAATAAAGCCAAGTGAAAATTATTTTGGGGTTTATAGTAAACAATGTTTTAACGACATTTGTTTTTTACCCTTGTTTTTGATACACTAAGTATTATAAATTTTGTCTTATAAAAGAACGTTTTGAAAGAGTACTTCTTAAAAGGTTTTACCAATACTGTAATATGGGAACCAAGCATTCAGTTATTTTTAAAGTTAAAATTCGGTTTTGGTTATGGAAAAGTAGTTCTGTAATCGATATCTCTTATATGGAAAGGTTCTAGTCAATCTTTTAACGCTTAACGTTGAGGCTAGGACACGTTTCTATCTCGAAGGTTAAAAATGTCGTCGAGACGATCCTAGAGGTAACACTACCTCAACTTGCATGGCTTCATCTTCAACCAAGGGATAGCACTTGTTTGCAATCAACAAGTAGTGGTAAATATGTGATATTTAATTTCTATATATTATCAGTTTAATTATCCGCGATAGTTGATTTATTAATTATCGGTTTCAGCTCTCTTCATGGTGTATCGTCACCTTAAAAATGATTTGCTTCTCTTTGAGCTTTGTTATCCTTTGTCGGAAATGACTAAACCAAAAGCGCGAGAGGAAGCCAAGCTATGTGGGGTTGCTCCCATTAGGGTATTTTCACACCTCATCTAGATTTTTGTGTATCGTCAAGGGATAAACAGTTACGATTTAGATATGAAATATTCAGATGCTCGGTAAGGTTTGGCGGGGTCCGGCTTGGTATTGTTCGAGAAGTGTCACGGAGTACATGGGCTTCTCAGAAGTATATTACTAGAGGTATACTTCAAGGGGGTACACTTTCCTTGTCATTTGTTGGAAATTTTCCTTTCCTTATTTGATTCGAATCCTTGAATCTGTTTATCTTTAAACTACTACGAGAAGAGTTAACCACTCTTCGCGGTGTTTAAGTATTGATTTTTGTCCATTCTATCAATTTTGGACTGTTATCTTATTCTGTCCATTCTATCAAGTATGGACTGTTATCTTATTTTGTCCATTCTATCAAGTTTGTATTGTTATCTTATTTTATCCATTATGTCAAGTTTGGACTATTTCCTTGTTTTATCCATTCTGTCCAGTTTGGATTTTACTTGGGTTATTTCCATTCTTTCAAGTCTGGTTTTAATATTATTTATGCCCATTCTTATTTGGATTTGTTTCCTGATGTTTATTTCTCCCCTTTCCTTGTATTGATTTTACTCTTGTGATGTAAAAACCCCTTCCATGTTAGTGGGTGGTCTCATAGAACTTTTATATGTTCACCATTATTTGAGTTATCTCACGTTGGTATTTCCAGACTGATTCGGGTGTTATTTTTTTATAATCCTCGAGTCAAACCGAGTATTTTCCTAGGTTTTCTTTGGTGTTATGGAGATCTTGGAAGGGATTTGGAGATTCACCTATCGTAGGGTTTTACTTTCCGCTATAGTATATAGTATCTATATCAGCAATTATAAGGTCGGGATTTTATAAATGTCCAGCTGATAAGGTTTGTTTTTAACTCTGATATACTCTGTATTTTTAGAGGGACGGTTTTAATGTCCTTATTATATTAGCTGTGAGATTCTAATTTTCTATGTTCTCTGTTTTTTTTCTTTTTACCCTAACAATCTGCCCTTTTGTTGATTGGATGCATGACATTTGAACATAGTGGTAGTGTTCGATGTCGACTTTCGATGGTCAAAAAGAGGGGTCGTTACAGCATGGTATCAGAGCATAAGGTTAAGCGAGAACCTTGGCTTTGGTAGGGTCTGGCTTATTAGAGATAGGGTAAGCGACACCCAAGAATGAGTTTGAGAGTATTATATATACGAGAGTGTATTTGATAATGTTATAAAAATGTATTATGTTAATTGATCTATGGAGTTTTTATGAATTCTAATCGAGACATGGGACACAATGGTATCGATGGGGATTTCTAAACTCTCGACTAAGACCAACAGACATGGTATTGAATTTTTGAAAATTTGGCAAATTAAATATTTTGCCTAGGATTATATTTTATATATATAAAGGAATAATTTTCAAAACTTTATATAATTATAGAGTGTGTTTGCTTGAATGTGATAATATTTATTTATTATCACTGTTATTTGTTCATTTATGCTTAATTAGATTAGAAGCATTGACTGTTGTTTGATAGTTGTTAAATTGTGCTCGGTTTATTTACGAGCATTTATCGTTTTGATTTAAAACGAACCATTTGTGAACTGATTTTCGCAATTTGACTATAAGGTGTTCGGAGAAAGTGTTAAGTTAAAATTCACATTTTAATAATGGTGAGTTAAGGATTAAACTTTAATAAAAAGTTGTTGAATGTAATCTAAATGGTAGGATGAGACCTTTAGAATAAATATTCGAGATAGTTCTATTATAATAAAGAAGAATCATTATAATATGAAATGATTTTTATATAAAGAAAATTTTACATGAATTTAGTTTGTAAAAGGTGTTTAAAAAGGATTTTTGAATCTAAATTTCAAAATTTTTGAAAATAATTTAAAAGGACTATGAGAAATGAAATAGCAGTATTTTTGGAAGTAATTGAAAGTAAAAATATTTTGGGAAGTAAAATTTTAAATGGAATGCATTTTCTTTGGGATAATTAGGAGGAAATCTTTTTGATTAGTTCTGTGGTAATCTAAATAATCTTCTAAGTGATGATCAGATGTTTGCTTAGGCAAACATTGTGGAGTGCTTAGTAAATTATTCTTTCATCAATGTGCGATCGAAATGAGTTCAAAATCCGAATGAACCCAAAGTGAGTTTAATAAATAAATCATTTGAAGTTTTTATATATCAAAATATATGTAGTATGCTTTCAAAAATGAGTTTTTTTAGATTGAAACCGGGTATCTAATTTTTAAGTTCCTTTAAAAGGGAATGTTTTCCAGAACAAAAACTATTTCTAATAAGAGATTGTTTTGATAAATAATTTTTTTCCCTTAGATAAGATATGAGATAATTTAACACAAGTAAATTGAGTTAAATTGGATAAGAAAGTTTTGATAAACATTGTTTTATTAAAACCATAACTTTTTTCTAAAAACATCTAAGTAGTGTAAACTATTTGCTGATTTCATCAACCTATAAATATCTTCCATTTTAACACTCTAAGCTAAAGAGGTTGAGAGGTTTACTCATTTATAAAAGACCCAAATTTTGATTAGATCTCCACCTAAATTGTGAAAAGTAAAATAAAATTTGTATGTATTCTTAGGATATATAAGGGTATTATACAAGTAAATAAAGTGGAAATAAGTTATTATTTGATGTTCTACAAAGAAATGACTTTATAAAATATTCTTAAACTTAGGTGAGAATTTATTAAATAATTCATAAATAATTTTAGTATTGAATAAAATACTGAGTGAAAATTTAAGTGATTCAGAAAAAATTCGTGTAGTTGAGAAACTAATGAATTTAGAATGTAACTTTCCATTTTGTCCGAGTGAGCTTAGATAGTCTTCTAAGCAATAAGCAAAGACTAATGAGCAAAACGGTACGCTTAGATAATTATCTATAGTTTCGGACAACCAAGAAAGTTTTAAACCTAAGTTGAGATTTATTTGTTAGTTGTTTGAAATTTTGAAACAATGGTAAGTGATTAGTTTTCCCTTATGGAATTTGATTGACTATTAGTGTTAGTATATTCCTTCACGGAATTTGATTGATTTGATTTGATCAAATTGAATTGATTGGTTGTGTGATTTTATATACCATTGTCTATAAAGTTTAAATTTACAGACAAAGATTTTGTATTGTTGTTATTACGACCTAAATCCCGGTAATTTTGAAAAAGAGATTTTTGAAGATTTTGGGAAAGGAATGATATTTATTCACTCTAGTTGATGTTTTTGGAGGAACCGGAATACCACTGGACGCTCCATGTTGTTTTGATTCTAGAGTTTCACCACACTTTATTAGGAGGAATCCCCTCCTTGTCACTTTGATTTTTGATCTCTGATTTAATTCCCATCTGAGAAACTTGAAAATAAATTTTTGAATTGAAAAACCCGGGCATTTAGATATAAATTTATCATTTGAAAATTTTGGATGCATATAATCTATTATAGAATATTCTCTGTGTAATGTTGCATATGATTCAGATATGGTTGTTGCTTGCATATAGATTTATATAAGACTAGTTTTTGCATATAGAGTTACATCATATTGCTTTTGTCAACCTGATTCTCTTTTAGATTATGTAAGTACAGGGACGCAAGAGATTTCCACTTGACTTCTTACACACCTGCATTTGCATAGAGATAATAAATTACTTACCAAATTATAAATCAAACGCAAAAAGGTACATAATAAATTTAGAAAATTTAAATTGGTTGATGATTTATGCTCCAGATATGGGAGGCCACATGGCTTTTGTTTTCTTTGGTTGGTTTAGAGCCCGTAGAGGCAATTTATAGTTGTTCCAATCGAGCCGTGCAAAGGAGACGCTAGCGAAATTTTTCGAAAATTCAAGAGATAGAATTTTTTTGAGAATTTTGGAAAATTTTTTATAACTAAAATTTGATTTTTGAGTTATAACTTGGAATGGATGAATGGAAGGGAATTAGTTGGTATAGGTGGGTAAGTTTAAAAGACTTAGAAATTTTGGAATCTATTCCAGCTAATTGGTTTTGAAAAGTTAATAAGTTTAATAACTCATTTTAATTAATAGTTTTAAAATTAAGGGTTTGGAAACATTTTCTTCCTTAGGAATTTCAGGAACGAAATTCATTTAAGATGGGAGAATGTAACAACCCAAAATTTTGGTCAGTTGATTTTAAATATTTAATTAATTTTAAATATTTAAATAATTGGATTTTAGAATTTAATAACTTATAATTCAAACATGGGGAATGATTAAATATTTGAATTGTGAAATTGAATGTTAATTAAATTGATTTAATAATTTCATTTAACTCCTTTTCATTAATAAATAATATTGAAGAATTCAATTTGCAAATTTATTTACAAATATAAATAGATCAGATAAATATCCATAATTGGATCAGAAATATAAAACGATATTTAAATTTGTGAAATTGTCATTCTGGGGCACTGTCTCGAATTTTGACAAAACCGGTTTCATTGGAACCGTAATAATGAATTATAATATGCAGTCGAATTTCATGGGGATCAGATGAATCGTTTGGTCGTGCGTGTTCTAAACGAGTAGAAATTAATTTCGAAATTTTAATATAATAATTGGATTTGAAAAGCTATCTTCTGCATATGATCGAACTAGGGCTCGGGACTAGTTTCAGTGCAATCAGAATAGGGTATAACATATAGAATGCTAAGCGGCACGTCTCGTTTGGAGTTCAAGATTTTTGGATATGTTATATCGAATATTTTTGAATAAAATAATAGAAAGTAAAATCTTTTTAAAACTAACCCATATTCAAACACCATATCCATACCACCCCACCATTGTTCATGCCTTAACCCCATGTTTTATAACCATATCTCCTCTCTTATATATCAATGTTTCCTGTAACAAAAATAAAGAGATTTCCCCACTTCAAAAATTCAAATCAAAATTATTTCTCAATGAAAAACCATGTCGTTCGTTACATTGCGTTCGTGGGCTCGAGATCTTCAATCCACAACCATCATGTAGGGTGCGGTCGAGAGTTGGAGAGATCCACGTTTTCAGCGTGACCTAAGGTTCACTTTTCCTCGAGATGGAGGTGACGTTGGTGCGATTCGAGGTTTGTAGTGTGCTTATCTTGTTGAGGAGTGTGGGTAGTGTCGTTATTGGGTGGTGCGGTCGCCATTTGGAAATCACGACTCTTGTTTGTCATATTTGACCGTAGCAGGTCATGGTTCACCTGGGGCGTACGGAGGGGGTTTTGTTGGGTCGACATGGTGGAGATTGCTTAGCTTGACTTATTGGTAGAATCATATTTTCATTTCATTGGTTATCGGCGATGGTTGAGTGTGCGTGTAAATGATGGGTTTGGGTACGTCTGTACAGGCATTTGAAGAGGGAAGATGGATTAGAGAGGAGATTTGATTAGGTAGGGTAATTAGTGAAATTGATTAGTTATTTATAAATTTGAATTAATCGATAACTTATAAAATGTGTATCCCACTCATACGAGGTCGGATTTGAACGCTATTTTTTGCATTGGACTCATGTCGTTGAGATCTACGTTATAGAGTTGGATAGAACAAAATTGGAGCTTATTAGAATTTACGTTAAAATCGAACGACCGTTTGGTTTTAGTTCAAAATCGGAACGTTTCGGTGAAAACGAAAATCAATGTGAGTTTAACTCACATTCAATTTTATTATACCATATCTATGATGCTATAAACTATTATTGATTGCTTGGATATTAGTTAAATTGATTGATTTGATTGTTTGGTTGAATTTCCGATTAAAAAGTGGATGACATATTAATTTGATCCCATGTGATTATATATATTATCCTTAACCATTATTTTGCAGGGAAAATTTATAGAGAGACGTGAGGAGTTTCTCGTCAATAATTATTTATTTGCATCCTTATGATGTTATATTGATGGTTAATTGAAATAAATCTTGATATTCCACTTAATTTTTAAGTGTCATTATAGCGATTTCGCTATATCGTCATTTATTAAATTTTCATCCCCAAAACCTTGAAGTATGTTTTTGAATTTGAGCTTGTGTTTTTGCTAAACAGAATGTTAAAAATCCATTAATCATTTTGATTAATGATAATTTAAAGTAATTAATCATTTTATCTAACGATTTGAAATTTATTAACAATTTAATAAATAATGTTTAAAATTGGTTTATCCTTGATTTAAATGAGATTGGATTTAATTAATCATTTAACTAATGATTATTTGAGTTTAATCAGTTATTTTAGTTATTAAAATGGAGTTTAAATAATCATTTTTATTAATGATATTTGAAAATTGATAATAATTTTAATTAAGGATATTTGAAATTAATAATCATTTTAATTAATGATATTTTGAAATTAATAATCATTTTAATTAATGATATTTGAAATTAATAATCATTTTAATTAATGATATTTGATATTAATTAACCATCCTAATTTCGATATTTGAATGCAATTAATCATTTTAATTAATGATTGTTTTAAATTCAATTAATTGTTTAAAACTAATGACTTTTTGAAATTTCGTTAATCAATTTAATTAATGATGGTTGAGATTGATCTTTCATTCTAATTAATGATTCTTGGGATTTAGTAAATCTTTGTAATTACTGATATTTAAAGCTAATTAATTGATTTAATAAAAATGATTAAAGTAAATTAACTAATATAATATAAGGTTTAAGTTAATTAACTGATTTAAGGTTTTAAAGTTAATTAACTGATTTAATAAAGATTTTAAAGCTAATTTTCTGATGATATAAAAGTGTTTTGTAATAATTAACTATCATATTAAAGATAATGGATTTATTTATTTAAAAGTGATTATAAAAGTTGATTAATTATCTTTCGGGATAATTAATATTGTTTTAAATTTATAAAGGCATTTAAATTGCTTTATTATCTCTTGGGATAATAAATATTGTTTTAAATTTATAAATAATGGTTTACAAATGAGAAAAATCCTTTGAAAGGAATCATTTATAAATAAAGCTTAGTATAAATTGTTTTGGGGATTATAGTAAACGATGTTTTAACGACATTTGTTTTTTACCCTTGTTTTTAATACACTTAGTATTATAAATTTTGACTTATAATAGGACATTTTGAAAGAGTATTTCTAAAAAGGTTCTACCAATACTGTAATATGGAAATCAAGCACAAGTTCAGTTTTTTTAAGTTAAAGTTCGATTTCGATTATGGAAACGTAGAGTTCCATAATCAATAGTGCTTATATGGAATGGATCTAGTCATACTTTTAACGCTAAACGTTGAGGCTAGGACTCGTTTCTATCTCGAAGGTTAAAAATGTTGTCAAGGGGATGCCTAAAGGTAACACTACGTCAACTTGCCTGGCTTCATCTTCAACCAGAGATAGCAGTTGTTTGGAATCAACGAGTAGTGGTAAATACGTGATATTTAATTTCCATATACGATGATTTTATTTATCCCCGATAGTTGATTTATTAATTATCGAATTCAGCTTTCTTCATGGTGTATCGTCACCTTAAAAACGATTTGCTGCTCCCTGAGCTTTGTTATCCTTTGTTGGAAATGACTAAACCAAAAGCGCGAGAGGAAGCCAAGTTATATGGGGTTGCTCCCATTAGGGTATTTTCACATCTCATCTAGATTTTTGTGTCTTGCCACGTGAAAAACGATTAAGATTTAGATGTGAAATATTTGGGTAATCGGTAAGATTTGGCGGGGTCCGGCTTGGTATTGTCCGAGAAGTGTCATGGAGTATATGAGCTTCTTAGAAGTATATTACTAGAGGTATACTTCAAAGGGGATGCACCTTTGTAACATCCTCAAATTTTCAACCATTCGCATCCGCACATGTCGGACTTGAATTGCTCAAAATATTAGATTGTTAATTTAAATTTGGAAAATCTCAACATGTACAGTAAATAAATAATCACAGAATCACAAACACAGAGTAATATAACAATAAGCAGTGGAAACAAATGAATAGTAGTTCATGAAGCTACTATATATATATATAACAGAGTTAAACAAGATACAACAGAAGTCTCGAATGCATAGAAGTCTCAATATAATAGTCAAATACAAGAATCAGAATATATCTCTAGAGTCAACTGAATAACTGCAAGCAGAATAGATAGATGGATCTCCAAGCGAAGCTCCAACTCCAAAGGTGAGTCTCGAATGCTGTGACACTCAATCTGACCCGAGCGTAAAGCAAAACACAAAACACTCGAGTCAGGATTAACATTCTTATATCAATAAATCCAACTCAAGTGAAATATCAATTGAAATACAATTAACTTAAAGGATGTTTGGGATAACCATCCTCTAAGGATCCGTGGAACTATCTACTATGTAGTAATATACGCTATTATAATATGTCTATAGTAAAGTAAACTATTAAAATAGCGTTAAGGCGTTACCCATATCCCCCTTAACACATTTTATATATTCCCATAGTCTATACAGTAATGTAATCTCCCCCGTACTGGGCGTCGTCAGAGGGAACTCCATAAGTATGGTACAAAACAAACTCGTAGTGGTCTCGCTAAGGTAGGTGACATGGCACAACTAGGCAATGCCAGTGTAGATATACTAATTACACTTCCGGGCTGGTGGTAATGCATAGCAGCCACTACCGCCCACCTCGAGCCACACTCCCAAAAATCCGAGGGGTGCACCCAATCAATCACAAAGTAATAGAATGGTATCGGAGGAGTGTGTCCTATCAGAGGAGCTACCTTATTGGCCCGTCGATTGCTATTGTTTTAGCCACCTTAAGCTAACTAATGGGAGTTAGGTCCATGTATATACCTCATATAGGATCGTCGCCACCATCCTACTTCATTCTGGAATCTACACCACGTACACAGTTGTTAAAGTGGTTTTCGGTATTGGCATACGATCCCGGTCTCTTTAACAACCAAACGTTATTATAACACCGCGGTCATTTCAAAATAGTTTATACTTCAAAACCAAAATATCATTTCCATTTCAAAACCATATCAATACTATATCATTTTACCACAAAAATATCCATCTCAAAATCATAGCATTTCAAAGTTATAACACTTTCGAAACCAAAACACTTGAAATTATAACACTTTGGAAATCACAACATTTTGAAATCATAGCACTTTGGAAATCATAACACTTTGAGATCATAGCACTTTGGAAATCATAACACTTACCTTTAAACAATTTAGATATTAATAATAGTATATATAATAAAATAGTTTATAAAAATAATTTATATCAAATAGTTATAATTTAAAATAGTTTATAATAAAATACTTAACATATTAAAATAGTTTATATTAAATAATTTATATTGAAAATGATTTATATTAAAATAGTTTATATTAAAATAATTTATAAAGAAAAATATAAAATAGTTTAAATATAGTTTAAATACTTTATATAATAAAATAGCTTCCTCAAATTTCACAAATCGATTCAAATCAACTCGAATTCCAAAATTCAAATTTTATTCCATCTCAATTCATCAAATTCAACTCAATTCAGTTTCTCAATAAATCATTTCAAATTATCGATTTCAAATACATATTTGAACCATAAAATAAGACATTTCAATTTCAATATATTTCAAAGCTTTAAATATTCAACATTTCAAAACTAAATTTGATAATTTCATATATAACTTAATTTAACTTCATTATTATTTAGTTTAAAAATATTCACTTAATAAAATCCAATATCATTTAAATAAAATCTCAATTTACAAATAAACTAAATATTTCCTTCAATTTATTTAAACTTGAAATATTCATTTAATCACTTTAAATCAAAATCAAGTGATAAATCATATCTTTAAAATCTCAAATTTCATAAGTTTCAAATCGGTTTTATTTAAGAAAAATTCAAATAAATTTCAATTTAATTTCTATTTCTCTTCCAACTTAATTTATTAAAATTATTATAAAATCTATATTAAAGATATAATATCTTAAAATCAATATTTATTAAAACTACATATATTTCTTTCCAAAACCATAAAAATCATTTTCAAAATATTTATATATACATACCAACGGTGTTTGTATATAATTCTCTATCCTATGGTCAAGTGATATAGATATTTATCATTTCAATCTGCAATTTAAATATATACAGATATATATTTTTTCAACCCGCAATGCCAAATTCAATTCAATGAAAATCGCTTGGGTTTATCATTTTAACCCATAACGATTTTCTCCTATTCTACAGATCGTTCGGGTATGTATCATTTCAACCCATAGGGAGTTCTATACTAACAGGGAACTTGCAGAGTGATAATAGATATGATAGTAATATAATAGACATATATCATCAATCATCAATATAAATAACAAATAATGGTGTCAGATGTCACAGGTGAACAGATACATATAATAGCATATATATAGCAATGTAAATAACTAACAGCAGCATATTTCAATTGACGTTTCAATTGAAATCAAATGTAATAAATATAAGAACGTTAATCGTGAGTGATTGCTCACCTTTCGAGGCTAGAGATGAATGAGAGTGAGATGAGTTACGAATCCAAACACGAATTTGATGAACAAAGCTGATTGGCACGAATTCGATAGACAAGCTGATAAATCAAAATCAACGAAAACAAGTCAAATTATTCTGGTATAAACTGAAACTAATACATATATTATCTACATATATTTCAAAAATCAAATTTTAGAAATATATACTTAAAATAAAATCTATATATATATAGACCATATGTAATTTAAGAAATATATATGTATATATATATGACTTATATGAATTCATGTATATAAAAATCAAACATTTATAAAATTTAGATATAAGCTGAAATAAACTTTACAACAAAATATAATATAGCATCAGAACATATTATAAAGTACCCTATATAACATGTATATATTATTTTTAAGTCAATATTGATTATAAAACAGCACACACTACTCATATAAACAACACATATTTTTATTATATAAATACATATATGACGCAGTGGATTAAACAAAAACAAGGTAGATCGATGAAAGTAGCAATCGGTGGATTGAGAAATACTGAAATGCCCAAATTCGTTGATTCGAAGATACCGAATTCTAGCTATCTCTGACACGTTGATCGCGCACGATACCGTGAAGAGAGATCTACAATTCTTCGAGCGTTGATTAAGCGCACTTGATTCCGCGAATTGGCTTCAACGATCGAAGATTCGAGCGCACTCGAATGTCGAAGGTGGAGATAGGAGATTACACTCAACTACCGATTTAATTGAAAGCACAAAGCTAACAAACAAGAATTTTATTCAAAATCAACAACCTTCAAAATGTACAACACACTCCCTATTTATAGCAGTTTTCACAACCCAGACCCTTAAGTCGTTCACGACTTACGACTCAACTAGGTCGGCAACGACTCAACCTTCACAACTCAAGCATCTATATTACAACCCACACAACATCACAAATTTACAACACTTAGGTCGTATACGACTTAACAGACACACGACTCACGACCTACGACTTAAGTAAGGTCGTTAGCGACTTAACATCCCGACACAACACAACATATCAACACAGTGACTCAACTTTGGTCGGCAGCGACTTATCAACAGCAGCGACTCAACACTTAAGTCGTACACGACTTACAACACACGACCAAACAACACTTAGGTCGTAGACGACCTAACGACTCACGACTCAAGAAATGAAAGACTAACGACTTAAAGCGAATGCAACTTTCCGACTTACGACTTAGCATTCAATGACTCAACTAAGTCGTAACCCGCTTCTCCTTCCTGCTTCTTGTTAAGTCGTGGACGACTTATAGCTGTGCCGTTAGATCGTGTGCGACTTATCAAACCCGAACGACTTAAGCTCTCGTTACGTCGTAACTCCTTTTCATTTGAACTGTTAGGTCGTAGCCTTTTTCCCCGAGCTTGGTTAAGTCGTAACCCGCTGGAATTAAGTCGCAGCTCCCTCTCACGTGACTCCTTAGGTCGTGGACGACCTATAGCTTCTTCCTTAAGTCGTGTGCGACTTAGACCTTCACCTCTGGCCTGAGTAGTATCATCCTCCCCAGGTTGAGAAAAATTCGTCCTCGAATTTGTAAATTCTTCCACATCAGATTGTTCATTCCCATAATATGGTACGAGATGCTTAACATTGAACACGTCAGAAGTGTACGCATCCTCTGGTAGCTTCAATTTATAAGCATTTTCATTAATCCGTTTCACAACTTCTACAGGACCAATTTTTCTGGCTTTCAACTTGTTATAAGCGCCTACTGGAAAACGATCCTTTGTTAACATAGCATATACCATATCTCCTTCATTAAACTCAACATTTCTTCGCTTTAGATCTGCAGAGCGTTTATACTTCTCATTCGCCTTCTCCAATCGTTCCTGGATGATTTTATGACATTCAGTCAACCCATCAACAAAATCTACAGCTCGTTTAACCGTCCCCTTTGGTTGTGGTACTACCGTTAAGTCCAACGGTCCCCTTGGCAAACTTGAATATACAATTTGGAATGGACTGAAACCTGTGCTACGATTTACCGCATGATTATGAGCGAATTCTGCTTGACATAACTTCACATCCCAGCTTTTCAGATTATCTTTCACCAGACATCGCAATAAATTTCCCAGCGATCTATTAACCACTTCCGTTTGCTCATCAGTTTGTGGATGGTAAGCGCTACTAAAATTCAGCTTCGTTCCGACCATCTTCCACAAACTTAGCCAAAAATGACTCAGAAAATGAGTATCCCTATCCGACACAATAGATTCTGGCAATCCATGAAGTCAGTAGATTTCTTTGAAAAATAACCGAGCAACATGCACAGCATCCGCCGTCTTCTTACAAGCAATAAAATGTGCCATTTTCGAAAATCGATCAACCACCACATAAATGGAATCATTCCGCCTTTGAGTTCGCGGTAACCCCAAAACAAAATCCATACTCACATCAACCCAAGGTTTAGTAGGTACAGGCAATGGCATATATAACCCAGCATTGGTCGCAGTTCCTTTCGAAACCTGACAGATATGACATCGCTCCACAAACCTTTCAACCTCTTTCCTCATTGATGGCCAAAAGTAAGACCGAGAGACCAAACACAATGTACGATCTCTACCCACATGCCCTTCTTCATGTAGCTCCTTGATAATCTTCATTCTCAAACTACAATCTGGCACGCATAATCGATTTCCCTTAAAAAGAAACCCATCCACCATTACAAACTCATCCGTCTTTCTCTCCTTGACTTCATCAACAAACCTCGCAAAGTAAGGATCTTTGACAAATAATTCTAGCAACACATCAAACCCTGTAACTTCAACCTTCATTGTTGTCAACAAATGATTCCTTCGACTTAATGCATCCGCAACACGATTTGTCACTCCCGATTTGTATTTCACAACAAACGTAAACTGTTGCAGATATACAATCCATGATGCATGTCTCGTGGAAATCTTGTCTTGCCCTTGTAAATGCTTCAACGCCTCATGATCAGTGTAAAGAACAAACTCTTTCTGAAATAGATAGTGTCTCCAGTGTTTAATAGCTTGCACAACAGCATAAAATTCCATATCATACGTATTATATCTCATCTTCGCTCCTGACAGCTTCTCACTGAAATAGGCAATCAGACGTCCCCTCTGACTCAACACTCCTCCAATCCCAACCTTGGATGCATCAGTATGTAGCTCAAACAATAACTGAAAATCTGGTAATACTAGAATTGGTGCAGACGTCAGCAACTCCTTGATCTTTCCAAAAGCATTCCCTGCTTCCTCTGACCATGAAAACTGTTTTCCTTTCATACAATCCGTAACAGGTGCCATCACACTACTAAAGTGTGAAATAAATCTTCGATAGAATGAAGCCAACCCGTGAAAACTACGAACTTCCATTATCGTCTTGGGTTGCGGCCAATCTCTGATAGCTTCAACTTTACTTTGATCTACCTGTATTCCCTCTTTCGATACAACATACCCCAGAAATAAAACACTCCTCGCCATAAAAACACACTTCTTCATAGCAACGTAGAATTGTTCTTCGCGAAGGATAATTAACACTTTCCTCAAATGCTGAACATGCTCCTCCGTACTAGCACTGTAGATTAGAATATCATCAAAGTAAACCACCACGAACTTCCCAATGTACGGCCTAAAAATTTGGTTCATCACCCTCATGAATGTACTTGGTGCATTCGACAGACCAAACGGCATGACCAGCCATTCATACAATCCTTCCCTCGTCTTGAATGCTATCTTCCACTCATCCCCTGGTCTAATTCGAATTTGATGATAACCGCTCTTCAAGTCAATCTTAGAAAAGATTACAGACCCACTGATTTGATCCAATAGATCATCAAGCCTCGGCATCGGAAATCTGTATCTGACAGTTTTCTTATTCAGTGCCCTGCTATCCGTACACATTCTCCATGAACCATCCTTCTTCGGTACGAGTAATGCTGGTACAGCACATGGACTTAAACTTTCCTGTATGCGCCCCTGTTTAAGCAATTCTTCCACCTGCCTCCTTAATTCCTCATGTTCCTTCGGACTCATTCGATAATGTGGTTTGTGCGGCAACATTGCTCCCGGAACAAGATCAATTTGATGTTGAATGTCTCTTAGTGGCGGTAACTCCTTTGGTAACTCATCTGGGAATACATCTTCAAACTCTTTCAACACTGGCTTTATTTCCTTTGGAACTTCAACCACTTCTTGACTCTCTCGCCCAATCAACAAGAACACTTCAGGCTCCACTTTAACTTCTTTAACAAACTCTTTCAAAGATAACAAAGTTTTCAGCTCTTCAATCTCTTCTGACTTACTCTCTCCTTGTTGTCTCTTCTTTGGAACTAAGATAATCTTTGTACCTTCAAACATAAAACTGTAGCTATTGGTCCGACCGTCATGCTGTACTGCTCGATCATACTGCCATGGTCTTCCCAAAAGTAAGTGACAAACATCCATCTCTACTACATCACACCAGATCTCGTCTTTGTATTTCTTCCCAATAGAGAATGGAACACGAACTCGTCTATCCACTTTCACCTCTCCTCCTTTTCTCAACCATGCTAACTTGTATGGATTCAGATGCTTTTCTGTCTTCAACTTCAACTTTGTAACAGCTTCGGTTGAAATGATATTGTCACAGCTTCCTGCTTCAATCACAAATTTACACACCTTTCCCAGTATAGTGCATGTCGACTGAAAGATATTACTCCTCAACCAACTAGCTTCTTCCTGCTTCGGTGTCAAACACGATCTCCTCAGCATTAGATTACAACCTTCATCTCCTAACGCAATATCCTGCTCATCCTCCTCAACTAGACTAGAATAATCTCCATCAGCATCCTCATCTTCAATTTCAGCAATCATAGTTCGTTTCTTCGGCTTCAGACATTCATTGCTTTTATGAACAACTTCTTGACAATTATAACATTTGAAACCGTTGTTAACCTTTGCTTTCTCAACCTCCTTCACCACTGGTTTACTGATAGGTTTAGAAACATTAGAACTTCCACTAACACCCTTCACTTGATTGTTGGAATTAGTAAACACACCACCCCCTCGTCTTCCCTGCTTCTCCCAAGCCAACGCCTTCTGGTGTGCTTCCGCCACAGATCTTGGATCGAACATATTCACCATATCCTGAATCTGCATTCGCAACCCTCCAACAAATCTAGCTGTCAACTGTTCCTCCATCTCCATGATATCATTCCTTGCAATCAGTTGATAAAATTCGTCAACATAGTCATTCACAGATTTCGTTCCTTACCTCAGGTTTTGCAACCTCTGATACATAAGCGACTGATAATTATAAGGTAAGAATGTAGCTCTCATCAATTTCTTCATTTTCTCCCATGATTCAATCTTCGACTTCCCCATCCGTTCACGAGTAAGTTTAGTTTGCTGCCACCACGCTAAAGCTCTACCCCTCAACCTTGTAGCAACCAACTTCACTCTACGATGTTCTGGAACTTCCTTGAAGTCAAAAATCTCCTCAACATTAGACAACCAATCCAAAAACTCCTCAGCCTGCATACCACCTTTGAATTATGGAATTTCAGTCTTCATCCCCGACTCCCATCGTCGATCATCTTCAACATCCCGATATGCATTTCGTACTTGGTCTCGATCTCGATAATGAAAACTTCCTCTATCACCATCTTCACCATAAACAGATGGACTTCGATAACGATCTCGACCACCCACATCTCTATGATCTCGCATATCTCTTCTACTCTGTCTTTCATCATCACGGTATGGTTCATAATCAAACCCTCGTGGAGTTCTTCTTTCTTCATCTCTATACTCGTGACGTTCTCTCCTCATTGAAACTGAAGATTCTCTCCTGCCTCGATAAGATTGCGGCGATACCCTTCTCGCTTCCGTAACCGATGGCGAAACTCTGTTTCCTCCATGGTTTGAGACTGGCGATCTCCTCCCTTGATTCTGATTCAAATCATTCATCAGCTTCTCTAACTTCCCAATGCCTTCATCAAATTTTTCATTGATACGTTGTTCCATTTGCTCGGCTTCTTCTCTTCTATACAACGCTTCAACGTTTTGATGTCGATTCGCTCTTCTCGGTGGCATGATTACCCAATCAAACAAATCAACACAACTTCGAAAATTTCAAACAAAAATGTGCAGCTCAAACTCAATAGCTCGGTTCGGCCTTGAACGACTCAACTTGTCTCGGTGCTTCTTCTTAACTCGGCTCCGACTCAATTTCAAGCTTTGGCGCGCAAATACTTCCCCGTGTCCGTTCAAACAACTTTCAATCTTTGATCCAAAAAGAAATGGATCGAAATCTCCAAATTTGTTGCAAATTTGCGATGAACACGAAGAACACCAAACTCCTCAAAACACAAATCCGATCTCCAAACTTCAATACAAATGCAAACAACTTCAACTACTTCGGTCTTGACTTGATCTCTTCAAATTCTTCAAAATGACTTGGCTCCAAGACTCGATTTAGCTATGATTGGCTAAAACAAGCTCTGATACCAAACTGACGCAGCGGATTAAACAAAAACAAGGTAGATCGATGAAAGTAGCAATCAGTGGATTGAGAAATACTGAAATGCCCAAATTCGTTGATCCGAAGATACCGAATTCTAGCTATCTATGACACGTTGATCGCGCACGATACCATGAAGAGAGATCTACAATTCTTCGAGCGTTGATCAAGCGCACTTGATTCCGCGAATTGGCTTCAACGATCGAAGATTCGAGCACACTCGAATGTCGAAGGTGGAGATAGGAGATTACACTCAACTACCGATTTAATTGAAAGCACAAAGCTAACAAACAAGAATTTTATTCAAAATCAACAACCTTCAAAATGTACAACACACTCCCTATTTATAGTAGTTTTCACAACCCAGACCCTTAAGTCGTTCACGACTTACGACTCAACTAGGTCGGCAACGACTCAACCTTCACGACTCAAGCATCTGTATTACAACCCACACAACATCACAAATTTACAACACTTAGGTCGTATACGACTTAACAGACACACGACTCACGACCTACGACTTAAGTAAGGTCGTTAGCGACTTAACATCCCGACACAACACAACATATCAACACAGCGACTCAACTTTGGTCGGCAGCGACTTATCAACAGCAGCGACTCAACACTTAAGTCGTACACGACTTACAACACACGACCAAACAACACTTAGGTCGTAGACGACCTAACGACTCACGACTCAAGAAATGAAAGACTAACGACTTAAAGCGAATGCAACTTTCCGACTTACGACTTAGCATTCAACGACTCAACTAAGTCGTAACCCGCTTCTCCTTCCTGCTTCTTGTTAAGTCGTGGACGACTTATAGCTGTGCCATTAGATCGTGTGCGACTTATCAAACCCGAACGACTTAAGCTCTCGTTACGTCGTAACTCCTTTTCATTTGATCTGTTAGGTCATAGCCTTTTTCCCCGAGCTTGGTTAAGTCGTAACCCGCTGGAATTAAGTCGCAGCTCCCCCTCACGTGACTCCTTAGGTCGTGGACGATCTATAGCTTCTTCCTTAAGTCGTGTGCGACTTAGACCTTCACCTCTGGCCTGAGCTGCATCAATATATAAACATACAATATCTATATATATAATTGAAAACCAAATTCACCTATATAAAACTAATGTGTATACACATGTACACAAACTTACATTTAATAATATATGCAGGCTTCAGACAAAATAGATAAAATGTAAATATGTGGCTCATAAACTTTATATATATTCTTCGGAGAAAGCTACTGCTAATTAGAAGACGAGTGTGGCAAAAGGCCGAGGCAGGCAAGACATTTTTTTTTTCAAGATATATATACACGTACATATTACAATCAATATTATTATAAACTTATATACACTTCAATATATACAATGTAACACATATATTCCCTGTTAACATACTGTAAACATAAACTGCATTCTCTATATATAAACCTATATGTATATATAAACTATAAATCTACGTACTATATATAATCCAAAATTTATAATTTATATATAATGAAACATTTCGACATAAGAAAAAAAATCACGCAAACCCTTATACTATTAATATATATATATATATATACACAGATATATATATAGTTGCAGTTATTAATACATGAAGAAACCCAACCATATGTATACTTATACTACATAAAATAAATACTTTAATACTAACTAATAAATAGCATAGTATAACCCGTACGATTAACATATAATATAATAAACAGCTTATACAACAGAACGTGTATATATATAACAACACATATTATAAAGTAACAGGTTATAAACTTAGATATACTAACTTATTTTGTATATAATACTAATACATATATAAGCAACTTATCAATATAATCTCCATAACTTATATGAACTCGATAGAAAGTGTAAAATATGCATATATAACCGCAGGTTATTTATATAAACTTTAAATTAAAACTCAACAGTTTATATATATAAACGAATATATACAACAATATATATAATACCTTATTCAAATATTATACTCATATCAAATTATAATTGTACTCAAATATATAAAGCTATAAATATCATACCGATACATATAATATAGCATCTTCTTCACAAGAGAGAGAGGAAGTCGGGTTGGAGGCTGCGTTGCCTGTCGTGGCTATGCGGAGGAGGGATGATGAGCGAATGAGGTCGAGCAAGGTGGACGAGTTGGTGGCCGATGCATACAGGTGAGGGCTACGAGTTTGAATGAAGGTAGCCATGGTGGAGTGGCTGTACGTGTAGAGGGGAAGGGAGAATGTCAGAGCGGAGACGGTGATTGACTCGGTGGGTGCGGTGTTAGGCGTGGAGGCAGCGGTCGCTCGCGTATGGGGGAAGATGAAGAGGGAACAAGTGGAAGTGAGGCCATGCATTGGAAAGGTAGAAGACGTGCAGGCTAGAGAAAGATGAGGGTGATTTGGCTACAGGTTAAAATAAATGACAACCGATAGAAAGTGAAAAATTAACCAGTAAAGATAATGAATATAGGGAATTGCAAAAGTCTAATGACCATTCCCGTAAATAGTAAAAGCTAATGGCCCTTGGTATTACACGATAGATAAACGAGAGAGTAGGAAACCCAAAAGTCAAATTTCGGAACCGATACGGAAATCGTTCCGTAGATTTCGCTGTCTTCCGGACTTCCAAACACACAAATGAATATACCGTAGAGATCAGCATGACAAGACGATCAAAACGGTATACAAATATCAGTGGTACGATCATCATATCAAAAGTCGATAATCGGTACCGAAAATGCTGCTAAAATGCCGGAATTAAGATAAACGGAGCAATAGAAGTCAAAATTTGGAGAAACGAAATATGACGTCTCACTCAGAAGATGATTTACAAATTTATTATATAAAAATATTCAAGTTTGAAAAACATTTTATTATCATCAAATATTAACTAATTTGAATTGAAATAAAATTACATGGCAGAATTTAATTTCCATATTATCTGATGAAAATTTACTAGTTGCTATGTTAAAATAGAGGCATTCCAAATATCAAATCTTTATTTCAAAATTCAATTATTTAAAATTTCACAAAAATTCAATTAATTAAATAGATTAAAACTACTAAAATTTACGGGTCGTTACAACCTTCCTACTAATTTGTTGGAAATTTTTCTTTCCTTACTTGATTCGATTCCTTGAATCTGTTTATCTTTAAACTACCATGAGAAGAGTCAACCACTCTTTGCGGTGTTTAAGTATTGATTTTTGTCATTCTATCAAGTTTGAACTGTTGTCTTATTTTGTCCATTCTATCAAATTTGAACAATTATCTTATTTTGTCTATTTTATCAAATTTGCACCGTTTCTTTGTTTTATCCATTCTGTCTAGTTTGATTTTACTCGGGTTATTTTTATTCTTTTAAGTCTGATTTTAATATTATTTATGCTCATTCTTATTTGGATTCGTTTCCTGATGTTTATTTCTACTCTTGCATGTATGGATATTATTCTTGTGAGGTAAAACCCATTCCGCATTAGCGGCGTTGTCTCACAGAACTTTTATATGTTCCCCTTATTTGAGTTATCTCACGCTAGTATTTCAAGACTGATCCGGGTGTTATTTTATTATACTGCTCGGATCAGACCGAGTATTTTCCCAGGTTGTCTTTGGTGTTATGGAGATCTTGCAGGGGAGCTGGACATTCACCTATCATAGGGTTTTATTTTCCGCTGTATTATATAGTATCCATATCAGAAATTGTAAGGTCCGGATTTTATAATTGTCTAGCTAATAAGGTTTGTTTTTAACTCTGATATACTCTGTACTTTTAGAGAACGGTTTTAATGTACTTGTTATATTATATGTTGTCGATTCCGCTATGAGATTCTGATTTTCTCTGTTCTATGTTCTTTCTTTTTTATTTACCCTAATAATTTGTCATTTTGTTGATTGTATGCGTGACATTTGAACACAGTGGTAGTGTTCGGTGTCAACACACGATGGTCAAAAAGGTGGGTCGTTACAGTAACATTTGATCAAGCAATCACTGAAATTAGCGATCAAGAAAGTCTTGGTTTAACATTTGTTGCATTATCAAGAACCAAAAAATTAGAGGATCTTGCTTTCAATCCTATTTTCACATTAGAAAGACTTGCACATATTGAAAAATCCAAAGGTCTACCTTTTAGATTATTGGAGGAAGAACGTTTGAATACAATGTCTCTTGAATAAATGGTAAATAAAAACAACTATAATTTTTAAAAAACTTCATGTTCACGGTTTTATACGTTATTATACAATATAGATAAATCCAAACACGTAACAGAAATACATACGTAAATCCATTTTTGCAGTTCTTTTCATCCTATACATAGTGTATTGTGAATTTTTTTTAAACTGTCATATATAATTCATCATTTGCAAATAAAGTTCATATCTTTTGCTTGCAATTTGATTTTGGTTTTGATTTCAATAAATGGCTGCGAGTCATAGTAAATTTACCATTTCTTTGAGATAGAATGAAATTAAGTCAAAATTGGCAAAAAAAAAAAACTGGCAATTAATTTATAGTATGTAGATACATTTTAATATGGTCTCATGCTAAAAAAGTAATCACGAATTTTAAGTCAAAATTTGAAAAGAAGTCTTACTGTAGTTATTAGTAGAGTTGGGCACTAATTTTGTGTTTGATGTGTATATGATTCTTATTCATCAATTTCAGTATAAGTTATAATCCCAAAATACCACCAATAATATCAAATATTGATCTTGTTAGTTGTTTGATGAAATTATTTTCCTATACTAATCAAACATATATGCCTATTTGAGTATGTTGAGAAACCATTCCGGCAACATATGATGTTGTTTTACTTTATCCTGTAGATGCAAACCAATAATCAAGTTTTGTATCCAGTTAAAACGATCGGTAGCCTTCAAGGTTAGTTTATTATTTACAAATTGTGTGTTTTAAATTACCTATTCAAACCAGACTTACTTTCTGATGTTATGATATTCTCTTTCGTCTAGGAATTGAAGATGAAGACCTGCTTTTCTCGCATGCCGAAATGTGTGTGCTTGGTTTGCGCCATCACTGGCTATATGGCATTGATGTTGTCTTACTTTCCTTCCTTTGTTTATAATAACAGTGCAGTAATCTTTTCTCCTGGCCAGTGTATCCATATACGAACTGAAGAGGTTTCTAACAAGGCAACCGTTCTGGCAAAATAAAAGTGTTATAATTCCACATCCTTAATTATTCATGTCAAGTGATAAAAAAACTGTTAATACTCTCTCCAATTAAAATGAAATAACTTTTGGTCAAGTTTACACAAATTAACTATAAAACTTCATGAGCACACATAAATTATCAGCTAAAGTAACTAAAAAATTCACTTCCAACTAATCCTATAATTAATATTACTAACTAGTATACAACACACGTATGTGCATCTAATATCCAAATATGTTTACCTTGGATGGATGTGTGTTTGAAGTGCAAATATTTTTGTAGTCACAACACATTTCAAGTTGTTTTGTTGGTGATATCGATGACACCGAGTAAATCATGTTGATTGAATTCTCTTTATTAATAGTAAAATTTCGTTGGTGGGTATGCAAAAACGGTAGTAGGATTCCATTAACGAATAGGGGTAATTTTGGAATTTCAAAAACACACCGAGTAAATCATGTTGATTGAATTCTCTTTATTAATAGTAGAGATAAGTAACAAGCTAGCAATCAGACTTGTTTGTAGGAACTATCAAGTGAATGATAAGCACACACAAATGATCTGACCATCTAACAGAAAACTGAAAGCACGATAGCATCTTTTAGTAGCTAAGCATTTGAAAAAGAGAAATAATGTTGGGAATCTCAAGATTTTGATTTCCTTGCTGGTTAAAACACATCTAAGTAGATGAACAATTCACGTATGTGTATCATTTATTTCTACAAAGTTTGGCCTTTACAAAGTGAAACTATTTAGTAATTTGGTCAACAGCAAAACCCAAATATCAACAATTGGCCAGTAGAGCAACTTTAGCAACAGTTAAGTGGTTAAGCCAATAACTTGACCAGATAATTACTTTAATATTCTGAAGGTGTAACCTTCATGACTTAAAAATCAACTTCATGTTGTTGTTTGTTAACAAGAAAATTTGTCAACATTCTCAATGCCTTGATAATATTATTTTTTTGGACATAACCACATAGTCGAAGTGATTCTCACCTCTGAAGGTGTATCTTTGGGTTGTCATACTTTTCGACCTTGTCGAAAGGTTATTGAGGATAATTCAACCCTTCGACCAGGTGGATAAAGTATTGAATTGTCATACCTTTCGATTTTGTTGAAAGGTTATTAACATAACTCCCTCAACCTTCCGTCTAAGTCGGTGTAGAAAGAAATAACTCAACCTTTCGACCTTGTCGAAAGGTTTGTTTAAAAGCTTACTTCAACCTTTCGACTAGGTTGGAATAGAAGCGAATTACCAAACCTTTCAACTTTGTCGAAAGGTAAGACAAGGCTTTTTCAACCTTTCGATTAGGTTGATGTAATTCTTAACCATTTGGCTCCCAGAAATTAGTAATTTGTTAAATTTCATCTCCTCTTGGAGTCAAAAGAAATTATGATAGATGACTATCACTTCTTTTTGGATCATGTCGAAAGGTATCATGTGAAACTCCTTAACATTGTAGTAAGGAGATGCATGGTTCATTTGCTAACCCTAATTGCTTTCAGCCCCTTTTATGTACATTTTCACTCTATTGAATCGATTCAAAGGGTTTACTAAAGCTTAAGGAAGTATATTACCTTGGAATGAAGTCCATAAAGAGTTGTTATAAGATATATATATATATATATATATATCCCAAGACTCCATTAGGAAGTAAGTCGAAAGGTTTTCCACCTTTCGAAGCAGCCCCGATTTACATCTTTAACCTTTTTATTCATCTTATGTAAGATCAATTTAGTTATTCCCATAACTATGCGTTTAGCTTATGCAACACGTCATCATTACTTTACATTAAGTATGGATTTTAATGATGACGTGCTACAATGGGAAATATCTAAGTTGATCTTATATATAGAGCACATATCAAAAGATATTATGAGAAAAAGGTTGAAATCATGTGCAATTGATCATTTGTCTAGCTAATGATCTTAATGATCCTCCCCATTGCCAATATCCATCATGAATGAGCCAACTCTATTTTATTCATAACCAAAATGAGTTACAAGAAATTGAGCTCTCCCCCCAATTCAACTTAGGGTTTTTACAAGTAGAAATATCTCTATGAAAGTAGAGAAAAGAAGGTGAATTCAGTATCCAGAATTTGGCCCCTAAAACTGGAACCCTTGGGTCTTATTTATAGATGCAGGTGGTCCACCTTTTGACTTCATGCTTTCGACCGAGTCGAAAGGCCCCCCTTTTATATGCTGCCTCAACCTTTTGTCTTCGTCGGAAGGTTGTAAACCCTTCGACTATGTCGAAAGGTTATAAATCTCTTGTGCTTCTTGGCTTATCTCTTTTGTTTCCTCGTTTTCCACCTTGTCGAAAGTCTCCTCGTTATATACTATTGCAAACCTTTCGATCTTGTTGAAAGGTTTGTTTTCCACATGCTGCCATGATCTCTCTAACCTCATCGAAAAGTTTTCTTTGTCATGAACCTTCCGACATTATCGAAAGGTTTGTCTTCAATATGCTATTCTAAATCTTTTAACATTGTCGAAAGATTTACTTTCAATATGCCTCTATGGACCTTTCGACTTTGTCGAAAGGCTTGCCACTCTCATGCTTTCATTAACCTTTCGACTTCATCGAAAGGTTTTCCTTTTACATCTTTTGCGAACCTTTCGATCTTGTCGAAAGGTTTGTCTACACCTGAATGTTGTCGAGAGTTTGCTTTTCGTTCTTTGCTGACTTCTGAGTGTTTCTTTCTTCATAGAACCTTTCGATGCTGTCAAAAGGTATCCTGAATGTGTCTTTACCGGTTCGAAAGGCTGGCTATGCTTTCGAAAAGGTTACCCTGGGGTGAAGTCTTCGGCTTCGAAAGGTTTATCCGTAGTTGAGAGATCACCATTGACTGCTTCGAAAGGGGCTATGAAGTCATCGTTACTTTTTCATCTGTGTCGAAAGGTTAACTCTGGCGGAAGGTTCTGTTTGTCTTCATCTGAGTCGAAAACTTTTGCACTGTATGAGTATTTGGACTTTCTGAACATCCTTTTTAAGTCTTTCATGATGACTTGGACTGTCTCTTCATCAAAACTCCAATTTTATTATTCTTCTTTCATACTTCTGTCTTCAAGTAGATTTTATGGTTAACCCCCCTCCCCTCCTCCTCCACATATGAAAGAAGCTTTTGTTCTTTAGGACAAAGTTTTTCATAGTTTTCCTACTCCACATAATTTCGAATTTCCTGCAAAAATCAAAAGTTAAAAGTACCATTTTTACTATCATTCTTACATTTATACTCAATAGTTGATCAGCATATTAATGTCCTTATCCGCCTGATAAGCATCATTTGAAATTCAGAGATACTAACTTTTAATTTTGGAATTTTTGGTTATTTGCAATAGAATTAATTACATCATATCATCCCCGAAATCTAACCCAGATTAGGGCATTAACTTGTGAAGTTTAGATATTGATAATGCGATATTTAGAATCCAGATAGCAGCATCCCCAGAATAGTTTTATATATGGCATTTCTAAATCCAAATTCAGGTTTTTATGGACAATTAAACAAGAATTTGTAGTATGGTTCCCATATTAAGTTTGAGTCCAGATCAGGACATATCTGAGTCAATTCTTTCTACAGAAAGAATCTTCGGCCCAGATTAGGGCACATACTCGCGTAGGCGGAGGTCTGTTAAAATAGAATTCCCTTGCCTGCAGTAGGGCGTATTTTGAATAACCAGAAGCTCATGAAAATAGTCTTTATAGTAGATGTCATGGACCCAAATTAGGGTATTTTGACAAAGTCAGATAATAATTCCGAAACTTAAGTTCAAGTATTATGAACTGTAGTAATCAATAATGTTCTCATACCTTGATTTGGGTTTAGTAAAGATAGCGGTTGATAAAATCCCAAAACTCAGATTCAGGTATTAGATTTTGAAATTCATATACAAGAATTCTGAAGCCCGGATTCAGGCATTAATAGATGATGTTAAGAAGGTCCTAAAACCTAGATTTGGGTATTAATAGATGATGTTAAGAAAGTCCCGAAACCCAGATTCGGGTATTAATAGATGATGTTAAGAAAGTCCCGAAACCCGGATTCGGGTATTAATATAAAGTGGATTTCCGTTCTACTCATCTGCTTTCATCTTTTTTGACATGTATGAACCCTTCAGGTTTTGAATGTATATTGAATAATTTGATTGGCCGCCACTTGAGCTAAGACGTCTTAGTCCGTGATTGGATGAGCCTACTCCCGGGCTTGGACTTCTTAGTCCTTCTATGAATGTGCCACTTCTTGGGCTTGGACGTCTTAGTCCATTATTTGTTGGGCCTCTTCTTGGGCCTAGACATCTTAGTCCATTGTTTGATGGGCCTCTTCTTGGGCCTGGACATCTTATCCATTGTTTGATGGGCCTCTTCTTGGGCCTGGACATCTTAGTCCATTGTCTGGTGCTCTTGGTTAGCTCATCTTAGAGGCTGGAACCAAGGACTTACCCGACCTCCCTCAAGGAGGCGCCCTGCCCTGGCCTTTTTGCGGAACGGGTAGGGACTTGTTCGGTGCTCTACCCTGGCCATCTTAGGCGTGGATAGAGGCTTACTCCGTCCTCCCTTCAGGAGGTGTCTTAACCTGGCCATAGCATGGCGTGGTTAAGGGCTTGTTCGATGCTCTACTTTGGCCATCTTAGGCGTGGATAGAGGTTTACTCCGTCCTCCCTCCAGGAGGCGCTCTGCCCTGGCCATTTCGGCACGGACAAAGGCTTCTCTATCATCTTAGGTAGTATCCAAATTTGAGGAGCATTTCACTCCCAACCATGTTAATTTCCTCTTCACAAAAAGAAGTTCTTTATTAATCCATCTTTGGAAAATACGACATTAAATGTTCGGCATTCCATGTCCTAGGCACCATATTGCCATCTGGCTGACATAGTTTGTAAGCTCCTAGTGGGATTACTTTGCATATGATTAATGGCCCCTCCCAGTTTGGTCCTAGGGGACCATCTCCAGGACTCTTAGTATTGTCCATTACTCTGCGGAGTACTAAATCCCCCTCTTGAAATTACCTAGCTCTTACTCTTGAGTTATAATATTTAGAGATTCTCCTCTGATATTATGCGGTTCTTATCGCTGCTTCATCTCTTAGCTCATGTATCAAATCTTGTGATTCTTTCTTCAATTATTGATTCTTATCAAATGCATAGGCAATCCTTTGATGTGAGGGGTAGCATTGCCTCACACCCATATGTCAAAGAATATGGAGTATGTCCCGTTACCGTTTTAGCAGATGTTTGGTAAGCCCATAATACTAATGGTAATTCTTCTACCCAATTTCCTTTTGCTTTATTCAGTCGCTTTTTCAGAATGGTTTTTATGGTCTTAGTTGCAGCTTCAGCTGCCCCATTAGCTTTTGGATGTGCGACAGATGAAAAACTTTTAATAATACCATTTTTGTGGCAGAATCAAGAGAACTCTTCGCTTTCAAATTGCATCCCATTGTCAGAGATTATTTTTTGGGGAATTCCAAATCCAGTTATGATATTCTTTATGACAAATCTCAATACTTTTCCCGAAGTGATTATTGGAAGTGGTTCGGCTTCAACCCATTTGGTAAAATAGTCGATAGCCACTATGGCATATTTAGCTCCTCCTTTTGAAATTGGCAATGGGCCGATCAAATCTATTCTCTAAACATCAAAGGGCCATGGACTTATGATTGGAGCTAATTGACTTGGAGGCAACCTGGGTATTTTTGAAAACTTTTGGCACTTCTCACATCTTTTCACATAATCTATTACTTGGCTCACCGTGTATGGCCAATAAAATCCTTGCCTCATTACTCTCTTTGCAAGCTTTGTTGCATTTGAGTGATCACCACACAACCCCCCGTGTGCTTTAGCCATTAGTTTCATTCCATCATTCATGCTCACACAACGAAGGTAAGGCAAAGCATATCCTTTCTTATAGAGGATTTGGTCTATCATAACAAAGGTTGGAGCCTGCCTCTTGATTTTTCTTGCTTCACCTCTATCGATTGGTAATGTCCCTTTAACCAAATACTCAACAATGGGCGACATCCATGTGCATTTATATGTGCTATCTAGATTGGGTAGGTCCATCCTTTCATTTGTCAACTCATTACCACTTTCTATTTCTTCTCTCCTTTGAGATTTGGTTTGAGATCTTGTCATCACAAGCAATTCTTTTCCTTGTTCGGATGTTTCTTTTTCAATGCTCGGCTTTTCCTGATATCCCATGTGAACAATTCGTGTTTTTGGAGCTCCCCTTGAGCTGGCTAATTTTGCTAAAGAGTCTGCATGTGCATTCTCTATCCTTGGTATTTGATTTACTAAAAAATCCTCAAACAGGGCAAGCATTTGCATTATCTTCTTCACATATAAAGATAACCTGGTATCCTTTGTTTGATATATCTGTTTCACTTGATTGACCATTAGTTGTGAGTCACTGAAAATCTGTATTCGGGGAATTTTCAATTCTAATGTCAAAGTTAGTCCCGCTACCATTAACTCATATTCTGCCACATTGTTGGTTGCTGGAAATCCCAACTTCATGGCATAGTGCAATCGACGTTCGTCTGGAGTTATAATTACATATCCTGCTCCGGTACCTTGCTCATTTGATGCCCCATCCACAAATAGTTTCCACATGGGCTTTTGGTCTTTATCTTTTTCCAATTGTTCTTCTATAAAGCTGGTGCATTCATTAACAAAATCTGCTAGGGCCTGGCCTTTGATTGCAGCCCTTAGTTAAAACTCTATTTCATATCGGCTGAGTTCAATTCCCCATTTTACCAATCTCCCTGAAGTCTCGGGCTTACTGAAAACTTGCTTAAGAGGAACATTTGTCAATACCCTGATTAAATGTGCTTGGAAATATGCTCTGAGCTTTCGAGCTGTAAGAACCAAGCAATAAGCTAATTTCTCTATAACAGGGTATCGAACTTCTACATTCTTCAACCGCCTACTTACATAATATACTAGGAGTTGTGCTCCTTTGTCCTCTCAAATGAGTACCGAACAGACCGCGTGTTCTGATACTGCCATATATAGATACAAAGTTTCACCACTCTCGGGTGTTGAAAGTATCGATGTTTCTCCAAATGGCTTTTTAATTCCAAGAAAGCCTTTCTGCAATCTTCTCCCCATTCGAAGTTCTTCCTTTTCTTAATTACATCAAAGAAAGGTATGTTTATCAGTAGCTTTGGAGATAAACCTACTTAGGGCAGCTACTCTTCCATTTAAGCTCATCACTTCCTTATTAGTTTTTGGTTCGGCCATATCCCTTATAGCTTGAATTTGGTCGGGACTTGCCTCTATCCCTTGTGCACTTACCAAGTAGCCTGATAATTTTCCAGAATGGACTTCGAAAGAGCACTTTTGCGGATTTAAATTCATTTGATATCTCTGCAATGTCCCGAACATTTCCTCTGGACCCTTGAGATGGTTTTCAGGTTCATTAGATTTTACTAGCATGTCATTAACATAAACTTCATGTTTCTTCCGATCTGTTCTTTGAATTGGATTAACCAATCTGTAACAAGTAGCCCCAGCATTCTTTAGACCAAATGGCATGGCTCTATAATAATAAATTCCTCATTCCATTATGAAGCTGGTGTGATCTTCATCTGGCTTAAACATCGGTATCTGATTATATCCTGAATAAGCATCCATAAGAGATGACAACTTGTGTCACTTGTTGCATCTACCAGCTGATCTTATTCGTGGCAACGGGAAGTAGTCTTCCGGGCATGCTTTGTTTAAATCTGTGTAATCAACACATGTTCTCCACTTTCCATTCGACTTCTTCACCAGGACTAGGTTGGCTAACCATTTGGGGTAATATATTTCCTGGATTAATCCATTTTCCAGGAGCCCATCGATCTCCTCTATCGAAGCATCTGTTCGAACCTTATCCAATTGCCTCTTTCTTTGTCTTATAAGGGTTGCTCCTGGGTAGATGTTAAGGGCATGACACATAACAGTCGGGTCAATTCCCACTATATCGGAATGTGACTAAGAAAACACATCTTTGTTGTCTTTGAGAACTGAATCAGATTTTTCTTTAACTCGCCATCAAGTTCTTTTCCCATTTTGACCACTTTAGAAACATCCTCAGAATCTATGTGGGTTTCCTCAAGGTCCTCTATGGGCCTTATTCTCTCTGTCTCACCCCGATAATCAAACTCTGTGACTATTGGTGCTTCTTCTGCTGAATTAGTGTCAACCCTCTTTCTCTTGTTTCCTGCAGAAACGTACTTTTGATCCACACTTATTAGACTTTTTATCATTAATCTTTGCTTCGAATGTTGGATGTAAAGATCCATCATCCGAAGGGTATAAAATAGTAGAAGAATCAAAATAAGTAGAATACTCCCTTTTATTTTGATTGAGAGTGGCAAAGTACATTTCGCAGGAGCTGAATTGTTCTCCTCGCATAGTCCCCCAGCCTCGCTTTGTCAAGAACTTCACCATAAGGTATTTTGGCGAGACGAAAGCATTAATTTCATCCAGGGTTGGCCTGCTGAAGAAAGCATTGTAGAATGAGGGTTGGTCGATTATCATAAAGATGGTTTCAAATGTTTGGCACGTAGGAGGCACCCCTATTTGTACTAGAAGCTTTATTTGCCCTGTAGGAGTTGACCCCTTGTTGTTGAACCCAAATATAGCTCGGTGCTTGGCTCTAATTTGTGCTCTGGGATATTCATTTGATCAAAAGCATGCTTGAAAATAACATTAATTGCACTACCTGTATCGACCAGAATCTTGGAGACAATAGAAAGCCTAACTTGTGCAGTTATCATAAGGGGGTCGTTGTATGGATGATGGACTCCTTTGTGCAGCTCTTGTGGGGTGACCACCAGATTTGGCATTTGAATATTGGGTCGAGGACTCTTCATTGGAGGCTCCTCTTGAACAGAATAAATTCCCTCCTTGGATTCTTTAATATATCTGCTTCGAGCTCCTTTACTATTCCCTACCGGATGTGGTCCACCGTGGACTTCATCAATCCTGTTAATTGGCGGGCTTAAGCTGATGGGATCTTCATCTTTTAGAACATTTACAGCATTGCCCGAACACTTCTAGGGAGCATTTTCAGTTCTTTGGGCTTTGTGTTGATCTTGGATAAATTATTTAAGATGGCCTTCTCGGATCAGCTTTTGAATTATTCTGGTCAGTACTCTACATTCATCTATTTTATGGCTATTAGCTTTATGATAAGCACAATAGTCCCCTCCCTTTCTTTGCTCTGGATTATTCTTAGCTTTGTAGGAGGTTGGAAAGTTGACTTTTTTCTTAGCTGTAGCATATATGTAAGATAGTAGCTTGTTTAAAGCAACTACATTAGCAACTGGTTCTTCCCATCGGGTCCTTTTGTGGCCACGGTCCTGGCCAAACCTTCCCTTCCTTCTTGGGAACTGTTTTCTTCTTGGCATAATAAATCTCATCCATGCGGATGAACCTATCCACTTGAAAGTGGAAGTCCTGTAGATCTTTGCAACCATTGACACAGAGCTGCTTCCAGAAAGGGGTATTCTCGATCAAGCCAGAATGGAGAGCTATGAGCTTATCACGATCATTCATATCCTTAGCCATCAAAGCTTTTGTATTGAATCTTCTTAAATAGTCTCCTAAAGATTCACTCTGCCTTTGTTTTATGTTTGCCAAGACTGTGTAATCAATAGTAGGATCCTTACAAATACAGAATTAAGCTGAGAGTTCATAAGAAAACTATTTCTAGGAATAGATGGTTTTTTCTCTGTACTGTCTATACCACTTGGCTACGGCCCCTTGGAGAGTAACGGGGAACAGTCGGCATCTGACTGCCCCAGAAGCATTATATAAGTCCATATGGCTGTCAAAAGCCGTAAGATGATCATTAAGATCTGTATCCCCATGATATTTCATAGATGGGATTTTGACATATGGAGGTATTGTTGTTGCCATAATCTCATCGATGAAAGGTGGCACCCTCTCATTGTCATTTACATTCACATCCATGGTTCTTTTCTCTTTTGAATTCATGGCGTCCTTGATTGCCTTCTCAACGCGTACTTAAGGAAAGCTTCAACATTACCATAATTTTTCCAATTCAAGTGATATTCATTAGAAGTTGAGCTGCCAGATTGCTCTAATGATTTGTCAAGAATTCTCCCTTGATGATTAGCTTTTTCTTATGGAAGTTCTTTCTTCTTTGAGGAGGTCAAGTCTATCTTATCTTTGCATTCCTCGGAATTGGTTTCTAGATTTTTTCTAGGAGAAACTACTTCCTCTCCTTGAGTTTGCCTTGGAGTTTTTGACAATCTTTGGGATAAAGCCATCTTCAACGGATCTTGCATCTCCTGTAATTGCTGCTCCAAGCACTTGATTTTCTCTGTATTCCCATCATGTTGCACTAGTGATGAAGTTTGACCTTGGATGACCCCATCCGAATTGAAAGTTGGAGCAACATTCTCCTCAAGATTGGAAGTGTGCACTACTCCCTTATTGAGTCCACTTAAGCGTTTTGATCACATTTTTCCTAAGCAAGAGAAATGAACCACAATTAGACTATACATAATGATAGGGTCGGAGGTTCGAGTCCTCCTTCTAGTGCCAAAAATGTTAACAAGAAAACTTGTCAACATTCCCAATGCCTTGACAATATAATTTTGTTTTGGACATAACTATATGGTCGAAGTGATTCTCGCCTCTGAATGTGTATCTTTGGGTTGTCGTACCTTTCAACCTTGTCGAAAGGTTATTGAGGATAATTCAATCCTTCGACTAAGTGGATAAAGTATTGAATTGTCATACCTTTCGACTTTGTTGAAAGGTTATTGACATAACTACCTCAACCTTCCATTTAAGTCGGTGTAGAAGGAAATAACTCAACCTTTCGACCTTTTTGAAAGGCTGTTTAAAAGCTTACTTCAACCTTTCGACTAGGTTGGAATAGAAGCGAATTACCGAACCTTTCGACTTTGTCGAAAGGTGAGATAAGGCTTTTTCAACCTTTCGATTAGGTTGATGTAATTCTTAACCATTTGGCTCCCAGAAATCAGTAACTTGTTAAATTTCATCTCCTCTTAGAGTCGAAAGCAGTTATGGTAGATGACTATCACTTCTTTTTGGATCATGTCGAAAGGTATCATGTGAAACCCCTTAACATTGTAGTAAGGAGATGCATGATTCATTTGCTTACCCTAACTGCTTTTAGCCCCTTTTATGTTTATTTTCACTCTATGGAATCGATTCGAAGGGTTTACTGACACTTAAGGAAGTATATTCCCATGGAATGAAGTCCATAAAGAGTGGTTATAAGGTATATATACATATAACCCAGGACTCCATTAGGAAGTAAACCTTTCGACTAAGTCGAAAGGTTTTCCACCTTTCGAAGCAGTCCCAATTTATATCTTTAACCTTTTTATTCTTCATAGATAAGATCAATTTAGTTATTCCTATAACCGTGCGTTTAGCTTATGCAACACGTCATCATTACTTTACATTAGGTATGGATTTTAATGATGACGTGCTACGATGGGAAATATCTAAGTGGATCTTATATATAGAGCATGGATCAAAAGAGATTATGAGAAAAAGGTTGAAATCATGTGCAATTGATCATTAGTCTAGCTAATGATCTTAATGATCCTTCTCATTGCTAATATCCATCATGAACGAGCCAACTCTATTTTATTCATATCCTAAATGAGTTACAAGAAATTGGGCTCGCTCCCCAATTCAATTTAGGGTTTTTACAAGTAGAATTATCTCTATGAAAGTGGAGAAAAGAAAGTGATTTGGCCTCTAAAACTGGACCCCTTGGGTCTTATTTATAGATGCAGGCGGCCCACATTTCAACTTCATGCTTTCGACCGAGTCGAAAGGTCCCCCTTTTATATGCTACCTCAAACCTTCAGTCTTCGTCAGAAGGTTATAAACCCTTCTACTATGTCGAAAGGTTATAAATCTCTTGTGTTTCTTGGCTTATCTTTTTTGTTTCCTTGCTTTCCACCTTGTTGAACGGTCTCCTCTTTATATACTGTTGTGAACCTTTCAATCTTGTCGAAAGGTTTGTTTTCCACATGTTGCCATGATCTCTCTAACCTAATCGAAAGGTTTGCTTTGTCATGAACCTTCCGACATTGTCGAAAGGTTTGTCTTCAATATGCTATTCTAAATCTTTCGACATTGTTGAAAGGTTTCAATATGCCTTTATGGATCTTTCGACTTTGTCGAAAGGCTTGCCACTCTCATGCTTTCATTAACCTTTCGACTTTATCAAAAGTTTTGCCTTTTACATCTTTTGCGAACCTTTCGACCTTGTCGAAAGGTTTGTCTACACTTGAATGTTGTCGAGAGCTTGCTTTATATTCTTTGCTAACTTCTAGTGTTTTGCTTTCTTCATAGAACCTTTCGACGCTGTCGAAAGGTATCCTGAATGTGTCTTTATTGGTTCGAAAGGCTTGCTATGCTTTCGAAAAGGTTACTCTGGGGTGAATTCTTCGGCTTCGAAAGGTTTGATGCGTAGTTGAGAGATCACCATTGATCACTTTCGATAGAAGCTCTGAAGTCATCATTACTTTTTCATCTGTGTAGAAAGGTTAATGTGGCGGAAGGTTCGGTTTGTCTTCATCTGAGTCGAAAGCTTTTGCACTGTATGAGTAATTGGACTTTCTGAACATCCTTTTTAAGTCTCTCATGATAACTTGGACTGTCTCTTCATCAAAACTCCAATTTTATTATTCTTCTTTCATACTTCTGTCTTCAAGTAGATTTTATGGTAACATTGTTGATTTTGCAAATATAATAAACCTCATGCTAGTTTATTATGGAAAGCTATTGATAGACTTTATCGGACTTAACATTCCGAGCTTGGGGACCAATTTTTGCTTGTGATGGAAAAAAAAAATTCTTACAATTGGCTCCCTCCCAATGTCAAGAATGAGTTTATTACTGTTTTATAGGAGTCCTAAAATCTACAAGAGAAATTGCTTCTTTTTCATTCTTTTTTTTTCTTTTTTTCCTTCTTTTTTTTCTTTTTTTTCCCTACTTAACTATGCTTACTAATAGTTCTTTCCTTTGGCATGACTACTTATACTGGTAATGAAAGTCGAATATGATAGCAGGCGAATGAGCATCCTCACTATTTTTGTCCTATATTTAGCTTTTTGAACAATTTGGCCCTATTGAACTTGTATAATTACTATTGGATTTGGAAACAGGGTAGTGCAAAGGTTACGGTATTGTTCGAGTAAGTAATTTGAAGTACCATGCAGTTTACTTTCACACAATATTATGCATATTCTAGTTGATTCCATGCTGATATTGTGGTTTTCATTGTTTGTTCAGGTTGAACATGTTAAGGCGGCTTAGAATTTGAATGGCAATCTAGAGATAACTGGAAGAGCCATCAAGGTTATCACATCACTCTACTCTGTTTCCATATTTGTATTCCACAAAAACTACATCTATATATTATCAAAAAATTATACCTAAAATTGCATATATTTGTAGGTATCAGCAGTCACAGATCATGTAACTATCCTTGGGGAAATTGTTGCCAATCTTGACTATGACGAGGGTGGTCTGGTGTGTATTCTTCCGACTTTTATTATTTGCTACTTACAGTTATAATCTAGTACAGTTATCAAATTGATGAGTAATATATGTGGCACCATTTCTATTGATACAAATTAAAACAAATTTTTCATTCAGTGTGTGCATACATTGTGTATTTTATGCATGTGTTACAACTTACATGCAAATGTATTTGTTTGTTGCAGTCCTCGAATGCTCGGTCAAGAGCCATGCTTATGCAGAAACTGGATCGCACAGGAACAACTTCAAAGTTTACTTTTGATTCCTTGAATACCTTTTGATGGTTGTTTTACTATGGTATAAATATTATTACAGGATTATTTTGTAGTATTGTCGAGTCATTGGGTGTACCAGTGGTTAATGGAGTTGCCCAGCCAATTCTACAGCCCTTACCTTTACCTATAAATGGGCAGCCAGTGATGCTACTTGCTACGCCAACGTTGTTGAATCCAGCCCATAGTGCTATGCCGGCAGCTGTGACTATTAGAGAGCCTAGTGAATGCCTTCTATTAAAGAATATGTTTGACCCAAAAAGAGAGGTATTTCCTTTATCATAGTGGAGAGTAAGGACATCTTGCCTGAACTTGTTTTTGTTCTTCTTTACAGTTAAAGGTTGACAACAAGGTACCAATATCTAATGTTGTACATTCTATCAACCGTATTTACATTACTATACAATGCCACAAAGTAAATCAAATAACAGTGATCACATGACATAAGGTAGATTCTCTGTTATCCCACTTTTTCACACAACACATGAAGAAACCATTTGTTATCAAAAGAGCCACAGAATCTTTCATCTATTATCTGAATAGCCCATGAAAACTCTATGAACAAGCTTGTTATTTAGACAACATTTTATATGTCGTCTGATTTAAGTTATCAAAATTTTTATTTTTGGCTTCATCCTTTCCCTCTCAATTATTTCGTGGCTGCTCGTTTTATTTTGTTTCCACTGCGTATATTTTTGTTCCCCCTTTCTTTCTATTCTATTTTTTACTCATTTCTTTCTTTCACTTTAAATAAAAAATTCGATAGTTTATGGAATTGGGGTTTCAGCTGCTTTGAAATTCGTTTGAATCGTCTTGCTCCATCAATCGCCTTTCTTCTTCAATCGCCTTTCTTTGCGGGCCATTACTAAATTGATTGCATGCTTTGATTTAGGGTTTCTGATTTTAAACCGCCGCTTTGAAATCGTTGAAATGAATTGCCTTTTTCTTTAATCGATGCTCACATCCATCGATTAAGGGGCAATTTATGGTTATAGTTGCTTCTTATCAAGAGTTCATCAATCTAAATTGGTATGATTTATTCCCCTTTCGATTTATATTATTCATGACTTCTATGTCTAAATCCAATGATGATTTAGGCATATTTATAGGGTTTTATTCCCTATATTTTACGGTTTTGAAAATTTCATGCTTTGATTTCTGTAGTTCCATGTCCACACTTAAGTGCGTTGCTTGTACTTGCTTTACAATGTTGTATTTCATGCTTAGTTGATGACGAAGGAGGTTTGGTTGGTTCTTTCTTTTATGCTTATGTTGGTTGTTGTTTGCTGTATTGAACTTGATTTTTCTGAAGCTTGCTTGTGTGTAAGTACATTTAATAATGTTTATGCTTATGTTGGATGTTGTTTGGGTATATTTATAGGATCTTTCCCGGCTGTGGATTTCTCTACTATTTTAATTTTCGTGTTCATCTTGGTGCACTTTGATGGTCCATGTTGCTTTTGCTGTCTTGGTTCATCCATACATGTTGTTGAGTTGCCTTTATACTCACTATGTGTATATATACATGTATATACATATGTGTATATATGTATATTAGTGTGCCTGGTTATGTCGAAATGTGTGTGCTTGGCTATGTCAAAACTGTTCCTTGTTTACTGCATTTGCATCGACACTTGTATATACATATGTGTATATATGTATGTGTATGTTTATATCTGCATATCACTACATATGCGTATATGTCTGAACTTCCATGTATATACATACATACATATGTATGTATATATTTGTGAATGTTCTTATATCTGCATATATATGTTTTAATTTGTGTCACTTGCTTTTGCACTATGATTTCTTGTTACACTTTCAATTTGTTGTTTTAATGTGTGGACTTCCGTACTTGAACCATTTTGAGTTTTAGTTGAACTTGTTTTCAGTTTCGAACCATTTTGAATTGCATTTGAGTTAATGTGTGTGCTTGGTTTTGCTGCCTGGTTCAAGGCAGTGTTGAGATACTTTTGAGCTGAATCAACTTTGAATTACTTAAGCTTGAACCATTTTGAGTATGTACATATATACATGTTCCCACCAATTCTCACTTCAACCTTGTCGAAACCAAGGAGAGTAGAAGAGAGAAATTTACCAAAGATGATAACGCCAACAAAGCCTTTTGAAGTAATCAAAGGGATGCGACAGCAAGGATTAGGTGTGCTATAAACTTTCGAAGGGGTCGAAAGATAATGAAAGAACTCTTTCGAAACAAATGCATCCACCTACATGAAGACGTTTTGAATAAGTTGAGGAACACCTTTCGAAGGCAGTAAATTACAGCCACTCACATGCACGCCAAACCTTTCGAAACTGAAGGTTTCACCTTCATTTACATTCCACGGAAAGATGTTTTGTTAAAGCACCCCCTTCGAAAGCATTACTAAGCCTTTCGAACCGGTAGAAACCTTTCACAAATAAGAAAGAAAAGCTTGCTAAAGTTCAATATGGCAATCATCTATACCGGAAGAAGGGGTTCCTCATCAATCAGCAAAGTTGAAAGCTCATGCCTCACCTTACTTGCAACAACATAACAACACAAGGTAGAAAATCATACCTACCCCTTTCAATGAAGTCGAAAGCACTCAAGTCCATTTGAAAGCAATATGGAAGGATGCCTTAATGTGAACAGCAACGAAATGTCTCCAGGGCCGCCTTTTGACTAAGTCAAAAGGACTAATTCGAAAGGTGCCAACCCGCACCTATAAATAAGACCCTAGGGGTCTGGTATAGGGGATCCGAATTCATTCACTTCATTCTTGTACTTTCTTAAATTTATAAACCCTAACTCTAAAATTGGATCGGGGATTTGATCAATTTGTACTACTTGAATTTAATGAAAGAAGGATATTGGAATTTTTTGATATGAAGCTTGTTTTAAATACAATTGGATTTAGTTCATGATCTATTTATGACGATTTGGTCGAAAGGTCACCTTTTTGTATACCTTAAGCTTAGCTAAAATCCATAGATCTGTACATCTTACCCCAAGCCATCGAAATGCAATCTTTTGATAAAGTCGGAACCTTTTCATCTACTTCATATCCTAAGGTCCAAACCTTGAGTTTTCCCAACTGCTTCAAAAGGAGGTTTCGAAAGGGGATAATTAAACCATTTCAACTAGTTTGGAGGGCATAATAGGAAAGGATACATGTGTTTCGACTGAGTCGAAAGGTCAAAAAAGGAGGAATTTTGACTTAATTGGTTGAAAAAGTATAACAAAGGGAATCAAGCCTTTCGACGAGTTGAAAGGGTAATCAAGAAGTAGTTTCAACCAAATTAACCTGCTTTGAAAGGTGGTTTTAAGGGAATAATAAGGTTTTATCTAACTCTATTTGATCAAAAAGGGATTTCGAAAGAGACATCTACACTTTAGACTCTATTTTGGGGTGTTAACAAGTTTTCTTGTTAACATTTTTGGTGCTAGAAGGAGCGCTTGAACCTTCGCTCTTGTTGAACTTCTAACTCCACTTTCCTCTAACCCAATTCTATTCCAAGCTTACCTACTTTAAATTTTACATCATCATGTTTAGCAAAATCAAAAGGTTCGAACAAGGATCCTCAGAGCCACATCCAATTGGATTTTCCCATAGAACAGTTAATGATTCTAAAATACATGAAGAACGAATGCTGAGATCGGAAGCTTTAAGGATCATAAAGAAAAAGAAAGTTGAATCTTGTGATCCAGATATATGGAGTTTAAACCCTTTTCACATTGGCCCAACACATATCTTTGCTTTAGGAGGAACAAACAATGAAAGTGTTAACCTGTTTGACCAAATGAGGAAAACAATTCAACTCTACACCAAAGGCACAATCTTTGAAGAGGGGCGATGGTTGATTGCAATGCCTTTGCACATAAATGGCATCAAGCAACAAGTGGTGAATTGCCTATAAATTAACTTCAAAGGGTTTTGAAAAGAAAGCTGGCCATTAAGGATGAAGCTTTAGAACCAAATAATAAAATATCTAGAAACCATCCTCAGAAGACAAACTTTGAGTCGTGACTCCCTAAGGAATACAATTTAACAACATCAATCAAGAATGTTTATTTGTCAACCAAGGAAGAGCTCAACTATTGGCCATCATAGAAGAAAAAACCAAAAGATAAAAGGAATCGAGGAGGATCATATTGTCACTACCACATGATGAATGGACATGATACAAATCAGTGTAGGGCACTAGAAGGAATGGTGATCGGTTTTTTCAAACAAGGCAAAATCAATGAGTTTGTAAAGAGATCCTAATTAGATTCAATAAAGAACCACTTAAATAATAAAAATCTACATGATTGGGAGTAGAATTCTACTTGCACTTGGACCTTACCATAAACAGTCAAAGCCTTTGTCCGTGCCGAGTTGGCCATGTCAAAGCGCCTCTTGGAGGGAGGTTAGAGTAAGCCTTTAACCGCGCCATGCTATGGCCAGGTTAAAACATCGACAAGCCCTTGACCGCACCGCGTTATGGCCAGGTCAAGGCACCTTCTAAAGGTAGGTTAGAGTAAGCCTTTATCTATGCCACGCTATGGCCAAGTTAAAGCATCCACAAGCCCTTGATCGTGCCATGCTATGGCCAGGTCAAGTCGCTTCCTGGAAGGAGGACGGAGTAAGCCCTTAGTCCCACCACGCTATGGCCTGGCCAAGGCACCAAACAAGCCTTCAATCCTACCTATAAAGCCTGGATGGAGCGCCTCCTGGAGGGAGTTTGGGTAAGTTCTTGGGTCCTTCTTGTGGATAAGCTAACCAAGCGCACCAGACAACAACAGATTAAGACGTCTAAGTCCGAGAAGCGGCATATCAAATGACGGACTAAGACTTTCGAGCTTGAGAAGTGGTATATCAAATAATGGACTAAGATGTCCAAGCCCGGGAAGCGGAAAATCAAATGATAACAATACACAGGGCCTAAAGGGAAACACATGTCAAGAGACTCAAAACCCAAGGAGTGGTACTAAACAGAAGGTCTAAATAAGAATCTATAGCCTCCGACTAATTATCAAAGAAGAATTTCAGAACTTCACTTATTCATACTCGAATCTGGGTTTCAGGTCTTTCATTATTAAGACTGAAACTTCACTTATTAATACCCAAATTAGGGTTTCAGGTCTTTATTGATAATCTATGGTCTTCGTCAAACCCGAATCTGGGTTCCAGGGTTATTACTGGACTTTACTCATTAATTCCTGAATCTGGGCTCTAGTGTCTATTATGGAGATTACTATGGATTTCTGGTTATCATCTACTGATACCCGAATCTGGGTTTCAGATCCTTTGAATTTTAAAATTTCATCCCTCAATGCCTAAATCTGGGTTCCAGAGCAAATGATATAGAGATTTCTATGAATTCCTAATCTTCAATTAAGCTTGAGATCTACTTTACTAATGCTCAAATCAGGGTCACTGCATTTCTACTACACACTTTCAGAAAATGATTCCTGGACTTCTATTATAAAAATTATTGACTTTCTATTAGCTATCTCCATAAGATGAATTTCTAAACATTTATAATTGAATTCAAAATTGAATTTCTGGTTCCCCATCATAGGATTCTTGGTATTCTATCAATATAGTTGAAGTTGAATTCTTGACTCTCTTACCATTACCAAAGATAGGTTTCAAGACTTTCAACCGTATTCAAAGAAATAAGATCAGAAAGAAAGACTGAATGGGCCATCAAATACAAAAACCATAGTCCAAGTTATCAGAAAGCAGATTCAGAAACAACATTATAAGAAAGGACAACAAACCAGGTGATATTTACATAATAATTTACATAATTTACAAAATTATTTACAAGTATACAACGCAAGTTTATGTTTTACAAGTCCTGAATAGTCTTATTTATATTTTCAGCAATCAAAGGATTGACAATATGCTAAATTTCTACACAAAGAATCTCTTTAAGCCTCCTTTCTTTTTTTCCTTATTTCATCTACATCATCGATGGAGTTAATGCGAGCCTTTAAGGCACGATTGAAAGTTTTGTTAGCGTCTTTGAGGGATTGGTTTTTCCTTTCTAAATCTGCAATTTGCTTCTGAAGAAGATATTTATCATGTTCAAGTTTCTGAATCCTAACCGCATATTCATTTATGCGCTGTGAGTACCTCACTTCCTATTGGTCGTCAAAATATCTCATCATTTTGAATTTGACCTTTCTGCACCATTCTCCTACTACACTCTCGTTCAAGCCAGGTGGAGGGTTAGTCGTATCTAGAAACATTTGAATAGCTAAAGATGATGACCTTGTCGATTTCTCAACAGATGAGGCAATCGAAAAAATTAGCAAATTGGTATTTTGAATGTTGTCCCCCGTGATAAACTCCAGGGATTTACACTGGGCTTGATTGTCTTTTAACTTTATCTCTAAATCACTTATCTGTTGAAGGAGCTTGGACACATCTTAATCTAAGTCAATCGAAGAGTTTGATTTAACTTGATGCTTTAGTTGAGAAATTGATTCATCTTTGTTCTTTATGTCCACTTCGAGGCTTGTAATCTGATTGTTAAGGTCTCTAACAATCATCTTCTGAAGCAAAAATTTCCTACGCCATTATAATGCTTCGGTGTTGCCTTGAAGGCGAGCAAATAAAGGAACATTGAGGAACTTCCTCTTTTCAATATCTGCTAACAACCTATCTCTGATGCTGATAAAACGAGATGTTGAATCTAACGAGAGGGGCGTTGTAGATAATAGTAACTCCTATTTAAAAAACAAAAAGAAAATAAAGTCAAGACTCAAATAATCAATCTCTTTCATTATAACAATAAAAGATTACTACTTAAGTAGAAATGAAACAAAAAGTACAGTTTAATGAGATGCTTGTTTTACGGTTAAAGTTGAGAAACCACATTTTTGACTTTGTTTAAGGTGTTAGCTGAAATAGTAACTGTTGAACCAAAAGGAGCAGTAAATCCTTTAAGGGTAATCACTGGAGGGTATTTGCTATAGTCCCACTCTCTTACTGGAGGACTATCACAACCACATATTAATTTGGCATGTGATGTTTAGATTTTCTTCATTAAGAAAATCAAAACGAAGCGGGGATGTTTCATGTAAAGTCTCTGTAAGTCTCTAAGAAAGCAGTATCTGGCTAATTTTGAAGATTTCAAAAGCAAAGCCTTTCCTAGATGATCTCTTCTTAGTCTTACATATTTGCTTAAATAATATTTAGAAATAAGGCTGCCTGAGAGACGATAATGTAATAGAATACAATTAAGTATAAAAGGAAGCTAGAATGGGAAATTTATAAATCAATATTATTACAAAATTATAAATGTTTATCCAGTTCATACAAAATTGACTTTATGAATAACTTTGAAACCAATTTGTCCTTATAATACTTAAGTTTTTCAGGAGGCAACTCCCGAGGAATCGATTTGACTCGTGGTAAATTTTAGCAAGCCCCTGGGTGTGGATCTGATCAAATTCATCCAAATATCTCCTATGTAAATGCCTAAGTAGACCCCTACTAAAGTCACCTAAGTATGAAAAATCTACAGTTGGATGTCTGCAATAGGCTTTGTATAGGAAGTCTACAAGGATGTTCCTCTCTTCAACCAACATCCAAAAGAGTGTAATTAATTCCTGATTCTCTTCCAAAAGTCTATCATATCGAAGACGTGCCCTCTTCAGACTGGGGGCAGCTTCTTGAAATTTGAAAGTCGCTAACATTGCTGCACTATTATTAAGCCTATGATACTTGTCAGAAAGGGTATCATGTTCTTTTAACTGCTTATCTAACTCTCTATACAAGCTATTTATTTCTGCCTATTTTCTTTCAAGCTTTGATTTATAAAGTTGGATGGATTTTCTCCTTATCTAAAATAAAAGATATAAGCTATTATTATCTTGGAATGGAAAGCCATTTAAATAAGGAATCTCATACCTAAGAGACGGGAACTGAAGTTTGAGAGACCTACTTCTTCTCTCTTTGTCCTTCAACGCTAATGTTAACAGTCCTTTCTGGAAGGTTAGAAGGCTTAGGGGGTTTAGGTGGGCTTGCTTCACAGATACTTGGATTGGGGTTGACCTTTTCTGAAGCCTGGTGATGTCATCACCATCTTTTTCATAAACATCGACGTGACAACCTCCGTTTCCACCTGAACCCTAACTTTTGTCTTCGTTATCATTATTATTATTATCATTATCATTATTATCCTTATCATCGTCATCATAATCGTTGCTGCCTTCTTCAGCGGCGACTTCATCTTCATCGCCTTCTTCATTAGAATCGAAGTCTACTTCAATAGAAGGGACTTCAAGGGATAATATTTTGGAAGCATTAATCTCCTCTCTCTCAAGGACTTCAACTCCCTGCTCCATTTCTTTGACTTTGACCATAAATCTATTAACAAGATCAGGGTCAAGTGAAGGAAAGCTCAAATTTGGGCATTTCTCAATGTTGTCGGCGTAGGCAAGCATAAGAGCATCTTCATAAGAGTTTACAATGATGTTGTCGAGGGAAGTATTCAGGAATTGTGACACCCTTTGCTTAGCATCAAAAACAGTGTTGATAGCTAACTTTAAGAAACTTTTCTTTTTCTCCAGTTTCTTCCTGAGAGTGGATCACTTGGACACCATTTAGGATTTTTCATCTTCAGACTCTTTCAGAGCCATTTTAGAGCCAAATTTTCATGAGCTAGAAGTTGTTTGCTTTTCTCTCTTCAGCAATCATAGACTCTTCTTGAGCGAGAGAGGCTCCTAATCTTTCTTGTTCCTTCATAGCATTATTTTTGTCGGTGGATAGGGAAATGATCTGGTTGTTCAAGTTTCAGATTTCATCTTGAAACCTGGATGTCTCTACAGAAGATTTTGACGCATGTTCTAAAAGAGAAAGCAAGCTTTTGGAAATCTGAAAGAAAATTATAACATAAGTCAGCATTCAAAAAGAAACGATAATAATAAGGTTAAATAATATGAAATGTACCGGCAGTTGTTGCTCTATTAGAGATCGACAATGACCAGCCAGGTCAGGAACAGAAGGAGGGTGAAAGAGGTAAAGAATGCAGAGTTTAGGATAGATTGAACTATTTTTTCAAAATTTCTTAAAGGCACTGGTGATGTGGGTCTAGAAGGGTTCAACTCCTGAGTAGGAGTTGAAGCTCCCAAATCTTTCTACATTTGTTCAATGACATGAGGAGAGCAGAATACAACGATGCGAGATAGAGGATCATCCTTTGAGGGAGTTGTTTTGGATCGATCGAGAGAAGCTTCAACAAAAGGACTCTCTAAAGTTTTGCCCACATCGACAGTCTCACCCTCTTCCAGTGCCGATGAATCTAGAATTTCAACAATCTTAGTCTTCTTGTGAGATGGGCCTGCTATAGCAACCTTGCCCAATTTTCTTTTAGTAATCATTTTCGACCTAGCGATGGCTTGAGTCAAGGATGATGCACCAGATGTGGAAGTTGAAAGAACTGGATCGCTTGTGATTAATTCAACCTGAGGAGTAGTTGTTGAAAATTCAAAAGAATACAAGTCAGTGAAATAATTTGAGAAGTAACACACAAAAAACTGCGAGTACTATGTCTTAGCTTACCAAAGTGATCTAGGAAAATTGGAGACATAAGGGAGAAGTTCTTAGGATCAACCAAAGAAAAGAAGTGTTTGCTTCGAGAAGTATGTTGAACTAGGGAAGGTTGACCAAGGACTCTTTGGCCGGCAGGAAGAAGATAATGTTTTTGAAGATTTGATGGATTCAACAGTGTAAGCCTATTCCCGATGTTACTTGAGGCCGCAATCAACAACTTTATAGTTTTCATATCTTCCTCATTAAATTCTTTAACAGAAGGACCTGATAAAAAAGCGTAGGTTAGCAAAAGAAAGTAACTGAATAAAGATAAAGACTATGATCAACTTACGAGGAGAAGAAAAGACTCCATTAATGTTTGGAAAGCATTTAACAAAGAAGAATTGCATCTCCCAGTTTCTAAACTTATTCGCCCTTTATGAGATTACCTTTTCGGAGGGTTAGCTCTGAAAATTTGGTTGTTCATATTGCTAAGTTTGACTAATCGAACTAGATAGTTGAGAACTTTAGCATATAATGATAGGATTTCTGATTCCAGAGCCATAAGTTCCAAAGAGAGAAGGTATGTGTATACATTGGGAGATAACTGGATAGGTGCAATGCCCAGGTGAATCAAAAACTTGGACAAGATATTTTGGAAGAGCAGGAAGCTACCATGACAAAAATGAATGGCAGTATAGGTGAAGTATCCTTTGAGAGGATTTTGAATGGTGTTGTTATCGCTACAGGGGATGACTTCTACCCAGTAATGCCAAAGTCATTCAGAATGGCATTAACCTCATCCTGAGAAAAATTAGGGAATGTTTTGAGACGGCTTCATCCTTCTTTGGAGAAGATTCTCCCATTGGTACTGTATCTTTTTCAGGTTTCTGGGAGAACTTTTTCACACCCATGATCTTGTTAGGTGAAATCATTTCAGTAAAAAGTTATAATTTATTCCATTAATCAACATTTTTCAAGGATGTCGAAAACCAATTACAATAATTCAAATATCAATCAAAATTTGTGATTCATATCCTTGAAAGCATGTTAAAGTCAATTTAAGAAATGAAATTCGTTGAGCTTCAATAGTGTCGAAGGGGTAAATAGAATGGGAACACCTACAAACACCTTTCGACAATGTTGAAAGCCTAAGGAAGATTTTACTATTAAAAGGAATAGTTAAAACCGACACAACTAATTTGAATATAAATATACGCTAACAACATTCAATAAACAGGACAAATAAACCTTTCGACAATGTCGCAACCCATGAACTTTGTTTTACTAAAAGAATATGAATGCTATCAAAACCTTATCTACCAATTGAGTCGTAAGATTTGGGTTTAAGTAAAATCAATATTAATGAAAGGGCTTTAGGACGTTTCGACAGTGTTTGTATAAAATGATGATCAAATCTCGGTTAAATACAATGGGTTTCGAGTAAGTCGAAAAGGAAAGTATTGTTTTGAAAGCATACCAGACCAAATTTGAATTGATATGGTAGGTTTCAATCAAGTCGAAATGTTTGTTTCGATTTTAACTTAAACAAATATGTTTTCTTCAGTCTAATTTATGGTGAGAAAAGTAAATTGCTAACTCTTAACATCTTCTAAAGTAAATTAAAACTAAAAATGAATCAAATGGTAGATTGAATTCATTGTTGTATACATTAGGTTTTGAATCCTTTAAAATGGAAGTTGAATTTTCAAAAGTATGTATTATATGGCACATTAAGGCGACTTCCTCGAAAGGTATCAGAAGAGTGTCGAAATATGCTCTTGCATTTGAAGAAGTACGCTCTTTATCGATTAAATCAACTCCATCAACGTGGTTCACTTAAAGGTAAGTACATGGACTCCTTTCGACCCCTTCGAAAGAGGTTGAAATGGTAAAATATAATTGACCGACTCAAACCCCTTTTGAAGGGGTTGAAAAGTCAAATTAAACTTAGCCTTCTCTTTAAAGCCACTGGAACAGTATCTTCTTCCCCAATTCAATTTTAACCTGATACTTTAAAATATTGACAATTCAATTGATTCGAGCACGAATTTACGCCCAACAACAATAAAAAACCCCAAATTCAAGTTTTTTTTAAATATTTTTAAGCGTAATAAAGTTTAAGCATGGTTTCATATGCAATAATAATGAATAGTCCCAAAATCTGATTGAATTTGAATTCTAGCTCAAAATTAACATCATAAATCAAATCCAAGAATAATTTCATATGAATAAAAATTCAAATCGTCTATTTAAACTCAAAACAGAAACACAGGTTAAAACCTAAAAACTTTCAAATTCAAATCGAACGCAATAAATAAATTAATTTTGGAGATAAAACAACAAGCACATACCTTAGATTTGAAATTATAATGAATAAAAATAAGGATTTAAAGGGAGGTTGTAATTTTTAATTTTTTTATGTGAGCTTTCAATGACAGATAAATGAAAAGAAGAAGAAGAAGGCGTGATTTATAAAGAAAGCAGGTGTAAAAGAAACCGTCCAATCGTATTGAAAAGAATGGTCAAGATTAATCTAGAAATATCAAAAGGTGGGAAACTTTGTGGGTTTTGAAATAGTTGACTTGGAAAGTCAAGAGCATCCCTTCGCAAGGGGGCAAGTGTTACCACCAATTCTCACTTCAACCTTATCGAAACCAAGGAGAATAGAAGAGAGGAATTTACCAAAGATGATAACGCCAACAAAGCCTTTCGAAGTAATCAAGGGATGCGACAACAAGGATTAGGTGCGCTATAAGCTTTCGAATGGGTCGAAAGAGAATGAAAGAACCCTTTCAAAACAGATCCTTCCGCCTGCATGACGATGTTTCGAATAAGTTGAGGAACAACTTTTGAAGGCAGCAAATTACAGCCACTCACATGCGTGCCAAACCTTTCGGAACAGAAGGTTTCGCTCTCATTTACATTCCATAGAAAGATGTTTTGTTAAAGCACCCCCTTCGAAAGCATAACTAAGCCTTTCGAACTGGTTGAAACCTTTCACAAATAAGAAAGAAAAGCTTGCTAAAGTTCAATATGGCAATCATCTATGCCGAAATAAGGGGTTCCTCATCAATCAATAAAGCAGAAAGCTCATGCCTCATCTTACTTGCAACAACATAACAACACAAGGTGGAGAAACGTACCTACCCCTTTCAATGAAGTCGAAAGCACTCAAGTCCATTTGAAAGCAATGCAGAAGGATGCTTTAATGTGAAACGTCAACGAAAGGTCTCCAGGGCCGCCTTTCGACCAAGTCGAAAGGACTGATTCGAAAGGTGCTAACCTGCACCTATAAATAAGATCCTAGGGGTCTGGTTTAGGGGATTCGAATTCATTCACTTCATTCTTGTGTTTTCTTAAATTTGTAAACCCTAACTCTAAAATTAGATTAGGGATTTGATCAATTTGTACTACTTAAGTTTAATCAAAGAAGGATATTGGAAATTTTGGATATGAAGCTTGGTTTACATACAATTGGATTCAGTTGATGATCTGTTTATGTCGATTTGGTCGAATGGTCACCTTTTTTGTGAGCCTAAACCTTAAGCTTAGCTAAAATCCATAGACCTATGTCTTATCCCAAGCTATTGAAAGGCAATCTTTTGACGAAGTCGGAGCCTTTTCATCTACTTCATATCCTGAGGTCCAACCCTTAAGTTTTCTCAACTGCTTCGAAAGAAGGTTTCGAAAGGGGATAATTAAACCATTTAAACTATTTTGGAGGGCTTAATAGGAAAGGATATAGGCGTTTCTACTAAGTCTAAAGGTTAAAAAAGGAGGAATTTTGACTTAATCAGTAGAAAAAGTATAACAAAGGAAATCAAGCCTTTCGACTGAGTCGAAAGGGTAAACAAGAAGTAGTTTCAACCGAATCAACCTATTTTGAAAGGTGGTTTAAGGGAATAATAAGGTTTTCACTAACTTTATCCGATCAAAAAGGGATTTCGAAAGAGACATCAACACTTTAAACTCTGTTTTGGGGTGTTGACAAGTTTTCTTGTTAACAATACATGTATATACATATGTGTACATATGTATATTACTTGAGCTCTGAAGCTTGCCGTTTGGTTTGCTTGTACTTGTACTTGTATATGTGCCTGGTTTGTTTTGATTGACTCCCTGATGCATGCTGTTTAGTTGAATCTCTAAACATGTGTTGCATATGTAGATGTGTATATGTGTGTTGCTACATCACTTATTGTTTTGCTTGAGCTTGTTTATATGCACTGTGATTTCTTGTTACACTTTGAATTGCAAATATGTTTATGTCCAATTCTTGTATATACTTGTATGTGCTTGTATATATTTGTATGCACTTGTACATGTCTGTATACACTTGTATATACTCGTATGTACTTGTATGTGCTTGTATATATTTGTATAACTTGTACATACTTGTATACACTTGTATACGTACTTGTATATACTTGTATGTTCATATGTACACTCGAGCTTATATATACTTGCTTCAGCACTAGTTGTTTTTCTTGAGCTTGTTTATGTGCACTTTGCTATATAGTTAGTTCCAATGCATTGTCCATGTTTCACTTGAGTTGAATTGTTGAATTATTTTATGCATATACATGTATGCTTATTGCATACACATGTATATACATGTATGCTTTGAACTTGCACTTGTTGCACCTGAGCACTTGCAATTGAATTGTTTACTGCATATACATGTATATCCATGTTACATGTAAGCACTTGCACTTGTTTACTGCTTATACATGTATACTTTGAACTAATGCACGTATGGTTTGTTGTTTGGTTTAAAACTCAAGTTCTCATTGTTTTCCTTAACTGTTTTGATGCTTGAACCAATTGTTGAATTGTTTTGTCTAAGCTTGTTTGTTCCACTTTGCTCTATGATTTGCCACTTTGCTCTTCTGGTCTAAAACTGGGTTCATCCTTGTTCATGCTTTGTTAAAGGCAGTGCGCACTGGGCTTATTTGTGCACTTATTTGTGGTCTATGAAGTTGAACTTGAACCATTTTGAATTATGTTGCTGAACTGTGTTGCTTCCTTTAGTTTGGTTTTCTGATTTAGTTGCATTTCCTTATGCACCTGAGTTGAGCCCGAGGAGGCTTGGGCTTGACCTTGTGCACATTTGCACTGCGTTGAGCCTTCGAGCTTGACCTTTGCAATAGTCCTGAGATTTAATTGATGCCCGATCTTGTGATATTCACAGTGATACACTGTGCATATCATAAGTTGTCCATGCACATATATATTTGTCCTTGTCTAAAACATGAAGAGAAAACAAACCCATAAACCGAGGCAATATTCACATTATGTTCAATTTTATTTTTACGATTTAGGTTTGTTTCCTTTTCCATTTTACTGCATTGTTTATTTGACAAGTATAGGAGATGACTGGACACAAGCTGAAGCAAGCAAATCAAGAACAACATCAAAAACAAACTCGTGTGAGTGTGAGTGAGAGTAAAAAAATGTTATATATGAGTGTAGAGAAATGTTGTATATATTAGAGCGATAGTGAAAGTTTCATTTGAAAATGTAAGTAGGGTGATAGTGAAAGTTGTAAAATATTTTAATTTCATTCTGCAAACAATTATTCGTATTAGACAATATTTATATGTTGTATAATAGAATATTCTAGAAATGGTACTATAACATTAGACAACATATGGTGTGTTTTTTGTTCTACTGGTGCATATTAAACGACAGGGCATCTCTGAGGTCTGATGTGTAATGAGACGGCATAGGGTTTAACGACAGATCAGCAAGCAATCAGACAACGGAGCATATCTGTCATTTGATTTGTTTTTTCTCATAGTGCTAATAATTATTTTAATGACTTGTTTAGGATGTTTCACCAGATGCTCGAAAACTTGCAAAAAGTGTGATGAACTTTAGTGCTAATAAAATAAGGGCTTACCTAATGAAGATAGTCAAACTAAAGCTTATAATCTTCAACGAGTACAGTGCAGCAGCTGCATCTATGTATCGGAGGGTCTTCGATGTTTCATACTCATCTAATGAAATTTTGGCACGTTGTTAATATTCAGTTACTTATATAATGTTATTTTTTTCCAAATGATACAGTGTTATGCTATGCCATTTTGTGCTTACCAAATTCCCACCATCACACAGTCACAATGAATATCATGTTGTTGGTCTCTTGACATGAATTTTTACTATACTTTTTTTCTGCATCTTTACGTTGATACAATATAATTAATGGCTATTTTGGTGTTATAATTGTTCAGAAAGAAAGCGTGGGGTACAACCTTTCCCTGTGTAACTGGGTAAAAGTATACTGTTGTGTTGTCACATGGGTAAAAATAAGCATACACTTGTATCTATATGTTAGAGATCAGTCATATACCTTTATCTATCACAAATAACAATGTATTGGATACCATTATAATTTAACACAAATATAGTACATAATTTTAGACGTGTTAATACTTGATAGGTTACAAATGTCATCTGGTTTTTGGTACTATTTTACTTCTCAACACGCCTTAAAATTTTGTATGCATAACTTGCTTCACAACACAAGGCATACTTGTTTTATTATAAATCTATATCTGGTAAACTTAATATCGTGTTAATCTAGAAAATTATGTTTTTTGCCCTCTCTTGAAGTTATATTTGCAATATACATTCCCTAAAAGAGGGATAGAATGTATCACTCTCTTTTCATCATATCCTCCGTCAAATATGTGATGTATTCTTATAAATTAGGGAATTACACTCCGGGTTGTTCTTATGATTAACGAAACTTTAATGATGTAGGAAGATGACAGTGAATTATTTGAAAGGACGGTTTCAGATGATCTGCCTCAGGTAGACTATTCAATGTGATTTAAAAATACTTAATTATAGAATAACCTCTTTTGTTAGGCCTCTACAAAGGAACAAAAAGAAGTAAGTTGCCCTAAAAAAGCTATTGTAACAACCAATGGTAACTTACCATTGAGTCTAGTCAAATGCAAGTTTCCAGAACATTTTCATTACCAAGCAATACTTTTAGTAGTTAGTCATAATATCCTGGAGTTGGAATAGGAAAAATTTCAAAAATTAAATATATATACTTCAATATTTAAACAATCTCAAAGTTGAAATAGGAATTTATTTTCAAATATTTAAATGTGTCTTGGAGTTGAAATAGGAATTTATTTTGAAATAAATAATCATTGATGACTATTTCTCCGTATGCATTATATTTTCCTTTTTTTCAAATTTGTTAGGCCTTATCCAATGAGAACATGGAGTTATATAAATGCTCACAATACATTTCTTCTTTCGGCATATGTTCTAAATAAACCAATTCTAGGTTTACTAATAAATAATTCTTTTTATAGCTTCATTCATGTCACAAGGTACCAAATTTTTTTTTCATTTATGTATTCTGTTGCAAGCTAATGTATAATATTTTTTTAATCATGACTATCAGGATGAAGAAGCTATATTTATCTAGCAGCCATTTCATCCTTCATATCTGAAATTCTAAAATGAATTGGTTCTTTTGGTTATATTATAATAAATCATTCATTTCAAAATAATTTATTTCACCCTCTAAGACTTGCAACAGATATTGCAAGCTTTATTTATCATTTATTTTGTTTGAATGATCACCGGTTTAACCTTGAAGTACAATTTTGTATAGTGGACATATAATCAATACATCATTTTATACATGCTTTGAGTAAACAAGGTTTCTTGATTGTAATCATGACACTACACTAGAAAAGACTTTTGGTAGCGTTGAAAAAACGCTACCATAACTTATGGTAGCGTTTTAGAGAACGCTGCTATACGACATGCAACTAAAAGTCTAAAACTTTTTGTTGCGTTGTAGTAAACGCTACCAAAAGTCACTTTTAAATGCAACTATAGGTATTTTCCGTAGGATTTAAAAAACGCTACCAAAAGTCACTTTTAAATGCAGCTATAGGTTTTTTCTATAGGTTTAAAAAACGCTACCATAAGTCTTCATTTTTTGGTTGCATTTTTTGTTTATATGCTTTTTTTGATTTTCAGTAGCGTTTTTAAAATGCAACTGTATAATTTTTATATTAGTTTACATTTGTTTCTGTAGCATTTCTGAAACGCTACTAAAAGTTATTGGTTGTTTGGTAGCATATTTTAAATGCTACTATTTACGGTTGATGGTTTATACCATTTCCAGCAATCGCTTATATACTATTCATATTAAAACGAACGATCAATCGCATAATTTTCATATATTCAAACAAACAATTAAATCACATAATTAGCATATACAATCAATCATATGATCATCATATTCAAATAATTGCAAAAACATGCTAATCTCACAATCAAATATAATATCCATAATCAATTCGATAGTAGTTTTTCAACAAAATAAGTCACATACTACAAGCATTCACAAACAAGTTTCCACAAATGGTACTAACAAAATACGACAACATATATAACAATTAAATTCATGTTCGTTGCTTGATTACCAATATTTCTTTGTTGTCGACAGTCTTTGCTTCGAAATAGCTAATTACCTGCAAACGAGTTTAACAATCAACAATTTATATATATGTATATGTGTATATATATGTATATATGAAAATCATGTAATCTATAACTCGACATTCTATATTAACACATATTAACAAAAATTGTTCTATTTTTATATGCATCCTATATAGTTCCCCAACGAATACACAATTTTCAATTTACACAGATATTCAGATCAAAACTGGGTTAGAAGTCCGATTGGATTTCATTCTATGTGCAGATTGTGTATTCAATACTATGGGCAGATTGTGTATTCAGTACTATGGTCAAGTTAAATCTTATAAAATATGAAAAAGTATCTAGAACGTCCGTAATCCATCGATGATGCATCCATCCACTAATTGAAATGTACAATTTTCTTTACCCTTGTCGTTTTCTATCAATTGGGTTCTCTAAAATAAAAATATCCCCTAAATTCACATTGCCGTAACTGTATTAGGCAACAACTGTAGTGTCAGTTACTTCCATTTATTTGTGTTAGCCCTCTTGTATAACTACATTTGTGTAATACATGTGCAATGACATAACGATTAATCTGAGTAGACAGTTTACCATAGAGGATATGTATCAATTGTATCAAGTGTATCAATTGTTGTGGCTCTACAGATAAACACGTTTGTAACAAATTAATCTAAAAATGTACATGCACGGTATGTTTAAATTAAATAAGATGTAAGATACAAAATTAGCCCTAATAAAAGCAAGCTAAACTTACTAGCATTGATTACCTCCAAGGTGTATTGTAACATGAAAAAAAGAACTGAAAATCAGGATAATCTACATTTAATCTGTGAAGCTAATCATCTGCTGCTTCGAATAATGAGCTAGCTTGTTGTAGTTCATATGGCTTATTTGTTGTCCAGATTGAACCGTTTAGTTTGTATGATGCTAATCCAAATGAAGCAATAGATAGTTTAGTCAATACTTTAAGTATTACATTTGAACCACCATTACATATTGAATATCCATTGCTCGGATCTGCATGGATTCAAGATATAAACTATCATTAGGAGTTTAATGTATGATATAAGAATTGCATGCAACCACACCTATATCAGATTTAAGGTTTAAGATAAGTTTGAGATTAATATAAGGTTGTTGTTTTTACTTTAAAATTTTTCAATGTAGGTCCAAAGTTATGCTAAATTGATGTCATTGACCTTATGGCCTGCTAGCTCAAGCTTTTGAGTAAAAACAATTTATGACTTTCATATTCATAATTCATCAAGTAAAATGGTAGCAACTGAGATGAGTCTTACTGCTTTTAGGAGTGGATAATAAGTAAAAGGTAAGAAAACAAGCATCCAACTACTGCATCTGAGCTTTAGCTAACTACTATATCTGGGCTCTCTTTCATGTCCACATTCTTAATTTTTCCTCTGCTTCAACAACACATCTACATATGCATCTAAGCTACTACTGGTGACCTATTTTGCATGGATACCTCGGCAGTTCACTTATCAAGGCACTGCTTCAGTCCTACAAATTTATATAACCTGTGAGATATGTAATTATAATTTATGTTATAAATCAAAAGTAAAATAAGAGTTAACTTGAAAATGAGACAAAGAACTAGATCTGTAGAATGCAATTTAGTCAAATATAAGCAATTTGGAGTAAATTATTAACTACTTTGTTTTATTAGAATGTGATAGGCCTGGAAATAGAAATTACAACTCATTTACTGGAATTTTCTAATTTGATAATTTGAACCAAGGTATTATACACTTACTGTATAGTACAGTCAAACTATTTCTTACACCAAGAAAAAGAACCACGAAATAAATCAATAAATACTAAAATGATCATAATGAAAATAACAACTAGGAACCATTCTTCCTTATAAGTTAGTTAATAAATACTAAAATGATCAAAAACACTCACCACGGAGATTCATAAAATCAAATTGAAATTTCTGTTTCAGAGGTTTTACATGATAAGAAGCTGAGAGGTCAGCTCACTAATCGGGAAAAACTATATAAGCAGTCTTCTAAAGCCGCCGCAAAGGCATAAGAGTGGGTTTTTCCTTACGATGAAGGTTACTTGGAGGCTAATAATTTGGAGAAAACATGGATGGTCAAGCAATAAAATATAGTCAAAGAAGTAGATTCAAGTAGTTCTTGGAAGGCCTTTGATTTTGTCCTAAAAGATTTGGATCCATACACACTATTACATTATGAATGGTCACTATTTAATGTTGGGAGGATGCAAGGGTCCCCTAGCAATGGTGGATATAATGACTATGGAACTAATTAAGGAGTTACAAGTTAGGGAAACGGTGCACGATATGGTGTTCTTACAAAATGAACAAATGTTTACAGTTGCTCAGAAGAAGTACACTTATATGTACAACAGATATGGCATAGAAATGCATTGTCTTAACTCTTAAGGATCACGATATGCCACTAAAAATCCAATACTTAGAGAAGCACTTCCTCTTGCATCCATCAACTACATAAGCACAAGTCTAATTGCTCGAACCATAAGCACTGGTCTTGGACGTATGAAAATTATGCAAAAAAATCCTTAAAATTTGGTAATTTCGCTCAGCCACTCAAAAGGAGTAGTCACAACGTGGGCTCCAACCAGCTGTAATTACCTCATGATGATGCCCTGCCATGCAGACCCCGTTTCATCCCTTGCCTTCCACTATAATGGCCACTTAATGGCCACCTCCGGTGCAAGTAGGAAACTCAGATTATGGGATCTACATAAACCTGATGTATCCATACATACTTATAAAGACACTTTTGCCCAGAGTTTAGATTTTAGCCAAAAGGGATTGCTTGCAATAACAAATAACTCATATGTTTAAATATGGAAAGTTACACCAAAGAATCAAAAATTATAAGAAGTACATGACACATCGTATGGTAAAGGTTTCAAGATTGAAAAGGTTTTCAGACTTTATGAGGATGTTTTAGGCATAGGGCATTCAGATGGTATTTCTTGTATTCTTATTCCTGGAGTAGGAGAGCCTAATTTTGATTCCTGAGTTTTTTTACATTAAAATTTTTTTTGTTTGATGCATCATATTATGATGTGATACAACTTATATAATTCACGTGTTTAGGATTGGACAAAAATCATACATTTACTATCAGTATTTTACATAAAACATTTCATTGAGCTACTAATGGAAAATGACAACATACTTGTGAACTCGAACTTAACAAACCAAAGTATATAATATGGAAATGTAATGATGCTATTACCTCAATTTTATCTAAAAGGAAATAATGAACGTATCCAGAAGCATAATCATAATATGTACAGTTAGTAGTTTTTCCTTGGGCACTATGATCGTAACTATTTGGAGATGTTCCATATACCACTTCACTATTTCCTGGATCTATAAATGTTACCCATGAAACAATCATGGTTTTCCATCATAATTGCCTCGAGTAATGTGAACCTATAAAACAATTAGAACAAGCAAATTATATAAAGGAGAATTATTAGGCAGCAGTGTTCTTACATAAGCTAGAGATGAGCAAATATCAACTATAAACAGGTTTATTGGGATATTATAAGCTTACTGTGCATATTTGTTGATAAATTAATAAAACAAACCAACTAAATTAATTTTAATTTACCTGTTGTGCTGAAAACCGATTTTTGGGAACTGCAAATTCTTTACTGTCTATAGGAATATCAACTGTTGGAAACTCTCAGCGCATAAAGGAACTTGTTTGTCCATATAAGGTTTTGTCAATAGAGCACAAAAGAATGATATGAAAAATAAGAAGATAAAACAAGACCTCGAAATAAAGATTAGCATTTTTGTTCCCTATCAAAGATATATATTAGAAAATCATGACATAAACTATTAAACTATTTTGCTATGTTTGTAAAAGACTTAAGTGCCATTTATATGCATGGTCGTTGAACTTTTTTGACACTATTATTTGGAGTTATGACACGGTTGTTCAAATTCTGTATATATGACTATTTTATAAATATGAGTCTAATAAGAATCATATGACACTTAACTTTGTGCTTCATGCAACACATCCATAGAGCTTATTGGTTTCAACTTCTTCACCATGTCTCTATCTATCGTTTTCTATTTATAAGGAGCAACAACTAGCAAAATTATGGAATAAAGACACGTTCTTCTTTATAATTTAATTTACCAAGGATTTGGATTTTTGAGTAAAATACTCAAAGAGTATTAAGTAAATGACTTAAACGATCCACCATTCCTCTATTTCTTTAAATCAAAGTTTTAAAAGCGCAAAATTAAAAATACGTGATGATTATCTTGCATCATAATAATAAAATCAAATGAATCCTAAAATTCTACAGACTTATTAGTTTTACCTTGCATCATTTAACGTGATGATTACCGATGGATAAACACTTCTCTCATGTACACATTGCATTTTCTTTTTTTACTAACTATTAGTACATAATTGTATTTGTAAATTTCAATGCTGAAAAAAATTTCATTGTAAGTAGAGTAAAAGATGTAGAAGATGACAATAATCTTAACGAATGTCAGTAACCTTACCGATGTCTTTGCATTATCTAGGTGCAGCTGCTAAGTATATTGGAAGCACACGACAGCTTTTGGAGGCATACCCAAATCCAAAAAAAAGATCCATAATTTGTACACTGAAACCATCCGGAACATTTAGAAATCTATATCACAATCATGAATGCTTGCTTACCTTATACGCATTCCTTTGGTTCAGGTCAGCATTAATAAATCCAGGCTTGTATTTAATGTCTTCATGCAAATAGAAAACAAGTTCACAAAAAAGTAGATGTGGGACGATGCATTATGCATTACAGCAACCTGAAATAATGGAAATATAAGGCTTGACATGCATTGAGGATACAATATATAAGGAGGAAGGTAATAAAAAAAGAAAGGATTTCTTTCTTTTATCACTTATTAGAAGCCATGTGAGATGCACATTTATGCATTATTCAGCAATAATAGAAGATAGTTTAGGAGTAGACATTCTCATATTGGATATATGAACAAGTTGTACACATTTATGAACAAGTAGTACATCAGCAAGCTTTGAGATGCAAAATGATGTAAGCACCATAGAAAATATGTAAGTTTGAATCCAATATAAATGCCGAAATGCATAATCATAAACAAAGACATAATCCAATATAAATTTAGTGCTTCATTTGTATTGCAGAAGGAATTTTTTATACGTAACAACCAAGTTATATTGGTGAATAAAGGAATAATATGAGCGTAGATATGTATGTTCAAAGATTTTAGGCCATAAATTTCAAGACTACACATGTAAATCACATTTAATTTTAATATGTATAACAAACAACATATATTATCAAACCAAGTTAGATTGTTTCCCAACACAAATAGTGATTATACAAGTATAGTACATGACTATATTCTCAACACATAAGGCAAATTGCAGTTAGGATTGGACTAAGAAGTCAACTAAGGGCGTGCTTGATTTTGCACTATATGCTGGTCATAATTATATAGCAATATAGTAACTGCAAATTTTACAGATTAAGGCATTCGATTTTAACACTATATACAGGAAATCTGTATACAATATACCTCCATGAAGTGCATCGCGAATCCCCTAAATCGCCTCGTTACTGCCAGCAAACTACATCGTGAATCCCTCAAATCGCCTCATCACTGCCAACAAATTACATCGTGAATCCCCCAAATCACGAATTAGTATATAGTATACCTCCATCACTGCTAGCAAACTACATCATGAATCCCCCAAATTGCCTCATCGCCATGCCGAAGTTAATTTGGGATAAAGCCAGAGACAAGCAATTTTAGAAGATGAAGATGAGGGATTTGATTGATGGTTAATAAAAGATAAGGAGAAAGGAAAGGCATCAAGTCATATCAAAGAGTACTTTAATTGGGGGTTTTCATTGATCTTTTGAGAGGAGGAAAAAAACGAAAAGTGGTAAAAGAAAATGAGCGGCATGTAAAATTTCAGTAAAAAATTTCAGCGAGCTATCGGCGGGAAACATTTGGCCATGTTTATTTCTTAATTTTCATATTATAAAATGTTTAATGGTTGCATATAGAAATAAACGCTACCAATAAATGCAATCGTTAGCAATTTTTCTTGTAGTGTGAAGAATTCCACAGAATGTAACTAATTCCGCTACACCAATAAATTGCCTTTTCATGAAACCATTGACTTTCATGTATACACTGGTCGCATTGATTGCATACTTGAGCATGCAAAAGATGGCAAATCCTAGTTTTTTATACTTAATTTATGAGAATAATTAAAATGGAAAAGATATGTTACTGCTTGTTTTTAGAACATTTTAGAACATTCAGCGCTGTTGTTTGAATGTAACTTGAATTTAGAAGAAGCAATTGATAACATATGGTTTATGTAATACTTGTTTGAGGGTCAAACTAAATGCTAAGCTATTTGTATGTTTCTTTTACCATTTTACCATGATCATAATGGATACTTAACAAAACTTTGCTACATCTCAAAGTTTCACCATTTTTCACTCTTATTTATTTGTAGTAGTATAAAAACTCGACAAGCAACCTTTGACCTCTTTTCCAAATGCATATAGCAACTGTATTGCGAAACTTATATTTTTAAAACTTTTATTGAGGATATATGAACCTGTGAAAGGAAGTCCGGAATTTTTCTAATTTTCTTGTTGGATATATACTAAAATACTAAATTTCATAGCTAATTATTCTTTCAATTTTCCTTACAAACTCTAGGTGATAATTTATTTTTGAAAAGATAAATTTAAATTCAACTAAAATTTAAATTCTCAAATTCAGATCCTAAATTCTAATTTTTACAGCTTATTATAACTATGTGGTTCATTGAAATTAATGAATTTTGCAATAAATACATTTTTCCAAAACATATAACCGAATGGTTGGTCACCTATCCATTATCAATATGTTTGTGTTTCTTATTTACTATTATATTAATCGATATTTATATGTCTACTTTCTAATATTACGTTAATAAATTTTAGCCTATTACTCAAATGAATTTGCCTTGAAATGTTCTTCCTTATGCATTACTGAATCCATACCATCGTAATTGGATCATCAAAGTTCAGGTGACAAATAAAGGCGATTTGAGATCCTATAAAAATACTACAGGAAAATGTTACGTGTTTAGTATAGAACTCACCGATGAAGATGTAAGGTTTTTTCATCTAAATGCTTTCAATAAAATTTTCTCTAGTTGTGCAATCATTAAGTTACTGTTATAATGCTTGCTTTCTTCAAATTCACAGGGTACCCAAATTCAAGCTACAATGTTTAATAAAACTGCAGACAAGTATTATCCTATATTTGAGCATGGGAAAGTTTATTATATCTCAAAAGGAACTCTTAGGCCTGCGAATAAAGAATTCGGTACTATAAAAAATGAATATGAGATGATTATAAATGAGTATTCATTAGTCAAAAGGGTGGATGATGCGAACTCTTGTATATCTGATATCGTATACAACTTTGTAAGGATTAACCAACTTCAAAAATATCTTTCATGAAAGGAAGTTGTAAGTAATGCATCGACATTTTTTTTTATAAATCATTGTATATTTGCTTAACATAAGCATCTTTTAGATGTAATCGGCCTTGTTCAAAGTGTCTCGTCAATCAAAGACATTCGAAGAAAAATCAACAATTAGAACATTCCAAAACGTAATATAACAATTGCAGATGATTTGTAAGTAAACATATTAAACCGATTAACTTGTTTAATCAAAATATTTATGCTTACATTTAAATTACAGAACCAAAACCGTTGATGTGATGTTATGGGGAGAACTTGCCATGGAAGTAGGTTCCATGCTGGTAGAAATGGTTGATGAAGCTCCTATACAATAACTATTAAATATGCAAAAGTTGGTGATTTTCAAGGCAAAAATTGTTCAACTTTTTTTAACCTTGCTATGCTATCATTTTTTAAGATTGTTTATTGTTACTGCAGGTTTATCTTTATCAATATCGAGTAAAAGCAATATAGCTATAACCTCGAACATACTAGAAGCTAAAAAGCTTAGAATTTGGTACAATCGTGAAGGCAAAAATGCAAAAATCACATCTACCGCTTATGATGGGGTTATGCTTTCTCATGTAACAAACAATCAAACGATGGATCAAGACAAGGTTAGTCCTCATCATTTGAAATTATATTATACATTAATAATTTCATATTGATTGGTCATTAATTTTTATTTTTGCCATAATAGTCTGCAGCATTCTTCAGTGTGTTTGCTTACATAACTTACATTAAGAGTCAAACATTGTGGTATTGAGCCTGTAAGAGTTGCAACAAAAAGATAATTGAAGAAGATCGGGCTATTGGTGTGAAGCTTGCCAACATAATGAAAGTACTTGTATTTTGAGGTAAAAATTTAGAGTTAAGCATTTATAGCACCGTTAATATATGTAATAATATGTTTGTATAATGTAAATATATTATGGTAATGAAAATTAGTGATCAATTCACTGAAACTTGGACTATTGCTTTCCATGTGTTGGAACTAGACTAGCCCGCAGCGGAAGTTATGGGTGAATTTCAAAAAATTTACCATATTGGATCTTTTATTGGGCCTATGAAGTCTAACTGAATTAGAACATTTCTAAATTTCATTTAAATAAAATCATTTATTTTATTTAAATTCAAATATATTAAGATATGAAATTAATTTTAATTGATTTAGTTTATATATAAATGTATCATATACATATATGTGTGAGTGCATGTGTAACATAATAATCCGTGAAAGGTATAATATGTCCATATGTAGATGTTGGCATTTACATCGCAACAGACATATTAGCTCATTTTGTATGTCATGTATGTTGTTCAAATATGTGCATGTATATGTGTTACAATATACACACACACACACACATATGTATGTATAAATATATTATATATAATATATGAACATAAAACATTTTTATATAGATAAATAAATATATATATATATATATATAGAAAGAGAGAGAACAATTATTAAAAATTATCTATAATTCAAAATTAACTTAATTTTGCAAACATAATAATTTTAGTATTTTAATTTGTATATATTATGAATAAAATAATGTATTCATCGATAAATAATTAACATAAAATAATCTATCGATGAAAATTCAAATTTTATCATTTTCAAAAATCTAGGATCATAAAATAGAGCTTAGGAAAAATTTGGAGATTTTTCAAAGTTAAATATTATTTTTAAAAACAAATACATTTATTTCGGCAATAATTATTTAATATAAAATAATAGATTATTAAAAATTCAAATTTCAGAAATTCTAGGATCATGAATGAAAGGTTACGAAATTTTTTAAAGAACTTTTCAATTAAATTAGTATTTTTAATAAATCATAAACAGTTTTTCCAAAATAATATTAGTTATTAAAAATAATAAACTTTATTGAAAAATTCCTAAATTTTTTCTATATGTTTCTTAAATGATATAATATTTTCTTAAAAATATAGAATTGAATTTTTAATGTAATAATTATTTTATATATAATAAACAATTCAAAAATTCAATAAATGTTAATTTAAAAATATGAATATATGTATGATATTTAATTTTCGAATTTGTAAACTCGTATTATATATAAATAAGTGTACTAAAATTTTTAAATTATATATATATTTAACATGTGCATATATGCTATTATGAGAGAGAAATACACACTAATATATATATATATATATGAATTTATTAATAAATATATATATATAACAATCATTAATGATAAAAATTGATTTTGTATAGTAAACAACATTTTTCTATACATAAATCAAATAGTATAATAAAATATTATGTACATAACCAAACTGATTTGTGACAACCACATCTACTTACAAAATCTCACCTAACTAAACATACAGTAGCAATATATTTAAACAAATATGAAATTGCTCATTATAGGATCATAGAATATAATTTAATTATTGTAATATGAATTAAAATTACCAATTTAATGATGCCTTTGAATCCACGTTGAAGCAATGACTTCCCTTCCTTTTACTGTTCTTGATTCATAAGATTGCAAGTCCAGAATAACCAACCTCTAAATATCGAATAATATTATTTTAATTTGAAATATATTTGAGAATTTTGGAGTGGATTGAGAGCTATGTTTTAACAAGCAATGTAGAAGCTAATGGCAGCCAAAGGTTAGTTATTGTTTTTAGAGATACATACATACATACATACATACATACATACATATATATATATGGTTGTATTAGAGAGAAACGAGGAAAACCTTTTTACTCATTCTCACTTTATCTCAACCTAGTATCTCCAAGCCAATTCCCTATGTTTTAACCACCCCTAGACCTTCCCAAAATCGGAATTTTGCAGCCCTAATGATGGGCCTTAAACCCATCTAAGCCCAAGCCAAAATACTATGCAATTAAATCTAATTTAATCGCTTGTCGATATTGTACATCGATCGATATATTTATAACTGTTATAAATATATATAACATTATTTATTTCTCAAATCATATTCAAATTTTATAATTAATATTTCATAATCATTTCGACTGTGTAACTCTTGGGTGTAAATTTGGTTAGCGATTAACATCGAACTATTCTAATGGTAACGTTCACACGTCACTTAGCAGATAGTATGACATTATGGCCAAATTTATCACTTACTAATTTTCGGTAAAAACCAATTTTAGTCAATAAGCGTTACCCAGTTGTGACATTTCTTTACACTAATTCTCTTCGTCAAAACTATATCACTTTGGACTTATGGAATTTGATAATGGTCAAAATTCCAGCCTCATCCACATTCAACTTTATAGTCTAAATACAAAGTCCTTGGTTCAATAATAACAATTATTATTAACCGAAATGCTCTGGCCAAAGACTTTGACTTTGAGTTGACTTGAGTTGACTGTGATACCAACCGCATATAACTGAGGAGACGAATCCTCTCTTGAATAGTTCTTCACTTCCAATACTTCCACTCGACCCAACTATAGTCACTCGATGGACGCCATGCCATGATTTGGCTATAACCAAAGCAGAGCTTTCATATTGAAGATCCACAGTATTCTCAAGTCGAGAGAACCGTGTAAATCCATCACATCGATATTTTTTGTTTGACCTTGGTTATATTAACCAACAGAAAACTATCGAGTGAGTCGTTCCATAGTTATCCAATAACTATTAGTACGTAACCTGTAGGTGCCCCAGCAGTCATGAGTAATACACTGCCCAACATTTGGAGAGCGTTACGTACTCCAGTCTCAATGGATACATCGATATCCAGTCTCGATGCATCTTGACTGGAAACATTTAAAATGGTATATTTGTTTCGTTGTGATAAATTACTCACGGTTACAACACTTTGTAACTACCATCACAAAAAATACCATTTATGGATTTTTCTATTAAATATACTTTTAATTAAGTTAATTAATTGATATAATCACATTATATCAAGCATATAATATGAAGAAAATACCTTTTATTTCGAATAAGATAGGTCAATGAGTTAGATATATGTAACAAATTACATAATTGCCCCTAGGGCATACCCCTAACTCTATCAATCTTCCACTTGCACTTGGGGTCAATTATGGAATCTAATTCCAACTTCTCCAATCTATTTTCTCAAAACCAATTAGATCAGTCCCTTAGTGAATGGGTATGCTATTATGTTTTAATTATCTACTTTGTCGATTAACTCTCTCTAACACTGATAAACTGCCTTTATCACGTGGAACGATTCGAAGTATGTCTTTCGACTTCTAGTGAGCTTTAAGTTCTATCATAACCAATTTCATGACATTATTATCTTATAACAATATTATGGGATTCTTAGCATTTGGAATCACCTTTGGCTCAATTATAAATTTATGCATTTATATCTATATACATTAGTTTATTGTAGAGCTATTCAAGTTAATGTTCTAAACATTACGTTGAATCGACCACAATCACTTTTATTTTGAAACATTTTCAAATTAAAGATTTTAACTTGAATTTTATCATTGACATGTCATGCTTAATATCAATTATAAAAGTTTGTGTCCAAACGTTCCATCATAACGAGTTCGTTGTTTCTATAAACAATTCTCTAGTATTTCATAAATACACGAGAACACCTCAAACAACCATTTAGTGATATCAATTTGGATTTTATATTTGCTCCATGTATCAAATACATAAACAAAACACAATATCATACACAACATAACACGTATGATAATTCCTATTGCTAATGCATAAGGAATCCAACTTACATGTTCTCCTTTTAATAGGGTGCTCTTGTATATCCTTTTTGGACAATCCCTATATCTTTTAAACTCACCATAAAAGACATCATTTACAATCCAAAATTGAGTATTAAAATAACTAAAGTTGATTTTAATACAAGCATATTATTAAAATTAACAACGTGCTGTTTACTTATAGTTTAGAAATATCGATGTACCTTTTAACGTTCTTTCTTATGAACACACGCTTCCTCAGCACTTTAATTGAAAATCAAACTATTTGATATTTCTATAAAAACACTTATTCAATCTTGATGCTTATAAAATGATACATTCGTATCATTTCTTGGATCATATCCAAAGACTCACAAACCCAATATCGCTCCCACTGACTTCGAGGCATTTTTGGTTAATATGTATAAACAGCTTACTCTAAATCATTATTTAGAATTTTCTGTTTCAATACATAAGTACCAAACACTAAGTCTTATCGAGCGATAATTTTGTGAGTAAATCTGAATTAACTTGAGCATGTTGAATACCGAATCTGTTATGCGAATTTCAACAATTGAAATTTGCGATATTATTATTATCAACATTGCTTATTTAATTCCAACCACATTAGTCTTTCCAATAAAGACACAATCTCGACCCATGGATCACATTTCTTTGGTTACGACCACTAAAATCATATTTTGATAGCGTACTTGGAATTCTTTCAGATCTGCGCATCGTACCATATAGAGTCAACATTCTTAATTGTTTAATTGAACAACCAAGGGTAATGTATATTTTCGACATTAATAAGAAACTCGTAGTTTCTCTTCGATGTACGAGAATACTCATTAGACATTCTAATGCTATGTGTTTATTTAGGTTAGTTAATTTCACTTCATCTCATATAATCAATTCTATCTATGGATCGAACCCAATTCCATTTAACTACCAAAAATTTCTTAAAGGAATTCCTTCACAATGAAGTTGATATATCTTGAAACAACAATTGTTTCTTAGTGCAAATAGAATAGGGATTCATAAATGCTTTATGAACCTTTTTATTTATAAAACTGATTTTAGTTTACAAAAATTATGTTCAAAATAAATATGTCATTTGATGACAGACCTTTCCAAAAACTTTAGGAGATTCATACAAGATCCCTCATGAACAATTATTACATGCAATCTTTCGACTCACACAACCTGCCAACTCCTTGGCCTATGATATGTTGGGATTTCTTACAAACCCTTATCTTGTATGATTTTGTAAATTGTTGTTTATATGAAATAATATCAACCTTATGTACTAATCTTAAGTACATGAACTTATAGAAAGAAACTAACTCAACTTCACTCACAATTAATCATAAATTGTCCAACAATGTCTGATTACTCCTTATCGATGCATCATTATCTATCACATGGAGGAGTGATTTTGAGATTGAATCTATATTCATTTTTAGGTACATTTGGAACTCTTTCCAATATACTCACTTATTCGACCAAATCAAATCATTTTATTCTATTGCATGTTATTTTATTTAATTTTCTTTTATATTCTATGATTATATCATAAACTTACTACATGTGTATCTAATACACATGTTCATGTTGATAATAAATCATCGATGGATATAACAAAGTATGTGGAACCCTTTTGGTATTAATAGACTTGTGATTGCATACATCAATATGTATTAATTCAAAGAGTTCATCAACTCTTATGATGCTCCTACTAAATGGGTGCATAGACATTAATTGTTTGAGGTATAATTAACATGTATCATATGATTCATAATCATATAGTAAAATTATTTCTCAAAACTACGGCTTAGTCTATAATTCCAAAACAACTGTAAATAATATTAGATACATACGTATTTTTGTTGCATCACTTTTACTATGAAAACAAATTCCATAATATAGTTCTATTTCATAATGAATATTCATAATACTCATATTGAAATATAGTTATATCTATTTTTCAGTCAATACCAAAAATAAACATTATTTCACAAATAATGTTCGGTACATTTTATGAAAACAATTTTCATAATTTGATGCAATCATTAGGTGTTATATGGCATGCTTCCACTATTTCCGCCATTACTATAATAGCGTACTAAATTTAGAGGTCCACCATTCACTTAATATTGTTGTAACGAACCGCAGTTCCGTACCTCTTGAGTCGATAATAATTCTTCCTCGTTCAACCTAAAGTGTACGAAAGAGCGAATGACTAGGGTAAAGAAGAAGAAAGAGGTAGAAGAAGAAGATAAAAACAACATCAGAGTCTCACAATTGCAGCGGAACAAAATATAATATATAACATCAGATTTTTATACAAAAGAATATGTAACTGTTTAATACTTACATTTATCAGAGTACACAACCATTACATCAAATATGGACAGTTTAGTAACTTGTCCTTACACAGCGGAAATACAAATCTACGGAAATACGCCTCGTCATCTAGCTCGTCTCCTAAGCTCCATAACATCCTATCCTGAATCTGAAATACTCGGTCTGACCCGAGCATCATAATAAAATAATACCTGAGTCAGTCTGGAAAACCAGCGTGAGAAAATCACACTCAATTTGGATTATTATTATATTTTCAAAAATCCTTTGAAAATAAAGGTATCTCGTAATACCACGCCACAAATAAACATGTCGGGTTTTTACCTTATGATAACCAAAATATTTCTTATCAAAATCCTCTGATATTATAATAGTGTCTAAGTACAAATACTTATTCAAATAGTCGAAATTGTTACATTAATTAAATTTCAACATAATAGGTATGCAATCAAGTCCGAAGGCACTTATTGGAGATTTGGTTTCCATACAATGGCAAGGCTACTGGGGTACCGCCCGTCACAGTACTTGGCCTAGATCAGCGTACCGAGGATCACTCCCGATCCCCTACAACATAAGACTGGACTACCCCTTACTAGATAGCCCGGATAAGATCACCTCGCGGTTAGGATCAGCAACCGCCACACAGCCGAAATAGAAAGGACTCTAGATAGGGATGACCTTACCCTACTTGGGTGCTACCCACTTAGCCTTGCTGCACCTCCCCTGTTTTAGCCATTCTCGGTTGATGAGGCTTGAGGCTAAGCGTTACCTTTTAAAGAAGACATTCACTTAGAATGCTCATCGTCCTCCAATGACGATGGTCTGATAGCATTCGTCCCTACAAGTTGTCTTGGGTCTAGACAAACTGAATCACCGTCTTCATCATCTTCACGGTTTGCATTCGCTATGTTCAAACTGGATTGAAGTGGTTTTTAGATAATTAAATCTGATCCCGGTTTCTTCGAAACGATCAGCGCATTGGCCAATATTGATAGTCGGTTATTTAACGATCATATAACATCCACAAGCATCCATCAGGCCTTAAATAATTTTCCAAATTATTTATTTCAAAATATCTACTCAAGATATTATTTCCATACTTTGAAAATAGTTTTCAAATCTCATTTATTGCCACGGAACAAATTTCTACCCTTGCCCGATCCTTAGAATATTTTTCCCATTCCGTTTGATTTTCAACACTTGGAAAATATTCATTTATTTCCTATTTCTTTCAAAAATCATTTACAACTTTATTTGTAAATTCCCAACTCGTTTCACACGAATTCTATAAATTCCAGAATTCCTTAGTTAATTTCCTTTAATATTTCCAAGGCCATTTATGCTTATTTAAAAATTCCAGTTTCACTTTTCCTTCCTTTGTGAATTTTATTTCACCTTTCGCAGTTTACTTAACTTATGCTTGGAAATCTATTTAAGTTTCCATAATATCCAAATTAATCACCATCTCTCTTATTTGAAATATATTCCATTATTTCCTTTCAAAACAATTTCCATTTCCCGATATAAGTTCGCACCATCAACTTATATTTTATATATCCCCTAATATCATTCCATCTTATTTATAAACCCCGTTTATAAATTTATAAACTCCTTTGAGTTTTCCATTTATTTATAAAAACAAATTCTATTTATAATTCCATTTTATAATATTCCATTAATAATACTCCATTTTATTTCAAATCTACTTCAATTCTCGATTCCAATTCTCTTCCAATATCTTCCAAATATCTTCAAGTCCTTAATATATAATTTAATTTCAAATCTCTACTTAAACCAATTTTCAAATAGTTAAGTATAACCCCAGTTAGTCAATATATTTTTATTCTACTTAATTCCCTTTAGAATAAATCCAATTTTCAATATAAATAATTTATTTCAAATTTCCTTTTAAATTCCTTCAATTTAATTATTTATGATATTTAAAATACCAATTCAATTCCCATGCTATTTAAAATTTAATACTTTAATTCACACATAATCCATATAAATTTATCCATCATATCATATATCAATATATATATATATATATATATATGAAAAAAAAAATATTTTTGAGGAATCCTGTTGGATCCCTCCAACCTGTTTTCCCTGCATCCACAGATGTTAGTCAACAAATAAAATACCAATCCCACTTCGAGGGGGATATCGCAGTATATAGGGTCATCTGCTATTTTGCGGGACGCATAGGGTCTCATCCGCTATATAATGCGGGAATATCAATCACTCCAATACTAATATATATACTACTATATATATATATATGACATCCAACAGATAAATTATAAATTTATCAATCAAGTCAGGCATCCAATAATTTTAAATTTAACATTTAAATTTTAACAAGGTAATCCAAATGAGTGAGAAAATCTCACCTTTATTTTGTTTTGCAATCCACTTCAATCTTGACTTGGTTTCATGACTTTTGACCATGTATAAACATTATATAGTTTATTAACATTTGAATTGATCGAACAATTAATTACTACTTAGTTATTTAATTTAACTAAACTAATTTCTCCCTTTAATAATTTCTTAGTAACTAAAATAATTAAATAAGTTTATTAAATGAGTTAATCACTAGAATACATTTATTTTAAAATAAACCGGTAAATTTAAAATGGATATTTGTACATATATGTTTTTGGAATTACATATACTTATTATAGATTTCATAAATCAAAATTTTATATAAACCCTTCAATATTTAAAATTCCTATATTCAAAATCTTATATATATATATATATATATTTTCTAGTTTACCTAAATATATTTACATTAAACTATGTATGTGTATTTGTATATATATATATATATATTTATATTTATATATTTTTTTCTGTATAAAAACTTTACCTTACTATTCAATGTAATTTTTTTTCTTTCTTTCTATATAAGTTTGTAATTTTTTTTCTTTCTTTCTATATAAGTTCATTTTCCTTTAAATTAAAATACAAATCTGAATTAAAAAAAACATAACAAGGAGCCATACCCACTAGCCGAACCTTCCTCCAACGAGCTTGAACAACTTGCGACCACGACAACTTCCCAAGCTCTACCTGTGCACGCGCTACTCCATCACTCAACCTCGAACGCACTGCCACAACACACGCGACCTCCTCCCTGCCATCAGTTGAAACCAGACACCACCCACATCGATCCATCACCCAATCGCATGCCAGCCATCTCGAGCTGCCACCTTCACGGCCTCATCCCCAAATTCCTGCGCCAATCGCGACCCAGCAATCGCCAGAACCCAAAGTCAAACACGCCGCCGTTCCTTTCACGTGTGCCATCCTCCCAGAGCCCATGATGCCTACCACCAACACGCGAGTGCGTGCCCCTCCTTCTGGTCTCACAACACCCACGCACTCAAATTGAGCCCGTCCCCATGCTCGATTGCCTTCCAGTTCGATTTTGTACTATCGCCCGCGTTTTTTTTGTTTTGCCGATTTATTTTTCTGAGAGGAGTGGGAGTCGGCATTTTTTTTCTGTTGAATCGTTTTTGAGCTGGAGATGAAGCCACGGTTTTAATGGTAATGAGGCAGCGTACTCTGGAAGGGAAGGGAACATCGTATTAGAGAAGGTTTGACTTTCTTCCTTTTTTTATTCAAAAAATCTCAAATCTCAAATCTCAAATCTCGAAATTTTGAACTCCTATTGACGCATGCCACTAGGCATTCATAATGTTATACCCCTATTTCAAACGCATTGGAAAAGGTTTCGAGTCCTAATTTGATCGTATGGAGAAGATAGGTTTTTGGACCTAGTTAATATATTAAATTTTCGATATAAATTCCAACGCGTTTATATCCCGTATGACCACACGATAACTTCGACAGTTACGAAATTTTAAAATCCGATAATAATACATTATTACGGATCCAATGGAACTAGTTTCGTCGAATTCCGAGACTATGCCTTGGAAGGCTATTTTTAAATGTCAATTTAAACGATATATTTTTAAAACTGAACAAATTACTTTTAAATTCAATTTAAAAACTTTTATTATTTTCATTATTATTAATAAATTTTTTGCAAGCCTTTAAATAATTTTTATCAAGCTTAAAACTCTGGATTCACTATTTTAACCAATATTCAATTATAAAATTCAATAATTAAATTATCCAGTAAATCGTTACATTTGAAATTCGGGTAAGCTATTAACTTTTAAACATTTTAAAATCGGTTTATAATTCAAATTCGATATTTAAAACCGTTTAAATATTCCAAATCAACGACAGAAAAACCTGGGCCATACAATTGTTTACTTATTTCATATGCTGCAACTAATTTACAGAGGAGAGTTCTTTGATCAAATATCTTGAACTCAAAGAAATAAATGGTATAGAAAATAATTTTCTATATGAAAATACATTTCGAAATAAAAATCATATTTCATATTCCAATATTAAGTATCAGTTATTATTATAATTCTTGTTTCCAATGTTTCTCTATGAAGCAGAAGTGACTATTCATTCTCTTCATTCCAACTTTACCTTAAATTACATCTATTCTTATACATTCGTTTTTCTTTCAAATGGTTAAACTATTCAAAAGAAAACCTTACTACAATATCATAACAAACCTTTTACAAAAGCGCATTCGATTATTCTTAACGTTTAAGACATCAAATATGTTGCACTTTATGTAAACCGATCAAGGTGACATTTCAACGATCGAGTTCTTAGATGTATCTCGTAGTTTATGGTCTTATGTTACATTAACACAATATGATCCTTTTAAAATCATTCAAGTTGAATACATGATCTTAAAATACCGTTTATTGGCTTACTTCGAATGAACTAACTTCATCGAAATATTGTACCCTACAAACTATGATTGTTCACCATATAACATTTATATGTGAAAGTACATGGATCAAATATCCATAGTCTTGAATTGCATTTAGAGTTCAAAAACTCATAAAATGCAATACACGGTCTAAACCAAATAAACATATAAATGACCAACTTACGAATGTATTAAGTAGTTGAAATTGGGCACTTGCATGGGTATAGAAACATTATATAACATGCAATTAGAATTATTAGTAAGTATATATTATATTTCTATTTTTCAACTTTCAATTCAGTTTGTTTATATATGTTAATTGACAAACGTTTTATCGATCATATTAAATGCATAAATTTATCATTGTAGATAATTATAACATTATATAGCATACGTTCTTACAATATTAGAAATGTTAAATGTTATCATTTCATTTTTCTAATAAGGCTCCCACTAGTCTTTTATATTTCTCCAAACCCTAAGATGAAACATAGAAGTCTTACAACTTCAATAGTGGGTGTTAGAACTCGTTTGTTTTAGTATCTGACCTTGAGTTTGCTCAACAAATCATAGCCCACAAACGATGGATAACTCCTTATCGGTTGTATCATATACAACTCCTAACCCATTTTTCCTTGTTCTAATCTCACTTCGACCTTGAGTTTGCTCAACAAATCGAAAGAGATTATTCACTCATACCTACCATATCATGATGACCTAAGTATAGTATATGTACCTTGAGTTTGCTCAACAAATACATATAGCTATCTTACCTCATATGTTCAATATATTAATAATACTACGCATAACATCTCTAGCTTGAGTTTGCTCAACAACTAAGGAGTATGTAAGTAATTTACTAATATATATGGTATAGGACAACATTATATTGAAGATTCATAATCTTAAATATATATATTGAGTGATATCATATAAAATAATATATTTCTTATGAAATACCCCAGCGTTTCAAGTGTCAAACACATCAGAAATCACGGTATATGTACATTTACATATGTATTTATTTCTCAAGTCTATTTAGGTTTCTTTAATGTTCCATATTTAGTTTATACACATATCATATAAGTTTTATTGTTATATAACTTTTATATTTCGTATTACTTATATGATAGCCTTACGTATAATATATCATTAATTAAATCTTATCTAATTAATTTTAATCAATTAACTCTTTAATTAATTTTAATTTAGTATTCCAAGATAACTTTTATATTGGACATATTTACTATAACATTTATAGTGTATAATATAACCTTTATAGTGTAGCACACATATATCATATATATGTGTATTTTATTTAATTAATCAACCTTTAATTAATTTATTCAATTAAACAATTTTTATTAAAATTTATTAATTTCAAAATTTACCTTGTATACATACACATATACTTATGTTATCTTAAACATTTTAAAATAACATAACATTCAACATATGTAGTACATGCATACATGCAATAATTAATTAACATATTTAATTAATTTATTTTATTAATCTTATTAATAAATTTAAATTTTGAAATTATTATATAAATATTTTCAAACATTTTGAAAATATCATTATCCTTTCAAAATTTTTGTAAACTTATGTAGTATTATAATTTTTATAATAAACATGTTTTATTTTAAATTTAACTATTAAATTTAAAATCTTTAACATTAATTTTCAAAATGATTTTGAAAATTAGCCCAAGGCCTAAAATTAAGTTGGACCTTTTCTATTAGGAGCAACCTTTAGGCTCACTTCACTTTTCGGGCTAGGCCGGTAACCACGTAGGACAGAGTACTTGATTACCCAATTCCAATCCTAGACATTACCTTTCTAGACACTGTACTAAGTGGGCAAGCTTAATTGGTTAGCCTTAATATGACTAATTTAGACCGCATATGCTATTGGGCTCTGATACCATTGTTGGAACTGGACTAGCCCACATCGAAAGTTATGGGTGAATTTCAAAAATATTACCCTATTGGATCTTTTATTGGGCCTATAAAGTCTAACTGAATTAGAACATTTCTAAATTTTATTTAAATAAAATCATTTATTTTATTTAAATTCAAATATATTAAGATATGAAATTAATTTTATTTGATTTAGTTTATACATAAATGTATCATATACATATATGTGTGAGTGCATGTGTAACATAATAATCCGTGAAAAGGTATAATATGCCCATATGTAGATGTTGGAATTTACATCGCAATAAACATATTAGCTCATTTTGTATGTTATATATGTTGTCCAAATATGTGCCTGTATATGTGTTACAAAATACACACACACATATGTATGTATAATTATATTATATATAATATATGAACATAAAACATTTATATATATATATATAGAAGGAGAGAGAACAATTATCAAAAATTATTTATAATTCAAAATTAACTTAGTTTTGCAAACATAATAATTTTAGTATTTTAATTTGTATATATTATGAATAAAATAACATTTTCATCCATAAATAATTAACATAAAATAATCTATTAATGAAAATTCAAAATTTTCAATTTTCGAAATTCTAGGATCATAAAATAGAGCTTAGAAAAAATCTGAAGGTTTTTCAAAGTTGAAATATTATTTTTAAAAACAAATACATTGATTTTGGCAATAATTATTTAATATAAAATAATATATTATTAAAAATTCAAATATTAAAATTTCAAAAATTCATTAATGGAAGGTTACGAAAAATTTTGAAGAATTTTTTTAATTAAATTATTATTTTTAATAGATCATAAACAGTTTTTCCAAAATAATATTAATTATTAAAAATAATAAAAATTATTGAAAAATTATATATGTTTTTGAAATGATATAATATTTAAAAAAAATATAAATTGAATTTTTAATGTAATAATTATTTTATATATAATAAACAATTCAAAAGTTCAATAAATGTTAATTTAAAAATATGAATACATGTATGATAATTAATTTTCAAATTTGTAAATTCATATTATATATAAATAAGTGTACTAAAATTTTTAAATCATATATATATATATCTTATATATGCATATATGCTATTACGAGAGAGAAATATACACTAATATATATATATGAATTTATTAATAAATATATATAAAACAATTATTAATGACAAAAATTGATTTTGTACAGTAAATAACATTTGTCTATACATAAATCAAATAGTATAATAAACAAATTAAGCACATAACCAAACTGATTTGTGAGAACCACATCTACTTACAAAATCTCACATAACTAAACATATAGTAGCAATATATTTAAACAGATATGAAATTATTCATTATAGGATCATAGAATATAATTTAATTACTGTAATATGAATTAAAATTACCAATTTAATGATGCCTTTGAATCGACATTGAAGCAATGACTTCCCTTTCTTTTACTGCTCTTGATTCGTCGGATTGCAAGTTCGGAATAACCGACCTCTAACTATTGAATAATATTATTTTAATTTGAAATATATTTGAGAATTTTGAAGTGGATTGAGAGTTATGTTTCAACCAGCAATGTAGAAGGTAATGGCGGCCAAAAAGGTTAGTTATTGTTTTTAGAGGTACATATATATATAGGGTTGTATTAGAGAGAAACGAGGAAAACCTTTTTACCCATTCTCACTTTATCTCAACCCATTATCTCCAAGCCAATTCCCTATGTTTTAACCACCCATAGACCTTCCCAAAACCAAAATTTTGCAGCCTTAATGATGGGCCTTAAATCCATCTAAGCCCAAGCCAAAATACTATGCAATTAAATCTAATTTAATAGCTTGTCGATATTGTATATCGATCGATATATTTATAACTGTTATAAATATATATAACATTATTTATTTCTCAAATCATATTCAAATTTTATAATTAATATTTCATAAATATTAATTAATTTATAACAATTATAAACTAATTAAATCATTCGATCTTAAGGGAATTAAACACGTCACTTAACAGATGGTGTGACATTATGGCAAAATTTATCGCTTACTCATTTTCGGTAAAATCCAATTTTAGTTCAATAAGCGTTACCCGGTTGTGACATTTGTTTACACCAATTCTCTTCGTCAAAACTATATCACTTTGGACTTATGGAATTTGGTAATGGTCAAAATTCCAACCTCATCCACATTCAACTTTATAGTCTAAATACAAAGTCCTTGGTTCAATAATAACAATTATTATTAACTGAAATGCTCTGGTCAGAGGCTTTGACTTTGAGTTGACTTGAGTTGACTGTGATACTAACCGCATATAACTGAGGAGACGAATCCTCTCTTGAATAGTGCTTCACTTCCAATACTTCCACCCGACCCAACTATAGTCACTCGATGGACGCCATGCCATGATTTGGCTATAATCAAAGCGGAGCTTTCATATTGAAGATCCACAGTATTCTCAAGTCGAGAGAACTGTGTAAATCAGTCACATTGATATTTTCTGTTTAAACCTTAGTTATATTAACCAACATAAAACTATTGAGTGAGTCATTCATAGTTATCCAATAACTATTAATACGTAACTCCTAGGTGCCCCCAACAGTCATGAGTAATACACTGTCCAATATTTGGAGAGCGTTACGTACTCCAGTCTCGATGGATACATCGATATCCAGTCTCGATGCATCTTGACTAGGAACATTTAAAATGGCATATTTGTTTTGTTGTGATAAATTACTCATGGTTACAACACTTTGTAACTACTATCACAAAATATACCATTTATGGATTATTCTATTAAATATACTTTTAATTAAGTTAATTAATTAATATAATAACATTATATATCAAGTATATAATAGGAAGAAAATACCTTTTATTTCGAATAAGATTAGTCAACGAGTTAGATATATGTAACAAATTACATAATTGCCCTTAGGGCATATCCCTAACTCTATCACCATGAACCAGCAGAGAAAATCATAGGTTGTAGTGCTGATGACCTTCATAAGATTAAAAATGAGAAATGTGAAGATATATACCAATAAAAACTAAAAAAGCTGTTATGGTCCCTCGTATTTTCAAGTTTGATGTTGTCCAGATTGAGTACATGAATGAAAAAAGATAAAAGATCACTGTTATGTCTCAACCAATAATTGATTATTCAGCTGAATCAAACTTCTTGTTGGAAGAAATAAACAATGACAGAGTCCAAAGTTTAGCTTTTTTTTAAGTTTTTTTATTTCAGCAATGTTACTTTTTTTAGTATTTTTATTTCAGCAATATTATGTTTTTGAATAACAATGTACTTTTAGGTAATTTATTTAAATACAGTAGTTCAATAATACGTGATTTATTTATTACATCTATTCTTGCATATTTCATTTTCTTTAATTAAATGTCCACAAATATTATGATATGATTTGGGCTAATATTTGTTTGATTTTTTCTTTTAATTTTCAAATCCAACAATGATTCGGCGCTACAAAGATGCTTAAAATTAAGAGTATATTGATCATGCTTAATATAAATATATGTATATATGTGCCAGTGAGCGATTCATATCGATACATTGATAGCGAATCCTTAGTATCAAGCTGGTTTACACGTACAATTCTTAGTTTAATTGGATTTACATTTTTTCGGTCACTTTCATTTTTTTAATTGCGTTTAATTATTCATTAAATTCATAATTAAAAAAAAAACAAATACTTTTCTCCTTTGATATTATATAACTTAACAGTCCGTTTTTACGATGTATAGGTATATTAGTAGTATGCACCGTTTGCGTAATAAGTTAAAAGAAAATAAAAATAAAAAAAGTCCAATAACGTGACTTTATTTCTCATCTCTTTTTAACTTCTAAATGAAGGCTGGTTTTGTATCCAAGAACGCACCGTTCATCTTGTCCTTGACAAACCCTCCCGGAATTCTGACTTTACAAATTATCATAAAACCCAGAAACTATTTTGAAAAATGGACGCAGAGCTTCTCGAGCTGCAAAAGCAATTTGAATCTGCTCAGCAAGCAAAATCAACCGTGAGATTATCCGATCGCAATGTCGTGGAACTCGTTCAAAAGCTCCACGATCTCAAATTATTTGATTTTGATCTTCTGCACACAGTTTCTGGCAAAGAATACATCACTCCTGTAATTTTATTTTGCCTTACTGTATTAACTAAGATTGTCCAGCAAAAAATATGAAAATCCTAGCGGATTGTATATATAGAATTCACGAAATTGACTGTTTATACTTTTTCGTAGGATCAATTGAGGCATGAGATTGAAGTAGAAATTAAGAGATCAGGTCGGATATCTTTTATTGATTTGAGTGAAGTGATTGGAGTGGATTTGTATCATGTGGAGAGAATAGGGAAAGAAATCGTGGAGAATGATGCAAGTTTGATGATTGTGAATGGAGAGGTAATTTCAAATTCATATTGGGATTTGGCAGCTGAAGAGATTGATGAAAAGTTGCAGGAGTGTAGTCAGATTGCATTGGCAGAGATCGCTGCTCATTTGCATATCAGTTCGGAGCTTGTGATACAAATATTTGGGCCAAGAATTGGGAAAGATGTTAGTCCTTGTATTATTTTTCCAGCTTCGAATATTTCTTCTATTGTCATGTCATTTATCAGGATTTATGTCATTCTATGCTTAGGCAGTAACATTGGCCATATATTTTTTGTTCCATATTGGAAATGCCAGTCAATATTAAACCTTTTTTGTTAGCATCCACCCACTATTTGACATCAACATTGAGGCTTAACAAGTTGAGCCCTTTTCAAATGGTGTATTTGATAAGCTTCATCGAGATCTACAGTACACTTAATTTTTTTAATAATTAAATTGATAAATAAGGGCCTTTGTCGTAATAATGAGTTTCTGTTTACAAAACTTTATAAATTTGGTTCAGATAGTGAAATAATATTTAATTATAAATCTACTTATAGGAAATAAATATTATATGTTTTTTATAACGGTCTCCACATTATAAAACTGCAGTTTACTTTGAACATTTAACATCAATGTTCAGTTCGATACTTTAGAGCAAAGCATAAAGTATACTAACTGTATTTTCATTGCCTTGAAGGGTGGATGCTCTTAGTGTGCATCATGTACTGTTTATTTTGAAAAATATTTTTAATTTGGTGATAGAATATTCAGTTATGCCATTCAGAGAAGTTTATAGAAAAAAATAAATATTTTTCAATTTATTTTGAATGTATGCTACTTTTGTCCATGTTATTCGCTACCTTTGCATTTGATGTTTTTTTTTTCAAAAAATAAATAAATAGACACGCTTGTGAATTAGGTTCTATAGAAAATTTATGGAAGATTTTTTTTAAAAAAATCTACAGTAACATACTTCCCAATTGTTCCATTGTGAAATGCCAATTAATAATTTAATTTAAAATGCAATGGATTTCAATGTTTTGTTTTGTTAATTCATTTTATTTTTTCAATTTTAAGGCACATGCTATAATTTTTTGTTGATTTTATGGTACTATACTGTATATAAGCAATATTTTATTTGGTTGTAATTTTTATTTGATACCACTTGCATTTATTAGACGACTGAGTTAACCATGTATAAATTATGTCATTTGGTGCGACAACTTTTATAGTTGAATATCATATAAAGCTCTAATGGTTTTCCCTTTTTGATGACTTGAAAATAGTGATATAGCTTGACCACTGATTGAGTGCATAGAGCCTATTCGTTAATTCTCACTCTGTATTCACATTAATAGTCATTTCCAGTGGATTTCTCAAATAGGACCAGAAACATTTTAGTAACAAACTTAAACTTAAATCATCTATTACAACAGTCAACTCATTGTTTAGTAATAATTTTAGATTACAAAATGACTCAAGATAGAAAAACATGGAAATTGGAAATTAATGTGGTAGATCCCAATCATTTGGAATAAAAAGGCAAGAATGCCGATGATGATACAAAACCCCGTTCTCGGACCTAAAAAAAAATCTCCCAAAAGCGCTTGACTTTTATTATGTTAGACTTATCGTCGATGATTCCAACGTAAAAGTTACGTCAGCATTTCAAGGAAGAACATTTAGAAGCTGGAAATTGCAATGGTAGGGAGGGGACGTAAATCTTACGTCGGATGTATCCAAAGTAAGTCCGACATAAAATTTTACTTTCTTGTTTCCCCTCCTTACCGTTAATTTGTTTAAACTTGTAGTTTGTTTGTATGAATTATCTAAGTGATTTGTTTGGTTTTCTATCAGAAGAGTTAATTAAATATGAATTATCAACTATTAACTATTTATATTAAATATTAAATATAATAATAAAGATTAATTATTAAATATATATGAATTATGAATTATTAATTATTAATATCAACTACTAATTGTTAATTATTACAAAAGAAAATATATAATATCAGAAGATCTATTTTTTAAAACTTTCATCCAATCTCAAACCATACTCTAATCAAACTTTTGTACAGAAACACTTCCATACTCTGACTCTAATCAGTACTCTGACTCTAATGCAATTTGTCTGGGAACGCACCCTAAGTTTCAACACATCTTTTTGGTTACAATGTTGGTTGCTTTTTAAAATTTTGCGCTCCACTATGAAGTTTATGATATCGAATTATTATAAGTTTCGCCATGTTGAACTTAGTAACGGAGAAATGACAATATTTTGAAGGAAATTTTCGCTCTTTTTTATTTAATTAATATTTTTAACTTGTAATATTTTAAAATTATAACCTAATAGGCCAATACAACTTGAATGAATTGTACTAAATTCGATTGACACCTTTTATGGTTTATCTGCCTTTTTTGCGTTAATGTTGTGAACCTTGATTTTTATTGGGTAAAATCAACCTAAACTAGTACTCTTACTCCTTGTAACACGGAAAAGTTATAATAGGAAAACTCAACGCATAAAAATCCTAATATTTGAAGGTGTAAAAGAGGAGCCCCTTGAATCGAACAAAATATTCCAAACAACTGGGTCCATAAATCTGCCTTGCAAGAATGGATATGCATTTGTTTGCCCCTTTATCTTACTATCCCACCTTCATAAGAGAAAAGTTTATGTGAAAATCATATCCATCTTACCTTTCTGTTAACGATGGTAGCTATTTTTTGAACTGTAAGTAGATAAGGGGTATTTAACATTCACCAATTCAGTAGAATCCATTAGGTGTAGAGAATCCAACAATTTTTATTTTTTATTTTTTATTTTTTGCGTTAGTTAGCAACTCTAAGGGGGAGGGGAGTTGATTTTCATGCTAACATATCTATGTTTTAAATGTAAGTCCTCGAACCTTGCTAAAATTGTTTCCTTGGTCTCCGACATTTTTGTAAAACATTTTCTTCGGAGGGCATAGTTGTGAAAGGTGTGGCAAGGCACATCCTTAGCGCCTTTGTTGCTATGGTGGACACGCGTGAAAAGGTGAATAAGACTTGCGATGCGGAAAAGATGCATCTTTTTGTGATTTTCTTTTTTCAATTTTCTAGATAGATATAAAAAGTAGTATTTACTATATGTTTGTTTTTTCAGATTTATTTTAATTCTTTGTTGTGTGTTGTAGAGGATAAAAAATATGTTGGATTCTGTACACCTAATAGACTCATACACGTTTGGAGAAACTAAATTATTTTCATGTAAAAATTCTCAAAGCAAGCTTATCATCATCATTTTGTATACTGTAAAATCTTAAACGAACTAATTATAATTTTTTGCAAATTAGTTAGCATTTTTGTTTACAAATTGGATTTGACTCGCCTTTGTTTTGTGTTATTTTGCCAAGGAGATCTCAAGTCATCACAACCTTTGTCATTGAAGAGAGTTTTTATTCCTTTCTGCTAAAAATTTAGTTATCTCAAGTCAAATATAATAACCCACACTGCACGCCAAGGCTCCCAATGCAAATATCACCGTGGAGAGTGATGGATACATTCCACCTTACTATCCCTACTCCCCTTCTCATCTATTTTTACAAACTAAAAGGGAGTAGGAGTAATAATGCATAGAAAATGGGGAGTGCATCTTATCGCTCACCTCTTCTTTACCAGCTCTCATGAATTTTCTTGTATTATTTCCGTTTGTCTAATTGGTAAAGAAAAATCTTCAACAAGATATGGAGTAAAATAATCGTGTTCCAGATTATTTGGTCGATTTTCATCGAAGTCCGTGAAGTCAATCATTCATGTCTTGTATCCCCTTATGTATCTATGCTTACACTTTCGTTTATGAAAATTTGTAAGTTATAGCATCCTATTATTCTGTTAGATAAAAGGAAGACTAGAAGGTGGCCAGCTATATACTCCAGCATACGTGTCACGCATCTGTTCAATGGTCCGCGGTGCCTCAAGGGGTGTGACAGTTCCAACAAATTTAGCTTTGGTTTGGAACTCATTGCAGCAAATATTACAAGAAATCGATGGAGCTAATGGTGTACCAGTTGAAGCTGCTTTCTTTCATTCACAATTCAACAGGTTGGTTAAAGATGGTGAGATACTTGGTACATTGCGTGCAGGAGTTCAGTGGACACCTGCTGTAAGTTTGTTTGTTCATCTACTTTTCTTCCTTTCTTAGGCTATATTAGCTGCAGTGAACTCCACTATTCTATATATTAGGCTCAGTTTGCTGCAAGGGCACAAGATTTTTATTTATTTATGTGTAGTGACATTTTAATGGAGAATTACTTTTCAAGACGTCGGGTATACTAATGTCATGAAGAATATTTCTTAGGAAAATAGTGTTTATAATGGATGATGGTTTGTCAGATAACCTCTGTAGTTTTCTTACTAGTATTGGAAACTAACAAGTTGTATTTGGCATTTTCGAGTTAAGATAGCTATAGCTTATAGGTTTGAAATCTAAAGTTCATCTCACATACTCAAATTATGAGCAGAATTTAATTTCTTGTTGGATTTTTTTTACTCATACCGTTTTAGTTAATTCTGTACTGTTGCTTTAACTCTTAAGGTTTTTGCTCATGCTCAAAGAGAAAGTGTGGAGTCATTCTACTCACAGGTTTGTGCCATTTGTAGTTTGTTTCTGCTTGTAGTGGCTAATAATTATTCATTATGTAAGTTTTTTTTTTTTACCATTTTGAGTGTTCAATAGTCATTAAGATATATGTTTGTTGTTAGTCTCGTGAAAGAGTCATTCTACTCACAGGTTTATGCCATTTACAGTTTATTTCTGCTGGTAGTGGCTAATAAATATTCGTTAAGTATGCTCGTTTTTACGATTTTGAAGTGTTCTTCAGTTGTTGGGATATATGTTGTTGGTTTTGTGAAAGAGTATTAGTTTAAATTGGGAGAGTATGCAAGGACAGTTCATTGTTTTTAATTTCTAAAATATGCATTCGTGGAACATGGACAGTTTATCTATTGGTTAACCAAGAATTTCTTGTGTATAAATCAAGGTAAAAACATATGTTTCATTATCTTGATGAAGATTTCATTCAATTATGAGCATCCGACTTATATTAAGAAGAAAAGTAAGTACTAGTGGAAACATATTTAATCACGAAAAACCACAAGCATGTAGAAGATGCATATTGTAATTGTGAAACGTTAAGACCATAAAAGCAACATATCTAAAGTTCATCCACATTGCTATAACTGTGATGTTCTCTATGTATTTAAAGTATAACCCTTTCTTGTTGCAAGTTGTCCACTTGGTATTAACTTTGCAAACATATTGGCACTTAAATTAAACTCTGAACTGCAGAATTCCTACATTAGCTATGACGTTCTTCACAAGCTTGCAATTCCTCAACCAAAGCAATATTTACAGGTAACTGGTACAAGCTCGATATTGGCAACTGCTGATATGTAAAATTGTACGAAATAATGTTTTTTGCTATTTTTTATATTTATATTGCATTCTTTTTCAGTCTAGATATCCCGAAGGCATTCCTCTTGAGGGTGTTTTTGTTCACCCTTCGTTGTTGGAGATGTTAGATGCTGCTATTGAAGATGCTATAGAGCATGGTAACTGGTAAGGATCATAATAACTGGTCTTTGACCGATATGCAAAACAAGATCTGGCACACACACATGTTTATATTTTATCAATGTTTTAATAAAACACTTGAGATTCACCTCAAGGTGAGGCGGTCATGAAATGTGCCGAGACGTGACAACGAAGGCGTTTTACCTCCAAAGTGCATGCCTCAGGCAAAGAAAAAGAGTAATGCAATTTAAAGAAAAAGGGTGAATTAAAATTTTCAAATCAAATGAAGTTCCAATTTCGAATTTGATTCAAGAATCAATCTCGAATTCGGTTCAGAATTCACTTCAAAATCGACTCACGAATAGGTTTCGAAATCGAATCAATACTTGACTTTTGAGTCGATTTTAGAAACTGATTTGAATTCTAATTCGAGTTTGAAAATTGATTCTTAATCATTTTCTGAAATCAATTTCACCCTGAAATCCAGAAAGAAAAAACCCAGACCTGCTTTCTGCAGGTGCCCTGGTTCCTCTTTATGTGTGCGTCTATACATACATACATACATGTGTATATATATATATATATATATATATATATATATGTATATATGGTTAGTGCTTTCAATTTTTTAGTAGAAATGCATTTTTTTGTTTGGTTTCAATTATTAAATTGAGACAATTACACTTTTTTTTTGAGTTGTCATGTGTATGATGTTTACTCATAAAGCTTACACCTCACCATAACAAGGCTTACATCTCACCGTGATGGGTCTTATGTCTTGCCTAGGGAGCCCAAAACCATCCTGTGTACGCCTTTGTCTATTCAAACATCGTATTTTATTAACTTGTGATATAATTGAGTTCATTTTGGTAGTTTGTTCTGCTGATACTGAATGTTAGCTGTAGCTAAGATATGTTACATTCAACTTCAGATTAATTGTGTTTTCTTGTGTATTCATTTATTTTATGTTGTGTTTGTTGTCTTTCTTAATCCGTCATAGTTTTTTAATCAAGTCTGACAAGAGACTCTACGATGTGTAAATATCATGTTAGAAAAATAATTTAGTCAGCAATTAATTGTACATGTATAAATTGATAGATATTTTATGCTTATCGATCAGGATAATTTTATGTGATTCAGCAAGCTAATTATCGATGCAAGACACTGCATTACCACATTCTCAAGAGTAAAACTTGTTTTATTTCTCCCTTTAAATACTCGTTCCTTGATCCTTCCAGTTTATCAAATACATGGAAATCAAAATCACACCCTTCACATTTAATTAGCATAAATACAATATCCACATACATTAAATATCTGGTCATCTTCTCAGAATAACAACCAAGTATATAAATTCTGAACCAGATTTTTATCCTGTGTTAGTCGGCAAGTGAAACAATTTTGTATTTTGTGAAGTTCAGGTATGATATCTGCAAGATTTATAATCACATTATATGTCCAGACTTCAGAGACTATATTTAAGTTGGAAAGCTTCGGGTTTCAACTCCTTTAGTTGGAACTAGGAAGAAGAGTAGTCCAACTTGAATTTTAGGTCTCAAATCAGAAGCCAATTTATTATTGAGCTAACGATATTTTCTTGCACTAAACCATTTAATTGTATGTACAATCAATTATTCCATTACAAACTAGTAAATTATAGGAGACTAACATTTAGTGTTTCTTATTTGCAATTTTTTCTTGAAACATGGTAATTAATAAAAAAAAATATTTTTCAAAGTAGATGAACTTATTTCCTTTACGATAGGAACATTTATAATAAAATGATCAAAATTTCAAAAGAGAACAATTTGCATTTAAAGAACGTTAGATAATTTTTTATATCAATAGCGGAAGCTGTTATCTAATTTTATACCAATATTAGGATACACTAAAAGACATTAATATGATATCAGTGGGAACAACAAAGAATGCCAGTATTTAGTTAATGATAATTGAATTGATATGGGAGTGGCCATATAATTTTTTTCCATTTCAAAATCTGTTTAAAAAATTTCCAACTCCCACCAATATTTTTAGTGATTATTTTTCAAATTATGTCAATATTTTAATTATTTCCCGTTTACTCCCACCTATCCTAATCTAATTTTCATCTTAATGAATGTCATTTGTGAGAAATTTGAATCTATTGCAACGAAATTGTTATTTTGCAAAATGTTTTTTTTTAAGTTTGAAAAAATCAACATATTTGGTATTTTATTGAAATTTTGAATTCTGTAAAACATAATAAACAACTATATTTCAGAAAAAATTGATTCTATTATAATTTACCAAATAAAAGAATTGTATTTCCATTTCTTACTAAAATAAAATTAATTGGTTAATAATTATAATGTATTTATTCAAATTAGAAACATGCATGTTTTAAAATTTTAAAATTAGGTACTGAGTTTATTAAATAATGATTTTTTTCAATTTTTTTAAAATACTTCTGAAATAGTTTGAAATTTGAAGGTATATGAAATTTTGATTCAACTTTCTATTTTTAATGTAATGGATTAATCTTTTTTTTTAAACTTAAAATTTTGGTCGGAAGAATAAAAAGATATCATCCTGTTGAAAATGAATTCTTCCCTTGTCAATTTTGCTAGTTCTACTATTATATGATGACGCCCTTCTTTATCTTGATCAACAATTTTCATATTAAAATATAATTTTTTTCAAACTTTTGTACTATATATATAAGGATTTTTGGCTTAACCTCATATCTTGATCTAAGCATTAGATTTAGCCTTTGTACAAAATTTTGTCGATCTCAAGCCAATCTACACACACACACACATGTAGTTTTCTCTCAGTACATGGTAAGCTACTGCAGGTAAGTCTAATACAATAAATATGGAAGGATAAGTCTAGTGTTTCAATTGGCAGGTGGTTATGCAAGAGAAAAATCATATTTATGAATTTTTATAGTTCTAGTGTACCACATTGTCCTCCTGTAACTTTTGAATTTCTTAAGATTTGTGTCTGTTCGTTCTTGTTTTCATGCTACAATATATAGACATGATATCATGCTCGTTAGTGCAAGACATTTCCCTAATGTGTTTCCTAGAGTATTGTAACTTCTTGTATTTTGAATATCTGTTTCATCTCGAATGAACATTTTTCCATACATGTAGATATTACATATAAGATGAGATCTTGAACAGAATGAGTATAATTTAGTTGTATATTTAAGATTGAAATGCTGCATTTTAAATTCCATCTCGGGCTATCTCAAGATCACTTGTTTCTTGATAAAAAATCATTTTGATATTTTATTATGTAACTGATTATTTCTATTAAATCCGATTATTTGAAAAACACACATTGTTTTTTTTGGGACCTCTATATTAATTTTGGTCAAAGATCTTGATAGATATATGTCGAAATTTTATGCATTAGCCGAGATTAATGTCTAATAGGATCAAACCAACATTTTATGCTTTACCTCATGAAACTTTTAAAACAAGATCTTAGTGGAAATATGATCAAGATTTAATATCTTGGTGTATCGCATAATGAACATATCTTAAATCTTCCATTATTATTGCAGGATTGATTGTCTTTCAGTTCTGCCAGCTTATGTTGGAGGACAAGATATGGCTAAGATATTATCACTTTGCCCCTACTTTCAAAAGGCAATTAAGGTTTATTATTGTTTTCTTAATGCTAGTTACTTCATTTCATAATTCTGTAAATGCTACTGATTTTATAATGTGTTCACTTTTTAGTCCTCAAAAGCAATTGTATTTGGTGAATCTTGCATATTTAGCACAAGCTATATCAAGGTACTATTTCAAACTTGTAGATGCTACTTCTTTGAATTTTACTTGTTTTGCAAAGCTGTTGTTTTTCATCATTGTTTTTGTTGGATAAACTATAGATCTTAAATGCATCTGCCTTTTTTCCTTTGTTGGTCTAAATTTGGAAATAAAAGTTCTTGTCTTATCAGACAACATTTAGCTGAATATTGTTATATTGACTTTGAATAAAAAAGATTTACATTACTGGTTAGGATATTTTTGATCAAATGGAGAAAGAGATGGATATGCATAGCTTCTCAAATCTTTCTATGCAAGAAGGAGATTCTGAAACACATTCTTCCTATGAATCTAAAAGTGGAATTAACTCGGGAAATTACTCTGATATGAAAGAAAAAGGTGAAAATGAAGGTAACAGTAAATCTACACAAGAGAAAGGTTCAAAGAAGAAAAGAGGAAAAAACTCAGGATCTTCTGCGGCAGCGTTACCTGAAACTGATCCTGAAGAAAATATTCCTAGCAAGTCCAAGAAAAATCAGCGGAGAAACAAAAATACAACTCACATACATGCGGGTGGCTCAAAACCTGGTAATAAACGAGGTTCTGATCATCCAAAAGAGAATACTAACATTCCATCTGAAGAATGGACAACAGAGAGAATTTTGGCAGTAGCACCAGATTTGGGTGAATTATGTGGTTCGTTCATGAGCACATTTATACAGCCACTGCCATATTTGTTTGAATATGATATTTTGTATATACTATTAGTCTACTTGTGACTATATTTGCTACTACGTAGATACGGAAAATTCGAAATCGCTATCGGTGGTTAAGCATTTAACGGACCATTTGAGACCAATGCTGCATGATTCGTGGAAAAAGAAAAGGAACACTGTTATGCTGGAAAATTCTAAGAGGAGGCGGCAATTGCTTGATAATATGCAGAAGCAGATGGATGAGGTGCAGTGATCTGATTTTTATATTGCTCATTAAGAACTATTGTTATCAATACATTGAAATATATGAAAATGATTGAGATGTAATGTGCTGAAAACTTCGAACACTTTAGAATACAACTTTTCATTTCGGGGCTAACTCTGTCATAACCAGTTAAGGCTTGGAAAGAAACCGTAAAAACATATCACCTCTATGTTTAACTTCAAGATCTATTGGATACTGGAGCAGTGTTAGATTCTCTTTAGATTCGCCTTTCACTCTTTCTAGTCCATATGACATTTGGCCATATAAGGTAACAAGAAAACTACTGCAGTCTTTTAAACCTAAATCACGACTACTTAGGATTTATATTGTAACTCTACATGAATTTAATCTCCGCAGTTAGATGATATTCCTTTCTTTTTAAGCATAATACTAGTCATGTTTAAAACTAGTCTACGGTTACTCGAACGGTTCAAAATTCTGTGAATATGTATCTGAATTGAAATGTACAATCTGATCCAAATGTTATTATTGAATTCAGATTCTGATATATGATCACATCCAATAAATGCCCAATAATTTGCTGTAGATCGGCTTTTGTAATTGATATATCTATGTCAAATTGTCTGCAAACATCATTCTATCATTTTTCGTTTTCTCCACAATGCTTCCAAACCATCATTTGTGATGTCTGTGTTTGCCTCACTATGACTAATTTTAGTACTGCTTACACTTTTCAGGCCCTCTTGGAGTTGCAGCTTTATGAAAAATCTCTCATTCTATTTGAAGATGATTCTTCAACATTCGTAAGTAAATTGACCATTTTCTTTTGCTTAAGAATTGTCAAACGTTTGCGCCAAGTTTGGTACATGAATCTGTTTTATTTGTACAGGCTCTTTTACACAAGCATCTGCTCAAGACCATGGCTACTCCAATTTTTGACAAGTTACTTTTGACTTTGGTAAAGATAAATTATTTTTATATATAGATTGGCATAATTTCAAACTTATACTTTCGCATGAATGGAACAAACATGAAAATTTGATGGTGCATGCACCTTTTTATGTTCCTTTTGGTGAATAATAATTACTTGCAAAGAATCTGCACATAATCTGAAAAATACCCATTTATTGTATCAACTTTTGAATTTGCTTGTGTGCAGCTCTGCAGACCCATTGTCTTTACCTTTTCCAGCTAAATCAAAAGATATGTGTTTCTTAATAATTCTTTCTTCCCAGGTAGAGGATAATAAACTGAACAGTGGGGATGAAGTTAGTGAGAGCGAAAGCCTGGATACAGAATCACTGAATTCTGCTAATAGGATATCTTTAGTATGGAAATTTTGTTCTCTCTCTCTCTCTCTGTGTATTGTTATCACCATAATTGTTCACATAAGTGTATTTGTTTTCCTTTCTCTCAATTAATCCATTTTTGCATTACAAAGGCGAAGAGCTTGCGTGGTGCATTATCTGTCAAGGCACTCAGTGCAGTTGAAGCTTTGGAGGGAAAGGTTTGTAATCTAGTAGAAGCCTTGTAAATTTTATTTGCATCTAATGCTATTATAAGAATCACTTTATATATGATCTGTTAGTTGTATACATTTCTCCTACCGCTGTCAAAGTTGAACATCTTATTAGACACAATTTTCCTTCCTATTCAAATTTTATGGCCATGGTCAATACTGTTAAATTATACACTTGCACATGCATTATTAAAAATAAATAAAAATTCATTCAACATTGAGCCTGTATCAGATATGATTTTCATCCCCATTTACTACAAAACAAGCATGATCATCAATTAGGCCTTTTGACAACTAAAATATATAATGTATAAGTAAAATGATCCATTACATTAATGTAATAATGAAGTATTCAATATATCTTTATAACTTTCTCTCTCTCTCTACACACACACACACACACACACACATCCCATGGGTGATCAAGTACTTGAGAGTTCAAGTTGGGAAGAGGGAGATGCATAGCTTTAACTATTAACCAAGGTCCAAGGGACAAAAATTAAGATTTCCATTTCATCCGTCTGAGAATTTTGAAATTTTGGTCAGCTTTGAAAATTCCGGTTTCGATTAAGGTTTCAAATTTCAGTATTTTTTAAAAGAAATACTTCAATAGATATTGTGCGCTTGTATATATGAAAATAGAATATATATTGTACTTTGAAAAGTCAATTCAACTAATTGTTGCTATTTCACGTTGTTTTCTACTGAATTGGTTTGGAAATGACAAAGTTTGACTTTATTTTTGAGACTTTTGTTTTGTGCATTTTTCGTAGTGTATTGTCGACTTTGTTACTTTTTAATTATTTTACATGGTTTCTGCATTTTTTTTACATTTTCTGTTGTAATTTTTTTAGCACTTGTACACTAAAACCGAAATTCAGTTAGAAATCAAAATTCAGACTGAAATCATATTTTAGTTAGATTTTGTTTTGATAATCACTGGAACCGGTCTAGAACGGTTGGGATTCCAAAATTCCATTCAGCATCTTGAACCATGGTTTAACCATGTTCATGGCATAAATCTCTTAATTGATTCAGGTATACGTTGCAAACACACATATACATACACATACACACACATATACATACACATACCTACATGCATATACGTACATACATATACATATACATATACATATACATATACATATACATATACATATACATATACATACATATCTATATATGTGTGTATATATATGTATGTGTGTGTGACCTACATGCATATACGTACATACATATACATATACATACATATCTATATATGTGTATATATATATCTGTGTGTGTGTGGACATATACATACACACACACAAACACACACACACACACATATATATATATAAGTGTACGAACGATGAGTATCTAGGTTGTGTGTGTATATAAAGTAGGGAGTTTGTTCTCAAGACCCTACTTGCATTTCTTTCCATTCTATTAGCATCTCGATAATTATCTCAACTACGATACTTACCAATGCTACAAAAGAATTATGGTATACTCTCATTAATACATTTCAAAAGTCCTAACAAAAATAAATTAATATTTTTGTTTTAACATAAATAATAAGTGTTTTAATGTTTAATATTGTCTTGTAATTTTGATGTGGTTGTGGATATTATATTTATGGTGTAGATTATATATTCTATTGTTTAGAGCAATTCGTGTTGTTTAGCTCGTTTTTATCGAATTGCCAATGGGTGTCCAAAGAAGAAAGGTGCTACACACACACACGACATCTCCGATCTCGTTAATCCCGGTGAATTTCGACTAATATTATTATACATACGATCTTATCCACTGTTCTAAAAGGTGCACCATGACGCAACATAGCGATAGTGCCTTTTTATCTTATGGTGTGATGCATATAAAAAGACACAAATGACGCACACATGTTTTTTTAATTTTGATTGGTTTTCTCAAAAATGTGTTTTTTTAATTTAAAAGGCATAAAATAATAATTTTTGTTATGTTATTATTTTTCCTATTTGATAACGTATTGTAATTACTTTATATTTGTATCTAGGAAACATAAGAAATTGTTTTTTATTTGCAATATCTGTATTATAATTTCTTAGATGTGCAAAATTGTATTCAAATATGTAGTGCAATGAGCATTATCCTTTTCTTTACCTTTTATTTTTGTGTTTAAATGACTTTTGTACTTACCTATGCTCATATCATTATATTTGCTGATATTGTTGCAGAATTATTTAACATTCATTGTTGGGTATCTCTTATTGAAAGAAAAAGGTTTATGTTTGTTTTATTTGTGGTGTACCAAAAATATATATTATTTCATATTTGTTTAAATAAATGCACAATATTTCAAAAAGGCATTCGCCGTGTCATGCACCAAGTTTTTAGAGAGCTTTTGCGCCTTTGTGCACCTGCATCATAGATAACTATGACCTTACCATGTATATCATCTCATAGCAAATGTGTAATTTCAAAACTTCTAATCCTTTGTAAAACCATAAGGCAATAAAAGTTGTCGAGATATTTAATTAAGCCCTTAATTTTAAGATTCTATTACCATCCTTGCCACCCCTTTAAGAGAACTAAAAAAAGGGATAGGAATACCCCAGATTTTTCCATAGCATAATATGAAGCAAGTGTTCAAACTTGCTAAGATATACGAAGAGAAAAAGGAAGACGATTCATTGCAAAAATTTAAAACAGGAAGCAAATGCTCCGCAACAATTTGAAGGAAGAGGAAGAAGATGCTTTGCAGCAATTTAAAGTAAGAGGAAGAAAATACTCTAAATCAATTATTTACTTTTCAGTTTAATCAAAACATGAAATGATAGAAATATCCAGCAAGAAGCATCTCGATTCAATAAATGAGTAAGAAGATGCTTTTAAAAAATGGAAGAAGTTTTGATTTGAAGCATCCTTGGGATGATATCTTGAAGCTTTAACTGTTTTGATGCATTCTTTCACGTGGTTGAGGGAGGACCAGGTTATAACTGAAATTACATGAGGTGTTAAAAGATGTTGTTGGGGTGTTAATGTTTCCGGGTTGGGGTTGAGGGTTAAAGGAATTTTTTTTGGGGGGTGGAGGGTTTGTTGGTGTGGGGTTTGGGGGGGGGGGTGTGTTGCTAATAGAGTTTGGCAATTTTAAATATGCATTTGAATCTGACAGATCTAAAAGAACAATTTTTTTCGACGATGATCGTTCTAGCGGTAAATTAAAATAAACAAATCTGAAAAAATTAAAAATGAAGAAGTTTAACATCTGGTAAATGGAAGATTAAAGTGATTGGGGATGTGGTTATTTTGATTATAGTACTATTTTGACATTATTCATATTTTTTAAGCTACATAATATCAGATGCTAATAGTTTGAAGATCACTGTAATACTTTAGAAGTGTTCGCATACATATGGTCAATGAGATGGTCAGAGTCAGAACATAAGTTCATGTCCAAACAAAATGAATGTTGTTTTTCATAGAGTTCATATCCTACAAAGCTTACTTTTGGTTGAATGCAAGCTTACATTCAACAGGAGCTTACTTTTAAGTATTCCTTAACAATTAACAGATTTTAATTTAATATTTCATATCTTTTTTTAAAAATGTCAAATTCTTCCCTACTTGTTACCTTCAACATTCACCAACTTCTTTGCATAAATAGTATTTGAAAAAATTGTGGAGAATGGTTTTAGAGAAAAATTTGATGATGACTCATAACTTGAAACATGCATCTTAGCGTACTTTGGAGCACAAGCATACCGTAGATAGAAGATAGGTTGAATGAGCATTTGACATGTGTGCGATTTATTTATGAGAAGACTGTTTTCAACATTTAAGCACTATTCTTACTAATTATAATAACATGCATTGATGAGTTAGATGTACACGAAATAGTCAAATTGTTTCTTTATGAAGTTGGACCATGTTTGCGCAAAAAAATGGTCACAAACCCCGAATGTAATGAAAGCACCAATGTTTACACATAAATCTTTAGTATCCAGTCACATATGTCAGATCCAGATGATGTAGAGAGTAAAAGAAATAACAAAATTAAAATGAAAGAAAGTAAAAGAAAACACAAGATTTATAGTGGTTCGGTGTAGTAGCCTACGTCCACTTTGAATAGTTTGCTGCTTATTGATGATTCTCTCAACTGATTTACAATAGTACAATCAATAGCCCTCAAGTTACAATGGAGTTTCAGCAGAGTAACGACGTAAGAGCTTTCAAAAGTCCTTTTTAGTAGGTGTAAGGGTGTTATTTATAGGAGTAGATATGGAAATATCCTCCACAAAACTCGGAATACCATTTCTCATGTGTAGGTGGGCCCACTAGATCGATCTGGGGTTGTTTGGGATCGATCTATGCTGTCTTCGTATCGATCCAAAAATGGCCCAATGGAGCTAAGACCGATCATGGACGTTCTTGAGTGAGTAAGAAAGCTTCTGTGAAAATTTCATAGCATTTGGACTTGTAGTTTGAGAGTTATGATCGATCCAAGATTGCCTTTGCCAATGTAAGCTGAAACCTTCGTATCGATCAAGAGTTTCGTATCCATCATATTTCGTATCCGTACCCCATATCCATGACTTTCGTATCGGTCCAAGTATTGCGTTCCATCTTGACCGCTTCGTATCGATCTGAGTTTCACGCAGTGATCCATGTTAAGCGCTCCTTCCCTTAACCGGTTCCTTCGTATCGATCGATACGAACGTGATCGATACGAGATAGCCTATGAGCGCTTGCTACTTTTCGTATCCATTCTCTGCTCCTTCCGTGTGTGCCCTTCGTATCGATCAATAAGTGATCGATACAAAGCGTATCGACATGCTTTGCCGTGTCCATCCAATCGATACGTATGTATCAATACGAAGTCATCAGTCCACATCCATTAACCCATTTCCTTCTTGAAGCTGCTTGATCGATACGAATTTGATTGATACGAAATGTATCGATACGAATGTCGATCGGTCCAAACCAAACACCATAATGATCGATACGAAACCAATTTTCACCAATATTGATTCATACATAACTTGAGCATATGAACTCTGATTGATCTGAAATTCGAAATGTAGTCTCACCGAGTCTTGTTTACCATTCCCGATCGATCCCACCTTGATTAGAGCTTGGTCCAATTTTGACGGTATTGATCATAGTCTTGTTTTCAATCGATTTTCAATCCTGATAACCATCCCTTTTAGCCAATTTGTTGATATTCCGGCCTTGTCTAAAAGGCGGGGTAACATTTGCCACCCAAAATATGCCTTGCGATAGAAATGCGTGTTTTGAACAGCTTTAAATCCAACATTCAAAGTCCATATTCCATCTATAGTCATATCATCCGACCCATATTCCAATCTATTACCAGGCCATTCTATCCAAGTACCATATCAATAGCCATATCCTTATCCAAACCCGCGACTGCTCCGAGTCGATATTCGATTCCGAATCCAGTAACCAAATCCCTAACTAATTCCATATCCCTCCGAATTCGACAATCTAGTTCTAATCTATCCATATGCAGTAACCAATAACCAAATCCATGACCTCTCCGCGCCCTTATCCAAATTCGGGACAACTCCGGGCTCTTATCCAAAACCGAAACCTCTTCGGGTCCAAATCCAAATCCATAGACCTCGCCGGGTCATTTTATCCTACTCCGGCCTCGACTCTCCGGTCGAGGACTTGTATCCTCCGGCCTCGACTCTCCAGTCGAGAACTTGTATCCTCCGGCCTCGACTCTCCGGTCGAGGACTTATATTTCGTGTTCGAGTCCATTCCGTCGCTCTCCGGCGAAGGGGCTCGTAACTCGCGGTTATTGCCCCGTCTCTCCGCTCGGGACCGTAACCGCGTGACGGACCGTAACCGCGTGACCCGTAATATTTATTACATTAATCCGAATCCAATCATCACATAGTTCAATTGACAAAATAAAAGTTCGTACAACCAAGAAAAACAAATTGCCATGGTGCCAAAAAAGAAACCAAAGTTTGCAGAAAACAAAAATAAACAAGATTTCATAAACCCGAGCATCACAGTTTATCATCTCAGAGCATGCCTAAGGACCGTCCTCTATCTCGTACATGTGTAAGTGACTTAGCCGCATTACTTCGGGGTTTATTACTTATTCCATACCATAAATCCAATCAGCTGATAATAAGCTGACGACGATGCCTAGATCCAATGCCATCTTCGTTTGAGGTGGGCGGTAGCCGCTTCTGTTCCACTACCACAACTTGATTCCTTATGTATTGTTGCAAATGACCATTCCTCACATGTTCCTCAATAATATCCTTCAGATGCCTACAGTCGTTCGTGTTGTGTCCATCCAGCTCATGGAATAGGCAATGCTTTTCCGATGCTCGCTCGTATTCAGAGGGTTCTCTTTTTGTCAGCCTTCGATACTGGAGGCGCCCTTGAGTATCCAAGTAAATCATTTCCAGAGTATCAGTCAAATCCATGTAAGAAGAGAATTTAGATTCCCTCCGTTGCCTTTTGGATGTGTTACCGCTGTCATTCATTTTCCTTTTGCCTCTATCGTCCTTGTTTGATCCTCCCTTGGTGGACCTCCACCTTTTGCCGCATAAACTTCAGCCTCTCTCCCCTCTCTTTCAGCCTTCGCATCTTCCTATCGTAGAAACCTTTCTGCTTCATGGTACAACTCCTCGAGATCCATCGGTGGATCCTGCTCCAACGATATCTTAAAATTCGAATTATCTGCAATCCCTGAGACTGCTGCTATCAAAACCATCGACGGATCGGGTCGATCCACCGAAGTCACTGCCGTATTGAATCTGGTTAAGAAATTCCTAAGTGATTCTCTCTTCCACTGTTTCATCGATGTTAAAATCATCATATTCTTGGGTCTCACGATGTGGACCCGAAATTACCTCATAAACCTCTCGATCAACTCTGTCCATGTGCCAATAGAACCGCTTTCCAGTTGTCTGAACCATAATGCTGCTATATCCGTCAAATACAAAGGGAAGCATCCCGCCATGACTTCCTCCGATACCTCCAGTACTTCCATGTGCCTCGTGTACCTTGTCAAGTGAACAGCGGGATCCGTTCTCTCATCATACATCTCTAGCGATGGTAGTTTGAAATCCAGTGGATTCCTACCTTGCCTGATCATGAGTGAATGGGCTCTTATTCACATCCTCCAAATCTCTATTCATCAATCCTCCCTCATAGCCCGTCTGATCACGTCCGCCAACCTGTAGTTGTTATCAAGTGGTAGCCTCTGTCTGCTATCTCCATCTTGCCCCCCGAGTCCGCGAGGGAATCCTGAAACCCGTCCTTCTGGACGAGCATCCATATCTGATCAACGCCAAGCTGCACAGCGTCGCTTGGCATCCTTCCTGGAATTGAGCCAACATGATTCGGGGGCATGCCTCCTTGTTTTGTTCAGGGGCCGCTCCCGATGGTTCCGCTCTGTCCCGCATTCTGTTTGTTTCGTTTTCTTGGTCATGATTCTGGATTGCCTCTGTTTCTGCTGTTCCAGCTTCGTGATCCTCATTTCCAGTATCTCCTGCTACTCCATTCCTCTGGTTTTGCACTTCAGCTTGTCCAACCTATCGGAATAGGTTATGTATCATATCCTCCTCCCTTTTCAGCATTGTTTCCATTTCGTCTCTAGTGATGAAGATTAAGGCCTGATTAGCTCATGAGGAAACCTCATGACTTCCTTCATGCTGACTCCTCTTCGTTCTCTGTCTCCTTGTCGATTGCTTAGCCATTGCTTCTCAGAATCCGAGTTTCTAAGCTTTCCGATCCAAAATCCAAGCTTCTGAATCCCTGAGTTCAATTCTCAGTGAAAACGCTAAAGTGTTTGCGCCAAAATGGTCACAAACCCCGAATGTAATGAAAGCACCAGTGTTTACACACAAATCTTTAGTATCCGGTCACAGATCTCAGATTCAGATGATGTAGAGAGTAAATATGAAAAAGAACAAAATTAAAATGAAAGAAAGTAAGAGAAGACATAAGATTTATAGTGGTTCGGCGTAGTAGCCTACGTCCAGTTTGAATAGTTTGATGTTTATTGATGATTCTCAACTGATTTACAACAGTACAATTAATATCCCTCAAGTTACAATGGAGTTTCAACAGAGTAACGGCATAAGAGCTTCCAAAAGTCCTTTTTCAGTAGGCGTAAGGGTGCTATTTATAGGAGTAGATCTGAAAATATTCCTCTAAAACTCGGAATACCATTTCTCATGCGTAGGTGGGCCCACCAGATCGATCTGGGGTTGTTTGAGATCGATCCCCGATCGATCCATGCTGTCTTCGTATCGATTCAAAAATGGTCTAATGGAGCTGAGATCGATCATGGACGTTTTTGAGTGAGTAAGAAAGCTTCTGTGAAAATTTCACAGCGTTTGGATTTGTAGTTTGAGAGTTATGATCGATCCAAGATTGCCTCTGCCAATGTAGGCTGAAATCTTCGTATCGATCAAGAGTTTCGTATCCATCATATTTCATATCCATACCCCGTATCTATGCCTTTCGTATCGATCCAAGTATTGCGTTCCATCTCGACCGCTTCGCATCGATCCAAGTATTGCGTTCCATCTCGACCGCTTCGCATCGATCCAAGTTTCACGCAATGATCCATGTTAGCTTCTTCCCTTGACCGGTTCCTTCGTATCGATCGATACGAGATAGCCTATGAGTGCTTGCTACTTTTTGTATCCATCCTTTGCTCCTTCCGTGTGTGCCCTTCGTATCGATCAATAAGTGATCGATACGAAGCGTATCGACATGCTTTGTCGTATCCATCCAATCGATATGTATGTATCGATATGAAGTCATCAGTCCGCATCCATCAACCCATTTCCTTCCTGAAGCTGTTCGATCGATACGAATTCGATCGATACGAAATGTATCGATACGAATGTCGATCGATTTAAACCAAACACCATAATGATCGATACGAACGTATCAATACGAAATTAATTTTCACCAATATTGATCCATCCATAACTTAGCATACGAACTCCGATTGACCTGAAATTTGAAGTGTAGTCTTACCGAGCCTTGTTTACCATTCCCAATCGATACCACCTTGATTGGAGCTTGGTCCAATTTTGACGGTATCGATCATAGCCTTGTTTCCAATCGATCTTCAATCCTGGTAACCATCACTTTTAGCCAATTTGTTGATATCCCGGCCTTGTCCAAAAGACGGGGTAACAGAATAGAATGTCAGTTCGAGCAGTACATTTATGATTGCTTGATAATACAATATCCAACAATTTTTAATAATATGATTGGTGTTGTAATATGAACTAGCCAAAGATGTTATCAAATCACATAAGCTTATGTGCCTGCCAATTTTCTATGATAACCATCATTATCTTTTCTCTTGAAAATTGCATTAGAGTTATCTACTGGACGTATGTTTTGCACATGTTATTTCTTAAAATATGTCTTTGTTGAGCACAAAGGTGATCCGAGATAAAACGATGTAGTGACCTTCAATTTTTATCTCACATAGCTTTTTAGGAAGGTTTGGCTGATGAAAGTAGAACTTTACTACACGTTATCAACCAAGATTCAAATTTCTCTCGTCTACCAACATGCAAATATTGTCTTGTCTATTTAGGCCAGATATCTCAAAATAATTACCTACTACCGTACTATATTCACATTTCTCATTTCCTCAAATAAATCTTATTCAAAGCCTGACAAAGAAACAAGTATTTTTTGATCATTTAGTTTTGTGTTTAACCAGTTGAATGTGTTGAATTTTATAAAATCGTTCTTTGAAAAGCACGTCAATGTATAAGTTTTGAATATAAATATCTGAACGAAACACTGAAATTTTGACGGTTTCAATCCGGTTTCGGTGATTGGCCAAACGCAGTTCGGTCTGAATTATGTTTTCGGTCTTCAAATGCTAAAAACAGTAAATAAATAAATAAAAGAAAAAAAGACACAAAACGGGTAAGCATGTTAAAAAATTGGAAGAGATAACAAATCATACGAGATAATAAAAAATTGCATGAGTTTTAGAAAAAAACATTATATTTTTGTCAGCTTCAATCAAATTCAGCATAAAAGATGTGAAAGAACAGTATAACTGAATCAACTTTTCAAGTATGATATGCGTCTTATTTTCATAAATACAAATATACACTAATTTTCAATGTATTTTTATGGGAAAAAGTGTACTTAATCGAAACCGAGACTGAAATTTTCAGAATTCTCGAAATTGTTTGAAATATTAAATAAAGTCAAATAAAAAAAATGAGAATCAAAGTCTCAAACCTTGATTATTTATACTACATTGCTTCTTAGCTTTATCTGAAATTTCAACAATGTTGATCTTGAATTTTCGAAGTATGATTCTAATTTTATTTCTACTAAAATATGCAACAAAGTCGACAACCTACCCTAAATGATGATGCCGTCCTATGAAAGTTTGTGGTCATGTAGGAGTTGCATTAGTTGATGCAGGAGAAAAGTAGATATTGTAAATTTGTTTGAAGGACGTAATTCTATTTTAACTGTTTTTAGTTTTTATTTTAAAAGAATAATGCTATTTATTGTATATGTAAAGTTATTTTTATAATTGTGTTCCTTATATTATTAAATATTTGAATAAAACGTCATAATAAATTTTTTTGTTAATAATCAATAACAAACTCACCGGGGTTGACATTTAACTGAATTAACCAACTTAACTTATATAACCGACCTTAACTGAACTGAATTAGCCGATTGAACAGTTAACCAACCAATCTCAACCGACCATTTTTGTTTCGGTTCTTAAAGAAATTTGATCGGTTAGTTAACCTTTAACCCATTATATTTTTCACATAATTTTTTTTACTACAAAACCCACTTGAATGAGCCCATTAATAACCAGTTATACGCGGTTAATTGCGGTTAACCATCCAACAACGGTGAAAAATCTTAGTAAACAAGTGGATAACCGCGGTTAACTATGACTAACCAGTTGACTTGTAACAACCCGACTTTTCGACCCTCGAATGTCGACACTAAATATATTCACGGTATTCGTGTGCCGATCACCCAAGTGTCGAAAAGAAAGAAAGTTAGAGTAAAAATGAAAATAAAAGAATTGAACAAGAAAAGAAGAACACAATATCATAATCTCACAACGGAACAATAATATATAATATCAAAGGAACAACACAAATGGTTATTTTGAATACAGAAATATCAGAGTTATTAAAACCTAAGTACTATCATCAATCTGAACAGTTATAACTATCTGTCCTCATAATGCTGATATATACAATACAATAGTGCAGCGGAAACAAAAATACCACGGAAGATAATCATCCAGCACTTCTCCATAAGCCTCAAAGCGTCCGTAGCTAAATCTGGAAACATACACAGGGCTGACCTGAGCATTATAAGAAAATAACATCTGGATCAGTCTGGTAAATCAGCGTGAGAAACTCAAGAAATAAGAGTGACATATAATAGTAACCATTGAGACCATACAGATTTCCATAATGGTTTTCCCTTCAAAGAAACCAACCATTCATTAAGTTTAACATATAGTGATATAATAGATAATGTCTAGAGTATAACACAAATCATATCAAATAGCTGTTGTGAACGCCACAACAATAATAGGTATACAATCAATACCGCTAAAGTGCGTTCGCATTTAGATTTTTCATGGAGATCTCCTCGATCTGGCCGCATTCGAACTCCATGATAAAGATTGGAAACTACCTTCCGAGCAACGTACATCTCTAGGGAATATGCTATAGGAAATGCATAACTGGCCCATGCCCAGACAATCGTGCTTCCGAATGCATTGCTCCCGCATGCATGTCCGTAAGTAATACTAGATAGAGTCGTCTGCACCTTTGGGATTGCTAGAATGCTACGTTCTCTTTGCTTATGCATCCTATCTTTGGTTTTAGTCATTTCCGATATCTAGGCTACGTTTGGTATCTTTCATTCGAGTCTTCATCACTCGAACAGAACACGAATCTCTAAATGGATTCACATATCTCGAACATATCACGAATCACTATATGGATTCGAGCATGTTGAATAGATCTCAAACTTCCACGTAGGCTCCCCGCGTAAGTCCTCCGACGAATGCTAAAGTTTTCCTCTCTCTTGGAATACTCCTCTAGATAGACAATCCCACACGATAGCATCGTCTGAAATGTTAACGCTGACCTCTCATTTGGACTTAAGCTTAGGATTGACAGTTCAACTCTATAACATTTCGCTTTCCAACCGCTTTCAAAACATGTAACTCGTATATTAGTTTTGAAGTGGTATTCGATAAGTAAAACACTTATCGATCCCGGTCTTTTCAAAACTAATTCGATGAATTTCTGGTAACTCAATTCGGTTCTTTCAAAAGAAAGCGAAAGATAGAGACATTTTGTACCCATGCTCCTCCCTGGGGGTTCTCATTGATATGAAATCACGAAGCCTTTCAGTAACTTCTTAAGTCATATTTGGTCAAAGTCGATAACCGACTAATCGATTATCTAGTCAGAACAATTGCTTATACAAATCACGATTCGTACGCTTAACTCGTTTGCGACATTCCAACTTAACTATTCTTTGTCTAAGAGTGAAGCCAGGTAAGTTAGAGCACTGGTTGCATCAAAGTCTTGCCTAGACATTCCATTCTTGAATCTCACAAATAGATAAGTCTACCTCGTCGGTTTTTAGTGTTAAATACAGTATTAATGGTTTCCATAAACAAGTAAGAAATCAACACGATTATCACGTTTTTGACCTTTTTCGACTTACTATTCCTCTTGACCTATTCCTCGGTCAAGAGGAAAGTCCGGTTGGTTAGAGCTCTATTGCTTCGTCCCTATTTGACATCAATCATAACTCTCACAAATAGATAAGCCTTACTTCGTCGGCTTTTAATGATAAGCATGGTTAATTACTTTTCAAATAAGTAATTAAACAATCAATTATTTGACCATTTACAAGTCTAACCCCTTTTTGAAAACATTTATATATACTTTTAAAATACTTGGAAATACTTATAATAGGTTAAAACATTTATTCAAAATATTACTTGAAAATAACAACTTTACCATTTTCCTTAAAAACTTGAAAACAACATGTTTTTCCACAAAATATCTCTTCTTTAAAAATTCACAACAAATTCTTAAAAATTCATAAGTGCCTCAAACCACTTTTGAAATACTATAATACGAGTTAGTAAACACTTGTAAAAAAACGAAACAAAATACTTAAATTTAAATGTTTTTAAACCTTTAAAGTTCAAAAATCAAGGCTAAATGATGCATTTTTGCACTAGTGATGTTTTGGCCTCTTTTCGAGATGTTACTTAACTTTTTACTGTTCAAGCTTTTAATAGCAACAAACACACACACACACATATGACATTATAAATATGGCGAGAAACTCCTAAGGATCTCTCTACAAAGTTTCATAGCAATCGCCAAAAATAAGACAATTCACAACTGCATCTATAGAGACTATCGCTGTAAGTGCACTTTTAAATCCGAGTTCGATCTAAACAAAAATCCATCTATAACCTATGTGCTTTGTTCAAAGCTTAGTCATATATCATACAAGTCCATTCAAGTTCATTTGAAGTTCGTTCAAGTCCATATACATAGATCACATATGTCATTTACTTTTAAAGTAAAAATTCAAATCAATGTTTTAACATAAGTTAACAACAATTCAAACAACTTAAACACCATTCAATACAAACACATATGTGTTATACTTTCATTCAAAGAAGTGTATTAATTCACCTTTAATCCAACTACAATCAAGATCCAAGAACCCAAGTCTAACCTCTTCCTTGAAACCACCTTTCCTCCTCCTTGCTTTCACTTGTTTTCTCCACCCAAACACCCAATATTGCTCACGGCCTATAGGTGTGGGAAGAGCATGACTTTACTTCTTCAAGTTTTGGCATGGTGGAAGATGGTCTAATATTATACTAAGGTTTGTGGTAAAGTTTGAAGTGATTTGAAGTTGATTTGCAACAATTTTGCTTTATGAAATTAAGTAGAGGAAGAAGAAGACGACATTGATTTTCAACTCTAAGCTTTGTAAATTTGTGTGAATGGTAACTAAGGATGTGTCCCTCCTTATATAGACTTAGGAATAGTGTTGCCTAAGCTCTCATTTACCCTCCCACCATACCCTGGAAGCTTCACCTTCCATAACTTCTTCTTTAAGTCACTTCTCATTTATGCTAATTACCATTATACCCCTCTCATGATAATATCTCTTATCCTTTAGAAGCTTCTAGAACATTTTTCAAGCTTTATGAAGAGGAGAGTGTGTTAATTAGTTGCTAATGCGTTCATTTGATAATTAGTCAAGTGCACAAGAGTTCGAACAACTTATATCGATCGAAAAACTGTTTATCGATAAACCGATTTTCGGTCACATTATCGATTTTTCTTCGAATAATATATTTTTGTACACAAATTTCAAAAACAAGTTTCTTATCATTATTTATTAATTAAATAATGTTTAACAAGGTTATAAAATCATATTTATAACACTTAAATATATTTCAAAACGTTTCGATATTCGAAGACGAAGTGTTCGAATTTCCGGATCGCTACATTGACTGAACCGTCAGCCGATTAAATGAGTATTCAATCGCAGTTAACCGATTTAGCGGTGGTTAACCACTTAAAATGGACAGTTAACCGATTTAGCGGTTAACCACTTAAAATGGACAGTTAACCGCAGTTAATTCTAGATGGGTCCGTCGTATAAACCGACCGGTTAATCGAACTGCCTTCTTTGGACAGTTAACCTTTTTTTTAACCGCTCGGTTCGGTTAACTGACCTCCCTCTTTGTTCAAAGATTTGATAAACAAATGTCCATAAACACATCACTCATTTGACCAATCAATTATGAATTTGCATTCACTTCTGTAGCCGTGAACCGATTGATTATGGTTAAGATCATGCCTACAAAAGCTGGACTGTATATGCTACCGCAATTGGATTGATATATCAAATCAAGAATTAAAATTGATGTTTTGATGTTTAACATCGTCATAGAATTTCGAAAGGGTTGACCAATTAATCACGAATTTGCATTCACTTCTGTAGTCGTGAACCGACCATGGTTAAGATCATCTCTACAAAAGCTAGACTATACATACTAACACAATTGAATTGATATATCAAATCAACGATTAAAATTAATGTTTTGATGTTCAATATTGTCATAGAATTATGAAAGAGTTTGAAATTTCAAAATAGTATCATTTTTGTCGAGATAATGTCCATTATGTGCATCGGATATTCTTAAAAGTTTTGTAGTATCTGAAACTGAAGAACTTAAAAAATGAGAGGGGTGCCCAAAAAGAGAGCGTTAAAGTGTGGTGCTATGGATTCATTTCAATAAGAAAAACATGTATGCTGCCTTTTGCATTCAAACAGTAAATATGTTGTTTCTTACTGACTATTTATGTTATTTAATATATTTGAGTATTGAACAAGATATACTTGCACAATAAATTTCAACCTGCATATTAGAATGAAACAACGAACTTAAAAGTTAAAAAATTGCAAAGAGTTCACTGACAATTGAAATTGAAAAGTTTTACAAATGTGAATCCAGAATCCATCATTTATCGATGTTTGAAACTATGTTTGGTTATTATTAGTAAATTTAACGATTGAACTCCAAGTTAAGAATAACAAATAAATTTTAAGAGCATTTTTTTGAGAGTTTACAGTACAAATTGCAAAACACTATTTGAGGGGATCGGATATATTGAAATTTATTGCAAGTAGTTTGCCTATTTTTGATAGGACTTTGGGATTTTTATTTTTTTTCTAACTACACCCATATATTTATCTTCTAATCCATACACTTTTTCTTTTCTTTCAGAAGTTGGCTAGTGATGTCTATGCTATTTATTCCTAAGAATTTTGACTTTACATCTAAAAATCTTTCTGTACTTAATACCATTTGTCTTTGACTGTTATTTTTTGTTCCTTAATGTACATGCTCGTATATACAATTTATTATTGTTTTTTCATCACCCTTTTATGCTAGAATTTAACATTATATTAAATGCTACTATATGCAGAGAGTAGATACTTTCATTGACGCTATGAAGGAAATGATAGAGGAGTGGTATGTATGCAGTTCCCTATTGTATCTCTTATCAGTGTTTTTTTGCTTTATCCAACAAATAATTATATTTGCATCATATTTTTAAGTGGATTGTTATTTAAGAAGCTTGACAAGAAATTGGAGCGAACACTACTGCATGCATATCGCAAGGTATGTCTTTATGGTTAAATATCACTATGTATATGTAGCATGTAGTACTTGGTGTCTGGCTTGTTTTTGTTTGGCAATATTTTATGTATAAATGTGAAAAAAAAGTAAAACAGTGACCATCTATAATCACATTCCTTTGCACCTATTTTAATAGACCTCAAAACTGAATCTTTTAGGTGGACACTGAACCTTATTTATACCGTTAGTTAGTGTAGTATAGTTAATATTGGATAATACCGGTTACATGTCGCCTATATAACTCTAAGCAATATATTTTTCAATATATCAATTAAAAATTTGTCGCTATATCTATAACATTAAGCCATATTTAATTCATATATCAATGAAATAATCAAATATCATTGTTTTACAAGTAAATACATAAGTATACCATATTTCAACCATGGTTCAAGATTTCAACCGGAATGCCTGATTCACACCTTGGCAATCCGGTTTCGTTGATTGTGAGATCGATATCCGACCAGAATTCCGATTCGATTATACTATTTTCTGTCTAAATTCCATTTTTAATCTTCAAATGCTAAAATGTATTATATATATACATATAATAAGCTTGTAAAAGAATTAAAAAAGCAACAAATTTCATGACACAAACAAAAAATGCACATAATACCTAAAATTATAGAAAAATGTCAGTATTTTGTTAAATCCAATACAATTTAGTAGGAAAAAAAAGTGAAATAACAATAGTAATTAATAATTAAATCAATTTTTTAAAGTAAAATATTTTTTGTAAATACATATATGTGTTATCTATTAAAGTTTTACCATAAAAAGCACCGGAATTCAAAATGAAATCATACTGAAATTTTTGGAAATTATGAAATCGAGAAAAATTTAAAGAATATAATTTGAACAAAACAAAAATAGAAACAGGAATTTTGAACCTTAATTTTAAGAAAATTATAAACCATATATGCATATACAGATGTATATAATCAAACTGTTCAAATTGCTAAAAATAGGACATTCACCTCTTTTGGTATTATCACAATTTTTGTAACTTGCTAACAAACATATTGATATTTCTTTGATATTATCCAGTATTATTCTGATATTTTTTTGAATACCGAGTACCGATCCTTGATCGATATGTTATCGGTATTGTATTAACTTTTAAATATTCACCGTGGGATTTCATGACAACTGAAAGATAAGATTCACTGTGGGAATATGATACTTCATTAGAAATCCAGCTGGGCTTTCTTTTTGTTTTCCTGTGGAACAAAAAATGTTGTAATGAGTTGTGTTTAGGTATATTCGATTTGTGTTCAGGTACATGGTAAGAACATATGCTAGTAACCAATTAGGCATATGTTAGCAACCACTTAGGCCTGCGTATTATACAAAGTTACCTTTTTTAGAAACAAAAACCAACTTTTGTCATAGCTGTCACATAATCAGTGGTTGCTTTATGTTTGATTCCATCTTCCTAGACATCTCTTCTATAGCCATAGGAAAAATTACATGTTTTTTTTATCAACTTGGTTCATGAGTCTGATAATTGACCATTAATGTTAATCACATTTTGACATGCTATGTTATATTTTGAGTTTTGAAGGTTCACATTTTTCGGTCCACAATACAGTGTCATTCAAATTATGGATCGTTTTTTGTTCTAGTCCATACAGTGTACTTGTGTTCATTAAATACTTGCTCATTTGTTGTTCAGCTTACGTATATTTCCTAAAAAATTGTTGATGTATGTAGATAAATAACCAATATCCTTTTTTTAGGACTTGACAACACAGGTATCTGAGGAAACTGATCCAGTTGCACTTCTGCCTAAAGTTGTAGCTCTACTTTATTTTCAGGTAAATCATTGCCTGCATCTTCTATCTCCTATTGTCACATTTGTTATGTTTTCTTACCCCTGAAATTCTATAGGTGTATAACAAAGCTCTTCAAGCTCCTGGAAGGGCCATCTCTGCTGCTGTTTCTCGGTTAAAGGTAAATCAGTAACGGGTTACCACTACTCATCTCCATCTCTGTCTCTACTTCTCTACTGCTAATAAAGGAAATTGATTATATATAATTCACTGATGTGCATGTCATTTTAAACGTTGACAAAGTTGTGTAAATACCTTTAAATTTTCATATTTCATTGATTCTCTATATCACGTGCATGCTTGAGCACACTGTGCGGATTATACACTAGTTTCATATTGATCTAATTCAAGCAATTCATGTTCTAAAGTAATATAGCTTGGAATGTTTATGAAATGATAGCTTGTTTGCAATAAAAGTCAAAAGATAGTTTGTTTGCACTGAAAGCTATGTATATTTTATATGTATCACATGATACTGACCTAGGTTTATACCAGAAAGTTAAGATTATGGTTATCATTCTGTTGACGGCTTGCTTAAATAAAAACCAATGGATGTTGTGAGTATTTATCAAAGTTTAAGGTTCGGGCTGAAACACCAAAATCCTAGTTATTCGGTTTCGTTTTTGGCTTGGACCAAAACAAAACCAGTTCGAATTTCCAGTTAAAAAACAAAAATAATAATGAATTTTAGGGTTTGTTTGGTTTGAAATTTGAGTTTTGTGTTTTGCGTTTTCAATATGTATTTCAAAAAGCATGGGAGAGGAGGGGTAAAAAATCCTAGTCATTACAATAAAGGTGAGAAAAAGAAGGGAGAAGATAGTTTTTTAATTCTCAAAAGGCGAAAAACAATCGTTTTCAATTTTATATGTTATAACCATTTTCCAAATTGGTCGTTTTCCGCTCTTTCCTCTCTCATGCCTTTTGAAATTCATGTATGAAACGCAAAACATAAAACTCAAAGTTCAACTTCAAACCAAACGGACCTTTAATTTTTATGGAAGATTCAATCAAACAAGTTCATCTGATATTCAAATATTACAAGAGCAATTATGTTTTAGTAAAACCTCTTGCGTTATGTAATTATAATAACATGTTGTACGGAGATAAATGATATAAATTACTAAATATTCTTCGTCATTTCTTTGTGCAAATTTACGTGTCTTTACTGTACCTTGCATTTCTACAATGTATAACCCCAATTTTTTTTTAAAATGTATTTATTATGTGGCATGTTTATGCAGATAAATCATATAATATATTAAATTTCAAATCCATGTATGCTCGTGTAATTTTGGTCGACTTTATTATGTCTTGCATCATGTGTAGTGTAAATTTTGAATTTGTTTATTTATGCTAAGATAATTTGCATTATATTATAAATTTATATGTTCTATACAAATATAAATTTTGATTTTCCAAATGTTAATTTGTGCATTTTTGGTTGTTTCATTGTACCTTGCATTTTGAACAATGCAAACAACATAATACATTATCTTCGTCATTGCACTTAGTTTGAAAGCTTTAGGGTGGCAGACAATTTTTATTAGAGGTTATTGGTTATAACGTTCTTGGACAAAAATCTGATTGGAGTTTGGTTAAAAATTGGGTACGAAGTAATGTGTAATGTATGGCGTTTTCGATTGTTTCATTGTACCTTGCATTTTGAACAAGGCAAACAACATAATACATAATTTTCGTCATTGCACTTAGTTTGAAAGCTTTAGGATGGCGGACAATTTTTATTAGAGGTTGGAGGTTATGACGTTCTCGGACAAAAATTTGATTGGAGTTTGGTTGTAGGTTGGATAGGAAGTAATGTGTAACGTATGATGCTTATTTTTTTATTTATTTATAACAATTATTGTTTAGTTATTATTAGTTAATGTATATGATTGGATAGGAAGTATTATTAATTATTTACAAAATTCAAAAAAAAAATTCAAAAAATTAAAAGATCCAAAAAAATAGGAATTATGTTCAATTTATCTCAGATAAGTCGGATGTATTTAATACATCCTATTGGAACACTACATTTTCGAGACTCCCAACCGGACTATTAAACCGTTGACGTATCAATTATGTCCGACATCTCTAAGATAAGTCGGACATAATTTTCGTTTACCGCTTTTTGGTTAGCATTTGCGGTGTCTGTGAACCGGGCCTTGGATTTGCGTTCATAAGTTAGGTTATTAATCTTTGATGGCGATGAATTTTTATTATGGTTTTATTAATTGTTAATCTTAGAGGTTAGACTTACAGTACGTGAAGAGTAATGTCCTTTTCCACTTGGTATGAAAAGCAGCATGGAATACCATAAATAATAGGGACTTAAAACAGAAAACCTCAGTTTACGAAGTACATGAGTATCCAAATTCTCAAATTTAACTTTAAAAATAAACACTTTTACAAAAGGGACAGTAAATCTATGAATAGTAAAATAAAATTGTTGAAAAACAGAATAAATTAATCAATGGGTGCTAGTGTAATTGCTGAAATCCAAACCCAAAATTTCCATAGCGATTGGAGTTCCTAAGATTTCCAAAGGCAACGAAACTAAAAGTTTGAATCTTTTTCTCTCATTTTTTCAGTTCGCATCTTCTTATTTATTTTGAACTACAGAATGATTCTGTATTTTATATGCTACCATTTCAGGAAAAGCTGCCAGAATCAACTTATCAGATTTTGATGGAATATCACAAAGCCACCGTCACTCTTTTGGCATTACAAGTTGCTGCAACTGGAGATGTGAGTTGGTGGTTTATACAGTTATTCCATGCCTTGTTTCTTTTGTGAATTCTCTTTGTTAATGCATTTTCTTTTCTGTTTTGCAGGAAGAAGACTGCTCATCTGATAGAATTCTAACTAAAAAGGAGTTGCTGGATGAGAAAATGTCTGAACTAAAGAGCTTAGTGCTGTCATAGTTGTTCATGAGAGAAATAAGTAGAACGTGTATACAAATGATGACCATATTGTAATAGTTGGGGTTGGTTGTAACAACATCCTTTGAACTGTATAAGAACTTAATCAGTGCAAGGTGTAAATTTGACCCTCAAAATGTTTAATACTTCAGTGTAGTTTTCCAAAGAATAACAAAATAATATAAACAAATGCTTAGATAATTTGATGTCACGATTTAAGACTATATGATGGATGGTTTGGTGCATTCTCAATTTAGTAGATGTTATTTAAAACTACTGTGCTATTCCTGGAAGTTATGCCAAATTATACATTATTTGTTTTAGTTTCTAAAATACTTACGGTGCGTTTAGGCAGGTCAACGGATGCTTTCGAATACAGATAGTGTCATATTTGCATCCGTATTCGAAATCATTTTCGAAATATCCACATCTGCAGATACGAATGAATATCAGATAATTATTTTATCTGTTAACTGTAGTGAAAATTTTGCTTTGTGGAAGCTTTTTCCAATAGGTCTTTTATCATCCAAATCACAAAGAGACAAATTTGAATAGAAAATAAACGAACATGAAATCAGAAATCAATACACAAGAGTTTTCATCCAACCGCCTTGTTTATTGATTCATCAAAATTTGTTTACAATTAACCGAACAAAATAAAAGTAAACAAAATACAAATTGAACCAATAACCAAATTGAGAAAGAGAGTCTTGATCTCTATAACTAAAATTGTTGGAGGAGAAGAACAAAGATGGAGAAGAGAGAATTAGCAAATAGGTTTCCACACATTTTACACTCTCTCTTCTAGTCTCTATTTATAACATCAATTACTTAATGCCCAAGTTAATATTAGATGGCAAAAAATAAATTGATTAACTAATTAGAGAGAGAAATAAACATAATCAAATATGTCTATTAATTAGGGAAAACAAAATCTTCTCTTTCTTTCTTTTTCATATTTATTTCCTTCTATTTGTGATTTTGTATCACCAAAATTTAACACTCCACTTTGATGCAAAATCACATATCTCGAACATATCAAGCATGTCATCTATAGATCTATCACAACTCCTTATGTCTCAGTCATACCAAATTACAAACCTCTACCACCACTTACAAGTGATGCATCTCTCGGCATGAGGTGCACCACACCAAACGGTCTTAAAAGCGTTTGCAATACCACAAAGACCTCCATATAGTCTTTGTGGATTTTCCTACTCGACACTCATCTACCACTCGATTCGAGCTCATTACATGATCACTATGGATCCCTAGAGCATCATCAACATGAAGACCTCTGTCTAAAATATGATCATCAACACGATCATCATAAGCAGTGAACACATTAGCCTCTCCTTCTGATTGTGGACTAGGCTCTCCAACTGTCACTCGCTTCCCATAGTCGACTACATGACCAACCAAACTATAAAGGTTTCCTTCTTCCAATACTCCTCTCATCCCTACAAGACCACCCTTCTTCACTCTCAAAACTCCACCTCGAGTCCCATAAGTGTAACCACGACGATCCAACTGACCGAGAGAAATAAGATTATGTGAACTAGAAGGAACATGCCTTACGTCCAAAACTTCTCTAATCACACCATCATGCATACGAAATCAGATAAATCCAATACCACAAATCGGTAGCTCTACTTCTTTGGCGGCCTAATCATGCCGACACTCTTCTCATAAGAAGAGAAACAATTCACATCTCTACAAATGTGAAAACTGACTCCCGAATCCATCTTACAAGGCTTCTCTTCACTAAATGAAGACATCACAAGAAGTATCACTGTTGCTACCTTCAGCTATGCTTGTCCATGTATCACTGTCACTATTACTATGCATAGCCTTCTTTTGATCCCTTTTATACGCTTTACACCTATTGCGCATATGACATTTTTTATGACAATAATAACCAATGATACTTTTTGACATACCTTTACCATTAGCGACTTTCTTCTTCAAACTTGTACCCTTCTTCGAGTCCTTTGTTACCATAGCCTCATCTTGAACTAATTTCACACATGGCCCTTTTCTTCTAAGCTCCTCATTCAAAATACTACTTCGAATAGTTTCCAGTGAGATAGTTCCATTAGCATTGTAATTACTCAATGAAATAACTAAAGTTTCCCAACTTTATAAAAGCGAACTCATCAATAAAAGAGCCTGTAATTCATCATCAAATTTGACATTCATTTTTGCCAATTAATTTATTACATCTTGAAATTCGTTCAAATGTACTGCAACAGACTTCTCTCCATCCAATCTCAGTTGAACCAACTTTCAAACAAGAAAAGCCTTATTTGTAGCACTCTTCGGCTCATACAAAGATACCAACTTGTCCCACAAAGCTTTCGCGGATTCACAACTAGCCACATGATGGAAGACCGAATCATCAAGATACTGACGAATCAATGCAATGCCTTCTTATTCATCTTCTTTCATTTTCCCTACTCTACAATAGAGCGCTTCTTCCCATCTCCATCAATCAGATCATGAAGATCACATTGAGGTGCAAAACATCTTCCATCCTAGGCTTCCAAATACCCCAATTTTTTCCATCCAAAATAGCCATCTTTGAAAAAAAAATCACATCCGACATCTCAATAATTTTTCAAATTCAAAATTACTCTAAACTTTGTGATGACCTTGCTCCGATACCAATCTGTAGTGAAAACTTTGCTTTGCGGAAGCTTTTTCCAATATGTCTTTTATCATCCAAATCACTGAGAGATAAATTTGGATAGAAAATAAACAGACATAAAATCAGAAATCAATACACAAGAGTTTCCACCCAACCATCCTGTTTATTGATTCACCAAAATTTGTTTGCAATTAACCGAACAAAATAAAAGTAAACAAAATACAAATTGAACCAATAACCAAATTGAGAAAGAGAGTCTTGATCTCTATGACTAAAATTATTAGAGGAGAAGAACAAAGATGGAGAAGAGAGAATTAGCAAATAGATTTCCACACATTTTACACTCTCTCTTTTAGTCTCTATTTATAACATCAATTACTTAATGCCCAAGTTAATATTAGATGGCAATAAATAAATTGATTAACTAATTAGAGAGAGAAATAAACATAATCAAATATGCCTATTAATTAGGGGAAACAAAATCTTCTCTTTCTTTCTTTTTCATATTTATTTCCTTCTATTTGTGATTTTGTATCACCAAAAATTAACATTAATGACCGATAAATCAAGAAACATAAATAAATAAAATTTAGTTTAACGTAAATTATTTTTCAATCAATTGATTATAAAAGTGTTACAAAATAAATCAATATGGTGATAATAAATAGTTTTGAGCAGTTAATGCGCATTAAATGTATATGATATAAAGTACCAACTTAATAAAACAATAAATAAATATCTATTATTGTAATAAAATACACATAATTTAAATTATAATCTTGACAAACATCAGACAGATAATTTTCGAATATGGATATCTTCGTACCTGCATTTATGTTCGTTTTTTCAGATATCGAATATTTATCTGTTGTTCGAATAGAGATGCGAATGGATTTTAGATTTTTTGAATATTCATTGACAGCCCTAAGTGCGTCTCACATCTAGAAAAGATATTCATTATAAAACTTGTTTGGCAATCTATTTTGAAAAGTAACATGGGAAAATTTACCTTTACGTGGATTAAATGTTGCAAATTATTCACCAATTAAAAAATAGTTTAATATTGAGCGGTGGAAAAAGAAATTCGCCTTTACCGTTCTATGAAATATCTAAACACTCATTCCAGTTAGTGATATATGTCCAACGTGACATGTGATTTTAATATACACAATTTTAAGTCATTTTTACTTAATTTTTTTATTTCTACAAAATAGGCATCTGATTGCGGTAGAAAAAGGCGATTTACTTGTCATTAAATGTTGTTACCTGATTTGTGGGTGCATAGTAGCTTTTTTCTTGTTGCGGCTATGTTGTTTCCACTCTCATTTCAACTCCAATCACAACTCTCATATTACAATATGGATCAAAATAACATATGTAATTAAGGAACAAGTAGATGAATAACCAACAAAGTATGTTTTTCGTCGATAACACGGTCAATTATCGATTATATTCAAATAATAACATGATAATTTTTTATACATGAACATACTACCCAACTAACTAAAAACTAATTTTCATCTTGTGTTGTGTTGTAGGTGGTTAAGATGGTCCGAGACCTTGCACTTCTTAATGTTCTCTTCTTCTTCGAGTTCCTCTTCTACTATAAGTACGAATGCGTGGTTCCAAAGAAGGTGGTCACTCTAATCTATTTTTTTAAAGTACCGTTTTAAGAATTTTCTTTAGGTTAAAAAACTTAGGTTGCACTTCCAGTTCGTCTACTCTTCGATGTCCAGTATTATCTAGCTCTCTTAAAACCATGTCTATTCCATCCACCTACATATTTAAAAAAAAATTGAAATTAGAAAAACCACTTAAATGAATGCATTACCATGAAAATACAAATACTAACCACGTCTAGCTCAAGTGGTGCACGATCGGTGTATGCATGTTTCCAATTTGTCTGCGCTGCGAGAATGAACCTTCGAGTAATTGACCAATATCACATCTGATATTGAGATATTGAAATAGTAGGAACTTTTTGATGCACAATTTGATTATGTCTGTCTTTCCATTGAATCATAGCATGCTCTAAATGAAGTGGAGACCCACATGCACCGGGTATGTAACTAAATTATCGCATCACTCTATCTGGATGATACATTTCAAAGTCGCTTGCCTTCGTATGATTTGCTTGTAGCTTGCTTATTGTTGGAATTAATGATATGTTTTTCTTCATATCTTCTAACCTCCCACCAACCCATTAGTGACCTTTAGGCACTATGGCATTAATCTCCAATGAAAACTTTTGTCAATATTACAGATTGCTCTGTATTTTGTTTTTCGTGATTTGATGGGTTTGAAAGATACCAAATTCTTAATATACCACTCACTTAATTTTTGAATAAGTATTTCTTTTTTTTTTGAAATTTCATTTCTACTTGAAAACGGTATCTGCACACTCTAAACCGAAAGTATCATTGGTAACGTTAACATTTTTAACCAACGATGTTGCCATAACTCTCGCACTACAGAAGTCATCAGTCAAAGGCACCTCAAATTCCATGTGTCCATCATCATCGTTATCTTCTTCTTCCTCTAAAGTTGCATCATATTGTCCTTTTCATTACCAAGATCAAACTCTAATGCTTCAATGTGGGAAGGAATATCGATTTCTCTTACATTTGAAGGTTTGGGCTGTAAAGCTTGACTATTTCCAAGTCTAGAGCTGGTACCAACATGATGCACGACAGAGCTGTTGGAAAGTATAAACAGATAATAAGCATGCAATATTAAAAGACCCAACTAATCAAATTAAAATACTTAAATAGAATACTTACTTTGTGGTCATAAAGTGGGAAATACTTGACTTGAACAAGTCAAAGTTGCATTAGTTGCGTTATGTTCTTCGACATGTCTCAACTCAACTTTTTTCACATATCATTCAATCACTTTCATATCAATTGAAAACACAGCATCGGCGTCATTGTCGTCGTTTACTTTAATATCAAAAGATCTGATATTCGTCACTCACTTGTTATAGGAGCATTGTATTTTGGACGGTTTATTCGATTATCAACTTTGGTGCGTTGTTTTCTTTAATTATCAACTTTCCATCAAAGTAGCAAATAATTGGTATTAAATCAGATATATTCTATAAAAAAACACAAAAACTATCAAAGTAGCAAATAATATGTCGCTTCTAGATGAAATAGCATAACAAAGATCACGTATAATAATAACAAGAAATTTCATTCAAAATAAGAACCACAAAATCCCTAATATTTGAGCTAGGGCTTAGCTATTTTACCTTCAAATTGTTAGAAATTTTTTGTCGGATGATATACGATTACTAAACTATCTCTAATTTGAGTTTTAGAATGAATTTTGTAGTATTTTGATGGGATTGAGGAATTAGTGAGAGGTTGGGTTTTTGTTCCCCATGTTGAGAAAGAAGAAAGGGAGAGAGCAATATGCTACGAGTATTAGTTAAACATGTCTTTTTAGGTTTATCCTTGATGTACAATGCAGTTTCAGTAGTCATTTTCCATTTTAGTTGGAAAATGCAGTCGGGTGTTTGGGGTACTATAAGTGATCCGGGGGTGGTACCTCATATAATAGGTGGAAACTTTGGCTTCTCTAATTAAATAAATAATATAGAAGAATCTTCAATGCATAGTTGTATTCAGGCCGGTCAATAGCGGTGAAAATGGCAGATTGAACAAATTTCCTTATTTAAATCATAGTGGGCCTATGAAGTATAATGGGTTATATTAGATTCAATCTAAATTATTTAAATAAAATACAATTTTATTTAATTTTTTGATTTATTTAATTAACGAATTTAATTAATTAATATTTACATAATTTATGAGTATATTATTATATACTCATACATGTATAACGTGCATGTGGAACATAACAAAGCTGTACATGGTCAAGTTTATACATAAGTAAATACCGTGATTTATATCTAATATGTATATACTTAGCTCTTACATATATGTTTATTGCCTGTATTATATTGTTTTGTAATAAAAATAAAATATCTGAAAATTTTATTTAATATATGCGTGTGTGTCTATATATATATATATATATATATATATATATATATACATATATAATTTTGAAAGCATTACACAAAATTTTGACAGTCCTTATTTCTAATTTAAAATTTAGAATATCCAGTTTGACTTAGTAAATAAGACTCAAGTTCAAAACAATACCTAAGATCAAAATTCAAATTTAGAAAACATAATTTTACTTAGTAATATTTTAAAAATAATATATATATATATACATTATTAAAAATAGTTATAGCCAAAAATAAAATTTTATTTTAAAATATATACACACACATTTTTATTTATTAAAGATATATACATATATATAATTATAAGTATTTAATATATATATATATATATATATATATTAAATATCTATTTTAGCGAAACTATAATTTTTTTTAAATTTAGACTGAGAGCTCATTTGTTTTTTCAGAATAAAATTAAAAATCAAAATACGTATGAATGTATGTGCGTGTGTGTATTATAAAACAAAACATTTTTTCGAAAATAACTTTTCAACAAATAAAATTTACGTATATTATTTAAATTGAATTTTCATTATATATGTCACGAACAGGATTTTTCGACGCTCGAAAATCGACATCAATACGTCCACTATATTACATGTCGAGCAATCGAATGCCGAAAATACCAGATCGTTGGAGAAAAGAAGAAAGAGGTAGAAGAAGAAAATAGAAATAACAACATAGAATCTCACTGTCGCAGCGGAACAATATACAATAGATAATAACATGTCTTTATACAAAATAAACTATAACTGTTATTTACATATCACATCATCAGAGTACAACACATCAATAACTCAATACTGGATAGTTATAATAACTTGTCCTCACAAGTGCTGAATATACAGCCTATAATACACATTGGAATATAAATCAGATATTTGTAATACGTCTTCGCCATCCAGCTCGTCTCCTGAGCTCCATAACATCATATCCTGAATCTGTAATATTCGGTCTAACCCGAGCATTATAATAAAATAACACCCGAGTTAGTCTGGAAAACCAGCGTGAGAAAACACACTCAATTTGAATTAGTAAAGTTATCAAAATCCTTTGAAAACAAAGGTATCTCATAAGACTACGCCACACATAAACATGACGAGTTTTTACCTTACGATAACCAAAACATTTTATATCAAAATCATCTGATATTATAATAGTGCCTAAGTACAAATACTTATTCAAATAGCTAAAATTATTACATTAATTACATTCCAGCATACTAGGCTCTACAACCAAAACTGTAAAGGCACGTATTGGAGAATGGGTTCCATACAAATGACTAGGTACTGGGGTACCACCTGTCACAGTACACGTCTAGAATAACGTACCGAGGACCACGCCGGGATCCCCTACAACACAAGACCGGACTACCCCTAACCTGGATAGACCGAATATGCTATCACCCTGGGTGTTCCCACCCTAACCAAGTTCTTCTACGCACCGTAGTAATAATATCCGAGGGTATCTAGAAAGGTGATAAACATACCCTAATTGGGTGCGACCCACTTAGCCTTGCTGCATCTCCCATGATTTTCAGTCATTCTCGGTTGATGAGGCTAGAGGCTATGATTACCTTTTAAAGGAATTTTCACTTAGAATGCTCATTGTCCTCCAATGAAAATGTACTGATAGCATTCATCCATACAAGTCCGTTTTGGGTTTGAACGGAACCGAAGGCACTATTCCTACTACATCCATTTTGGAATAATCCTCAGGATTAGTAGCGATTAGCCTTTACACTTCAATACTACATCTTCGACTCCATGCTCTTGTTTTCACTTCGAAAACGTATTCATTGGATCAAAGTGATTTTCGGATAACTTATCCAATCCCGGTCTCTTCGAAAAAACATTCGATATTTTTTCGATAAACTTAACCCCGGTTCTTTAGGAAATAAACAGACGAAAATAAGATCGGAGATCACCTCCTAACCGTTAGTGGACGGATTTCCTTATTATCGTCCTAGAAGAATTAAATGAGTTTATACGCACAGTATAACACCTCGAAAGGTAACTGTACCATATAATTCCCGTATTTGCCCTAGATATTCCCAAAGTTATGTTTTTGGGTCTAGATTTGATAGTCGGTTATTTAACCATCAAATAAACAATCATTCAACCAATTATTTCATTTTCACTAAAAAACACTAAGTCTCATTTTATTTAATTTTAATAAATTAAATCTCTTTATTGAAAAGTACGTACTTATCTTATCGAATTTAGTATATTCATAAGCTATCCTTTTCAAAAATATTTGGAAACCTTTTAAAAATAATATGGAAAGTACCACTGCGGTATCGACTATGGATTCACAGCTCAATAGTTACGTCTCTATCCCAAAGAAATCCAAAACTTAACTGCAGGCACTATCTGCCTCCGATTTTCGCCATGAAAGCATACCATTACTTTTCGAAAACTTTATTTAATAATTTTAATTCCTATAATAAATTTCCAAGTTTAATTTAAGCAAATACTCCTAAATAAAAGTTATTATATAAAACTATATTAATATTGAATAATTTATCTTTAAAAATAAAAATACTGATTAATTCTTAAATAATAATTAACTTAATATCAACTCATTATAAGCTAACTCAATTAATAATTAAATATACTTAAAACAATTTAAAACAACTAAATAATTAATTTTCTGAAATATTCTTAAACCCTTTTTTAAATTACCTAGTTAATAATTAAAAATCCTCCATTTTAAAACAAACTTAACTTCTTAGAAAAATATATTTTCCAATTCCAATATAACCAGTCCAACATTGACAAATCTCTCTCAAGTTATCCCCAATTTGATTTACGTCCCAATTTCGTAAATCCCCTTTCCACATTTCTAAAAATAAATCTATCATTTATTTTTAAGCCGATTTACCCATCTCCTTATAAATCCTCACCGTGAATTTATAACTTCAATTTATCCACTGATAATCACTTCACTTTATTTATAAACCTTGTTTATAAATTCCATAGTCTCATTTCCCATTTGTAATAGTTTTACAATACTTAATCGATTATAAATCGGTTTCTAAATTAAATTCCATTTTAAATCAATTTCTTAAATAACCCAACTATGTTCCAAACCCCACTAAATTTCAATTCCACTTCCATTTCATAATTTAAATTCTTATTTAATACCTAGTATAACAATTTTATATTTTACTTTCAAATTTCCTTTTTATTTTCCCAACTATTTTAAAATCTCGATTTTTTAAGAATAAATCCTTTTACATTTAAACAAACATCGCTTAAGTTTTATTATTAAAACCCTTTTATTTACATTATTCCAAAATCTCTGTTTTTCATATTCCGAAATTATTAAGTACGATTTTAAAATCTAACTATTTATTTATCCAAATACATTCCTTTTGGTTAATCCAAAATTCACTATATAAATATTTTTTCCCAAAAATCCCCTTTTAATTTCCTTTCAAAATTCAATATCTATATTTATGATATTTTAGATTACCAAAATCTAGACCACTGCCACCATAACATCTAATAAATTCAAATCATACAATAATCTACCATGGATCATTCAAACAAATCATATATAACTATATATGAAATTAATTTCAACATTTTTGAGGAATCCAGTTGGATCCCTCCGACCTATCTCCCTGCATCCACAGATGTTAATATAACATAAAAATATCAATCCCACTTCGAGGGGGATATCGCGGTATATAAGGTCATCCGCTATTATGCAGGGCGCATAGGGTCTCATCCGCTAAAATATGCGGGAATAATCACTCCAATTACTAATATATATACTACTATATATAATAACATCCAAACCGATAACAATTATCAAATTCAACCAATCGACCAATAATTAATTTAAACTATTTAAAATTAACTAGCAATCCAAAATTGAGTGAGATTAACTCACTTTGCTTGTAGTCGTCGCGATAGCGATTTATTTCAATTAAAATTAAACAAGCATTTAATTTTAACTAAAATTTTCACTAGCCCCAATCAACTCTAATCCAGCTCTAAAATGTAGTGCTCGACAATACGGACCCAATGCAATTTATTTCGTGCAATTTCGACCTTGTATGGCAAAGTTATACAATTTATAAGTTTAACTATTTTAAAACAATATAATTTATAAACATTTTTCTTTTTATATATACCATTAAGCAAATCTGGCCGTACGATTCCACTACACCTAATCCCGGCCGCACATGCCTTTCTTCCTCCATCTCTCGTTCTAGGTAAACACATAAGCAAAAAAAATCACGGCCGCCATGTTTCTTCCAATTATCATGTCATCTACGATCGCCAAGGAAACGATCGAACGCCACCACAACGAAGAGCGCCTTCCCACGCACCCACGCCTGAAACCCGGCGACACTCAGCACCACCTTCATCTCATTTTTCGCCACCAAACAGCCTACGAACGCAACCAATTTCGCGCCTCCACGGTGAACTAGAGACGATCATAGCCGCATGGATGGACAACTCTCACGAATCTCTTCGATATTGTAGCTGGGAATATTTGCTAAAACTCGATGGATTGTGAGAGATTTGAGGTGGCAGACGATTAATTTTCAGCCATTGAAATGTGTGGAGGTGAGCTGTAATGTTCTAAGGTTTACTGTGCAGTTTATATAGACGTGCAACATTATTTTATTATAATTTTATTTTGACTTTTCTCAATTTTTCCGAACAAACTCCAAACGAAGCATGCCGCCAGACGTTTATAATGTTTTACCCCTATTCTAAACGCAATCGAAAAGGTTTTGAGTCCTAATTCAATCATATGGAGAAGATAGCTTTTTGGACCCAATTATTATATTGAATTTTCGATATAAATTCCAGCGTGTTTATATCCCGTACGACCAAACGATAACTCCAAATGTTACGAATTTTGAAATCTGATAACAATACACTATTATGGATCCAATGGAACTTGTTTCGTGGAATTCCGAGACTGTGTCCCGGAAGGCTATTTTTAAACGTCAATTTAAACGATATATTTTCAAATTTTAACAAATCACTTTTAAATTCAATTAAAAAGTTTTATTATCTTCAGTATTATTAATATAAATTTTATAAGCCTTTAAATTATTCTTATCAAGCTTAAAACTCCAGATTCAATATTTTAACCAATTTTCAATTATTAAATTCAATAATTAAATTATCCAATAAATAGTTATATTTGAAATTCAAGTTAAAAATTAACTTTTAAATATTTAAAATCAATTAAATATTCCAATTTCAAATAACCAAAATTCTGGGTCGTTACATTCCTCCCCCTTAAAAGAATTTCGTCCCAGAAATTGCCAAGGTAAGAAGAATGGTTCAAAACCCATTAACTTTTTTCCCAAAACCACACAGTTTCAAACAACTTCCCGAAAACAATTTTTATTGAAACACACTATCACTTTTACTAATTTCCGAACTCCTACATAGATTCCAAATAATATTAACCCGACCATTTCAAGTTATAATCTAAATCAAATTTCAGTTATTAAAAAATTTCTTCAAAATTTTCTAACTCCTTAAATTTTTGAAATTTTTTGCCAGCGTTTCCTTTGCGCGGCTAGATCCGAACAACTACAATTTGCCTCTACGGGCCAAAATCATCAAAAGAAAACAAAAACCAAGTGGCTCAATCATAAAATCATCAAATTCAAACACAATTTAAACATGTACCTTTTTGTCGGACAATCAAATTCTACTTCTGAAATCGAAGACATCAATTTAGCTTTTGCTTTTAAGTACCTGCACCTTACTTACCAATGATATCCAATCTTTTAATTCCAAAAACATATTATTCAGCATTTTCAATTTTCCAATATTTGTTTCACCAAAACCCATACGATGTACATATATCATCTGTACGCAATATTAATTCTGATCGCTCACTCGATCACACAATTTCACTTCCGAACTAGTATCGTTCACACGATTCTCTAGTGCGGACTCAGATCTGGTTCCTTGATCAAAAACCGTTATTCTCCTTGCATAGTCGTATACTATGATAGAGAATCTCAAAATCATCAAAAATCCATATGCAGGGTTCGCCGTCGAAAATCGAGTGAAAAATTCCAACTCGAATTGATAGAAATTATCTCGAAATTCTGTGCTCGAATCTGGATCAAATCGTTATGCGAATAAGATAATATTCGTACAACTTACGTATTTATTTCCAATTGATTCTTAGCTATACCAATTTTCTTATTCACCTTCATTCCATTTACCTATTTACTTAGCATATTTTTCCAATACCAATTTCACTTAAGAATTTTACCATCAAATTTCTTAAGTCCTTTATAACATTTTATACAAATGTTCTTAGATTTATTAACACCTTCCACTTAAGTCCATATCCACTTTAACTCAATCAATTATATTTCCAAAATTTATTTTGTTTAGTCCAACTCAAACTAATTTTTCAACTTCACTTTATTTAACATAATTCAAGTTAAATCCCATTCCAATATTCAATTTCAATTCCATTTACTTACTAATTAAATTAATTAGTTCATCCACTAATTAATTTCCAACTTAATAAATTCTATTTCAATAACTATTCCATTTAGCCTACTTTGGCTTAATTTCTCAAAATTCACTTTATTTAACTTAATTCAAGTTAAATTTCATTCCAAAAAAAATTTCAAATTCTTATATGTTTCCAAACTTATTTATATTCCATAAAACATTTTAGATCAAACTCCAGAGTTTAAACAATTTTGTTCTAAGTATTCAAATATTTTTTGAAATCATATATACCCAAAATCCCTTGGTATATCAAATTATTCCTTTGAATTTCAAAACCAAAACCAATTGTGCAAGCAAACTCCAATTCAAATCATTGAGGTAGCAATTCCTCCCTTGGAGACTCGAAAATGAAAGTCGATGATGCTGCAGTCATCACCGAAATTATTTTCCAGCGACCGAAGTAAGTTCAGTGCTTTTATTCCTTTAAAATTCCATTTTAAATATTTCCACTCAAGAATATTCTCCAAATAATACCATTATTATTTTTTCAACTTTGAAAAACAATTTCAAAACCAACGGGATTTAAATTCCCAAATTTCCAATTTTTAAATCCTTTTAAATCTATATTTAAATATTCCTCTGGGATTTCATTCCCTTTAAAATTATAAATCACATTTATAAACTCATATTTACAAAATCCATTTTGTTATATGAATTACTTTCTTAACCGTTGACTAAAATATCAACTTCTTATTCCAATCACCATAACAACAAATGATAATAGTTTAATATTATCATTTCCTAACAAACAAGCACACCATATACAACTATAATAATTTTTGAAAAATTATTATTCCATATATAAAATAATTTGGGTAAAATTATTTCATTTACCCCATTTTAAATCAATACCATGGAATTACCCTATTCAAATGTTTAGAGATCCCTATCAATAACGTTAATTACTCGTATTGACCAGAATCCATAAGCCACTCAACAAACCAATCAACACAATATAAAACAATTTTATATTCACTAACAAATACATGCTCATATCTATTAATACACTCAAACTCATTCTAGGGTACTACTGACCCTATCTCTAATGAGTTACCCCATCAAAGCCAAGGTTTCACTTAACCTTCAGCTCTGGTACCAGGTGTCACGAACCGGATTTTTTGATGCTCGAAAATCGACATCAATACGTCCACTGTATTACATGCCGAGCAATCGAATGCCGAAAATACCAGATCGTTAGAGAAAAGAAGAAAGAGGTAGAAGAAGAAAATATAAATAACAACACAGAATCTCACAGTCGCAGCAGAACAATATACAATAGATAATAACATATCTTTATACAAAATGAACTATAACTGTTATTTACATATCACATCATCAGAGTACAACACATCAATAACTCAATACTGGACAGTTATAATAACTTGTCCTCACAAGTGCTAAATATACAGCCTACAATACATAACTAAATATAAATCAGATACGTGTAATACGTCTTCGCCATCCAGCTCGTCTACTGAGCTCCATAGCATCCTATCCTGAATCAGTAATACTCGGTCTGACCCGAGCATTATAATAAAATAACACCCGAGTCAGTTTGGAAAACCAGCGTGAGAAAACACACTCAATTTGAATTATTAAAGTTATCAAAATTCTTTGAAAACAAAGGTATCTCATAAGACCACACCACGCATAAACACGACGTGTTTTTACCTTATGATAACCAAAACATTTTATATCAAAATCATCTGATATTATAATAGTGCCTAAGACAAATACTTACTCAAATAGTTGAAATTGTTACATTAATTAAATTCAGCATACTAGGCCCTACAACCAAAACCGTAAAGGCACGTATTGGAGAATGGGTTCCAAATGAAAGACTAGACACTGGGTACCACCTGTCACAGTACACGTCTAGAATAACGTACCGAGGACCATGCCGGGATCCCCTGCAACACAAGACCGGACTACCCCTAACCTGGATAAATCGAATATGCTATCACCCCGGGTGTTCCTACCCTAACCAAGTTCTTCTGCGCACCGTAGTAATAATATCCGAGGGTATCTAGAAAGGTGATAAACATACCCTTAATTGGGTGCGACCCACTTAGCCTTGCTGCATCTCCCTTGATTTTCAGTCATTCCCGGTTGATGAGGCTAGAGGCTATGATTACCTTTTAAAGGAATTTTCACTTAGAATGCTCATTGTCCTCCAATGACAATGTACTGATAGCATTCATCCATACAAGTCCATTCTGGGTCTGAACGGAACCGAAGGCACTATTTCTACTACATTCATTTTGGAATAATCCTCGGGATTAGTAGTGATTAGCCCTTACACTTCAATACTCCATCTTCGACTCCATGCTCTTGTTTTCACTACGAAAACGTATTCGTTGGATCGAAGTGGTTTTCGGATAACTTATCCGATCCCGGTCTCTTCGAAACAACATTCGATATTTTTTCGGTAAACTCAACTCCGGTTCTTTAGGAAATAAACAGACGAAAATAAGATCGGAGATCACCTCCTAACCGTTAGTGGATGGATTTCCTTATTATCGTCCTAGAAGAATGAAACGAGTTTATATGCATAGTATAGCACCTCGAACGGTAACTGTACCATATAATTCCCGTGTTTCTCCTAGATATTCCCAAAGTTATGTTTTTGGATCTAGATTTGATAGTCGGTTATTAAACTATCAAATAAACAATTGTTCAACCAAATATTTCATTTCCACTGAAAACATCAAGTCTCATTTCATTTAATTTTAATAAATTAAATCTCTTTATCGAAAAGTATGTACTTATCTTATCGAATTTAGTATATTCACAAGCTATCCTTTTCAAAATAGTTGGAAACCTTTTAAAAATAATATGAAAAGTACCACAGCGGTACCGACCATGGATTCATAGCTCAATGGTTACGTCTCTATCCCAGAGAAATCCAAAACTTAACTGCAGGCACTCTCTGCCTCCAATTTTCGCCATGAAAGCATACCATTACTTTCCGAAATCTTTATTTAATAATTTTCTCAAAATAACACTTATAAAATTCCTATAATAAATTTCCAGGTTTAAGTTAGGCAAATACTCTTAAATAAAAGTTATTATATAAAACTATATTAATATTGAATAATTTATCTATAAAAATAAAATACTGATTAATTCTTATATAATAATTAACTTAATATCAACTCATTATAAGCTAACTTAATTAAATATACATAAAACAATTTAAAACAACTAAATAATTAATTTTCTAAAATATTCTTAAACCCTTTTTTAAATTACCTAGTTAATAATTAAAAATCCTCCATTTTAAAAAAAATTGAACTTCTCAGAAAAATATATTTTCCAATTCCAATATAACCAGTCTAACATTGACAAATCTCTCTCGAGTTATCCCCAATTTGATTTACGTCCCAATTTCGTAAATCCCCTTTCCACATTTCTAAAGATAAATCTATCATTTATTTTTAAGCCAATTTACCCATCTCCTTATAAATCCTCACCGTGAATTTATAACTTCAATTTATCCACTGATAATTACTTCACTTTATTTATAAACCTTGTTTATAAATTCCATGGTCTCATTTCCCGTTTATAACGATTTCACGATACTTAATCAATTATAAATCTATTTCTAAATTAAATTCCATTTTAAATCAATTTATTAAATAACCCAAATCTGTTCCAAACCCCACTAGATTCCGATTCCACTTCCATTTCATAATTTAAAAACTTATTTAATACCTAGTATAACAATTTTATATTTTACTTTCAAATTTCCTTTTCATTTTCCCAACTATTTTAAAATCTTGATTTTTTAAAAATAAATCCTTTTACATTTAAACAAACATCGCTTAAGTTTTATTATTTAAAACCCTTTTATTTACATTATTCCAAAATCTCTATTTTCCATATTCCGATGGATTGTGAGACGATCACACCCGCATGGATGGACAGCTCTCGCGAAGCTCTTCGATATTGTAGTTGGGATTATTTGCTAAAACTCGATGGATTGTGAGAGATTTGAGGTGGAAGACGATTAATTTTCGGCCATTGAAATGTGTGGAGGCGCGCTGTAATGTTCTAGGGTTAACCATGCAGTTTATATAGACGTGCAACATTATTTTATTATAATTTTATTTTGACTTTTCTCATATTTTTCGAACAAACTCCAAACGAAGCGTGCCGCCAGGCGTTTATAATGTTTTATCCCTATTCCAATCGCAATGGAAAATGTTTCGAGTCCTAATTCGACCATATGGAGAAGATAGCTTTTTGGGCCCAATTATTATATTGAATTTTCGATATAAATTCTAGCGCGTTTATATCCAGTACGACCAAACGATAACTCCAAATGCTATGAATTTTGAAATCTGATAATAATACACTATTACGGATCCAATGGAACTAGTTTCGTCGAATTCGGAGACTGTACCCCGGAAGGCTATTTTTAAATGTCAATTTAAACGATATATTTTCAAAATTTAACAAATCACTTTTAAATTCAATTTAAAAAGTTTTATTATCTTTGGTATTATTAATATAAATTTTATAAGCCTTTAAATTATTCTTATCAAGCTTAAAACTCCAGATTCAATATTTTAATCAATTTACAATTATTAAATTCAATAATTAAATTATCCAATAAATAGTTATATTTTAAATTCAAGTTAAAAATTAACTTTTAAATATTTAGAATCAATTAAATATTCCAATTTTAAATAACCAAAATTCTGGGTCGTTACAATATACAAACTTTTATTTAATAAACAATGTTTAAATTACCTAATATAACATTTTAAACTCAATTTTTTTACTGTCGAACATATCTCTGTGTGTGTGTATTATATTAGGGACATATTATATTATTAAAATATAAAGAAGATGATGACATAAACACGATACATAAAAGCAAGCATCAACATATACGGAAGATGATGTCATAAACATGATATATAAAAGCGGATGATTCCCTATTAGACATTCTAATAGGTTGTGTGTTTTCGTATAACGATGAATTTAATTCTTCTATTGGTTCGGCCTATGTTAACTTCTCAGATACATCCAAGTCTACAACTTCATTGTTAACTTCTTTTGACGAAAATTCCTTTTCTAAAAAGACAAAGCATGGAGAAATAATAACCTTTTATTCCTTAGTGATATAGAAATTATATCCCATAGAATTCTTGGGATATCCTATAAATTTACATAGACTCGATATTGTCTCAAGTTATTAAGGCCAACGTTCTTAAAGTAGATTGGATAGCCCCACAACTTCGAATATTTAAGGTGAGGTTTCTTCCTATACCATATCTCATATGATGTCTTAGGCACAGATTTAGTGGGTATTGAATTCAATATATGCTCTAGGGTTTCCAGCGCATATCCCAATAGGAAAGAGGTAACTCAACCTTACTTCTCATGGAACGAGCAATATCTAATAGTGTTTGATGCCATTGTGCTACATATTATAGGGTGGAGTAATATGAGAGGTAATCCCATTATCTTTTAAATACTACTGGGGCCCTTTCCAATACTCACCTCCTCGATTAGATTGAAGTATTTTAATTTTATGGTTATTCTGAATTTCTACTTCATGTTAATACATAAGTTATAGATTTTGATGATAACAACCTTGATTGCAAACATATAAAATATAGATACTAATGCCTTGCCAACTTATATAATATATATTGCAAAATATTACACAAGTGTTGAATCGAAGACTGTACAATATAAAGACTCAAAAGATGGACATGAAAACTCATGAGTACAAAGACCAAGATATGAAGATTTCAATATTATAATGTAGTGTATAAAGTTATAGTATGTTGTTAAAGTCCATGGTAATAATCTTTGATCTCTATCTCTTATTTTCTATCTTTTATATTTTTAAACAAAATAAATATTCAAAAATTATTTCAAAATATTTTATAAAAAAATTTCAAAGTTCAAAATATTTATAAACTATGTTCAAACTATTTTACAAAGTATCAAATTATTTTACAAAGTATAGGATTTCAAAACAATTTAAAAGAAATAAGTTTTCAAATTATTCAAGCATATATTGAGATATAACCATATGGCATATTGACATACATACCTCCGTATGGTTTTTCAATTTTCGAAAAGAAGTGTCTATTCGTTGCAACTCTTCATGAATGGACACACATCTGTTTATTCACTATATAAAGGGGAGTTTAAACGAATTTTTTGATAGTTACTTACTTATTTTCTTCCCTCCTCTTACTCTCTTGAAAACTTCATTGAAAATATACAATATTGTCTTCAAAATCAAATATAACCAATTCATACTTATTTGTATTGGTTCAATACTACTTTCTTACTATTTTGGAAACATCTCTCCCTCAATAAAAAGATCAAAGTGTTGTCCAAGAGGCAATATGATCCATTGTATCCAAAGTTCAAGAAATTGTCTTTGGAAAAACTATCAAACTCTATTTGGATTTGCTTTGGTATGCCTGTAGCCCGTTCAAATCAAATGGGTGTGTTTAGTAGCCTTGAAATCTAATGGGCGTGCTTTAGCCCGTTCAAATCAAGCGGGTGTAACTTGAGCCCAAAAATTCAGGAGGGTGTGTCTCGTTGTCTTGAAATCGAGAGTGTATTTGGGTTTTCCTTTTGCCCATTTAAAGATGGGCATTTGAAAAGAAATTTGTATAAGAAATTGTACAGGATTAAATGTAGGAGAAATCCGAACCACTATAAAATCCCTGATGTCATTTTTTCTAACTCTTTATATAACGACCCACTTTTCCGTATAGTTTAAGCGGTTAATAAACCACACATGACCAACCCAAATTGAACGAAAAGGTGGATAGTTAGGGAAAAGTAAAAAGAAAGAAGGCAAGAAGAAACTAAACAACATAGAATCTCACAGTGGAATGAAAAATCTATAATAGATAACAAATCTTTACACAAAAACAAAACTGTAATATGTGCATATATACAGACATCAATCAGAGTATACTAATCTATTTCAGCCCGGACAGTTATAGCGACATGTCCTCACAATTGCTAAATAATATACAATAATGTATGCACGGAAAATAATCATGTACGTGAATACGTCTCCGAGCCTCCAGCTCATCTCCTGAAGCTCCCAACTAAACCTGGTAAATATGCTCGGTCTAACCAGAGCATTATAGGAAAACAACACCCAGGTCGGTCTGGTAAAACCAGCGTGATAACTCAAATCACAAGGAATTTAATTCGTTATAGTTTTTAAAATCCTTTAAAATCAAAGGTATCTCGTAAGACCTCACCGCACATAAACACGGACGTGTTTTTACCTTACAATAACCAAAACCTTTATATCAGAACATCCAATGATATTATAATAATGTCTAAGGGCAAAAATAAAAATAATCAAGTAGCTACGATGCTCGTGAGTATACATCACAACGATACTAGGTACATAATCAAAAAACGATATGGCACGTTCGCTAATTGTGTCAGATTTCCATGAAGGTGCCCTCGGTACTTCGAGGAATGGTCCTCCTGCACAAGGATCAGAGATAACCTTCCGAAGCAGTATACATCCCTAGTGATGTACCATAGGAAAAACATGGCTAGTCTCGCTAAGACCGAGTGCATTGCCCCATGCATGCATAACAATTGCAAGTAACATCTAGAAGGAGCTGACTACACCCTATGGGTTTGCCAACCCTATTGGTCATGCCTCCTATCTCTGGTTTTAGTCAATTCCACTAATGATGCTACATTCGGTGTTCCAGCTCACGCACCGCCATCAAATCATATCATGGAATCCCATATGGATTCCAATACCCCAACAAGTCTCGGAATCACACATAGATTCCCATATCTCAATTAGATCTTGGAATCACACCTGGATTCTAATACCCCAACCGGTCTCGGAATCACAGATGGATCCAACATTTCAATATATCACGAATCTCCTCCATAGAACCGTATATGGGTTTTGGAGTGGTTACAGTTTCGAGTCATCTCTTACGAGTACACTCTTCCGCTTCCTGGGTGCTCCACAAACCAAACGCCGATTTTCGAAATTCTCAATACCGGTTCTTTAGGAAATAATTAGACAATACATAAGAGCGGGGATCAACCTCTTACCGTTTAAGTGGATGAATCTCCTCATCATTTTTCCTAAAAGAACGAAACTAGTTTATACGTACAGTATAGCACCACCGACGGTAACTGTACCATATAATCCCAGTGTTTCCCCTAGATATTTCCAGAGTTAAAATCCTTCAGTGTTAAGTAGGGAATTGACTCCCTACCACCAAAATTAAGAAGGATTACATATTTAGGCCATGTCTCGATATTTGGTTATTTAACTATCAAAAAACAAACATTCAAAACGAAGATTACATTTCCCATAGAATTCACTAAGCCTCTCCAAAATTAATCTTTCATTTCTTAAAATCACCTTTCAAATACTTGGAAATCACTTCCATATACATATCTCAATAGGATAAGTATATTCATAAAACATTATATTTCGATACTTAGAAAATACAACCATATACTTATCTCAACGGTATGAGTATATTTAACCATTTCACTTTCAATACTTGGAAACTTTTCCATATACTTATACAATGATATGTATATTCCCCAAACACTTAGAAAGATTCTCTATTTTGAAATCATATTTAAATGATCAAACCCAAATGTCGTTTAAAATGGAGAAACCCAAAACACCAATCCCTTCCATAAATCTCTTTTATTTTACAACTAAATATCTCCTTTATAAATTTTCAAATCTGTTTATAAAATATTCTTTACAAATCTCAAAACCATTTATAAAACTTCTCCTCTTAGATCTTTAAAACTCATTTATAATCCTTTTATAAATATCCAGAACCATTTATAGAACTCTTCCCATATTTAAGTAAACTTATTTAATAAACTCCTTGAGTCAATAAGGTTCCTTTAATAACCCATATATTATTTAAAATAACTTTAAATAATAAGTTATTATTTAAACATTCTTCTTTTTTATTTAAATTAAATCTCATTTAAAATAGTAACTTAAAATCTCATTACAACATGTTAAATTAATTTTTAAATGTTATTATTGTATTAATAAGTTAACTTCAAAACAATATTAATATAATAATTGATTAACTTAACGTTACTAAAACAAAAATCAAATAACTTTTAATTAATATTAATATGATAATTAATTAACCTATAGATATATTTTAAACAGCTTAATTCAATATAATTAAATAACTTAATTTAAAATTTAAAGCATAGTTAAATCACTTTAAATAAATAATTAAAATAAATTAAAAACATTTTAAAAACAATAGCCAAATAACTTTAAAATAATAATTAAACATTCTTAAATAACATTTAAGAAATAAAATTTAAGAATCATATTAATAAAATGATTAACTTTAAATCATTATTAAAAAATTATAAATTATCTTTAAAATATTATTACTAATAAGTTATTACCTTTTTAAATCTTATTACTAAATATAAATCTTCCTTTAAACTATATAATAGATAATAATTATTCTTAAAATAACTTTCAAATCAATAATTAACTTTTCAAATTTTGAAAGAGGCTTAACGATAACAATGGTAGTTCAATAAGCTACCATATAATTCAATTTCACTTTTCAAGTTAATAACAGATATTTACCTAATCAACAACTATATAAATGAATTCAACACTTAACCATCATTGGTTAAACATATCACTTATTCAAAGTGACATATCAATTAACGAAATATAATTATATGTCCAAATCTACAAAATAGTAGAATGAGGATTTATTCTGCTAATTAAATGACCAATTAATTCAATTAGTGGAACGGTATTTTATTCCGCTAAACAGATGTCCAAATTACACTATTTAATTCACTTTAATAATACGGTGGTTATTTGTTCAAATAAATATTACCAATTAAGGTATATAAATTTTACGACGTTATTAATCAAAATAACGTAATTAAATTTTAGTCTGTTTTCATATGTCATAAATTTATACATGGTCAAAGTTATCAACAATTCACACTAAAATGTTGTACTCGTCATTACAAGTTCAATGCAAAAATCCGCGTGTTAACAGAACTTAAAAATTCCATACTTTAAAAATCAACACCTATTTATATAATATAATTTAAATAATTTGCATATTAAATTCTCACCCCCAAGGCATGCCAAGATTTCTAAACCCAAACACCAGAGTCCATTCATAAATGCCTGCTATCAATCCTCCCCCTAGCATCAAGCAATTGAACACGTTTAAGAGGCTCAACTGCAAAATCTTTTGTTAACCATAGTACCATCCATACTCTTACCATATTCATATGCCACTGCAGGCTTTTACACGCAAGAAACTCGGTTCTCCCTCCTTCGTGCGCCTACCATCATCAAGTGTTCGCCATTAAAAATCGAATGATAAATCCTTATTAAAACCGGTGCGAAACACCTCAAAGCCTTGTATTCGAATATTAGATCAAAACTATATGAAAAGAGAAATGATCTACAACCATTCTACGTGCTTATTTAATTGGTTATTCCAATACCAATTCTATTACCACTAAAATATTTATGATGACATTCATAAATCTAACTTAAACTCACAAATTTGTATAATATCCTATCACACCCTAGAGGCATTTTAAACCATTATTTTTGGAACTCACTTAAGAATTTTAAACACCTTTTTGAAATAATACTACATATTTTAATCCATAGAAATTATATATATTTAGCTCGAGTAACCCCCCAAAATGAAATCAAGGAACTGGGTACTACCAAATAGTATTATACACTTCCTTACTGGAAGGATAATACTCAAGGGAAATGTTTACCACCCGAATGCATACCTTACAATTTTTAGCTATTTTCAGGCCACTCGAACTAGTTAACTTACAACCACTTTTTCCTTTTCAAAATCCATTTTGAAACAACATCATAAATATTTTTCCAGCGAAATATTTCATCGAAATATCCAATTCTAATTTGCTTTGGATTCGCTCAGATTCGAACTCGTTCCGACCGTACAATGGCAAAGAGAATAATTTACTGAGTGCATAATTCCGTTTCCCAAAGCAAACATCTGATTGTCACTTATAAGATTATTCTGGTAACCACAAAACAAATCGGGACGTATTTCCCGAACCAATCCAAAGCAATACACATTTCTATAAAATTCCTTTTTCAAAGATTTTTATACTTAAATTTATTTCTAAGAACACTATTTCCAAAATCATTTTTACTCCAAAACTATCTCAAATAAAATATATATTTTTCCACCAATCATTTAAAATGATAATATACATATTTACTCTATGGTAAATCAAATCATACTTTTGGAATCAAGTCAAAATTTGTTTTATGAAATAATTATATAGCGAGATCCTTATGGTAGCATATCCCTACTTAGAAACTCGAAAATGAACACTGACGATGTTGCAATTATCAATGGAATTATTTCCCAGTGACCGAAGCGTGTTCAATACTTATATCCCTTTGAAAATCCTTAGAAATATTTTATCCCGAAAATATTTTCAAATATTATTATTAACTTGTAAACCATGGAATACTGGGATTTAAATTCTCATATTTCTTTTATTTATAACACATATTTATAAAAATCAAATTTATAAAATATTCCCATTTTAAAGGAAATCATTTCTCTAATATTTATTATGGAAATATTCTAGCTTTCTTATATAAATCATTTTTCAGGTATTATTTCAGAAATATTTAAGTTTTCTTTTAATAACTTCTTTTACAAAACCCTAATTTAAAACAACCAACTTTTATATTTAATCATTTTCAAATATTTATTTCAAAATATTCCAAATTCCTTTTAATGAAACAACATTTATTAAAACTTAATTTTATCAAATCAGCCTTTATATAAAACCATTCCTAAATTATTTATTTTAAAATATTTAAATTTTCTTTTAAATAAACAACCTCTAGAAATCAAATTTTAACTCAAAATTATCAATGAACGTCTTATATTCAAATTGTGATACTTAATTCACAAGGTATTCATTTCAATGTTCCCAAAATTCCTACCTATCCAAACCAGATTTTAGAAAGGAAGATTCAAGATAGATTAATGGATAATAGTCAATGTTCAGAACTAGCAAGCATGGCTAATCAAATCCAAGATAATGACGGAATATTATCCTTCCTAACAACCAAGCACTACCAAGAATAACTATATTAAATTTTTTAAATATTTTTCTTTTACATATAAAATATATTTCCAGGTAAAATTATTTCATTTACCCATTTTAAAACAATACCGTGTCAATTGGTCTTGTTCGAGAGGTTAGGAAATCCTTATCGATAACATTGGCCAAACGCATCGATTAGAATTCTTAAGCCATTGAACAGATAAAACAACACAATATAAAACGCTTTTATATCACTAACAAATATGCACTCTTATATATACACTCAAACTCATCCTAGGGTCTCTCTTACCCTATCTCAAATGAGTTAACCCCACCAAAGTCTAGGTGTTCGCTCAACCTAAGCTCTGATACCACTGTAACGACCGTCTTCTTCGTACAGTTTAAGCGGTCAATAAATCACACATGACCAACCCAAATTGAATGGAAAGGCGGATAGTTAGGAAAAATAAAGAAGATAAGAAGAAACTAAACAACACAGAATCTCACAATGGAACGAATAATCTATAATATATAACAAACCTTTACACAAAATCAAAACAGTAATATATGCATATATATGGACATCAATAAGAGTATACCAAACTATTCCAGCCCGGACAGTTATAGTGACATGTCCTCACAATTGTTGAATAATATACAACAATGTATGCACAGAAAATAACTATGTACATGAATACATCTTTGGGCCTCCAGCTCGTCTCCTGAAGCTCCAAACATCCAACTAAACCTAGAAAATATGCTCGGTCTGACCCGAGCATTAAAAGAAAACAACGCCCGGGTCAGTCTGGTAAAACCAGTGTGGGAACTCAAATCACAAGGAATTTCATCATTATAGTTTTTAAAATCCTTTAAAATCAAAGGTATCTCGTAAGACCTCGCCGTAAACACGGACGGATTTTTACCTTACGATAACCAAAACCTTTATATCAGAAAATCCAATGATATTATAATAATGTTTAAGGGCGAAAATAATCAAGTAGTTGTGATGCTCGTGAGTGTAAATCACAATAATACTAGTTATATAATCAAAAATTGATAAGGCAGTTCGCTAATTGTGTAGGATTTCCATGAAGATGCCCTCAGTACTTCGAGGAATAGTCCTCCTGCACAAGGATTGGAGATAACCTTCCGAAGCAGCTACATTCCTAGTGATGTACCACAGGAAAAACATGGCTGGTCTCGCTAAAACCGAGTGCACTGCCCCATGCATGCATAACAACTATAAGTAACATCTAGGAGGAGCCAACTACACCCTATGGGTTTGCCAACCCTATTGGCCATGCCTCCTATCTCTGGTTTTAGTCAATTCCACTAATGAGGCTATGCCCGACGTTCCAGCTCACGCACCGCCATCAAAACAGATCACGGAATCCCATATGGATTCCAATACCCCAATAGGTTTCGGAATCACACATAGATTCCTATATCTCAATTAGATCTTGGAATCACACCCGGATTTCCTTACCCCAACCGGTCTCGGAATCACACATGGATCCAACATTTCGATATATCACAAATCTCCTCCATAGAACCGTATATGGTTTTTGGAGTGGTTACGGTTTCGAGTCATCTCTTACGAGAACACTCTTCCGCTTCCCGGGTGCTCCACAAACCAAACGCCGATCTCCAGAATGCTCAATACTGGTTCTTTAGGAAATAATCAAAGAATACATAAGAGTGGGGATCACCCCCTAATTGTTTAAGTGGACGGATCTCCTTATCATTTGTCCTAGAAGAACGAAACGAGTTTATATGTATAGTATAGCACCACCGACGGTAATTGTACCATATAATCCCTATGTTTCCACTAGATATTTCCAGAGTTAAAACCCTTCCAACTGGAATTGTGGTCTGTACGTGTTACAGCCTCGACGCCTAGGTGGTGCCAACGAGGACGTTGGCTCTAAAGGATGGGAGATTATAACACCCCTTCAAAATGGGAATAATAGTCCCACATCGCGAAAAAACACATATTACGGTACATCGAAGTGTAATACAAGTGTTACGAATCCTTGAATCATCGTGCCTTTATTCTTTTCGTGCCTTTTAGGGTAGATAGAATTTTTGGAATATGTCTAGGAATGCATTTTTATTCCGTAATATTCCATATTTGAATTAATGATTAGATTTCTTTGAATAAGAAAATATTAAAAATAAGCAAACATTAAAAATAAAGATTACATTTCCCATAGAAATCACTAAGCCTCTTCAAAATTAATCTTTCATTTCTAAAATCACCTTTTAAATACTTGGAAATCACTTCCATATACTTATCGCAACAGGATAAGTATATTCACAAAACATTATATTTCGATACTTAGAAAATACAACCATACACTTATCTCAACGATATAAGTATATTTAAGCATTTCACTTTCAAAATTTGGAAACTATTCCATATACTTATACGATGACATAAGTATATTACCCAAACACTTAGAAAGATTTTCTGTTTTGAAATATTATTTAAATGATCAAACCCAAATGTCATTTAAAAAGGAGAAACCCAAAACACCAATCCCTTCCATAAGTCTCTTTTATTTTATAAATAAATATCTCCTTTATAAATTTTCAAATCTATTTATAAAATATTCTTTGCAAATCTCAAAACCATTTATAAAACATCTCCTCTTGGATCTTTAAAACTCACTTATAATCCTTTTATAGATATCCAAAACCATTTGTAAAACTCTTCCCATATTTAAGTAAACTTAATTAATAAACTCCTTGAGTCGGTAAGGTTGCCTTAATAACCCATATATTATTTTAAATAGCTTTAATAACTTTAAATAATAATTTATTATTTAAACATCCTTCCTTTTCATTTATATTAAATCTCATTTAAAATAGTAACTTAAAATTTCATTAAAACATATTAAATTAATTTTTAAGCATTATTATTGTATTAATAAGTTAACTTCAAAATAATATTAATATAATAATTAATTAACTTTAAACGTTATTTAAACAAAAAATCAAATAACTTTTAATTAATATTAATATGATAATTAATTAACCTATAGATATATTTTAAACAGCTTAATTCAATATAATTAAATAACTTAATTTAAAATTTAAAGCATAGTTAAATCACTTTAAATAAATAATTAAAATAAAATTAAAAACATTTAAAAAAACCAAATAAATTTAAAATAATAATTAAACATTCTTAAATAACATTTAAGAAATAACTTTTAGGAATCGTATTAATAAAATGATTAACTTTAAATCATTATTAAATTTTTTATAAATTATCTTTAAAATATTATTACCAATAAGTTATTACCGTTTTAAATCTTATTACTAAAATTTGAATTTTCCTTTAAACTATATAATAGGTAATACTTATTTTTAAAATAACTTTCAAATCAATAATTAACTTTTAAAATTTTGAAAGAGGGTTAACGATCACAATGGTATTGCATAAGCTACCATATCATTCAATTTCACTTTCCAAGTTAATAACAGATATTTACATAATCAACGACTATATAAATAAATTCAACACTTAACCATCATTGGTTAAACGTATCACTTATTCAAAGTGACATATCAATTAATGACATATAGTCATATGTCCAAATCTATAAAATAGCAGAACGGGGATTTATTCTGCTAATTAAATGACTAATTAATTCAATAGTGGAATGGTATTTTATTCCGCTAATAAGGTGTTCAAATTACCTTATTTAATTTACTTTAACAATACCGTGTTTATTTGGCCAAATAAATATTACCAATTAAGGTATATAAATTTAACGACGTTGTTAATCAAAATAACGTAACTAAATTTCAGTCTGTTTTCATATGTCATAAATTTATACATTGTCAAAGTATCAACAAGTCATACTAAAATGTTGTACTCATCATTACAAGTTAAATGCAAAAATCTGCATGTCAACCGGACTTAAAAATATCATACTTTAAAAATCAACACCTATTTAAATAATATAATTTAAATAATTTGCATATTAAATTCTCATCCCCAAGGCACACCAAGAATTTTAAACCCAAACACCAGTCCATTCATAAATGCCTGCTATCAATCCTTCCCCTACCATCAAGAAATTGAACACATTTAAGAGGGCTCAACTGCAAAATTTTATGTGAACTACATTACCATATTCATGTGCCACTACAGGCTTTTACACGTAAGAAACTTGGGTCTCCCTCCTTCATGCGCCCGCCAATGCCAAGCTACAAAACAAACGGCCCCTCCATCCATCACCAAACACAAACTATAGCAACCCACCTCCAAAGAAATGAAAGCAACAGCCCATCCCATCCCCATGCACCTACTACCCACGCATATGCATACACATATATATTCACATTTTTATGCATGCTCTACATGGACGAACTTGACTACTCATAACTCCCTCTCCGCTTCACCGAAACATGCGCCGTCTTTGCCGTTGGATTCAACATCGAGAGCCTCATCACCCGACACTTCTGACTCCAACCACCACCATTAACCCTAGACCGTCGGAACCTCCATAGGCCACCATCTTGAGTGCAACAAAAACAAAAAATGTAGATCTTTTCATTCTCTACCACTTTCATGTTGATGACATTTGCTAATTCTTGATGTTTAGGGAGTTAATAGAATTACGAAATTAAAATGAGAGTGAAAATTACTTTGCTGTTGTTTTCATTTTCCCTAAAAGCAAAGGTGAAAGTGTTTCACCATTTTGAAAAAAAAAGAGTTCCCTGAATCCATGCGTTTGTACACTCATAAGACTAAATTTACTTAAAGCCTAAGGAATGCAAAGTACTGACATATTTAGTGCCAAGCAACAAAAGTCAGCATAAGGACAAAGTGAAAGAGTTGTTGCATGAGTTTAAAATGTATGTGTACTAACTTTTTTTTTAGTTTTATTTTCAAAAGTTTTAGGGTACTCTACCGTACTATATTCCGTTCGCATATGAGTCGTGAGTAATAGAAATAAAAATACGATCACGCTCAACAATGTGAGACGATCATAAAACAATAATAAAATAGACAAGTTAACTTATTCTGCGAAGTTTCAAAAGTACCAACGTTTGCCGCAAAAGGTCAAATGAAAATTTAATTATTTTCCAAATTAAAAATTATGGAAAAATCCTAAAAGTTAAATTAAAAATACATCATAAAAATCAAGCATTTATTTGGAATATAAATTTTATTATAATTTAATTCAAATTTGAATATTTAAATAAATTAAATATTCAAATTCGAAGATCCAAAAATACGGGTCGTTACACTTTGCTTTGCTTTACTGCTTTTATTTTTATCTGTGCTTGCATATGTAATTGTTGAATAAGTATAATTCTGTGTTGTTAATTTGTGATATAATATTTAACTTGAAAGAAATTTAAAAATATTTAGAAAAGTTAGAAAACAATATTCACCTGCCTATAGGTTTAATCAGCCTTAAGATCCATTATTCCACAACCCACTTTTGGTATCAGAGGAATAGGTTTTCAGAAACTCGTAATTTAAATTTCAAAAAGTAAAAATGTCTTTTAATATTGTTGGTACTCTTTTTAACACAAAAATAAATTTGTGAAATCAATAAATTACTTTCAAGTAGGTTAAAAACTAATCATTTTGAAAAGTCCGTTGATTTCTTAGAAAGGTATAATGTTGAATAGCAGGAATAAGTTTGTTATATGGCTAATGGTGAACAAACAGTTATATTCAAACAAAATCAAGAAGGACAAATAGATACTGGACAGTGGATGCTCAAGACATAGGATTGGAAATCCAGAGATCTTGAAGGATATTGTCTATAAAGATGGTGGACCAGTTATTTCGAAGACAGCTCAAAAGAATAAGTGATTGGTATCGGCAATTTCAGTAACTCTAAAACTCCTACCATTTCTAATGTTTTGCTAGTTAGGAATCTAAAACATAACTTGCTTACTATTAGTCTATTGCATGATAAGGGTTTTAAAATTATGTTTGAAAAAGATAATTGCCACATCGAAGATAATGAGTCAAACATTATCTTTGAAGGTATTAGAAAACATAACATTTATATTTTAAGAGTGTCTAATGGCAATTTTTGTCTTTTGGTTGAATCTAGTAACCCCTGGATTTGGCATAAAAGATTTGGTCATTTAATTTTAAATACCTATTCAAAGTTTCTAGATATGAACATGTTAGGGGTCTCCCTAAAATGATTTTCAATGTTAGTAACTTATGTGATGCCTGTTAACTATGAAAGCTTCATAAAAGTTCTTTTAAATCAAAAGATATGATTTCTACTTCTCAACCTCTTGAACTTCTTCTTCTAGACCTTGTCAGTCCATCGCAAATACAATAAATAAATCATAATAGATATGTTTTTGTAATTATAGATGATTTTTCTAGATTTACGTGGACAATTTTCTTAAAACTTAAAAGTGAAGCTTTTGAAATGTTTAAAATTTTTACTAAAAGAATTCGGAATCAAATGTCAATCAAAATTAAAACGATTAGGAGTGATCATGGAGGAGAGTTCGAAAATGAAAACTTTGAAAACTTTTGTAATCATAAAGGAATTACAAATAACTTTTCATTTTCAAGAACACCCCAACAAAATGCAGTGGTAGAACATAAAAATAAAACTATACAAGAATATGCTATAACAATGTTAAATGATAGTGATTTATCTAAAAGTTTTTGGGCAGAAGCAGTTGCTACAGCATGCTATAGTGTAAATAGAATTTTATTAAGACCTTTGACTAAGAAAAATCCTTATGAATTATTTTGTAATAAAAACCTAAAGTATCTTATTTTAGAAATTTTGGTAGTAAATGTTTTATGTTAAATACAAAAGATAATTTAGATAAATTTGATGAAAAATCAGATAAAGGAATTTTTATGGGATATTCAAATAGAAGTAAAGCTTATAGAGTTTTTAACACCAAAACTAACACCATTGAAGAGACATTACATGTTTAGTTTGATGAAAATTATAAAATCAATAATACTAATGTTGATGAAGAAGAAAATATTAATAATGAAATTATGAATAATGAAATCACTAATGATGTAAGTAATAATAACTCTGAAAATTTACTTCTCATTAAAAGAACAAAATTTGAAAGATCATTCTATAGAAAATATTCTATGAAATATAAAGTCTGTTGTAACAACAAGAAATCAATTAAGTAAAATGAGTAATGTAGCTTTTATCTCAACTATTGAACCTAAAAATTCAAAGGAAGCATCTTTAGATGATTCATGGATTCTTGTTATGCAAGAGGAACTGGATCAGTTTACCATAAATGATGTTCGAGATTTAGTCCCAAGACCTGAAAATAAGTCTGTAATAGGAACTAAATGGGTCTATAGAAATAAAATGAATGAATAAGGATAAGCCATTAGAAATAAAGCACGTTTAGTTGCTTAAGGTTATAGTCAGGGGGAAGTTATGGATTTTGATGAAACCTTTGCTCCTGTAGCTAGATTAGAAGCTACTAGTATTCTACTCGTTTTTGCAAATCATAATAATTTTAAATTATTTCAAATAGATGCCAAAAGTGTCTTTTTAAATGGATTTATTAAAGAAAATGTTTATGAAGAACAACCCCTTCTTTTTGAAGATGAATTTTTTTTCTAATCACGTTTATAAATTAAAGAAAGCTTTATATGGTCTAAAACAAGCTCCTAGAGCATGGTATGATGGACTTAAATCTTATTACAATCTAATTTTGAAATAGGAAAAGAAGATAGTAAATTATTTATTAAAATAAATAATAATGATATTCAACTTATAAAAATGCATGTAGATGATATTATATTTGGATTAACAAATAAACAGTTAAATAAAGAATTTTAAGATATAATGACAAAGGAATTTGAAATGAGCCATATAGGAGAACTAACTTTCTTTTTAGGATTACAAATAAAATAATTAAGTAATGGTATTTTTATAAGTCAAGAAAAATATACTAAGGAATTAGTTAAAAAATTTGGTATGTCAAATAATAGCGGTAAGCCAACTCCCATCGCAACAAATGAGAAATTAAATATGGAAGAAAACTCAAAAGATGTAGATAAAATACCATATAAAGGAATGACAGGATCCTTACTTTATATAACTACTAGTAGACCAGATATAATGCATAGTGTATGTCTTTGTGCAAGAAATCAATCTTAACTAAGGAAATTCACCTAAAATCTGTAAAAACGAATACTAAGATATGTAAACAATACACTAGACTATGAACTTTCTTTTTATCCAAAAGAAGATTCTTTCGATTTAATTTCATATAGTGATGCTACTATGCTGGATGCAAATCAGACCGAAAAAGTACAAGTGGAACTTGCCACCTTTTAGGATGCTCTCTTATTTCTTGATTTAGCAAAAAAACAAAATTTCATCTCTATCCACAAGAGAGGCAAAATATTTTTCAGCTGCACTAGTTTGTTCTCAAGTTATCGATATGCAACAAACTTTAAAAAAATTGGTTTAAATTTTACTATATCACCAATATACTTTGATAACATTAGTACAATAAATCTATCTAAAAATCCAATACATCGTGCTAGAACCAAACATAAAGATATAAGACATTATTTTCTAAGAGATAATGTAAATAAAGAAGTAAATTCACTCAAATTTATAAATACTGAAAATCAAATAGTTGATATTTTAACAAAACCACTAACTCAAATATCTTTTATTAACTTAGAAGAGTGTTAGGAATATGTTCTTTCTCTAAAATATAAATATAACAACATATAAGTTGTATATTTAAAAAGAAAATACAGTTTCAAAATTAACACATGTATGTCGACATACAATCTATGTATATGTTGACATATACTACAGAAATCTAAAAAATATTTTTCCCTCTCAAATTCAAAATTCGAAATGTGATTATATAACCACCAAATTTCGATTTCTTTCTCATTTCCCTGTCTTCTTGCTTCTGCGAATTTCAAATAAAACTAAAACGATGGATTCTCGCTACAAGAAAATGTATTTTTGGTGGCACACAAAAAACGCAACCAAAACTTATGGTAGCATTTTAATGAACGTCGTGATAAAACCCACAACTATTGTATTTATTTCAACGCCACTATAAATCTATTTATTGCAGCGTTTCTCAAGTGCAACCATAAATTTTTTCGCAGCATTGTAAAAACACCGCCAAAAGGTTTTTTGCGCTACCATAAAGTTTCCAACTTTATCCTTGCTTTACGCTTGCGTTTAATCAACGCCACTATATGTATTTCTGTAGCATTTTTGAAACACTACTAAAAGTCATTGGTTATTTTACAGCATTTTTTCATGCTATTATTACCTGTTAATGGTCTATTTCATTTCTACAATATCAATCAACAATCACTCGCATAATCATCATATTCATTCATTTAAAAAAACACATTAACCATATAATCAAATAAGATATCCATAACCATTCCGATACAATAGTTTTCCTATAAAATGACCAAACTCGCATATAATAACGTTCGTATACAAATTTATACACATAGTACTAATAAAATGTTATACCTAACTAGTGCAAAAAAAATGCTTGATTACCCGTAATTCTCTGATGCATGCACAAGTGAAAGCTAGCATTGTAAAAGTCCTACCTTGCTCTCTTCGAAAGTCCAATGCCATCAAAGTCCAACCTTGCTTTCTTCGAAAGTCCAATGCTTGCACAAGTGAAAGCACAACATATGGTCAAACAATTATGTTAATTCGTAGACTTCAAATCTAATAACAAACAAGGAAAGCCTTGTGTGACACAATTAAAAACAACTAAATTATTATACACTATGCACTTAATACACTATTATTACTTATCAAACAAGGAAAGTCTTAGTTAATTTTTGTAAACTTAGTTGATTCATCATCATCATCGTTATTACTTATAAGACTTTGTTAAATTAGTTATATTATTATTATTTATAAAATTCAGTTAACTTAAACTTAGTTAATATTATAAAACTTGTTTAATTTTAACAAAACTTATTTAATTTTTATTAAATTGGTTAACTTAGTTAATTTAATATTATTATTGTTGTTGTTGTTGTTATTATTATTAAAACTCAGTTAACTTAATTATATTATTATTATTATTAATTTAACTAATTTTTATAAACTTAGTTAATTCATCATCATCATCATTACTTATAAAATTTTGTTAAATTAGTTATATTATTATTATTTATAAAATTTAGTTAATTTAAACTTGATTAATATTATAAAACTTATTTAAATTTAAAAAAAATTAGTTAATTTTTATTAACTTGGTTAACTTAGTTAATTTTATTATTATTATTATTATTATTAAAACTCAGTAAACTTAATTATATTATTATTAACTTGGTTAATTTTTATAAACATAGTTAATTCATCGTCATCGTTATTACTTATAAAACTTTGTTAAATTAGTTATATTATTATTATTTATAACATTTAGTTAACTTAAACTTAGTTAATATTATAAAATTTGTTTAATTTAACAAAACTTAATTTTTATTAACTTGGTCAACTTAGTTAATTATTATTATTATAATAATAATAATTATTATTATAATAATTATTATTATTATAAACTTAGTTAATTTTTATAAACTTAGTTTATAAAATTAGTTAATTTATCATCATCATCATCATTTATAAAACTTTGTTAAATTAGTTATATCATTATTATTTATAAAATTTAGTTAACTTAAACTTAGTTAATTTTATAAAACTTGTTTAATTTTAACATAACCCAGTTGATTTTTATTGACTTGGTTAATTTAGTTAATTTATTATTATTATTATGGTTATTATTATTATAATTAAAACTTGGTTAACTTAATTATATTATTATTATTACTATCATTATTTTTATAAACTTTGTTAATTTATTATTATTAAAAAAACTCAATTAACTTAATTATATTATTATTATAGACTTAGTTAATTATTATGAACTTAGTTAAATTTTATAACCTTAGTTAATTTATCACCATCATCATTATTATTTATAAAACTTTTTTAAGTTAGTTATATTATTATTATTTATAAAATTTAAGTAGCTTAAACTTAGTTGATTTTTATTAACCTGGTTAACAATAGTGTGAAGCCATCTCTCTTTTTTCCTGGCATACTAATTTTCAAAATAACCCATATGCAACTGCTAAAGCACTTTATTGTATCAACAAATAGAACTAATGTCAAACAATATTCTCTCCAAGTCTCTGTATTGTTTAATCATGTCCAATACCGTATAAAAGTGGTATTGACCTATTTTTGATCATGTAATACAAGTAAACAAAAGTTAGCAAGCAACATCGAAGTAATGTAGTAGAATTCCAGCGAGGTTGCAGTATAATATGACATCACTTGTATTCCAGAAAGTACATTTGTAGTGAATAGCTTAAAATGTAAATTAATTATTAAGTCACTAACCTGTTGAATTCAGAATCTTCAGATGATCAAAATGTATGCATCAGTGTCTAACTTGGTTTCAAGCTTCAGCTTCCTCTCAATGTTTGTGCTCTTGTTGTTTGCATTGCAGTTATGTCCTTTCATGCTAGCCAAACTTCTTTTCCATTTTTCTCACTTCATTAGCTGCCTCTGTTCAATGATTTTGCTGGACTCTTTAAACCCAGGCGACTTCAACTACACCTCATGATCATCATGCCTCTACTGCATGTTCGTCATTTTTGTGGTAGAAACATATATGCTCTTTCTCTCTCAAGTGCAGCTTCCTCAACATGCATGGGCATCCCTCCTGTGCATCCCTCACCTATATCTCAGTCTATCAAGTCATTATCACATTCACTGTTTCAGTGCAATACTATTCATTAGCTGATTTTGCCAACAGAAATGACTACAATTATATATATTTTGCATTACAAAACAAGCAACCAATAAGCAACATTGGTATTGATTTTGCATTACTTAATTACTTAATATCAAAGGTTTATCAGTGGGATATGATATAAATATCTGTATCTATTGGTTTGATATGCCTTTTATGGATTTTTGGGTTTTTAGGCATATTTTGAAATGACTTATTTTAGAGTTAAGTCATTTATGGATTTATAAAGAGGTGAATTTAATTAATATGCTTTATTATAATGTATATTAGAGTGAGTCTAGTATTAACATTTTGTAGACTCGCATCTTATTATGAAATATGTTGTATATTAGTCCGCTGTAATCTGTGATTCTGATTCTGATTTATCTATATTATATACTATTCTGGATATTTTTAATCGGTGTGTATTAATTTGTATTAATATTGCACACGTCTAATTTTCAGTTCAGATCCTCAAAAAGGTAAATAAGACGTGTCAGTGTTAGTATAAAGATATATTCACATTCGATCGCCCTTAACCGGCCATATTCTCCGGATTAGCAGACAACATTACTTGTAATATTCTTTACTAAACTGGACATAGCAGTGGGGTCATCGTAGATAAGCCTATATAACTATATTATTGATCATTAAAGTTTCCAAAAAGGTTATTTTTCGATTTTGGTCTGTCATATTGTGTGATCAATTACCAAGATTATGTAGGGACGGTGCATAAATTTCCCTTTTATGGAAAAAATTCACTTCACAAACCTTTCTTAATTTAGTAATAACTATAGTATTTACAGTATCTACAAGATAGTATATATGCTTACCTGCAAACTAGACACCTTCAATTTACTAACAAGTAAACCAAATCACAATAGTATGTGGCCAGCATGATGGCATATGGTGGAAAGGAATCGTAAAAGGAAGGTCTTGTTATATGCAGCAAATTGATGATTGTATAGTCATAGTAGAGTGTTACACCGAGGCAATTCGGCAAACACTTGGAGTGCATCAAGTTGGAAATGAATTTCATCAAACAGGTTGGTAAATAAAGCTCGACATACCATCACAAGCAGCTGAAACAAGTAAAGAGGTTTCAGAACAATCAGGGAAGATTTAGAAGCGTGAAGAAACAACCAGAAGCATCAATTCGAATTTGTTGATGGACCTAATTCATTAGCTCTGTAAAAATATATGTTTGTAAATTGAAAGCAAATGATAAGCTTAACCTTGTCAATAAAAAGTAGCAACTTTGGAGTATAGAATAGGGACAAATTAAAGGATAAGTCTAAACTACTTTACATTGCATATATGAAATCCTACTTTATACTTAAACATTATCTGCATCTCAAATTAGAGCAATATATTTACCTGACCATGATGGCTCTCTGTTATAATGAGATAGGCTTAAACTCAAATTATTGTGTATAGGTGGTAGTGAGGCCAACTAGCCATAATTTTGTTCAGTGTTCCGTTTATGTTAGACTTATAGACATTCAATGATTTTTCAATGCAAGATATACCGTTAGCTTGGAAATTAAATTTAGTACTCATTATTTTAACGAACTAATTACAAAATCTTACATTACATTGATAAGCTAGTCATATGTACTACTTTTAGTAGAAAGCATGCATGTTTGAAAAATAATACATACCTTAGAGATGTGCAGGAAGACTCCACTTGTCACGATCCAAATTCCAGCGTTCGAAAATCGGCACCTGTACTTCACTTGTACTCGTATGCCGCAGATTCAATCGTTGAAATTCAACTCGTGCCGGAGCTTATAACACATTAAGTATAATAACACAGCGAAAGAAAGAAATGAATGATATCATATACATCACAAATGATACAATATCCAGAATATGATACACAACAATGATATCTATATGATACAAGAATATCAGAGACAAATAGTGTTAGAGCGGAAACAACAGAAGTGATAACTCCAAATGATTTTTAAAAGAGAATGAGTCCAACAACTCCAACATCAAGCTCGAACCACCATCATGTTGCACAAAGATAAGCAAGTGTCGTCCATGAACTCCAAAAACTGAACTAGCTCCAACTAATCTACTAAACCTGACTATCTGAAAAACCCAACTCTAGACTGCCCGCGTGAAAAATTGTGGGCACCCAGAGTTTAGGAAGGGAACAATAAACCCCAGGTTAGTCATAGGACTGTATGAGTAAACAAAAACAGTTTATCTTTAAACAAACAACAAAAGAATTTTAAACATTGAAATCCGCAATGCTTTTTGGAAAATGAAACTACCATAAGGCCTCCCGGCACACACACAATGCAATCGTACACATGGGGGAGATTTATCCTTATGATAGTAAAACATGCTTACTACACAAAAAAAAACTCTTTTGATATTATTACTAGTGCATAGTGTAGGAAACATTTCGAAAGTATAATATTAATCTTAGCTAGCATAGGTACCATTATACTATGCCTACTATAGCTGCTATGTTAAATGGCAGGTTCTACAACTAAAATCGTACTGGGTTCGTATTGGGAATTGGATTTCCAACAAATGGTCAGGCTAAGGAACTTCCTATGCCACATGGGAACGCCTCTGGAGGGATGCCATGAGAGACAACTGCTCTCTGCCAACACAAGGCCGGTTACCCCCTTCCCGGGAAGTAAACCTAAGATACGCCACCCCCGGTCGTTTGCGACCTTTATCCGAGGGCCCTCGATCACAAAGCAACAATCACACAGTAAATGAGATTGGAACAACCACATAGGTAAATATCTGGGCTCCATACCATAATACCACCTTTTTCCAAAAGGAATGGATATACCCTAGGGGAGCTACCCCTGAAACCTTGCCGCATTTTTCCTGTTTCGACCATTTCCGGGTCGTGAGGTCCGATGAGGTCTCGTCCACAAAGCTATGCTTTGCACGAAAGCCATGCTTTGATCAACAAATGATCAACAACACACAACAATACTTAGCATGCCACACTACCAAATTGGGAGTATATCACTGATAACCTTCAACTACATAACCTCTGAGCTCGTACGTCTCAAAGAAGGGTGTTAAGCTAAGAGAATAAATTCTCCGCCACCAAACAGAAATGTATTTGAAAGAAATCGGCTTTATATCTCAAAGTGTAGTGTCAGACATACATCCATACAAGTCTGTTCCAGGTTCGAACAGAACCGAAGGCACTTCCAAAGAAGCCCTTACAATCCAGGTATTCACAATCCCGATCGGACTTCCCATCACTTAGGAAATCTCTATACCGGCGCGACTCAGTGCAGAGACAATCGACGGATTATCCTTTCGTTTTCATAAATACCCGATCTTCAACACCGGTCTTCAAATGCTATCCATTTACGTCGTATCACTATTCGGAATGGGTTATATGACACAAAGTCCTCTCCCGGCTAAACCGAATAATGAGCGTAATATTTTAAAAACATATGGATATTGGGATTTCAGTTAAGTCACAACTTATTACCCAAAACTTCTCTTTCAAATGGTTTAAACAAATTACCATTTTCAATCTTTTATAAAAAGATTCATCTCACAAAGTTCACCCAGTTTCACAAAGATCTATTCATAGATTTTCAAATCGATTTCCATTTCAATTGGATTAACTCATTAAATCTTTAAATCAAAGATTTAACTTATAGCTTTCAAAACACGTTTCCAAAGATTTATTCGTAACTTGGAAAAACATTTTCAATTCAAACTTGAAATTACTTTAATTGGAAATTCACTTCTTATATGAGAGCTTTTATCAGTTGAAAACAATTAGTTTCCCAAATCATTGAATTCAATTTCAAATATTGAATTCAAATTTAAATCAAATTATTAAATATCAAGTTTTATTAAGTTATTTAAAATAACTTTTACATTTGAAACTCATTTACAAAGCTCTCAATTCCAATTCCAAAACTATTTTGGATTCAAGAATTCAATCTTTACAATTGTCAAAAATCTGTGACTTAACCGATTTCCTCGTGAAATCCATATTTGTGTGTGAATGGTGTGGTCCAGGGGTTTCACACAGTAGTGCAACATCATTCAATCATCACAGATCAGAATACAGAGATATAATTGATAAGCGGTATGAACTATAACACTTATCTTTTCATTCACAGATCACAGATCATATATATATATATATATATATATATAAATTACAGATAATAAATTGCATTCATCCCAGAGAAATAGATCACAACATAAATCAGGATGTATCACAAAGCATCACATATCAGGGAATATCAACAATTCAATCATTCAGTCGGGTCCAAACATTCACAAATAAATTTTTATTAATCATTTGATTCATTTAAATCAGATGTATCACTTATAAATCCGGGTTAATTATCATGAGTTAATTACAAATTATTTGAAATAAATTTCCTTGTAATCATTTATTAGTTAACCTTTAATAATTAACTAATCATCCTTAATTAATGAATCAATTAAGCTTTAATTAATCACAATTATTAATTAATCCTTTAATTACTAACAAATAATTATACTCAAATTTCTAATCATCATTCAATTAATTACATCCAGTAATTACCATTAATTACTTCACTAAGTAATTACACTTCATTTATTACATTAAGTAATTACCTATCAAATCATCCAGTGATTTTTCTTAAATTAATTAAACTAAATTAATTAACTTAAACTAATCAAATTTATTTAATTAATTACCTTGAGTAATTAATTCCTTTAATCACTTCCATTAAGTAATTACACTTACACAATTTTATAAATGATTATCATTAATTAATTAATCTAATTCATTATCAAAATTAATCACATTAATTAATAATTTAAATAATCTTAGTTAATGACCTTCATTAACTAATAACAATTCTTCAATTACTTTTTCTTAAGTAATTAAACTTAGATTAACCATTGTTAATTACAAATTAATTTATCTTAATTAATTTCATTATTTATTTAAATTAATTAATTAATAATGTCATAAATTAATTAAATTAAAACTTAATTACTTTCAAAATAATTAACTTAAACCTTTTGCTAATCCCATTTTCAAATAAAACGATTATTTTTAAAAGAAGAATTTAAAACATGTTTAAAACTTGAATTTATTTTAAAACTTGAAAACTGTTTTTAAACCTCCTCGAGTCAAACCCGAGTGTCACTCCGAGTCAATTGCCTATTTACTTCTATTTTTTCCCCAAATCAACCCGAGGCACTTTTCAATCTTTAAATTTTGTTTAAGTCTTTAGAGAAACCCGGTATACACTTGAAAATACACGAGCTCAAACTCGAGCCAGAACACAATCTCCCTGAGGTAAAACTCGAGACATCATCACCCAAACATCAACTAACACGATCATCGACTTGTGCATGTGCACAACGATCCCAGCCATCACCGATCAAAGCTACCATCATCGACATATCTGTGATGATCTCCACTAACTCCAAGAACACCCAGATATCCAAAACACTGACGAATCTTCAATCGAGCTACTCGATGTTCGCTGGAACACAACTTCGATCCACTCAATCACCTCGCTCCGACTGCACAGGCCACCAGAGGCCACACAATTCTGGCCATAGCTGCGTAAGGCTTTCCAGCTTCGAGCGCCACCGGGGCGATCGACTCCGATGCGATGACGAGGCATCAGCGATTCAAAATTCGACGCTAACTAAAATCTGGGCTAAAAACCTAGATGAACGACGTTCGGCCACCACGATTAATTTAAAATATTTCGAGCATTTTTCCTTGATTCCTCGATCATACTTCTACCACCAGAAAGAATCACGACACCCCAGATCACTTAGATCAACAGAAAATCCCAATTTCCCATTTTCAGTTCCACCCAGAACCGCACACTCGTTCTCAAACTAAAAATTTTGATTTTAGTGTTAAAAGTCATGTTTTAGTTTATGTATTCAATTTATAATCTTGAATTTATAAATTACAAAGTTTGGGTTTTGACTTACATTAATTTTGCTCGGTCATTTTGATTTCCAGATAATCTCCAAAGACATTTCTCTATTATTTTAACTTAAGTATAATTTTTATCCAAAGTTTGTGATGGAACAAACAAGTTTCATTTGCATCTTAAGTTTAAACAGAGTCAAAATCAAGAGATATTGAATTTTAAATCAAAACTTGAAACTAAAAGCTATAAACAGAGAGTACTCTTATGAAAACAACATGCATACCATACATGAATATATACACGGCAGATTTCACACAATAATATTCATTTCAAATTGACTAGCATGCAACCAAATTTACATACCTAAACTTTTAAAAGTGATGTTACTCACAGTATTTCCAGAAGAAGAACAGAGCACTTCTTTGACACTGGCTTTGAAATTCAAGCTGGAATCTTTCTTCTTGATTCTCTGATTGATCTTAATTTGTATTGTTGTTTAAGTTGTTTTTTGTTGAAGTTTAAGATGATGTTATTTTAGACTTTGCTCGGCTTGAAATGGTCGAACTGAGATGAGAAAGTTGATATATATGAATTGAGTTTACAGGTTGGTGATATGTTTTGGTACAATATATCAGAGATATTTTTTCCTTTGTTGGCTCATATGATAATATCTTGGCTAGCATTAATTGTGTTGTACCATATTTATACATTTTTTTCTTCATTTCGGCTGTACATAGTATGAAGATAGTTGATGTCTTCTCTTGCAAGCTTCTTATTTATATTTTCTCTTCATTTTGCAAGTTGACATGAATATATATTTTTGTTTCTTTATTATATTTTTTTCTTCCTTTGTTTGTTCCATTACTTGTTTCATATTTTCATATGTATTTGGTTTTGTTTCTTTTCTTTTTTTATTTGCTTCTAACTTGTTTTATTTTTCTTTTATTTTTGGTAGTCTATTTGTATTACATTGTTTTGTATGGATTTACGAGATTAAAATTTATACATTTACTTTATATTGTATAAAACTATATAATTTATTTTGAAATATAGATGAACTTCTATATTTTATTTTGTTGTTAAAATTTTAGCTAATGCTTTTCTTTATATTTTTATAGCTTATCTTTTATATACTCATATTTGAATGTATTTCTTTCTTGTGTCAAAGTCTATATTTTTATATTTATATGATTTAATATATATATTCTATTTGAATTGGGGAAACTCGAATCAGTTTATCAGTTAATTCCAAAATTTATTCAAAAATTAATTTAATTACCAATTTAAACTTATAAAAAATCCGGGATCGTTACAGATTCCCCCCTTAAGAAATTTCGTCCTCGAAATTTGCCAGGGAGACACAAAGATAGATGAAGAATATTTCATCAAATTAACTGAACATCTATTCTGCGTTTGGCTTACCAAATCAGAATATCAATAATAGATATGAGAATGAGTCTTTTTAATTTTTTCACAAGATACTCGGGTTATCTGGATCTACGAAATATGCAGGGGCATCGGTTAGTCCGAAGGGATAACTAACCATTCGTAGAATATATTGGGACCCAAAAATAGACAGATATATGGATATAATTTCAAAACTTTTAAATTTAGAAACCAAATTATACCTATCAACCATAGCAACCAAAGCAACCAATTCATCCGAACAAACAATTCTGACCTATTTGGAGTTTATGTCCCATACAAATATATCAAATCTTCTTCCTGGATCTACCAAGAACTATCAAAGAATTGAGAAAAGATGACGAACAAAAGAGATTGATAGAGAAAAGATTGTTTCCTTGTTGTTACAGGGTATTGACCATTATAGTCGTATTCCTCTGTCCCCTATCTCATCCTCTTCTTGCACTCATACTTACTATCAGTGGATAGCAAGAGAATTTACTGAGGTATACAGACATATATCTTAGGGATTAATCATTCTAGGGTATACTTCACCCTATCTCTAATGAGCTACTTAATGTGTTATACTCCATAGCTAAAGTTCAACCTTAGCTCTGATACCAAATTGTCACGATCCAAATTCCAGCGTTCGAAAATCGGCACCCGTACTTCACTTGTACTCGTATGCCGCAGATTCAATCGTTGAAATTCGACTCGTGCTGGAGCTTATAACACATTAAGTATAACAACACGGCAGAAGAAAGAAATGAATGATATCATATACATCACAAATGATACAATATCCAGAATATGATACACAACAATGATATCTATATGATACAAGAATATCAGAGACAAATAGTGTTACAGCGGAAACAACAGAAGTGGTAACTCCAAACGATTTTTAAAAGAGAATGAGTCCAACAACTCCAACATCAAGCTCGAACCACCATCAAGTTGCACAAAGATAAGCAAGTGTCGTCCATGAACTCCAAAAACTGAACTAGCTCCAACTAATCTACTAAACCTGACTATTTGAAAAACTCAACTCTACTGCCCGTATGGAAAATTGTGGGCACCCAGAGTTTAGGAAGGGAACAATAAACTCCAGGTCAGTCATGGGACTGGTATGAGTAAACAAAAACAGTTTATCTTTAAAATTTCTTTCCAAGTTATTCAAAGTAACTTTCCTCTTTAAAACTTCTTTCCCAAGCTTTAACATTTAATCCAAATCCATTTCCAAAATCAATTGAAATTAAAATTTCAATTTCAAAACATTAAATTTAAATCATCTGTGACTTAACCAATTTCCATGTGAAATCCATATTTGTGTGTGTATGGTGTAGTCCAAGGGTTTCACACAGTAGTGCAACATCAATAAATCATCACAGATCAAAGTACAAAAATATAGTTGATAAGCGGTATAACTATAACGCTTATCCTTTATTCACAGATCACATATATATACAAATATATCACAGATAATAAATTATATCACAGGGAATTAATTACATTCATCCCAGAGAAACAGATCACAACACAAATCAGGATGTATCACAAAGCATCACATATCAGGGATATCAAACAATTCAATCATTCAGTCAGGTCCAAACATTCACAAATAAACTTATTAATCAACTGATAAATTTAAATCAGATGTATTACTTATGAATAAATCATTAATCCTGGTCAATTAACATAAGTTAATTACAAATTATCTGAAATAAATTCCCCTGTAATCATTTATTAGTTAACCTTTAATAATTAACTAATCATCCTTAATTAATGAATCAATTAACCTTTAATTATCCTTAATTAATCACAATTATTAATTAATCCTTTGATGACTAATAAATAATTATACTCAAGTTACTAATCATCATTCAATTAATTACATCCAGTAATCATCTATTAATTACTTCACTAAGTAATTACACTTCATTAATTTCATTAAGTAATTATACTTATCACATTTACTTTCCAATTTCATTTTAAATTTAAGACTTAAAAATGTATACAAATTTAACTTTAACAAAGTTTAAAACACATTTTAAAATCCCTTTTAAATCACATGTCCAAGACGCACTTATTTTATAAAAGGAATTTACAAGATTTTCAAACCAAATTCAATTTAAATTCAAATCACTCTTAAAATATTCTTTAATATTTTAAAGTTGTTTAACATTTTAAATTTGATAAAACTTTATTTTATTTCAACTAGAATACAAATTTAGATTTGAATCTATACTTAGAACTGATTTAAAACTAGTTTAAATCTTAACCCGAGCCAATCTTTAGTTTTCCCGAGTAAAACTTCGGGTCACTCACGGCCCTACCCACTTCGAGTCAAACCCAGTAAAACTCGAACAAAACCCTGAGAAAAACCTTTCTTCCCAAAACATCATTATTCCTAGATACACGGCTCTTACGCGTGCATGTGCACCATTGTCTAGTCGACTTCCGGCCGATGCTCTGATCATCGACAAATCATTGATCCATCCCTGAGTCCCCTCGATCATCCAGTCTCATTGATAAGCCCAAACTCCAAAATCAAGCAACTCGACCCAAACTGGAATGAAACCGAACCACCACAAATCACCTCGTTCTCGATATCTCGACCATCATAACTCCTGAAACTCCGACCACACGATCGCCAATACCTCCTCTACTCCCTCCCAAGAACACGCAGCACTCGATCGAACGATGGCGACGAACGAATCAAAATTCCTGACCTCACCAAAACTAGGTTTTAAAACTTCACGAGCTCGCCGCCGTCACCTCGATGATCGAGTTCACCTCCGACCATTTTTCCCACCACCACCGTAGGCTCCTCCATCTCCACGAGAAACCCCGGCCTCTCTAGAACCTCCGATCATCCGAAATTGCCCAAAAACCCCTTTCCGTTCATTACCAAACTGCTCTTAAACCCCACACCTAAAAATCACTAAACCCATCTTAAAAATCATAATTTTAAGTAAGGATTCGAGTTATATACTTGAATCAACATTTTGTGAAATTCGAAATTTCCAAAATTTAAAGTTTCCTCTGTTATTTTCATTTTAAACATTATTTGATGTGTTTTAAAAACCTGAAACTATTTTATAATCTTCATTTTACATTTACAAACAATTTTCATTTAAATACCCAAGGTTAATATGGATTGGATTCGAAGATATTGAATTTTTTTGATAGCAGAACATACACAGACATGCACAATTCAAAACATAAACAACATATAGCATACTTGTATTCACATATGCCAGCATCACTTATTTCTAGAATTTCATAAGCAACAAACATGTATTTACTTAAACTTTTAAATAAAAAGTTTACTCACAGTGATTTCCAGAATGAACAGAGCTTCATTTATGTTGAAACAGGCTTGAAAAACTAGCAAGCTGAAATCTTCCTCTTTGATCTCTGATTTGAGTTGAATTTGTATTGTTTTAAGTTGAAGTTTTTTTTTGTTTATGTTCAAGATGATGTTACTTTTGTTTTCTTAGCTGGAATGGAACGAAACTAAAATGAGGAAAGGTTGATGTGGAGATGAAATGAAGTTTACAGAGTAATATTTTGTACAGGGGAATATAATTTGTTTGTACAAGTTGATATTTCATTTGATCAGAGATTTTTTTAGCTGAAGTGATTTGTTGTAGTGTACTAAGGTTTCATGCATTTATTATCTTGTACAAATTTATATATAAATTATTTATGTACTAGTATCTTCTTATATAAGCTTGCTTATCTTCTTTCTTTTTTTTCTTTGTATTGTCTGGTTTCATTCTTGAGCATATGATGTTGTCTCCTTATGCAAGCTATTCACATATATATCTACTTGTTTCATTTTATTATTCACACAAACTTTGATTTGTTTACACTTGAATATATATATTTTTGTTTCTTTGTTTTACAAGTGTATAGATATATATTTTTATTTGTTTGTGCTTGAATGCATTTTATTTCTTGATTCATATTGGAGTATATTGTTTTATTTTATTTGATTGAAAGTACTTGAATAAACTTTTATCTTTTCTTTTGTCTTTGTAATAAATAAATTTCTATTTTAAACTTGTTGTTAGATTTTATTTAAATGTTACTTTTTATATTTTTATTGTCTTATTATCTTATAATATAAATAATTTCTATTTCTAATATGTTGCTAAAATTTTAGTTATCATTTCCTTTAGATTTTTTTTATAATTTATCTTTTATTTCTATTTCTAATATAAACCATCAATTCTAATATTTATTATTATCATTTATTATTAAACCATTTACTTGAAATTTAAATTCAAATGATTTAACACATTTTTATTTTTATTTAAATTGGGAAAACTCAAATCAATTTATTAATAAATTTCACAATTTTTATTCAAAAATTAATTTAATTATCAATTTAAACTTATTAAAAATCTGGGATCGTTACAGGTTCCCCCCCTTAAGAAATTTCATCCCCGAAATTTGCCAGGGAGACACAAAGATAGATGAAAAATATTTCATCAAATTAACTGAACATCTATTCTGCATTTGGCTTACCAAATCAGAATATCAACAATAGATACAAGAACGAATCTGTTTAATTAATTTTTCACAAGATACTCAGGTTATCCAGATCTACGAAATATGCAGTGGCGTTGGTTAGTTCGAAGGGATAACTAACCATTCGTAGAATATATTAGGACCCAAAAGTAGACAGATATATGGATACAATTCCAAAACTTTTAGTTTAGAAACTAAAGTATACCTATCAACCATAGCAACCAAAGCAACCAATTCATCCAAACAAACAATTCTGACCTATTTGGAGTTTATGTCCCATGCAAATATATGAAATCTGCTTCTTGGATCTACCAGAAACCATCGAAGAATTGAAAAGAGATGCTGAACAAAAGAGAATTATAGAGAAAAGATTGTTTCCTTGTTGTTACAGGGTATTGACCATTTATAGTCGTATTCCCCTGTCCCCTATCTCATCCTCTTCTTGCACTCATACTTACTATCAGTGGATAGCAAGAGAATTTACTGAGGTATACGGGCAGATATCTTAGGGATTACTCATTCTAGGGTATACTTCACCCTATCTCTAATGAGTTACTTACTGTGTTATAATCCATAGCTAAAGTTCAACCTTAGCTCTGATACCAAATGTAGTGATCCTGAACTCGGCCTTCGAAAATCGGCACCCGTACTTCACTTGTACTCAAAATGCCGCAGATTCAAACGCCGAATCTGGCTCACCGGAGCTTATAACACAGTAAGTATAACAACACAACGGAATAAAGAAATGGATAATATCATATACAACTCCAATGAATACAATATCCAGAATGATATACAACAATGATATCAATATGATACAAGAATATCAGAGATAAATAAAGATGCTATAGCGAAAAACAGAAGTGATACTCCAACTGATCCAATAAAGAGAATGAAACCAATAACTCCAATATCAAGCTCGAACCCCCATCACGATGCACAAAGATAAGCAAGAGCAGTCACGGACTCCAAAAACTGAACTAGCTTCCGATAATCTACTAAACCTGACTATCTAAAAAAACCAACTCTAGACTGCCCGTGTGGAAAATTGTGGGCACCCAGAGTTTAGGAAGGGGACAATAAACTCCGAGTCAGTCATGGGACTGGTGTGAGTAACAAAAACAGTTTATCTTTAAACAACAACAAAGGAATTTTAAACATTGAAATCCGCAATGCTTTTGGAAAATGAAACTACCATAAGGCCTCCCGCCACACACACAATGCAAACGCAGAATTGGAGGAGATTTCTCCTTATGATAGTCAAACATGCTTACTACGCAAAAAAAACTCTTTTGATATTATTACTAGTGCATAGTGTAAGAAAACCTTTCGAAAGTATAATATTAATCTTAGCCAGCATACAACCATTATTGTATGCCTATAGCTACTATGTTCAATAGCAGGTTACCGCCACATTCCATAGCAGGTTATACAACTAAAACCGTACAAGGTTCGTATTGTTTCTTTGGATTTTTCCAACAAATGGTCAGGCTAAGGAACTTCCTATGCCACAGGGGAACGCCTCTGGAGGGACGCCCCGAGAGACAACTGCTCTCTGCCAAAACGAGGCCGGTTACCCCCTTCCCGGGTAGTAAACCTGAGATATGCCACCCTCGGTCGTTTGCGACCTTTATCCGAGGCCTCGATCACACAGCAACAATCACACAGTAAATGAGATTGGAGCAACCACACATGTAAATATCTGGGTTCCATACCATAATATCACCTTTTTCCAAAAGGAATGGACATACCCTAGGGGAGCTACCCCTGAAACCTTGCCGCATTTTTCCTGTTTCGACCATTTCCGGGGTGTGAGGTCCTGATGCGGTCTCGTCCACAAAGCTACGCTTTACACGAAAGCCATGCTTTGATCAACAAATGATCAACAACACACAGCAACACTCAGCATGCCACATTACAAAATTGGGAATGTATCACTAGTAACCATCAACTACATAACCTCTGAGCTCGTACGTCTCAGAGAAGGGTGTTAAGCTAAGAGAATAAATCTCCGCCACCAAGCAAAAATGTATTTGATAGAAACCAGCTTTACATCTCAAAGTTTAACGTCAGACACACATCCATACAAGTCTGTTCCGGGTTCGAACAGAACCGAAGGCACTTCCTAAGAAGCCCTTGCAATCCGGGTATTCACAATCCTGATCGGATTTCCCATTACTTAGGGAATCTCTATACCGGCCCGACTCAGTGCAGAGACAATCAACGGGTTATCCTTTCGTTTTCACAAATATCTGGTCTTCACCACCGGTCTTCAAATGCTATCCATATACGACGTATCACTATTCGGAACGGGTTATATGACACAAAGTCCTCTCCCGGCTAAACCGAATAGTGAGCGCAATATTTTAAAACATATGGATATTGGAATTTCAATTAAGTCACAATTTATTATCCAAATTTCCTCTTTAAATGGTTTAAACAAATCACCATTTTAATCTTTTACACAAAAAGATTCATCTCACCAAGTTCACCCAGTTTCACAAAGATCTATTCATAGATTTTCAAATCGATTTCCATTTCAATTTGATTAACTCATTAAATCTTTAAATCAATGATTTAACTTATAGCTTTCAAAACAATTCCATTTCGACCTTTTATACGAAAGGTACACCTTTCCAATTTCAAAACAAAGTTCAACAATCTTTCACAAAGATTTATTCATAACTCGGAAAACCATTTTCATTTCAAACTTGAAATTCCTTTAATTTAAATTGGAATTTCATTTCTTATATGAAAGCTTTTATCCTTTGAAACAATTAGTTTTTATTTCGGAAAAAATCCGATTCATTTATACGAGTTAAACCCCTTGGGTTAAATTCAAACTCTCAAAATTTTACTTTTAAATGGTTTAAAAACCCATATAAACACATTTATAACATCTTAACCATAATTTCCAAACATGGAATTCAATTCCAAATTTTGAATTCAAATTCAAATTAAATTATTTAAATTGGAAGCTTTACCAAGTTATTCAAAGTAACTTTCCTCTTTAAAACTTCTTTCCCAAGCTTTAACATTTAATCCAAATCCATTTCCAAAATCAATTGAAATTAAAATTTCAATTTCGAAACATTAAATTAAATCATCTGTGACTTAACCGATTTCCACGTGAAATCCATATTTGTGTGTGTATGGTGTAGTCCAGGGGTTTCACACAGTAGTGCAACATCAATAAATCATCACAGATCAAAGTACATCAATATAGTTGATAAGCGGTATAACTATAACGCTTATCTTTTATTCACAGATCACAGATATATACAAATGTATCACAGATAATAAATTATATCACAGGGAATTAATTACATTCATCCCAGAGAAACAGATCACAACACAAATCAGGATGTATCATAAAGCATCACATATCAGGGATATCAAACAATTCAATCATTCAGTCAGGTCCGAACATTCACAAATAAACTTATTAATCAACTGATAAATTTAAATCAGATGTATTGCTTATGAATAAATCATTAATCCTGGTCAATTAACATAAGTTAATTACAAATTATCTGAAATAAATTTCCCTGTAATCATTTATTAGTTAACCTTTAAAAATTAACTAATCATCCTTAATTAATGAATCAATTAACCTTTAATTATCCTTAATTAATCACAATAATTAATCAATCCTTTGATTACTAACAAATAATTATACTCAAGTTACTAATCATCATTCAATTAATTACATCCAGTAATCATCTATTAATTACTTCACTAAGTAATTACACTTCATTAATTTCATTAAGTAATTATACTTATCACATTTACTTTCCAATTTCATTTTAAATCTAAGACTTAAAAATGAATACAAATTTAACTTTAACAAAGTTTAAAACACATTTTAAAATCCATTTAAATCACATGTCCAAGACGCACTTATTTTATAAAAGGAATTTACAAGAGTTTAAAACCAAATCACATGTCGAAAGGCTGGCAGTAAAAGCAAGGGCATGGTACCATTGTAAGCCATGGCGGAGAGTAGCCGCTGTCGACGGTTGAAAAGCCTAGACCATTACAGGTCGCAAAACCTCTAAAGAAAGATCAGGTCATGACTGAGCTAGATTTTCAATAAAGGTCATCTAAACCCTAGGCCAGCGGATACTCGAAAATTGTTTGAAGTAAACAGCCTTGTGAACTGGGGGGTATACACCTGTACTAAGACAGAAACATGCGAACATAATAAGTTCACAAGTTCTGTCACTCCAAACAATAATAAGCCCACAAGTTCTATCTCAAAATTTTATGAACTTCCAAACAAAAATTCTAATTTTTTTTCTAAGTGTTAGAAATTATTTTAAAAAAGTTTTGTGGATTTCTAAACAAAAATTATCTATGTGCTGTTAATCTCTTAGTTCTGTCACCTCAAATGAAAGACTTTGGCTATAATCACAGAACTAGAGAAGTATGAAATGAAACAAGCATAAGTACACAGAATATATGTGAATAGACAAATAAAAGTACAGTCAAAATATCATTGTATTGCTTATGATTTTTTGTACACGGGATCAAAGTTTGGGGGTCGTACCCACACCACAACGACCAGCAAAGAGAAAATACAGACTCTACAGTAAGGACGCAAAGTGCAAACCCTGCACTTAAACGAAATGACTCAAAAAGAAACAAAAACGAGTCAAAAACAATTCTGTCTTCCCACAAGCTGTTGGCCAAAATCAAGTCCATCCTCACGCCAGCCGCTCAACGCTTCTTGTCACCGCTTCCCTTTCCACCTCTAGTTGATAGTTTCTGCTTCTTTTCAAGAGAGGTGTCGCTGCCAGTAATGTCAACGTGCACTTCGGTGGAAATCTCCTTGTAACGACCCGGAATTTTGGACATTTGAAATTGAAATATTTAGTTGATTTTAAATATTTAAATGTTAATTTTTAACTTGAATTTCAAATATAACTATTTATCGGATAATTTAATTAATTAATTTAATAATTGGAAATTGGTTAAAATAGTGAATCTTGGGTTTTAAGCTTGTTAAAAATAATTTGAAGGCTTACAAAATTTATATTGATGATACTGAAGATAATAAAAGTTTTAAAATTTAATTTGGAAGTGGTTTGTTCAGTTTTAAAAATATACCGTTTAAAATGACATTTAAAAATAGTCTTTCGGGGCACAGTCTCGGATTTCAACGAAACCAATTCCATTGGATCTGTAATAGTGTATTATTATCGGATTTCAAATTTCGTGGTGTTTGGAGTTGTCGTTTGGCCGTACGGGATATAAACGTGCTAAAATTTATATCGAAAATTCAATATAATAATTGGGTCCAAAAAGCTATCTTCTCCATACGATCGAATTAGGACTCGAAACCTTTTCCATTGTGTTTAGAATAGGGGTATATAACATTATAAATGCCTAGCAACACGCCTCAATAGGAGGTCAAAATTTTAAGTTGCGGAATCAAGACGGTTTAAAATTTAAGTAAATATATATATATTATTCTGATTAACATTTATATTCACATCAAACCTTTTTCCTTTCCACTTCAAACCACTGTAGCTCATCTGCTACATGCAACCATCTCATCACGTCCCTCTAGTTTTCAATTTAAATGTTGTCGAGCTCCTCAGAAGCAAGAAAAATAAAAAGAGTTGAAAATTTCAAATTTTAGTCGTAATGCCCTTCCAGTTCAAACCCAATTACTCTCCCCCTTTCCCTCTGTTAATTCACAAAATCAAATTCGAAAAAAAATATAATAATGGGGGGATAATTTCGTTCGTCCTCCTCGTTCTGGTGAATCGTCGGCCTTATCTTGGGGCCTCGGCGTGCTCCACATCAACCCTCAACCTCATTCATCTCGATCGACGAAGCGGTGCACTCGCGGGTTGAAGGGCGTAGATGAGTCACGTGGGCGCGCTGGTGGGAAGAGGTTCGCGATGGTGTAAATCGGAAGTTCGGGTGGTCGTGAGTTCAAAGGGAGGCGAGGCGAAGTCGCGGAGCTCGAATGGCTGGGTGGTGGTTGTCGATTCGATTTGAGGATGGGGCTTGGGGTTGGTTCGCATTCGCTGTGTGAAGGCTGCTCGATTTCGGGTTGGCCGTGGAGGAAGGGAGTATCTCGAGTGGTGAACGGCGATGAAGCGTGGTGGGGCAGTGGTCAGGCGTGGTGATGGAGGCTTGAGCATCTCGGGTTCGAACCCGAGGCAGTGAGGTATATGCAGATTTCTTTTTTTTTAAATATATATATATATATATATATGTATATAGATACAGAAAAGAATAAATAAATTATATATATATAGATATTCACATACATATTTAAATTTAAATTTTATAATTATATACATATAGGTAAACGAAGAAAAATATATATAGATAAGATTTTGGAAATGGAAATTCCAGATGTTTATAGAGTTTATATAAAAACTAGATTTTTAAATCTATATAGATTTTTTTAGTGTACGTAGTTTCAAAATGAAATAAAATAAAAGAATATACATATACACATTTTAAACTTACTAGTTTATTTTAAAATAATGGGTTATGGTGATTAACTTGTTCAATTAACTTATTAAATTATTTTAGTTACTAAAAATTATTTATTATAGGAAAATTAGTTTAAAATTAAATTTAATTAATAAATGGTAATTGACTGTTCGATTATTTCAAACGTTAATAAACCATATAATGTTTATACAAGGTCTAAAATCATGAAGAAAACAAGACAAGATGGAAATGGGTTGCAAATAAAATCAAAGGTGAGAATCTCTCACTCATTTGGATTACCGTTTAAATTTAAATTCTTAAAGTTAAATTATTGGATGTTGATTTGATTGATAGATCTATAATTATCTGTTGGACGATTACATATATCTATAGTAGTATATATATATTGGAGTGATTGATATTCCTGCATTATATAGCGGATAAGACCCTATGCGCCCCGCATAATAGCGGATGGCCCTATATACCGCGATATCCTCCTCGAAGTGGGATTGGTATTTTATATTGTGCTAACATCTGTGGATGCAGGAAAACAGGTTGGTGGGATCCAACTGGATTCCTCAAAAATGTTGAATTTATTTTCATTTCAGTGATATATGAAATGTTGAAAAATCTGTGATAGATTATGTTAGAAAATTAAATTTATTGGATGCCATGACATTGCTGGATATATTTTTGGCATTTTAAAACATCAGAAAAATAAATATTGAATTTTTAAAGGAAATAAAAAGGGGATTGTAAAGTAAGAGATTTATAGTAAGGATGGATAAATTTAAAAGTAACAATTTGGGAAAAATAAAAAGTTTGATTTTTAAATTGTATTCAATAATTTCTAAGTATGGAAAGATAAAGATTTTTGGGATATCGAATAAAAGGATTTAATAATGGGACTTAAGTGATTTGTTAAGTATAAAAGTAGTTATTTTTAAATCCGAGATTTAAATAGATTTGAGGAAAATAAAGAGGGGATTTGAAAAATAAAATGTGGAATTAATGTTTCAGATTTAAATCAAGCTTTTTAAATCATATAAAGGCAGTAAGATCTGAAATTAGTGGATTTTGGAATGCATTGGGAAATTTATTTTAAAAAAATGGAGTTTAATTTTGGAAATCGAGTTAAAAATCGGTTAAGTGTGGTGAAACGGGAAATGAGACTATGGGGTTTATAAACGAGGTTTATAATACAAAGTGAAGTAAAAATATCAGTGGATATTTGAGATTGTAAATTCACGGTGGGAGTTTATAAGGAGATGGTAAATCGTTTAAAAATAAAATAAATGGTAGTTTATGTTTAGAAAATGTGAGAAAGAAAAATTTACGGGATTGGGACGTAAATTAAACTGGAGATAAATCGAGAAGGATTTATAAATGATTAGACGGGCTATATTGGAGTGGAAAGTGTATTTTCCTGAAAAGCTAAGTATATTTTCAAAGAAAGATTTTTAAGTATAAATTAGAAGTTTTAAAGGTGTTTTAAAAGAATGTTTTTAGGAAAATTTATTATTTAATTGTTTTAAAAATTTTAAAGCAAACATTACTTAAGTTAGTTATAGTAGTTAATTATTGTTAAAGGTTAAATCGGTATTAATATTTTAAAAAGGGTAATTATTCAATATTTATATTTTATATAATAGCTTTATTTTAAAAGTAGTTTTTGGCTCAAGTTTTACTTGGAAAATTATTATAGAATTTCATAACTATTATTTTGAATAAGAGGATTTAAGTAGCTTTATTTTAAATATTTTGAGTGTATATTTTTGGATAAAGTGATTTAATTTATTTAAAATCTAAATTAAATATAAGACTTGGTGTTTTTCGGTAGGAATGAAATATTTGGTTGAATTGATTGTTTATTTGATAGTTAAATAACCGACTATCAAATCTGGACCCAAATATAACTTAGGAAATATCTAGGAGAAGTACGGGAATTATATGGTACAGTTACCGTTCGAGGTGTTATACTATATGTATAAACTCGTTCGTTCTTCTAGGACGTTTATAAGGAAATCCGTCAAAAAAACGGTTAGGAGGTGATCTCCGATCTTATTTTTGCCTGTTTATTTCCTAGAGAACCGGGGATTGAGTTTACCGGGAATAGCGAACGTTGTTTCGAAGAAACCGGGATCGGATTTGTGATTCGAAAACCACTTCAATCCAACGAGTACGTTTTCATAAGGAAGACAGAGCTTGGAGTCGAAAATGGAGCAGTGAAGTGTAAGGGCTAATCGCTACTAATCCTGAGGGTGATTCCAAAATGGATGTAGTAGGAATAGTGCCTTCGGTTCCGTTCGGACCGGGAATGGACTTCTATGGATGAATGCTATAAGTACATTATCATTGGAGGACAATGAGAATTCTAAATGAATATTTCTAAAAAGGTAACGCTTAGCCTCGAGCCTCATCAACCGGGAATGACTGAAAATCAGGGGATATGCATCAAGGCTAAGTGGGTAGCTCCCAAGTAGGGTAAGGTTTCCCCTATCTAGAGTCCCTTTTTATTCCGGCTGTGTGGGCGGTTGCCGATCTCAACCACGGGGTGATCTTATTTGGGCTATCCAGTAAGGGGTAGTTTGGTCTTGTGTTGTAGGGGATCCTGGAGTGGTCCTCGGTACAGTGTTTCTAGACAGGTACCGTGACAAGTGGTACCCCAGTGCCTAGTCATTCAGTTGGAAATCCATTCTCCCTACGTGCCCTTTACGGTTTTGATTGTAGAGCCTAGTATTGCTGGAATTTAATTAATGTAACAATTTTTGCTATTTGAATAAGTATTTGTACTTAGACACTATTATAATATCATAGGATTTTGATATAAAATGTTTTGGTTATCGTAAGGTGAAAACCCGACATATTTATTTGTGACGTGGTCTAACGAGATACCTTTGATTTCAAAAGATTTTGAAAACTTTAGTAATTCAATTGAGTGTGTTTTCTCACGCTGGTTTTCCAGACAGACTCGGGTGTTATTTTATTATAATACTCGGGTCAGACCGAGTATTACAGATACAGGATAGGATGCTACGGAGCTTAGGAGATGAGCTGGATGACAGAGACGTATATCATGTATCTGACTTATATTCCGCTGTATATGGTATGTTGTATATTCAGCTTTGTGAGGACAAGTTATTATAACTGTACAGTATTGTGCTATTGTTTTGTGTGTACTCTGATGATGTAATGTATAAAAACAGTTATAGTTCCTTTGTATAAAAAAATCAGTTGTTATCTATTATATATTTTTCCACTGCGATTGTGAGATTCTATGTTGTTATTTCTATTCTCTTCTTCTACCTCTTTCTTCTTTCCCTTACAATCTGGTATTTCCGGCATTCGATTGTTCGACATGTAATACAGTGGACGTATTGATGTCGATTTTCGAAGGTCGAAAAATGGGTCGTGACACTCCTCCTCCTCCTTTGAATTTTTTTCAGAAGAGCTTCCCTTTCCTTTTCATTTACTTGACTTCCAGGAGCCCTTCGAAGCTTTGACTGCCTCCACCTTTTCCTTCTTGACGGTAACCAAATCGTGCTGAGTCTTCTACAGCTGCTCCATCTACGTCTCCTGCTCCTTAGCCTCTGTTGCAGTTATATCACCTTCCAAAGACGCTGAAGGGTCATTTGAGCCAGGGAGCACCGCTATTTTCTCGGCCCCTAGCCCTGGTTGTGAACTAGACGTGGATGTGGGAACTGGAGCAGGAACGGATACAATCTCAGATGATGTGAAAATGGCAGTAGGCGTAGGCGCCGAATTAGTTGGCGCACCAACAGGAAAAGTGAATGGACTTATAAGATCAATAAGGAAAGCATTAAACTCCTCTTGCTCCTATGGCGTAAGATGGAGACTCCCAAATTCGGGAGAAGCATGGATGTTACCTGCACCAAGGGAAGGACCATGAATAACGACTTCGAACTCACCGACGTCGCCTTCTTTTGAGGGCTGCACCACATGAGGAATAATATCAACTCCTGAACTCATCAGCTAGTCATGGAGCTTCTTCGACGGTCCGCCCACACCGGAGATAGAATGTTTGGTAAGCGCATCGGTGGCGGTCATCAAGGCAGCATCGGTGGCCTCCCTCTCTCGTTCGACTCGGACAATCTCGTGGCCCTCAAGTAGGGCTGCCTTGGATTCATCATTGAGATAGGCATCTCGCAGCTCTTGATCAGAGTAAGCGTCGCCACTATCAGCAAAAAAAGATAAGATTTTCTCCCAAACAAGGGCAAGAGTGCGCGAATACTTTGGGCCGAGGTAGCTGAGACTCCCCTGATGCAACAAGGATTTAACATAAAAGTTCAGGATTGTTGCATCCAGCTTCTCCATTTTCCGGTCAAAAGCATGTTGGAGGTCCAAATAGTCCGCTGTCACTGCAGCCTTCTCAATCTCAACAGCAGTCTTGTCGGCACTGAGTTGTGCGACCTGAGCTTGTAACTTGGCAATGGTCTCGGCTTGGTCGGAGATCGATTTATTGTGCCCCTCGACAATTAGATCGTGATCGACGATTGTTTTCCATTGAGCTTCAGTGATAGCATTGCAAGCAGCCACTTCTTCTTTCAATTTAGCCTCCTCCACATGAGTCTTTTTAATTTTGTCTCTACAGACAATCTCGACTTTCTCATGCGCGTCCTTCAACTCCTTCATCAGACCGATGGTTCTTCTACTTTCACGAAGCGCCATCTCCTTCTCCTCCTCCTCTAACTGTTTAATTTTAGCATCCCGATCGGCCAACGCCCTTTCAAAATCATCTTTCTCATTTTTGAAGGAGAGGATCTCTTGATAATTATTTCTGTTGGTGTCCGCCAGCTTCTTGCAGAGCTTCCCCCATTTTTTGGCCTGCTCTAGGTCGTTTTGAGATGCGGCACGAAGGTATCCCTGCGAACGGGATGAAGGTCCATGTCAAACTTAACCTCTCTTAAGAACCAACCCAGAAGAACCACCTCAAGCTTATGGGGGCCAAAGGAAGAGTGAAGGCCAGCCTCCGGTGAGGATGAGATGCACCTGGGGTAGCAGTAATAATGGAAGAAGTTGAAATATGAGTTGGGGGCAGAATCGGGGCAGAAGGGATAGTAATTTCCTGGACCACGGAAGTATGTTTCGAAACAAGCTCTAAAGGATGAGAGCGATAGTCAAACTTTGATTTCTTTGACAGCTCATCTCTCTCCTTATGAGATCTTCTTTTCTCATACCCGGCTCTGTGTGAACGTGCTCTATCTCTCTCCTCTTGGCAATGGGTTTCAGCTTCAAGTTCTTTCCTTCGCCTGTACTCTTCTTCCGTCTCCTGGACTTGGTGCGGCTGGAGGAGCGCTATGGGTATCGTTGTGAATTGGTATAATCTTTGAAGTCGTCGTAAAATCCATGGCCCCTCATCATACCTGGAATGAAACACACATAAGAGGCTTCAAAAGCATGATATAAACCAAGAAAATATACGAAGAGATGGAAATAAGTGTAATCATAGTGCAATGTGTTGTGTATCCCAAATAGGGGCATATGACGTCGTCACAAACCAGAACAACGGCTATCGTAGGTGGGATCGGACCGACTTTGGTTGTTACAGGCGGGACAAACAGGAAGGCGTCGCATCGAATTTGAAGTCTCCTTTCATGAGCTCGTCGAAGTCGACAAAAACATCGCTGAAATCTCCAAGCCCCGCTTCAACATCCTTACTCGGAGAATCTTAGTGTCTTCTAGTTTCGGGGGCTTTGCCTTTGCCACTTGTATCAGAAGGAGGTGGACTCGAAAGATCGGGACTCATTCCCGAAGTCTCATCGCAAGACTCCGAGTCTTCACCCTCAGATTCTAATGAGAAGTAATTGCTAGCGGTAGACTATTTGCTACTACTCTCGAACTCTCCTTCTTTTTTCGAGTATATCACGACTTTTCCTTCTCTATGCATGAACTCATCTTCTGCTTCCTTTGGGATTGGAGGCATCCTAACTGAACTGCTTATTCCAGTCGCAGCAGTTTCGTCCTCCTTACGGGCCTCACCGGGTAATCCTCTAGACGGGCTATCTCGCTTTTGACCCTCCTCGGAACCGCGGGAGGAAGAAGTGGACCTTGTGAGAACCCTGGATCGGCCAAGAGAAGGGGTTTCAATCTGAACGATGGATCTTCCCGGAGCTAATAATCCGTACCGACGCAAGTTCTCATCAGTCAACAAAACTTTAACGCACCTCTCCTCGGCATTGATAGCCTTTAAAGTTTGGCAAACTACATCAAGAGTTACATCTCTGTTTGGCCTTGGGATAACTGCAAAGGACACACAATTAGTTAGAAATTCCATTACGATGCTTCAGAGATCGAAAAATAGAAAAGAGAAGCATACCCTCGGTCGTCCACCGACGGTTAAACCACTCGGGGCATCTAACGAAAAAGTGTTGCATCTTGAACTGTGATAAGTTGCTTTGCAAGCGTACGACGATCTTTCGATTCCTTTGGGCCTCGATTATAATCAAAGAAGGATAATCGTCTCCCCACTTGAATTCCAGAAAATACCACAATCATTGAAACTTAGAGCGCGGTTGAAAGTCCGCATGGAAAGAACATGCAAGCAAGTAAGGATGGCGTAACCATTTGGATGAAGCTGGAATGGGGCAATTCCCAAGTTTGAGAGCGTCTAACGCAGAAAATCGTTGAAGGAAGGCATAGCTCGATTCAAACACATATATCTTTGGCAAGCGGTGTACCCCGGGGAATGCATATGAGAAAATTCGTCTTTCTCCGGCAGACGCACGTTCTGTTTAGGAATTCCATGCTATGTACATATATTATGAAGAACCTTGGCGGAAACTACTGAAGAAGCTCTTTCGGGTGGATTAAGCAGGACTCGAAAGTTGGGGGGCATGCGGTCCACGATAGGCCCAACCGGAACTAATTGACCGTACTAAGCTTGTGAAGTGGATGATGATTCAGCTTCGAAGAGCACTGGGCTTCTCTCGCTTGACTCACGGCGTGTAGATGGCTACTTTATTCTATATAACAGAACTCACGCCCGAAAACATTTAGGTAAATCTATCCTATTTTCATAAGTTTCCCCTATCACACATGAATTCCGAAGCAACATTAACTTGTGATTGGCACGTCGGATTTCAAATATGAACTGGGGCAAGTGCAGTGTGCTATCTATATAGGATAAACTTGGTGTTCAAAACACTACAAACGCCCTATCCCATGTAGATAGTTCGCTCGCAGTGGAAGGAGAAAAGAACTTATCGTGTTACTTCATTTTCTGCTTTTATTTATACTCCTTGTACACTTACCCATTATCGGTCAATGATCGATAATGGATCCGTCATCCAAAGCGATATAGAAAACTCTTCTAACTATAGGGAAATTGAGCATGTAATAAGTAAGCAGGATAAGCCCAAGTTCTCTGGAAAATCAAGGTCGACTGGTAATATGTCGTGCAAGTAGCATCTACGAAACTGGAGACAAGTCGATTCTGGTCTAATGGGCGAAGATAGCAAAAAGCGTCAAGCCTTGGGACAAAGCCCGAATGCTGTTCCAAGAGACAACTCAAGACTCGATTTACTAACTTCCTCCATTATACCACAATCAACTCGAACTTCTTGTAATCAACATCGCAAGTGGACACTAGTCATCAATTCATCACACAAACGCAGTGATTAATCAACCCACTAAGAAAACCCACCTGAAAATGGATTGAAAGGCACAAGAAGAATCACGAATCAAGCTTAGCGAGCTATGGATTGGATCGTCGGCGAGCTAATGATAGGTCGTCTATAACCCAACAGCAAGCTAGGGCTTGATTGCAGCGAGCTAGACCTTGGTTAGGCTTTCACGAAAAAGGCATGAAGGAATCAATGGAAAATGGATTCGAACAAAGTAATGGATTAGGTCTAGTGAATGAGTGGGTCGCCTGGAGTTGAATCGTTGGAGAATTGAATCGTTGGAGGCTAGATCGTGTGAAGATGCAAAGTCGGCTTGAGTCAAAGTGAAGAAGCTATGGTCGGTTCTAGCATATAAGTAGGCAAGGAGAAAAGGACAAAATTTTGCTAAGTAATCGGGTCGCCAGCGACCCGACCCATCATGGGTCGCCCACGACCCGACCTAGCTTTATAGTGCAAAAATCTCGTGCAGATAAGTCGCTAGCGACCCATCTCACATGGATCGTTAACGACCCACCCAAAAAAATGAAATGATGATGATAAAGAATGCATATATACATCTAAAGGAAAAGAAGAAAGAAAGCTTCATCTATTCATCTCAAACTTTATTGATTACAACTGTTCGTTATTCCAAAGCACATCGGGGAACTATGGGCAGAAATGTGATACGTTGTGGTCAGCAAGATCAATCTGAACTAAAGAGAAACGACCAAGAACGTTGAGATAGCGTATTTTTAAAGCTATAATGAAATCGTTTGGAAATCAACAAATGGATACTGAAAGCGATAACTTCCAAAGCACGCCTTGTTTATAACGAAGACATACTCTGGGGAACAAATGTTATCCGGGTTTTTAACCCAGCCGGAACCAATGGAAAACAGATCAACCTTCCACAGACATGATGGTTTAGGACTTAACCAGAAAAGCTAAGACAAGAGATCGACAAGGGACAAGCTATACGACTAGGATAATAGCTAGGATTAACGAAGCCGAAAGATCAGCATTCCATTAGTCCAATCAGCAACTGAACGTAAGCAGCTAACTTGCCATCAAAACGTAACAACAACGATAAAAGGCTATGGAAGCATCTTCAATTCTAGACACCCAAAAAAAATATTAAGTGGTTGGATCATTAGTGACCCATGCTACTCCTAAACCTTCAAACGAACCAGCTATTGAACACTAACAAAAATGGCAAGACGTTGGCCCGCAAAACGAACCAAGACTATGGGTCATCAGCGACCTATGGTTTTGACTCATTTTGCGAGCCAAAGTCCCCCTAGGTCGCATGTTACCTACCTGCGAGCTGATAAAGACATGCCTAGCTCAGAAGCTCTCCGATCTCTATAAATACCATACCACCTGCAACATAAACGAAATCTTCTCCAGACTGGTTGCTGAAGCTCTGCTGGAATTATTCTTCACTCTCGACATCCCTCATAACAATCTCCAAAGGCATACACTGTGATTCTCCAGTAGATTCCGACTCTGGAGATTCAATCTAGTTAGAAAATAATCAAAGCCTTGTAATCAAACATCTATTGTAATAGCAATCAGTCTATAATAAAACTATAAAGTGGTCGTAGGCTTCACTAAAAGCCGAACCACTATAAAAATTCTCTGTCTACTTTCTTTTACTGCTCTTTCTGGATATTTGTTATCTGTGATATTGCTTTGTCAGAACAGGGCTGGTGCTTTCAAACTCAAACCAGGGCGTTGGTCCAGTTTTTGGGTCAACATTTCACCTGGAGTGGAAATGAAAAATTATGATGAAGCCACAGAGGATCCCATATCCGGCTGATTTTTCTTAGGTACTTTTGTCTGCAGTTGCAATCTCCATCTTGACTGTTTTTCATATTACTAAGGGTCTGTGTACATTATTTTGAATAAACTAACTTCACTAGGAATCAAATTTATGATCCACAATTCATATTAAATCATCTAAATTGGTGCGAGGTAAAATATTATGAAATTACATTTATAAAAAAAACTCAATCAAAAAATTCTTAAGAAAACAGCTAAAAGATTATATTTACTCATCTTTTGGAACATAGAGTTTACCTTTAAAATTATTGTAATGAATATCAATGGTGATTTTGAATTTTGAAACCAGCCATTAGATCTTTAGAGTTGACTCGGCATTGCGCATTTAGTGATAGGGACTCCCTTTAATCACACATACTATAAAAAATTTGCTTTTTTACTATTAATAATTTATGAATGTTTGTTGTATGAAATAGAAAGCAGTGGTAGGAGTTTCTACTATCTGACACGTTATAATATATATTGTTATTCAAAGTAATTATTATATAGAAGGTTTAATAAATGGATAAAATGAGTTTACATTTAACAGAGATAAAAAAAATTATGGAAGATTGCAATAAACTTATTATGTCATTTTTAAATTGATTTGAATCATATCAGTTCAATATTGGACTCTTATTTGTATCGCCTGCATAAAATTTTTACAATGACAAAGCCTGAAAAAACTTTGGATTTGACTCTGATATGGTATTCAACTATCCATTTAAGAAATGGTAATAACAAGAATAGTTTACTCTAGGAAAAAAATCGATAAGTAAGTCCCAACAAAGTATACTAGAACATCGGATTAGTTTACTTAAATTATCATGATTTCTTAAATTTTTATCTTATATAGCTAAAGTATGAAACACTGAATGTAAGTGCAATTGTAATAACCTTATGCTGCCAATCTTTTCTTTGTGTAATGATTTAATTGCTAATGCAAACCTGCCTTTTACCATCAAGCGCTGTCAATTTCTGAAATTTACAGAAGGCATAAAAGCTTAACATCGTACTTGTTATTATGACATAATCAAAGAAAAAATGAGATTGTAATATAACAAGATGGTACAAATTGAGGTACCTTATATGTATGGATTAGCTCTCTTCCATCACTTAAAGAATCATACGACGCGGTTGCTTCAATTGAAATAGACATCATACCACCAACATTCTAAAAAATTAAGTATTTAGAGCATTAACCGATAATCATAACCACATGAAAAAGTGAGAAATCAGTGTGGCAGAGGCATGATGTAAATTTAATGGTTGGTAAACATAAGTTCATATTGTTGATGACCAAGAGAGAAATACTATACATGTTCAGCTACCATTGTGCTAAGTTGTGCGGCATTATCCTGCAAATAATTGTGCAGAAAAACAAATACAAAAAATAAAAATTATATCAGAAACCCTTAAGCATTCTAAACAATATTCTTTCTCTTTTCAATTTGACTTGAGACCATGAGATAATTTTCATACTTCTACTAGAGAAGTAATTGCAAATATGAACGGGACTAAAGAAGTTTACAGAAAATTCCAAAATAAGGAGAAATAAGGAAAATATGCCTGTTGAGAAGAGAGATAGTTTGATCTGATGGAGGAGATGGAACATAAGAGCTCAGGAAGAGGAAGAAGCTTCACCACTTCTCTTACGGCTGCTTCCTTTGCTTCAATTCCTACATACTCCATTTCTCAAATCTTAATTTTTTGGAATAAATTGTTTTACCCGCGGTCCCCCAAATCACCACTACCAAGCCCGTGATCAAGCCGTGAATCCCCCAAATCGCCACCGCCAAGCTCATGGTCAACTACATCATCGTCAAGTTTAGGTTTAGTTTTAGGTATCAAAGGAATAGATTTATGTTTAGTTGGAAAATAAATCGATTTAAGATTTTCTTTTTGAAGGAAATGTTAGGAGGAGAAGGTTAATATAATGTTTAAAGTATCAAAGGAAAGGAGCATGAGCGGCTAAAATAAAATTTTCATGAAAGTTTAGTGAATCATTGGCGGGAACACTTTTGGTTGCATTGATTATAAGGGGGCCAGTATTATTAGTTGCACTTGCATATAAATGCCACAAATTTCTGTAACCAAAGGCTATTTTTTGTAGTGTCCTCGAGTTCCAAACGTCCAAGAGAAGAGGCTGCCTCTTTTTCCTTTGAAACCCCCACTCTAGGCCCCTTCTAAACCACCACCAGGGCTAAAGTCATCAAGCTTGAAGAAGATCTGAAGCATGTCCTCAACTTGCTTTCAGAAATAGAGGTCATTCAACTACGCCTCTTGAAAGAACAAGAGAAGCAAGGGCGCATCCTTCACAATCTCCAAAATAATTTGATAGACAATCCAACCAATCTAGTATTAATAGAGGAAGAACTCCTAATCATGTCATTCATAATACCATGAATGATGAAGAGGAAGAAGAGGAAAAGGAAGAAGACACGCTGACGACAACGATGAAGTCAACTGTGCCGATGAAGTTTGCTTCGATTGGGATGGAAATCTCGTGGGAAAAAAGGAAACTTCTGTCTCCATTATCCCTTTTGCTCCATCCATAAGTCACCCATTATCAAAAGGAAACTGTAGATTTAAGTTTAGTATGTTTTAGTTTGGTTTGTTAGGATTGACTTGATTTGGATTGTTTATTTATATATATGCTTAGATTGATAGTTTGATATGTATAGTTTGATTTGAATAAATAAAATCTTATCTTATTTATTTATAAGTCTCCATATATCATTGTCATATCATATTACATCATGTTCAATATGCTTCAATTAGTTTAATGCTTAATTATTAATTTTGACTCTATAGTTTCTAAGTATTTTATTTAGGGGGTATTGTTATTTTTCACCCACTTTTTTGATGACAAAGGGAGAGAACAATATAAAATATACATGCATATATTCAGGGTGAGTTATCTAACTCAGGGGAAGTTATATCATATTTTATATACAGGAATACTTAATTGTTGTCATAGTCAAAAAGGAGGGAGATTTTTAATACCTAAGCTATTGGATTTGATGACAACAACCTTGATAACAATCATATAAAATATCAATACTAATGCTTTGCTAAGTTATATAGTATATGGTGCAGAATATTACACAGGTGTTGAATCGAAGACTATACAGTATAAAGACTCAAAAGATGGACATAAAGACTCATGAGTATAAAGACGAAGATATAAAGATTTCAAGATTATAATTTAGTGTATAGAGTCATAGTATATTGTTAAAGTCCCTGGTAGCAATCTTTAATCTCTATATCTTATTTTCTACCTTTTATATTTTTAAACAAAATAAATTTTCAAAAAATATTTCAAATAGGCTATAAAAGTTTTTTAAAGTTTAAAATATTTATAAAATATGTTCAAAATATTGTTAAAATAGCAATCTTTGACCAAGCAAACACGTCTAGATTGCCGCGAAGAAATCTGATTAGTTCTTGTGGCATTTTGATCCAAGTTGTGAACCTATCTTTAAGACTCGAGTGGGTCATCAATATCGATAAGGATGGACATCGTAATCTCTGTCGGTGCCACCTGTTCCTTCCTTGAACTCTTCTTCCTAGGGTCCAAAGCCTTGTCAAAACGGCTATGGTTCCCGAGCTAGGGGTGGTTCTGTAATTGCTATGCTGATGGTAAACATATGTGGAGAGACTTCCCCATATTATTTCCTTTCTCTTTTCATTTCGATTAATGTAATTTAGCAACAAAACATTCTCCAGCGGCGCTTTGGTCTCCCCTTGTAACTCTAACCCCATTTTACGTTGGGAATTTCATAGTAAGGCACTACGGAACCAAAGCAATTCTGAAATAAGTAAGGTTCAGTTGACCCAAGAAAACATTATAGCCTGATATTTCATCAACTATTACAAAGGTTTGGATAAGGACTACCCGTCGTTCTCCTTCTCCAAGTTCCACAAGAAAATCAATAGCCCCGACTGGCTGTCTTGGTTCGCTTATGAACGCTTGAATCTTCATTTGGCAAGCAGATACATCCTTCATACTAATTTTCATCTGATCGAATGTGTGTCGAAATAGATGTTAACAGAACTTCCACTATCCACAAGGACTTGACGTATAACTGTCGGTCTGATTCCCACTTCCATAACCATCGGGTCAAGAGTCGGCACTTCTACTCCTTCATCGTCTCAGTTTCAAAACACTATGTCATCATTGAGTGTCCTATATTGCTTGGCCGGAGTTCCATCCTCTATTGCATAACAAACTTCTTTCGGAGTGTACTTTAGTGAATTTATGTATCGGTCCATCTCACCATAGCTCTTCTGTGTCGGCTGAGGTCCTCCAGAAATAGTACTAACATCAAGTCTCTGTTCCATATGCCTGGGCCCTTCTCCACTGGGTCTAGATTGGTTTCCTTGAGTACTTGAGACTTGAGGTCCAGCAGGTTGATCGGGGTTTTCTTATTTCTTTACGTACTATGGGAGCTGGCAGTTCCTTCTCAACGCTTTAATTAGATCTTTCAAATGCCTACACTCATTCATGTTATGTCCATGGGTTTTATGGAAGCGTCAGAATTTCCCTGGCTGTTTTTGTCATTCGGGTTCTTCCTTTCGAGCTGGTTTCTTATATCGCTCAGTTCCCTAAGTTGCAAGGTAGATGTTATCCAAGTTGATCACATTCAATGACATATACTCTTCGAGTCATAGATTCTTGATTCGCTTTCCATTCCTGTCATGCCTACTAGAGTTATGGTACTTCCTTTTTTGATTTTTTCTTTCCCAGCATTTCCTTCAGTTGCCCCAAAACTATTTCCATCTTGATTGACTTCTATATTGCTCTGAACTGCCTCATGTGGTTGTACATTGGCGGTCTTGCCTTCCAGTGCGTATGCCTCTTCCAACTTTAGATACTGACTCCCCATCCGGTTAAACTCCTTTATGGTAGTTGGTTGTTTCATTTTAATTCGCTTTCCAAAGTCTGTGTCTAGATGAATAGCTCAAACCAAAGGCATGAATACCATATCTTCATTAGGATTGCTCACTTCAATAATAAATTAGTTCATAAAGGAATTCAATGACTCGTTGGGTCCTTGGAAAAAGCCAGATAGAGACATCACATCTTTTGGCTGAGCCGTGTTAAGTCTAAAATGTTCCAAGTATTTCCTTGCAAACTCATCAAAGGTAGAGATTGACCTTGGTGGGAGTCTAGTAAACCACATAGAAGCGACACCTTCCAAGAAGATAGGGAAACATCTGCATCGGACAACATCCATTGCCCTATCTCCGTCCATATGCCAACTATACTTGTATAAGTGTTATTTGGTGTCCATTGTCCCGTTTTAAGATGGCATAGTAGGCATAGTAAACTTCTTGGGATACTCTTCCCTTAGAATATTTTTAGTAAACGGAGTTCGGCTCGGTGCAGAACCTAGTCGTCGTCCTTTCTGCCCTTCCTTTCTTCCATCAAGCGTTTGACCATGTCTGTAATGAATGCCTCGCTAGTCCGGTAGTCCACATGTCGACTGTTAGGGGCAACACACGGCATTAGACTCAGCAAACGGCCTTGGTTTGCCAACCGAAGTTTAGGTTCTCCATTCTCTAGGAGAACTACTCCTACAGAATTCCATTGGCGTGCGGTTGATCTTATAGAAGCAGTCTGAACTTCTTTTCCAGTGTTTGCCTGCTTACATTAGCGTTTAATTCCAGTCCTTCATCAAATTGCATGTCATCTTTAGAATCGAAGAGAAGCATTGGAACATTTCCTAGTGGAGCATTCATTCCAAGGTTTTTGTTTATAGTAGGTTGTCCTCCAATAGGAGGAGTACTTCCATTACCTTCAATCACAATTCATGTAGCTCCACCAACTATCTCCTTTTGTTTTTGCTTCTCATTCCTCTTATTCAAGCCTAAGACGGAGGAATTCTCCTATTCCATTGCGGCTGTAGTTTCCAACCTAGCTCTTAGAGTGACGGGTACTTGTAGTGTAAGCAAAGCATTTATGTTTTCCATAAGAACTTTTTGCCTATCGACCATCTTCTGGTTGAGCTCATTGACCATTTGGTTAAGTTCTCCTTTTGTTACCATTTCTTGTTGATTAGAGGATCCTGGGTTGCATTACCAGTATTGTTTACTTCAGTTTGTTGGGGTTTTTCTTTGCTACCGCCAACTGTTTCTCCTTTAGATCTTCCAGAAACACTCTTCTTTCTTCCCGTCATTGGTTTTCAACGGTAGGCCTTCAAACTCTTTTCAAAGTAGGATTTGCAGATCTAACTTCTGGACATATCCAATCCAAAATTGAGAGCTAGATCTAAGCATGGGTTCACTATTCTCAATGGAAGCACCAAAATGTTAATCCAAAAAATGAATCAACACCTTGGAGTATGATATATGAAAGAACCAGCCCTATTGGAACAGAGAAAATATAATAGAAAATGGTATAAAAATAAATGAGATACAGAGATTTTTATAGTGGTTCAGCTGTAACTAAGCCTACTTCCACTTTATAGCTTTGATTATTGGTTTAATCTTGTTGGAATGAGATTACAAGGTGATTGAGAAGGAATTAGTCACAAGTTCAAGTGTTAGGGAAATATCAAATCCTAGAATTGCCTAGAGGAACTGACTTGGTGACTATGGAGTAGAGATAAGGATTAAAGAAGAGATAGGGCTTCCGCGTAGTGATGGAAGAAACTAGATCCTCTCTCGGTCGCTTTATGGTTTGTATTTATAGAGGTAGCGGTCGTATTGGGCCAAACAAAGAGTTGGAGCAAAGTCTAGAAGTCGGCCTAGTAGAGTGCTAGAAGTCATGACCTATCTGGATAAACAAGATAAGTCGGTACCAACCTCTCATGTCGGTACCGACCTCTGTGGTTCAATCTAATGAGGTCGTACTCTTTTGCACCTGCTTTGCCACTTGATTTCTAGGTATCCCATGTTGTCATTTAGTGTAGATAGTTGATATTGGAGATGGTTCCTTCATCACTTGGTTTATTCTGCCATTCTGACCGCTAGCTCTTCAATTCTGATAATCGAGTGTTCAGAATCCATTGAAAATTCTTGGGCATACATGAAATAGGTGAAAAGGGCCTCTGCAAAGTTTTATGAGAAATATGGGAATATGGGATGTCTTCACCAACCTCTTCAAGTTAGTATCGACTTCCCATACTTGGTCCATTTGTGTTGATTTTTCCCTGAGTTGTTTTATTAGCCTATTTAGGTGTGCTTCAAAGATTTCAAGTCATTTCATCTCCATCCTGATGTTCTAACTCCTACCGATCTCTGCTTGGTTAAAAACCCAGTTAATTGAGACATCTTAAAGATGATCGAAAATGGAGTTCTTTGAAGTGCAAGGGCTACTTGCTATTAATCGTGAGGGTGATTCAAAAATGGATGTAGTGGAAGTAGTGCCTTCGTTTTGTTCATATCCTGAACAACTTATATGGATGAAAGCTAGCATTTGCATTTTTTGCTTAGAGGGCAATGTTATCATTCCAAGTGGGTTTTGCTAAAAAGGTAAAACGTAGCCTCGAACCTCACACCCAAAAATGAATAAAACATGAGTTATGCCGCAGGACTATGTGGTTCTCTACCATTATCGTATGGTCATTACTTGTATCTAGATCGATATTTATGGATTTTATGTGTTGGGCCTATGGAAACGGTTTATTTAGGTGACTACCGAGGTGATGATCATATTCGGTACGATCTAGTAAAGGGTAAGCTAGTCCTGATTCACATAGATGCAACAGGTTTGCACCCCCGGTGCATTTTCTCTAGAGGTGTATTGTACTCAAGGTTGTCCCTTACCTTGTCATTGATGGAATCCATTCTCCAATACGTGCCTTACAGACTTAGTTGTATACCAAATATGCTAGAACGTGAGATGCAAGCATTTCAACTATGTTATATATTTATTTTAAATCTAGACATTATTATAATATCATTGGATTTTCCAATAAAAATGGTTTCGTTATTGTAAGGTAAAAACCTATCTGTGTTTATGTGCGGCGTAGTCTTATGAGATACCTTTATTTTTGAAGGGTTTTATAATATTGAAAATTCATATGATTTGAGTTTCTCAGGCTGGTTTAGTAGACTGATCTAGGCGTTATTTTTTTATAATGCACGGGTCAGCCGAAACATATTTCCATATTTAGTTATGGATTCTTTGGAGCTTCAGAAGATGAGCTGGATGCCTCCAAGACGTATTCACGTATCTTTTATTTTCGTTGTATTTCATGTTTATATTCATCGGCATTTGTGAGGACAAGTTATTATAATTGTCCAGGCTAATGATAGATTAGTTTACTCTGATTAATATATGTATATTATAGTTTTCTTTTGTAAAGATCATGTGTATATTATATATTACTCGTCACGATGTGAGATTCTGTTCTGCCTTTTCTTTTCTTTGACCAGAAATTAAAAGCATATATAAAAAAACAATCTTAAATGGGGTCACACGTTTGAGAAAATTAATCAAATATCCAGGAAAATTATACATAAATACATACAGACACACACACACACACACATATATATATACATATATTACGTTATGTTTCAATAAATTAAACAAATATATAGGTTAAACTAAACAAATATATAAGTTAAATTATACATTTTGTCACGTACCGAAATTTTCGACTTTCGAAAATTCGACATCGATACTCCCTTTATCGACTGCCGAGCAATCGAGTGCCGGAAACTCCAATAGTGAGGGTTTTAAATAGAAGAAAAAAAGTAAGAAGAAGAAGAAAAGATAGAAGAAAGAGAGAAGAAGAACAACAGAACAACATCAGAATAGAAAACAATATTAGAATCTTACACATCGCAGCGGAACAATATACAATAGATAATTACTAGTCTTTTAAAACAAAGAACTATATCAGTTTATACATACATCAATCAGAGTCAATATACAACTCAATACAACACAGCAAATCAATGGACAGTTGTATAACTTGTCCTCATACAGAATACACAGCGGAATAAATACTATCAGATACAAATACTACGTCTCATCATCCAGCTTGTCTCCAAAGCTCCAGAATATCCTGATAACATAACTCTAGGCTGCCCGTGTGGAAATTGGTGGGCACCCAGAGTTTAGAAGGGAAACAATAAACTCCGAGTCAGCCATGGTGACTGGTGTGAGATCGTAAAACAGTTATTTTTCTCAAAGAAAATAAAACAAATTCGCAATGCTTTTGGAAAATGAAACTACCATAAGACCTCCCACCACACACACAATGCAAACGCAGAATTGGAGGAGGTTTCTTCTTATGATAGTCAAAGATGCTTACTACGCAAAATCAAATCATTTTTGATATTATTATTAGTGCATAGTGTAGAAAACATTTCGAAAGTATAATATTAATCTTAGCCAGCATAGGCATTCCGCACTTATGCCTACTATAGCTACTATGTTCAATAGCAGGTTACCGCCACATTCCATAGCAGGTAATACAACTAAAACCGTACACGTCACGTATTGTTTCTTTGGATTTCCAACAAATGGTCAGGCTAAGGAACTTCCTATCCATGATGGGTACGTCCCTGGAATAGACGACCCGAGAACCTAATCGGATCTCTGCCAACACAAGGCCGGGTTACCTCTGCAAAAATAGGTAACTACTGACACGCGTATGTCATCCCCCGATCGTAACCGATCTTCCCGAGGATCCCCGATTTCCAACAAACCACATCAAAATAATAATGCAGCAACCACATAGGTTAAGTATCTGGGCTCCATACCATGATACCACCTCTATCCAGAAGGAATGACATACACTAAGGGGCGCTACTCCCTAGAACCTTGCTGCATCCTTCCTGTTTTGACCATTTCCGGGGTGTGAGGCTCGACGAAGTCTCGTCCACAAAGCTACGCTTTCTACAAAGCCATGCTTCGGGTCAAACAAATGATCAACCTATGATCACAAAGGTATAAGATCAAACAAATGATCATATCGCAAATGATCAAACACTGATCATTTCACAGCAACACTCAGTATGCCACGTTACCAAATTGGGAATATATCGCTGATAAATTTCAACTACATAACCTCTGAGCTCGTACGTCTCAGAGAAGGGTGTTAAGCTAAGAGAATAAATTCTCCGCCACCAACAGATATGTATTTGAAAGAAATCAGCTTTATATCTCAAATTGTAACGTCAGACACACAATCCATACAAGTCTGTTCCGGGATCGAACAGAACCGAAGGCACTTCTCACGAAGCCCTTGCATATCCGGATAAATTTCTAATCACGTCCGGACTTCCCGTCACTAAGGGTGATAAAACCTCTAAATCGGAGATCAGCCGATGTAGAGTAACTCGACGGTAATCCTTCCGTTTTCAAAAATATCCGGTCTTCAACACCGGTCTTCGAATGTAATTCATAACGACGTATCACATATTCGGAATGGGTTATACGACCCCATGGTCCTTTCCCGGCTAACCCGAATAGTGAGCGCTTATTCAAAAATAAGTGTGGCATTCAAATTCATCCAATTCACAACAAATACCATTCAAGGTAATTATTGATAGTCGGTTATTTAACTATCAATAAAGATGCGCAACATCATCAGATTCCAAATAATTTTCCAAATTATTTCATCTTCCAAAATATCTTTTACTAGATATAAAATTTCCACACTTAATCATTTGAAAACAATTTCAAATCAATTTCCACATTTCATTTTATCTTTGAAGATAAAATCTCAAAACAGTTCATTTCATATTGGAAAAGCATTTCCATACTTATTTAAAAATAAGTATTTCACAAATCTATTTATTTTCAATATTTGAAAATATTCAATATACTTAAATCAATATTAAGTATACATTTCATTCTTTAAGGAAATCATTAATTTTAACATCTATTTGAGTCAAAACGAATGTTGCGTAAAACATCGTTACGACGACTCGAAATCAATAGTATAGGGATTCGGATTTTAAGATAGATATATGTAAATCCCAATACTACATAAAACATTTTCTTTCGAAAATCATTTACTATAACAACAGTGTTATAGTTCATCATTTCCTTATTTCTCGAAAACGTCTATTTCAACAATAAAAATATTGAAATCTATGTATTCGATATCATCATACATTTTAAAAACATCTTTAAAATGTTTAACTTCATTTTCAATGTCACTTTTCCAAAACTATCCATTTTACTTAACAATATATTCACTGTCCAAAATCGTGAATATACTTCACTAATTATATTTCACTATTTTCTACACATTTTATTTCAATAATAATTCGCTATCCAAAATCGCGAACATATCTCCTTTAACAACCTTCTATATTTAATTTATCAAATCCAATTGATTTTGAATTTATAAAACAACGTTTATAAATTCTATTTCTATTTTCTAACAACTTCAATTTAATAAATCTCCTTTATTAACAATTCGATTCATAACTCAAATCTTATACCAACAACCCATATTATAAGTTAAATACTTATAATTCCTTTATTTTACAAAATCATTTCCATTTATAAGTTCATAATTTATAAATTCCATTTGTTTATAAATTCTTAAAAATTCATTTTAACGCTTATAAAAACTTGTTTTATAATACCAACATTTTAAAGTTTAAAATATCAATCTTGTACATCTTTTATATACATCGTTTTAATAATTCAAAAATTCCCATTTAAAACCATTTTATAAATTTCTTAACTATTTATTTCAAAAGAAATTACCTTTTGGTTATAATTCACAAATCTTAACTTTTATAACTTTAAAGTTTGAACGTTTATTTAATTATTCAAAAATTAAATAAAACGTCTACTTCCAAAAATCACTTTAAAATCCTTTTAAAGTAAAAGTCGTTATTTTTAAACTTCAAAACTGAATCTGATGATGCAACAGCACCAATTAGTCAATCACAACACCAAACATCATATATCAACATATGATAATAGAATATACATCAATATCTGTAAACAAATAAATACTGGTGAGGAATCCAGTTGGATCCCTCCAACCTGTTTCCCTGCATCCAAAGACGTTAGCACAATACCAATTCCACTTCGAGGTGGAATATCGCGGTATATGGGTTTTATAAAAAAAATCCGCTTACTAACGGCGCAATAGGGTCTCATCCGCTATACGAGGCGGGAAATCAATCAATCCAATATATACATATGCCAATATGTATATATTGCTATATATAGATATATCCTACTATATCTAATATCACATCCAAATAGCAATCAATAACTGCAATCCAAATTTAAATCTGAGTGAGAAGATCTCACCTTAGCTTTTTATTTTGCATTCCATTTCATTTCCAGCTTGATTCTCGATTTTAAACCTTGTATAAATAATTATACAATCTATCAATATTCGAAAGACTGAACAATAAATTTTTGTTTCAATTGTTTTAGATTAACAAATTTTTCCTTTAATAATTTTATTTAACTACAATTTAATTTTAAAACTCAATTTCTCTTTACTAATTTATTTAATTAAATCGAATACCCTTTTTAAAAATCTTAAGGTAATTAATATTAATTTTAAACCAATATTTTTTTTAAATTTCTAAACAAATCCCTTTGAACTGCCTATACACTTATAAAAATATTCTATATAGATTTTAAAAAACCTATTTTATATAAATGCTTATATTTTCCCAAAATCTAAAATAATTTCTGTTTTGCATATATATATTTTTAAGATTAAATAAATTTTCACTTTTAAACTTGATATTAAATCGAGATCAACAACAAAATGTACTTCACTGTAATCAAAAATTAAATCAAGGCAATGAAGTTCGTATACCTCACTTACGAACCCAGATCAAAATCTCTACCGATGCTCGAACGCGATTGCAACGCTTAAATCTCTACCAACTTGCTCGAACTCGAGCCCTAGTCGAAAGCTGCCTCGCGAAGAAAAAGTCGCCCAACTCCATGGCCTCGACATCGCCATTCGTCACCTCCCATTCGCTTACCAAAATCGCACCCAAGGCTACCAGTTCCTGCCTCCATCGCAACCCTCTTCAGCAATCGCGACTTAGCCCTGCTCGCCGTTCGAGCACCCTCGATTGCTATACCAGACATCGCACCTTCACGTTTTCACGCATCGATTTCTGAGCTCGAGTTCGAGCTTGACTTCAGCCAGACCCAACGACGACAATCGCCACTCCCTACGAAACCGCCTCCACCTTCAAGCTCCACTCGACGACGAACATCCCTTCAACCTGCCAACTTGCTCGAGCTCGTGACAACCAGCCTCAGTCGAAACAACTCACGACCCCCCTTCACGAAACCCTAATCTTCGATCGATCGCGCTGAACGAGAGTGAAGGAAGTCGCCTTTTTTTTCGTTTGTGAATTTTAGTTCGGCCATGACTTCGAATTTTCGAACGAACGAAGGTTTCGATTTGAATTTGGATAAGAGGGAGAACGAGATTTTGTTTTGAATCTGAAGAGGGGCTTCGGCCATTTGATTTTGTTTTGGAACAAAGAGCGGCCATTGTTATTTTCTTTCAAACGAAATGATTTCGTATCAAATTTGTAACGAAATGGGAAACAAAAGAACGTGATTAAGCAGAGGACAGGTCTGCTTGCTCAGGAGTAGGGTGGCTGAGTTGAAAGGAATTTGACCGGTGAAATGATACAAGATATTTACATTAAAACGGTATTTATTTTCTAGACGTTTTAATCGCGTACGATCACACGATAGCTCCGATTACTATGAAAATTGAAATCCTATAATAATATAATATTACGGATCCAATGAAACTGGTTTCATCGAATTCCGAGAATGTGCCTCGGATGGCTATTTTTAAATATCGGTTCGAACGATTTAATTTCAAAACTGAACAGATTGTTTCCAAATCAATTTCTGAAGCTTCTATTGTCTTCAGGGTTATCAATATAAATTTTAAAAGCTTTCGAAATATTTTTCTTCAGCTTAAAATTGAAGATTCAAATATTTATTCAATTTACAATAGATTAAATTTTATAATTTAATCGTCAGTTTCAAAGTTATATTCGGGATACAAATTAAATCATCATTTAAATATTTAAAATTAATTAAATATTCTCAATTTAATTTGTTCAAAATTCTGGGTCGTTACACATTTTGTTTCAATAAATTAAACAAATTTATTTAGGATAAAATACAGATTTGATTAAATCACCCAATAAATTAAACAAATATATAAGTTAAATCATTCAATAAATTAAATAAATATATAAGTTAAATCACTCAATATATTATACGAATATATAATTAAGTTAAACTATACATTTTGTGTCAGTAAATTAAACATATATGTGTGTGTGTGCGCGCGCGTGCGCACGCACATAACATTATGTTTCAATAAATTAAACAAATATATAATTTAAACTAAAAAATATTTAAGTCAAATTATACATTTTGTTAAATTACTCAATAGAGTAAATAAAATATATGCATTTTGTTTTAATAAATTAAATAAATTTGTTTGAGTTAAAATATAGATTTGGTTAAATCACCCAATAATTTAAACAAATTTATAAGTTAAATCACTAAATAAATTAAACGAATATATAAGTTAAATTATACATTTTGTTTCAATAAATTAAATAAATCTATTTGAGTTTAAAAAAAGATTAATTTAAGGATTTTCCATTTATTTTGTATGGAAAAGAAAAATAAAAACAAAGTCCAATAAATTTCTTTATAATAGTTCTAATACACAAATACAATAGTTAAAATAAAATTTTACTTATTATTAACAAACAAATTTCGTTAAAATGTAGAGATCATCATGAGAAATGGGTGCCAACTGATGTAGAAAAAGAAAACCAACGCTTGACGTCACATGTCGGTAAGCTGGAGAAGAAACTTGGTAAGCTCACTGATGCATTTGTGCAACAGTTCCGCATGTGGACAATTCTTCTCCTGTTGATGACGACACTGTTGGAAATTAGATATTATTGCTATTGTTTTATATTGTTCGGATATTTATGTGGATGCTACTGTTTGGATATTGTTTGTATTAATGGTTATGGTTGTATATATTGGATATTTGTGATGTCGAATGGATATTTGTGATGTTTGATGGATAATTACATATGGACATTTATGTTTGTATTGATGCATATTTGATTATGTCGATATTTGTGATGTTGGATATGTATTGTAATATATTGATGTTTGAGTATGCGTAAATATTATTGTTTATATTTGTTTGAATAAATATCGTGTATATATGAATTTATGATTGATGCAAGAAAGGCAACAGAAATTCTACGAACTCTTTAGCAAACGCCTCGGCATGATGTTGGCACAGTGTTGGCAAATCCAATTTTGGCAATTTAATTAGTGTTAGTATGACGCTGACAAGACGTCGGTGTGAAGTCGATAGGGCGTTGACAAATACATTTCATTTGTGTCGGCATGTCGTAGATGTAGTGTCGGCATGACATCGAAATGGTGTTGGTACGACATCGTAGATGGTGTTGGTAAGTACCCCACGAAAGATGTCAACATAGCATCGATAAGAAATTTCCGACATTCTTTTTACTAACGTCTGGCTTAGGCGTGATGTCGGTATTCTATTTGCCGACGCCGCGTGACACCATATTGGCGTTAGTAAACTTGTGTTTCCTTATAGCGATCCCATTAATTAAAAAATTACAGAAAAATAAACAAATACGATAATAATAAATAGTTTTAGCATGTACTACAAACTATTAACTTAATAAACAATAAATACATATCGTTCATCAGACTAAAATACAGATAATATTAATTACAATCTTGCCAAAACTAGTTGGATAATTTTCGATTGCAGATACATTCGTATCCGCATCTGTTCCCTTTTTTCCCAATATCGAATACTTGTCCATTTTTCTGATACGGACACGAACGAATTCCGTATTTTTTGAATATCCATGGACAAACTAAATACATTTAGGATTTACCTGTGGGTACAAGCGGCGACAAAAGGGTGGTGACGATAGCTTATGGTGGAAAAGCTAGAAGATGAATGGTGATGGCGTGATGACATAACAGTGGCGACACAGAGGGAAAGTGAAATGAAATATCATGGTTTGGAGGAAGAAGACAAATGGACTATATTGTTTCTCATGACTAATTAATAAATCTATGACCTAGAGTAGAGATAGACACAAGTTTTTTTTAACTAAAAAAACAAACTCCAAATACAATTCCAAACCGGTTAAAAATCAAATTTCTTTCTACAAGAAATTTCCAAGGGAGGTTACTGCTGCAGAAAAATTATGCACTTGTATATAAACATTGTCATTTAGTTTAGAGTCATTCTGTATGCACCCGAATAGCTAAAGCAATTTACCTAGTCTTCATTTTACCCGGTCCAATTTCAACGCGTGCTACATATTACCCATTTAATCTTTCATACTACCACTTTATTCCATTTCATTTCCCTCCATCTCTAAAATCCTAAATTTTCGTTCGACCTCATGCCTTCTCCCTCCGCTGCTTCGTCGCTCCATACTCCCTCCCCGGCTCTATACTCCATCGTTGTTATGGAGCCGTGTCAACCTCCGCCATTCACCTCTCCATTCTCATGCAACTTCACAAAACAGTATGGCTTTGGAAAAAAACCCATGACCAAGAATTCCAAGAAGCAAGCAACAACTTCTAAAAGAGCAGGTATTATATTTTCAGATGTTAATTTGGTATGGTGTAATTATGGTGGATTTTTATTGTTTGGAAATTTGAGATTAGTCTTGTAATTTGATATTAGGAATAGTGATGAATAATTGAGGTTATAAAATATCTTTTTCACATGCTAATTTGGTGATTAGTGTTGTACCAATAGTGGAAAATTTGATGTTAGGAATTTTGAGTTTAGTGTTGTAAATTGAGATTAGGATTTTTGATCAATAGTTGAATTTAGGAATTTTTTTTGCATTAGTGTTGTAATTTGAGGTAACGAATTATGATGAATAATTCGGTGAATAATGGTGTAATTGTGATGTAAATTTTGGATGAATAATTTGGTGAATAATGGTGTAATTGTGGTGAAAAGCAATTCATTACATTAACCTCAATTATTTGTAAAAAAATATCATTTGTGAAAATTTTAGGCATACTAAATAATGTGATTGGTTAATGCTGAAAATGATTTATTCATTTAATTTAATAATAAGTTTTAATCTGTTAACGTAAAAATCGACGCTAACACCCAGGTGTGAGTGATAGTAACGTGAAAGCACCACCCGTTGGTACGGGAACAGAATATAAGCAAAAAATAGCAGAAAAGTAGAAAGACAACAGTTTTATAGTGGTTCGGCTCGTAATTAAGCCTACGTCCACTTTATATTCTTTATTGCTGATTCGATTACAACTTTTACAACAATTCTTCGATTACAATTTGATTACAACACACTTGAGACGAGTAGCTAGAACTTCAATGTAGAAGAGCTCTTTGAATCCATGTCGGATGTGTAGATTTCTTTTTGAAGTTCGTTGAAGCGTCTTTGGTGTTTGAAGTGTCGGTTGAGTTGAGAAAACAGCAGAGTATAGGCGTTCCAGAAATGAGCCCCCCAAAAAGTCCCCTTCAAGTTGGAGCTAATGCTGTATTTATAGGAGGATTCTGGACAGGTGTTAGGTCATGAACGACCTAAGATAGGTCGTAGGTCGCAAGCGACCTAAGGAGTGTAGGCTACCACTTAGTAGTTTTGCACTGGGTCATTCGAATATAGTGACAAGTCATAGGTCGTGAACGATGTAAGGTAGGTCTTAGGTCGTGAGCGACCTAAGAGGCATGGTTTGCGGCTTAACAGGATGCACTTGATCTGTCTGAATCGAGGTGACAAGTTGTAGGTCGTGAGCGACCTAAGGTGGATTTTAGGTCGCGTGCGACCTAAAGGAAGTGATGTCCATGCGAGTTATCTTCGAGGCCTGCTGAGTCGTTAGATCGATGTGGCTTTAGGTCGCTAGAGCTTTTAGGTCGCTGAAGCTATAGGTTGCTGGAGCTATAGGTCGCTCCATCTTTCTGGAGTTAGGTCGCTAGATTGTTAAGTCGTGAGTTGTTGAGTAGTGATAGGTCGTTATAACTTTTAGGTCGTTAGGTCGCTGAGTGCTTTGGGTCGTTAGGTCGCTCCATCCTTTAGGTCGTTAGGTCGCTAGATTGTTAAGTCGTGAGTTGTTGAGTAGTGATAAGTCGTTATAACCTTTAGGTCGTTAGGTCGTTGAGTGCTTTGGGTCGTTAGGTCATTGAGTGCTTTAGGTTGTTAGGTCGCTAGATTGTTAAGTCGTGAGTTGTTGAGTAGTGATAGGTCGTTATAACCTTTAGGTCGTTAGGTCGCTGAGTGCTTTGGGTCGTTAGGTCGTTGGAGAAGTTAGGTCGCTAGGTCGTTGAGTGTTAGGTCATAGAGTCGTAGGTCGCTCCAAAAAGAGGAGTTAACACTTGCCCCTCGAAGTACAGGCCTATGTCATAGGTCGTGTGCTTCGATCTAACTCTGCTAGGTCGTGAGCGACCTAAAACTTATGCTAACTCGCGTGCCTATTCGCCTTCTCCTTTTCGCCCTATATAAATTTGTTAGGTCACTGCTTCTTCCTCACTTAACTGCTTCGATTTCCCGCTTTGCCATTAATAGAACTTTGTGATTTCAAAGGCGAATTTGAGTTAATCATTCAACGATTCATCCCTGCTATCATATTACATAAGTACATTCGATCTCTATCCATCCCACGATCACCATCGAACCACGAATTTCCATCTTCGAACCCCAGACCAATTTTGTACGTTGTGCTTCATTTTTTGAGTCATGTTGTGGTCGATTTTGATTGCCATTAGTTGTGATTCACGAAAGCACAGCAATGAGTTGAATCTATGATGGATCGGAGATGCTTTGAATCGATTTTTGGGTGATTCGGTGGTATGTAGGAATGATAAATTTCACGAAGAGGATGATGGATTTCATCATGTGAGTGATAACGGGTTATTGGGTCACGGTTTAACGAGGTGATGAGCTATTGCGTGGAGAGGAAGTCAGCGATTTAGCAACCTTCGCGACCTAAGAAGTCTGGCCGACCTAAGAATTCTCGCGACCTAAGGATCTTTCGAATCTGCGACCTAACTTTTAGGTCACGAAGGGATTCAAACAACCTAAGACTTATTGGCTTGAGCATGAATCGCACGACCTAACTTTCTTGCGACCTAACTTGCTTGAAGTAGAACGACTTAGCAGATTGACAACCTAACTTTCTTGAATGACTGCAGAGCGACTTAACAACTTAACGACCTAATTTTTTGCGGCGTAGGCTTTAGGTCGCGGCCGAGTTAGGACTTGGACAAATTCTGACCTGATGCCTCTGAACTCTTTGATTTGCACAATGCGACCTAAGAAAGCTCCGACCTACGCTAGGTCACTTGAAAATAGTCTGGACGACCTAGGACTTGTAAAATTTCAGAAAGAACTTGATTGAACTACTTGGACTTGAACTGTTTGAACTTTGTTGCATTTCTTTACAGATTACACTAGTTTTTAATCTAACAACCTGTTTAAACATAACATTTGCAGAAAACTAGGATGAATATACTGCCATTGACTGCCCACATCGAATGACAGATTAGTCGATAAAGAATAATCAACTTAAAATGAACTATGTGAATGAAATGCTGTGAATTAGCAAGTTCAAGTGAAGTATTAAAGCAAAGCTAAATTAATCAACTAAAGCTGATTCGTTTGTATCAACACTGTACTTGAACTTGAAATAACAAGCCCTGAAACTCTATAATCGACACATGTCAACTAATTTGATTCCAGTTATATTTGCTTGTCATTTTACTAGTTTTGCACAACACTTCACACTTTTAGGAAATGTGCACCTTCACATTTGAATATCCATTTCCTTGTGTAGAATGACGTCTCAACAAGAAAAACAGGACCAGTTGGAGAAGCTTTTCCAATTGCTAATCCGTTAATTGATCCCCCGAAAAGGACTCCGACCTCCTTGAGTCATAGAGTTTTTAGCCAATTGTGCATCCAGTTCGGTATTGCCGAAGCAGATGCTTTATTTCCTGGAGTAAACGATACTGCTGACAGGCCACCCCTTTGTTTTGTCGTAGTTAATCGTCAGATGTTCTTAAGTGGAGCTATTCCTCCCTTTAATGATTTTCTTCGAGAGCTTCTTCTTCGATTGGCTATCTCTCCCTTCCAGCTACACCCCAATGGTTATGCCATCTTGATGAGGTTGTGTGTGCTATTCAGTAGGACGCTCGATCGTCTTCCAAGTTTTGAAGAGATATGCTACTTATGCACGTTCGCCAAGAATAAAGATCATCCCTCTATTCTACTTGTGAGGAGCGCGTGGAACCGGAAGCTAATTCTAGACTTGCCCGATAGTGCACACGGGTTTTTAAGTCAATTCTTCTTCGTCCGCTGCCCTCCAGGATTATATGCTGTCTGGAGAGTCGAAAGTAAGATTGCCTTTCTCCGTTTACTTCATTTTTTCCGAATCTCTTGAAACTTGAATTGTCGAGTGCTTAACTTCATTCTTTACTTTTTGTAGCACTTCTTCCTCCACTTAGAGATCCTGGTCACAAGCCAACCTTCGAAACTTTAAGTGATGTGGCTGCTGAAGAGAGAAGCACAAAAATTTTGCTGAAAGACGCATTTTTGCATCAGTTCGGACTTTTACACTCCTCCCGATCTACCCAGATTCACGAAGTTTCTAGTCCCGAGACTGAAACATTAGTTGCCCCAGTTTCTACCGAGGAAGTTGTATCGAAGGAACTTGATGCAGGGGCTTCGTTAATGAAGTGTTCCACTTCTGTTGATATTGCGGGATCATCTAGCAAACTTACACTTTCCCCAGTAATTGAAGAAGAAGAACCTCATCAACACTCCGAGAAAGCTGATGATAAAGGAGTTGAGGGAAAGAGTCCTGCTAAACATGACGGTGACGACACTTTTGAGGGATTGAGCGATCTGATGATTACGTCACAGGAGCTCTTCAAAGACGACACTTCTTTAATTAAAGTTACATCTCCAGTAGTTGAAGTGACATCTGCTTTGCAGCAAATTTCGTCAGTCCAACAGTTGACTCCTGCTTCAAAATCTGTCATCACTCCCCAACCAAAGAGTGGTTTGTAGTTTGACGCGCGTAGCTTGCACATCACACACACTTAGGATTTTGGCACTTATACGTACTTAGCTTCTTTACTTCGAAAATTTCTAAGACTTGTCTTTTTTTATTTTCAGGTTCTCTAATGGGGCGCAGTTGCTCATACTACGATGATTTCCGGCGTTACGGGGGACGCGATTCTTACGATCCCCAGCACTATCTTCCTGGCCCGAGGGAAACCGATGAAGAAAGAGCTGTCAGAAAAGCTCGTGAGAGACAAATTTATGAGGAGCAGCAAAGAAGAAGAGATGATGATTCCCACAAGAGAAATTCTTATGATGTTAAAGGGAAAAGTCATGTTGCTGAAGACCCTAGCAAACGGGCCAGACTTAGCAAAAGGGACGCGTCTGCGATTTCTGAAAAGACTGCTGCTTCTATCCCTCTTGACATCCCTTCCGGTTCTCCTGCTCTTGAGAAGACCGACATTCAGACAATTATCAACAGGCCTCAATATCAAGTCAAGGATGCTCCGCCCACACTTCAAAACCGATTCCCAAATTGGTGTTTAAAGGGAGTGCGTTTCGACTTAGACTTGGTACCGATTGATAAGCAAGCTATGTTAAGAAACCTTAATGCTGTCAAACTCGATATCGAGAGTATGTCTGGCTGGCAGAAACTTGTCGACGAGCTTCAAAGAGTTAATCGTATGAATCTCGAAGCCATGCTAACGATGGAGAATGACAAGTTAGAGTGGGATAAAGTTTGCAAGCAACATGATGCAGAAATGGCGAGCATCGCTGATGATAACGCGAGACTTGAGTCTGAAGTTAAGAAACTCAAGGAAGATCTTGCCACTTCTTCCGCTTCGCATTCTCAAAAAGAAGAAGTCTTCCAAAAACAAGTGAGAGATGCTCATGCTGCTCAAAGAGATGCTGAGATGAAACTTGAGGTAGAGCAGCATGTAACTGAAAAATACCGCAAAGATACCGCTCAGCTGCGGGAAAGAGTTAACTCCCAAGACCTGGAGATTGCAGCGTTAAAAGCTCGACTTTCTAAAGTTGAAAAAGAGCGTGATGAGGCTGTTGCTAGTCAAGTTGCAGCCGAAGAATCTCATGAGGCAACCAAAGCCACTATCAGCTCTACTTTGTTCGACTTTTATATCCATAGTGTCTTGGGGCGCGGAAGCCTCTCATTTCTGGGACCGAAATACGAAATCACTCTGGCTGAAGTATGGGAGGAAGTAATTGACATGCTTGGAGGCGCTGGCTACGCAGAGTCAGATCTTGAGGCGCTTTATCTGGATGATGAAGCACATACTGCGCTTGCCAGGTGAAAAGAGCAGCTTGCTAGGGAGCGAGCCGAAGTGACAGGAGAAGAGCGTTTGGAGACAGCGACTTTAACCGACCCCGCTCATCTTTCGGCTTTGGTCGACCCTGATACTATTGGATCTAGTTCTTATTCTCCACCTCCTGCAAAAGCTGAAGTTAAGGTTGCCACTACCGAGCCTCCCGCTGTTCAAGTCGAGGAGAAGACCCAGGATGACGCTGAAGCTGAAAATTATGAAATCGTCACGATTAAGCCGACTTCTCCAGGTAACTTCAAGTCTAATCTAGCTCAAGTAGACTACTCGTTCGATTCAACTGAGCTTGATGAATTTCTCGCTTATTACTTAAGTCCTGATGATCCAATATCTTCTCTTTTTTCGGAGAATACTAATTTTAACTTCTTTTCTTCTGTAGCGGAAGCACCAAGCGCTGCGCAAACTTCTCCCCTTCCAGCTGTTCCTCCTCCATCTCTTCAAGTCACTCCTGCTTCTCAGCCAGGGTCGCAGGAAGAGCAAATAGAAGCCCTTTGAGGCTTGGATGATCCATCTGCTTCGCAAGAGCAGAAGGCTGAGGAACTTGGAGAAGGTGAGAAGACTCTAGAGCCTTATGATGATGACACGAAGCTATCTGAGCTAATTACTCCGGGCAGCGAGTCTTCTTCAAAGAAGAAGGGGAAGCGTGCAATTGCGAAGAAGAAGAAGACGAAAAGTACTTCTGCTGGTGAAGAAAAAATAGAAGAAGATCCGACTACACCTTCTTCTCCTTCTTCCCCGACCCGTCCACGCCGAATTCAGAAACTAATCATCAAACCGGGCAAGGGTTCTAAAGGTGGCGGGAAGAAGGAGTGATGAGCTGGACTTTCTGCTTCTTATTTTGCTTTTTGCATGTATCGACCGGAGATTGTGCGGGTACCGGTCCCCGCTTGAAACCTGCATATGTACAAAAACTTTATAGTATGGAATAAAATGGCTCTTTTTACTTGTACAATTTCTTGTCAGTATATGTGTGAATGCATTTATTCCTTGTTTTTATACAAGTTTCTTTATTTACTTTATATGATATTGCAGTGAGCTCATGGTATGATGTTTGAGCGTTGTTTTTATTAATTTAGCTATATTGCCCACATACCACGGCTTACTGCAATATTCTAAAAAGACTTGTACTCTTAACTTAGAGAATAATTCTTCTGTTTTGAGAAAATATTATTCTGCTTTTAATAGAGTATTCTTTGTATCGGAGAAGTTTTTCTTTTTATCTCTTTTTTTTAGAACACTTCAACTCTTGGGGATGATCACTTTTATTTGTTGAAAAGTGGATTCCCCTACGCAGTGAAGCGAGCTTTTGAAGAATGTTTTGATCTGTTTGTCAGAAAATTATATTTCATCGTTGAATGGATTCACGGGACAGACGTTGGCTGTTTTACTGGATATTTGTTTGTACAAATAACCATAACTATTCAGTTGCGGCCTGGAACCTTCTTTTTGAGAAGATGCCCCTATAGTGGTTCCATCAACGAAGTTTTTGGATGTGCCTTGTTAAAGGGCTTTGGTTTGGCACTTCAAGCTTGGTGAAGTGTGCCTCCGAAGAGGGCTATGTGCCTCCGAAGCAATTTTTGCCTACGAAGAGGTCTTCGTTTGTGTGCCTCCGAAGCAATTTTTTGCTTACGAAGAGGTCTTTGTTTATGTGCCTCCGAAGCAATTTTTTGCTTACGAAGAGGTCTTTGTTTATGTGCCTCCGAAGCATTTTTTTTTGCCTACGAAGAGGTCTTCGTTTATGTGCCTCCGAAGAGGGCTTGTGCCTCCGAAGCAATTTTTTGCCTACGAAGAGGTCTTCGTTTATGTGCCTCCGAAGAGGGCTTGTGCCTTCGAAGCAATTTTTTGCCTACGAAGAGGTCTTTTGTTTGGTTTGCTAGAAAGTTTGCATCTCACAGTTAAGTAGGTCCACGAGGCAGACGCAAGCTACTCGACCGGATGTTTTGTTTGCACAAACGATCACAATCAAGTAATCAAGGGCCTGGAGCCTTCTATCTTGGGAAGGTGCCCCCTTGGGTGGTCCCACCAACATTCTTGGGTGAGAGACAAGATTCCATTTTGGCTATTTTCGTTTGCTTATTTGTGTCTTTGCATCCACTGTCGCCGAGCGATTCCCCGTTATCATTCTCAAGTTTATATTCTTTTCTTTTGACAAGCTGTTCGATTTTTCCGAAAAGACGTATTTCGTGGTCGGGTGAATCCACGGGCAGACGCAAGCAACTTAACCGGATGTTTATTTGTACAAACGATCACAGTCAGCTAGCAAGGGCCTGGTGCCTTCCTTTTGGGAAGGTGCCCCTTTGGTGGAATCACCAACCGTTTGTAGGAATTAATTCTGGAACTTTTGTGGCTTGACATTTGTTTGTTGAGTGATTTATGGAAATCGCTTGAGTTTGTGACGTGTTGGATAGGTAATTTTTGCTTTGATTGCCTGCAATATTAAATCGATATTTTAGCAACACATTTAAAATATCTGCACATCGAAATAAGATAGGCAATTTAAAATAGTAAAAGACACAAGATTTATAGTGGTTCGGCCAAGAATTGGGCCTACATCCACTTTATAGTTTTTATTATCACTTTGCACTGCTTCTACAATGGCTTACAATACAAGTACGATAAATTCATAATCATATTACAAATTTAAGCATTGCTTCTAAGTAAAATATGGACGCAAGTGATTGCTGTTCCAGGCTCTCGGAATTGGATATCCTTCAACAGTTGTGAGTTTGAAAGTGCCATCGAGAAGTTTTTTGCCTATGACATACGGCCCTTCCCAGTTTGGCCCAAACACTCCGGTTGCTGTCATGATCTTTTTCAAGACTAGATCTCCAATTTCAAAGCTGCGTTGGCGAACTTTAGAATTGAAGTGCCTGGCTATTCTTTGTTGTTGAGCTACAACTCTTAGTTCAGCTTCCTTCCTTCTTTCATCAAGCAAGTCAAGTGCTTCAAGTTGCAGCTTTTCATTTTCAGCTTGGTTGAAATGAATTCTCCTGTGTGAGGGGACTTCTATTTCCACTGGAATCATTGCTTCTGATCTGTATGCTAATGAAAATGGAGTGTGCCCAGTCGCAGTTTTGTGGGTAGTTCTGTATCCCCATAGTTCTAGTGGTAGCTTATCAACCCAACCACCTTTTGCTTTTTCTAGTTGCTTTTTGATGGTTGATTTGATGATTTTGTTCACTACTTCCACTTGCTCGTTTGCCTGTGGATGAGCCACCGCTGAGAAGCTTTTTCGGATTTTGAATCGTCTGCAAAATTCCTGGAATTCTTCGCTTTTAAATTGAGTACCGTTGTCTGTTATTATCTTCTGAGGCACACCATACCTGCAAATGATATTTTTCGTTACAAAATTTATCATCTTTTTAGAGGTGATAGTAGCTAATGGTTCTGCTTCAGCCCATTTAGTGAAATAATCAACAGCAACGATGGCATATTTGATTCCGGATCTGGCAATCGCCATTGGCCCAATAAGATCTATTCCCCAAATTGCGAATAGCCATGGACTGACCATCTGTGTTAGCATGGTAGAAGGTGCTCTTGGGATTTTTGCAAATCTCTGGCATCTGTCACACTTTCGGGAGTAGCTAGCAGCATCTCGATTAATATCCGGCTAAAAATAACCATAGCGAAGAATTTTCTTTGCAAGAGTTTGACCACCTGAATGATCACCACACTCTCCTCCGTGCACTTCAGCCAAAATCATCTTAGCCTCTTCTTTAGTTACACATCGGAGTAATGGCATCGAGAATCCTCATCTGTACAGATGGTTGCCCTGAATCACATATCTTGGAGCTTTTCTCAGAAGCTTTTGACGTTCCTTTGAGTTTTCTAGCAAGGAGCCGTTTAGTAGATATTCCTTGATTGGGGTCATCCATGACTCCTGCTCTTGAGATACAGCCATGATCCAATCAATATCCATCTCATCAATACTCGGAGCTGTCAAGACTTCTACAGGGACCAGCCCCAATAATTGAGCTTCGCCAGAGCTTGAGTATTTCGCGAGAGAATCTGCCATCATATTTTCTTCACGAGGGATATGATTTATTGTATAATGATCAAAATCATCGAGAAGTTCATAGGCTTTTGACAGGTAAGCAGGCAGATTTCCTCCTTTAGTCTGAAATTCTTTCTTGACTTGGCATACAATTAGTTGGGAATCACTGAAGATCTACAACACTTTGATGCTCAGTTCTTTAGCAATCCTTAGACCGGCAATAAGAGCTTTGTATTCGACCTCGTTATTTGTCGAAGGAAATTCTAATCTCAATGCATAACATAACGATCGTCCTTCGGGGGTTTCAAGCACAACCCCAGCTCTAGAACAGTAGTCATTTCTTGCACCATCGACATATAATTTCCATTGGATTGAAATATCAGTAGTCACTTCTTCCTCACTGCCACCTTTATCTGTACATTCTGCAATGAAATCTGCTAAAGCTTGTCCATTGATTGCTTTTCGGGGATGGTAGGTGATATTGTATTGACTGAGTTCAATATTCCACTTCAGAAGACGACCCGAAGTTTCAGGGCGAAATAGGACTTGCTTTAGAGGTTGATTAGTGAGGACTTTAATAGGATGAGCCTGGAAATACGGCCTCAGCTTTCTGAAGCGATCAATAAACAATAGGCAAGCTTTTCTAACTTTGAATAATTCATCTCTGCCCCAGTGAACCTTTTGCTGATATAATAAACTAGACGCTGAACCTTTGCGTTTTCTCGTACCAACGCTGCACTGAGAGCATGGGATGAAACTGCTAAGTATATGAATAGATCTTCACCATTGTCAGGCTTAGAAAGTACTGGAGGCGTCTCCATATGATGAATCAGCTCATCAAAAGCTTTTTGACACTCGGGAGTCCATTCGAAATTTTTCTTTCCTTTCTTCAGAGCATCAAAGAAGGGAATGCATTTATCTGTGGCCTTGGAAATAAATCGACTCAGAGCAGCGACTTTTCCATTAAGGCTTTGCAATTCCTTCTTTGTTCTAGGGGGTTTGACTTCTCTTAAAGCTGTGATCTGAGCAGGATTAGCTTCGATGCTCCTAGCACTCACAATGAAACCTAAGAATTTTCCGAACTCAACTTCGAATGAACATTTCAGAGGATTCAATTTCATTCCATACTTTCGGAGGATCGCGAACATTTCTTCCAGATGATCCATGTGGTCTACTGCCTTCTTTGACTTTACTAGCATATCATCAACGTATACTTCCATAGTCTTGCCAATCTGAGGCTTGAACACGGCATTAACGAGTCTTTGATAAGTTGCCCCTGCATTTTTTAATCCGAAAGGCATAACTTTGTAGCAGTAAAGACCAACATCAGTGATGAAGCTCGTGTCCTCCTGATCTGGCTCATGCATCATGATTTGATTATATCCTGAGTAAGCATCCATAAAAGACAGTAATTCGTGCCCGGTTGTTCCATCCACCAACTGATCGATTCTAGGCAATGGAAAACAATCTTTGGGACATGCTTTGTTCAAGTCTGAAAAATCGATGCATACTCTCCACTTTCCATTTGCTTTTTTAACCAACACCGGATTAGAAACCCAATTTGGATAAGTGGATTCTCTGATGAAACCATTCTCCATGACCTGATCTACTTCTTCTTTCAATGTTGTTGACCTTTCAGGACCTTGGGTTCTTCTTTTCTGTTTTACGGGTGTGAACTTCGGATCAATATTTAGGGCATGTACTGCAATTTCTGGAGATATTCCACACATGTCAGCATGACTCCTAGCGAATACATCCAGATTTGCTTTCAAGAATGATATCAGCATATTTTGAACCGTCACGCTGAGTTGTGAACCTACATTTAGCACCTTGTTTGGGTCCTTCTGGTCAACAGGTATTGGTACCGTTACTTCTACCGGCACCACTCTATTCTCCCCTGCACTGGTTTTTCTGGGATCAATTTCTTTTCGTGCACCACTGTGCTCTCCAGTGCAGGGTCCACCCTGTACTTGCTACAAGGCAGGTTCTTTGATGCGGAGCGGAGCTGCCGCACCCTTCCCCAATTCTCTCTTCTTCGCCTCCCGCAACTCTGTGAGATAACATTCCTGCCCAGCACCCTGATCTCCCTTCAAAACGCCAACGCCGTTATCAGTGGGTAATTTCATAGTTAAGCACCATAGGGCGAGAATAGCTTTGAATGCCGCAAGAGTTGGTCGTCCCAAGAAGGCGTTATAAGCAGAAAATTCATCAACAATAACAAAAGTTTGCTTACGGACCACTTTTCTTTCCCCTTCACCAAGTTCTACAAATAAGTCGACGGTTCTGATGGGTTGTTTCGGTTCCCCAGTGAACCCAACAATCTTTTGTGAAGAAGCTTGAACGTCAGCCATCGGAATCTTCATTTGATCAAAAGTCTTCTTGAAGACGATATTACAAGAGGCGCCGCAATCGACAAGCACTCTTCTCACAATAGCTGGTACGATACCAGCGGTTATTACCAACGGATCCATAGTAGGAGCTTCCACTTCCATAGAGTCTCTAGCTCTGAATATGATATCATCGTGACAAGTTCTCTGTTGTTTCGATGGCACAGCATCTTCCAAAACAAAAACAGTTTCTTCTTTTGGGGCATGCCTCAAAGCATGAGCATATCTTTCCATTTCTCCCCAACTTCTGCCTACTGGGTGTGGATCCCCTGTAATTACATTAATTACAGGTCTTTCAAATTCTTGCACCGCAGCCTTTTCTCCCGAGCTAGATTGATGAGCAGGAAATTGTTGTCCCTGAGTAGATGAGGCAGGATCATTTCTATTTCTCTTGACATACTGCTGCAGTTTATTCTCTTTCAGCAGTTCTTCAATCAAGTTCTTCAGATGGCGACATTCGTTAGTGTCATGGCCAGGCTGATTATGGAATCGACAGAATCTTCCATTTGGTACAAAAAATTTCCCTAGCTTCATCTTCGGTGGCTCAGGGTAGTTGATGGCATCCTTGGTTGCAAAGAAGATTTTCTCTGGGGTTTCAGTCAAAGGAGTAAAATCCGAAAAACGGCGCGGTTTCTTCATGTCTTTCTGTCTTTTCCCACCGTTATTTTCTCTTTTCTGACCACCAGATTCTTTCTTGTTAGAAGTTTTAGCTACATTGTTGTTTTGAATTTCAGCCACAACCACCTTTGATTGTGCAGGGAGATTCTCCAGACGCATAAACTCATCAGCCTTCTTATAAAACTTTTCCAGTGAATATGGTTCCTTCATTTTCAACCATTTTCCAAACTCACTTGTTTTATCGATGCCTCGCATCAAGTAAGTTAGGATCATTCGGGGCTCAGCATTGTCCACTTCGGCCAAGGCTAGGTTAAAGCGATTCAAGAAGGATTTAATAGATTCACCGGAAGCTTGTTCTAGGCTGGACAGTGACATTATGTCCTTGGCCTTAGTAGCATACAATCTGAATTAGTCCTTGAATTTATGAGTCAAATCAGAGAATTGATCCACGGATCGGACCGGTAGCTTTGTAAACCAGAGTAGAGCCACTCCTTCCAGATAGACAGGAAAATATCTGCATTTAATTTCATCTGTGGCCCTGGCACCTGTCATATGCCAGTCGTATTTGTACAAGAATTGATTGGGGTCACTTGTTCCTCGATAGGCTGGGATAGTCGGAGGAACAAACTTCCTTGGAAATTCAGCTTTTAGAATTCTTTCGGTAAACGGAGTCTTGCTTGGAGCAAACCCCCAATCATTCTCATCTTCATTTCTTTGCAAACTTTCTTTCATAATCTGGCAAACCATTCCCGATAGATATTCTTCATCATTCAGAGGCCTTGCCGAGCAGACGTCAGCCACATTTTCAGAAGTTTGTGTGAACAAACGTTCGCGAAGAGGCGGCTGCGGCCTTGATCCTCCAACTTGGGGAGGTGCCCCTTCGGCGGTGCCTGCTGCTCTTTGAGGAATATCCTTGTCTTGGGAATCATGAGTTCCTTCAGCAAAGGTTGGTTCATTGTTTTCTGGTTGTCAGTTCATCCCAAGCAGAGCGTTTAGCCTTTCCATCATCAAAGCATTTTGAGTTTCCATTTGCTGATATAACCCCGACACAACATCGTTAAGTTCAGCCCTTGTGACTCCCACAGCAGGAGTTTCCTGATTTGGCGCTGGAGAGGAAGCAGCCCTGTCATTAACATTTCCGGATCTAGTAGATCTACTTTTTCTTCTCGGAGCCATGATTTCAGATAAACTTCTGGTCTTTAGAGAGATTCTTTCAACAAGTCTTTGCGAAGCAATGGTGAAAAGATTCCTAAGTTGGGTTCTCAGTGAAAGCACCAAAATGTTAACGTAAAAATCGACGCTAACACCCAGGTGTGAGTGATAGTAACGTGAAAGCACCACCCGTTGGTACGGGAACATAATATAAGCAGAAAATAGCAGAAAAGTAGAAAGACAACAGTTTTATAGTGGTTCGGCTCGTAATTAAGCCTACGTCCACTTTATATTCTTTATTGCTGATTCGATTACAACTTTTACAACAATTCTTCGATTACAATTTGATTACAACACACTTGAGATGAGTAGCTAGAACTTCAATATAGAAGAGCTCTTTGAATCCATGTCGGATGTGTAGATTTCTTTTTGAAGTTCGTTGAAGCGTCTTTGGTGTTTGAAGTGTCGGTTGAGTTGAGAAAATAGCAGAGTATAGGCGTTTCAGAAATGAGCCCCCCAAAAAGTCCCCTTCAAGTTGGAGCTAATGCTGTATTTATAGGAGGATTCTGGACAGGTGTTAGGTCGTGAACGACCTAAGATAGGTCGTAGGTCGCAAGTGACCTAAGGAGTGTAGGCTACCACTTAGTAGTTTTGCACTGGGTCATTCGAATATAGTGACAAGTCATAGGTCGTGAACGATGTAAGGTAGGTCTTAGGTCGTGAGCGACCTAAGAGGCATGGTTTGCGGCTTAATAGGATGCACTTGATCTGTCTGAATCGAGGTGACAAGTTGTAGGTCGTGAGCGACCTAAGGTGGGTTTTAGGTTGCGTGCGACCTAAAGGAAGTGATGTCCATGCGGGTTATCTTCGAGGCCTGCTGAGTCGTTAGATCGCTGTGGCTTTAGGTCGCTAGAGCTTTTAGGTCGCTGAAGCTATAGATTGCTGGAGCTATAGGTCGCTCCATCTTTCTGTAGTTAGGTCGCTAGATTGTTAAGTCATGAGTTGTTGAGTAGTGATAGGTCGTTATAACATTTAGGTCGTTAGGTCGCTGAGTGCTTTAGGTCGTTAGGTCGCTCCATCCTTTAGGTCATTAGGTCGCTAGATTGTTAAGTCGTGAGTTGTTGAGTAGTGATAGGTCGTTATAACCTTTAGGTCGTTAGGTCGCTGAGTGCTTTGGGTCGTTAGGTCGTTGGAGAAGTTAGGTCGCTAGGTCGCTGAGTGTTAGGTCATAGAGTCATAGGTCGCTCCAAAAAGAGGAGTTAACATAATGTATTTGTTTTTTTGCAGGAGGTAGTAAGCGACCTATGACTGCTTCCAGGCATGAATTACAAAAGCGTAAGGCTGCAGAAAAAGTTGTTGCCAAAACATTGCATATACAAGATGAGCATAATGCTTCTTCTTCCTCGGAGTTAGAGGATGATGATTTTGACCCAAACAACGAAGAAGTTCAAGTGGACATTGAAGATGTTCAGCAAGATACTAAAGTTGTTGAAGCAGGTAATGTAGAATTAGGTGCCCATTTGTCGTCTAGTGGTATTGATGTTGTAGATGGAGGTCCAGAAACAAATGAAGTGGTAAAATGCTTTGAACATCACATAGCAAAGCAAATTTGGGGAATGATAAATGCAAGTCAAGAACCAGGGCCACTGCAATGTGTATCTCATCGGCGTAAATTGAAAGAATGTAAGTTAGAAAATGAACCAGAGCAAGTCGTGGAGAGAGTGAAAAGTTTGGGACTCTATAATATAATTACCGACTCTTATCAGTTTATGGACGTACCAACTATGACCGCGTTTGTTGAAAGATGGCATCCAAAGACAAACATGTTTCACTTACCATTTGAGGGGATGACCGTAACTTTAGAAGATGTAAACAAAATTCTTGGAGTTTCATTATTGGGTAGATGCATTTTCAAAGAAAACGGAGGTCGAGATATTGAAGCTAGTGCTGTTATTGACCTTATAGTCGAACAATTGGGTATAGAAGAACAGAAAGTGAGGGAAGAAACAACCGGGGTGTATAGGATACGAATGCGTAGGGTTAAGGAGAATTGTCAAGGAAAAGCTTTGATGGAGGGAGCTACTAAACTTGACAACGACAGAGTGGCTCAAGCTGATCTTCTGTATATGCTAGGATGTACTGTTTTTTCAGACTAATTCAGTATGAAGACATCAATATATTATCTCAACTACCTAATTTACATAAGAACTTTAAATGAGCAAGCATGGGGAATGACTATATTAGCTTACTTGTATCGACAACTTGGATTGGCTTCTAGAGCTAGTGTGAAGCAAATAAGCGGTTGTTTGTCCCTCTTGATGGTAACTTCTTTACCTCATCATATAAAAAATTCCTAAGTACTTAAAAACTTAAAAAATATATTATAATATGCTGTAGTCTTGGATGTACTATCATTTCCCCATATCGCAGACTTCAGACAGAAATGCCTCTTATAGCATTGGTTATTCCATACTGAAGAAATGGAAGAATGTTAAAATTGGAGAAGATCACTTGAATCACATTATTCGCATAAGGGAACAATTAGATGATTTGCGAGCAGAGGATGCAAGTACTTGTAAATAATTTAATTCATATTAACATATTAAATTATTATTCAAACAGTGCTTTATGTATGTTTGTGTGTGTATACAGGTTTGTTGGAATCTGTACAAGGAGAATCGACAATATAATCAAATTGAAGTAGTTTTTTACAATGGTATTTTGCTTTGCTTCGACATAGCCGAACCATATTATACAAATAGGGTGCTTAGACAATTTGGTAGGGTTCAATGCAAACCAAAAGCTCTGATGATGCCTATTATATATAGTAGAGATGTAGATTCAAATCAGTATAAAGTCGGGTACGATAATGGACATTAGTACTCTCAAAACATGCAAGATCATGTGCTACATGTTGATTCTCATTCGGTTTCGGTTACAAATGCTTAGGATTCTACACCAGACTACATTAGTTGGTTTACTCGTATTTCTCATTCGATTGTCCAGAGCCTGCATATTAGGTGTAGACCTAAGATGAATGAAAACCTGAAAGCTAAGGATTTGGTATGTAAAATATCTCAAAATAACTTAATTGTATTCTATTTAAGTAAAAAAAATAATCATATTCAAATAATGTCGATGCATGTGATGAGGAAGGCTATGGAGTTGTTAAAAATATATATGGTAATGATGATGATGTTGTCGTTCTTCGAGAAAGAGATGTTAAAGCACATCGCTATTTGTCTGTGGCTTTAAAAGATCCAAAATGTAGCTCGACAGTGGAGCCACATTCGAAGAAAAAAAACGATCCGAAGAAAAGGAAGAAATCTTCAAAAATGTAAGGATGTTTGATGTGGTGTTTTAGGTTTTTTTTGGGAAAGAATGTAGTTTATTATTCTGGGAAACGATGTATGCTTTGATTGATATATTTTGGTATGGATGATGCATGTAGCAAATGTAGTGAACTATATTTTGGGAAACAAATGGAAAATAATATTTGTGTGGAAACGACAAGTGATATTTTAAGTGTATGATATTTGTGTGATATTTGTGTGTGATATTTGTGAATGTAGTGAACTATGCTTGATTTTTGCTACATGATATTTGTGTATAACTCTGGTACATGCTATTTGTTATTTGTGTATGATATCTGTGTATGATATTTGTGTATAACTCTGGTATATGCTATTTGATTTTCGCTTATATTTTTTTCATCTTTTTTACTTCGTTCGGTAATTAACAACCAATCAAGCATAGTGTACGACATTAACTAACCACCATACAGTACTCAATAATGAGAGTTGTACTTGAATTGGACGACATTAAACCACCGCTCGGTAGTACTGGACTGATGAAAGTGTTTGTGCGAAAATCAAATTTTTGGTTGTGGAGGTCGGTTGTTCAGAGTAGATCATATGGGAAGAAAAACGACTTTATATTGCCGATCGGTATGGGAAGAAAAACAAGAGTATCCGATTTACGCCAATCTCATCAATCATGTTGAGTGGTATAGGACGTTCCTCGGTATGCAAAATATACAATTCATGACGACAAGGTAGCTCGTATATAGTTTGGTTCAAATGATCACTTTCAAAGTTGAACATATTCTCCACTTCTCTCGTAACTCTATCCAAAGCAAATAAGATACTCGATAACGAAGATAAGTGAAAAACAGAACCTTAAAATTATGTTTCACCGTTCCCAAAATCTTTTCAAATGATGATTTTATTTCCGTATGTCATAACAATAATAAACTGCTCATTTTTTTCCAAATCTCGGCAAAAGCTGCTTGTGATATACCTAAGTATTTTTTCAATTGAGCTTGAGCAGCTTCTACTCTATTAGATGTTGCATTGTTGCGGTGTTTCACTTTATTGGTCCAAAGAAAAGCAAATTTTTCTTTCAATGGTGTCTCCAATTATCCAATACATAGTTAACTTGTTTAGGATATTCTTCCCAATTTTCTACAAAAATATTCAAAAATTCATTAAATCCCTCTTATGAAGACGAACGAACAACAAGCATCCAATCCACTACAAAAAATTCACACATTTCATTGGTTTGAAATTTTTGTTTACAGCAGGCCTTCACATTATTTTCTTTTTTTTTAAAAAAACAACTTGTCGAATTTTCGAAGAGAAATCGACAAGCTACCCCCCCCCTCCAATTACCCGTGACCCTTTTAATTCATCAAACTCAGGGGATTTATTTGTGGCAACCTAAATATATGAGGTGATGAAATTTGAACCTGAGTTATCGTGTCGAAAGCCCCGTGTGCAGATGCCGCCCTACCCTTATAGCCCCCAACCAAGCTACGAGAATTTTCGAAGAGAAATCGACAAGCTACCCCCCCCCCCCCCCTCCAATTACCCGTGACCCTTTTAATTCATCAAACTCAGGGGATTTATTTGTGGCAACCTAAATATATGAGGTGATGAAATTCGAACCTGAGTTATCGTGTCGAAAGCCCCGTGTGCAGATGCCGCCCTACCCTTATAGCCCCCAACCAAGCCCCGTGTGAGTAGCATTAGGGAAAACCAAAGACAATGCATTAATATCAATGAGAGCTCCTTATCGGTAACGATAACATATGGAAATTTTTTGGATCATACATCAATTTCAAATTCTGTAACGCCTACTCATAACTATCTTCACGTTCTTGTGATAAAAAAAATATTAAGCTATAGTAAACATTCTGTTAATGGAAGTCATTCCAACCATCTCTAACAATGACATTTTGTAACAATTTATTTTATACGTATAATCGAGTAGTAAAACCGAAGGAAAGCATTTGCACAATATAATCGACTCAAGATGGCCCACGTGAGATTGACTATTCTATCAACGGATTCATCTTTTCTAACCCAATAAACATAATGATTTTACATTAAATTTTCATAAGTTGTTGAACCACGGATCTACCTTCCATCTCGTACATAGTCATCTTAGCCTTTGCAATATAAATTGTCTTCAACGTCAAAACGTTACCCGGAAAAGTTCTCTTTATATTCACTAGTAAATCTCTAGCGCTAACCCCTGCAACGCTCATATCCATCATGATTTTCTTCACATCTTTCGTTAGTCGTCCCGCATATGCATGACTACTTAAAGTTTTTGGTAAATTATGATTGTGCGTACCATTAACTACTTCAACCGTCCAACTATTGAACCTATGATATACACCTTTAATGAGAAACGAACATTCATAGTTTTTTCGTTCCACTCCGTGGACGTTTCTTAGTCTTCAAATCATCTTCAATTTTTGGTTTAAAAATATGATATTTACTAGCTCTTTCATAGGATAACCGAGTTCTAGGTTTTCTTGATCCGTCAAGCTTAGCGGATTTCGTTATGACTAATACGGTGTTTATTTTCCTTACCTGTGATTGACACCAATGAATAAATCCATCCCTTGAACTAAAGACCTATAAAAAAGACGAGTAATCATTAAAACCATAAGTATTAAATAACATACGATACAAATATACATGCACAATTGAATATTGAATACTTCATCCGTGATAAAATGATCTTTCACGTCTACAAAATGATTTTGCACATCATCTCAATCTTTTTCATCATTTCTTATGTTATCATCGAAATGAGGTTTTAGTGACTCAAGTTGAAGATTATCCTACACGAGCAAACAAAATTATTTTTCCAATCATTTGAAAACAAATAAATAATAAAGATAAATATTAACATACCTCATTTGTCTTAACATTAACATTTTCGATTTTAATGTCATCATGAAAGTAGCTACAAATGATTGATTGTGAGAGATTATTATTTTCCTGTAATCACCAAATTCAAAAAACATAGCAAATACCATATTAGTAAATTGGCAAACAATAAAAATATAGGGTTTTGTTTTCTCAAGATCAAATATTCAAAAATAGATCAAAGATTTAAAAATGAAAAATAAAAATAAATTTAAATCAAAATCTTGCCGTGTTTTTTCTCCACCATGTCAAAACGCTGAATCTTAAAAGTAGAATTGAAGATCGTTGTTCTACGTTAGTAATGGGCCGAATGACTGCATATTCTTGCTACCTTCCTCCTTTTCAAATTGGGTAGAATAGAATTAAAAAAATATGTGCTTCATATTGTCCAGGGTCGGTCGGCCGTAGACTGCCGATCAATAGTTATCTACCTACCGAAATAGGGTAATATGAAGCGCGTAGTTGTTTTTCCCCCTTAGGTAAAAGGCAGTTGATACCGGAATGTATATAGGACGACTCTTATTTTATTGTAATCTTGTAATAGTATTATTTCAATTGTTTAAAACTTTTGTTTATCTTCACTACGATAATTCGAAACAAATTTTGGTTGGTTCTTAATTAGGGACGTAACCAGCTTACGAGTTGGGTGAGCAGTTGCTCGACCCAAAAAAGTATGAAAGAAGTGGAAGAAGAAACACATAACAATAAAACATTCAAAACAAACAGAACCCTAGAAAAAGTCTCTTCCATCCCAATATTAAAGTAGTGTTTCGTTTGAAAACAACTTTTGTGTTTTGTATTTGCAATATTTGTGTGTGGGGTTAGATGATTTGAAACATCCTAGTCAATCCAATAATAAGAAAAAGATACGAGAAAAGATAGATTTTGATATTTTCCAAAGACGAAAAACAAAAAAAGTCATTCTCAATTTTAAACGTTAAAACCATTTTCCACCTGCTTTTGGATTCTTCCGTGTATTTTTAAAGTACACATTGAAAAATCAAAATAAAAAACTAAATTCTCAAACCAAACACTACCTAAATTTCTAATATCCACGCTCTAAAAATTCCTTTTTATTTATCGTGCCACACCAACCTCATTGATTGAGAATTGCTCACAATTCTAATAACTCCACGTCTTAAAGCTTTTAATTATTTAAACCTACTCACCATTACGTTCCTCGAAATATTTACGTCTGATTTGTTATTTGATGCCTTTTCACACCTGGAAAACGCGAATGTAAAATTGGATAGGGATAAGATTCGCTACCTTCTCATGAATCAAGCAAGTTATACATATTCCTTTCTTTTCTTTTTCTTTTTTAATTTCAGAAACAACATGTATAATTTAATCACATCAAGGTGCATTGAAACTTGATGGTCACTGTAAAGTGCTTTTTGCAAGCAAACCAATTTAGTCTTTTAAAAAATATTTATAAATTATTTGCGAGCTATAAAAACTATATATTCTTTCAAAGATTGTTTGCAAAAGCGATTTCGAAAATTATTTTAAAAGCTTGTTTTCTCAAACAAATTATTTTTATATAAAATACACGTTTTTTTGCACTGTTCGAGCGTATGAGAAGGAAAATTAAACGGTTTAGTAGGTTGTTGATTATTTTGATTTTGGTGGAAAATAGGCACAACGATAAATTTTGAAATAAAATTAGGTTGAAGTACAATAAGCATCGTTTTTATGCTAAATGATAAACTTAAAAAAAATAGACTGAAGAACAATGCTATATATAGAATATTTATCGATTTTTCGGTACGGATATGGACGAATTTCGAATTTCGCATTTTTTGGATATTTACAGACAAACTAAATTTGTATCTTTTAGGATTTAGCTGGAGATACACACGGTGGCTAAAGGGTGGTGACGACAGCTGATGATGCAAAAGCTGGGATGTTGTGATGGTAACTCCAAATGCAATTCCAAACCGGTTTAAAAAATCAAATTTCTTTCTGCAATAAATTTCCAAGGCAGGCTATTGCTGCAGGAAAAATTATGCACTTTACATAAACATTGTCATTTATTTTATTGTAATCTTGTAACGGTATTATTTCAATTGTTTAATGTTTTTATTTATCTTCACTACGACGATTCGTAACAGAACTAGATTGGTTCCTAATAACATACAATTGTATCCATCAACGCAGGCGTTAAAATCTTGACTGTTGTTCATGCGTTGTCTACCTCCATTTGCGTGCAAGCATCCAGGATTTGTGCCTTAAGCTCCGTTTGGGTGTTTCGTATGAGCGGTTATAAAAGGATTTAAGAGTACCGGTTTTGACCGTCAATTATCCTGACGGTTTTGATTGATTTACACAAAAAGTTGTTGTAGCCGATCAATATATACTTGAGAGTTTAACATATACCGATTGTAAAAGTTTTCTACTAAAATAATATTATATATATATATATATATATATATATATATATATATATTATGATTAATATGAACATAATTGTAATCAAAACACTCTAATTTGATGAATTGAGAATTGCCATTAATATTACATCATCAACTATTTTATAGCCAACCATAACCGGTGTGAAAAAAAAACTTTAGGAGAAACCGGTAGAAACGAATTATAAACATAAGAGAAAACTAGGGCTGTTACGGTTGAACCATTAACCGTACCAACCGTTCATGCGGTTGTCATCGGTAACGGTTACGCCATTACGGTAACGATTGAAGAATTAGATAACCACGGTTAACCATACCAACCATACATAATTGTTTTGTATAATATTTAACATTAAAGTTTAAAAATCAATAATTTAAATTAAAGGAATAGCATGTACATTAATAATATTTACATTCATAAACTAATAATATGTGCATGCATATTGGTCGTTTAATAAATAAATAAAACAGTTAGAGCTATATCAATTTATTGTCAATAATGTATACAGTTGAAAATATATGTACAACATGCTTCAAAATTGAAAATACGATGGTTAACCATCATACACGGTTGCGGTAACGGTTATAAGAATTTATAGCCATCAATAACGGTTACGGTTGGTGGTAATAACGACGATTACCGCAACCGTAACACCCCTCGAGAAAACAACCAAAAACAAGAACTTCAAAACTGAAACAAAATAAAATCATAAGCGCATAAATCAAAATCTCAAGAGCTTCACAAATACAGTAACACAATAAATCACAAGCATAAAGTTACATCACAATGAGAATAAAAAGTAAATGTACTATAAATTACTAATCAGAGAACAACGAGCAATGTGCACAGCAAGAACTGTATACTGAGAGAACTTGTATCACTGTTCAAAGCAAGATCCAGGACCAATTGGAGGCGTCCTTGCATACGTATTTGTAAGAGGGGCTGCTGGAATTCCACGGCTGTGTAACAAGCATCGGAAGTAACGCAAGCGCTTTGATATGGTTGAGTTTGTGCTTCCGGGTGCTGTCGATTCTCTTGAGCTCCACAGTCGCTCTATTCAATTCAATCGAGTAACAATTAGCCGAAATAGCTCAAATCAAAACGCAAAGCTTTCTTATTTTATTTTTTATTCTATTAATTTTGACGAGATCTTTTGGCACGTGCATATAAAAGCCTCTTATAAAATTATCAAATTTAAAATTTCTATGTTGTTTGATAAAAATAAACTGAAAAATGTAATTTTTCTGTTAAAGTGGAGTTTGAACTTTTAAGCTTGTTTACGTTTCAAAATTTCAATTTAAAGATGTTAATTTTTATTTACGGTGGGATTTGAAATCCTGACCTTTTATTTGTTTGTAAGGGCATTTTTGAAACTTTATGGTCAGACCAAAAAATTGTGTTTCCACTCCAACTATTAGTAAAGAAAGATTTTTGGCCCACTTTCTCAAAGTACTTGCAAATTTGAACACCTATTCGGATTTACTACAAATATAGGTTGCTTTCTACTGATCTGGCAAAAATTGACCCTAATTGTACAAGCACGATTTCAAAACGTGGCAATACATTTTTCTTTTTCCAAAATTCACGTTGATGCTATTTTAAATGGAGCCAATGTAAATTTCAGAATTTTTTTTACACCATGATCATTGAAATGGCGCAAATGTAGAATTTTGAAGCAAAACATCATGCAAATAAAACACCATTACCACACCAGTTGAAAGCAGTATATACTTGTAACAAGCTTCTAAAGTGGTTTATTTACGTTATAAGTTTTAGATTTTGGTCTAAAATGATTAAAAAATATATTCCAAACATAGATGATACGAAGAAATGATGAATTTGTACCAGTGGTCTAGAAAAAACCTATTTCAAATTTAGGCCTAGTTTAAAACTAATTACAAAAATAGATCTCATTTTCCTTACATTAGCATTACATTGCAAATTTTTTTTTTAGAAAAAATTATACTTGCACGATTTCAAATTGCATAAGAACAAATTGGGATTTTGTGCCTGCGCACTTTAAAATTGCACAAATACAAATCCTGGTCTAGTGAAAACCGGGTCTATTTTTTTAATAAGTTTGCAAGAAGGCATAAAGTTGAAATCGGTTCATTTTTGGGGTTTATAAATAAATTTTGTCCTAAAAATACCTATGTTTCTGCCACGATACGGTTTTGAATGTGTACCATGATACAGGTTAATAGCTCATGGTATAATTGTTGCAATGGATTACATGCATACATAAACTGTGAAACATTTTACTGGAACGAGAAAATTGCATTTCCTCCTTGATAGATAAATAATTATGATAAGCCAAATATATGCTAAGGCCATGCAAAGGCGAGGGCAAGCATATGCCAAATGCGGACAAGGCCCAACCTCAACTTGTTTTTCCGACGAAACACCACTTTATCTATTTTCGCCCCATCTAAAATTGATTGTTTGCCCTAGCTCAGTTCATCTCATTCGCATATTGGTCATATTATTCATCCACCTAGTATGCCCTACCTAAAATGATGAGCTAGCTCTGCCACTGAGGCCACATATAGGCGGATATTTTTGCCTCCATTCACTCCGTCTTTCGCTACATCAACTTCGATGTTTGTACCATATGAGACTTGTACACGTGCCATTTTCTCAGACCGTGTAGCATGGTCCAGCTCCGGCTCCATTCTAACTCTGATACCATGTTGAGTTTCAACATTTCCACTTATGAGCTCCACTTTTAAACTCGAATTACCGCTCCGCTAGTCGGACCCATCCGCACATCCCCCATTAAGTAACACAGAGTGGGGTAAACATCATTTAACAAAATGAATCCCTTGTTGTTGCATGTGACCAAACTTATGTACATAACACTTCACCTCTCTTTATTTTAATAATAACATGTGACTATTCTTTCCAATCCGTGCCTAGTACTCGCATTCAATGCAAGGCATCCCAACAACTTTTGGCCAATCTCTAATGAAATCAAGCTTCACAAAACCCTTGCACATCAAATTTATCGCTATTCCTAGTTCTAACATGACAAGTTGTTTAACATTTACAGTCTTTCAACTGCCTGAAGAAGTTATGTTCACTTTTTGCATATTTTTCCTGATAGGAGAAAAAACCCCTATAGTTTTTGGAGTTGGGAGGAAAAATATAGGCAGAAAAATGAATTTAGAGAATTTTTGGCTACCATGTGACACTTAAGAATATTAACTAATAGAATAGAATATTTACAGCACGGTTAGAATAATTTTCAAGCATATGGATTCAAGACAGACAGTGTCAACCATCAAATGTGAATTCCAAACGTAGGAAGAAAATTTTCACCATATTTTAATTTGGAGATACCTAGGATAGCCAAGAATAAATAGTAACGGAATTAAGACGTTAAAATGGCAATATAACTGTTTAACAACTTTATTTTATACTATCATAAGCATATCATATAAATTTATGAATGGTAGAATACCTGCAGCAGCTGCAGCACGTGGCCAGATAGTTTGTTGCACATCAGATGTATCAATTGTCTCACCCCACATGCAAACTTCTCCACCAAGCACAAGTTCTTGTTGCGAAGGATCAGTTATCCCTTCTAGCGGTTCACTGTCATAGAAATCCTGCCATTGCACATCTAGATGGTCAAGATACCATACTCCTTGATTGCTTACAATACATTTGAATCCTTTTTTTACAGCTTGAGGGCAAACTCCTGGCCCCAACCTATAATGCACATATTTTGCAACTAAATAAATTATATCACAGTTTGAGCTTTTTCTACATGTATCTCGAGCTTTCAACTCCTAAATGTTCTAATCATAAATATATTCCAAATTAGTTTTTTTTAAGCAACTCCATCATATTTTGGCGATATCAAAGTTTGATTTTACTCTGATTACAGGATGTACTACACAGAATTGCTGGAAACTGTGTTCACAAATCGTAGGCATGGAGGGAATCATGAGCCAAGAACAAATTTATTATTAACAAAAAGTTCAGATTGTGTAATTTAACTTTGTCAATGTTTCAGGTAATTTTAGGAGTGTAACGATAATGACATTTAATTGATAAATGAGATATCAAGTAATTTCTCTTTTGTAATGAAACAATCAAGAACCCACCAGTTATGCACAATAGTGTTTGGATTGAGTTTCTCTTGAAATGCATTGAATGTTTCTTCCCTGGGACAATGGAGAACAAAATATATCAGATAATAAAAAAGAATATGAAATATTCATGAAAAGAGTACTAATAACAAAAATATACCAGTTAACAGGGATCCAGTTAAGAGAAATTGCAATCTCTTGAGCTCTTAATACAAAATATTGATATGCATCTTTTGTAGTCATATTGTGCTGTTCAAGCCTGCATGAAGTACAATTTGAAGCAGAAGTCCTCAACAATGATAAATTTAATTGTCATGCTATCCTTCTCCACCATTTTAGTATTGTTGAAATTTTTATTTATTTGTATTGAGAAAACAAGAAAATAACGAAACATAAAATTTTGTCAAAGAAAATGGACTAAACTAATATCAAAACTCATATCATCATAACTTACTCTTATTCAAGGAAAATTCCTATGTGATCAGGAAAGTAAGAATGGGAAAATTATTTGTCAATATTTCAAGGAGTTTATTTTACATGAAAGTACGCTCAATTACTTTGGTCTAGTTGATTTTATATACGAGAAACCCCCTTTCACTTTATACCCTCCATTTCTCTAACTTGAATCACCCTAATTCCTAAAAAGGAAATATGCACAGACGCGCGCGCGCACACAAAAGATTTCCATTGAAATCATATAGTTAAAGCTTGCTAAGCTGTAATAACGACCAAGCATAGCAAATGTTTTTTAGTGTTTTCTAGAGATTGAATTTGAAGTCGTGACGACTTTCTGGCACAAGTAACAGGTGTAGTGGTAGAAAGTGATAAAGATCAGATCTTGAAGCATCATAGGTTTGGAGTTTCGGAAAAACTTTAATACACTATACTCTAAAGCTGCAGTAAAAATAATTACAGTGCAACACAACTCGGTTCATCTTCGATGATACATAAGATTGTTTATGGCATCATTTTGAAATATAGCCTTTTGATTTGGATTTTTGTGTGAGAAGAGAAATAACATGACTATGGATGTATGCTCATAAGTGTACAGATAAGATTGCAAAGAATTTCCTTAACTTCGATTTTAATACCCAAACTGTCTGAATTTAAAGGTGAGAATTACAAGGTCTAAAGTTGATCTCATGATTTGGTGGTGTTAATCAACAAACTGAAGAAAAACATAAAATGAAGTAGATTTTTATCATATGCTCACGTGTACATGACTAGTTGATCTACAATTTGATGTTTGAACCATTGTGACCTAATATGTAAACGATGATTATGGCCTTTCAAACTAAAAAAGATCGCTAGTGAAATGGTCATCAACGACATAACGACCACTCATCTATAGTTATTTCTAAATAACTCATCATGTTTGAGGATACAAAATTATTTTAAGCGTGTTCTCACATGATGTAACACTTTCTTATTAACACTAACAAAACCACTGTTAAAAGGAAATTTGATCTACAATTTTAATAAAGAATGGAAAGTTAATATTATTCTTTACCAATTTAGTGTACCATAAATTTGAACAAGTAAAATAATTCGTTGTTTTATGGACCCAAGCTGAACCAAGCAGGGCACTCTGAATGCATTAGTTTTTGATTGATCAAGGCTTTGAATGGTTGTTCTTAGAATCATGAATTTAACTATTGCTGTTATCACACTAAATGATATATTTTACATTCTAAAATCCATATTACTGGTATGCTGAATTATTTAACGAGTCTAATATATTGAATAATTATCAAGAGATTTTTGAAAAAATGATTAAAGATTAGTTAATTTCAGTCATTTAATATACGATCAAAGAGTATTAATACATGAGTTCGTCATCTCACATTCTCTGTTTGCTTTATTCAATCCAGATTTTAGTGTGGTTATCCCTTGGGGAGAATCCACTTTGTTAGTGTTGGCTTCTCCTACAACAACGGACTTTGGTAGTGTTGAATTTTATTTAACATATAAACCAAACAATATTGTAATAATCGATTATGCTACTATCTTCTTATTATTATATGGTTTAATATTTAAAAATTGGTTTACCTATGTGGTGTGTTCATGAAGTTTTGTGGCATCTCCAAGTAATAGAGTAGGTGCGAAGATACTGCAGTGTTCATATTTTTTATGCCAAAGCGGTATAACTAAATTGAAATAAAATTTGTTCTTGCACACTTTTAAAGTGCTCAAGTTCATTTGCTGACCTGTTGAAAATCATGCTTATATCTGCAATAAGTTTTGAAAGCGCATGTTGTTGCAATAAGTTTTTTTTGGGCTTATTTCGAAAATTTGTCCTATTATAGCTTTTTCTAGAAGTCGGTAATTTACTGTCTAGGAGGTTAAATCGTAGAACATTCGGATCAACCATCTAGAGCCTTATCACTAAGTTAGTGGTCCTCAAATCTTGTATATTATAGTTGATTGTAACTTGTTTTATTTTTAAGTTTGATAAATAAAGAGGGTGGATTAACATATTTGTTAAATATAGTTATAGGTGTTAGATATCGGTGATACAATATTTCTAAATTAAAATATATTTTGGAGATATTTTAAGTTAATGTGGAATTATGACTCAAATATTTTATTTTTTATAGAGATTGCAGATTTTGGAGAGTGGTTAAAGAATGTTAATTGTCTATTTTATTGCATTATAGAAAATTCAGACAATTGTCGACATGAAAATGAATTATGTTGAGAGATAGAATCAATTTCTTAATTAGCTGATCAAAGAAGGCATTTTATCAGGACTATTATAAATAGACTTGTATCTGGTTCGTTGTGATTAGAGAGAAGTAGAGCCATTGTATTAAAATTTTAAGGACTTGGATTTCTTCTCAATTTTAAGCCGTTCTCTTGTGCTCTTTTGGAGGAATTAATAAAGTTTATGTTGAGGAAATTATCTATGTATTGTTGTTTCTTCACTTCTTATCTCTTCTCAAATCTAATTGTGCACGGATCGTTTGGAAAACCATAACAGTTGCTATCAGATCCTACACAAATTTTATGTGGATTTTTTTGAAGAAGGTATTTTATGTTACAAGCAAATTCAAACAGAAAAAGAAGTCAAAAACAGTTGTTTACCATTGTTTGACGTGCACTGTGGAATTCCAGCAATCTGTCATATGTTAACCAAAATCAGATAATAAAAAATATGAACATTCAGTTCCAACTTATACCAAACAAAATTCAACAAGTTTTAGCAACATATCATTCACAGTCATGTTCATAACGAAAAATAAATAAAATAGCCACGAAATCTTCATATTTTTTCTAATACAATAAACGATATTTTATGTAGATTATAATTTGTAACAGTAGAACTCATTGCTGCAAGTTCTTTGAAGAATCACTATGCTGATTGGCATGTTTAAAAAATATGTTAGAATTTATACTCAAAATTTATCCTTTAATTAGGTTTGCGAACATAAATCTAATTTAAACGAAAAAGGAAATCAGTTCTGCTCTCCATATACATGGTGATTGGTGTAGTAACAAGGTAGAGAGTTATTTTAAAGAGGAAACGGAACATGAATCAAACCTGTGTTTACTTCATCTCCTCCCAGGTGGAAGAGTCCAAATGGGAATATTTTCTTCATATCTGCAACAAATTGTCATTTGAAATTGTTATTGATGAACAGAAAGCTAGTCTATGAACGTTTAAGTTTTCAGAAACAATGATATCCCTACAATCTTTTTTTAAACGATATGCAAAAGTAAGATTTACAGCATAATGTACTCAGATTTACGTACATGGCATCTCTGCATCAACAGACTCAATACACACTTTGATTTTACCAAAAAACATACTTTCACCAAGTTTAAAAGTTGTGATACTAGAGTATTACCTTCCTCTTCAACCTTAAACCTTAGTTCATGAATTCATACATACTAATAACACATGTGCAGCAGCAGCAGCAAAACAAAAACAAAAAAAACAAGAAAGAAAGAAAGAAAGAAAAAGAAAAGGAAAAGAAAAACATGACTAAAGACCACAAGACACAACAATTGATGCAAAAGTACATGTGGATTCAACACTGCTTTGGACCAGAACTCCCAAAGAAAACAATACTACTTTGGACAAGAACTCCCAAAGACAACAACCGAACATGAACTATATATCAACTCACCATTGATCAAAATTAGGGTTATATTAACAATAAAGGAAATTTAACGGCGCATATGTGACAAAAGGATCTTATCATGGTAGATATAGTTTTTCTGTTTACAGCATTCTAGTGAGATAATTTTAGGGGTTTCAAGTTTGTGGAGAGAAGAATTTTCAGTTAAAAGAAAAACCTGTTTTAAACAATTCACCCAATAGGTTGTGCATCATTGCTTATATTTAATAATCATCCATCATATTCATCAAGTTACGACGAACTATGCAAAATATTTATATCTGCTAAAAATGTTCCCATTTTTAAAAGCGAAATCTACCTTAAAACTGTTGGGTGCAATGAATAAAATGACTGAGTAGATAGTAAACTTCAATGGGAAAGTTAAACCATCCAATATCTACGTGACATGGGACTCTGGATGGCTATCAGATAATTGGACTAATATCAGATTTCAGTACAACAGCAAATCCTAGGATTGATCTGGCTCTTTGGCTCCCAGAATAGTACAAAAGACATCATAGAGACAATCAAAAAGCTAAGGAACTTAGCATTGATAAATATAGTTTTTGTACCAATAGAGAGAAGGTTCAGTTAAAAGAAAGTCTAGCTTTAAACAATTTATCCAACATGTTGCGCATCATTGCTTATGATTAAAATTCATCCATCATATTTATAGAGTTTTAGACTTTAGACAAATTATGCAAAATATTATAATCTACTAAAGAATTTTTCATTTCTAAAAGCAAAATCCATCGTAAAACTGCTATGGGTGGTGGATAAAATGACCAAGTATATAATAAACTTTAATAAAAAAGCTAAACCATAAAAGGACTCTGGATAACTACCAGATCACTGGACCAGTATCAGATTTCAGTACAATAACAAGTTTTAGGATAGGTCGAGCTCTTTGGAAGATCAGCGCCTCAGATAGAGTCAAACTCCACAAATAGTCAGGCATCCCTAAAGAGTTGTTTATCTGTAGAGAGACTTCTGCAGACTTAAGAGCATTAGACCGCCTTCAACTTCCAGAAAAGTTGAATGCCTCTAAAAGTTGGAAAGCTTAGTGCCTCCAAAAGTTGAAAGCATGAAGCATACTGGAGATCTGGAGCTTTCTGGATTATTGGAAAACTCCAAAAACCTGGAAGGCTCCTCAAGGCTAGAAGACGCTTGAGGACAAACAGTCTTCTTTGATGATAGAAATCTACCCTAATCTTCTGAATAGGTTTGTTACTAACAAATCTAACTACAGTTTTGATCAGAGATATGAATTTCCACAGGCAGTAACTTAAATTATCAATCTATTTTAAAAACGCTGACTTCAATAAAGATTTCATGTCTCCTGCAGTGGTGTGCACTGCTGAGATATGGCGGTCTAACTCCAAGATATATGGACCATTCTCCTTTCAGATAACTCTCACAATTTGCAATCAGCGATTCAACCCTTCAGGCGAATCAAACCAACTGCCCATTAAAATCTCAGAAATGAAAAGAAAAGGATGAAGCTTTTCATTTAATGTTGTAATGTGGGTTTTCAAATAATTCTCGTATATGATATTTTGGTGAGTCGCCCATTGTATGGAGAGTACATGGCCGTACTACTTGCTGGAATTCAGATATACGATTTTCCTATCACACCATGCACTTATGGTGCATTGACAATTTAGACCATTCTAAAGTTACAACCTTGGACAAGTTTGTCGGTCTGGTCTAATGAAGTTTAAAAGTCCAAGAATCCTTCGACCTAGCTTGGCTTGCTCCACTCAACATTATAAGTCTAAGAGACCGACTTAGTGAGAAAGGTGCATCCTAAAATCACCAAAAGAAATAATGTATCCAAAACCATGGGTGGGCTCCTCCGCGAGGAAAAATACCACTGCCCAGACCTCCCACTCAAGCAACGCACAAACGCATGACATGCGAATGCATTTGCAGTTAATGGATTTTTGGCCTGATACGTGACATGCGAATGCTAATTACACTCTTGTCATATGTAGACGAGACATGATATTTACACAAATGCCCTTTTTTCTTCTCCATGATGTGAGACTAATCTCAAACAAGGTTTCAAATCTAAGATTTTGATCATGTGCTGCCTTGAGGTTTCACACATGAGATGTCATATAGGTTGAGATCTCGGACGAGATAAATGTATCTCAGGTGTCCATCTCGGATTTACATTCCAGGTTCAAAAGTTCACTCTGGAACTATCTCAAATTTTTTTTTATATATGATTGCATATACAACCGAATTTATATGTCAATTGCAACATTTATAATAGCGATAAAACATAGAAAATTTTGAAAATTATAAATATGAATGGAATTGTATGCACAAAACACCCAAAAAAATCATAACAAATAACCAAAATGAAATCAAATTTTGTTAACGCGCCAACACTTCTATCTTTCCTCCTCAACTATATGCTCTTTTCTCTTTATAGATCAACAAACCAGTGAAAATGCCTCTTCAAGAAATACTTTATCCTCTTAATAATTTGAAACTATAACATTATTGTTCATTCTTTTAGAGGTATTAATCCACTCATCCAACATCCATTAATGGTCATTTGGTGCAAAGATAACATAATTTATCTTGTATCTAACTTTGATTTGAGCAAGAAATAATTTTGCAACTAAAGATAATCTTTACTTTATCCATGCAAACAACCAACAGTCTAGTTAACTACAATTTAACATTTTAAATCTGTTAATACTAAATAGTATACTGCAATCAAAGGCTAAAATATAAAAAAAAAAAGTTGGCCTGCAATTTAAAAAGTAAATATAAATATAAAAAAACACCTATTAAACAAAATACAACGATAACTTATAATCTCTGTGCTATAATTAAGCACAATTAAAATAAAATAAAATAAACAGATAACTTAGAATATTCCTTTTGAATTTACTGCAATTCAAAGAAAAATGCTTTTTCATTTCTACAGCAATTCAAAAGACCGCTTGAGAACATATTAGTTTATTAGTTTCTCAGAAAACAACTTGGAATCCTTGAGTTGAATTTACATGTTTGAATTCGATTTGCTAAACTTACATTATTGAACATGAAATAAATTGATCGAATGAAAAGTGGATATATAATAACAAGTTTTTTTTGGTGGATAAAAAAGTGAAATAAATATGATATATAAGAGTAAATTGTGAACTGTGTGGGTTGGAATTTAGAAGGGAGAAGATATGTTACGTTAATTTATTATGGATTCTGTAGACCAATCCATTGTTTAAACTAAAAATCATGTACTCGAGCGAAGTCTCGGAGGAGATTTTGTTCAAACGAGATTCAGACGAAATTGAATGTGTCGAATTGCCAAGCGTCAAAACGAAATCACAACCGAGATGGACGAGATTTAAAAAATTCCCAACCACTGTAAATATAAAATAATTTGAAATCAAACAAGAGATTGGTTTCACATGGGTTTTTATGTAAGAAATTCAATATTACTTGTATATTCCAAAACCTCTGGATCCATCTTATTCTGGTTTCATTACGCTACCCTTTATTTGGAGCATTACTATGAATACAAATCACAAATACTGTTACGCACACCCAACACCCAACATCACGAACATAAAGTCAAACACATTCAAGGGACTCACTGAATTCTCACTTATGAGCAGTCCATTTGTAAGGAATTCATGGACCTCAAAGGTAAAAAGGTGCAACAGCCCAAATGAGCCATGCTCATTGGATATTTTTAAAAGCAACTTTAGAAGATAGTTAACCTTCATTAATTAGCTTCTGCTATAATCTTTTTATTTATAATTTTGGTTTGTTGATTGATTATTGTTAGACTGAGAAATTACACTAAAAAATTAATCATATATAATTTTCTGGACTTGATTGTAAATGCTACTAGTTTATGGAAAAACACTTGTGAACATTTAACAATCAAAATTTCAACAGAGAATCGCCGTTAACATCATCATTTTCTTCATAGCCAGCCTTACTTTCCCAGTGGAAGGAGTTGTTGGCAAAGCGAACAACATGAACAGAAAATGAGGTCTGATCATGCTGTCAAAAAGTCTCTCCACAACTCATCGTCCAAATTATTTCCTCGTTCAGATCTAAACTCTATCATATCATTCCTCGTTCAGATCTAAATTCCATCATATCATTTTCATGACCTCCATCCATGTTCTTTTGGTTTTTACTCTTTTTAATTCCTTTTTATTCCATAAAAATGATAAACAAACTTAGAGTACACAATATAGTTTCAAAATTAAACAACTTTTATGATTCAAAATATTTGGCATTTGTTGTAATAAACATAATATGGTGATAACTGTTCCACGGACGGTACATGAACTAAAATTAAATTAGCGGATTTGATGGAAAAAAGAGTCAGGAATATACCCGTCAATATACCAGAAATCAATTCAAATGTGAATTCTTTTGTAACGTCCAGGGGCTCTGTACAATTAGATGAAGGCCAAAGACTAGGATAACCAATGCCCCTAGTTAAAGAAAATAGGAATTGCAAACAGCAATCAGAACTTAACTTGTAATGGCCTTAACATATATGGCTTGGCCTTCTTAGCCAATGAAACATAACATGAAAAGAAATTTATACCAGGATTTTGCATGACCTGGCACATCAACTTCAGCCATAACATGAATGCCTGAAAATTTAAAATGATATTATTTGAAACAAAAAGTGAATGTATATCCAGTCATATGATTGTTAATTCAAAGGACTCACAAAGAAACAAAGTAAAAAACTAATTACAGAACTTTTCCTTATAGCAGTAGAAGCAAACATACCTCTTCTCTTTGCAAAGCTGTACACCGTGCAATAGGCATGAGCGAAAAAGAAGTAAAAACCGAAATCAGAATATAGCACATGTGCAAAGTATCAGTAAAATAAAAACAAGAGAAACATACAAACAAAACTTTAAACTTAGGGGAAATACTTAACTTCAGTTAAGTAGTTTATTGAACTAAATGGTTCAAAAAGGGTCGTCGTCATCATATAATAACGATAAGGTAAACCAAAAAGATAGAATATCAACTGATATTCTAAAAATGCACATGAAACTAGTATTCTCGGTATCGCTTACTAAGCATAATTCCCACCTAAATTGAAGAAAAACAAATTAGGTCAAAAAAGGGACAACGTCATCATATAGAATTGCTTATACGATTTCGTTATGTAGCATATCTGCATATGATCGACGATGACATCTTGATGAAGTACATTAAAAAAAACAACTCAATAAGCCTTGTAAGACAAATATCCCGTGATATCTATGAATTACGATCACTTCAGATATTTTTATGACCAGCTACTCCATGTTGAGGAGGATAAACGAGTGTAGAGACTTTAAAATTTGACTACTTGACTGAACTTTTTCACTTATAGATTGATTGATTTCACACACACATGTCTGTATACATACATACGTACATACATATGTACGTATGTATGTACGTATGTATATATACATATATGTATATACATATGTATGTATGTATGTGTGTGTAAAGAGCATCATCAAGCTAGTTGCTAACATCATCACCAGTAAGTCTGTAACTATCAACTAAACATTCATTTCGATCCAGCTATCAATGTTAATGTAATCAGAGAATTTACACATAATGGCTATAGGAGGCATGTGTTTGTGCAACACATAGTACCATAACCGTATGCAGGAGAAGTACATACTTAACAATGTCAAGTGCATCTTCAACAGTGTATCTCTCCCATTTTGAGTATGCTCCCTTCCACAAATCTGGGTAGGATGGCACCTCTAAAGGAAAAGATTGTTCATCCAATATATGCCAATGAAGGACATTCTACTGAGCGAAAGTTCATGTCAGAAACACAAGCACAGCAAAAAAAAATGGAATTAAAATATGAGAAATAATGTTAAACTTTAAAATATAAACTTTGAGAACAAAATAATTATTTATACCAGCTTGGCATAAGACATAGATTCAATCACTTGCTTGATTACTTTTACAGGTAGGAAATGCCTTGAAGTATCTGAAGATGGATACACATAAAATACATGAGTTGTACCCACCATATTATAAAGTAAAAATACATCAGATGATACTAAAATGAGCTAGATCAAAAAAGATGGTTTTACCAAGAAGAAGCCCACGAAAAGTAAATCTTGGCTCATCTTGAATATACCATGGAGCCTTTTGAACTTCTATAGTTTTTGTATCATAGTTAAAAATACACAACTGGCTAAATGTCTAGGAATAATAGCAATATTCAGTTAGAAAACTATGAACGAACATTATTTAATAAGCATAAAAAAACATAACTTTGCGTAACATAGCCAAAAGCCATACACCAGAGAGTTTATATATGAGGGTTTTGTCTTGAGCATGCTATACAATATTGTGCATTCTGCTCTATAAGGTAGTTATTGTGGCAATGCTCTTACAGATACGAGAATTTATACAACTATTACCCCATATAATACATATAAAATAAACATGTAAATACTATACCAATTACTATCAAATGAGCAACCCAAGGAACGAACACACACATGCGTGCGCGATATACTTGAACTCCCCAAAGTTTTAAAGCTGACCTAATGACAGATGAGGTGTGTACAAGGAAAGACATAGACTTATCAAAATACTTAAGTGATGATAAGAGAATATTAATCTTATAGCTGGGTTAAATGGGTTATAGTCAATGCTCAATTAACTCATCTACTTCTCTCAATATGATACAATATTATGTGAAGGCTTTAGACACACCATTAATAGATCTACTTTGACATACATAAAATTAGCATATCTAGTAAAGATCAACAAAAGCTTGTTGTACGAAATAAAATTTTGAGATGACTATTGATAGTTCATAAAAAGTATTAAACAAACATCTCACAATATACGTACAAAAAGCATTAGCCACCATAAAAGTATAAAATTATGGATAGGACAAGATTAACTTGAAAAGCACATAGGTCAGTGTTAGATTATATTTATGTTTGGCATGAACCAGCTATTTTGTTCTATTTTCTTACCATAACCTGATATACTTGTGGTCAATCAAGGTTACGTCCTACTCCTACATTAGTAGCCTTAATGGTATTAAATATTCAAGACAAATGGATGTACCAAATGTATTTGTTGCATTTTCTGAGAAGTTCATAGGTAACATGATAAATGCAACGTACCAATATAGAGGTGCAAGTTAAACATATCTTAACAAAGTAATAACACAGATGTCAAAAAAGAAAAAAAGTAAATCAATCATAGATTTTGATGTCAACAAAAATGCACAGAGTAGAAACCACATTCATAAGACAGGAAAACAGAGAATTTCAAATCCACATTTAAACCAGACAAATGAACTTGTTTTCCGTAATTCCCCACAGTAGATTCGTACCTCAAGTCCACGGAGGGCTCCATATATCGTAGTTGCCTGCATAAAGTACAAGTTAATTAGATGAGATAATTTGTACCACAGAACTTCATGAGTTTCCTGCATAAAGTAAAGGTAGCATTTTTGTTTCACTGATAATTTAAACTTTTATGAATTGCAAATTTTCAAATCATAGTAAAAATAGAAAATAAAAAACGTCTATATAATTACATTACTGAAAATATTAGTAGCAATTTTACACCTTCATTATAGCACATCTAACATGTGTGTGTGTATGCACGCGTGCATGTATTCAAATGTATGTGAACAATGTATGTATATATGAATTTGAAAGATTCTATATTTTGATAGCAAAATGCTACTATGACCGAAGTTTTTTTTGTTATTTATGTGGAAGACTTGTTAACCTTCAAATTTGCAGAGGGCACCTAATTTATGTCGTTTATTTTTTTAATCCGCACAATCTTACTTACAGCTGTCGGTCACTGTAGCAGCAATCATTTTCATGTTATGCAGTTTATCTATGAACACTTCATTTTGATCATATTACTGTCTCACATATTTTATATCTATATTTTATTATATTTTATCTATGCATTGTGAAATATAGGTAGATTATAAGATTGTTGGTTAAAAATTTAAAATGGACCATTCGTGAATCGGGTGCTTAGGAAGATCCATTTATAGACGCCATACATGGAGAGCTGTTTCATTTGGTAACACATGCATGTGTGTGGTGTATGCATGTATGCATGTGTGATGCACGTATGTATGAGTTTTTGAATTTTGCGATAGAAACGTGGTAGAAGATGTAGTCAAAGACACAAAAGAGGAAAACGGAGCAAAGATTGTTTGTCCAATGGTGCGGAGGAGCGGCAAAAGCATCAGGTATAGGCTGTTGTTGACAGTATGGATATTTGCTGTTGACAGCTGATCAAGTGTTGACAAAACATATCAATCTATCGACATATCATGCCTCTGTGCCCCGATGATGCATCCAGGCACTGACAGCAAGTCATTCGCTGTCAACAACATCGGCCTAGGATGCAAGTTTTGGGTCCATTTTCGGGTCTCTTTCAACAGTATGGACATGTTTGTTTGCAGTCTAACTGCTACAGTGAATGAAGAGATTAATAAATACACAGTCTTCATTATTTTCACCCATCTACAAGTAATTATTTTGAGAGAGTGATGTTGTGATTTGCTGCCCATTGGAAATTTTGATTTTCCGCACCGAACTTAATTATCTTGTGATCAATCTCTTGTACTCTCAAATTGGTAGTAAAAGTTATTATCTAAACTGGATGTACAATATTTTGCAATTGTGGAACTGCTATGAATTTCGTGCGAGATTTATAAGCCTTGAGCATATTTGTTTATGAGAGATTGATTGGTCGTCTGAGTGCTCTTGATTGATTAGGTAGTTTCGTCAACTCTGTCTGGTCTTCCTGTGGTTATTTCTGCAAGTAAAAGGAATTATTCAATTTGAGCTAATTTTCTTACAATTGGTATCGAAGCACCAGTCAAAGTAGTTTGACAAGATGTTTGGATCAGGCGATGATCTTGATAGTGGTCAACTCATTCGAAAATGAGTCATATGTCTTAAATTCATAGGCCATGTCTTAAATTCATAGGCCGCAGCATGGATCAATTTATCAGTAACAAAATAGAACAAGTATGAGAACTTTCAAAAGTGGCACTTCATGAAAACTGTTCTCCCGTTAAGGAATAGGATGCACTAGCTTGTGTATGATATTTGTCTGATGCCTGATATTTGTATATTAAGGAAGAGAATGAAGAATGAGGTTTTACTACTCTTTAGCTCGCAGTTGGTGAAAAGGTGATTCTATTACTTGCTAATGAAACAACTACTAGAGTAATCAGCAAGAAGCATAAAAAGGTTTATCTAAGAAGTTGTAGAATGACCGCTTGATATTGATGTGTACATTTTTACATCAAGATGGTGGGAACTTCTTTATAGGAGCTTCTGACCATGTTTGATAGCATACTGATGAACACGATAGCAGTTCATTTGAATGTTGTTGAAGAATAAAAGTCAATGATTATGTTGATGTCTTTGCCTAAGATAGTGGCTTCATCAACAGCATGAACTTCAACCCAAATACTTTAGGCTCTTACAGATGTCAAAACAAGACTTGTCAGCAAACAGTTGAAGGATAGATGCAAGTTTTCATCGATAAGGATAACAATAGTAATAATACTAGCTGGAGTTTGGTAGCATCAACAGAGAAAGATAGAGACTAGGCGACGTTCTTAATCTAGAAAGTTTGGCGATAGATGGTGAAGTAAATCAAAAGAAAACATTTGCTTTTTTTTGGCAAAAACAAATAATCATCTGATAAATGATTATTCAAAAAGAAAAAGGAGCATCAGTGACAGTTGAAGATGAAATATGTTATGCTGAAAATATTGTGTGTGCATTAGAGGTTGATATTCATAAGTGCATATTTTATTTGGGTGACCTACTGTAGAATTCCTCACATACATCCTTTCAATATGTTTATGAAAGAAGGTTGATGCTATTTTGATGATGAATGGCATATCTTGTAGACTAAGGATATCAGCACAATTCAGAACCATACGTAAGAGGGTGTGGTTCATACACTTTGGCAGTGTAAGGAATGTACCAGAATTTAGGAAGTCATTTATTTCGTTGAAACAATTACACATTAGCTGGATGCAAGATTATTCAAATAAGTGATCATTAACAAGAGTTAGATAATAGTGATGAAATGGTAGATGGTTTGAAATTTGTCTGTTAATAGGAATGGCAGTCACAAAAAAAAAATGGTGAAGTTGAGAATTTACATGATGCTGACTTTATTCGTCTATGGCGTTTGAAAAAGCATCATGTAGTGGATAAGAGTCCTGAGGTATTAAAAAACATAACTTGATCAACAGGGTGTTCAACAAGTTGAACGTATGCTAATAGTGTGTTTGGAGCAAGCAAGCAGAAGTTTCAGTTGACAATAAGAAGCATGACCCCAAGTTTATTGTATTATGCGCACACATATGTACAGGGACAAACATGAGTGGTTCCGATGGGTGGAGCCAAATATTTCATTACGTTTACATATCATTTATTTCGTAGAGTTCAGATGCTTTGATGAAAGTTAAGTCAGATCCATTTCAAAAGTTCAAAGCATAAAAGACGCTAGTAAAAAAGCAAACATGAAAGACTATAAAGGTTTTGATGTTTGATAATGACAGTAAGTGTGTGGTGGATGAGATTATGAAGTTTTGAAGAAGAAAAAAAGTGTTTGATGGTATCCACTGCACCTCAAAATCCATAATCTAATAAAGTAGAAGGGCGGATGAAGAACACATCATTAGAGAAAACCCAATGCGCGTTAGATCGGTCCATTTTGGGAAGGAGCTTTAGAAATTGTAGCTCATCTTATCAGTCGCATACCTAGTTTAGTCATTTGAAGGGAAATACCAAAAAAGGTGGGAAGGTTAAACAGTTAACTTAAGTTATCTTTGTGCTTTTGATAGTCCAATTTATTTGCATGCCAAGGTAATGACGAGCTTAAGCTTACACTTCGCCTGTAAACTCTGAGAAAGTATGCACAAAACTCACAACGCATAGTCTAGGTTTTGAACAAAAATATGTAATTGACAAGGATTGAACCCTCAACCATGAATGTGAGCTCATGCATGTCTTAACCAACTGCGCTATCCATGGGATTAGCGTTGAATGCTATAAAATATGTAGTTTAAAAAAATGGTCATCATTTCCATTTATGTTACATTTGATAAAGCTTCTACTTTTAGAGGGAAGTATACTAGTTTAAAAAAAAAATAGAGTTGACTGACGGTATAAAAAGGTGGGTGAAGCTATTATTTCTTAGAGACAGTGCAGTACAGTTGATAAAATTGTAGATATGATAGTTGATAATACATCACAAGATATTAAAGATAGACCATAAAACTTCTATGATTGATGTTTGTGTGAAGTTAAAAGAAGTTTCAAATCAAGATGGAGACATGATGGGGACATGACATCTAGTAAAATTGATCATCAGACTACCAGGTCACATCAGATCAATGTTTTAAAAGGCTGTCGGCTCTCCTTAGGTGCATCTTACGATCCACATTAAGGTGATGTGAAGTCTAAACGGCTGGAGCTTGCCCAGGAAGGCTTTTTGTCTCTAAGACTTGCACCTTTGCAACACAACGCATGCAAGACGTACAAACCTCGTACGCCTCAAGGCAAAAAAAAATTGTCTTCAATTATAATAAACACCGTGTCTAATAGAAATACAAAATCCTAACAATTTCATAGCAAGCAAAAAGCAAACAAGATTAAGAAAACATCAAGTAATTTTTTGATATCTGAATTAAATTTTATAACTAGTTTCTAAATTGAAATCGGTTTCTAATTTCAATTAATTTTTTTAAAAGAAGGACGAAAGAATTAGAGAGGTGAAAGAAAAACAGTAAAAGAATAACTTAAGCGTTTTTCTGCTACTTGTAATAGTATAAGTAAGTTTTTTTTATTATATTTAAATTGGATGCTACTTAATGGTCTGTAGTTCAACTTTAAACTGGATTGTGTTTTTACTGTTACTTGTTATAGTTCTATTATCTGAGTCTAGGTATTTTAATTTAAAGTAAATTTATGTTGTGTTCATGTGTATATTAATAAATGATATATAAGACAAAAAGTTCTTATATGAATAATATTATATGTACTGATTGTATTTTATTTCAATCACTCCAAGTGTTTGATATTTGATATGTATGTGTATACTGTTTACCGTGAAAACTTTCACCTTGGTGCCTCGAGACATACGCTTCGTCTCGGAAGCATAAAACACATCGTTTACGCCTTTGCCTTTTAAAATTTTGCCTTAAATGTATGGATTTTTTTTTTATTTCTAACCCGAGTTCTGATAATTAGGTAGATTATTTTTAACATGTTGTGCTCGATGAATCTGTGAATTTTGTAGAACCTACGAATTTAAAATTGCTAGAAAAATTTGTGTTGTGGAAAAGGATATGAAATGACTTCAAAAAAATGAGACTTAGAGATTTAGTTTAGTATCCTACAAGCAAGTGCGTTATTTACTGTAAATGGGTCTACAACTTTAAGGACAGTGACCGTTTCAAATATAGATCAGTGTCGGAGGATTATGCACATGAGGCGGGTGAATAGTATGATATGATCTTAGCTCCAGTGAATATTTTTACCTTAATTGCACTCATGACCTATAGTTAGAGTAATTGATTTCAAGATAACATTTTTGCATAGTGATTAGTGAGACACACTAATGTAAGAATCCTTCTAAACATCCACCTAATCGCGACTAGGTGATAAGCGAAACTTACTACCTAAGCATCCGTCTAGGTGCTTACTTAAGCATCTACGATGCTATCTTCAAAATACATAACTAGGAATACATAGTTATGCCTCACACTTGTGCTTGGGTACATGCTAAATATTACGGAATTTTCGATTATAAATATAAAATTGTATTCACGTTTGCTTTCAAAATTGTAAATTGAATTTTAATAGATACTAGTATGTTTTATACAATAGTGTAAAAATTTGCATAAAATGTGTGAAAATTTATAAGAAACATATGCATCTATCAGAAACATCCAACTCCAATTCATTCTCGTCTAGATAATCAATCTCTAATCAAAACCCACCACTCAATGTCCACTTAGCAATTTTTACAGTCTTGGTGATATGAAAGAAAATATGTACATGAAACAACCAAAATGTTTTGTGTCACGGCTTCACATAGCAAGTCTAACCGTGTAAGTATATTGAGAACATGTCAGTCTTAAGTAGTGCCCAAGGTATTAGTGTAAGAGCTTTCAACGATCAATGTTAAAGAATGAGTTCAACAAAAGGGTCAACGATAGATGCGCATACCCAAAAAGATTATACAACGGTGTTTAGTTGTATCTTGCCATGTATGCGACTGATATGTTGTATTTTACAAAGGTATGACAAGGACCAATAGACTACAGTAAAATTTGACTAAAGAGGCGGATATAAATGATCTTAGAGCAACAAAGAAATCTTAAGGGTAGATATTTTTCAATGCCAAAAGCAACATGAGTTGAAATATACTTAAAGTAAACTGATAAGGTTCTTGCAAGATCCGACATGCAAATGCCCCTCGGTACACTTATGGTTTTTCACATGTGTCGCTTTCAAAGAAAATGAAACCATTCACATATACATGCATATAAATATTATAAGAGGTTAAAGTCCCTTACACCAATATAATTGGTAGATTGTCGTGTGTAATGGCATGTACTAAGCCAGACATAACGCATGTAGTTGGAATGGTTAATAAAAATATTTGACCAAGACATATAAAGAGCATAGGATGGTCGTAAAGTGGATATTGCATTACTCAAAAGCAAATTCAAAACATGGATTGATATTTGAGGATACGAATGCTATTAATGGATATCGTTACTAAGATTATGTGGATGATCGAGGCAAAAACAAATATTGGATATGTATTTTCTTCCAATAATTGCATTATTTATCTTGAGGTCAAAGTTGCATGCTGGAAATATATTATTGACTACGGAGGCATAGTTGATCGCTAGCAATGGAAGCATTGAATTAAGTATTGTATCTCAAAAAAAATTGTTAGGGGATTTGGGTATGGAGCGGTAAATTATTGTGATAGGCAAAGTGCAATTCATACGTATGACAATGCTTTCAGCATAAATAACATACCATAAATAACATACCAGATATAAGTATATAGAAAAAAATATTGTGGTAGCTACCAAAGAAAAGAAGCTAGTATAGACCAAAATCATATGAATGCAAGTCTTACGTAAATGTTTGGAAAGCCATTGCCATTTGTAAAATTCGAGCAATGCTCAGGATTGATAGAATTGAGAAAGTGCTAGAGTGACACAGGTGGAATGAATTGGGAAGAGACAGATTTTGTTTTGTCTTGAGTAAGTGGATGACCTTCTTATGTTCACTAACATTCGGTTAATGTGTGATGAAGTCGAAGCTCAATGGCTCATTAGCTAAGCTTTGTTGCCTTTACATGAGACAAAGTTAGAAGGTATTGATTGGAAAATTATTATTGATCGTCGTAGGTGTCTTGATAGAGTTCGTATTGAGATAGAATGTCCAAATTTATGATACAAAATAGAAAAGGATGTAGGAGATGATATAGGACAAGAAGAATGGAGTGGAAATGGCAGTAAAATGACATGGAGAGCTGTAAAAGTATCTGCTCTAGGATGTTGTCAACAACATGGATATTTGATTCCAACACTAACAAGTGTCAACGAATATCAACCTGTCGTTGACACATCAACCATTTTTGGATAGATGTTGCAGATATGCATTGTTGACAACAAATCCTTGTTATCAATGTAGATGTTTTTGGGTCTGTTTTCAAGTCTATTTCAACAAAGTGGATGAGTTTGATCGAGATCTAACAGTTCAAGAAAATGGAGAATTTAATAATGATTCGATCTCTACTTCATTTTAATCCATCTTCAAGCAATTAGTTTGAAAGAATAAACTGTAACTCCTCCGTTGCGAAGTTGGTTTTCTCTAATAAACTCAATTGTTTTGTCATCATCTCTTGATTTATTTTCAGCTGGTAATAAAAGCCATCTTCAAGTGGACGTGCACAATCTTGTGGTGTGGAACCACAATAACAATTGTGCAATTTATCTGCAATTATTTTTAAGTGACTATTTGATTTTTCGACATACTGTTGATTGATTGAGTTGTGATCACTTTGACTAGTCATGCTATAGTTATTTAAGCAAGTTCAAAAAGTTTATTTTGAATTTGTTTTCCAACATCTTTATCATTGTTATTAATAATTTTATTATTAATTATTCAAATACTTTACTTTAGCGAAATTTATTTGTAGTACCCAAATCAACATTAACATAAATATGATAACTTTCTATTTATTCAAAAAAAATATCTGGATCCTATTTTAACATACGATTCTTTTTCAACTTCTATTGAATATCATCCTTTATCATTTCACACTACATTCACATCTATTAAAAACTACATTCACATCCATTAAAAACTAACATATCGACAAATATTTTATTCCCCATCGAAATTGATTTTATTTTGAGATATTATGTTTCAATTTTATATACACGTGCATTGCACATATCAAAGTATGTACGCGTATGTACTATATGCGTATGTACTATATGCGTATATATGTATGTATATTGAGAATGAAAAGTCATGTAGTTTACCCATTCATTCAGGATAAATGCAAGGATGACAACAACGATGTGTGTGCGTGCGCGCATGCATGTGTGTAGACACACATATGTGAGCATATATAGATATGTATGTGTGTATACATATGTATGTGTGTACATATCCATAATTTCTGATATAATCAACATATATGAAGAAATAATGAAGTTAAGTTCATCAACCATTGTGTGCCTGAATAATGTCCCTTGAATGAAAACTTTAAGACAATATTTTAGCCACATCATTTAATGTAATTACATCACAACATATACATACCTCAATTGTTGCTCCACTAATAATTGACCCTCCAGTTCCACCACCATCACCCACAATAAGGACATACTTCTCATCCACGCCAAATTCAAGCTATTAGCCAGGAAAATAAACGTTAGATTGGTACTTAATCATTTTCGGTTGTGCACGGTACACTCAAACAAGCACAAATAATTATACGGTTAAATCTATTAAACTCCCATTAATTTTCTTTCTCGCCCCGGATGAAACTAAAAAACAATGTTTTCTAATTTGCCCCTATATATTTTATACAATGAAATTTTTTCATTCCTCCTAACCCTAAATCTCAAAAGAAAAATAATTAATATTCCATATTTATATGTAATTCTTTTCAATGAAACTCATTTGAAGCAAATTTCAATCTAATTCGATAAATTCCAAACATAGGTTAACTAATTATAAGAGTCAAAATTATTTTAGCCCAAAACCTGGATGAAGCATTTTATTACTGATATATATTTGATTTCGTCTTTATGTTCGTTTTGGCAACGGTTTGGTGGTAGAAAATGTAGATAAGTCTTAACTCCAATTTTCATGAAATGAAGAAGATAGAAAATATGGAGGAGGAACTGAACCAAGGAGAATTAGACAAAAAGGATATATTGGTATAAGTTGGGGCTGAGAAAGGAAAATTATGGGGTGCAACTTTTCTTTACAACACAGTGGGGTGAGAAAGGAAAACTGTGGTACATTAATAGATTTAGCCTAATTATATATACTATCTCATAACATACAGCTAACAAGCAATAATCTCTAATGTAACTTCAATGCCCTTTCTAAAACCCAGCTAAATCCCACTGAAACCCCAAGGAATGAGAGTATTATAAACAACAATTCTAATATATGAACATCCAATATAATTCATGTTAATGCTCTTCGCCCTTAGCCGACCACTTTTCTCAATTATTAGTCCAACTTGAAAAGTTTAAGGATCTCAGCATGTTCAGTGGTTACTCATTTAAAGCTAAAATCAACATTTTGTTCCATTTCTCATTACGCATCACAGCTCCATGCAACACACATAACCATTGATTAGGTAAATACTGCCACTAAACCAAACCGCAGGGATATTAAAGTATTTAAAGCAATACAAACTTACAGTCTCGTTAGCTGAATGCACAATCACAGTCAACTTCCCAACATCGTAATTCACAACCTTCGCTTTCTTACCCTTAAAAATGATTTCCTTATACCTACCAAAAGCTTCAGCTAAAACTAACGAATTCCTCCCTTCTCCTTGCGCTTCCAAAACAAGATTTGGATCGACGGACAGGGTTCGAGTTCCATGAGCGAATTCTTTAGGAATTGGCCATAGATACGCGATTGAGTTCGCACGAGATACTGTGTAGAGGAGAAGGGCGAAGATTAAACTAACTGATTTGGAGGGCATACTTTGCTGAAATTTGCTGAAATTTGAGGAGACGACCAACTAGTCTATGATTTAACTGTGACAGTCCATCTATTTGGCAGTTGGTGCAAACATCATCATCGGAATGTGGAGCCCACCATTTTTGTTAGTATGCATTTTAGAGCGTCGTATTTTTCTTTTGGCTCGTCTATTAACCTCCGTTATTTTCTCTTCACATCCCGGTTAAAATTTTAAATTTTTTATTTCAAGTATACCCTTTAATAGCGGTAAAACAACTGGGAAAAAATGCAAATACTCGACACACCACGTTTCATGCGAACGAGGTTGTTGAACCAACCTCGTCCGATAAACACGTGGTTGTTGTCACAACCACGTTCGCGGCGGACGAGGTTGGTTCAACAACTTCGTTCGCGTGGAACGTTGTTGTTCACATAGAATATGACACAGACTCGTTTCGATCAAAATCGAACTTGATTAAATAAAATTTGATTTGCATAAAATTCGATTAGCTAAATCACGTACCGTGCCGATGTTTGCTCCTTTTTTCCTTCTCCATGACGACTGGAAAATTGAGCAGGAAGAGAAGCGGTGGGTTAGGGTTTGAGAGTGAACGATATACTGAGAGCGGTGGGTTAGGGTTTGAGCACGAAGAGAAGCTTTTTTTCTATATTTTTTTTACAGAAAGAGAAGGGTAGTTTTGGAAGTAGACGGGGTGAGAAGAGAAAAAGATGGGGTGGATTTTTTTTTCTCAAAACATCGGGTGGGAAAAGCAAAATACGGGGTGAGAATAGACGGACCCTTTTCTTTTTTATAGATTTTATACTAATTGAAGATGATGTGAGTAACAATGGGCTTGTTTATTATGTTAGGTTTTGAGGTGACGGCTATGAAAAGCGACGGTAGGAAACAGTGACGAAGCGCATTGTAGGTGGCGTGGAGGTGCGGCTGTGTGGGGTGTGGCGGCGTAGGAAAGGACGACATCGAGTGTGGCGGTTTGGACTACGACGACGTGAAATAGCGCTTCGCATAGTAGTAAGATATGGAGGAGTGGTCCTTATGGCTAAATTTAAAGAGCCAGTCATAAAAGGACTAAAAGCTTTGAAAATTTGTCATTTAGACTGTATTACTTTAATTATAATTCGATTTTCATCGGAATTTGTTGGGTATTTCAAATTTATTGTCCGAATACGACCAACTAATTATTCGAATGGAATTTTGAATGACAAACCTGAAGTAATGTTGTTAAATCTATTTTTTAACTTGTAAGTATTTTAAATTATGGTACGTAAACAAAATATATGAACAAATTTAATAGTGATGAACCGAGTGTGTAAACAAACATACAAAAATAAAATATATAAACAAGTTTTATATTTTGAACAACTAATACTAAAAAGTTTGTGTGTAATGACTTCCTCCTCTATAATTTCAAATTATTTCTGAAGTATCTAATAATTAATTTATTTTCTTACCAGACTTTTATTGCCCTCTTTCCCCCTCGTTGCCCTCTTTACTCATTCATCCTCCTCTACCATCCACCTCTTCTCTTCGCCACCTTCACTATTCAACACCCTCCACCCTCTCTCCGGCACTCAACATTTGCATCTTCACAACCATCCAATCCATCATTTTATCCACTAATTGTCTTCTAACACCGAATATGAACTACAACTATCACATGCATTTCCTCTCTCTTTTCAATTCCTTATATGATTCCTACTCAGCCTATAACCCTTATCAACAACCTCTTAACCCAAAATTCTCTCCTATCTTCAATCACATACTAAACTTATGTTTGATCATAATAAAGTTTTATGTTACTTTATCATACTTATCTTGTTTCATCTAGATCAATACATGACTTATATGATCTCCAGTCACCAAGAGAGTAGTAACCTTCTAAACCCTCTGCGATCTTCGGATCTATCAACAATGGTAGCAAAAAGTTACGTTGGTGCATGCCAGAAATCATAAACTACATTCATCCCCAAACCACTCACTCTTTACAGATGGGAATTCCGTTGAATTCATGTAACACCCCTAATTTTAGTCTAACATTATTCAGGAGATTTAATTGGATGGATTAAATAGAATAATGCGTTTGGATAAGAAGGATGAGATTTGATAATTAATTGGGTCAGACTTTAACTAATCAACTAATAAGATTGTTTTAAAACTTAATATAGAAGGGAATAAATGCGAGGGGAAAATTAGGAATATAGCCTTATTTCATTCCTTAAGCTCTCCCTCTCTCATTCACTCTCATTTTACATTCATAAAACAATCGAAAGAAAGTAGAGAGGTCGGCCATAATTAAGGAAGAAAGAAGGAGATTCAAAGGGCAAAGCTTAGGGAAGCTAAACTCCATCAAATCTCAATCTCATCATTCAATCTAAGGTGAAAAATAATTAACCATCTCTATTCTTGTGTTTGACTTCGGTTATGGCTAATTTTTGAATTGATCTTGATTTTTTGTCATATTGTGGATGTTTGATTATTGTTTGGATAGTAATGATTTATGGAAATTTTATGGAACTATTACGATAGGTTTTAAAGGTAAAAACTAAGTTTTTAATATCCAATTGATTTGATTTTCTGTTATGTTGTGTAAAACATTATTTTGAAGATGAGTTTCTAATTTCATAATTTTTCAAGTTAATATAAATATTCTATAAATTTCCTAAGGAAGAAACAGTGTTTATTTTGGGTTTTAATTATTAAAAACAATTAAATAATTATTTTGGTCCTAAAATTTTTACAAGAGAAAGAATATATAAATTCTGATTTTTAGTGATTTTTCCTAAGTGATTATGAATTTCTATGGATTTATTATGCTAAAAAAGCCTTTAAATTAATATTAATTAAGGGTATTAATTAATTTCAATTAAGGTTATTAAATAATTAAGTTGGTAAAAAATTTTGGAAAGATAAAACCGACTAGTTGTAGTTTTCTAGAAAAAATTTGATAAAGTTTATTTTTAATCAATGAAAACTTGACAAGGCATTAGAGTTGGTAAAAAATGAAATTTCTTTATATAGAAATAAAATAGTTTTCATATTAATTACATTCCTGCCATGTAGTATGTTAGAATGCCAGATGACTGATGATGGCCGATGTCCATGTCGCTGCTATTCGACATCAACGTGAATAAACATATGATATCGACTTATGTTGGTATGGAATGAATCTATTCAGGTTGAAGATATATATATATATATATATATATATATATATATATATAGACTTCGACATACCATCATTCCAACATCAATGATTTTGTAACTCACCAAAACTATTCCAACATCCCTTGTCCTTTTGTTTTAAAGTCCATATCACACGACATTGACGCCGTAAGTCTTCAACTTTGAAACCTATTTTTTAAAGTTTTGATACCGCATATTTTCAACAACCTTCACGTAGCGGCATAGTCACCGCAGCTTTAAGAAGCCGATATCAATTATTTGAAGACTTTGATGCCGCAAGTGATCACTTTTGATATCAACTGTTTTGCAACGTAATAGCCGAAGTACCATATTTTTGACATCATGGTTTTTAAAGTATTGATGTTGTAAGAAATTAATTTCTACTTGAGTAATTGGTGTTATAGCTTGTCAGCTCCGACATCACATGTTTTCCATGTTTTTGGCAACCAGGTTATGCGGCTTTGATGTCATAACTCTTTTATTTCGTAACTGATGCTTTGTTGGCCAAGAAGCCTTGTTTTCTTTTGCAAACAAAAAGTATGTTTTAAAGAAAAGATCGCCTATGTTTTAAGAAAATCAATAACTTTATGATTTCGGCAGTATAACTTTGATTTATAAAATTAAAGTTTTGTTTTCGAACCTTATATAGAGGTCTGGTATTGTTTTTAATGGCATGAATGCCTTAAGCCTTCTATTTCGAACTATTACATTGATGGCTATATAAGCCATATGTTTTATGAGTTTAACAACTTCATTGGGGATACTGATGTATATTATTTTCGATATGCCATAAATATAAAGGTTCGACAACCTAATTGGGGATACTAATAGACATAGGTTGGGATCTTCGATGAATAATGTTATATTCAGATTATAAATTGATATTTGATGGGTTCATAGTCATCCTAGAAAAACTATGATATGTATGATGGATAGTCCACATAACGCTAGAGATGGATAGTCTTTATATGGTTCATGATGGGTTCACAATCATCCTAGGAAAACTATGATATGTGTGATGGATGGTCCATATGAATTTTAATTACATAAACCATGTGTGATGGGTAATCCATATGGCTTGGGATAGATAATCCACATAATGTTTATATATGAGATGGGTAGTCCACATAAATATATGATGGATAGTCAGATTAAACTTAGATGGATAATCTATTAAATTGGGATGGGTAATCCTTTATATGATTAGGGTAAGGGAGTGTATAACACAGTGAAGACTAATTAGTCAGACTTACCCATGTTGCATGCCTGCAAATGATTATTTTTACTATGTTCTAACCATTGTGGTTGCAGATGCATAAATTTTGATTGACATAATTGGTTAAGATGCTAGTGAGGGGAAAACCTGTTCCGCCCTGCAATGTTTTCTCACTAGATATCTATTTTGGTTCGAGATGATCGGTTATTATTCACATCAGACTTTTTTTCTGACCCGAAGTTTTTGTTTTTCCTCTTAAACTCTCGGGTACTCATTTGAGTAGGCCGAGAGTAACGGTTTTCAAGTTTCTAGATTTAACGTATAAGCTTTTGGAGATGTGCAGGAGGCAAGTTAACTATTAGTAGGAGCTTTTATTTTCCGCTGTGTTATTCTGCATCTATACGGATGTAATGATAGAAGTTATAATTTTCAAGTGTTAAACTTTGATCAGCCAAGGAGGCCTTCATATGTCGCTCTTGGAGTATTTTGTAATAATTGTATTTTCTCTGAACGAGAGATTGAATCGGATTATGTAATGAATTTGAAATCTTATTTGTGAAATGAAATATGATATCTTATTATTGAATTGAGTTTTAAAATTTTCATATTCATGTGCTTCTAATACTATTGATATCATTAACATAGCTGTATATTATCACCGAAAATTAATACTGTGGATGACTACAGCATCCGTAGCACTTAGTTACGTGCCCCAAAATGGGGGATGTTATAGTTTGGTAACAGAGCATAAGTTTATGTAAAAATTTAAAAGATTAAAAGTTTTTGAAAACATAATCCAATGAATTAGAGAATAAAATTGGGGTATTAGTAATGCTATAGTAACATACTTGTATATATAAGTATGTATTCTCCCCTTTCTTTTAGACTGTTCTTCTATATCTTATTACGACTCGTATGAAGATTACGAGGAAGTAAGATATGGAAGCAGAAAATGGAAGAGTGAGCCTACGTGGAGGAAGCACCATAACCGGCAAATGCTAATCAAAATGTAAATACTAATGTGGATGCTGGAACCCCACCAGTAGATATGGGACTATGTATAATTCTTTGCCAACATGATGCAAGCTGGAGTTGTAGTTGGTTTGGTTAGAGGGAATGTAGTTAATGCGGGAGGAGCTAATCCCGTGGCGCCTGTTGGCAACAACTATGCTAAGTTGTATCTTGATTACACCAGTCTTGAAGGAAATACTTTGCTTGTAACTGAAGATGCTATTGAAGTGGTGAGCTGGCTATTGCACTGTGAGACAATTTTTGTTGATCTAGATTTGAACGATGAGCAAAAAAGGAGATTGGCATCAAGACAGTTGTAGGGAGCTACTTTGTACTGGTGGAACAGGGTGACCGTAGGTGTACCAGAAGAGGAATTAACTTGGGCTGAGTTTAGAAGGAGGTTTGAGGAAAGGTTCTTGTCTGAGATAGCCAAGTCAACTTTGCTCAGGAAATTTATGGAATTGGAGCAACGAGAAATGTCTTTCCTGGAGTATGCAACTAAGTTTGATGAGTTGTTCAGATACGGATATGCCACCATAGGTATTGTGATTAAGAGGAATGAAAAGTTATTCTGGGTTTAAAGCCGAAGATTGCCAGGGCAACAATGCCGCATCTCAAGGATCCAAGTAATGCAGTGGTGGAGATGGCTATAAGAAACGAGGAGATGCTTTCGACTTTTGGGAAGGATCAATAGGTGGAAACCTAGAGTTCGCAGAGTAGGAAGAGAAAGTTCTTTAATGGGAAGGGAGCTCAGAAGTGTGGAGCTGCCAAGAAAGGGAAAAATAAAGGGGCACTATGCTAATGAGTTTCGATCTGGTGATGGTAAGATGGTTGTGGGGAAGAAGAATGTGAAGTACTATAACTACAACTGGCGAAGCATTATAAGAATAAATATACAAAAGCGATCAAGGCGGAAAAAAAGAAGGTATTTGCTTTGGAGCCATCATCTTCTAGGCCAACAGTAGAAGAGAAGGGAACAACTATGATGGGAGGTACGCTTTTTATTCATGGCATACCTGTTAGAATATTATTTGATACTGGTGCATCACATTCTTTTATCTCTCGATGTTTGGTAAATAAGTTAGATTTAGAACCATCATACCTTGTTACTTCCTTAAGGGTCGTGAATCCAATAGGAGGGTATGCAACTCTTGGGATGAGATGTGACCATCTAGAATTTGAGTTGTTAGCTCATACTTTTGCCTGTAGTTTGTTTATGTTTGATTTTGTGGGCTTTGGGATTATTTTGGGTATGGACTAGTTGAGCAAATACGATGCTAGGATATTTTGCCAGGATAGGAAAACATAATTAATACACCCTAATAGTAGTGATTTAATTTATACACTCAGTTGAGAATTCGAGTTTAGGTGTTTGTGCTTTATTAGGTGCAATAGAGGTGGAAGATGAGTTAAGTCGGGTTTTAGTTGTGAGAGAATTTGTAGATGTTTAGAACTAGTTACAGGATTACCACCGAGAAGAGCTATTGAGTTTAGAATTGATCTGTACCTAAAGCTGAACCTGTTAGTAGACCGCCTAGTAGAATGACACCTACTGAGATGGAAGAGTTAAAGGTGCAACTAGTGGACTTAGATGAAAAGATTTTTATTAGACCAAGCAGTTCACCTTGGAGAGTGATCGTGGTGTTCGTGAAGAAACCAGATGGGTCGTTGAGGTTGTGTATTGATTATCGTAAGCTGAATGAGAAGACGATAAAGAATAGATATCATTTGCCATGAATTGATGATTTATTCGATCAGTTGAGTGGAGCCAAAGTGTTTTTCCAGTTGGATTTGGGGACAGATTTCCATCAACTGAGGGTGGCGGAGGAAAATGTCCCTTTGATGACGTTTTGAACAAGGTATGGTTCGTATGAATAGTTAGTCATGTCATTCAGGTTGACTAATGCGCCTGCTTTCTTTGTATTCTTGATAAACAAAATTTTCCAAGAGCGCTTGGATAGGTTCATGCTGGTGTTCACTGATGACGTTTTGATATGCTCTAAGTATGAAAAAGGTCATGAGATTCATCTTAGAATAGTGCTTGAGACGTTGAGGCGGCATCAACTAAAAGTGAAGTTTTCGAAGTGTCATTTTTGGAAGAAAGAAAGTTTCTTGGTCATGTAGTTTCAAAGGAAGGGCTGTCTGTGGATCCAGTTAAGATTAAAGCTGTAAAATGTTGGAAGAGGCCCGAGACGATGACCGAGATAAAGAGTATTCTTAGATTAACTGGCTATTATTAGAGATTCATTGAGAATGTTTCTCGAATAGCAGCACCCCTGACTAAATTAAGCATGAAAAGACTTAAAGTTTATTTGGCCTAGTAAATGTGAGGAAGCGTTCTAAAAGCTAAAATAGAAGATTGTGATTTGATCCGCATATGTTTGGTAAAAAGAATTATCTTCTTCTTTGATCCTAAATGGAAAGTGTTTTGTCTAAAGAAATACGTTAAGGAAGGGCAGATGTCTGGAACCTTTCAGGAACTGGATCGAAAGAAATCTTTTTATGTTTTTTCGAAAGAAAAAAGATTAACATTTATTAACCAATGTACCCGTTAGTTATGCCAGATGGTAATTGGGATTTCGTGGTGTATACAAATGCATGTGGAATAGGATTAGGAGCTATGTTAATGCAAAGTGGTAAAGTGATTGCCTACACTTCTCGACAGCTCAGACCATGTAAAATTAGGTATCCGACTCATGATTTGAAGTTGGCAGCAGTGATCTGTGCTTTAGAGGTGTGGAAACCTCTTAAGAGAAAGATTCGAGTTGTTTATGGATCATAAGTCTTTAAAGTATTTATTCTCTAAAATAAGAGTTGAATATGAGACAACAGAGATGGCTAAAGTTTTTAGCAGCTTATAATTTTGATACTGAGTATACGCTAGGAAATGAAAATAAAGTTACTGATGCACTTAGCAAGAAATATCAGAATGTGGTGTTAGCTATGATAGCAGAATGGAAGGATTTAGAAGCATTGACTACTTGTGGTGTGCAGTTAAGATCAATGGCTGGTTCTAGTCAGGAAACTACCATGTTTTCATGCTTGTAAGTTCATCCAGTGATGATCGAAAGGATTGCTTCTAAGCAGAGAGATGATTCATTGCTAGCCGAAAGGATTAAAAGGCTTGAAGGTGGAATTAATATTGACGATTTAAAGGATTGTAGTCTTGACCATAATGGATGGTTAAGAAAGAAGAGACGATTGTGTGTTCTGGATGTTGGTAATCTAAGGAAGGAAGTTCTTAGGGAATGTCATCGATCGAAGTTTACTATTCATCTTGGAGAAATTAAGATGCATCAAGATATGAACAGGAGTTTCTTTTAGGAAGGTATCAAAAGGGATGTAATCTTATGGGTAAAGCAATGTTTGAATTGCCAACAAGTGAAAGCCGAGCATTAGAAGCCAAGTGGATTGCTTCAGCCTTTAGATATACCCATTTGGAAATAGGATTATATATCCATGGATTTTATTGACAGGCTGCCAAGGTCGAATAGGGGTAATGAGAGTGTTTGGGTTATAGTGGATAGACTGACAAAGAGTGGACATTTCAGTCCCGTTAAGTCGACTAGGACGACACCTATATTGGCTAAGTTGTTTATGAAGAACATTGTTAGACTGCATGGGATTCCTACTACCAAGAGTGTCGGACACCATATGTTTGGTCCGGCACGACACCTAAGCGCCGAACCAAACATTTGGTCCGATACCTAGGCTTGCCGAACCAAATGTTTGGTCCGGCAAATGGGCGTCTCCAAGCAAGGTACCGAATGAAGCAACAACCGAGCAAACTATCGGTGAGATGCCGGACCAGGTCCTCCCGCCCAAATGCCGAACCAGACTTAGAGAGCTATAATCTCAACCTCCACACTTTACAACTCCACTCTATAAATACCAGAGCCCTCAACAATAATGGGGACCGAATTTTAGAAAAAAGAGAGAAAACTCTGCCGAGACTCAACCACCCCAGCTGCTCTAAGTTTTTTCTCTTTCTAATCAAACTTGTATTTGTAACCAAATCAAAGAAGCATAATAAGATGGACAGTGGATGTAGGCATGTTCTGGTCGAACCACTATAAAATTTTGTGTGATTTATTTCCTTCAAACCGCTTTCCAACTCTGAGTCTGAGAACTGTTCTGTGACTGTAATAATTATCTGTTAATGCATTCGAACATATTAAGCTGCATATCAAACAACTTAAAGGTCACTTAACCAAATCCGAACTTGGAGGTGTTTGCATAATTTTGGTGCAAACATTTTTGGTGCTTTCAGTGAGAGCGACGGTGTAGAGAGCTGAACTCTTCTGTCCACTCTCCTTCCAGCCTTAACACATCGTTAGGACATGGCTCCCTCTTGGCGGAACGCTAACAAGGGTAAGAAAGCAGCCACTACTAGTACACTCAATCCCATCCAAGAGGATCAAGAAATCCAGGCCACCCATTCTCAGCTTCTAGGTTCAGCTGTCACCTGAGAAGACCTAGATAGAGTTGTGAATGAGATGACTGACTGCTTCGCTACCCAGCAAAAAGCTTTAGTGGACCAACTCATGACATGCTTAAGAGGCCCAGAGGAATCCACTCACAACACAGAATCTCTAGGTGAATATTAATCTGGAGAGTCTCGCAGACGGAACAGATCCCCTGCGAACGAGGAATTCAATCAAGAAGGTACAAGAACTCAAAACCGAGCTAGGACTCAGCCCAAAGCTGGTCCTGAAAGATCACCAAGAGCTGGGCCTAGTCAAGGGGCACCAGGCAAGGACCAGCTGTGACTGACCCTGTCATGCTTTGAGCCAACCATCACCAATCCAACCTCAACCAAGGTTCCAGATGTCATCGACAACAAAGGGAAGCCCCCGTTTCTCCCAAGGTTGCCCCAACATCCCAGGAAAGGATAACATGCCTCTTCAGGGAGTATCTCAGGCACGAACAACTCGAAAGAGGGGTAGGAGCAAAGGTGTCCAGCCCATTCACCAGGGACATAGAAGCAACAACCACTCCTCGGGAATGGAAGATGCCCACCATGAATCCCTACAAAGGCACATCCAACCTAATCATCCACTTACAGCGTTATACCCAACACATGCTCATGAATGGAGCAACAAAGGGTGTGTTGTGTAAATGCTTCCTGCTATTCTTGTCAGACTTAGCAACCATATGGTTTTGTCGCCTGCCTTATGGCTCTATTAGGTCTTGGTAAATGTTGAATGAAAGATTCATAAGTCAATTCCGAATCCATGTGGAACAGCCCAAGGATGCCTATTCCCTATCAAACGTGAAACAAAAAGCAAGGGAACCGCTACAGCAATATCTTACCCGCTTTAACGCTGCTGCGGCAGCGGTGTAAGACGCTGATGAGAGGCTTACACTGATGGCGTGGTGCGGAGGCATCCACCTGGATTCAAAACTCATGAGAAGATTGACGAAGGAGAAGCCTCTAACTCTTCAGGACTTTTTTCATGAAGTTGGGAAATACATGAGATTGGAGGATGCGGCGGCCCACCGACATAGCGAGCAATCCGCAAAGGCTTCTAGTGTCCAAGGAAACATAGGTGCCCCACCCTGAAAGGAGGGGAATAAGCAGAATAGTGAAGTAAAAAGTGGCCACCAAGGTAACTCTGGAAATGAAAAAGGCAATAAGCGACGATACAGACCCGGACCAAGATTCGATTCATACACGCCACTGAACGACACTGTGGAGAACATTTACATGGCTACTCAATACGAGTTGAAATACAAACACCCTCCGTACAAAAAAGAGTCAGTGGCCATAATTAGAACATGGAAATATTGTCGCTTCCACGAGTCTCATGGGCATAACACCGAAGAATGCTAGCATTTGCAGGATCTCATTGAGGAATATATCCGAAAAAAGAAACTAGAGTGATGCGTGCATAAAGGACACAACTCTCCCACTCCGACCCACGAAGGCTTTGGGAAAACCCGCAAGGGAATAATAAGGAAGGAATAGGTGTGAGCCGCTCCAGCCAAGAAAAGATAATTGTCCACACTATATCTGGAGGCCCGCATATAGCTGATGAAAGTTGGGCAGAAATGGAGAGGTATGGAAAATCCTTAAAGGATAGGGAAGGATACGATCATTCCATAACTGAAGGTCGCATCGCAAAGCGAAGATAAAGAGTCGACATAACCTTCAATGACGAAGATTTGGTTGGAAAACAGTATCCGCACACTGACCCCTTGGTTATCTCTGCCTGGATCGGCCTGGTAGAGGTGTTTTGCATTTTGGTCGATACAGGAAGCTCAGTGAATATTTTATTCAAACATGCAATCAATAAAATGAAATTGTCCATGAAAGATGTATCTCCATGCCATAAGCCTTTACACGGGTTCACCGAGGAGGCCACAATGCCACTCGGGCAGCTATACTTGTTTGTTGAGCTTGGAAATCACCCCCGATCAGTCGTGCGGAAGCAAACATTCATACTGGTGGATGGGAACTCTACCTACAACACCTTCTTGGGAAGACCAGCCTTGCCAGACTTCCATATAGTATTAGCATCGTGGTGCTTGAAGATGAAATTCCCAACCGATAACGGAATAGGAGAAGTGGAAGGAGACCAAGACGCAGCTCGCGATTGTTATATGACTGAACTTCGCCAAAACAAGAAAAAGGAAAAGGGGAAAGGTGTGGGGGGTCATCCTCTACGTCAAAAATTCGAAAGCATAGTAATCAAAGAAGTCCCATCCTCTCGAATATACCGGTGACCATTCAACGAATTGGACCCCAGAGATAAAGAGGAGGAGGTCACCGCCGAGCTTGTAGAGGCTATGGAACATGTGACGGTAGACGAACACGACAAAACAAGGCTTTTAAAGATAGGTTCTTATTTAAATCTGAACCTCAAAGTCTAGTTGATAGAATTCCTACGAGAGAACTTGGATGTATTCGCATGGAACCACGAGGACATGGTAGGGATATCCCAAAAGATAGCTTTCCATTTCCTCAATGTTGATCCAATCAAGGTCTCGATCAAGCAAAAGAAAAGAAGCATGGGGATAGAACGATCAACCGCTCTCAATGAGGAAGTGAAGAACCTGCTCGCCAATGGTTTTATCCACGAAGCCATTTACCTGGAATTGATCTCCAACCTGGTTATGGTGAAGAAGCCTAATGGAAAGTGGCAAACCTGCATTGACTTCTCCAACCTCAATGACGCTTGCCCAAAGACTGTTTCCCTTTACCCCGAATCGACCGACTGATGGACAGAACCGCAGGGCATGAGTTGTTGTCATTCATGGACGCATATTCAGGATTCATCCAGATTCCCATGCATGTGCCGGATCAAGAACACACTAGCTTAATCATGGACATAGGCCTGTATTGTTACAAGGTCATGCCCTTCGGGCTTAAGAACGCCGGCGCTACCTATCAACGTCTAGTTAATAAGATGTTTGAGCAACAAATTGGTCACTCCATGGAAGTCTATGTTGACGACATGCTTGTCAAATCAAAAAGGGCAGCGGGTCATCTGAGCCATCTAGACGAGATGTTCCAAGTGTTGCGCAGATACCAAATGAAGCTAAACCCACTAAAATACTCTTTTGGGGTGTTTTTGGGTAAGTTCTTAGGTTTCATCGTACATGCTAGAGGGATGGAGGCGAACCTTGAAAAGGTACAGGCTTTAAAAGACATCAAGAACTCGACAATACGAAGGGAAATGCAGAGTTTATATGGAAAGGTAGCCGCTTTGAGCAGATTTATATCCAAAGCAACAGACAAGTGTGTCATGTTCTTCGAAGCCCTCAAAAGAGACAAAGGAAAGTTTGAATGGACTGACGAGTGCTACTCAGCCTTCCAGAGTTTACTCGAACATCTGTAGAAGCCTCCAATACTCTCCACTCCTATGGATTGAGAGAGCCTTTACCTATACCTGGCTGTATCCTCCCATGCCCTAAGTGCAGCGTTAGTATGAGAAGATGATCGCATTTAGAGATCGGTATACTTCGTTAGCAAAAGATTCACAGGCACATAAGCTAGATACCCTAAGATCGAAAAATTAGCTTATTGTTTGCTCATAGCCTCCAGAAAACTACGACCTTACTTCCAATCACACTCCATTAAGGTTCTAACGGATCAACCCCTGAGACAAGTCCTGCATAAGCCAGATACGTCAGGGCGCGTGCTAAAATGGTGGATTGAGCTAAGCCAATACGAGATCACTTACCATCCGTGCACCGCAATTAAAGGACAAGCCTTGGCTGATTTCATAGCTGAGTTTACAATACAGGATGAGGAGGTAGAAGTAAAAATTGAGGAAACTGTCAGATGGAATATGTTCGTTGATGGAGCATCGAACGAGCTCGGCTCGGGGGCAGGAGTCATAATAGTCACACCCCAAGGAATAAAGTTAAGTTATGCACTAAGGCTAGAGTTCGCTGCAACCAATAATGAAGCTGAATACGAAGCAGTGATAGTTGGCCTAGAGATCATTAAAGAAATAGGGTTAAATCGGTATGTATTCACAGTGACTCACAGCTGATTATAAACCAGATCCTTGGAGAGTTCTAGACTCGTGGATAAAAGCTCACATCTTACCTAAAAAGGGCCAAAACCCTCCTCAATGAGCTAAACTACCATGTAATAAAACACATCCCGCGAGGAGAAAATCAAGCGGTAGACGCCCTCGCCAAATTGACGAGCGTGAGGACCGAACTGATGCTGGGGCAACCCCCATCATGAGTCAAATCACACCAAGTTTTGAGTGTCTTCAAATCACAGCGACCACCAACGGAGAGGAGACTTGGATGACCCCCATCATCGGATACCTACAAGATGGGACCTTATCCGTAGAACAGAACGAGGTCAGGAAAATGCTTAGGAGGGCATCCCACTACACCATCCAGAGCGGCATACTGTACCATCGTGGTTTTTCCAATCCACTACTAAGGTGTGCTGCTGGGAATGAAGCAAAAGATATCCTTAATAACATCCATCAAGGAAGTTGCGACGATCACACCGGGGGGCAAACTCTAGCCAGGAAAATTCTCCGCTATGGATACTTTTGGCCCATGTTAAACAAAGACGCAGCTGAGTTCGCTAAGAAATGTGACAAATGCCAAAGATTTACTAAAATCTCGAGACTACCACCTACCAGTTTGATCCAAATGGTCAGCCCTTTGCTCTTCGCAATTTGGGGGATTGATCTAATCGGGGAACTCCCCATGGGTCAAGGAGGGGCAAGATACGCCATAGTGGCAGTGGATTATTTCACCAAATGGGTGGAAGCTGAACCCTTAAACAAAATTTCATCTGCCAAGGCGATAAACTTCCTAATACGAAACATCTTATGCAGGTATGGGGTACCACAGAAGATCATATCAGACAACGGACTCCAATTCGATAGTGAAGAATTCTCTAGTTGGTGCAAAGAACATGGGATTTCTCAAAGCTTCTCGGCTGTAGCTTATCCCCAGACTAATGGGCAGGTTGAAGCAGTAAACAAGGTTTTAAAAACATTGATCAAAAAGAAATTAGAGAAGTCCAAGGGGGCATGGGTCGACGAATTTCCTACTGCACTATGGGCCTACCGAACTTCCTACAAAACCACAACAGGGCATATGCCATTTGCATTAGCAAACGGGGCCAAAGCCATGCTCCCAGTCGAAACAGTCATCCCATCGCACCGAAGGATAAATTACAATCTGGAAGAAAATGAGGAACTCTTGAGCATGTCACTAGACCTGATCGAGGAGAAAAGAAATGACGCTGCCCTCAAAGCCGCTGCTTATAGACAGAAGGTGGTAAGGCAATATAACTCCAAGGTGAAGCCACGAGCACTGCGAGAAGGAATCTTGGTACTCAAGTGGGTCTTCCCACGACCAGGAGCACTAGACCCAATTTGGGAAGGGCTGTTTGTTATTCATAAGGATCTTCATAATGGAGTTTACAACCTGTCAACAGTAGACGGGGAGGTGTTTGGGAAAGCATGGAATCTCCAATACCTCCGCCGTTATTTCTCTTGAACTGTAAGGAAGCATGTATTAACTGAAACAATAAAAGGAAGACAGTGGACGTAGGCATATTTCGGCTGAACCACTATAAAAATTTGGTGTCTTGCATTATTTGTCTTATTTAAACTTTCTTTTACTTAGTTGTTTATCTAATGACTATTCCTATTGCGAGCAATCGCAAGCGCCCATCGGTAGTGGTGAAAATAAGATAACCACGACAAAAGGAACGAAACAAGCCTAGGCAGCTCACTACCGACGATTGGCACCCTTATGCCGATAATGATGAACCAACTATAAGCCACGAATTAGGCACAATTTGTAGCCTAGGCAGTTCATCATTAGCGTTCGGCTCCTCGGCAACTGCGAATCGATTATAAACCCCACGATTAAGGCGTGGCTACAGTCAGGGGTAGTTTGCAGTTGACAATCGACACTATGCACGCCGGCAACGATAAATCGAATAATACTCACGACGCGGGCAATAGTCTGAGTAATTATTGTTCGCGATCGGCCCTGGAAATTGCGACGCGTTTATGGTTTCCCACGTCTCAGAACACAATAATGATTAGTTAAGTCATAAAAAGTTCACAAGTAGACAAGGCAGACTATAAAAATCGTGCGTCACAAAAGTCATTCTAGATAAACATACAAAGGACAAAAGTCGAACATTGCAACATTGAATCTGTATGTACAATTTTTTTTAATATATATATGTACATATACAGAACGACCATACATCCTCCAAAAACGCGTACAAAAAATGGGAGGGGAAATTTCCTCGACTAAGCAGGAGGGACATCCTTGTCACTCGGCCCGCTCTCTCCGACCATGTCCTTTAGAAGCTCAGATCGCTCAAAGGACTCAACCTCTCTTTGCGACACTCCATCAGCACCCTTTGGTCGCACGGATTGTCCTGAAGCCATCCCTGCACGATGCAAACAAGAAAGGTCATAAGTCTTACGGTCTAAGATAAGTGATAACGAAGCTAAAGTAAAAAAAGAAACGAGATACCTGCGGTAATATTGTGTGGATCACCAAGCCCCTCAAAATCCGAACCCTCTTCATCATCCTCATCCTCCGCCAGCAACTCGTATCCCCTAGCAATGGCCTTGGTCTCTTCCACTGTGAACTGACGGTTCACCATCCCAACATCGTACACGGCTCCTTCCTCCTACGCAACCGCAGCCTTAGTCTCCTCAATGAACTGAGTATGGATCCCAGCCATCACTTGGGGGTAGTCGTCCATCCACTGAAGGTTCCCTCGCTTCCAGAACATGTAGTAGGTGTCCTTCAGCATCTGATTAACCATCTCACAAAAGTTGCTAGACTTGTCGACTTTGGCTTGGAGGGACACCACCTTGTTCATATATCGTTCTCTGTCCTTCCTTAGCCGGACCTACTCTGCCTTCAGCATATCGATCTCAGCCTTGTAAGCATCCTTTTCCTTACGCCACTCACCCCGAGACTTCTTCAGCTTGACCAAGACTTCCTGGGATTTCTTCATCTTTCCCTTAAGAGACCGGATACGCTCTGGATCCTTTTTCCTAGCTTCATTCACTGAATTCATGGCCTCATCGATCTGTGCTTTGCATAATTCGGTAGCCTTTCTCATCGCTTCTTCCTTGGCTTTCTTTATCTCGACTGCACAAGATGCTTCAACCGCCTCTAATTTTACATCCTTCTCCCTAAGTGCTCTACGGAGATCCTCTACCTCCAAGCGTAACCGTACATTAACACTCCTGACTTCCTCACTGGCCTTGGCTAAACGAGATTGGTAATCAACAATTTTTCTAGTCTCGTCAGTAATCTGGACCATTCTCTTTGTTAGATTAGCGAAGTCAAGGGTTTTTGCCTCATCTAAAATTCGTACCAGAGGATTTCGAGGCAGGAGGAACTCGGTGTCAAAATCCACTGGATGGCGATCCGCATAGCCAGGGTTAATATCAGGGTGATGCTCGAAAGGATTCCTCGTCGGCGGTTGAAAATTTTAGAAATAGATATCGACATTTTCTTCCCCTAAGTCACCAAGCACCTCATGTACTTCAAGGCCAGAGGGATTTTAGCGATGGCGACGGGAAGAAGTTTGAGAACCGGGAGAGGTGGCATCTTTGTTTGGATACCTTGTGCGTTTTTGAGACGTCTTGTGGCTCTCTCCTCTACCCAAGCCCGACGGAGTCTCCTCGACATTCTCTTGTGTAGTCTTTTCCTTTTGGGAGGCAGTCTTAGAAGGAATAGAGGCCCCTTTCATCCATTTGAGCTGTTTAAGATGCCGAGACATCTCATTCTTCTTTGGATTTCTTCTTTTTCCTACAAAGCGAGTAACAACTTTAGAGCAGAGAATTCATAAACACAAAGCATTCAAGACACTTGGACACTGCAAGTTACCACAAATCCTTAGGGGAGACTGGATCAAGTGGTCGGGACTGGGTCTCACTCAAGTGGGAAATATACTGGGACAGGACTGCACTCAAAGGAGGGACACATGGCGATTGAACTTCATTTAACCGAGGAGCAAGTGAAGACCGGGACTCGTCTAAAAGCAAAAAATTCTCAAGAAGAACCCCAAAGTACATGCAGAAATCGAAAGTACCTGGAGAAAGTCGAACGTCTCACTGATCCCCGCTCCACTTTGCACTGGAAGAATAGGCACTCCGCTCAGGTCATCCATCACCCCACTCTCTTGAGAAGGGCTAGCGACCAAAGTTGGCTCAGGTGCTGGCTCGAACTGATCTAACTGCTCAGGCCACTCCCGCATGGCCTCGGCATTCTTCAAGGGGGTCGAGCCTAGATCTTCGCCACCTATAAACTCCACATCTTGAGAAGCGTGGGCCTCTGATTCTGTTGCCCCTGAATCTCCCTTAGACCCTTCCGCATCCTCACTATCACCTTCTAAACGAGAGCCCTCCTCGTCATTAGGAGAAGGAGCATCCCGTATGTGCAAAGGTTTCCCTGAATGAGGAGGACGGACAACACTCTTCTTCAGCCTTAGTTTCTTCGGGTCTCCGGCCCCTTCGTCCTCTTCTGCCAGCTCCTTACCTTTGCCAGCGTCTCCCCCTTCTCCTTTGGCTCCCGTTGCCCTCTCAGTAGAACTTGGCCTGATCTTGAATACGGATTGACCAGGACCAATTAGATTATAAAAACGGAGGGCTGTGTCGTGAAGCAAGAACGAGGCTCCCTGTCAGCCTCAGGAATAGCTACCATTTCCTTGGCCATCTTCTTCAAACCTTCGTCCTATGTCGCTTTTACACAACCTAAAAATATGGGGCATTAGGAAACCAAGTCGATAAGAAACTTAAAAGAGGATATAAAGGAGACTTACACCCGGAAGTGGAAACATGTTGAGGGACGGCATCATCAAGCACAAAGAAGTACTCCTTCTTAAACATACTAAATTTCGAGTATAAGTCAAGGACCGACTTGAACTTGTGAGCTGACTCTAAGCTGATGAAGGGGCTCCCCTTTCGGTAACTTCTCACGTTGTATAGGTACCTGATCTCTCTATGAGTAGGGGGTCTTTGATAACGCTTCACAAATATCAGATATAAGCATGTCAGGATTGCATAGGAGTTCGACTGAAGCTACAGAGGAGCAACTTTTAGATAGACCAGGAAACTGGAGATCCAACGGGTAAGTGGAGGAATTGCACCACACATGCAGTGATATTTACTATATGCCATGTATCCCTCTAGGGTAGAGCATGCCTTGTCATTTGGTCATGGTAGTAGCATGTCCCAGCGAACGATCCCGAATGTCGTAGCTATAGAGTTAAGCTTCTTAATTGTCAACACGTTAGGATAACACTCAGAAGGCTTCACCAACGTCTGGTTGGGAGAGTAGCCCTCCACAAAAGAATATGCGGAGCTAGGTTGTTTTGGGGGATTAGCGGGAACATCAGAAGAAGAAGCGCCAGCCCCGGCAGGCTGTGATGACGCATGCTTGGAGCAAAGCTCACGACCAGATGACATTTTCCTACACAAGAAATCAAAGGCAGGCATAAGACTCAACACACCAATAGCTACGCAATCATAACGAGAGTAAAACGGTAGCAATGGATTTAACACATTAGAAATCGTGCAATCATAACCAAAAGGTAAAGGCTCATGGAAGAACTCCTATCGTTTGGTTTGGTTCGGTTAGTGTCATACACCGAACCAAACCTTCCAAAACTCAAACTACTACTCCTAGAACTCCCCACTTGGCTCGGCATAATCAAATTTGATCTGGCATCACTTAAAACACCGGTCCAAAGCCAAACAGTATCATGGTGTCGAGCCAAATCAGACAAGCACTGTGCAAAAACCACTTCGATCCAACACCCATTCCCCAATAGGCCAGCCACATTTACTACCATGCCCAAACCTAACACATAGGGAAACCGAGCACATTATAAAGGAGCCCCTGGTTTCTGATCGAATTCCTTCCACCATTGATGTCCACAGCAGCCGCACCTCCACTTGTTCTAGAGTTCGCCTCCGCCGAACCATTATAGAGCAACAACGCTCGTTCGAACAAGTTCTTCCTCCTCCAATTCAGGACAAAACATCCGAAAGACACCTAAAAACCCTAGGAGTGAAGACACCCAAAAACCTAAGGATAAGAACAGAATTGTGGACCTACCTTACCTCAAAAAATGGTGAAATACGAGAAAGGAAAGTTCGAGTATTAGGAGCTTCAGGATATACGAAGGGAATTGAAAATTTTCGGAGTGTAAAAGTGGAAGAAAGAAATAAAGGAGGAGGGAACTATATTTATAAAAGAGAGAATGGGAAAAGACAAATAAACAAGGGAGACCAAGCGTCTCATCGGTTGAGAGGAAAACCGAGCCCGAACCAAACAATGCACATCGTATGGAAATACGATATACTTTGGGAGGGAAGTGTTGGCTCGGCTTTTCAGCACGCAAGGGTAGAGAAGGAGCTGAAGCAGTGAAAAGGAAAGTAGATGGAATTAGAGTGTAAAAGGCAAGAATGTCGGACCAAACATCTGGTTTGGCATTCATTGAAATGTCGAACCAGATATCCGGTCTGGCATTCACTGAGATGCCGAACCAGATATCTAGTTCGACATTCGCTGAAATGCCAAACCAAATACCTGGTCCAGCATTCACTGAAATGCCGAACCAAGTATCTGGTCCGGCATTCCATGGAGTGCCGGACCAGATGTTTAGTCCAGCACGACACCTAAGCGCCGAACCAAACATGTGGTCCGGTACCTAGGCTTGCCGGACCAAATGTTTGGTCCAAAAAATGGACGTCTCCAAGCAAGATACCAAATGAAGCAACAACCGAGCAAACTATGGGTGAGATGCCGGACCAGGTCCTTCTGCCCAAATGCCGAACCAGACTCAGGGAGCTATAATCTCAACCTCCACACTTCACAACTCTACTCTATAAATACCAGAGCTCCTCAACAACAATGGGGACCGAATTTTGGAGAAAAGAGGGAAAACTCTGCTGAGACTCAACCACCCTAGCTGCTCTAAGTTTTTGCTCTTTCTAATCAAACTTGTATTTGTAACCAAATCAAAGAAGCATAATAAGATGGAAAATGGATGTAGGCATGTTCTGGCCAAACCACTATAAAATTTTGTGTGATTTAGTTCCTTCAAACCGCTTTCCAACTCTGAGTCTGAGAACTGTTCTGTGACTGTAATAATTATCTATTAATGCATTAGAACATATTAAGCTACATATCAAACAACCTAAAGGTCACTTAACCAAATCCGAACTTGGAGGTGTTTGCCCAATTTTGGTGCAAACAGAAGCATTGACTACTTATGGTGTGTAGTTTAGATCAATGGCTAGTTCTAGTCGGGAAACTATCATGTTGTCAAGCTTGGAAGTTCGACCAGTGATGATCGAAAGGATTGCTTCTAAGTAGAGAGATGATTCATTGCTAGCCGAAAGGATTAAAAGGCTTGAAGGTGGAATTGATATTGATGATTTATAGTCTTATAGTCTTGACCATAATGGATGGTTAAGAAAGAAGGGACGATTGTGTGTTCCGGATGTTGGTGATCTAAGGAAGGAAGTTCTTAGGGAATGTCATCGATCGAAGTTTACTATTCATCTTGGAGAAATTAAGATGCATCAAGATATGAAGAGGAGTTTCTTTTGGGAAGGTATCAGAAGGGATGTAGTCTTATGGGTAAAGTAATGTTTGAATTGCCAGTAAGTGAAAGCCGATCATCAAAAGCCAAGTGGATTGCTTCAGCCTTTAGATATACCCATTTGGAAATAGGATTCTATATCCATGGATTTTATTGACGGGCTGCCAAGGTCGAATAGGGGTAATGAGAATGTTTGGGTTATAGTGGATAGACTGACCAAGAGTGGACATTTCAGTTCCGTTAAGTCGACTAAAACGACACCTATATTGGCTAAGTTATTTATGAAGAACATTGTTAAACTGCATGGGATTCCTAGTATTATAGTCGGAGACACTTTATTTACTAGTGAATTCTCTATAAGCCTACAAGAGGTATTATGTACCAAAAGTAAGATGAGTACCACTTATCACCCACAGAGGGATGGGCATAGAGAGAATCAATGGGGCCTTTAAATATTTGCTAAGAGCTTGCGTACTAGATTTTGGTGGGTCATGGGAAGACCATTTGCACTTAGTTGAATTTTCCTATGATAATAGTTATCAGACTCGTATAGGAATGGCATCTTTCGAAGCTTTGTATGAAAGGCCATAAAAATCACTAGCATGTTGGTTGGATACCAAAGACAAATTGGTTTTTGGTCTAGATATGGTGATAGAAGCCATGGAAAAGATTGAGTTGTTCCAAGCACAGATGAAGGAGGCTCAGTCTAGGTAGAAAAGTTACGCAGATAAGAGACGTAAGGATATAGAGTTCTTAGTTGGATATCATGTTTTTATTAAAGTATCACCGATGAAGGTTGTGGTACGATTTGGAACGTCAGGGAAACTAGCACTTAGATATGTTGGACCGTTCTCTATTATATAGAGGATCGTAAAACTCGAGTACTGGGCAGAGTTACTGAGTAGTTTGGCAGAAGTCCATATTGTTTTTCACGTTTCTCATCTTAGGAAGTGTGTGCATGATCCAAAGACTACTATTGCTCCGACTGCATTGGAAGATTTTGTAGTGGAACTGGATCTGACTTTTGTAAGACAACCAGTTCATGTTATGGCCAAAGATGAGAAGAGTCTAAGGAACATGATAATCAGGTTAGTGAAAGTCTAGTGGAGTGACAACGAGAAAGACTGTGCTTGGAAAACAAAGGTCATGATTAGGGATACTTATCCTGAGTTGGTATGAGGGTATGTTCTATACTTGTTATATAGACTTTCTAGCTGGTATGATATACTAACATTGTTTGTTACAATTATTTGCATGTTTGTGTTAGTATCTTAAGTATTGGTTTTGATGATAACAACTATAGACATTATATAAAATATAGATACTAATGTTTTATTAGGTTATATATAGTATATAGTGCAGGATATTAGACATGTGTTGATTAACAAGACTGTACAGTATCAAGAGTTGGAGAATGAAGACTCATGAGTATTGAAGAGTTCAAGGTATTCCAAATAAGTTATAGAGTCATAGAATTTTTGTTAAAACCCTGATAGCACTTTTCTTGATCTCTCTCTCTATTTCAAATAAGTTTTAAATAATTTTCAAATACACTGGTTTTCAAAATAATCTTAAACATCTATTCAAAATATTTCTTAGAATAATTTCGTAAATTTTTATATTTACAAAGATATTATATTAAGATTTTAAGTATTTTTAATATATTATACTTTTTGGTATTTTAGTTTATATCTTCCTTACGTTTATTTTTTATATTTATATTTTGATTTTAGATATTTACTTATAATTTATAACTATATTGATTTTATATATATTATTTACATTATATTGAATACTCTTATTAAATCTTTTAAAATTATTTTACAAAGTTTTAATAAGTTATATTTTGATTAAAATGTGTATAAACTATATTTAAATGATTCAACAAAGTAATAAATTATTTTACAAAGCAACGGCTTTTCAAAATAATATTTTTAAAGTGTTTTTCAATTTTGTAAGGAGTATGTCGATATACTCTATCTATGTATGTCGACATAGTGGCCGTAATTTTCAAAATTCAAATTTGAATGGAAGTGTCTTTTCGTCATATCTCTTCGCGAATGGACATGACCGTTGTTTCCCTATATATAACAGACTTCCAAATGAATTTTGAATATCAACTTTATTATTTTTCTCTCCTCTTTTCACTCTCTTGATTTATAAATTAATTTCTACTCAAATTCTACCAGAATCAAATTCAAACACAATTAATTTGATTCTCCATTATTTACTTCTGATTGTTACGACCCGCCTTTTTGACCATCGAAATTCGACACCGAACACTACCACTGTGTTCTAATGTCGTGCATCCAATCGATAAAAAGGCAGATTGTTTGGGGAAATAAAAAGAAAATAACAGAGAACAGAGAATAACAAAATATCATAGCAGAATCGACTACATATAATATAATGAGGACAGCAGAAACCGTCACTCCAAAATACAGAGTATATCAGAGTTAAAAATAAACTTTATATGACGGACTGTTATAAAATCATGACCTTACAAATGCCGATGGGTATACTATATAATACAGTGGAAAATAAAATACTACGCTAAGTGAATATCCAGTTACCCACCAAGATCTCTAAAACACCACAACTAACCTGGGAAAATACCCGGTCTGACCCGAGCATTATAAATAAAATAACACCCGGATCAGTTCGGAAATACCAGCTTGAGATAACTCAAGTAATGGGGAACGTATAAAGTTCTATGAGACCGCGCTGCTAACGCGGAACGAGTTTTACCTTACAAGAATAACATCCATACAGGCAAGAGCAGAAATAAATATCAGAAAACAAATCCAAATATGAATCTATATGATTAATATTAAAACCGGACTTGAAAGAATGGAATTAACCCGAGTAAAATCCATACTGGACAGAATGGATAGAACAAGGAAAACAGTCCAACTTGATAGAATGGAAAAAATAAGATGACAGTCTAAACTTGATAGAATGGGCTGAATAAGGTAATAGTCCAACTTGATAGAATGGACTAAATCAATACTTAAATGCCGTGATGAGGAGTTGACTCTACTCGTGGTAATTTAAAGCTAAAACATATTCTAGGTTTTCAAATCAAATAAGGAAAGGAAATTTTCCAACAAATGACTGTTGAATATGCGACTATATGATTTTTGTTTGATGATAATAAACATATATATATATATATATATTCATTTAAATATATTTGATATTGTACTATTTTATTTTCACAGATTGAATATTTGCTGAATAAAATAAATAACACAGAGTTTAAATTCAAACAGATATTTTATTCAAACAAATATTTATAACAATTTTGAATAGTACAAATTCAAGCTCTCACTATATAAATACACAATTTTGGTTACAATACAAATTTGACTACATCACAATTCACATTTACATTTGACCTCACTACATATCACTCGTTCACTCAACTCATATTTTATCTTCAACTTCAGTCCAGATTGAATCCAACATTTGAGCAATCTGCAAAAATACACACTGATGCGGTAAAATTGAAAAAGAAATATTTTTACAGTATAAAATAAAATGTGGATTTTGAAAATAATATTTTCCTCAGTTATTTGGGTTGTTCGTCATCATTTAAATTTGAATTCATCGTACACGAATAACTTGTGACATGCACAGTGTATCACTGTACATGCCACAAGGCCATGCACACCGATATACACTTGATAAATGAACAGGGACATGTGAGCACAAGGTCAAACCCAGTTAAAAGCCGGGTTCAACTCAAGTGAAATACAAATTAAAGTCACGACACGAGCATAAGGTCAAACCCTAGCTTTAAAGCTGGATTCAACACAGGTGCAGTCCAAAAATACAAGTACAATAAAATGGTCAAAATGACTAAAATGGCAACAACATCAAAATTCAGTGTCGACCAAGACTGCATCAAGAAAACATAACCAGAACACAATGCAGATAAACCAGAGACCAGCCATGACCCGAGAGAAGACAAAGACAATGAACGAAGTGCACATATATACACATGGTAGTTGAAACAAATGGTTCAAACTCAACTACAACCAGATTTCATGAAACCAGAGTAGTTCAAATGCATATGAACTCGGTGGTCAGTGTAATGAATAACCAAACTGCCCAGGCTCAAAGAAAAATGCAAATACAATGCATCAGTACACATGAGGACCAACTAAGTGCATCTCTACCAAATGTACACATTGACAACCACTCAGTATAGTTCAATCCAGTAAAACAAGAAATGAACTCAAATCAAGTGCACTAGCACAAAGCAGCAACCAGACTTGGCAATTAAACCTACATGAAGTCTAAACAAGTACATGAACAACAAGTAACCAAGCTACAGACTTCAAGCACAAGTGCAACATCAACACAGCAGTGGACGAAATAGTACAGTAGTTCAAAACAACATGTAACTGAATAAGTCGAAATGCTTAGCTCGAACGAGGTACAGATCAATGCAAAAACAAGTAATCAAGTCAAGCTACACAATGAGCATGGCCAAGTGAATATACATCATGTACACAATGACTACACAATCACAGTCAATGGTGAAGCAACTCGAGCTACAGATTGTACACAAGATGATTAAGACACTACAGATGCAAGACCGCAACACTACAGGCATGAACACACAAAGCCGAAACAATGACACAACAGTTTTGAACAAAGAAGCCGAATTTCAAAATGAGCCAATGCATCAGAAATATCACATAAACAAAGTCAGGTCGAAGTCAAGGTCAAACATTTTTAACAGTAGCAGTTTCAAAATAATCAAGCAGTGAATTTCACAAATGGCCAAAGTCGAACACAAAGAAAAATCAACATCGTCAAACCAGAATCGAAACCATGGTGGCCAAGAAACAGAGAATTCAACACCGTGTCAACCAAGCAAAATATATACGAATTGGAACAAGTCAGTAATCATCTCAAACATCCAAACGAAGATCAAGTGGCCGAGATATATCGATTGACAAATTCAAACAAATTCATACGAACGAAAATCAAGGGGTTCGAACCCTATATAAACAATCTACATCATCGGCAATTAATCATCGAGTTCAGGCATTCAACCAGAAAAGCAAAAGAACAAATCACATACCTTAAACTCGATCAATTTCAAAGAGCCGTGAGCAAATCAGAGAAACATGCGATTGAAAAAGCAAACGAAGTGATAAATCATTCATTTGATCGAGCAACTAAAGTCGGCCTCTTCGAAATTCAAAAGCCCTAATTTTCTCATAGAGGAACGAACGATTGTCACAAAGAAGAAGATATGGCCAAATATACAAAAGAGAAAAGGGGATTAATTTTTACTGTTTTGTTTTGGGCCGGCTTCTATAATATTTGAGATTTAATTTTTAAATTAGGGTTTTTTTATAATTGCTTTTTAAATTTGTATTTTTCTTTTTAAAACCATTGTAATTTCTAGTTGTGTGACTAGGGAACAAACTACGTGGCATAGTTCGAGAATTTGCAACTCAGTGGCTGAGTTGTGGCAGGGTTTTGAGCGTAGAGTTAGGTTAGTCGATTGCGGGTGTCGCAAGTTTATGTGTGTAAGCGTCTGACTATCTAATTTATAGTAGAAACCTTGGGGGCAGCACGTAGGCAGGGTTTTGCCGAAGCTGGGTAAATCTGTGTGTTCTATTTTCTGTTTTTAATATTCTACTATTATCTGAGCTGTTGTTATTCTGCTGTGATTAGTGTTGAAAATTATTATATAAGCTTCCGCAATAATTAATATAATTGATAGTATCACCCTATTCACCCCCCTAGGGTGAAATCGATCCTACAAGTGGTATCTGAGCTAGGAATAGGAGTCAAATTTTTGTTTTAAAAATTCGATTTTTCAAAAATCAATTTTTATTTTAAAAAATTTGAATTTTTAAAATGGCTTCTTTTAATAATGCTTTTGCTGAGGGTCAGTCGATAGTTAGACCACCAATGTTCAATGGTGAATATGCTTATTGGAAAAATAGGATGAAAATTTTTCTTGAAACCATTGACGCTTGGAATATTGTTGAGACAGGCTATAGAACTCCAACTATAACTGTAGATAATCAGGAAATAGAAAAACCAAAGAATCAATGGACAAAGGAAGAAAATAAACTACAGAATATTAATGCTAAAGCTATGAATTCTATTATTTGTTCATTGCATCAATTTGAATTTAATCGTGTCTCACATTGTCTAACTGCGCAGGAAATATGGCACACACTCGAAGTGACTCACGAAGGAACGTCTCAAGTTAAAGAATCTCGCCTTGCCATGCTAAGCAGCGAATATGAGAACTTCAAAATGGCCAAGGAAGAAAATGTCAAAGAGATGTTTGGGCGACTTTCCAATATCGTATACAAATCAAAAGCTCTTGAAAAATCATACATCGAATTGGAAATAGTCCGAAAAATCCTCAGAGTCCTTCCACGAAGTTTTGAAGCAAAAGTTACTGTCATTCAAGAATCGAAAGATTTGAAACAACTCAAAGTTGAAGAACTCATCGGAAATCTCACCACTTATGAGCTAGAGATGAAATTCAAAGAAGAGCGTGAAGGAGGTGATACTCGAAAGAAATCGATAGCTCTCAAAGGAACAACTGAAAGTGATGATGATGACGACGATGATGGTGCAGCAGAACTAGAGCTGATAATAAAGAAATTTAAAAAGTGGAATCATGGATACGGAAATCCAGCTCTAAATCAAAAATTGAAAAGCAGAATAGCTAAAGCACTAAACTACTTAGAAGAACAGAATATCATCTGCTATAAGTGCAACAAACCCGGTCATATCAAGCCCGATTGTCCACAAAATAAATTCAGCCATGAAAAGAAACAGAAAAAGAAAAGTTTTGCAGCCACTTGGGATGAAACAGACGAGGATGATCAAAGCACTAGCAGTGAAAGCGAAAAAGCAGAATTGTGCCTTCGAGGTGATATAACTGACAGTGACGATGACGAGCCAAGTGAGGTATCAAAACTTACCCATTCTGAGTTGCTTATTTATTTCCATAAAGTAAACAGGTGTTTTGAACGACTTAGGGAAAGATACGCTAAACTCGAATCACAAAAAAATAGTTTGATAGAATTAAATGAGCAACTTGATCAATTAGTTAAAAACTATCAAAGTAGAATCCCTAAGTGCGATAAGTGTCCAACATTCGAAGAAGAAATTAAAAAATCAGAAATTAAAATTAAATCGATTGAAAATGAAATTATGATTTTAAAAGAAAGTGAAAACACAAGGAGAGAAAATTCTATCAAAAAGTGCACATAATTATTGAATGAAAACGAATCACTCAAATCACAAGTCCAACAATTGTCTACTACTTTAGATAAATTTTCCAAAAGTGAAAAATCATTGAATATGCTATTAGGGAAACGATCTGTCAATATTGATAGACAAGGACTTGGGTATACTCAAACAGAATGGTGTAGAAGTGAAATTAAACAAGTCAAGTCAATGTGCACTATTTGTAGGAAAACTGGACACGATCAAAATAATTGTTGGTATAGACCCAAACACGTGAAAACAATTCCAATTTAGGTTCCAAAAGGCACAAATATAGAAACCCTCAAAGTTAAACAAATCTGGGTGCCAAAAGGAACATATATAAATAGTTATGGGTCTCCACAACATTATTTTTCAAAATTTTCTGCCACTAACAACCATGGACCTATAAAAACAAATAGGTCACAAAAACCTTTTATCGTGTAGGTGTGGTGGCAGGCTAAGGAACAACATCAGTGTTATCTGAATTCTGGCTGTTCCAAACACACAACGGGTGACAAATCAAAGTTCCTTAGCCTAATATAAAGGTGACAGATTCACAATGGGCAACAACGAAAAATATCATAAAGGTAAAAGAGGTAACGGTATATTTATTTTTAACGATATATTTAATGTGAAAATCTGCACCGTAATCTAATCAGCCAATTATGAGATTATAAAATAAATGTTGATATTGATTCTGACTTATTCATATGTTCTTATTTGACTTATTCTTATTTATGACTTTGATTTGTGCTTAAATGTTGACCAATCATCTTTTCATCTTTGAACTAATTCATATAAATTTTTTTGGTCAAATAATGGTGTTTTATTGACTTCTGATTGCTCATGTTACATTTGGTGATTATGTTCACTGATTTGTTTATTTGCACAGCTTCAAATTCAAATTCAATTCAATTTCATTTAAAAGCTGTTGAAAATGATTTTAAGATATTGTGTTGCACACTTCACGATCTGATCTATAACATTCAATTAATGATAATCTTGAGTTGAAGTAAAATTCAGATGCAGATTACACTGGTAATTTAGTTGATAGAAAATTTTCTAGTGGAACGTGATTTAACATTCAGTAATTGCATCATTTTTCAAAGAAAATATCTGCATATTTTTCACTTGAAATAATTTCCAAATAGCAGACATTTTTTTTCTAAAACCCCTTATAGAAAATCATTTTCGTTGACCTTGTTTCAGATTAGTCATTTTGAAAATTTTGATAATGATTTTTGAATTTGATTTTAAATGACTACATTAACTAATCTGAGCCCCTACCAATTATCGAAAAGGTAAATAGTGATTGAAAAAGTGATGAGTGTTGATATTAATCATATATTATAACTTGAGAAGGTATATTTAGTAAATTTCTTTAGAAATTTAAACAAGAGTTATGAAAACTTTTATTTGATAAAAATTCCATGACCATTTCTATCTCTATCATATTTCTATCAACCATCACTCATCAAAATCTAATATAGAATGTCAATATGTGGTATTTTAAAAGGGAATCATTCGTTTTTCATTTTATTATATTTTTAACAAATAAAAACATCCAAAGTATTCACTCTCATTTAAAAGTTCTCACGGTTATGCATGGGTGAATTACTTGGATTTTTGATTATGTGCTTCCATGCTCATTTAAAAGTCCTCACGGTTATGCATGTATGAAACGCATATCAAAATTGATTAATTAAATAGACAAGTTGATTCCAATCCCATTTAAAAGTCCTCACGGTTATGCGTGGTTAGAAGATACTTGAATTCGTTTTATTTTAATTTTGGAATACTACTAATCTCATTTAAAAGTCCTAACGGTTATGCATGGTTAGTAGATATTCAAATTTCTGATATAAATATACCACAAATAGACACAACTATATGGTTTTATATGATGACATTATCCATATCATTCTAAAGTGGAATATGCGTCAAACAGAGTATTTATGATTTTTGTTTGATTTTTTATTGAAATTTAATATTTATACTCAATTGAGTATTAATGTTGTATTAATGTCTATCACTTTATCTCTATTTTTCTAATACTATTACTCTTTTGCTGATAACAAAAGGGGGAGAGAAAAGTTAAGATTTTGGCAAATAAAGGTCAAATATTTTCAATTTGCATCTAAGCACATTTGCATATTTTTATTCACATGCATATATGAAGGGGGAGTTTTGTGTAGAGAGGAAGCATTCAAATAGGAGGAGCAAATTGAATGATCAAATACATTTAATAAAATCAAAATCTTAAATATATGTTTGTTATCATCAAAAGGGGGAGATTGTTGAATATGCGACTATATGATTTTTGTTCGATGATAATAAACATATATATATTCATTTAAATGTATTTGATATTGTACTATTTTATTTTCATAGATTAAATATTTGCTGAATAAAAAAGATAACACGGAGTTTAAATTCAAACAGATATTTTATTCAAACAAATATTTATTACAATTTTGAATAGTACAAATTCAAGCTCTCACTATATAAATTTACAATTTTGGTTACAATAAAAATTTGACTACATCACAATTCACATTTACATTAGACCTCACTACATATCACTCATTCACTCAACTCATATTTTATCTTCAACTTCAGTCCAGATTGAATCCAGCATCTGAGCAATCTGCAAAAATACACACTGACGCAGTAAAATTGAAAAAGAAATATTTTTGCAGTATAAAATAAAATGTGGATTTTGAAAATAATATTTGCCTCAGTTATTTGGGTTGTTCATCATCATTTAAATTTGAATTCATCATACACGAACAGCTTGTGACATGCACAGTGTATCACACTGTACATGCCACAAGGCCGTGCACACCGATATACACTTGATAAATGAACAGGGACAGGTGAGCACAAGGTCAAATCCAATTAAAAGCCGGGTTCAACTCAAGTGAAATACAAATTAAAGTCACGACACGAGCACAAGGTCAAACCTAGCTTTAAAGCTGGATTCAACACAGGTGCAGTCCAAAAATACAAGTACAATAAAATGGTCAAAACGACTAAAATGGCAACAAAATCAAAATTCAGTGTCGACCAAGACTGCATCAAGAAAATATAACCAAAACACAATGCAGATAAACCAGAGACCAGCCATGACCCGAGAGAAGACAAAGACAATGAACGAAGTGCACATATATACACATGGTAGTTGAAACAAATCGTTCAAACTCAACTACAACCAGATTTCATGAAACCAAAGTAGTTCAAATGCATATAAACTCGGTGGTCAGTGTAATGAATAACCAAACTGCCTAGGCTCAAAGACAAATGCAAATACAATGCATCAGTACACATGAGGACCAACTAAGTGCATCTCTACCAAATGTACACATTGACAACCACTCAGTACAGTTCAATCCAGTAAAACAAGAAATGAACTCAAATCAAGTGCACTAGCACAAAGCAGCAACCAGACTTGGCAATTAAACCTACATGAAGTCTAAACAAGTACATGAACAACAAGTAACCAAGCTACAGACTTCAAGCACAAGTGCAACATCAACACAGTAGTGGACGAAATAGTACAGTAGTTCAAAAAAACATGTAACTGAGTCGAAATGCTTAGCTCGAACCAAGTACAGATCAATGCAAAAACAAGTAATCAAGTTAAGCTACACAATGAGCATGACCAAGTGAATAGACATCATGTACACAATGACTACACAATCACAGTCAATGGTGAAGCAACTCGAGCTCCAGATTGTACACAAGATGATCAAGACACTACAGATGCAAGACTGCAACACTACAGGCATGAACACACAAAGCCGAAACAATGACACAACAGTTTTGAACAAAGAAGCCGAATTTCAAAACGAGCCAATGCATCAGAAATATCACATAAACAAAGTCAGGCCGAAGTCAAGGTCCAACATTTTTAACAGTAGCAGTTTCAAAATAATCAAGCAGTGAATTTCACAAATGGCCAAAGTCGAACACAAAGAAAAATCAACATCGTCAAACCAGAATCGAAACCGTGGTGGCCAAGAAACAGAGAATTCAACACCGTGTCAACCAAGCAAAATATATACGAATTGGAACAAGTTGGTAATCATCTCAAACATCCAAACGAAGATCAAGTGGCCGAGATATATCGATTGACAAATTCAAACAAATTCATACGAACGAAAATCAAGGGGTTTGAACCCAATATAAACAATCTACATCATCGGCAATTAATCATCGAGTTCAAGCATTCAACCAGAAAAGCAAAAGAACAAATCACATACCTCAAACTCGATCAATTTCAAAGAGCCGTGAGCAAATCAGAGAAACGTGCGATCGAAAAAGCAAACGAAGTGATAAATCATTCGATCGAGCAACTAAATTCGGCCTCTTTGAAATTCAAAAGCCCTAATTTTCACATAGAGGAATGAACGATTGTCGCAAAGAAGAAGATACGGCCAAATATATAAAAGAGAAAAGGGGATTAATTTTTACTGTTTTGTTTTGGGCCGGCTTCTATAATATTTGAGCTTTAATTTTTAAATTAGGGTTTAGTTTTATAATTGCTTTTTAAATTTGTATTTTTCTTTTTAAAACCATTGTAATTTCTAGTCGTGTGACTAGGGAACAAACTACGTGGCGTAGTTTGAGAATTCGCAACTCAATGGCTGAATTGTGGCAGGGTTTTGAGCGTAGAGTTAGGTTAGTCGATAGCGGGTGTCGCAAGTTTACGTGTGTAAGCGTATGACTATCTAATTTCTAATAGAAACCTTGGGGGCAACACGTAGGTAGGGATTTGCCGAAGTTGGATAAATCTGTGTGTTCTATTTTCTATTTTTAATATTCTACTATTATCTGAGCTGCTGTTATTCTGCTGTAATCAGTGTTGAAAATTATTATATAAGCTTCCGCAATAATTAATATAATTGATAGTATCACCCTATTCACCCCCCCTCTAGGGTGAAATCGATCCTACAATGACTAGGAAGGTGCACCCCCCTTGGAGTATACTTGCAACGTCTGCTACCTAGAGGCCCGAAGCTATGCGCTACAGATGCTGCAGTCATCCATAGTATTAACTTTCGGCGAATAAATACGGCTATATTAATGGTATCTAATATCAGAAGCACTTGAATATGAAACAATACACAGATTTCAAAACAACATTTTTCACATTACATTTCAAAATAGGTGTTCCATATCAAATTACATAATCCCAAAACGTTCCCAGGAACTGATAAAATATACTTATTACAAAATACGCTAAGAGCGACATATGAAGATGCTCCCTTGGATGATCAGAGTCATGTAGTCATAATTAACTTAATACATACATAGTGGAAATAAACACAAATCAAAGAAGTGCAACTCCTAAATAGCTATCTGTTAGCCTCTTGCTCTCCTCCGGTAGCTTTATTCGTCATCCTACTAAATCTAAAAGCACCTCAACCCTCAGCCTACTCAAATCAATTTTGAGCACCCGAGAGTTTAAGGGGAAACATAAACTTCGAGTCAAACATAAATCCTGGTGTGAATAATACTATACATCTCGGTTATTAATGTTAAGTGAGACCACACCGCTTAGCGAAATTGGTTTCCCCTCACTAACATCCTTTTAAAACATATCTTTTGCAAACCTTTATCCTGCAACAAAAACTGGTTAAAACTGTAAAGCATCATTATTTTGTGTAAACATACATATCAGGTAACAAATAGACTATTTGTCTGAATACTATAGTTTTGTTTGACTTACTATTAACATTTGGTTGGCTCATGCCTACCAGACAAAATAACATAATTTATCCAGCATATGTTAGACACACCTCTTCTGTACGGTCCGTCCTTAACTATCTGTTAAATACTTTTCTTCTGGACAGTTTGTCCCTAACTTAACATCTCCTAGGGTGACCTGATCCTATTGGGTTTGCGGGCTCACCAATATCTTTTCTATATACAAACATATATTTCCTTCTGTGTATAACCATAATTTTCGTCTTACCTATGACAAAGCCTTACACACTGGAATTTTGGACTGAATTAGCTGGGGCCAATAACTAATGTATAGGGCGCGACCCTATACTAGTCTCATCTGGTGTTCTAATATCTGAGTCATTTTCACTTAGGAATAACTTCCCTTAAATTTTCCTTGAAAAACCCTTTCAAATTGATTTAAATCTAAAGATGAAACAGAGCAAACTTCACCTACTACGGCACCCTTTCCTCATATTACTATCACTGATTCCCCAACCGCACTTGCACAAATGTAGCTTGATCTACTGACGACTCCTTTTGAGTCGCAAATTCCTCCAAAGTCGTCGTCTTCCGCTCGTCCATCGACCAATTTCGATGAACTTGTCAAGCTCATCCTACATTCTGAATCTTTTACCACTTCTTCTTTGCCAACATTCAGTTCAGTCTTGGTAGAAAATTATCGCTCTTTGATGGATCAACAACTTTTGGTAAACTCTCACCCAACTGATCCTATCATCATTGGATTTCTTTAATCGCTAACTCGTGTTACACTTCTTCTTTTTGTAGATTTCCAAGAACTGGATAGCTCTGAATGATCATGTTTTGAAGTTTCTACTAGATCCTCTAAGCTTTAGGAGGAAAATGATGAACTCAAAAATCAACTATCTTCTTTAACTGCCACTCAAAATGACACTTCCTCTGGGTTGGAGTGAGTAAAGGCTTCACTCACTAGGGTTGAAGCTGATCTAGAAGCGGAGAGGAATGCTCATCAACTCACCACCGATGGAAAATTTGCAATGGAGCTAGCTTTGAAAGACTCGGGAGATGAGAATGCTCATTTGGTTGCCAAGAATACTTTATTGAAAGACAATTTCAAAAGGACCAGAGCTTCACTCAAACTGGCTATTAGCACCCTCTTCGATGTCAAGAAGCAAGTATCTGAGTTTGCTGAAGCCACCCTGGGGCCCATGGTGCTAAAAAATTATGAAGATGCCCTTATGCTTGCCTACATCGACAATCACGATAAATATCCCAACTTCAGCTTCCCCTCTCTCGACCCAGCCTTAGCCGAAAGAGTAATGGACAAAATTAACCAAATTAGGCAGGCACTGAACCCGAAGGCGAGGAGGAGATAGTTAATGCAGCAGATGATCTTTCTTTCGATATCCCCTCCTTCGACATTGAATCTGATTCTGAAGAGGAGGGTGATAAAGATAACGATCCCGAGGAAAAAGGTGATCATGGTGATGATATTGATTGGGACAATGACTATGATGATGATGATGATGATGATGATAACCCCTCCGGAAGTCAAGGCCTTGGTAGAGACAAAGGGGGGCCTTCCGGTGCTTCAGGGATGGATAGTGGTGATCAAATCGAAGCTCCTAAGAAAGAGAAATCCCCTCCGAAAGATATGCCACCCACTTCCCCCAGGCCTTCCACTGCTCTGTAAGGTGAGCCTGCTCTCGCCCAAACTGAAGATCCAACAGAGAAAAAGGAGGCTCACAAGACTTCAATTCTAATCTCTCAAGTATGGAATTCCCTATTTAAATATCTTACACTTCGAAAACAATAATTAATGCTAAATCATTTGTCTTAGATAAAAAAGAAGTCAATTTTTCCTTATAGAACAAAACTTGAGAGCAAACAGGCGGAAATTAACAAGTTATATGCTTCTTCTCGAGCTTGAACATCTTAGTTCACGATTGGATGAGCCTCCTCTCGGGCTTGGACATCGCAGTCCTTCGATGAATGTGCCTCTTCTTGGGCTTGGATGTCTTATTCCATTATTTGTTGGGCCTCTTCTTGGGCTTGGACGTCTTAGTCTATTGTTTGATGGGCCTCTTCTTGGGCCTGGACATCTAAGTCCATTATTGTCTGGTGCTCTTGGTTAGCTCATCTTAGAGGCTGGAACCAAGGACTTACCCGACCTCCCTCTAGGAGGCGCCTTGCCCTGGCCCTTTTGTGATGCAGACAGGGGCTTGTTCGGTGCTCTACTCTGTCCATCTTATGGCATGGATAGAGGCTTACTCCGTCCTCCCTCTAGGAGGTGCCTTAACCTGGCCATAGCGTGGCGCAGATAAGGGCTTGTTCGGTGCTCTACCTTGGCCATCTTATGGCGCAGATAGAGGCTTACTCCATCCTCCCTCCAGGAGGCGCCTTGATCTGGCCAGAGGCGTGGTCAAGGGCTTGTCCAATGCTTTAACCTGGCCATCTCATGACGCGGTTAAAGGCTTACCTACCCTCCCCCCAAGAGGTGCTCTGCCCTAGCCATCTCGAGGTGGACAAAGGCTTTTCTACCATCTTAGGTAGACTACCGTCTTAGGCAGTATCCAAATATGAGGAGCATTTCACTCCCAACCATGTAGACTTTCTCTTTTCAAAAAGTTGATTCTTAATTATCCTTTCTCGAATTCTTTTTACAAATTCATCGATCTTTCCTTATCTAAAGAAATTGATGATCATCCCCTCCAGGGCTCTGAAGTGGTTGGTTTCATGACCATTCATCATATGATAATGACAGAAGGACCCTCCCAAGTTCCTTTCATGTTTTGGCTTTTTCTTTTGTGATGGCCAATAGTTAAGTTCATCCTTTGTGAGCAAGTAGACGTTTTCCATTGATGTTGTTAAGTTGCATTCTTTTGAAAGTCTAGACTTGAAACTTGAGTCTTGAGGATGACACCTTTACTTTTTATTTTTCGGCCTTATCATTTCATGCTCTTTAATTATTTTTCTTTTTGCTACCTTTTGAATCTTTTGGGTTGGAAGTGCTCTTGTTGTAGTTAGTTGCCATTTGTGTGCAAAGGCATTATAATCATTCATTATCTCTCTCTCAAAGATTGTGCCTTTGGAATAATGTTGGATTGTTCTTCTCATTTGATTAAAGATATTATCACTTCCATTTGTTCTTTTTCCAAGTGCAAAGATGGGGGTAGGACCCACATGAAAAGGATTTAGACTCTATTTCTCAGGATCATAAGATTCTGCTTTCTTTTTGTTTATAATCCTTAGGGCTTCGAGCCTTAGCCTTTGCTCTTCATCTTGATTGGAGCTTTTGATGTTTACTTGGGAGAATCTTGTCAAATATGGTTCTGAAGACCCTTGTTCAGACCTTTTGAATCTTCTGACCATGATCAAACCAAAATGGATACACTTGATGTAAGATTAAGCCAAAGGGGGTTAGAGAATAGTAGCGTTAGGGGGTTAACCAAGTTGAAGGTTCAGACTCTACTTCTAGCGCCAAAAATGTTAACAGGATTTCTTGTCAACACCCCAAAGTAATACTAGAAAAGATGAATATCCTTTTTGAGAGCAGCTAGTGAAATTCCCGTAGGAATTCTTTTTATTTAACTTTATTTGTTGATGATTCTTAGATCAGACCTTTCGACGTCGTCGAAAGGTTTAGTCCTTGGATTTAGTAACCTTTCGTCTCAATTGAACTTGTACGAGATCTCTTGCAAAAGTTTTCTTTTCGGTTAGGTTAGAATTCCCTAAGTTTGTCCTTAAAAGGTTGGATTTAATCTTGTCGAAAGGTTAGGGTGATAGCCTTCTTTGGATTTAGGCTGGGTATCAAATTCCTTGGTGGAAATATAGTAGCTTCTGACCTTGTCGAAAGGTTAGATTATTTATATGGAGTGGGTTTCAAGCTTGTCGAAAGGTATGGGAATGACCTCTTTTGGTTTAAGCCTTACAAATCTAGATATTTTTATTTAGAGAACAGATTTTAACCCTGTCGAAAGGTTAGACCACTTGGATTGAGGCTTCGAAAGGTTTCTGGTATTGTTATAACATATAGAGCACTCGACCTTGTCGAAAGGTTTGGCCTCAAAGCAGATGGTTTCGGAAGGTTACAGTGTGTATTGGTATCAGTTGAGTTGTTGACCTTGTCGAAGGGTTCAGATTACAAAGTTGAAGGCTTCGAAGGGTTGTAGTAGTTATTTGAAATAGAAGTGTTGTCAACCTTATCAATAAGAACCTTTCGATGAGTTTGAACCTGAAAATAGGAGTCAACCCATCAAAAGTTTAAGGAAACAGTAAAGTAATCGACAAAGCTTAGGACTTCCCTCTTTATCCAAGAAAAAGCTTTATTTTATTAAAATCCCCAAATCGGCACCCCAATTAGGGTTACAATGCATTAATTAAGAAGATACAAGATTAGAATGAGAGAAATCAGATTCCTAAAACATGACCCCCTGGGTCTTATTTATAGATGCAGACGGCCCCCCTTTCGACTCCATGCTCTCGACTGGGTCGGAAGGTCTCCCTTTTATACGCAGCTATGAATCTTTCGAATTTGTCGAATGGTTTGCCACTCATATGTGATTTTGAATCTTTTGACATTGTCAAAAGGTTTGCTTTTCTTTATGCCTTCATAAACCTTTGACATTGTCAGAGGGTTTGCCTTATATATACTGTTATGAATCCTTCGTCCTTGTCAGACGGTTTGCTCTTCACTTGAATGTTGTGAAACCTTCGACCTTGTCGGAAGGTTTACTCTTTCACTCTTTATTGACTTATGAGTGTTGCTTTCTTCATAAAACCTTTTGACATTGTCGAAAGATATCCTGGTTGTGTTTCAACCGGTCTGAAAGGTTTGCCATGCTTTCGAAAAGGTCATCATGGTGTTGTTCACATTTGCTTTGACTTCTTCATCTCCTTCGAAAGGTAAGAACTCCTTGGATACTGAGAGATGGAACCTTTCGACTCCTTCGAAAGGTTTGGGACTATTAAATTCTGATGACTGCATCCCTTCGACTCCTTCAAAAGGTTTGGGTTGTGCTTCCTTTCCTTTGTCTTTGTTGAAAGACCTTTAGACTTAGTCGAAAGGTAGATTTTTGGTGTAACAATTAGCTATTAGCCCCAGCTAATTTAGTACAAAATTCCAGTATGTAGGGCTTTATCATAGGTTAGACTAAAATGATGATTACATACAAAAGGGAATATATATTTCTATACAGATAGGTTATTGTTGAGCCCGCAAAACCATTAGGAACATGTGACCTTGGGAGAAGATAAGTTAGGGACAGACCGTCCAGAAGAGGAGTGTCTAACAGATGTTAGATTATTTTATTTATATTGTCTAGTAGTCCCGAGTCAGCTAAAGATTAGCAGTGAGCCAAAAAAACTATAGTGTTTGGACAGGTAGTCCATTTGTTACCTAATATGTATGTTTATACGATAATGCTTTATAGTTTGTAACCAATTTTGGTTGCAGAAAATGATTTGCAAAGGATATGTTTTGAAAGGATATTAGTGAAGGGAAACCCATTCCGCTAAGCAGCATGGTCTCACTTAACATCAAATAACCGAAGATCCCTCTGCCTCGTCCTCCGTCTAGGAAATGGTTACCTAAGGTTTCTTCCTCTCAGATTGCCCCCTCTCCTGCTGTTCCATAATCTGTTCTGGGTCCTCCTCCTGAGTCTATACCTGTTCCTAGACCTGTCTCTCCCTCGATTCCTGATGTCCCGTGTGATGCCACTACAATTCCCATAGCTACTCCAGTTTCTGATCTCCCGCTTTTGCCTGTTGTTTGGGATGAGTCCGAGAGATGTTGGATTGATTACATTTCTGACGTGAGATTTAACCCGGTGGCTGATTCCTTCTTTAGATTTGTTTCCGATGATCATTTGGATCTTAGATGCCTTTTCTACAAACCGTGTCTTGATTTGGATGGTCTGTATGCGAGTAAGAATGCTATCATGCTTACTGATACTACTTGGGATCGTTCCTTCATATACTCTTCTGATGCTTTAGGATACGATCCTTGTCTTGCTATCCGGTTCCGCCCCTTCGCTGGTCTTTGTGGTACAGTTCCTATTGATTCTTCCCAGGTGTCTGTGGAAGATGATGATTCTTCCTCTTTGGAGGAAACTTAGTCTTAGTGATTTATTTAGTTACTGTGGCTTCTCTGTCACATACCTGTGCTGTATTTTCTTTTTTTTCTTCCTAGTAGTTAAGGTGCTTTTACCTTACTCCTGTACTTCAATTTTATTACGTTCGTAATAAAAGTGGACGGTCCACTATAAAACCGGCTGGCCTTGCCAAAAAAAATAACCGAGATGTATAGTATTATCCACACAAGGCTTTATGTCTGGCTCGAAGTTTACGTTTTTTCCCTTAAAATCTCGGGTGCTCAAAATTGATTTGAGTAGGCTGAGGGTTGAGGTTTACAGGTTTTAGTAGGTTGACGAATAAAGCTTCCGGAGACGAGTAGGTGACTGACGGATAGTTATTTAGGAGTTGCTATTTTATTTTGTCTGATTCCGCTGTGTTGTATTTAAAACAGTTATGTCTATATAGTACTCTGGTCATCAAATAGGGCTTATTCATATGTCGCACATGGCATATTTTATAATAATTATATATTATCTGAACCTGGAAAGCAATGGGATTATGTAATTTGAATATGAACTATTATTTGGAAATGTAATCAAAAAAGTTTTTAATCTGTGATGACTTTATTTCGTATTCATGTGACTTTGATATTCTGGATACCCTTAACATTACCGTATTTTGTCACCAGAAGTTAATACTATAGATGATTGTAGCATATGTAGCTGTTAGCTTTTGGCTTTAAGATAGGGGATGTTACACACCTTTATAGAGAAAGGGTTTTAAGGGAAAATGTAGAGTTAGGTACATTCTTCTAGATGCATATCGAGGACAATGATGCCTTTATAGAATTTCCTTACAAATATTGATGTAGAAGTCTTATCGTTGATTTTTCTTTCTTGGGGAAGAAGAGTAGAGGTTTGATTAGACGTCTCCATAAGATATATCTTGATGAGCATGGATCCGACCCCCATCCGGGGGCATGTTGGAACCTTCCTTGGGTTGCGACTATTCCCCTTATCCCAAAGATTCTTCCCCCTGAAAAAGTTAAATTCAACAAGGAGAGATTTATTTCTGAATTTTACAAAGGTTCAATATTGTATGAACCTCGGTAATTTTGTCTTCAATGTATAGTTTAGATAGTTTTATGAATTTCAGTATTTTCGTTCCTTATTTCTTTGTAACTTAGTTTATTTCTTATAAGTCAAAAGATTAGGGAACCACCAAGTAGTCCTGTTCCTGTAGAATTCTTAATTAAATTCATTAAATTAAAAAGGGATTTTAAAGAGAAATCATTAATTCTTAAAACCACTTGACTAGCGAAATATCACTGCCTTAGAAATCTTTAGGAAGCTTACACACATTTTTCACACTTTTGCTTTGATTTCTTGGGTGATGAAAATGCTAAATTACTTAGCGATATATGAACCACTCACGCTAAATTGTTATATGGTGAGATCGACCCTTCGGTCGGAAAATGGGATTATCATCAATTCCTTTCGGTTAATACCCCTCAAGGGTTTAATGTTCATTTTGATTCTACCATCTTATTGTCCGCTGTATTAATTAAGAAGGCTCAAACTACCACCCTTAAACTTTAAGAGTTAAATACATAAAACTTGTATTGCTATTGTAATCCAAATTTGCTCATGCTTGTAATTCTTTTCATTATTAATAAAGAAAGTTTTCCTTCATATTAATTTTCTTTTCTCATTTACTTATTTTTATTTAGAAAAAATAATTAACTCTCGTGTCTTATGGTTCAAAACTCCTCGATCGATTGGACATCATTAAAGCTAAGTTCAAGTTGAATTTGGGATGAAGTTTTCTTCTCAATATACTTCGACTTTGACATTTTTGGATAATCCGGATGCATAGAAATGGCATGACATGTACTATCGATTGAAAATGACACTTAGGCATTTAAAGGAGATGACCTCCAACTTAAAGTAACAAATCAAAGGGAAGGATAGAGGAATTCAAGAGTTAAGAAAAAAATGGATGTGATTGTTTAATCTAGACCTTCTGCCCAAGGGATCGAATCTGACGTAGAAACTGCTAAATTACATCAACGAATAAATGACCTTGAGGTGGACTTGCTGAAAAGTCAAGTATGTTGCCAATCTTTGGAGCCCATCGTAAGAGGAGGCGAATCCAGCCTTCCTACTTCTACTCCTAAGAGAATGAATAGATCCCGATCTTTAGCCAACGAAGAGGGTTTCCCTTCTTTGTTTAACCCTCCTTTAGGTTTAGACCATGGAGAAACTTATAGATGGTGCCAAAGGGTTAAATATGTTTGTTTCTAGTTTTTGAAAGGAAAATGGGATGAGAAAGTATCATAACATCTCAATGATTATCAAGGTCAGATCGAAGAACTCGGTCGTGATAAATTTGCTCTTGAGCAAAGGTTAAAAATCTTCAAAGTAAAGTTAAAACTCTCAAAGGAACTAATAAGACACTTAATCATGCACTGGAGATTGAGATCAGTTCTATTGGTGATACATACATTATTCGAAATAAGGAAAAGAAGCTTAAAGAACTTCTAGATATTGCAATTCGTCACATCACTGAATCCTCTTCGGTTGTTGGAATTCAAAAATAAAAAGTTCAGGACCTCGAATCTCAAATAAAAGTAACCGAGGTGATATCTTTTTAAAATTCTTGACTTGACCCTCTTGTTGATTATCTACTAATAGTTGCTTTTAGACTAGAGATTGATTTTTTTCTTTTTGGGCCCAAATATGAACCGAAGGCTGAGCAAAGCGGTGAAAATGGGATATCGACGATACCATCATTTCTTTTTCTATTGTTGTGTTGATCACCTTAAAATATTGGGGGCCCTCCATGTTTACTTAGAGATGGTCTCTCCTCAAGTGAAGGTCATCCATTCCCTCTTGAGGTTGAGGGAAGAGGAAAAGAGAAAGTGTACCAACATCACCCACTTCCTCAACCTCCTCCTCCCTCCTAGGAGAACTTGATTAGTCTTATTTTGATATTGCAACTTTTGCTTATAAAGTGTAAAAATTGTAAATAAATTTATAGTTGAATGGCTGACTGTTGATTTAACTTCGTGTTTCTTTCTTTACTTTTGCCTTGAATTATTTGAGACATGCGGCTTCTTTTTTCAAAGCTTTAATGTGAAACACCTAATTTTTATTAACATTATTCAAGAGATTTAATTAGGTAAATTAAATAGAATAATGTGATGTGCAGTAAGGTAAGGAGGATGAGATTTGATAAATAACAAGGTTGAGCCTTAACTAATTAATTATTAAGAGTGTTTTAGAACTTAAACCATATAATAATGTATGAGAGGGACAAAGTAAGAATATATCTACATTTTACCCCTATAAACCCTCACCACTCATTAATTCTTATTTTTCAAAAATCCACTTAGTAAGAACCAAGAACAAGACCGACCATTAACATGCTAGAGAAGAGGGGATCTAAAACGGGTTTAGGAAGAAAAGCTAAGGAAAACATGCTCCATGAAATCTCAACTCCATTATCTACTCTAAGGTCAATAATAATATACCGTCTCACTATTTGTATTTATTGATTTCGAATCTTGATGGATTCTGATTCATGATGATACTATAATGTGCCATGTTTGATTTTATCATTATTTGGGTAGAATAATGATTTATTGGGATTTTTACAAAACTATTTAAATAGGTTTTAAGGGCCAAATGATTTGATTGTTTGATATGACGTTTAAAGCATAATTTTGGAGCCGATTTTTTAATTTCATAATTTTCCAAATTGTAAGAATATTTTATGAATTTTCTAAAAGAGAAATGACATTTATTTTGGGTTTTAATTATTAAAAATAATTAAATAATAATTTTGGCCCCGAAATTTTTTATGTTAAAGAATTTGTTAATTACGATTTTTGATAAGTTTTGGGGATTTTTTCTAAAAGATTATGATTTTATATGAATTCATTAAGCTAGAAAAGCATATAAATAAGTATTAAATACTTAACATTATTTAAAAGGTGCAAAAATTATTATGGGAAAGAAAATGGAGTTGCAGTAGATTTTTGAAAAGAATTTGGGCAAGTATGTTTCTAACCAATATAAAATCTACAAAGAATAAGAGTTTGTGAAAAAAGATTTCTATATATAGAAATAAAATAGTTTTTGTGGTAATTATGGTATTGCTATGCCGCACATATCAATGCCAAGGCCTTGATAGTTCTACAGCTATGAGTGGCAACACTGATATGAAGGGAAGCATATGATAACTACTCAAGTAGTTATGGAATGATTCAGTCCATGTTGAAGTGATCAATGGCGGCATCCTACTAATTTCAACTTGGTAATCTCATAACATACCTGGACAATACCGACCACCCTTGTTTCCTTGTTTTGATAATATACGGCATTGATGTCACAATTAAGTAATGTCACAACCCTTTAGTTCTGTTATTAAACTATTTACGGCACTATGCCGCTATCCTTTTATCATCGCTATGATCCCGCTTATCGTCTGTTTTAATTACAATGGTTTTAAGGTGGAGATGCCACTAACCTTACTTTCAATATTGTTTGTTTTACGGCAACGATGATGCGATATCTTAGGCGATAACCTTAGTTACGGAATAGTGGCCATTATTTTTACAACACCGAATATCAATGTTTTAAGATATTGATGTCGCATGATATCAATGTTGGCTTTAAGGTATATTCATATATAAAAGTCTATATTTAATTGATTTGGCAACCTATTAATTTCTATGTTGCGACAACATTTACTTCGATATTATAGCCTAATGTTTTTATAAAATCAGTATTATTTTAAAGGCTTTGACATGGAGGGATACGACGTTCCATGATGGTTATATCAATACCGTTGGTTTTCGTAGATGCACATATTCTAATTTATGGCTTTAAGCCATACAATGATGAGGTGTGACATCCTCCTACTATTTCCAAACATATACATGGCAGTATTAAAATAGTTTATAAAGTAGCATGAGAAATTGGTAAAGTAAGGGGCTATGTTTTCCTCATTTTAAATATGATTTAAAGGGATTAATAATATATAATGATAGGTGATTTCAAGGAATAAATTGTTGTTTAGCCTAAGTTTTTATATGAAATTACCAAAGACAGTTATTACTTAAGGTAAAGTAATTATAAGATGCCAACTGGTTGAACATATTTGAACGATGGATGTTATATGTTCTTGTTACTATTTGATCAGTTATTTTGCATGATTACTATTGTAATACTCACATCATCATGAACCAAAACTGCATTTTGGGATATTTAAGGGCAGAATAACCAGTAGTTTGGCCTATTAGCAAGTATAATTAGATTTAACTCCTGAGTGAGTAGAATAGCATCTAGGAGATCCGGTAGATCAAAGGTATAGGATGCCCAGACCGATTAAAAATTATAATTTGAGATATGACATTGGAAAGGTCCAATAGGTTTATAGTCATCCCATGAAAACTATGGCTTGAGTACTGTTATTAAAGATATCCAATAGGTTCCTAGTGATCCTAAGAAAACTATGATTTGAAAGTATAGTATTGGAAGAATCCATTAGGTTCTTAGTGATCCCATGAAAACTATGACATGAGATATGGTATTGGAGAGCTCCAATAGGTTCTTAGTGATTCTATGAAAACTAATAGGTTCATAGTGACCCTAGGAAAATTATGGATTGAGATAGATGGTCGGTTTTGTAAAAGGGTGAACTTAGGGTAGATATAACCCTATGTTGACAAATGAGTCAGACTTACCCACATCTCATCCTTGCATATGATTATGTTATTATGTTTTAACCATTGTGGATACAGGAGCATAACATATGGTTAATATATTGGTTAAGATACTAGTGAGAGGGAAACCCATTCCTCTTAGAGGTATGGTCTCACTAGATATGCATTTTTGGTTCGAGATCGTAGGATATTATTTACACCAGACTGTTTTTTTGACCCGAAGTTTTTGTTTTTCCTCTTAAACTCTCAGGTACTCATTTGAGTAGGTCGGAAGTAAGGGATTTTGGGTTTCCAATAAGATAAATAAGCTTTCAGAGATGTACATGAGGCAATCTAGATGTTAGCCATAAAATTCACTCAAGAGCAGAAGTATGAAAGAAAGTTAATGAGAGTATTGGGTTTCGATGAAGTTACTGACATGGGTTTCGATAAAGGCCATAAGAAGGCGTTTCGAAGGCACTAAGAGGGGTTCGAAGGAGTCAAAGGTGCCAGCTGCCCTTATAGTGTGAAAGCTTTCGATTCAGATGGAAACAGGACTACCCTTCTGCCACTTCCAATCTTTCGACACAGATAAATAAGCAAACATATAATCGGAATCCCTTTCGAAGACAATGGATGATAATCTCCCACTTATGCGCCAAACCTTTCGGAATCAAAGGTTTTGCCTACATAATAACCCTTCCAAAAGCATATCTAAGCCTTTCGAACTAGTCGAGGCCAATGACATCACGAGTAGGTTTTGCATTGATCAATAGATGAGCATTTGGAAGCTTCAAGTAGTGACGAAACCATTAGAGCTTCAATGAAAAGCCTTCGACGGTGTCGAAAGGCTCTCATCATTACTTCCGATGGCAACAAGGCAACCTGGAGAAAAAGGCGCATTTAAAGACCTTCCGACAACATTGAAATCAATTCTGGAGAAAGCAAAGAAAAGGAATACTAAAGGCTTAACAAAGGCGAAAGGTTGATAGAAGACCCTTTCGACTCAGTCGAAAGGTTTGGGAATAATGAAGAAAGCATATGATAGAGTCAAAAGATTTGAAGGAGATGCCTTTCGACAATGTCGATGGGGGACGAAGCCTTTCGCCTATGTTGAAAGGCATGAAGCAGCATATAAATAGAGGCCTTTCGATCGAGTGGAAGGCATGGCCGCGAAAGGGGACCGACTTTCATCTATAAATAAGACCCAAGAGGTCCGATTTTGGGGACTGAATTTTGGAATTCCAAATTCATTTCTTCTACTTCAATTTCTTAGCTGCAATTAATTCTCTAGAAACCCTAAATCAAATTGGCGGTAAAGCTTTACTACTTGTAACTTATTTTGGCTTATCAATAAAGGAAGATGGCTGGTTCATTAAGGATTTTGAAGATAAGGAAGATCATTTTGATCATTATCTAGACTAATGATCCATTGCACATGATTCTACCCTATTCTCTTAACTTATTTTTGTCTATGCAATGCATAGGATCGACTTGGGTTTATATAGTCAAAACACATCATCATCGAAACCAACGTTAGACAATGAAAAATAAGGATGATGATGGGTTTCGACATAAATGAATTTATGGAACTGGAAATATCCGAGTCGATCTTATACAAGGAAAATAAAGTATGGCTTAGGCAGTTACAAGCTGGACCAGTTTCGAGAGAATGGAGCCCCATTGACCAAGTCAAAATGGAGGTTTCAAAAGGGTCCCAGTTTATAATTGTCTAATAATAGTTTAGAGAGGAACTCAATCGAAAGGGGTTTTTCATCAGCTATAAGCCTTTCGAAGGGGTTTCCCGGTAAAAGCAGCGAAATCATGTAGTTGACAGCAGCTGTGTCATATTATTGAAATATGCATCTCCTTTAGACAAGATCAAAAGGAATGCAAAGCAAAAATGATTAGTTATGTAAGATCCCATATTTGGAGGCCGAAAGACAAGCGCTACAGATGCTGCAGTCATCCATAGTATTAACTTCTGGTGAAAAAATACGGTAATGATAATGGTATCCATAATATCAGAAGCACATGAATATAAAAAAAATCAAAGATTTCAAAAACATTAATTCATACCCATGTTACATAATCCTTTAATGTTTCCCAGGAAATGATTAAATATATCATTACAAAAATACGCCAAGAGAGACATATGACGATGCCCCCTTGATTGACCAAAGTAATATAGTCATCTCTGACTTATATACACAGCGAGATCAAAATAAATGAAACTGCAAATCCTAATTAGCTATCCATCAGCCACATACTCGTCTTTGGATGCTTTATTCGCAAAAAGACAAAAACCTGAAAACCTCAACCCTCAGCCTACTCAAATCAATTTTGAGTACCCGAGAGTTTAAAGGGAAACAAAAACTTCGAGTCAGACATAAAGCCTGGTCTGAATAATTCTGTTACATCTCGATTTACAGATATTAAGTGAGACCATGCCACTTAGCGAAACGGGTTTCCCCTCACATATATCCTTATCAAAATATATATTTTGCAATCCTTTCCTGCAACCAAACTGGTTAATCAAACTGATTATATCAAAATAGCAATATCCTTTATGCTAATAAATGGACTATCTGTTCGTAAAATAGGTAATATGTGAACTATCTGCCCACACATAATAGCAAGGTCCGTTATGCTACAAATGGACTATCTGTCCATACAACTGGGCTGGCTGCCCGCAAACTAGACTAACTGTCCGAAATCTAGGCTGCCTGCCTGCAAAATGGATCGGACTAACTGTCCGAATTATTTTCTTAGGGTTAACTACCCTTTAAATTTTCCTTGAAAACCTTTTCAAAATGATTTAGTCCTTCAAATCATATATATATATATGCAAGGAAAATATATCTTTAGCTTTACTCTAAGCCATTTTGCCATGTTATATATACTTTACTCAAAATAATGTTGATGGGATTTAATAAGGATTAACTATCCTTCCAAAACAAGTCAAAACCCTTATTAAATTGAAAATACTTAGGCTATATTGCCTATTTGTTATATTCGAAACCTTTGTTTAAAACCATTTAAACAACCCTTTCGAAACCCTTGAAGGTAACCCCTTCGAAACCATTGGAAAACCCCTTTCGAAACCATTAAATATTGCCTTTCGAAAACATTGGAAAATCCTTTCCTTTCTTTTCTCCGAAAGCTTCAAAATAACAGACATCCCCCTTTTAAAACCTTTTAAGTATCGCCTTTCGAAAACATTGGAAAATCCTTCCTTTTCAACCTTATCAAAACCCCGGGGAACCACCCCTTTCGAAACCATTCATTAAACCTTTCAAAACAGTCAAACTTAATCGTTTCGAAAGCACTTTAGGTTCAATTTAAAACATATGGAAACCTTTCGAAACCGTTCAAAAACGTCTCAGTCGAAACCATTTGGATTCTGCTTTCAAGTAGAGCGAAAGGATCAGAAACCCATTAAAGTCGAAAGCATCAGTTTCAAAACCTTTTAAAACTATCTTTTTTGAAATCATTTGGGTTTTACTTTACTTATAGAAAAGGGTCCTTAAAACAGTTAAGTCGAAAGCAACTGCTTCAAAATCCATTTCCTAAGCAATGAAGTGATGGTGGTGAAACCATCCATTCGAAAGCATTGGAGAGGTGACCAGGTTTTAGAAGAAAAAAACCCTTCAAAACCATCTGGTTTGAAAGGTAGAAAGGCGGCAGCAAAAAGGTCTCGACTTAGTCGAAAGCAATCATTTTAAAAATAGAGGTGCAACCCAATCAAAACCATTTCTTTTAAATTGTTTGACTTGGTCGAAAGCTACTTAGTCGAAAGCCATTTAGTTCGAAAGCAAGCAGGCGTATTTCTATAATCTAAAAAAAGGGACTGCCTCAACCCCTTCGAAACCCATGGTTTCGAGAGCCTACCTTCCACCCTCATCCAATTCATTACGTACCAGTTGCCTGATACCATATGCATTGGTTTCGACTGTGTCGGAGGCGATAGTTATGGAGGCGGAACCCGGTGTTGAAAGAGACGAAACAGTGAAAAACTTGTAGCAAATAGTTCTTTTCACCTAACCTGCCTTACGTGTCTAATTGTGATTGGTTGCCTCTTTCTTTACCAATAAAAAGTACTACACTTTGTCAAAAGTGCTGCCGACTTTTCCAGATTTTATAATTTAAATCTATTACAAAAAGTCCCTTCTCCCCTTTTAAATATATAAAACATTTAAGTCTCATTCCTTAAATAATTTTATATAACCAGCAAAACACTTAGGAAAAATGTAGAAAATTTCAGAAAATCACATTATATATGTTTTCTAACATATACAAATTTCAGATCCAAATATTTAATTATTTACCCGTAATTAATTTATAACCCAAAATACCATTTTCTTTGCTAGAAAATTCATATTAATTCCATGAAAATTTAGAAAAATCTAAAAATTGAAACCCATCTCCAAAATAATATTTATGATCTTCATAAAAATTCACAAAGCAATTGGATGTCAGTTTTATGGAGTTTTCATCTTAAAACGTATCATAATTTCAGTATGAATAACCATAATTCATCAACAAGTATATATATTCTTTCCATCATTCAAAAACATGGCAAACCATTGCAAAATATTCGGAATTCATATTAAAACCGAAAACACAATCAAAAATGAGATGCAAACGTTATTCACCTTAGTTTTTATAGATTATGGAGATTGAGATGTGAATAGATTTGATTTGAATTAGCTTCTTCCTAGCTTTTCTTCTTCTCTTCCTTGTTAATGGTGGCCGACCCCCTTTAAATTTTTTTGAAAATGAAATGAACGTGTAAAATCTTACACGACCAAGGTTTGGAGAATATAGGAATGGATTCTTTCCTATTTTACCCCTACTCTATTTCAAGTTAACTCTTATTTTAATTTATGGTTAAAGGCACGGCTACACCTTAATTAAAATCAAATCTCAATCCCTTAATCAACAAATTATTTATTTAATTCAACTAATTAAATATTCTAAATAATGTTACCAAAAATCTGGGGTGTTACAGACTCCCCTCCTTAAAGAATTTCATCCTCTAAATTATGATAAGGTACACAACAAATCAAACAAGAAGGTAAAACATACCATCAAACAAGTCAGGATAAGTATCTCTAATCCTGCTCTCGATCTCCTAAGTACAGTCACTGTCATCGTCGCTCCACTGGACTTTGACTAATCTGACCGTCTTGGTTCTAAGCCTCTTCTCATCTCTCGCAACTATGTGAACTGGCTTCCTTACTATGGTCAAATCCGGCTCAACCACTAAATCATCTAGCACAGTTGGTGCAATAACAGTCTCCAGGTCCCCAACACACTTTCTGAGATGAGAAACATGAAAAACATCATGGACTCCTACCAAACTACTCAGTAGCTCCACTCTATATGCACTATGTCACAAAGTGAATCAGACAATGGTGATCACACAACATAAGGTTGATTTGCTGTTGTCCTAACATTTTCCACTGTTTCACACAACATATGGAAAAAATACTCTGTTGTTTGAATAGCTACTGAAATCTTAATGTTCGTGCTTTTCATTTAGACAACATCTTATCTGTTGTCTGATTGAAGTTATCAAAAAATTTAGTTTTGGCTCTGTATTTTCCCTCTAAATATTTTGGTGGCCGCATATTTTCCCTCTAATATATCTGTTGTCTGATTGAATTTATCAAAAAAAATTGGCTCTATATTTTACCTCTAAATATTTCGGTGACTTTTCCCTCTGATATTTTGGTGGCCGCGTTCCTTAAATTATTTCCCTCTCAATATTTTGCGTTCCCTCTTCTCTCCCTCTCAAAACTAAATCAGCAAAACCCTTTAATCTCACTCTCAAAACCAAATCGGCATAACAAAATCGACCATGTTCCCTCTTCCCTCTTTTCTCACTCTCAATAAATTGATGGCCGTGTTCCCTCTTCGTTCTGATATAGGGTTTATAGATCAAAAACCGCCACTTGGAATTTGAAGTGCGAATGATACTCCTTCTTCTCTATTCTCGCACACTTCGATTAGCCGTGATTGTTGCGTGGTTGCTTTCTTTGTCGAGTTGATTGCTATCGATTTGGTATGTTTAGCAATTTTGCCCCTTTCAATTTTATGCTCGAACTAGGTTAAATTTACCGATGATGATATGGGTTAACTTATAGGGTTTGAATCCTTATATTTTCATTTTGAAATTCCTGAATCTATTTTGAATATAATTTGGACATTGATTTTACTATCTTTGGCCTTGATTTTTTCGATTTTCTGATTTTTAATTTTGAACATATTCATTTTTTACTTTATTTCCTGTGATTTCAATTTCGAAATTCCTGATTTCTTTGCTGAAATGCTTGTGTTCATGAACCTGTTCTCTGTGCATTTGCTTTTTGGGCCCTTGCTCTTGATTACTGCATCTGCATATGTATATGCTGCCTATTTATGTATCCATCATGATGTTTGCACATGTATATGTTGCCTATTTGTCTACATCATGATGTTTGCTTGAGCTTGCATCTGGTTCTGTTTGTAATTTACTTTATGACTTTGTGGAGTTTGCACCTTGTTGCTTGATCTTGGTTGTTGATTCTTGCTTATGCTACCTAGCCTGATTTTGGTGATTTCTTCCTTTTGATGCTAATTTGTGCTCTAAAGCTTGTTGTTTGGTTTGCTTGTCCCTTGAGTCTTGCAAATTTCTGATTGAAAAGGAATTTGCACCATTGTATCAAATCATCACTGTTGAACTAGTTGATGCTAACCTGTTGCATTAGTGCTAGTCGTTGTTGAACTAGTTGATGCTTGATGTGTCTTCTTGCTTGTTGCTAGTTATGTATACATGTATATACATATATGTTTGCACCATGCTTGCTTGTGTGAATATGTGCTTATGGTTTTATATGTATAGCCGTTGCCTTTTGAACTGCACTTCTACCTTTTAAGTCCTTGGTACATACTTGTACATACTATTATATATACATACTTGTACCATATTTTGAATTGTCTTGAGCTGCTTCTGAATTATTCATGTGTTCGTTAGTAGAACTGCTGCCGTGACATTGTATATACTTGAGTGTGCATTTGAGTTTGATTTTCTAGTTTGATTTTCTAGTTTGTATAGTTCTGGTTTGATTTTCTGGTTTGGGTTGCATTTCCTTGTGCACCTGAGTTGAGCCCGATGAGGCTTGGGCTTGACCTTGTGCCCATTTGCACTGTGTTGAGCCTTCGGGCTTGACCTTTGCAATAGTCCGTGAGATTTAATCGATATCCAACCTTGTGATATTCATAGTGATACATTGTGCATTTCATAAGTTGTCCGTGCACATATATATTTGTCCGGCCATGTATAAAACATGAAGAGAAAACAAACCCATAAACTGAGGCAACCTTAATATTAATATTCAAATTTAATTTTATTTTTGCAATTTAGGTTTGTTTCCTTTTCCATTTTACTACTTGTTTATTTGACAAGTATAAGAGATGACTG